>CM077674.1:132019159-133411659 GCA_039707655.1 Elymus sibiricus | reverse complement strand
ATCATGAACTATTTTTCAGACATGTTTGTGAAACTTTAAATTTCACTTGCAATTTGAATTTGATTTCAGTGGTGGAATTTGAAATGAGATATGAATCCATATTGATCAAGCCTTGCAAATCAAAGTGACTTAGCATAATCATGAGGATCACTGTGGCTCATTACATAGGGGTGTTACAATTCTCCTCCTCTAAAATAAATTCTCGTCCCGAGAATTCAAGAGGTAGAAGGGAAAAGATCGGGGTATTCTTCACGAAGGCGATCCTCACGTTCCCAAGTGGCTTCATCTTCAGTATGATTCGACCACTGCACTTTAAGGAATTTGGTTGCCTTCTGACGGGTCCGACGTTCAGCTTGATCCAAAATACGGATCGGATGCTCTTTATAAGATAGATCATCTTGCAAGTCGAGCATCTCATGATCCACTGCATGGTGCTGATCCTTGAAGCAACGACGAAGTTGCGACATATGGAAGACATCGTGGATATGAGAAAACTGCGATGGCAATTCCAATTTATAAGCCACATATCCATGTCTGGCGAGAATACGGAAGGGTCCAATGTAGCGAGGAGCTAACTTGCCCTTGATTCCAAAGCGATGAGTGCCCTTCATAGGAGTGACATGCAGATAAGCTTGCTCACCAGGTTGATAGATCGATCCCCAATGTTTACGATCATAGTTGCTCTTCTGGCGGGACTGGGCCGCCTTGAGATTTTCCCGGACAATACGGACTTGCTCTTCAGCTTGTTGGATAATATCCGGACCAATGAGTGACCGTTCCCCAGTTTCTGACCAATTCAGAGGGGTTCGGCACTTACGTCCATATAACACCTCGAAGGGTGCCATCTTCAAGCTAGCTTGATAGCTGTTGTTGTATGAGAATTCGGCATATGGGAGAGATTCCTCCCACTTCTTGCCAAATGAAATGACACAAGCACGCATCATATCTTCAAGCACTTGATTAACTCTTTTAACTTGGCCTTGGGACTGGGGGTGATAAGCTGAGCTCCAGGTTATATGAGTTCCCATAGCTTTTTGGAAACTTTCCCAGAACTTTGAGGTGAAGAGGCTGCCATGGTCTGAACTGATCTCCTTTGGAATACCGTGGAGTGTTACAATTCTAGAGATATACAAATCTGCTAACTGACTAGCAGTGATCGTTTCCTTGACTGGCAGAAAGTGTGCAACTTTGGAGAATTGGTCGACGACGACAAGAATAGCATCGTGACCCTTTTGCGACTTGGGAAGGCCAGTAATGAGGTCCATCTGAACCTTGTCCCATTTCCATTCAGGGATAGGGAGCGGTTGCAGGAGTCCAGTAGGCTTTTGATGTTCTGCTTTGACACAACGGCAAACGTCACATTCAGCAACATAGCGAGCGATGTCTTGCTTCATATTAGACCACCAGTACCTCTGACGAAGGTCTTGATACATCTTGGTGCTACCCGGATGAATAGACAGTGGTGTATCATGTGCCTCCTTCATAACCTTGTCTGTCATAAGTTCGAACCGAGGTACCACAAGGCGATCTCTGAAGTACAAGGTCCCATCTTTAGCAATCGAGAAATCTCTGGCTTTCTCAAGAGCAAGATCCCATTTCATCTAATCAACTTCGGTGTCTTTTGCTTGCGCAGACTTAATAGCTTTCTCGAGAGTTGGTTCCAAAACAAGGGTATTAAGAGAACCCTGTGGAACGATGTGGAGGTTCAACTTGCGAAGTTCTTCATGAAGAAGGGGTTGAGCTCGCGGAACCATGTGATTGTTGCAATAAGACTTGCGACTCAAAGCATCGGCCATAACATTAGCCTTACCAGGGTATATGTAATACCGCAGTCATAGTCTGTAATTGTTTCCATCCATCTTTGTTGACGGAGATTCAAGTCTGGCTGAGTAAATAGATATTTCAGACTTTGATGATCCGTGTAGATCTCGCACCGATTACCAAGAAGGTAATGTCGCCACAACTTCAGTGCATATATAAATGCAGCAAGTTCGAGATCATGAACTGGGTAATTCTCTTCATGAGGACGCAACTGTCTTGAGGCATAAGCAATCACTTTGCGCTCTTGCATTAGGACACAGCCTAATCCTTGACGAGATGCGTCGCAATAAATGACGAATTCCTTGCGAGAATCCGGAGGGGCAAGCACTGGTGCAGAAGTCAGCTTGTCCTTGAGGGTTTGGAAACTTTCCTGACATTTTTCTGTCCACTCCAACTTAACGCCTTTGTGAAGCAGATTAGTCAGAGGCTTGGCAATCTTGGAAAAGTTCTCGACAAAACGGCGGCAATAGCTGGCGAGTCCGAGAAAACTTCCGACTTGCTTGACATTCTTCAGGGGAGTCCAGTCAAGAATAGCCTGAACTCGTTCTGGGTTGACAGCAATACCATCTTTGGAAATCACATGACCAAGATAGGTCACTTCAGATAACCAGAATTCACACTTGGAATATTTGGCATATAGCTGATGCTCTCAAAGCTTTTCCAGAACAAGACGAAGATGTTCAGCATGTTCTTCCTTATTCTTGGAATATACCAGGATATTATCCAGAAAAACCACGACGAACTTGTCGAGGTAATCCATGAAAATATAGTTCATTAATCGGGAGAACATAGGTGGAGCATTAGTTAAACCAAAGGACATGACAGTGTACTCGTATGAACCATAGCGAGTAACGAAGGCAGTCTTGGGAATATCCTCTTCACGAACTCGGATCTGGTGGTAACCCAACCGCAGATCGAGTTTAGAGAATACAAAGGAAGCAGCAAGTTGATCATACAGATCGTTGATCTGAGGAAGCGGATACTTGTTTTGAATGGTTGCCTGTGTTGGGGAACGTTGCATGGGAAACAAAATTTTTCCTACGCACACGTAAGATCTATCCATGGTGATGAGCATCTACGAGAGGAAGAGTGAATCTACATACCCTTGTAGATCGCTAAGCGGAAGCGTTTAAGAAACGCGGTTGATGTAGTCGAACGTCTCCGCGATCCAAATCGCAAGTCGTCCCTCGATCCGATCACGAACTAGCGCCGAACGGACGGCACCTCCGCGTTCAACACACGTACGGCTTGATGACGCCTTCACCTCCTCGATCCAGCGAGCGATGGTGAAGTAGTGGTTGAGTTCCAGCAGCACGACGGCGTGGTGATGTTGGTGAGGAACAATCTCAGCAGGGCTTCGCCAAGCGCTACGGAGATTATGACGGAGGAACTAGAGGGTTAGGGTTGCCGCACACGGCTTGGGGAAATCTTGATGTGTCCCGTGTGCTAGCCCTGCCCCTCTATTTATATGTTGAGCCTTGGGGTCTAAACTTGGAGTAAAAGCCTCCTCCAGGTCGGTTTTGCCCGCACAAGGTCGGTTTGGCCCGCAGGGAAAGAGTCCAACTCGGATCCCTGCAGTACCGCGCACAAGCGGTAGTACCGCTTCACACAAGCGGTAGTACCGCTCGGGCGGTAGTACCGCTTCACCAAGCGGTAGTACCGCTTACGCGGCAGCAAAACTACTTTTGCACTTTCCAATACCTCGTGGGCTTTTATCCCTTGGCCCATATAAAGTGTTCTTGCACCCGAACACTTCGGTAAACATCCAGAACCACTTCCGGTGAATTCCGGAACCCTTCCGGAGATCAAAATACTATTATCACATATATCAATCTTTACCTCCGGACTATTCCGGAGATCCTCGTCATGTCCGGGATCTTATCCGGGACTCCGAACAACCTTCGGTCACCAACAAAATAAGTCAATTATACTAATCGTCACCAAACGTTAAGTGTGTAGACCCTGCGGGTTCGAGAACTATGTAGACATGACCGAGACACCTCTACGATCAATAACCAATAGCGGGACCTGGATGCCCATATTGGCTCCTACATATTCTACGAAGATCTTTATCGGTCGAACCTCTATGTCAAGGATTCAGTTAATCCCGTATGCTGTTCCCTTTGTTCTTCGGTATGTTACTTGCCCGAGATTCGATCGTCGGTATCTCTATACCTAGTTCAATCTCGTTACCGGCAAGTCTCTTTACTCGTTCCGTAATACAAGATCTCGTGGCTAACACTTTAGTCACATTGCTTGCAAGGCTCATTGTGATGTTGTATTACCGAGTGGGCCCTGAGATACCTCTCCGTCATACGGAGTAACAAATCCCAGTCTTGATCCATGCCAACCCAACAGACACCCTCGGAGATACCTGTAGAGCACCTTTATAGTCACCCAGTTACGTTGCGACGTTTGATACACACAAGGTACTCCTCCGATGTCAGGGAGTTGCATGATCTCATGGTCATAGGAACAGATACTTGACATGCAGAAAACAATAGCAATAAACTGACACGATCATATGCTACGTTCATAGTTTGGGTCTTGTCCATCACATCATTCTCCTAATGATGTGATCCCGTTATCAAATGACATCTCATGTCAATGGCTAGGAAACCTTAACCATCTTTGATTAACGAGCTAGTCAACTAGAGGCTTACTAGGGACACAGTGTTGTTTATGTACCCACACATGTATTTGAGTTTCCAATCAATACAATTATAGCATGGATAATAAACGATTATCATGAACAAGGAAATATAATAATAACCTATTTATTATTGCCTCTAGGGCATATTTCCAACAGCCTGGTTGATAGGTCAGTAATCTTGGACCAACCGGTTCGTACCATCTTTCTTCTTGACAAAGAGAGAAGGTGCTCCCCAAGCAGAGGAACTTGGACGAATGAAACCCTTGTGAAGTGATTTGTTGATTTCAAAGATGTCAAAAGACAGTGTGTGTGAATGATGTATCAGACAGTTAATGAAATAATTGCAGATAATCCAGCTCTCCGGTTGATGTGATCACGAGAACCTAATGTTAGAGTTAGCAAAATCTTTAACCTGAATAGAAGAGAGATCAGAGTCCCAGAGTAAAGGAGAGGAATAAAATATCCTAATCCCATCCATTGGTGATGTGGGCCCGTAAGCCACACAACACAGTTAGTAAAATAGTTTTTCAAAGACTAGACTCAACTTCGGCCAAGGAATTGGAAAGGGGCTTCCTACAGGCAGTCGGCTCTGATACCAACTTGTGACGCCCCCGACTCAATCGTGCACTAATCATACACGCAAATGCGCACGATCAAGCCCAGGGACTCACGGGAAGATATCACAACACAACTCTAGACACAAAATAAAATAATACAAGCTTTATATTACAAGCCAGGGGCCTCGAGGGCTCGAATACATAAGCTCGAGTACAAGCATTAGCGGAAGCAACATCATCTGAGTACAGACATAACTAAACAAGTTTGCCTTAAGAAGGCTGAGCAAAACAATGACACTAGATCGAAAAGGCGCACGCCTCCTGCCCGGGAGTCTCCTATCTACTGCTGGTCGTCGATCTCCACGTAGTAGTAGGCTCCGTCGTGGTAGTAGTAGTCGTCGACGGGATCAGCTGGCTCCGGGGCTCCGTCATCTGATCGCAGCAATCGGGTATGGGGAAAAAGAGGTAGCAAAGCAACCGTGAGAACTCATCCAAAGTACTCGCAAGACTTACATCAAATCTATGCTAAGTATGCATCGGTATCAAAGGGAAGGGGCTGTATCTGTGGACTATACTGCAGAAATGCCAGAATAGAGGGGAAGGTCTAGCCTATCGAAGACTAGCATCTTGCAGCGTCTTGCAGCATTAGTGGAGTGCAGATTAGCATTTTATATACCAATAATTAAGTAGTAGCAACGCCCAGAGATCCTTCCTCGACACCCTGCGAGAAAGCGATCTCGGAGCCAACATATTATTTAGCATCACAGGTATCCAGTTCTAGTTGTAGTAGATCAGGATACTTTCCGAGCGTCCTTACCGTGGACACGGCTATTCGAATAGATATACTTCCCTACAGGGGTGCACCAACTTACCCAACACGCTCGATTAACTCTGGACGGACACGCTTTTCTGGGTTATGACCGGCCTCGGCTGATCGACACGCCGTAGCCCTACCTAGGCTCCGCAGAGAGGTCCCCGCCGGTCTAAATCCTAAGCGCTCAGGGGTCTTGGGCCCATCGCCCTTTGCACTCCTGCACGTTGCGTGGGTGGCCGGGACCAGACCTAGTCCCTGTATACACACGCAGGCTGTCGCGGTCCACCCGGGCGTGCGCCGCTCAGTTGCTGACGTCTGAAGAACTTCGGCTGAAACATACGACGCCGAGTGCCCATACTATTCCCTCGTGGTGGTTAGTGCGAAAAGGCCAGAGGCCTACCCAGATCACATATCCAAACCCGTTAGTGTGTTGGGAGCTCGCGGAGACGATTAGTGATACACGATCAGTGATCCCGTCGCACCGTCTCGCGGACTTACGGCAAGCGTCAGGCCCATGCCTCTCCTGGGCGGTCTGCCTGCCCGGCCGTGCCGCGTAATTATCTCGCGGGTACCCTCACGGTCAGCCCGACTTCACATCTCTCGCAGGTACCCCTCGGGGTCAACCCGACTTCAACAAGGGACTGAGGTAAAAACATGGTAACAGTGTGTCCATAACATCAAGGGGAAATCCGAGGAATCACCCTCGATGGATTCCCACTCGATGTATCCGTCAAGGTGAACTTGGAGGAATCACCCTCGATGGGTTCACACTTGAGGGGCTGCACGACAGAGGCATCATCGGAGGTGGTGAAAGAGGAATCACCCTCGGTAAGCCACAATCGATTAGCCACGCTACAGAGATATCATCAGAGTGAGATAGGAGGTATCACCCTCGGCACTCGATAGTAGCTCTACAGAGTCGTACAACTAGGGGGGTGTGCGGTGTTGTGTCGGTCTCTGCACGTCGATCACATTGATCGAATCATTCAAAAGCAAAGCATGGTAACACAGACAAGGGTGCGGGGCCACAAATGGGTCACTAACCAACCTATTCTAAGCATTTAGGACAGCAGGTAAGGTATCAACAGCAGTTACCAAAAACAGGCTATGCATCAGAATAGGAGCTTTCGAACAACAGTAGCAAATTCTAATGCAAGCATGGGAGAGAAAGAAATGGGCGATATTGAAATGATCAAGGGGGTTTTGCTTGCCTGGAAGCTCTGCTGAGAAGGACGGGTCGTCGACGACGTAGTCGTACTCGGGGTTAACAGTAGTCTCGGGGTCTATCGGAGAGAAGAGGGGGAAGAAACAGTAAATATAAAGCAAACAAATGCATCACAAGGCATGACATGGCAATATGTTGTGCTGGGGGTGATCTAGTGCGGTGCTAAGCGTTACGGACGAAGCGGGAAAATATCTAGGAATATTTTCCCGGCTTTAGGCAATTATTGGACAGACGATCTGGTGGAGGGGAAGGTTCCATGTTTGCAGTGTTGGAGGCATGTGACAGGTATGTGGATGGCATATTAAGTTTTGTCATATTTTTCTGAACGTTTTCATATATAAAACATTTTCATCTGAGTTACGGTTATTTTTCTATTAATTTTCAAAGTTTTAAATGATTTTTCTGATTTTCTGGAATATTTTTATTTAATCTAATCCGAATTTGAACAAGTCAATTTGACTAGTCAAAGGGGGGGGGGGTGGCCCACATGTCATTGGCACATAATTTAATTGAAGGATAAATTAAAATGGAGGGGTTAAATTAACATATGGGGCCACATGTCATAGGCTAGTAATTATCCTAACTACTAATTAGACTAACTAATCTAACCACTAATTATTTAATCAACTTAAACTAATCAGGGCCGGCCCCACTTGGCAGTGAGTCATCCCTGCCTCCCACGCACACACACAGCACACTCACACACACACACGCTGCGCACACACACCACGGCCATGGCCAGCAGCGGCAGCAGCGCAGAGCATCAGCGGCAGCGGCTAGGCAGCAGTAGAGAGCAGCGAGCAGCGCAAGGAGCAGGAGCACAAGCAGCAGCGGCGGCTGCTAGTGGGAGCAGCAGCGGTGGTGGCTGCGGCTGCTAGCGGGAGCAGCAGCAGGAGGAGGGCGCGGGGCTACGTGGGCGCCCGGCCAGGTGAGGCGTGCTCGACGGGGCGCGGCGCAGACGGCGCGGGTCGTGGCCAGGTGAGACAGGAGCATACAGGCGCGCGCGCGGACGCGGCCATGGACGAGCGCCACGACAAGCAACGACACGCAGGGACATGGATCGAGGCCGGGAAGAGGGGCGATCGGAGAAGAAGCTCACTGCGAGCGCAGGGGCGAGCTCGGGGAGGCCGGGGACGGGGCGGAGCAGGGCGAATCGACGGCGTGCAGTGGTGGTCTCCGACGAAGGGTGTCGACGATCCCGACGGCTTGGCGGCGTCCTAGCCCGAGGCGCTCTGCGAGGACGAAGAGGACGAAGACGCGCTTCTCCTAGACATGTTTGCAGGGCTGCGAGGACGACGACGGCGCGGCTGCAGTGGAGCTCGGCCGTGTGCGGTGAGAGAGTAGCGGCGAGAGGGAGAGGGAGGAGAGGCTAGGGTTCGGGGGGGGGGGGGGCGGGCGACGTCTTAAGGGCGCCGGGAAGGTCGGGGATGGCCAACACGGAGCCAAGGCACGGCCATAGCGGCCGGATGGCTGCCACGCCATGCCCCTGCCTCCCCTCTGTACAGAGGTAGGGGAAAGGCCGGCGTGGGCTGGGCCTCATTGCACTGTGGCACTAATGGCCCAGTAGCACAATGGCTTTTGCCCTTTTTCCTTTTCCTTTTCTTATATTTTTTTGTTTTCTATTTTTGTTACTGTTTTGTGCTAAGTTGAGCCACCAAATGGATTTTGTAAAATATGAAACTTGTCATATAAATACTATGCAATATTTGTGAATGCCACAAAAAGTTTGTGGGGCATATGAATTTGTTTGGATTTTTCATAAATGGAAAAGCATTTAAATATGCTGATTTGGCACTGTTTTAATTGCTATAGCCCATTTAAGCAAATAAGTGATGTTGTTTTTCTGAACATTAATTAACTATGGAATATTCTCTAAATCATGAACTATTTTTCAGACATGTTTGTGAAACTTTAAATTTCACTTGCAATTTGAATTTGATTTCAGTGGTGAAATTTGAAATGAGATATGAATCCATATTGCTCAAGCCTTGCAAATCAAAGTGACTTAGCATTATCATGAGGATCACTGTGGCTCATTACATAGGGGTGTTACAAGTATGAACCATAAACCAAATTGAAAACTAACAAACTATTATCTCAGTCACTGAAACAATTGCAATTCATCATATTATCAGGAAGTGTCTATGTAAGAGATTTGTTTAGCAAGTTCACATACTCAACTATCATTTAGTCTTTTATGATTGCTGACACTCACGTCATAACTTGTGGAGCAAAAGTTTCAGTTGAACACATAGAAAGATAGGGGCTTATAATTTCGCCTCCCAACGTATTTACCTCAAGGGTAATGTCAACAATAATAACTCATGATCACCTACATTCAACTGGATATATATGCATGGATCAATCCGCACCACATGATGTTTGCCAAAAGAGAAAATAAAAACGGAATAGAGAAGAAACTATTAACTCTTGCATGAAAATAAATACATAAAGTAAAATATAGGCCCTTCGCAGAGGGAAGCAGAGGTTGTCATGCGCTTTTGTTTTTGGATGTGCAAGCTCTTAATGTAAAGGAACGTCACTTTATATTGCTCCTTGTGATAGCGACCTTTATTATGCAGTCTGTCGCTTTTATTGCTCCACCATCACAAGATCGTACAAAGTTTATTTTCCCTTACAATAAAAGTTCATACATATTTAGGAACAATTTTTATTGCTTTTGCACCGATGACAACTTACTTGAAGGATCTTATTCAATCCATAGGTAGATATAGTGGACTCTCATGACATGAAACTGGGTTTAAGGGTTTTTGGATGCACAAGTAGTATCTCTACTTAGTGCGGAATTTTGGCTAGCAAAAGATAGGGGCAAACACCACATGTTAGAGGATCCTAAACAATATAACTTCTATGTGAATATAGGCAAACATAACCCATTACGTTGTCTTCCTTGTCCAACGTCAACTAATTGACATAGAATATTTGATGGGGGCTCACAATCATAAAAGATGTCCAAGATAGTATATTTATATGTGAGACCTCTCTTCCTTTATTACTTTTTCATAAATTGTTACAATGACCAATGCTATGTTTGTCAACTTCCAACAAGTTTAATCAATTATACTTCTTTTATGCGAAGTCATCACTCCCCATGGGATTAGCATATGATCTTACTTTTTATTCTTTATTTATTTCTAAGATTGGATCATCAAAAGCAAAACACTCAACTCAAACTAATCTTTATTATATAATTTTCACACACACGATTACATAGATAGATAGATCACAAAGCAAGCACTCGAAACTAAATCATACTAAAACTTTATTCCTCTAAGTCACGAAATAACTAAGGATCAAACTAAGATAGATAATGATGATGAGAAACTGATGGTGATACGATACCGGGGCACCTCCCCCAAGGTTGGCACAAGCCAAGGGGAGTGCCCATACCCATGTACTCAAGTCTCCTTCGGTGATGGTGGTGATGGTGAGGTGGTGGGCTTGTCCTTCATCTTCAGCAAGTACTCCAGATTACGATTGATCCTTCGGAGGGCATGATTCTGCCCTTCTAACACAATAACTTCACGAGTAAGTGAAGTATTCGAAGCACAAATTGCTTCAAAAACTTTTAGTGTTTCAATTTCAGAAGGGGGAAATTTATCATAAAGAGTTCACCACGAATCTCCCTTTTTCGTAGGCTCCTCCTTATGCGTGGCTTGATCTTCTTCCTCTTGAATCCGATCCTCTACAACCTTTTCAGGCTCCTCCTCCATAGCTGTGTCCTCCTCTCCGGACGACCACTCATAATATACTTCGCTGAAAGGATGTTTGCCGGGTGAAGGTTGAACAATCCGGTGCTTGGTGCGGAGTCTTCGAGGAGCCATGGCGATCTAGATCTGTCAGAAAAATAGCCCGAAACAAGGACAGAGGAGAAACTCATGATACAGTGGTCAAAACATACGAGAGTATATATAAAGAATTTTTATCTTGCAAAACAAGCATACGGAAAGAAAACGGAGTCGGGAAGGCACACGTGGGGCCCACAAGGCACCACGGCGCGCCCCATGGGGGGGGGTCGCGCCCTTCTGCCTTGTGGGCGACACGTGGGTCCCCTCGGCTATTTCTTATTTTTGTAATTTTTCTAATATTCCAAAACTGACAGAAATAATTTTTATGGAATTTTTGGAGTTGGTTTACTTACCGTATCACATACCTACTCCTTTTTAGGGTTCTGGAGCGTTCCGGAAGGACTCTTTGATGTGCTCTTCCAGTGTAATTGTTTCAATAATATTAGTTTCAACGTTAATGGGAGTACCTGAAATATAGTGCTTAATTCTTTGCCCATTCACCACTCTCGGATTATTGCCTTCGGAGTTGTTTATTTTGATGGCTCCGGAGCGATAAACTTCTTCGATGATATACGGTCCTTCCCATTTAGAGAGAAGTTTTCCTGCAAAGAATCTCAAATGAGAATTGTATAATAGAACATGATCACCTACTTTGAATTCCCGTTTTGAATTCTTTTGTCATGCCACCTTTTAACTTTTTCTTTAAACAACTTAGCATTATCATAGGCTTGGGTTCTCCATTCATCTAAGGAGCTAATATCAAATAACCTCTTCTCACCGGCAAGTTTAAAATCATAATTAAGTTCTTTAATTGCCCAATAAGCTTTATGTTCTAATTCAAGAGGTAAATGACATGCTTTTCCATAAACCATTTTATACGGAGACATACCCATAGGATTTTTATATGCAGTTCTGTAAGCCCATAATGCATCATCAAATTTCTTAGACCAATTATTTCTGGATCTATTAACGGTCTTTTGCAAAATCAATTTTATTTCCCTATTAGTTAATTCAACTTGACCACTAGACCGAGGATGGTAAGGGGATGCAATTCTATGGTTAACATCATATTTAGCAAGCAACTTACGGAAAGCACCATGAATAAAATGTGAACCACCATCAGTCATTAAATATCTAGGGACTCCAAACCTCGGGAAGATGACTTCTTTAAGCATTTTAATAGAAGTGTTGTGATCAGCACTACTAGTTGGAATAGCTTCTACCCACTTAGTAACGTAGTCAACATCAACTAAAATATGAGTATACCCATTGGATTTAGGAAAAGGTCCCATATAATCAAAACCCCAAACATCAAATGGTTCAATAACAAGTGAATAATTCATAGACATTTCCTGACGTCTACCAACATTACCAATTCTTTGACATTCATCACAAGAAAGGACAAACTTACGTGCATCCTTGAAAAGAGTAGGTCAATAAAAACCAGATTGTAATACCTTGTGTGTGCAGTTCGGTCTCCCGCATGATGTCCTCCATATGCCTCGGAGTGACACTTACGTAGGATTTGTTCCTATTCATGCTCAGGTACACAACGTCTAATAATACCATCTACTCCTTCTTTATATAGATGTGCGTCATCCCAAAAGTAATGTCTTAAATCAAAGAAAACCTTTTTCTTTTGTTGATATGTAAAGCTAGGTGGTATTTATTTAGCAACAATGTAATTAGCATAGTCTGCGTACCAAGGAGTATTATGAGAAGCATTTATCACAGCTAATTATTCATCAGGAAAATCATCATTAATAGGAAGTGGGTCATCAAGAACATTTTCCATTCTAGACAAATTATTTGCTACGGGATTCTCAGCTCCCTTCCTATCAACAATATGCAAATCAAATTCTTGTAGCAGAAGAACCAATCTAATAAGTCTAGGCTTAACATCTTTCTTTTCCATAAGGTATTTAATAGCAGCATGATCAGTGTGAACAGTAACCTTGGAATCAACAATATAAGATCTAAATTTATCACACGCAAACACAACTGCTAAAAATTCTTTCTCAGTAGTAGCATAATTTTTTGAGCGCTGTCTAGAGTTTTACTAGCATAATGGATAACATTTAATTTCTTATCAACTCTTTGTCCTAGAACAGCACCAACAACATAATCACTAGCATCACACATAATTTCAAAAGATAGGTTCCAATCAGGTGGTTGAACAATAGGTGCAGAAATTAAGGCTTTCTTAAGTATTTCAAAGGCTTCTACACAATCATCATCAAAAACAAATAGAACATCTTTTTGCAAGAGATTGGTAAGAGGTCTAGAAATTTTAGAGAAGTCTTTTATAAACCTTCTATAGAAACCAGCATGACCAAGGAAACTTCTTATACCTTTGATATCTTTAGGACATGGCATTTTCTCAATAGCATCAACCTTAGCTTTATCAACTTCAATACCTCTTTCAGAAATTTTATGCCCAAGGACTATACCTTCATTAACCATAAAGTGGCACTTCTCCCAATTCAAGACAAGATTAGTTTCTTCACATCTTTGCAAAACTCAATCAAGGTTGCTTAAGCAATCATCAAAAGAAGTTCCATAAACGGAGAAATCATCCATGAAAACCTCAACAATCTTTTCACAAAAGTCAGAGAATATAGCAGTCATACATCTTTGAAAGGTAGCAGGCGCATTACATAAACCAAAAGGCATACGACGATAAGCATAAGTTCCAAAAGGGCAAGTAAAGGTGATTTTCTCTTGATCTTTAGGTGATACAGGTATTTGAGAGAAACCAGAATAACCATCTAGGAAACAAAAGTGTGTATGCTTAGACAATCTTTCTAACATTTGATCAATAAAAGGCAAGGGGTAATGATCTTTTCTAGTGGCTTTATTTAATTTCCTAAAATCAATTACCATCCTATAACCAGTTACAATTCTTTGTGGGATGAGTTCATTTTTATCATTAGGAACAACGGTAATACCTCTCTTTTTAGGAACACAATGAACATGACTTACCCATCTACTATCATCTATGGGATAAATTATACCTACTTCTAGAAGCTTTAATATTTCAGTTCTTACCACATCCTTCATTCTAGGATTTAGCCTTCTTTGATGATCAACAACGGGTTTAGCATCTGGCTCCATATGAATTTTATGCTGACATAAAGTGGGACTAATGCCCTTAAGATCATCAAGAGTATATCCAATAGCGGCACGGTGCTTCCTTAGAGTTTTAAGTAATCTCTTTTCTTCATGCTCTGAAAGGTTAGCACTAATAATAACAGGATATATCTTCTTTTCATCAAGATAAGCATATTTAAGAGTATCAGGTAATTGCTCCAATTCAAACACATGATCACCCTTGGGTGGAGGTGGACCTCCCAAGGTTTCAACAGGCAGATTATGTTTAAGAATAGGTGCTTGTTTAAAGAATAATTCATCTATTTCATTTCTTTCACTCATATGCATGTCATTCTCATGCTCAAGCAAATATTGTTCTAGCGGATCAGTAGGAGGCACAACAATAGAGGCAAGGCCAATAATTTCATCTTTACTAGGCAATTCCTTATCATGAGGTTGTCTATGAAACTTAGAGAAATTAAACTCATGAGACATCTCACCAAAATTAACATTAACAGTTTCTTTAGTGCAATCAATCTTAGCATTAACCGTATTCAAGAAGGGTCTACCAAATATAATGGGACAAAAATCATCTTGTGGTGATCCAAGAACAAGAAAATCAGTATGGTATTTGATCTTACCACACAAGACTTCAACATCTCTAACAATCCCAAGCGGTGAAATAGTGTCTCTATTTGCAAGCTTAATAGTAACATCAATATCTTCAATCTCAACGGGTGCAATATCATTCATGACTTCTTGATAGAGAGTAAACGGAATGGCACTCACACTAGCACCAATATCACATAAACCATGATAGCAATGATCTCCAATTTTAACAGAAATAACAGGCATGCCAACTACAGGCTTATTTTTATCTTTAGGGTCTGGCTTAGCAATTCTAGTTGCTTCATCACAGAAATATATGACATGTCCATCAATGTTATCAACCAAAAGATCTTTAACCATTGCAACACTAGGTTCAACTTTAATTTGCTCAGAAGGTCTAGGTGCTCTAATTTTACTCTTATTGACTACAGTTGAAGCTTTAGCATGTTCCTTAATCCTAACAGCGAAAGGAGGTTTCTCAATATAAGCAGTAGGCACAACTGGATCAACATGGTAAACAATTGTTTCTTCTTTAACACTAACAGGTTCTTCTTTCAATTCAATAGGTGGATGATATTTAAACCATTTCTCCTTAGGGAGATCAACATGAGCAGCAAAAGATTCACAAAAGGTAGCTACTATCTCAGAGTCAAGTCCATATTTAGTACTAAACTTACGAAAAGCATCAGTTTCCATAAAAGATTTAACACAATCAAACTCAAGATTTATACCTGACTCATTACCTTTGTCGATTTCCCAATCTTCATAATTGCGTTTAATTATTTCAAGAAGGTCCCATCTGGATTCAATAGTTTTCTTCATATAGGAACCAGCAGAAGAAGTATCGAGCATGGATTGATCATTATGAGAAAGCCGATCATAAAAGTTTTGAAGGATTATTTCTCTTGAGAGCTCATGATTGGGGGATGTATGCAACATATACTTAAGCCTCCCCCAAGCTTGAGCGATACTTTCTCCTTCACGAGGCCAAAAATTATATATATAATTCCGATCACGATGAACCAAATGCATAGGATAAAATTTCTGGTGGAATTCCAGCTTCAACCGGTTCCAGTCCCATGTATCAGTATCATCACATAGCCTATACCATGTCAATGCCTTTCCCTCCAAAGATAAAGGGAATACTTTCTTCTTAACTCCATCTCCGGATAAACCTGCAAGCTTAAACAATCCACAAATTTCATCCACATAGATCAAGTGCATATCAGGATGTACCATTCCATCTCCTGCATAAGGATTAGCTAGCAATTTCTATATCATACCCGAAGGAATTTCATAATAAATATTTTCAGTAGGTTCAATAGGTGGAGGAGCAACTCTTATTGCTTCCGGTCAAGGTGAAGATACCCCGAACAAGCCCCTCAAAGGATTACTTTCCATAGTGACAAGTGGCAATAAATTTCAGCACGTAATATAAATGTTTCCTTACCAAATTCCACTCACCAAAGGCGCTTCACTCCCCGGCAACGGCGCCAGAAAAGAGTCTTGATGACCCATAAGTATAGGGGATCAATCGTAGTCCTTTCGATAAGTAAGAGTATCGAACCCAACGAGGAGCAGAAGGAAATGACAAGCGGTTTTCAGCAAGGTATTCTCTGCAAGTACTGAAAGTAGCGGTAACAGATAGTTTTGATAGCAAGATAATTCGTAACAAGTAACAAGTAACAAGTATAATAAAGTGCAGCAAGGTGGCCCAATCCTTTTTATAGCAAAGGACAAGCCAGAACGAACTCGTATAATAAGCAAAGCGTTCTCGAGGACACATGGGAATTTCATCTAGTCACTTTCATCATGTTTGTTTGATTCACGTTCGCTACTTTGATAATTTGATATGTGTGTGGACCGGTGCTTGGGTGCTGTTCTTACTTGAACAAGCCTCCCACTTATGATTACCCCCTCTCGCAAGCATCCGCAACTACGAAAGAAGAATTAAGATAACTCTAACCATAGCATGAAACGTATGGATCCAAACCAGCCCCTTACGGAATAGCGCATAAACTAGGGTTTAAGCTTCTGTCACTCTAGCAACCCATCATCTAATTACTACTCCACAATGCCTTCCCTTAGGCCCAAAGATGGTGAAGTGTCATGTAGTCGACGTTCACACGACACCACTAAAGGAAGCAACAACATACTTATCATCAAAATATCGAACGAATACCAAATTCACATGATTACTTATGACAAGACTTCTCCCATGTCCTCAAGAACAAAAGTAACTACTCACAAATCATGTTCATGTTCAAGATCAGAGGGGTATTGAATAGCATTAAGGATCTGAACATATAATCTTCCACCAAATAAACCAACTAGCATCAACTACAAGATGTAATCAACACTACTAGCAACCCACAGGTACCAATCTGAAGTTTTGAGACAAAGATTGAATGCAAGAGATGAACTAGGGTTTGAGATTAGATGGTGCTGGTGAAGATATTGATGAAGATTGGTCTTCCAATGATGAGAGGATCGTTGGTGATGTCGATGGCTTCGATTTCCCCCTCCCGGAGGGAAGTATCCCCGGCGGAATCGCTCCGCCGGAGAGCAAAATAGCTCCTGCCCAGGTTCTGCCACGAGACGGCGGCGCTTCGTCCCGAAAGCCTCCTCTCTATTTTTTTCTAGGGCAAATGGCTTCATATAGCAGAGGGAGGGGGTCAGACGCCAGCTGTGGGCCCCACAAGGCACTAGGGCGCGCCCAGGGGGGCCGCGCCCTGCTGCCTTGTGGGCAGCTGGTGGGTCCCCTCTGGTATCTCTTCTCTCCAGTATTTTTTATATATTCAATAAAAAATCTCCGTGAAATTTCAGGTCAATTGGTGCTCTGTAGATTAGGTATCTCTGATGTGGCTATTTCAGGTCCAGAATTCCAGCTGCCGGCATTCTCCCTCTTCATGTAAATCTTGCAAATTAAGAGAGAAAAGGCATAAGAATTGTATCATAAGGTGAAATAATGATCAAAAACATAATAAATAACAGTAGGAAATCATGATGCAAATTGGACGTATCATGCACCGCGACGACAAGGGAGGAGTGGGGAAAGAGAAGGTGGCGGCGGTTGGCCTAGGAACTACGTGTGTCGCCTAGGGTTGGCGGCATGGGGGGCTCAATGGAGCATTTTCCCCTGTAATGATGTGTCGATCAGAAGAACTACCATTGCTAACTTGATTGGAACATTGATTCTAATGCAGAATTGCGCAAAAAGTAGGACCACCTTATTACAACAGGCCAAGTAGTAGTCCATGAAGATTAAGTACATAGCCACATTTAAAACTCCAAATTATGAATCATGTTTTTTCAGAGCAAATAAGACATATCATAAAATTTACCAATTACTTTAAGTCAAGCCTAAATAAAAATATATTTCTATTTGCCATGATTGGGAAATGCAACACTCGCATGTCGTAGTAGACAAAAGACACCCTTCAAGGATATGAATTCAAACATCATGAAAGAGGAAATATACTATTTTCATTTTGGAATCCATAATTGTCGTATCCTATATACATTTCCTTGCAAGTACTGGATGTACATACTTCCTTTTGAGAATCACATGAAGGGGTGAAGAAGGTCAATAAGTGTCTATGCAACCATATGGGGTTTGTGTGCTGCTCAGAAAGGCGAGGCGGCGGCGACTCCCTGAAGATGGAATAAGGTTCTCCCCGCCTAGCCCTTGCCCGGCGGTGCATCTCCGCCGGAGGGCGCGTTGAAGTGTGTCTCCGGCGAATCTCATGGGATTCGATCGGTGTTTGTTTTCGATGGATCTGATCTTCGTTCATCTGCGTTCATGTGTCTACATGTTGAATCCTTTGGGGTCTTAGCACGATGAATTCTCGACTGTTTACTAAAACAAGCTTTGCCCGACTCCGGTGAGGGGGGGGGGGGGGGGCGATGACGGCGGTGAGCCTTCGGCTCGCTTCAGTGCTTGTAGTCGTTGCTAGGTGGTCTATGAACATGGATGTAATATTTTTTACTACTCGTGTTATTTGCATTACCATAATGTTTGCTGAATATATCGGAAGTGCCTTTGTCATGAGGATGCTTGTAGTCCTGACTAGAGAAAGTGAGCTCAACGCGAGGCCATCTTGTTGAGGACGTCGTGCAATTCTCTCAAAATGAAACAAGCGAGGCTACATGAGTTGTGTGTGGCTGAAGAAGCAGCAGAGAAGTATACTATCTGCACCGCGTTGCCCTTCTGTAGTCTTCTTGGTCTGGCGATTGTGAGCGAGCGCGGCGATAGGGATTGGGCATCGCGTTGAGAGGCGGAGGATATAAACATATAACGAACACAACCGATCATCGACATTGCAAGATTTGAATAATGAAGATTGCTGGATTAGAAAATTTAACCCAAAACTCTTTTAGTGGTAGGCGCTCATTTTCGTCAATAGAGAGTCGACTGTGATGACTTCATCAATCTCAATAACCCGCTAGCTCTATCCATGAAGGATGCGTTTGGTTGCTCGGCTATCCCACCCTGGGACAGGGATAGCCATTTTTTACCTGGATGTCAGTCGTTTGGTTCGTGGGCGAGTCGGGATAGGGCTAGCCAGATGCTAGGAATATTCCTCCAAAACGAGGCTAAGCGTGTCCGCGAAAATCTCGCAGACCTGGGTATCCCGGCGCGCGCGGGACGGGAAGCAACCCACGAAACGTTTTTCTCTACACTCCCGCTTCGTTCCCTCTTTCATCTCTGTTCTCTCCTGCGGCGGCGACAACCGTAGGAATCGAAGCACGGCGACGGAGGTGAGTGCGCGGCGGCATGGATCTCCCCTTCCCTATCTTCTTACTTGTCGTGCCCTCTCTCCTTCCTCTGTCATTTCTTCCATTGGAGCTGCAACCCAGCAGAGGTCATGGCGACGGCGGCAGACAGAGGTGAGTGCCATGCGCAGCCGACGGAGCCCTGCAGATGGAGGTCGGGCGTGCTGCACGCGATGCGTATTGGGCGTGCGTACCGGCTGCTCGCTGGGCGTGCTTGCCTGGCGTGCCTGCTGCGCGCGCTGTACGCTGGGCCTGGTTGCCGGTCGGGCGTGCGTTCTGCGCTTGCCGTTCTCGCGTGTGCGTGGTGTACTGATGTGTGTGCTTCTTCACTTGATAATCTCCCTAAAATGCTGATCCTTTGATTAATTTTGTCCTACATCAGCGAAAGGGAAAAAGGAACAGGAAATCAGAGGCTATCCCCGACCACGCTTTATCATTCAAACCAAACAAAATATAGGCTAACCTCATCCATCAACCAAACAGAAAGAATGGCTATCCCTAACCAGCTGGATGGGATACCCATAACCACCCTAGCATCTCCCTTGAACCAAACACATCCGAAGGTGCTATGGGTATGGTGTGTGTGCATATGAATGAGTCTATGTGAGTATCTGTAATTTTCTTAAAAGAAAAATGAACCCAACTCGACAAAGATTGACAAAGAGGGAGTAGCAGGATTGGACGAGAGGAGGTTGCAGCCGGCAGGGGCCGTGAGGATTTGGAAAGAGATTGCTTGCTGCTCTTTGTGTCCCATTTATGGCGGTTCGAAAGATGAAGGTGGAGTGAACGGACAAGACATCTACCAAATCGATTTTTTAGGATAATATCTTTACCTAATAATAATAAAGTGGTGATCGCTTCTTACCACCGTAATTTCGTCCGTTTTTCATCCGTCCACCTCGTCCCTATTTTTTTCTATCTGAGGTGGTACTAATCTATATACCTGCCCGTACGTCAAACGTCAAAGACGTTTCACTCCTGGACTTGGATCTCACATGTGGGCCGACATGGGCCTTGCTCCGTACCTTTATTTTTTCGGTGGTTGCTCGGTTTGGCAATAGCAGCAAAAATAGTTGGTCCTGATGGATTCGAACTCGGTAGCGTCCTTTCCACCACGCAGGACAAAGCCAATTGAACATTGTTCTGCTTGTGTTGGAAAGCAAGGTTCTTTCTCAATTAATTAGTCCCACCTCGCCTCTTTGCACTAATTCACACCAATTTATATACAGACGAGTTGTAGGAGTCAACAAGCAGCCTCGAGACTTGACAAAGAGAGATAATAACGTGAAGAGAATTAGGTAGGAAGGCCCTATGGAGGAAGAGAGATCTTGTGGGAAGACAATTATTAGAAAGGCCGACTAAGATATTAGCGTGGAGAGCCGCGCGAAGAAATATCGAACGAGAGGGTGCCGGATGGATGTCGTGCGGGGCGGGCGGACTCGGTTGAGGTGGCGTGGCGGCGGCTGCTGGGGACTCGTTGCTCTTTGGGGGCGGCTGCTGGGGACTCATAGGAGCTGACGGCCGGTTCGGCCTTCCTCTGCCCAAAGGCCATTCGTTGGCGCCCCTGAGTACCATACCAGCGCCGAGTGGGTGACATGCTGCGCGGGGCGGTGCTTGCTGGCCAGCAGCGCGCGCTCAGGAAAGAGGGCTGCGGGGGAAACTTGGCCCTGGTCGGTCCCCCCTGGGGGCAGTCGAAGGTTTCTTTTCTGAATTTCTTTATACTTTTGCTGTCTTGGTTCAGGGTGGAAGTATGGTGCTTGTGTTTCCTGTGTTTAAAATAGACTGTACAGTTGATTGTTGTATGATACACGTGCCGGCAGAGACGAAGCAGGTGCCACGGTTGCAGAGATGGTGGACTCTGAAGAGGATGCCGAGGGAATTGCAGCGACGGAAGATGCTCAATCTCTCTTCCCCGAACAGTCGTACCTGCCTTGCCTTCTCGGCTACCCTTTACTTCAGCAAGAAAAAGAGATGCAACATAGATTTATTTTCAAGCTACAGAACAGTTCCAGGCACCATTCTATCAGCACGTATGGTTAAATTTCTTGTTCAAACAACTCATCAACAGTTCAGATTATAAAAGATACAAGTTCCGGCTTTTCCGTACGAAGCACCATTTTAACTTCGAAATTACCCCGAAATTGGGTCACATTCCAACCTTATAAACAAACACAACGGAATTAATGACAACAAAAAACACAGGCTGAATATATGGATGGCAGGTTTGTACAGCATGAATACTCACCAAGGCCAGCTTGATTCATGCCTAGGATTTTTTGGCAATTAGTTTGAGCTATGAAACAGTAGGTCAATGGAACTCCTGCCGCTAATTTAAGATTGTCGTACATATATTTTTTGTCCGTCGTGGGACCAACCTAATTTTTTCGTCCGTCATGGAATGCACCTAATCTTTTTGTCCATCCGATTCTCATGATCATCTCGCGTGACTCACCCGTCACCCGCCTGGGCCTCAGTACAAGTTATCGTGAGGGATCGAACTCCCGACCCGTCGTCGAGTTCCAAAGGTTGCATCCAACTGAGATAGCTCACGACCGTGCACAGAGAAAAGCTTCGTTTGGCTATTACATACTCCCACCTCACCTCCTTATAACTGAACACATCAATTTAAATATGGCTGCGAGTTTAAATCAACAAGCCTCCCGGAGGATCAGTCGACATAGAGTGAGGAGTGGGTCCCCAATATCCCTATGGAGAACAATCAAAACAACAATTAAAATTAAATCCCGTGCTCAAATGGGATTGGGTGAGGAAGCGCATAATTCTGCTTGCACATACAATTTTCATTAAATTTAAGATTGTGTTGTTTTTCTCTCCCGTTGCAACGCACGGGCATATGTGCTAGTATTAAAAAAAGAATCTTATAATAAATAGAAGAAAAAAAGGACAGGACGTGAATATTCGGGACATGGTGCCACGCGCGGCTGAAATCCAGCCCGTTCGCTCGCGCTTCGCGATTGCTACTTATTATAGCGTCTTCGAAAATACGGGGCGATAAAAGCGCGTAATAGGTGAATACGCCGCGGTATACAGAGCATTTACGACCGTAGTAATACAAGAGACAGTGCCCGTGCAGTAAATGCTGGCGGGTGTTAATTGAGAAGGGAGGGTGGGGTGGGGTGGGAGAGTCCTGTTCGCTTCGAGCATCTCCTTCCTCTCTGCCTCCGCACATCTCGTCATTCCACTGAGGAGGAAGAGGGCGAGGCGTCTGAGATGGGTTCTGCGCACACGGAGATCAGGTGACTTCGTTGAACCCTTGTATTTCCTTCGAGCTGTTCCAGTCCCCCGGTCTGATTCTGCCTTTACCTGGGGAACCATAGCTTTACAACGTTCGTGGGAGGGAGTTTTGGATCTGGTTCGTCCAGTGAGAACGTCGAGCTACCGCCCCCCAATGATTCCCTTGTTTTTTCGATTCATTCGGGGCCGCTAGGCACAGTTCGAGAGGTGACTGAAGATGACCCTCACTGTAGATTCTCAGATTTGTTAGACTCGGTTGATGAGGGTCGAAGAACGGATTTCAGTGATTCAGACAAAACGAAGTTTCATAGGGTGGAGAACAGATATGTAGCGGTGGATGACAAAGTTGGCTGGGTTAGGAGGTACCTTCTTGTAGCCATTCTCTGGAACATGATATAAACTCTGTAGTTTTCTAATAGAGTGTCCGCTGTTAATTGCTCCAGGAAAAGAAGAGATTGTATGCCAGACGAGAGAACAACGAGCGCCGAGAGGGTAACTGCGCTTGAGACGGCTCTGACAGGTTTTGCGGAGAGGAAATCGGAGTCTGTGGTGACACCCTGTGTTGGACTGACGTTTGATTCCATAAACGAGGCTTATGAGTTCTACAACCTCTACTCTTGGGAAACTAGATTTGGAGTTAGATATGCGAAAAGCAGGATTAATGTCAAAGGGACGAAATGCATGCAGGAGTTCGTTTGCTGCTGTTCGGTACGTTATATACACAGTAGCTTTGGTCGTTGTTGATTTCCTGGACACAAAAAATCTCTATGATGATTATCGTTTTGTGTTTGTTTTATTTTCATAGGGCAAACCAAAAGAATCAAATTCAAAATCTTTGCGATGTCAATGCCAGGCCATGATAAGGCTTCTACGAACAGATGACGAGGGGTGGTACATCAACGAATTCAGGTCCAATCACAACCACACTTTGTTGAGCACTTGTGCTGAGAAACTGCATTTTCCGTCGCACCGACACATCGACAAATATACACGGGAGCTTGTTTCTCAACTGAGGCAGAACAATGTCAACCTGAGTAAGGTTTATAGCATAATTGCAACATTTTTTGGCAGAGTTGAAAATGTGCCATTCACAAAACGGTGCCTAAGGAATTTGTGCGGAAAGCTTAGCAGGGAGCAGGCTGATGACGATGTGCGGAAGACCATGGCCGTATTCTCAGAAATGAAAGAGCAAGATAGCGAGTTCACTTACAATGTCCAGGTAGATGATGAAAGTAGGATACGGACTCTTATGTGGTCAAATGGGCGTAGCAAAACACAGTACCATCACTTTGGCGATGTTGTGACCTTTGACACAACATACAAAACAAATTTGTATGACATGCCTTTCGGCCTGTTCGTTGGCGTGAACAACCATTTTCAGAGTGTTCTGTATGCTGGTGTTCTGATGAGGGACGAGACCGAGGATACTTTCAAATGGATATTCGATGAGTTTGTGAAGATGATGGGTGGTAAAAAACCGATTACCATTTTAACAGGTGATTCCTCGCCATTAGAATGGATGTTACCATCTGATTGGTTCTCCTCTCAATCTTGATGAGACGTTTCATTATGTTGTTGCAGATCAAGCTAGAGCGATGGAAAAAGCTATAGAGGAGGTATATCCTGACTCGACACATAGGTGGTGCAAGTGGCATGTCCTGAAGAAGGCTAAAGAAAACCTGGGGTCTCATTACACCAAGAAATCGGATTTCAGGGCTGAATTCCACAAGCTAGTGCATGAAATGCTTACTATTTCTGAATTTGAGGATGGCTGGGAAGAATTGCTTCACAAATATGGACTGAAGAACAATCCATACCTCATACAGATATACGAGACTAGGCACAAGTGGGCCAAGCCATACTTTGCCGGGAAATTTTGTGCTAGGCAAACCAGCACCGGAAGGAGTGAGAGTGCAAACCACATGTTGAAGCAATATGTCCCCCCGGCCTGTTCAATGAATTTATTTGTCAAGCAATACAACAAGCTCTTGTTTGACAGAGAACAGGAGGAAGGCTTTCAAGAGAAACGTACAAGGCTGGTAAGTTAGTTATTCTGTAAGGTTTTTGTACCCGGTAACGTTTAATATCTAATATGAATCATCGATGTCTTGACAGAGCCGAGCCGTACTAAAGGTGAATAGCGCGCTTGAATATCACGCAAGCAAGGTTTACACAAGGAAGATGTTTGAGATATTTGGTGCCATACTATACGAATCTGGAAGATATGATGTTCAAGAAATCATAGCAGGTCAGAAATACATAGTCACACACCAGCAAGCGGAAAAACGAGAGAAGTGGTTCAAGTGCCGATTTGAGGTCAATGTCACCGACAACCTAGGGTATTTTTCATGCATATGTGGCCTATTTGAGCACATGGGCATGGTTTGCTGTCATTCGCTGCAGGTTTGTTGCATCCTTGATCTTTGTCCTACAGCAGGAAAAACATAGATCCGTGTCTGAACTAGCATTGTCATTTTTTTCTTCAGGTCATGGTTGTGTTACACTTGAAGGAAATTCCTCCCAGACACATATTGAAGAGGTGGAGCATACACGGAAGGGACAACCTGCCTCCTCATCTGAGGCACTATCAACACGACATGGGCCCACCGGATGCACCCACTTTCAGGCATTCAGCATTGTACATCACAGCTTTGGAGGTTGCTAATTTGGGTGATAGGAACCCAGAGGCATTTGAGTTCATGATGTTTGGATTGGCAGAACTGAAGACAAGAGGGGCTGAGGTGTGTGCGCTAAATGATGGTCTGGGTGTTGTTGAGCAGCAGGTGTCTAACAATGTAGTGGTCCGAGCTTCCAGATCGAAAAAGTTTGATGGCAGGGCTATGTCATCCGCAAGGAGTGTTGAAGGCACCGGCACCAAATCAAGAGATTCGACATCAGTGTCTGTTCATCCTCCATTCAGTCAGGCTTCGGAAGGTTCTTGCGCAAATGCAGAAGACTATAATTCAGATTTCTCAGAAGCCGCTTCTCGTTTGGTGATGAACGCTGATGATGTCATGCTTGCACCCGAGAGAAACAACAAGCGTGGACGTCCAACGGCTAGCCGTGACAAAGCTCCCTACGAGAAGGAAAGTGCCAAAAGATCAAGGTTCTGTTCTGTCTGCAGAGGGAAAGGTCACAAGTCCAGCACTTGCCCTGACCGAGGTGACATGCCAAAAAAAGAGAGAAAGCTGGCTACATGTGGCAAATGTGGTGTTGCAGGACATAGAAGGACCACATGCAGCAAGCCTCTTGTGTCGATGATGCCAGGTGTCCCTCATTCTCATTAGAAGAGCTTGCTCCCAAGTCATGTAATGTAAAATGTTCCATGTATGTTGCACCTTAGATGAAACTATCAGCTTGCTGTGCTCGTTCAAGTTGTTAGCATGAGTGCGGATGAATAAGCTGTAACGAGCAGGAAAAAATTATGCTTCTGCTTCTCTGTTGGCTTTCAGCACTTAAGCTGCCGAGTTCTAATTAATACTCCTGTATGTCCGGGTCGGAAGTGTCCCGCGTGTTTTTGAAAACCCGTGCGTGTCAGGGAAATTTATGATGCATTTGATGCACCCTGGCGTGCTTGTGCTCGGATTTTCAAATTTCGAAAAACAGGTAGGCACGCGCTCTCCGCTGGCTTATAAGTACTCCCAATCCACAGGCTAGAGCACGCAGCGAGAATCATGTCGACGTCGAGCTCAGCATACTCAAGCGAGGGAGAGAGCATACTTTGCCCGGAGACACCACAGGTCGGATCCCTCTCATACACAGAGCAGAGATGGTTGGTGTTTCTTCAGCTAACAGTCTGTTTATCTTTCTGCGCAGCACGATCTTTGTTCTGGAAGCACGGACGGCCAATTTGCAACGCAGGGCATGCCTAAAGATAAACCAGTTGTAAGCTCGTTTTGGGCATTATCCCTGCTTAATCCTGCAATTTTTTCAATAGTCGCTTGGCCAGCCTCCCCCTGGTCTGATTTTTTCTCAACACTATCGTGTTCTTTCGTTGTGTGATGTGCAGCCAACCGTGACCGAAAGCAATACAAGGGCTGACGTGGCGGTCAGCCCCACAATTAGCAATAATGCCGTGGACGTAGCAGAAGGATTTGGGGAGAACGACCCAGGTGCATGCAACGATTCCGTGGACGAACTAGAACCTGAACCCGTCTTCCATCGACTCTTCACTGCAGTGCTGTACAAGCGGGCATGGGCCTCATGGGAAGACGACGACGAGGTTGACAGCATTGCGAGTAAAAGGCCTAAGTTTCTGTAATATGCATCTGGCATATAATGTAACGAGTATGCGGGATTAGCCATGATGACGCCACATTGCAGCTGCGGAATAAAAAAATGTATCCCGGAGGAATTTACAAAAATGTTTCTCCAACAACATCATTTGGGCCTCGTTTTTTCCGATACGTTCGTTTAATTTACCTCTGTTAAGATGAGAGAGCATTTTTGCATGACAAGGTTTTGTGTTCAAGAAAGAAACTAAAGACCATCACCATTTTGCAACCGAAGAAAAAAAAACTGGTACACCTAATTTATCAAAGATCCGTTAGTGGGCAAAAACTAATAAACCGTCGTGGGTTTTTTCTAGACACCGTTCTTTTTCATGTAACTGTTCATGAGTAACTTTCCCCCAACCAAACGCCAGTGCCTTTACAGTGGAATGATCCATGCATGAAACCATAAAGAAATCGAGTGGATGGCAAATGTCATTAGTACCCGTGTTTTCAAATGATCACCCGAGAAATCCCAAATAATTGACACATGAATTCCCTGGGAGGTGTTTTTTTCCGATATTTTTGCTCATGAGAAGATCGTCGACACTATCGATAACTCGAGATGCTAAATCCATCCTTGACATGTGCCTTTCGCTGACAACGGGCTTCGCTGGCGAAATGAAGTACAATTTGTGCATCGGCTAACCCTATCCATTTTTTTATAAAAATAGTTCATCCATACATCATTTGACAAGATTAGACCGTGTTTTCGGTTGCAACGGAAGATCGACTCCATCAGCTGACATACGGATTTGGGTGGCTGACACGTCAAATGCATGTATGGTTGTAAACGATCAAATTTTTTTTTCAAGGAAATAACCAGAAAAAATGTTTTTGCACGGAGAACCCAATTTTTTGCCCCTTCGGATTTTGGGGGGTACGGTTTCTCCGGCGGTGTCAAGCAACTGTTGTGGAAACCAATTTCGTATAATAATTAGGTGAAAACAAAATTCGGCGTATGTTGCATAAAAATTATCCCATGTCAAGGGCTTTGCAAGCGAATCATCCACAAAAGGAGGGATGTACAGACCATCCACATATATGTTCATAGCGGGGGGAATACAAAAAACCTCATTGTACATTCTTCATTTTAAATTCATATTCGGCCTTTCTTCATTTGTTGCTGTTTTTTATGGGAAATGGCATTAGTACCCATGGTTGCCATATAATTGCAAGAAAAAAAAACACAGAAGGACCTCACATGCATGTATGGTTGTAAACGATCAAAATATATTTTCAACGAAAGACAAAAAAAAGGGGTTGGTATGGAAAATGGAATAAATTGCCCCTTGGGATTTTGGGGGTACGGTTTCTCCGGCAGTGTCAAGCAACTGTTGTGGATCACCATTCCATATAATAATCGGTTGAAAAAAAAACAGTGTATGTTGCACAAAAATTATCCCATGTGAAGGGATTTGCAACGAAATCATCCACAAAGCAGGGATGTACAGACCATTCACATTTTTTTTCATTGTGCCTGCTTCATTTTAAAATCATATTCGGCATTTCTTCATTTGTTGCTGTTTTTTTATGGGAAATGACATTCGTACCCATGTTTGCCATATGATTGCAAGAAAATAAAAACAATCACAGAAGAACCTCACATGCATGTATGGTTGTAAACGATCAAAAAATGTTTTGAAGGAAAGACAAAAAAAAAGTGTTGGTATGGAAAATGGAATAAATTGCCCCTTGGAATTTTGGGGGTACGGTTTCTCCGGCGGTGTCAAGCAACTGTTGTGGATCAGCATTCCATATAATAATCGGTTGAAAAAAAAACAGTGTATGTTGCACAAAAATTATCCCATGTGAAGGGCTTTGCAACGAAATCATCCACAAAGGAGAGATGTACAGACCATTCACATTTTTTTTCATTGTGCGTGCTTCATTTTAAAATCATATTCGGCATTTCTTCATTTGTTGCTGTTTTTTTTATGGGAAATGACATTAGTACCCATGTTTGCCATATGATTCCAAGAAAATAAAAACAATCACAGAAGGACCTCACATGCATGTATGGTTGTAAACGATCAAAAAATGTTTTGAAGGAAAGACAAAAAAAAGTTGTTGTTACGATAAACCGAATAAATTGCCCCTTGGGATTTTGGTGGTACGTTTTCTCCATGATTTTGCTCCTGAGTAGATCAAATCATGTTTTCAGTTGCGACGGGAGATCGCCGTGTTTTTATTCGGTCAAAAAAGGGTAGGGTGATTTTACAACAGACATGATCGTCGCAGTAATCAACTATGCTAACGGCATTACAACGTTCGCGGTGTCAAATTTTAATTTTTTCCAAATAAATCATTGGGAGAGCACATTTACCGGTTGTATGACATCGTGGGGTGCATTGACTTTGTGCGTTGCTATGTAGTAGATTGTTGAAATGGATCAGGTTTGTGTGATGTGGGCAGGGCATGGCAACAGTGACACGATTTTTGAAATGCGGCTTGGTACGTTTATGAGAGGTACAGCTGTGGCCCGCTCCCCCCATGCCTGGTTTATGCTGGGGTTTCTCACTCGTTCGTTTGTTCGATGGGTGCCGCACTCATGAAAGCCATCTCCGTTTTAATGCTACCGAACTATTAAGAGCGAGTTAAGGCAGCAGCATAATTTTGAAACCAAAAATCGAGCGGTGAAAAAGAGTGAAGTGTGGCAGGAGCGGTCTAAATGCGAGCCGGTGAGGACGGATCACGTGTGGCCGCGGCTTCCGTGGCCCTCGCTTTGCACACTACGTCGCTGCATGCATCAGACGTACGCCTGTGCTGGATTTGTTTAGTAGATGTACACACACCACACCGCACGCGACGCTGCGCGAGCACAGCTGGATAGCGGAGGACACGCTGCTTTGAAGCCACTGCTGGTGTGCACAGGAGCCATCATCACGCTTTGCCGCCGTGGCTGCTCGATTGGACGTCTATACAGACGCCTGTTTAGTCGGCCATTACTTCTTCATCCTTCGTCTCAACCGAGTTTGCATAAAGAGAGAGGCAGCGCTCGGAGCAAGCTCGAGCTCCCCGCACTTCTGCACAGGCAAAGAACCAGCATCTCCTTCCTCTCTGCCTCCGCTCGTGAGCGGCGACCGACGGCAAGGTGAGCATTCGCCCCATTTCTCCGATTAGTTTCTAGCCTCACTTGGAAGCCTACTGATCGTTTCCATCGTTCTTGTTTCTTGCCCGCGTGCGTGTTCTTGCTTAGATGTCAGATGGTTTAGATGCTTACAGCAACCGATACCCGAATAGGAAGAGGTCGTGGACCAATGTGTACGAGTCTAGGAAGAGAGCCAAATCCTCCAAGATCCAGGTTGATAGTTGTTTCGCTCCTAAAGATGTGTATGAGGTGGCCGTTCAGTTCAGTGATGAACAGAGAGAGGTGGTAGTTGATATTGGGCTGGGAGGGATGCTACGCGTAGACAACTTCATGCATATGGACCGGGAGTTCTCATGGCATTTGTTAGTTAACATTGATCTTGTGCGTGCTGCTTTGAAAATAGACGAGGATCTTTACATTTCTTTCAACGAGGTAGATATTCACAACATCTTAGGCACGGCCCTCGGGGGAGAGATCGAGATAGAAAACAAATGGGCTGCACCCACAGTAACCCAGATCTCGAAGATTAGATCGTTTTTGGGTTTAGAAGAATCGTGTGTGTACGTAACACCCGCTGACCTGAGGTGGGCTTTGAAGAAAAATTGTGAGACTCCATTATCCGAGGGAGATAAGATTAGGACACAGGTGGGGTTTGCCATGCTTTGCATTGCCACTTGTTTCAGTCCGAGGGACAAAAGAACAAGCATACCAGCGGAAGCCTATGAGATTTGCATGGACCCCTCGAACCTGCACAAGGTGAACTGGGGAAAATATGTTTTCTCTGAGCTCATCCGCGCGGCAGCAAGGTGCCAAGAACTGTTAAGAGAAGGGAAGACACCCCATGTGTACGGCTGCCCATTAGTGTTACAGGTGAGTGCGTGTGGGCAGCATGAACAGGCGTCAGGACATTTTTCTTAAACTGTGATTAGTTGACGAGCGTGCTCTGTTTCATGTGGCAGGCACTTTACTTTGACTCCGTTGACTGCTCTGCGTTTGTGAAGAATGACCTGTCTCTGCGACCAAGAATAAAATTTTACACAACAGCTAATCTCTCAAAGCTGATTCTAGGAAACACGATCCCTGGGTCTGTCCCCAAGATGTACGGTGTGATGAAGGTGAGATTAGACCAGCTTAAGGTTTATTAGGTGAAACTTTCTTTTTTTCTTGCCTAACGTTGCAATTACTGATCCCTACATTCCCACAGCCAAGGGTCGTCCCAACTCAAAACCTGCCGTGGGACACCACACATGTCAGGCGTAAGATTGCAGAGGTGATTATCGTTAACTTGGGCTTGTTTTCTGAATAACTGCGATCCATTTCATGAGATGTGCTGTCTTGCTTCATGTTTCAGGCAAAAGCTTTCATAGACAGATCACTGCAGGAGCACGGGCTTGCTAGTACCGAACGAAACATGCAGTTTTCTCAGAGATTAACTGCTCTTAACAACGGAGCGATCCGTTACCTGAATCTTAACATGCGGAGCGAGATCGAGAAGCACATGGAAAATGAAAGGGTGATGACGATAAGGCACATGCAAGTTTTGCTTCGGTACGTGGATGAGCTGGGCCTAGGAGACTCTGCAAACGACCTTAAACAGCAACTGATTGCTGTAGCAAATAGTTCAGGTAGCACATTAAAAGCACTGAGCTAATTGGTCGTACCCATATTGTCTCCCCCTTTTTTGGGCAGTTTTAATGATTGTTCATCAATCTGCAGGTGCCTACCAGGGTGGTCCGTCGGAAGAGGGCACGAGCGGGGCTCAAGCAATAAATCCGGTGGCAATGGTTCATCCAGGGGCCGTTCTGCATCCTGGTATGAATTCCTTTTGTAGCATGATAGGATTTTCAAATTTATTGCTGCGCGCTGAGAATGATGTACTCCATGCAGTGGCCGTCCATGCTGAACCAATGGATCGCTCGAACCCTGTCTGTGGGCGCAACGAGCACGCTGATAGTGGTGAGTACAGTAGTAAATGCAACTGCCGAAAGCGTGGGCGTTTTTTGGACAACAATTTAATGATTTTGTTCCTTCCGTGTCCAGGTTCGTTCTCCTTGCTGCCTGGGGAGATGGACATGAACCAGATGGCGTTTCCAGTGCTGCCAAGTCTGCCAATTCGTATGTCGATGGGGTCTTTTGGTCAGCTCTATCTTGATGGAGGTTTAGAGCAGATGATGCCACGGCCACATGAGAACATGGGTTTTGTGCAACTTGGGAAGAGAAAGGAAAGAGACATGGATGAGGAGAACGAGATCATTATTTACGAAGGGAGACGACGTAAGTTTAAGATGCATTTAATACCAAATACTTCTTTCTGCATGCAAGATGTGTATTAACGGATAGCTGGTAAATGCATGGCAGGTGAACTTCCGACTGAGCTAAATCTGCTGTCAAACTTTGGTGGTGAGGGCGATGGCAGCAGGGGTGTAGTCTGTGCAAACCACAGGAGATCTCCCTTCAGCATGCCTGGATTCGTTTACGAGTTTGTTTCCCCAGCAATTGCCAACCAAGGATGGGAGAACATGCTGCAGTGCTCGCACGACGTTCTAAACAGGTGAGAGTGGCATCAACATGAGCTCATTCTCTTTTGTGACCCAGTGCTTAATGGATAGATCTACGCTTTTTTGCAGTAACTGGATTGATCACCTTGGTCCGCCGCATGTGAAAATGACTGGATATGAAATTTATTCAAACTTCTATGAGCCGGGGCGGCTTGATGATAAGGGTTTTGAGGTATTCAACATGGTGATGATTAACCAAGATGGAAAGTGGTACAAACGCAATGACAGGAGCCGTTTCCGCCACCCCATGCCGCCATACTTTGCGGTAAAAAAATTCACTCTACAAACCTTGATTCATGTTTTGGCAGTGGTCCTAATGTTTGTTTTGTTATTGCAGGAGAAAGTCATGGATGTGGAATACGATTTGTTGGCAGATCCTTACATAAAGAGCTTGTTTGTTGGAGAACACCTACATTACGACGTGGATACGTGCCGTCTGGTAATTTCATTATCTCCCGTTTCATTTGCCGAGTACTGCCATTTTTTTCAAACTTGGCATCTTAAATGGGGCGATGGCTCTTGTAGATAATGGTGCCTACGAAAGGAGGCGGTGGCTACCACGTGTTATATGTCTTTGACATGGTAAAAAAGGTTGTTCATGTGATGGACCCGAAAAGGGCGCACTATGACATTCTTGAACTAGAGAGGAAACACGCTGCTGTGATCGACATGCTGCTGTCCGCCCTGTGCAAATGCATATCTAAGTTTTTCAATGGGTGGCACGTTAGGGAGGAAGAATTCACAAGGAAGGCGCACCGCATGATGCATGAACCATCCACAAGGTGAATAACCTACTCATTACCTTAATTCTGTTTAAAACACGTGCCTTGTCCTCACCTTTTTACTGTCATGACTCTACCTTGTACAGCAATGACTCTACATTCTACAATGTACACTGCATGATGTATTTTAATGGGGAATACATGGAATCTGCGATCTGGAAGGTCAGTAAAAATCCCGCATTTCCCATAAGGTGGTCTACAACTCTTTGGTTTGTGCATTGGAAAAATGCTAACTCTTTGCTTGTTTTCCTTCGAGCAGGACCAGCTGACGCCTCTCAGACAGCAGCTAATGAGGCTGGTCCTAACTCTGCCCGGGAACCGGGCGACTGTTCCAGAAGAAGTGCTGGACCCTGAGGTCTGATGACATGCCCCTGAACCGGGTGATTTGCTTCAAGATGATGTGTGCCACGTGGCTATTGAACTTTCTGCTTATTTATCACTATTTCTGTATAATTAAGACTGCCGGCCTAGTTTGTTTCTCGCCACTAAGCTAAAAACCATGCACTAGTATTGGGTAATCTTAAGTATTTTTTAGTCCTTCCGCATGATTTGGTGAGCTTGATTGGCGATCTTGTCCGTAAGACGCGAGTTTGGTGTCATTTGATTCCTCTGCCATAGTGGCGACGCGTATGAGGTTTGTTCATGCCAAAAGTAAGAGAGATTGCAACTTGCATTGAAAAACACGGGTGGATTGTTCGAATGCAAAGCGTGATCACTCGAGAGAATCGAAAAGCCGTGACTTGGCGGAAAATGACATCTAAGTGACATTGCGTCTTGTCTTGAAAACACAGGTGCATTGTTCGGATGCAAGCATGGCGACTCGGGAGAATTGCAAATCCATGTCTTGGTGGATGCTTGTCTTAAAAAACATGACCACTCGAGAGAATCCTAAGGATTCGCGGGACACCCTTGGACTTGAGATCCGGCAATATTGTGATGCAGGAAAAAGTACATGTCTGCCATCTGCCATACTGCCGACGTGCATGAGGTTTTTTCATGCCAAAAGTAAGAGAGAATGCATCTTGCATTGAAAAACACGGGTGGATTGTTCGAATGCAAAAGCGTGATCACTCGAGAGAATCGAAAAGAAGTGACTTAGGGGAAAAAGACAGCTAAGTGACATTGCGTCTTGTCTTGAAAACACAGGTGCAATGTTCGAATGCAAGCATGCCGACTCGAGAGAATCGCAAATCCATGTCTTGATGGACGTTCGTGTATTCTTTATATTGAGATAGGAGATTGTTTGAACAAAATTTAAAAAACATGATTAAAAATTTAAACAAAAATTGAAATTCTAAGCATTTTTTATAATGTAAACAAATCTTGGAATTCTGATTTTTTTTTGCAAATTTAGGGAAAATTTGAAATTGTCAACATTTCTGAAAATTTTAACCTTAAGTATTTTTTAGTCCTTCCGCATGATTTGGTGAGCTTGATTGGCGATCTTGTCCGTAAGACGCGAGTTTGGTGTCATTTGATTCCTTTGCCATAGTGGCGACGCGCATGAGGTTTGTTCATGCCAAAAGTAAGAGAGATTGCAACTTGCATTGAAAAACATGGGTGGATTGTTCGAATGCAAAGCGTGATCACTCGAGAGAATCGAAAAGCCGTGACTCGGGAGAATTGCAAATCCGTGTCTTGGTGGATGCTTGTGCATTTCGATTTTACTGTTGGATATAACATTTGCAAATTTAAAAAAACTTTGAAAGTCTAGACTTCTTTGAACATTTGCAAATTTTAAAAAAATGAAATTCTAAAAAATTGCAAAAAGTAGTATCACCGGTCAAAAGTAGTATCACCGTGCATTTTTTCCGAATCGAGATAATCGAGATAACCGGTCAAAAGCAGCCACCTACCGCAGCAACCTTGGTGGAAATTTCAACTTTTCGTCTCGAGAGGAAGACAAAACATGAGTCCACAAGTTACTTGCTGTCGTAAAATTAGAGCTTACCATTTACAAAATGACTGGAAAAACAAAGCATGTGCATATTTTTCGAATGCGAACTCCAAGGTTGTTGCGGTAGGTGGCTGCTCGCGAGGCCATGGGGCGTGCGCTCGTTGACCGAATCCGTGGTCAGGGCAATGCGATAGTGGCGCTGGCTGCTAGCCTACAAAGTGAACAGTGAAGCTATCCGTGGCACTGTGGCGTGCGCCAGTAGCTGTGTGGGAGGCACGTTGGTAGGGGTGTGGCGCTGCGTTTGTGGTCAATCAAAAAATGATTAAGTAAACATGAGCGCGAGACTTTGAATGGAAATCAAACTGGTTGCTTCGCGAAAATATTACACGATAAGTGCTGCAGAGTACATCTCTATTATTCCGAGATTACAACACGTAGACAAGTCTTGACAGTACTACTCCATTGCATGTGTGATTACGTCCGCGATGTTTTGCGGCAGGTCAGCCAGGTTGTCGGTAATTTGCACAAGCTCCGTTAGGATCTCCTGTCGCTCTGCTTTGATGCCGCCCTGGGTGATAAACAGTACGCAAATAAGTTAGTTACACCGTGCAATCCAGCGACTGTTAAGTATCTGGTAAGTAACGTTTGGTGTACCTGAGACATATCAGCCATAACATTGATCCCGTCGAAGTGCTTGGCCATGCGAGTGATCCACACGCCGGTGTCCCTCCCGCAACAAGAGAGGGTTGCAACGTGGCTGTGGGGGGAAATTAAACAGCGATTTCGACATAATAAACAAGGGACTCACTGTGGGACCGTGGTAGGTGACGTGGCGTGATATATTTTTTCCCACCTGATGCAGTCAACGTGCCAGCCGCTGAATAGCTTGTAAATTAGTGTGAAGAATGCAACATGCAGCTTGTCTGCAACAGCTTCAAGCATATCCTTCCGGCGCTGTGTGGTGCAACTTCCATAGGATGGATCGAATATATTGATTCTCTTACGGTGCATGTCCCAAGCATACAAGCACCATCCAAAATCGAAAATGGTGGGCAAGTAAAACTACGACAAAAAAAATGCATGATTCAGGTCTGAGCAGAAACTTGATTTGAAAAAACAATGACTGATGTGTCACCTACCATAGTGCACTCAGCCACGTTGTGTTTCACGCTGGGCCCCACCAGCTGCTCGCGAACGGACAAGAGGGTCCAGATTTCTTCGCCCGCCAGTGCGGCCGTCTGTAAATGCATAAAACAATTAATTTTGCGTCTAATAATTACTACGGGTAGCTGCCATATTAATGTTGTGATGAGTATACTGACCGAGACATCTGGCTCAAGGAATTTGCGCCATCGCGGTGCATTGTTAGGGTAAAGCCACGCGCCGTCGATTTGGTCTTGTCGACGAAAAATGAGCGCACATACCTCGTGGTCGAGTTGATCTAATCCTAAAATCTGACTTATGAGTGGACTTGGATTGATAGAAATGTATCTTGGGGTGGTGTGAGATATAATTGGCCTGTGTAAAAAAAAATAAGACACATGAAAATGCCGGAACGAGCATGCAAAGGGAAGGTGGGCGGTGCACTTGCCTCTCGAGTTCCTCCGTTGATATGGTGCTCAAAAAAAAGTCGGTGGCTTTCCATATGGTGGCTAGGACGGTGGGACGAGCTCGGTCTTCCATCCAGTGCGGAGTGGCATACGCTACGTGCATGGCTTGTTGCTTGGGGGGCAAGTCTCGGGACGCCTGACCAAAAAGCACGGTCCCGGCTGCGTGCGTGGCGTCAGCGTCCAACATCATAATCAAACCAGCTAGGCCATCCCACCATCCTTTTTGCTCGTCCGCTGGCGACTGGCAGATAACCAAAGCCTTGGACGGGGCTGGCGTGAGGAAACCTGCACGCTCGACGCTGCTGGGCTCCTGGTCTGACCTCGCACAAAGTACACATGCAAAAAAATGGGTCAGGTCGTGATGTTTGCCACGTCCGAAAAAAAACAGATAATAACAAAAACAATTACCTTCCACGAGTGCTGCTTTCATTTTTTTGGGAGCCGATGAGCCTGATGAGTTGAACATTTTGCCAGAAGAGCTTTCCCCTACGTAATAAAACATACATTAATATGGTGGGGACTTGTGCGATCACATCAATAAATGGGGATGGGCTTACCATCGGACTCGGACATGTCCAATTTGCGACGGTAAATGTTCGTGCACTGCGGAGACTGGTTATTGGGTGGTTTGGTAATGATGCATGGCAGCGTACGGAGGCTACAACAGATGCATCCCTCTCCAAGCTCATTAACAAGTGCATTGAGAAAAGCGGTGTTTTCGTTAATCAGATCAGCCTTCAGAGTGTTTGCGAGCCTGAAAGTAGTGGCGCTATGCCTCTTCATCAGCATGCCGACCCTCGAACTGGCCTGGTTCATTGCGCGGGACGATGGCTTTAGTGTAAAGTAATGCGCGGTAAATTAATTATGCGTGCATGGGCTTACCAGCTTGGGGTAATTTGCCTTCATGTAGCTCGAGAAGTCACCACCCGTCGGGGCGCTCGCGAACGACGGGCCCGGTGTGGCTGGTGACGGGGGGACACCGTGGGGCACGTGTGGCAGCCTGAAGGAGATTGGCTGTGGGTTATAGACGCCCAGTGCATCGTGCGGCTGGCTTGGACCAGGTGTAGTAGCGTTGTATGTCGCCACCTGACCGGGCAACATGCTGGTGCTGCGAGACACCGGATCCGGCGGCGTGTCCCACGCGCTCCTGGCGTAGCACACCTGGTCTGCTGACCGAATCTGTGCGCGGAGCCAATCACAAGTTAGCATAATCTGACAGCAAATAGTGGAGCAGCTTAATAATGCTATCAAGCAAAAGACAAATGCAGAAAAAAAACCATTGCTCCGGAGAAGTCTGGAATGCCTTTATAATGCCCGGTGCTGCACTGTACAATCATACGCTTGTACCGCGTATCATCAAATACGCCTATGCGAGGGAATGTGTTATGCGGTAGGTTTAGTAATACAAGATCAAGGTTGTCTAGGTAAAAAAACCTACGGCAGAAGAGAAACAAGTGTTAAATGCGTGCAACTAACTTTTTTTGGGTGAAATGGCACATATCTTGTTACTGACCTGCAGGAACAAATGGCAGGAATGTAGATATGAGACATCCCGTCCTGCCTTGAAATCTGCCTGGACTCTTAGGCACGCAGCCATCAGCTCTTCTAATACGTACTCGCACCAATTAAACTCCTCGATAAGCTCTATTTGTGCGAGCGCACCCCAGTAATGTGTGTTTGTGCTGTCATGGCTTGGTGATGGGGCCAGGAAATAACCAACCACGAAAATTGCGAAAGCCATTTTGAACGAGGTGATCTCTGTATTAGAGCTGCCATTATCTAACGGTCTAGCAATGATCCTCTCTATGGCTGACAACAGGTTTTTCCCGTGCTGCTTAATGCCTAGGAAATCACGAACGAATGTCGTTTCTCTGGTTGTGGCTTTCTGTATACGCAAGCGACCGCACGACATTCCGAAAATTTTGTGCACGTCCGACGCCCTAAATGACATTTGCCTCCCAGGACGAATGTATATGGTCCTAGATATTACATCGACTCTAGACATGAGCCATATACTTAACTTTAAGCTCATCCTAGGGATGGGTTGCACGGAGAGAATGCCACCAAAATCCATCTCCTCAACCAGAGATTTTTTAAACGCGTCGAGGGAATCTATCATGGCACATACTTTGTTCGGAGAGCATCTGGATGTAGGAGATGGTTGCGTGGAAATGTTCATGCTGTCGGTCGTCCCTTGTGATTGCATGGACTCGTCCATCTGAGCAAGCAAAACCAAACTGGTGTTGGTATACGTAACACATCCGCAAGTGTAAAACGCGGGGGGGGGGGGGGGGGGAAGATAGATGGTTACCGGAGCTCGGCGGTTGGACGAGACCGGCGAGGGCGCTGGCTGGGTACTTGGGAGAGTAGCGAGCACCGGGTGAGATGAACTGCCGATGGCACTGATGATCGCTTTTATAGCCTGGCGTGGCGTGTGTGGGCTGCCGTTGCCTTGATTATGCATTTAATCGCTTGCTGGGTGCATTTACGGCTTGGTGAAACAGATGGGTGAATTGAATCCGCCTGGCGCGTCATTACTTGTTGCGCTGCATGTGGGCTGCCCGCAGGCTGAATTATTGCCGTGGGTTTGGGTGAGGTGCACCCGTAGAGCGTGAGCTCAATGCTCTACGGCGACTGGTCCTGCTACAAGTAAAATTACCGTCAACGAGCGCGATTATTCGGTCTTAATTACCAACGGTAGGAAAAGATGTACTAGTATTACAGATGGGCTGTCCGGCCAGCGTACGTGTGGCGCAGCTGCGACGGGCAGACACTTACATTACATGCGAAATAAAAACAAATGGGAAACAAACTGAAACCAGAGCTGCTACTGGAGCCTCGACGAAGTACAAGGAGAAGTTCGCTGGCGATGGGAGTGTTCTAAAGCTTCTGCACGTAAAGCATGGCCATTAGCACCATGTTGGCCACGCCAAGCATGAAGATGTTCTTCAGCCATGCTTGATTCTGCTCAAGCAAGGTCACATGTCGATGCACCGATGCATGCGAGATCAAATGTCCCCAGCGGGCACTGAAGAACTGTATGTACTTGTTCTCCCACTTCCAGAATCTGCAACCACTGAACTGAGAAAGACAAAGCGGGGGAGTTGAGAAAGACGGGTTCTGCAAGATGAACAGGCAATGAACTTTGACCACTTACGCCATAACGCTCGCACTTGTAGAAATGCCTTCCCGGGTTTTCTTCGGTTCCTGATACAAACCACAGCACGTAGCCGGCATTGCACTCCGGACAACGGATTAGGGGCAGAGGGGCGATCTGGTTGGACGTGTGATGTGATGCAGGAGGGGCGGAGCTAAGCTCAGTCTTGGATGAACACATGGTGGAGAGGGGCGGGCGAAAGGAGAACAGAGATGCAGAGCTTGAGCGGGGATGGTTTCAACGACGCACGACGGGCGTTTAAAAAGACCGAGAGGAGCGTCCTGGAAAGAGCCGTTGGACTGGCAGCCGTGTGTGCAGACCACGCATTCAATGCAAAACCTCTGGCCCACGAGCCAAACGCTGGGAATACGCATATATACGGCATGGTATACGGCGAGGCGGGGTCATTATACGTCAGTAATGTATTCAGCTAGCACGAATCGCAGGGGAGCATGCGGGCTGGATTTCGGCTGCGGGTGGCACCATGTGCACTCGCGATTATTCGCCCCTTATCGTCCTCAACTTCTTCTTTCTCAAAAACTTCTTGTACTTCTCCATCGCTTCGGAACCCAGAAGAAAGGAACCTTGGTGCGCCATGGCGGAGGAGTGCTGCAGCGCCGATTTGCTGGAGTGGATCGGCCCCGACGTCTCAGTATGCGTCTTCGGCCGCCTTGACCACCCCGCCGACCTTGTCCGCGCCGCCGCTGTCTCCAGAACCTGGCGCAGATGCGGTGAGCAATTCTCGCCCTCCTCTCCGATGGCTGTCGATTCTAATATACCATCGCCGTGCCCTTGATTTTCCCCTACCCTACGCAGTGGTCGAGAGCGGCTTGAGCAAGAGCCTGTGCCTGCGGCTGTGCCCCGAGGTCGCCACCGTCGCGGCGGCGGCAGAGGTGACCAGATCGCCGCCTTCAACCGCCGCCCCCGAGTCAGGCCGCGAGAGGGACTTCAGGATATACTCAAACCTTGCCGGCGCCTACGTCTCCGACTCCGCCAAGCCCTCCGCGGAATGCATCTTGCACTGTGTTGGCGCCTCCAGCACCGACGATTTCCCAATAGAGACCATGGAGAACACCCTCGACGAGGAGGAGATTATCAATTTCCGCCCGTCCTATTGGTCGAGCGGCGGGGCGGACGACCCCGAGGCGCCGGAGAGCCTTACCTACAGGCTCAACTCTGACATCTGCATTGTCGATGAGATCAGGGTGCGACCGTACCAAGGTGCGTTATTATTCATTGATTTAGCCTGTGTGGTATTGCAATTGCTCGAGCTCTTTCATAGTGCACACCATTGATTGATTGCTTCATTGATTAGGCTAAATATTCCCAAATTAGTTAATCCCGCACTGCAAATTAGGTGATTGATCGATAGTATTTATATGCCCCTTTGTTTCGAATTGCCAGCCTTTTTTCAGGATGGCGACCCTATATACTCTTCAAAGACAGTGAGATTTCGGATGGGCCATTACAAGCTTCCGTGTGGATCAGAGTCGTTTGTAACGGATGAGGATGAGAACAAGATGGTAAATGCTGATGAAAAGTACATGTGGACCTACACTTCGCCAGAGTTCCCTATGTTACAGGTGAGTTGGTGCATCCTTTTATTGCTGATATATACATCTACAGATCGATGGGAAAATTCTACCATGAGACCTTCCATAGCTACTTTATTCAGTCAAAGAATTCTTATACTTAGCCAGAAATTCTTATGTTTAGGTAATTGAAAAAATGGACAAATAAATCGAGTCGGTAGTTTGTGATGACGTGATCCACCAACGGTGGAATTTTCTTAGTTCTCCTAGCCATGGTTTATCTATGATACTATATTTTGATATAGCAAATTAGCATATTGATTGATATTGGATATAGCAATGACCTTATGATACCATCTATTTGTGGTGTGATAGAAAAATGAACTACAAACCTTCAAGCTCCCACGCCCTGTCCTTTGCATTGGTGGTGTGGTGATGATTGAACTCTTGGGCAGAGTACAGAAACAAGAAGCAGATGATAAGTACTACATATGGTAAGTTGAATATGGCATGATTAGCTTTTGCAAAAAGTGGCATGATGATGCAAATTCAGAGGTTTGATGTAACTCCAGTCTCAGGCTGCCAGTGGACGTGCAAAACTTAATACTCGTTCACTGCACCATGGCGAATGAAATTGTGCACGCCAGGAACTTATTTCTTTTAAATAATGACGGTCTGCAACTTTATCCTTGCACTTCATCATGGTGCATACATTGTTTTTGTGATGCTTGTACTGTAGCATTTAGAAGATGCACTTGTCAATTTCTTGCATTAACCACAAAGAAGTGCAAATCTCATGTGCGGTATATTATAAAGTGTTAATCTGAATCCTATAGTAGAGTTTGCTCAATTTATGTTTATGTGCTTGGTCCATTTCCTCGCATACTCACTCCTAGGTTTACAAGGCCTGCATGCATTTTGAGATTTATTTTGACTGTCAATTAGACCAATAGTATATGAGCTGTGTGCCATAAAAATTATATCGTTGAAATCTTTTTCAAATACAAATTCAATGATACATTTATTATGGCATATGGTTAATATTTTGGTAGTGAAATTGATGGTCAAAGTTGGCCTCAAAATGCGTATGAGCCTTGTAAACCCGAAATGAGGTATTATGTAAATTAGAAATGCTGAAACATCGGTATATTTTCCCCCTTTTGCATGTAACAGTGTTTGCCATGCTGAAGTGATCGGGCGTTCACTCTCCCCTCTTTTCATGGTTGACATCTCGGATCCTGAAGGTTATTCAATCCTCAAGTACTTGCCGGGCGCCAAAGACCTATCCCTCGATGACCTTTTGCAAGATGATACCAAAGACTCGCTGGAGTGGCACTATCTTGTTGCTAGATACAGGCAGATGAATCACAGAGCAGTAGTAGTGAGTGCACTTCTGGAGCCTGTACATTACATGCATGATGTAGGTGGCATCTCAGACGATGAAGATGATGTAGGTGGCATCTCAGACGATGATCATGAAGATGATGTAGGTGGCATCTCAGACGATGATCCTTTTGAGTAGTTTTGCGTGCTGGACTGCAGCTACAACTCTGCCGGGGTTCTACTCTATGTAGTTAGTGAACATCTCTGAACTCTGCAAGCCTTTGTTGCAAACATTTCTGAAGTCTCCATTCTGGAACCTAGAGGACCTGATGGTGACAAGTTCCTCTTAGGGTTTGCAACTCTGCTCAAGCTTGCTCGTGTTTTCTTTTCTTTGAGTGTTGAATATTGCTCATTTGTTACTTATCAATAATGTCATTCGCGGATGGATTGCTGAACCTTTTGACACACTATGAATGTATGATACTGTAGACTTACTGTGTATATGCTGAATGCATTCTAATCGTCGTGGAGTTGCATCTCCAGCATTGAGTGTTTACCCTTTGAGCTTGCCTGGGCCCTTGGCTAACTCAGGCTTCTGGAACCGAGGTGGACTACCGGGTGTAAACCTTGATTGATGCCTTGATGTGGCGCAAGACCATGGCATCTGAGAAGCATGAGTCATTATTCCATCAGTTGGTATCATGGTAAGTTTTGAACAAGACTATAGATTGGATTTCCATGTTTGTGCATGCTTCGATCTTAATCTGCATTACATGTCCACAACCAGTGCCAGGTGCCCTTGTGCAAAGCACTTAAACTCACTCATCCCTTTACATATACTCCATCCGTTCCTAAATACGCCCTATGTACCATAATATATGTCGTTTTAGCAGCTCAAATTGAACTGCTAAAACGACATATATTATGGTACGGAGGGAGTATAAGTCATTTTTAGAGATTTCAATATGGAATACATACGGAGCAAAATGAGTGAATCTACACTCTAAAGTACGTCTATATACATCCGTATATAGTCTATATTGAAATCTCTAAAAAGACATGTATTTAGGAACGAAGGGTGTATTTAACATTTCCAATAACATTGGTTTTCATGTGAATGTCAACATGGTAGAGTAAAATAACTCGCATGGCCACTATCTATCACACACCGATGATCCTTTAATCTGAGTATAAACCAGGGAAGTGACTTCATCCCATTTATGCTTCATCACGAACAGCCCGAACCTGAAGTTCCCAGGGAAGTGGCTCCATCCCATTTATGCTTCATCATGGACAGCCCGAATCTGAAGTTCTCTTCATACGTGAGACGGATATTTCCTTCTATAACTTCTCCAGACCATCTTCTCCAAAAAGATAAGGTTAGTTTCTTAGTGAAGAGTCACTGTCTCATGTATACTATAGATAAATGTGGCGCCAGTTTGCCTTGAAAGTATCACCTTGATCTTTTCTGAATTCGTCCTGGTACTGGCCGCGGAACATTTGTATTGTCATGCTGTGAGGCGTAAACCTGGAAATGTTGGTGTTTGTGGTCTCTTCAGGCATAGTTCAACCAGTCATATCATTCGCATTTCAGTACCCAGTTCAGTGATGGTAGAATCTGCAAAGCCTTTAATTACATACATGTTCAGTGTCGCTTCACCGTTAGGATTTGGAACCTCGTCAAAAATTGGCTTGGTCTCCATATGATTGACATGGCAACTTGGGACAATTTGCACTCTCTCTCGCATTGGTGGAGAAACATGTCCGGAAGCAACATCCCCAACAAAAAGGCCATGGCATCCCTCACTATGCTAGTTGGGTGGACCATCTGGAATGAGAGAAACTCTCGTGTATTCAGGCACAAGTCAACACCGGCGCCGGTCATCTTCGACACCATCAAAAGAGAAGCTAGACTTTGGGTTATTGCGGGTGCACACAAATTGGGTAACATAATGCCGGGAGAGTAATGGACCTTCTATAATACGTGTGGTGTAACAAACTCTATTCTCCTTCTTAATTAATGGATGAGGCAAAGCTTATGCCTCCGTTTCGAAAAAAAAAATTACATACATTTACTGGATTCCATTGTATATCTTTGCCATTTCTTCTGTTTGCAATCTGGATTGCATCTCGCAATGGCAAATCTTGCCAAAGGCAAACATCAGTTTACCTATCTGCGCACTGCTGATGCCGTACTGGTAGTTTTCATCGGCATCGTAAACTGCGGACTGCACCTATTGTTCGTTCGCTGATGCTGCAATTCTGGATGGCATGTGTGGTATCATGGCGAATGGAGAGGGTTTTAATTTGTCGAGAACGCTTCCTTCTGTTGTGCAGGGCACCTATATGTTGGGAATAATGCAATGACGACAGTTCTGCCGTGCTTGCCTTCTTGAACAATGCTGACAAGCTCGGTTACTGCATCTAACTCAATTTTGGAGCAGTGGTTGAAGAGGCACATGCTGCAGCCTGCTTGCAAAAAATCTCTTTTATCTACTCCCTCCGTTCCTAAATATAAGACCTTTTAGAGATTCCACTATGACCTACATACGGATGTATATAGTCCTATTTTAAAGTGTCGGTTCACTCATTTTGCTCCGTATGTAGTCCATAGTGAAATCTCTAAAAGGTCTTATATTTAGGAACGGAGGGAGTAGAACACAAAAGGTGTTTCCTGTTTGGTTGGATCACACTGCTATATAGGCTGCGGTGTGGCCCTTGCCCAACATGAATTGGCTAGTTGTCATAGCACACTTTTTTTTTTTGCGAATATTGTCATAGCACACTAGAGGTGGAAATAAATTTAGTTGGGTACTAAAATTGCCTTACGATTTGCGTGTTATAAAAAGAAAAAAGAAAACAATTTAGCATCTTTGGTACAATCTATATTTTCGCGAAATGGATCATAATAAAATGGATTTTAGGTATCTAGGGAAGATTCACTAGGGGCGCGCTCTACCACTGAGCTAATAGCCCGTCGCGCGGGCCTCCCTTTGGGAGGCCTGCTACGCCAAAAGCGAGAAAAACTCAATCCCTTTCCTTTTGACATCCCCATGCCGCCACACCACAGGGGGGACATGGGGATGCCAAAAAAGGGATCCTATCACTATCAACTAATTTGGTACTACCTAGGATAATAAGCTCATGAGCTTGATCTTACTGGTATTACATAGTACGTACTGACTTCAGAGTGTTGTGATGTTCCAGTAGCCAATTTTGCAACTCTCCACATAACAATGTCTCATCCCTAATTGTCAGATCAGAGCGGTCCAACGATCCGATAATCCACTTCTGAAGCCCAGGCCCATCTGCACCCGCGCTGAAGAAAAAAATCAAAACAAATACTAGAAAAATTCAAAAAAATCCCTTTTTTTTGCATGTTAGATAATTTGATGCGTGAGGTCCGCTCCAATTTTCAAATCATTTGGACATCTGAGCAGCTCTCGGCAAAAAAGACAAATTCGGGTTTGTAAAAAGGTTTACTGTTCATGCACTATTCTGATCCGATACCATCAACGTCTCTGCCGGCGTGAGGTAAATCTTGCACATGGTATGTATGACCTATTCCTTGGTCTGTCTCTAATTAGTTTTACATACGAAGTATTCACAGTAACATTCTAAATACACTGCTAGCTAGATATGTGGTTCTACAAGATTGCACCTTTGGTCTGTCTGGTTGCAATGATCGACATATGATACTACGGGTATGGGCCTGATGGATGAAGCTCGAGCTTTTGCAAGGCCAACTCGAAACCTAGCCCTGCCTGAGGTATGCCCAGACGTAGGATATACCAAACATGTGTAGCATAAGTGATTTCTCTTCCGCAGGTGGCTGCTAGGCCTCTTGGTATTTCTATGTTTATCACTTGGTAACTATCGCCCACCTTCGGGTTATGACCAATTCAAATTTATGTTGGCTGCATTAACAAAAGGGAAGTGACTACCATTTTGAGTCTGGGCGATGACGTGACCTCTGTTTGCTCATTCCATTCTTAATTCACTTTTGAAGCCGAGCTTGTTGCCTCTTGAAAATAAGACGGGTCACTACTTTTTATCTAATTTGGTGAAAAGATCAATCTTACATGATTATTGATGTCAAAACATGTGGTTGCTGAGCTTTAGCCATAATTTAATAAATAATAACACTAATCGTCATCATATTGTTTATTCGCTAGAGGTTGAATTTCTTTTCTGTTTCGTCTAGAAGCTTTGTTGCCTTGATAGCTTCATCAATTTGCATCATTTTTGTTATCACACCAATCAATGAACTTTTTTAACTGTTTGGATGGAAAAGAGGACTTCAGGGCTGCTAAGCATGACGGGAGGACTGCAATTGATAGAAACAAGAGAGAACATGGTTGGTTAGCTTGAACCAGAGCTTGCTTGAAGCATATGCACATCCGGGCGTGATTTGGATTGAGTAAGCACATAAAGTTGTGATGCTAATACGTACCAAGAGGAGAGCAATATCACTGGGTTGCCGTGCTAGGAATATGCATACATAATTCATGTAATGATCTTCTATTTATGTTTCTTAAGCCATTAATCTTAGGCTAAAGTGTAGTTTATTAGAGCAGTATTTGAATGAAACAAATACTGTGACGGAATGTGGAAGGTTTGAATATTTTTTATACAGTTCTTTGAGAACTAAGAAGTAAACCATGTTATTTCTGAAATGGCAAGATTTCAGAATTTGAGTGCAATTATGTATTTTTTGACACATGTTAAGTGAACTGTTATATTTTGGTACCATACATGCTCAATTTTGTACTTGTGTGCATTCCACTTAAATTCACATATGCTGATTTTTTGGAAATACACATATGTTGATTGAGACGTGCGTGCACGTGCACCCTTACTAGCGATCCGTCACCTTAGACAAATTCTGGAAGGAGCGGCATGACTCGGAATGGAAGAAGTTCAGGGAGTTGTCGGAGATTCAATATGGTTCATTATTGATATATCAAAGATTTTAAAAGAGTACTATATTATATACAAAATATACTGTTACGCAAATGAAGAATCATGACACTATTTAAAAGAGTACTATATTAATTTGTATTTTACTATTTTTTATAAAGCACTGCGTTCATTGGTGAGACTTGTGAGGATGGCTGCTATGTGTGACGTCCCCGACTCGATCGTGTACTAATCATGCACGCAAATGCGCACGATCAAGCCCAGGGACACACGGGAAGATATCACAACACAACTCTAGACACAAAATAAAATAATACAAGATTTATATTACAAGCCAAGGGCCTCGAGGGCTCGAATACATAAGCTCGAGTACAAGCGTTAGCGGAAGCAACATCATCTGAGTACAGACGTAAAGAGTAAACAAGTTTGCCTTAAGAAGGCTAAGCAAAACAACGACACTAGATCGAAAAGGCGCAGGCCTCCTGCCTGGGAGCCTCCTAAACTACTTCTGGTCGTCGGTCTCCACGTAGTAGTAGGCTACGTCGGGGTAGTAGTAGTCGTCGACGGGGTCAGCTGGCTCCGGGACTCCGTCATCTGATCGCAGCAATCGGGTAGGGGGGAAAAAGGTAGCAAAGCAACCGTGAGTACTCATCCAAAGTACTCGCAAGACTTATATCAGATCTATGCTAAGTATGCATCGGTATCAAAGGAAGGGGCTGTATCTGTGGACTATACTGCAGAAATGACAGAATAGAGGGGAAGACCTAGCCTATCGAAGACTAGCATCTTGCAGCGTCTTGCAGCAACAGAAGAGAGTAGATTAACATAACATGTAGTAACAAATATATATTAGTAACGCCCAGAGATCCTTCCTCGTCTACCCCGCGAGGAAGTGATCCCGGAGCCATCATATCAGTTTAGCAACACAAGTATCCAGTTCAAGTTGTAGTAAATCGGGATACTACTCCGAGCGTCCTGTTACCGTGGACACGGCTATTCGAATAGATAACTTCCCTGCAGGGGTGCACCAACTTACCCAACACGCTCGGTTAAATCTGGCCGGTCACACTTTTCCTGGTCATGCCCGACCTCGGCTGATCGACATGCCGTAGTCCTACCTAGGCTCCGCAGAGAGGTCCCCGCCGGTCTACATCCTAAGCGCTCAGGGGTCTTGGGCCCATCGCCCTTTGCACTCCGGGTCGTTGCGAGCAGGGCGAGTCCAGGCACCACCTCTGTCCTGGATGGCGCCAGCCCAGCCGTGCCGCAATGCTGCACTGGACGTCTGATAGAGCTTTCGGAAGAATCGTACGACGCCGAGTGCCCATAACTTATCCCGCGTGGTGGTTACTGCGAAAAGGCCAGAGGCCTACTCAGATCACATATCCAAACCCGTTAGTATGTTGGGAGCTCGCGGTGACGATCAGTGCTCCTGTCGCCCCGTCTCGCGGACTTACGGCAAGGGTCAGGCCCATCCCTCTCCTGGGGTGGTCTGCCTGCCCGGCCGTGCCGCGTAATTATCTCGCGGGTACCCTCACAGTCAACCCGACTTCACATCTCTCGCGGGTACCCCTCGGGGTCGACCCTACTTATCAAGAGACTGTCGGGAACTCAGGTCCACCTCTACCGGGGTGGTACCGCCTGTCCCTTCAGTCCTGCAGTAACAGTTAAAAAGGGGCAACAGTGTAAGGTAACAGTGTGTCCGTAACATCAAGGGGGAAATCCGAGGAATCACCCTCGAGGGATTTCCACTCGATGTAACCGTCAAGGTGAACTTGGTGGAATCACCATCGATGGGTTCACACTTGAGGGGTTGCACGACAGAGTCATCATCGGAGGTGATGAAAGAGGAATTGCTACTTGTAGTCTGCGTTGGTATTTCCCCGAAGAGGGGAGGATGATGCAATACAATAGAGATAAGTATTTCCCTCAGTTAAGAACCAAGGTTATCAATCCAGTAGGAGAACCAAGCAAAATTCCGTTAAGCGCACCTGCACACACAAGAGCAAACACTTGCACCCAACGCAAATAAGAGGGTTGTCAATCCTCTTAGCGGTAATTTGCAAGGATTAAATCTTATCGAGGTAAATAGGTAAACTAAACTACTAATTAAAATAAAAGTAAATAAATTGCAGCAAGGTATTTTTAGGTTTTTTATATAATAAAGATAGACCCGGGGACCATAGTTTTAACTAGAGGCTTCTCTCTTGAGCACATAAACATACGATGGGTAAACAAATTACTGTTGGGCAATTGATAGAAAAGCAAATAATTATGACGGATTCATGGCAATGATCATGTATATAGGCATCACGTCCGAGACAAGCAGACCGACTCCTGCCTGCATCTACTACTATTACTCCACCCATCGACCGCTATCCAGCATGCATCTAGGGTATTAAGTATGAAACAGAGTAACGCCTTAAGCAAGATGACATGATGTAGAGAAGCAAATTCAAGCAATATGAATAAACCCCATCTTTTTATCCTTAATGGCAACAATACAAATACGTGTCATGTCCCTTTCTGTTACTGAGATTGAGCACCGCAAGATTGAACCCATCACAAAGCACCTCTCCCATTGCAAGATAAATCAATCTAGTAGGCCAAACTAAACCGATAGATCGGAGAGAAATACAAAGCTATAACAATCATGCATAAAAGAGTTCAGAGAAGACTCAAATATTTCTCATGAATAATCTGATCATAAACTCACAATTCATTGGATCCCAACAAACACACCGCAAAAGAAGATTACATCGGATAGAACTCCAAGAACATCGAGGAGAACATTGTATTGAAGATCAAAGAGAGAGAAGAAGCCATCTAGCTACTAGCTATGGACCCGTAGGTCTGTGGTAAACTACTCACACATCATCGGAAGGGCAGCAAGGTTGATGTAGAAGTCCTCTGTGATCGATTCCCCCTCCGGTAGATTACCGGAAAAGGCCTCCAGATGGGATCGCGGAAGAATAGAGGCTTGCGGCGGCGAAAAGGTTTTCTCTTCTGGCTCTCTGGGGGTTTCCCAATATTTGTGAATTTATAGAAGTGGAATTAGGTCAAACGGAGTCACGTGGGCCCCACAAGGTAGCACGGCGCGCCCCTCGGGGCGCGCCCTAGTGCCTTGTGAAGCCTCCGTGAGGCTTCTGGCCTCCTCCCGAAGCTTCCCAAGTTTTTTTTGTCCAGAAAAAAATCTCCAAAAAGTTTCATGGCATTTGGACTTCATTTGGTACTGTTTCTCTGAAAAGCCAAAAAACAAGCAGAAAACAGCAACTGGCACTAGGCACTGGGTTAATAGGTTAGTCCCAAAAAATGATATATAATTGCATATACAAACATCCAAGATTGATACTATAATAGCATGGAACAATCAAAAATTATAGATACGTTGGAGACGTATCAAGCATCCCCAAGCTTAATTCCTGCTCGTCCTCGAGTACGTAAATGATAAAAACAGAATTTTTGATGTGGAATGTGATACGTCCATTTTGCATCATGTTTTGCTACTGTTATTTATAGTGTTTTTAATCAATATAACACTTTGTGGAGCAATTCTAATGCCTTTTCTCTCTTAATATGCAAAATTTACACAAGGAGGGAGATTGCCGGCAGCTGGAATTCTGGACCTGAAAAAGCTATGTCAGAGATACCTATTCTGCACATCTCCAAATGAGCTGAAATTTTACGGAGATTTAGTTTGGAATAAATAAAAAATACTAGAGCAAAGAAGTACCAGAGGGGGCCACCCAGGTGCCCACGAGGCACCAGGGCGCACCACCCCCCCAGGCGCGCCCTGGTGGCTCGTGGGGCCCCTGGCCAACCTCTGGCCCCCATTTTCTGGTATATAAGTCCATTTGCCCTAGAAAAAATATAGAGAAGACTTTCGGGATGGTGCGCCGCCGTCTCGAGGCGGAACTTGGGCAAGAGCACTTTTGCTCTCCGGCGGAGAGATTCTGCCGGGGATACTTACCTCTGGGAGGGGAAAATCGGAGCCATCGACATCACCAACGATCCTCTCATCGTGGGAGGACCAATCTTCATCAACATCTTCAACAGCACCATCTCATCTCAAATCCTAGTTCATCTCTTGTATTCAATCTTTGTCTCAAAACCTCAGATTGGTACCTGTGGGTTGCTAGTAGTGTTGATTACATCTTGTAGTTGATGCTAGTTGGTTTATTTAGTGGAAGATTATATGTTCAGATCCATTATGCTATTTAATACCCCTCTGATCTTGAACATGATTATGATTTGTGAGTAGTTACTTTTGTTCTTGAGGACATGGGAGAAGTCTTGTCATAAGTAATCATGTGAATTTGGTATTCGTTTGATATTTTGATGATATGTATGTTGTTGATTCTCTTAGTGATGTCATGTGAACGTCGACTACATGACACTTCACCATCTTTGGGCCTAAGGGAATGCATTGTGGAGTAGTAATTAGATGATGGGTTGCTAGAGTGACAGAAGCTTAAACCCTAGTTTATGCGCTATTCCGTAAGGGGCTGATTTGGATCCATATGTTTAATGCTATGGTTAGAGTTATCTTAATTCTTCTTTCGTAGTTGCGGATGCTTGCGAGAGGGGGTAATCATAAGTGGGAGGCTTGTTCAAGTAAGAACAGCACCCAAGCACCGGTCCACCCACATATCAAATTATCAAAGTAGCGAACGTGAATCAAACCAACATGATGAAAGTGACTAGATGAAATTCTCATGTGTCCTCGAGAACGCTTTGCTTACTATAAGAGATCATTCCGGCTTGTCCTTTGCTACAAAAAGGATTGGGCCACCTTGCTGCACTCTTTGTTACTATTGCTACTTGTCACTTGTTACAAATTATCTTGCTATCAAACTACTCGTTACCGATAATTTTAGTGCTTGCAGAAAATACCTTGCTGAAAACCGCTTGTCATTTCCTTCTGCTCCTCGTTGGGTTCGACACTCTTACTTGTCGAAAGGACTACGATTGATCCCCTATACTTGTGGGCCATCAGAATGCTACCTATCATGTTTCATCATGTAATCTCTCTCTTACAGTATGAATAATAAGATCCAAATGATTCAAAGCAATAGTCTATAATTTGATATAAAGACATCAATACTCAGGCATACTAGCAAACAATCATGTCTTTCAAAATAAAAATGCTAAAGAACGTTATCCCTACAAAATCATATAATCCTATCATGCTCCATCTTCTTCACACAAAGTATTTATCATGCACTACCCCGATGACAAGACGAGCAATTGGTTCATACTTTTTAACGCGCTTCAGCTTTTTCAACTCCCACTCAATACATGAGCACAAGCCATGGATATAACATTATGGGTGGAATAGAGTATGGTGATAGAGATAATTAGGAGAAGTCAAAAATGGAGAAAGTCTCACATCAACAAGGCTAATCAACGGGCTATGGAGATGCCCATCAATTGATGTCAATGCGAGGAGTATGGATTGCCATGCAACGGATACACTAAGAGCTATAAGTGTATGAAAGCTCAACATGAAAACTAAGTGGGTGTGCATCCAACTTGCTTGCTCATGAAGACCTCGGGCATTTGAGGAAGCCCGTCATCGGAATATACAAGCCAAGTTCTATAATGAAAAATTCCCACTAGTATATGAAAGTGACAAAATAGGAGACTCTCTATATGAAAAACATGGTGCTACTCTGAAGCACAAGTGTGGAAAAGGATAGTAACATTGTCCCTTCTCTCTTTTTCTCTCATTTTTTTCTTTTCCTTTTTTTTCTTTATATTTTTTTTCATGGCTCTTTTTCGCCTCTTTTTTTTCTATATTTTTTTTCTTTTTTTTCGTCCGGAGTCTCATCCCGACTTGTGGGGGAATCATAGCCACCATCATCCTTTCCTCACTGGGACAATGCTCTAATAATGATGATCATCACACCTCTATTTACTTACAACTCAAAATTACAACTCAATACTAGAACAAAAATATGACTCTATATGAATGCCTCTGGCAGTGTACCAGGATGTGCAATGATGCTAGCGTAATATGTATAACAATGATGAACGGTGGCTAAGCCACAAATACTATGTCAGCTATATGATCATGCAAAGCAATATGACAATGATGATGTGTGTCATAAAAACGGAACGGTGGAAGTTCAATGGCAATATATCTCGGAATGGATATGGAAATGCCATGATAGGTAGGTATGGTGGCTATTTTGAGGAAGATATAAAGAGACTTATGTGTGATAGAGCGAACTATTTCTTTAAAATATCATCACCACCGTGCTCTAAAAGATATAAGTGAAGCACTAGAGCAACTGCCTAGCTCAAAAGATATAAGTGAAGCACATAGAGTATTCTAACAAATCACGAATAATGTGTGTCCCTCTCAAAAAGGTGTGTTCAGCAAGGATGATTGTGACAAACTAAAAGGCAAACAAAATCAAACAAACTATTTTACAAGACGCTCCAAGTAAAACACATATCATGTGATGAATAAAAATATAGCTCCAAGTGAGTTACCAATAGATTGTAGACGAAAGAGGGGATGCCTTCCGGGGCATCCCCAAGCTTAGACGCTTGAGTCTTCCTTGAATATTACCTTGGTGTCGGTGTATAAAACATGGGTACTTTTATACCCTGACTTATGCACATACGGTAGCAGCCTCCTTGTCGGCCGAGGCTTGCCGGGAATCACCAAGACCAAGATTCAAGGCCCAATTGCAGAAGCTACTGGAGAGAAGCTCAAGACACAGCACCAACAAGTGCTCAACTAGTAGTGCAGATGAAGACATTTCTTGCCGGCAAGGCTGAGCCGGCAAGGTGAAGACCCGACAAGCTCCGTGCCGGCAAGCTCTCGCCAGCTCGTCAGCGCTCCACCTCACCGGGCAGCTAGTCGCTAATCGGTGAGGTGTCGACCTCGCAGGCTGGTTGGTAAGGCTTGTTGGACACGTGTCAGCACGCAGGGAGAAGATTTGCCTCTAAAGACACCCATCCAGGAGGCGTGTCAGAATAATACGAGGTAGCTGGGCAAGCGGTGCAAAAATCTTGCCGGGGCTACCTCTCCACATGACACCTAACGACGCATTTAACGCTTTTGTCCAAAACCGGCAGGGTTAGGTATGATAGCACTGTTTGCTATCTAATCGATATGTAATTACTATTTTGCCACTGTGGTAACCCCTTGAAGTATAAAAGGAGGGCCAGGGCAACAGTTAGGGGGATTCGGACTCCTTTTCGAACACTTGCATGTCTCGCGTAGCAGCTCTCTCTGCGCCTTGCCGGGAGAAGCGCTCCTTGTACTTGTGCTCTCACACAGCCAATACACCAAAGGCAGGAGTAGGGTTTTACACTTCACAGCAGCCCGAACCTGGGTAAATCCCTTGCGTCTTCCATTGATTCTGCTCTTTGTGCACGCCGATCTCCCCTGCCGAACCACAAGGGGCTGGATGGCCTCATAGATGGTCGTTTCACCACGACATCTTTGGCGCGCCAGGTAGGGGGATCGCCTGCGCGAACCTGAGTCAGTGGATTCGCGTCATCTTCATCAACTTCATCATCGTCCTCCTTGTCATCGATGGCGCCCAAGAAGAAGGGCATCACGATGACGGCCACTCTGCACGTATCCACAGGCGGCGCAGGCGGCGCGACCAATGCGGGCGGTGCGGGTACCGCGGTTGGCACGGCCAGCGCAGGCGGCGCGGTCGCCATGCCCACCGTGGTTGGCGAAGGAGAAAAGCGCGCTGGAGGCGGTCGACTTCCTCGGTCCTCTGGCGAACGAAGCCAAGACAGCGCGAGCGGGGCAGACAGATGTCTTCCTCCTCCTCCTCGCTGCGCCGACGAACGCAGCCACCGGAGCAGCAATGCTCGGGCCGGCGCGAGTCAAGATCCCGCCGCGACGGCGTCCAAGGATGCTGCTTCAGGACGGACGCCGCGCCCCTCGCACAACGTGCGCGGTACGGCTCCAAGCGGCGCCAACGACTCCGGGCAGCGGCGACCTCACGGCAAGACTCCCGTTGATCAAATCCCAGACCCTCGGGCACCGCCTCTGCCACAACGACCCACTGCTGATCATGTGCCGCGACAGCAAGACCGAAATGGTGCTCCTGCTGGCTCTGCCAGGAGTAGAGCGATGTCGCGCTCTTCGCTTCCGGCCATGCTAGCCACGGCGGCGGAAGCAATGGCGCGAGCCCATATGCTGCTAAATTTCCCTCCAGTGGCAGAGAAGATGGATGAGTGGAGAGCCACCATCCAAAGCTTGATTGGGTTTGCCGAAGCTAGCAAATCACAGCAGACGGAGCTCTCACGGCGTCCGCAAACAGCACCAGCAGCCCCAACTGATGGCCACGTCGGCGGTGCTGCGCTAACGGTGCAATCGCCCCAGCGGCAACAGTCCCAACAGCAGCAACGCCAACAACCGCAGCAAGCTCGACGATCTTTCGAGCCCGACGAGGTGTCGATGGCCTCTTTGGATCCGCGAGCGCGGCAAGATCAGCGGCAAGTGCTGCGAGACAGACGGGCAGAAGATGCCCGCACCACCATCGAACGGCGCCGGGAGGCGCGCCGTCAATCCGACGCGTGCAACGGCCCCATCGTTGATGAGCCTGCGTCAGGGGTTGGCGGGTATCTACCTTACGAGGTTGGGTGCCCTGCCTTCACCCATGAGCTGCGGCAAGTCCGATGGCCGTCCGTCCGGGCCTTCAAGCCAGAGGTACCAGAAAAGTACGACGGCAAGCTGAACCCGGCAGAGTTTCTGGGCATCTACACAATTGCCGTGCAGGTTGCCGGGGGAAGAGATGAGAAAATCCTCGCCAACTACTTCCCATTGGTACTAAAGCCCAACATGAGGTCTTGGCTGATGAACTTGCCGAAGAACTCCATTTCTTCGTGGTCAGATCTCTGCAACGAGTTTGTTGGTGCCTTTACCGGAGGCCACAAGGCCCCTGGACAGCCCAACGACCCGCAAGTGATCCCGCAAAGAGATGGAGAGACTTTACGCAAGTACATCTAGAGATTCAGTCGCGTGCATTGCAACATCCCAGATGTGCACCCCGCAGCCGTCATTGACGCCTTTCACACAAATGTACACAACCGGAGGATGCGGGAGAAGATGAACGTCAAGCTACCCAAAACCGTCAACGAGCTCTATACGTTGGCGGATAAGTGTGCACGCACTGAGGAAGGGAGAAGGCTTCCCGGGGAGGACAATGGTGCCGAGGTGGATTCCGAAGATGACGATGCCGCCACCCCGAGGAAGAAGGGCCGAAAGCGCAACAGGAAGCGCAAGGGCAAAACTGTAATGGCCATCGAAGGTTCCGGCAACTCTGAGTCCGCCAAGAAAGCCAAGACTGAGAACTCCGGCAAGGAGGCAGCTATATGCGCCGCTTGCCAGGAGGCGGCGGCAAACGAGAAGGTCGGCAAGACTGATGGGCCATACTGCAAGATTCACCGTACCAAAGGCCATGATCTCCAAGAGTGCCGGCAAGTCAAGCACCTTGTTGATAAACAGAAGGCTGAATATGAAAAGCATGATAAAGAGAAGGGTCAAGATGGTGCTGGTGGATCCGGCAAGAAGGGCCGTGGTGGTCGAGGAGGCCGCCGCAGCAAGGCCAAGCAACAGAAAGAGAAGCCTGCTAGGGGCCGCGAAAAGAAAGGTGAAGATGATGGAAGTGAGGAGGAAGAGGACGACGGAGAGTCCAGTGAACAAGAATTCCAGAAGGCAACTGAGGCCATGTGCGTTGACGGAGGAGCATCTTTGCACTCCTCTCACCGCCAACTTAAGCAGTGGGCTCGTGAGGTTAATGCGGCAGAACCGGCAATGGGCTCTCAAAAGCCACTCAAGTGGTCACACACGCCTATCATTTTTTATGCCGAGGACCACCCTAATCGCACTACTGCTGTCGGATGTTTGCCATTGTTGGTTTCGCCAACAATTCGCAATCTCCAGGTCACGAAAATGTTAGTTGACGGTGGGGCCGGCTTGAACTTGATTTCTCCAGAGGTAATCAAGAGGCTGCAGATTCCCGACAAGGAGCTCGAGAAGACAGACACTTTTCAAGGAGTAAACCCGGGAAGAAGCCAGCCCAAGGGAAAGATCACATTGCCGGTGACGTTTGGCGGGGAATTGAACTACAAAATAGAAAAGATCGTGTTTGACGTTGTCAAGATCCCCTTGCCGTACAATGGAATTCTTGGCCGCCCAGCCTTGGCAAAGTTCATGGCAGCATCTCACTATGCCTACAACACGTTGAAGATGCAAGGGCCAATGGGTGTCATTTCCATCAACTCCGACAAGAAAGATGCAGTCATTTGTGTCGACAAGATGTATAGAGATGCGGTTGCAGTAGAGTCCGCCAAGACGCCAGCTCCCGCCAAGGAGAAGGAAAGCAAGAAATCCGGCAAGACCTCTAGCAAGGATTCCGGGAAGCGCACCTCTTCGGAGCGCCGCGCGCCTGTTGAAGACTTGCCGGAATGCTCTGCCGGTAAGAAATCCAAAGCTGCTTCACCAGCAACCAAAAAGGTGCCGGCGAGGGAGGACGGCACTGACGATACCTTCACCATCAGTGCCACCCTCGACAGCAAATAGGAAAGCGCGCTCATTGCCTTCCTGCGGGCGAATGTCGATGTGTTTGCATGGCGACCATCTGACATCCCCGGTGTTCCCAGGAAGGTAATTGAGCACCACCTTGCTGTCTGTCCCCACGCTAGGTCCGTCAAACAAAAAGTCCGGAAGCAAGCTTTGGAGCAGCAACAATTCATTGCCGAAGAAATCAAGAAACTTGAAGCGGCAGGCTTAGTCAGAGGTGTACTACATCCCACTTGGTTGGCGAATCCAGTTGTGGAAAGCAAATGGAAAGTGGAGACTTTGTATTGACTACACTGATATTAATAAAGCATGTCCAAAGGATCCTTTCCCTCTGCCGCGCATTGATCAAATTGTAGATTCTGCTTCCGGCTATGACTTACTCTCCTTCCTTGATGCATATTCTGGATACCATCAGATATTCATGGCCAAGGAGGATGAGGAGAAAACCACATTCATTACCCCATGTGGCACATACTGCTTCGTGCGTATGCCTTTCGGATTAAAGAGTGCCGGTTCAACATTCGCAAGAGCAGTCCAGATTGGTTTTGAGCCCCAGCTGCACAGGAATGTGGAAGCATACATGGATGATATAGTGGTCAAAATCAAGGACAAGTCAACCCTAATTCAAGATTTAGAAGAAACATTTGCAAACTTGTGCAAAATCAACTTGAAGCTCAATCCCGAGAAGTGTGTGTTTGGTGTTCCATCCGGCAAGCTTCTTGGGTTCTTTGTATCTCAGCGCGGAATCGAAGCAAATCCCGACAAGATCAAAGCAATTGAGCGGATTCAAGCACCGAAAAGCGTCAAAGATGTGCGGCGTCTTACCGACTGTGTTGCTGCCTTGAGTAGGTTCATTTCAAGATCCGCTGACCGCGCCCTGCCATTTTTCAAGATTTTGAAAAAGGCAGGTCCGATGAAATGGACTCCGTAAGCGGAGGCCGCGCTGCAGGACTTGAAAAGATACCTCTCCTCCGCACCAACACTAGTTGCGCCTAGACCGTAAGAGCCGTTACTGCTATACGTAGCGGCAACTAATCAAGTGGCTAGTGCTGCATTAGTGGCGTAGAGGGAAGTCGATGATGAGGAAGCAGCCGCGGCAAGCCCGTCCAGCGACAAACCGGAATTTTTCCCGGCAAGGTCTGACGCCGACAAGTCAAAAACAGTGCAAGCAAGTGAAGCTCATCAGCAAGTGGTGCCAAAGAAGAAGGTGGTGCAGCGAACCGTGTATTTTGTTAGTTCCCTTCTACAGGGGGCTAGATCAAGATATTCTGGCATGCAGAAGCTGCTTTTTGGCCTCCTTATGGCCTCGAGAAAGCTGCGTCACTACTTCCAAGCACACGAGATCACCGTCCTTACTCGCTTTCCGTTGCAACGCATCCTGAGAAATCCGGAAGCAACTGGCAGGATAGTGGAGTGGGCGTTGGAATTGTCAAGCTTTGCACTTAAGTTTGAAAGCACTTCAACCATCCAGAGCAGAGCTTTGGCGGAGTTCATTGCCGAATGGACGACGACGCAAGACGAAGAAATTCCAGAAACAGCTCTCCCCGGCAAAGAGACGGCCAAAGAATGGATCATGTACTTGGATGGTGCCTTCTCGCTGCAAGGCGCCGGTGCCGGAGTGCTGCTTGTCGCACCCACCGGAGAACACCTCAAGTATGTGGTTCAAATGCACTTTCCCAGGGAGCAAGCTACGAACAACACTGCCGAGTACGAAGTTCTCCTTGCCGGTCTTAGGATCGTAGTGGACCTTGGGATCAAAAAATTGATCATCCACGGTGACTCGCAGCTTGTTGTGAAACAAGTGAACAAAGATTATCAGAGCCCGTTGATGGAAGCGTACGTGGAAGAAGTGAGGAAACTGGAGGAACGTTTTGACGGGTTGCAAACAGAGCACGTTCCTCGTGCGGAAAACAACATTGCTGACGGCCTGTCAAAGTGTGGCGCTCAAAAGCTTCCCGTGGAACCTGGAACTTTTGTGCTCCATTTGAATCAACCGACAGTCACTCCATCAACGTAGGCCAGTAAGAGAAGGAAGTTGAATACCGGCAAGTACTTTCCGGCAGAGCTCCCAGAAGCCGCCGGCAATGATGTTGCCGGGAACAGCGACACGGCTGTCGGTGAGCAGCGGCTCAGCACAGAGCCTCAGGTTCTTGCCGCAGAGGCAAGCGCTCCCGCGGCCGAAGAAATGCCTTTAGTCCTTGTCGTCGAGCCGCAGGCTCCGGCATGGGCACAGCGAATAGTTCATTTCCTTCAAACAGGAGAACTCCCCGATGAGCAAGAAGAAGCTGAGAAAGTAGCCCGTCAGTCAAGTATGTATCAGTTTGTAGATAACACGCTATACAGAAAGCGACCAAATGGTGTGAAATTGAAGTGTATTTGCCTGGAAGATGGACTGAAGCTGTTGGCGGAGATACACGGAGGCATATGTGGCTCTCACATAGGATCAAGGGCACTTGCCGGCAAAGCTTTCCGGCAAGGCTTCTATTGGCCCACTGCCCTCCAGGATGCAACTGAGCTAGTAACCAAGTGTGAAGCATGCCAGTTCCATTCGAAGAACATACATCAACCAGCTCAAGCTCTCCAAACAATCCCTCTCTCCTGGCCCTTTTCGGTCTGGGGGCTCGATATCTTGGGCCCCTTCCCCCGTGCTGCCTGGGGCTTTGAGTTCTTGTACGTCGCCATCGACAAGTTCACAAAGTGGCCTGAAGTGGAGCCAATGAGGAAGGTGACAGCGCAATCAGCCATCAAGTTCTTCAAAGGATTAGTTTGCCGTTTCGGGGTTCCTAACAGAATCATCACCGACAACGGCACACAATTCACGAGCCGCACCTTCATGCAATATATCCAAGACCTTGGCAGCAAGATCTGTTTTGCATCTGCCGCTCACCCGAGAAGCAACGGCCAAGCGGAAAGGATGAACGCTGAAGTGCTGCGTGGCCTCAAAACAAGAACCTTTGATAGGCTGCGCAAGTATGGAAGGCGCTGGATTGACGAGTTGCCGGCGGTTCTTTGGTCACTCAGGACGACACCAAATCGAGCTACCGACCAAACACCCTTCTCCCTAATCTATGGTGCAGAAGCGGTGCTCCCCACGGAACTCATATACGGGTCACCTCGAGTGCTCGCTTACGATGAAGCTGAGAAAGAGCAGCTGCGGCAAGACGACGTGATGCTCCTTGAGGAAGATCATCTTTGGGCGGCTGTGCAAGCTGCACGCTACCAGCAAGCCTTGCGCCGCTATCATAGCCGCAAAGTGCACGCCCAAAGCCTTGAGGAAGGCGACCTTGTTCTTCGGCGCGTTCAGTCCGCCAAGAAATCAAACAAGTTGACCCCAAAGTGGGAGGGCCCTTATCGGGTAGTACGAGTCACCAGACCTGGCGCAGTCCGTCTGGAGAACGAAGATGGCACCCCAGTGCAGAACTCATGAAATATTGAGCATCTTCGCAAGTTCTACCCATAAGGCGCAGTTGCCGGGGCTCCCGACAACCCCTTTTGTACAAGCTTTGTCGGCAAGACTTGTAACCCTTTGTACAAAGCCAGGCGCAGATCCTGTGCATAATAGAGCTAAGTATTTTGCAACTCTTTGTACATATTCATTTACATATGGATGCATGTGATGTTGTGATTTACACTTTAGTTTGTATGGAACGGCTGATGGACCGTCAAGGTTCCCAAACCACTCTTTTCTCTTCTTTCTTTTTCTTAAAAGGACAGAAGGATCCCTCGTGTGCAAGTTTCCCGGGGGGGGGGGGGAGTGGAGATGGGGTACCATTCTAATGACGTTCAAGTGATCATTTCATGCAACGAGAGAAACAGCGCAAGGAAAAGCTAAGTTGAAAAACTTTGGAATTTTTTCCTTGTTACATTTGCGATTTCCCTTGAACGATTCTGTGCTTTGTATGAGAAACCTGCACGCAAAAGAACCATGTCGTGATTAGTCCGCGCTCTAGCTTGCCTCGAGTCCGCTCGGCAAGCCTAGCAGCTGCATTATGACCCGGCAAGTTGCCTTGCCAGCAGCGGCACTTCCAGCAGGCTGCTAAGTCCCGCTCCTCGAAGCGCTCGCGGCAAGTGTGCGCACCGGCAAGTTTCCGAACAAGCATAGGGAACGCAATCATACAGAGGCAAAGTAAAGGGAAACATCACGCATTTACTTAGGCCCGGCAAACACTAAATATTCATTAAGCAGGTACTCGATTACATTTTATTGGCCCTTCCCCAGGGTTTACATCGAGTGCAAGGAGGGCGAAAGGGGCGCCTAGGCGAAGCCCGACTTGTTCCCGGAAGGCCAGATGATGGTGCTGTCGGCAATCAGCCAGACTCGTCGTCGTCGTCTTCGGTCTTCAAGCTGGGAGCGCCGTCCTCATCGCCGTCATCATCGTCATCCTCAGCATCGCTGGAGGAAGCGGTGTCGCTGTCGCTCGAGCTTTCCGCGCAGCACTCCAGGCAAGCGCCCGAAGCCCCAAAGAACTTCACGACGAGCGTATCTGGTCCGTCCAACCTGAAGAGGAGGAGGTGCCCTTGCCATAAGCAACGGGCACGGACGAAGGATTTCCACCTGCGTGTGAGGTACATAAGGCCGTTGTTGGAGGTCTCAACAGTCACCCATACTGGGCCGTCGCAGCAACCGTCAACACGCAGCCACAAGACACGCAGGTGGCGGCCTTCCATCTCCCTAGCAAAGGGACGGGGAAGCCGTAGCTAGCTCCGCAGCCGATCGCGCAGCTGCACGACGAACTCCTGCGCCGTGTCCTCCGTATGGCCCTCTGCCAGGGATGGAACGGCCGAAGACGAAGCTATGAGCACGCCGCCACGGCCGCCCCGACCCTGAGCGCCGTGCCCACGACCGCGACCCGCGGCCCTTCCTCGCGCACTGGAGCCGACTCTCGCATCCGTGCTCGAGACATGGGCGTGGCTCCGAGGAGAAGCCCTCGTGGCAACGGCAGATGCATGAGCTCGACCCTTTCCCCTCGCCATGGTAAGCAGCGGACGTAGGAGGGAGGAAGAAGATGAGAAAAAAAGGGCGACAATTGCTGAAGATCAAGGCGGAAGGGGATGGATGGGCATCACACTCCGTAGCCCCCCCTCTTTATAGGGGGAGTGTGGGGGGCTGGCTCTTCACCGTCTTCGGGCGGTCACCCACGTTCGCCAATCCCGCGCCCTACGCTTCTGGCCAGGCGCGTTACTCCAGCAACCGCCCACGTTCGCCAATCCCGCGCCCTGCGCCCCCTGGCCTGGCGCGTCACTCCAACGGCCGCCCTTCTCCACCAATCCGCTGCCTTGCATGCATGCAGACGCGCGTGATGGAGGGGCGCAGAAAAAGGAGAAGTAAAGACAGGCATGACAGTTATCCTTTGCCACGCGTGGCCGCGTGCCGGTTCGATTTGAACCCACGATGCCCCACCTATGGGCATATCCCTGGCATGAGCACGCCTAGAGGCCGTCCGCCCGACGACAAGGTTTGCCGGGAGGTGACCAAGAGCACGCCCAAGTCCAGACTAATGAAGAGGCAAAGAAGATCTTAAAAGATGGTAACCATCATGACGAATAATTACAGCGGCAGTTTTCCCGCCGCGTGTCTGTGCATTGTTTGGGCCTAGCCCAACGACGCTTCAGACGCGCATATGGCCCAGGCCCGGGGGCTCCTGTCGGTGTATAAAACATGGGTACTTTTATACCCTGACTTATGCACAGACGGTAGCAGCCTCCTTGTCAGCCGAGGCCTGCCGGGAATCACCAAGACCAAGATTAAAGGCCCAATTGCAGAAGCTATTGGAGAGAAGCTCAAGACACAGCACCAACAAGTGCTCAACTAGTAGTGCAGATGAAGACATTTCTTGCCGGCAAGGCTGAGCCGGCAAGGTGAAGACCCGACAAGCTCCGTGCCGGCAAGCTCTCGCCAGCTCGTCAGTGCTCCACCTCACCGGGCAGCTAGTCGCTAATCGGTGAGGTGTCGACCGCGCAGGCTGGTTGGTAAGGCTTGTCGAACACGTGTCAGCATGCAGGGAGAAGATTTGCCTCTAAAGACACCCGTCCAGGAGGCGTGTCAGAATAATACGAGGTAGCTGGGCAAGCGGTGCAGAAACCTTGCCGGGGCTACCTCTCCACATGACACCTAATGGCGCATTTAACGCTTTTGTCCTAAACTGGCAGGGTTAGGTATGATTGCACTGTTTGCTATCTAATTGATATGTAATTACTGTTTTGCCACTGTGGTAACCCCTTGAACTATAAAAGGAGGGCCAGGGCAACAGTTAGGGGGATTCGGACTCCTTTTCGAACACTTGCACGTCTCACGTAGCAGCTCTCTCTGCGCCTTGCCGGGAGAAGTGCTCCTTGTACTTGTGCTCTCACACAGCCAATACACCAAAGGTAGGAGTAGGGTTTTACGCTTCACAGCGGCCCAAACCTGGGTAAATCCCTTGCGTCTTCCATTGATTCTGCTCTTTGTGCACGCCGATCTCCCCTGCCGAACCACAAGGGGCTGGATGGCCCCATAGATGGTCGTTTCACCATGACACTTGGGGTGCCTTGGGCATCCCCAAGCTTAGGCTCTTTCCACTCCTTAGTCCTTTGTCCATCGTAGTCTCACCCAAAACTTGAAAACTTCAGCACACAAAACTCAACAGAAACCTCGTGAGAACCGTTAGTATAACAAACAAATCTTTAACTTTAGGTACTGTTGTAAATTGATTCATATTTAATATTGCCATAATTCTACTGTACTCCAACTTCTCCATGACTCATACCCCCTGATACGATCCATAGATTCATCAAAATAAGCAAACTATGCAATAAAAACAGAATCTGTCTGAAACAGAACAGTCTGTAAAGATCTATTTAAAAGCCATACTTTTGTAACTCCAAAAATTCTGAAAAATTAGGAAAACGTGGGAAATTCATATACTAATACTGTGTAAAAATTTCAGATTTTTCTGATGCTCCAGTACAGAATTAAAATTCCAGAACTGGACGCAAAACTTTCTGTTTTCCGAACAGCATCAATTATACTATCTTCCAAATCATCCCAAAGGCATTACTTGGCACAAACACTAATTAAAACATAAAAACATAATCCTAACAGAAGCTGTAATCATGCAAACACTCAAGAACAGTAGGTAAAAGCAAAAAAAAAATTATTCATTGGGTTGCCTCCCAACAAGCGCTATTGTTTTATGCCCCTAGCTAGGCATAATGCATAGTTTCAAGTGTTGTCATCCTTGGTTTTGACATCCTTAGGTGTGTGATTTTCAGGAGGTTTTTCAAAAACAATGGGGAACACATCATCAACCAAAATACTAGGGTTATTAAGGCTACCTTCTTCAAACCCCTCTTGGTTCCCCTTTACAATCCAAGCATATTTACGATTAATTCCATTAAAAACTTGTTGAATGATATGTATGGGAGGAACTTCTTTTTTATTATTTTCATCAAAAGCATGGTGATCATGAAAAACATATCGCAACATATATTCCTCATTACATAAAATTTCATCTATCACAGGATTTTCTTGACTCATATTATAGAAATCAAAGATCTCTCTAGCTTCTCGCACTATGTAATCAAACTCATTCATAAGGATAAGAGCAGCTATCCTTTTAGCTTTGGGGTTGTTTATAACCGGCAACTCATAAAACAATCTTTGCAAGGTAGGATGAGTACGAATAAATCTTCTTTCAAGTTTAAGAATGAGTGCAGAGATAGCTTCCCCTTAACTGTTGGTTCTTTTAAGAATTGGGGTGTCATTACAAACCAAAGTTCCCGTGCAATTAAAGAACTCTTGAATAACATTCTTCCCTATGATATTTCCACTCCCTACTACAAAATTTTTTGAGTCTAAATTTGAGAGAATTTCTATCTTAGGAATTTTAGTATCCTCATCTTTTTCAATGACAAAATCAGACATAGTGGCAACTTTAAGCAAACTAGCAAACAAGCAAACAAAATATTTTTGTGTTTTTGTAAAAAAAAAATTAGAAGTGGGGGAGATGAAAACGAGAGGCAAATGAAAATAAAAGGTAAATAAAGTAAATGCAAGTGAATGATAATTTGTGCGAAGGTACTTGGTAATTTTGATGATGTCTCACCGGCAACGGCGCCAGAAATTCTTCCTGCTACTTGTAGTCTGCGTTGGTATTTCCCCGAAGAGGAGAGGATGATCCAGTACAGTAGAGATAAGTATTTCCCTCAGTTAAGAAAAAAGGTTATCAATCCAGTAGGAGAACCAAGCAAAATTCCGTTAAGCGCACCTGCACACACAAGAGCAAACACTTGCACCCAACGCAAATAAGAGGGTTGTCAATCCTCTTAGCGGTTATTTGCAAGGATTAAATCTTATCGAGGTAAATAGATAAACTAAACTACTAATTAAAATAAAAGTAAATAAATTGCAGCAAGGTATTTTTAGGTTTTTTATATAATAAAGATAGACCCGGGGACCATAGTTTTCACTAGAGGCTTCTCTCTTGAGCACATAAACATGCGGTGGGTAAACAAATTACTGTTGGGCAATTGATAGAAAAGCAAATAATTATGACGGATTCATGGCAATGATCATGTATATAGGCATCACATCCGAGACAAGTAGACCGACTCCTGCCTGCATCTACTACTATTACTCCACCCATCGACCGCTATCCAGCATGCATCTAGGGTATTAAGTATGAAACAGAGTAACGCCTTAAGCAAGATGACATGATGTAGAGAAGCAAATTCAAGCAATATGAATAAACCCCATCTTTTTATCCTTAATGGCAATAATACAAATACGTGTCATGTCCCTTTCTGTCACTGGGATTGAGCACCGCAAGATTGAACCCATCACAAAGCACCTCTCCCATTGCAAGATAAATCAATCTAGTAGGCCAAACTAAACCGATAGATCGGAGAGAAATACTGTGACACCCTGGTTTTCGCTCCTTGTTTTTTTCCTTCGCGGGATTCGACTCCCGTCTTTTTTCGGTGTTATCGAATTTTTCTCTTGCCTTTGGGTATATGAAGATGGTCATTTAGCCTTGCCTCTTCTATCTGACTAGAGGTTCTCTCCAGTCCAATCTTGCCACCCAAGATATTTTCTCAAGACTTTGCCACTGAAACCATACTCTCCGGTCTACCGGAAGGGAAACCCTAATTCCTTCCGTTACAAAGGAACCCCAATTTCCTTTGATCTATTGCCTCCCAAACTTTTCCCAGAGTCTCTCCTATATCTATAAACCCTGGATATGCAAAAATATTTCCAAGTCATTTGCAATATTTTTCATTTAAAATTAATTCCTTTTTCTGCTGTTTAAAGGAATTAAATCCAGGAAAATATCTGTTCATCTCCAAAGTTCATGAAAACTTGTGGAGATATTCTTGGTGATCATATTGAGCTCCCATAAAAATATTGGCCATATTTAAATAAGGGAAATTGCCTTTTCCTATTTAAAACCAATATTGCATTTTGGGCACTTTCCCAAGGAGCTACCATTTTGGTAGCCAGGAAAAATCCCAAATAATTTGTGGAGCTTCTCCTATCCATATATTCACCATTTCCATCAAGAAACCAACTTCCATAGCTCAACTTTTGAGAGCATCATCCAATTCTTGTTTCTGGATTTATTATGAGGTTGTGAAGCAACTATAATTTATGTTGCTTCAAAAAAATTCAAATTAATCCAGGACCTCAAATTCCATATATGATGTGAGTATGCCAAAATTCACATCATTATATCTAGCCAATTTCTCTCAAAAATTTCATCTAGTTTCTGTCCAGATCCAAGCTCTGTGAAGGAAGTACCACTTTGGAATTTCCAAATGAGCTGAAATTTTTCCAGTACCTTCATATCTCCAAATAACCTCCCTCCATCAAAATTCAGCTCATTTCACCAAGCCAGTTGAGCACAACATCAAAACCTAGTTTCTAGACCAAATTTAGCATTTCAAAGGAAGTGCATTCAAACTTGGTCCAGATGGCCTCAAATTTTACCAGAACCTAGTCCTTCCTACCACATTTTCCTGTGACAACTTTCCCAGCTCGTTGGCATATTTTTCTGACCACAACTTCCTTCCCAAGTTTCTGTCCAGAAACTTTCCTGGATCCCCTCGACCCACCTACACCTTTCCTGGCTTCTCCAATGACCCATTTTGTCTATTTGAGCAGTGGTGCACCTGTTTGACAAGGTTGGACAGGCAGTAACGTGCCACAGCTGGTAGTGCGCGTGGTGACCACGCAACCACCGTGCAGAAACGGTGCTCTGCACTTTGTCAGCTCTGTCCGCTCGTCTCTGGCCAGTCCCCGCTTGTCCAAACATGTTCGGCGACTCCGCACCACCCACGTACCCCTCTCCCGCAGCTTCTCCCCCCTCTTTCTTCTTCTCCACGCCACGACGAGCCCCGCCACGGCACTGTCCCGCCCGTGACGCCGTCGTCTTCTTCTCTCCGTTGGCCTCTTCCCTCCCGAGCCGTCCCTTCCCCCTGGAGCTCATCAGGTCGGCACCTCTCCTCGTCTGCCAGCTCGCCGCGAGCACCAGTATGTGGGTAAGGATGCCACGGCAGCCGCCCTTATCACCTCGCCTCGGCCGGCTATAAAAGCCGCGGCCCAAGCCCTCTCCCGAGCACCATCCGCACCCGTAGCCTCCTCCTCTCCCTCCTAGCTCCTCCCAACCTCTCACCCGAGCTCCCAGAGCTCTCCTACCCCTCCAATGGCCGAAGCCTTGCCACTGCCATCCTCTCAAATTCCCACGCCCCAGTTGTCCCCGGCTCCATTCGAGCTCACCTATGGGCTCCCCAATCGCCGGCGACCTCCCCCGCATCATCGCCGAACCCCAACACCCACCGGAGCCCCTCCATTCGCCGGAGCCGCCGCGGTACTGCCACCGCCGCAGCATATCCCTCCGGCCACCCCCGCGGCCGAGAAGACCTCCCCCGGGCGCGGTGTGAAGTGGGGAACCCATCCCCGTCAGCGCCAGGAGCAGCCGCGGCCTCCATCGCCGAGAAGCACGCCGGCCGACGCAGCCTCTGCCTCCTCTGTTCAGGCGGGAGGAGGGAGAAGAACCTGCCGGGCGGGGCCCCCTGTCAGAGGGACAGCAAAGGGGTAAGTGGAGGCGGTTCGCCAGGGTCCGTTTTCCCGCAACGGTAGCGCACTCTCCGAAAGGCGCCTTCTCCTTGGGCCGGCCCAATGCAGCAGCAACAGCAGCCGCGGCAGTCTCGGCCCAAGCCAGCCCGGTGGAATAGTGCTATTTCTCTTTTTCCGGCCGAATTCCAGTCAGGGACTTGTCTGTAAATATTTCTTCTGCAGATTGGTCCCTGGCAATCAACTGGCAATATCTTTTCATCCGTGACTCCGAATCAGGTGATTCCAACGCTCACGATTTCTATTCGTCGAGCCCGTTCCGATGGTATCACTTCCACCATGTTGACACTTTCTGAAAATGACAATGTTGCCCTTGCCCTTCAATCAGCCCCTCCGAGAGAGAATCTTTTCCGGCGAATTCTTCCACGAGGTGATCGCACCTCTCCCAGAGTATTCCTTCACCCCCAGGCAAGCCGACCATCTGATATATGCTCTGAAGCATTGCTCTGTGTTATTCGTGCGTGTTTAATTAATGATTATGCCTGTGATAGAAATAATTAAACTCCTGCTAGTTTGAATTTACTATTTACATTACTTGCAAATGCACATCATATTATCGCACTAGTAACTCGTAGATGACAATGTGGAGATAGGTTGTATGTTTTCATAATTGTTACATCATGCATGGTTACTGTTATTGCAAAATTATGAAATGTGACTTAATAATGACAACAACCTCCTCCGTCGGCTAGATCGAGTCATAGTGCCACCTATCCGAGCTCATTAGTGCAACCACATTTGCCGGTATGGGACGGCCCTAGCTTGGTCTATTGTCTTGCCTCTTGTCGGTAGTCGGTACCACCAAATAGGGAAGGTTATGCGTGCGTGCTACCCTGGCCCGGTAGACGGCGATAACCTTGTGAGCCCAGTTGAGTTATATGGATCCAGGTCCCCGTTTGGGACAGTTTTGTTTGGCCACGACGGTGGCAGGTGACACGGGGTGACACAGGGGACACCCAGGACATGACCCTGGGAGGGTATGATTGTCGGTGGGACCGTAAGAGTGCCAGGCAATAGACAAGTTTTGTTGGAGCAACACCGGTCCACCCGAATGGGAGCACGAGGCCAGGAGCTCCATGGTGTGGGTAAAGTGCGCAACCTCTGCAGAGTGTAAATCTATTCGAATAGCCGCGTCCTCGGTCATGGACAGTTCATACTAGGCCACTATTTGGTTTGTGTCGAGTCTGGACGAACAAACTACATAAAATTGTTGCTAAGACTGAACCAGAGAATGGTAAGGTTTATTAGACTTGCATTACAGAGGCATGGACATCAGATGATGTTAGGTATATGGGATGTTAGCCATGCGATGGCTATGAGATGAGAGGTCGGATGACCACGAGACTTGGATTAAAGTTGGATCGGATTTGGTTTGGATCATGACATATTCGGAGTATGGATTATTTCCTTGATAGGTTTCACTTTAGTCGTTATCATGCTGTATAATCCTGTTATAACATAGTAATTACTATTGCTAGATAGGTATGCTATGCCATGATAATTAATGTTGCTCTAATAACAAGTGCATGCTTGAATGCCATGGATTGCATTGCTTGGTGTATATGTTGGTTTGGTTTGGTTTGCTTGCGAGTACATTCAAAAGTACTCAGTGGCCTTCAATGTGGCCAGGTTCACCCAAGGATTCGACGTTCGCTAGCGAGGAGCCGGAGTGTTCGCGGGCTAGAAGAGTAACCCAGTCAGATCCCTGTGGATTGGAGCCGCACCAAGACCCTGCTGCCTTAGATAGAGCTTTTCCGCTGCCATCACCCTTGTAAATATATCATGTAAGACTGATATATCCATTAATAGAAATGTCTGTGTTCATGATACTTGTTGTAATAGCGCATGCCAGAGTGATTTCCTGGGCTGGTATGTGCGGTGACCGTCTGACTACAGTGGTATTCAGGCGGGGCGCCACAGCGGATGGTATCAGAGCCAGGCTGACCGTATGTTACCCTAGCCAGATTTCATTGCCTCTTGATCAGTAGAAAGCCAAGATGGATTTCAGCCATCTTTGCCAAACAGGCACGGCTACTATTGATCATAAGGCAACCCCATAGGCTTTTGGCTCCATCAGACCCCAACTCTCGTGGCCTTTGCCTCCGGTGTAAAATGTCCGCACCAGGCAACGACCCGTGAGCCCTTAACCCCTAGGTAAACCAGATATCCCTACCTTGCTTGCTAACCATGGCATTTCTCTTCTCAAATCCAGTTTCCTTTGGGAAACGCCTGTAAATTCCATCTTTCCGCAGACAACCCTAGGATCGTTGACTAAGCCACTTTGGCTATGGTCGTGCATCGAGTTTGGTGTTCCCTAAGGAAGTAGTAGGAGCTTGACACCAATTGCTACCAGGGGCATTGTGTGGTTTTGCTTCTAAGTCCTTAGAGGTACCGCGAGTGCGCTATATTAGTTATACTAGTGAATCTTCGGCCACATGTGTAAGGTCCGCCAAATTTGAGCTCTATTTGCTTTTTCACGGTTTTGCTTCTTTTGTCGTTTCCGTTTTCTTGCTCCGACTGGATCCATCCGCAAGAGCTACCAAAGAAGACCAACACACAACTTGGATAATACCCAATAATCCAAATTCCGCAAGAGCCATGTCAACTGCCTGATATTCAGAACACCAACACCGGATCTACCCAATGAAGAATGGGTCAGAGGCAGAATCTGAGTGCAACCAACAAGGCCAGAATATACCTGAGAGAGTTTGCCTCAGAACAAATCACACCTAAGGAACAGTCAGATGAGCTATCGGTAATGGACACCGGCAAGAGCGAATGATTCTGCCCTCGATACAAGGATTATTTCAGTCAGTGGGGTGAACCTTGAGTCTTTTCTCAACGAACTCAAGAATCATTTATTTCCCACAGAAGACATATTACAAGAATGTGAAAGTGCCGAGAGCAACAATAACACTCGGGTATGTGGATACACATTTCGAAGCACATTCTGGAATTTACCGGTGCATGTATAAAATGCTGGGCATGATGAACAAGGTTTGCGAGAAATATGGATAAGTTCACGGCTGCCCAGAATCAATGAGAATTCCAAACACCTGGAAGCTCAGCTAAATCGAATGGAATTATCCGTCAACTGCTCACTACCGGCAACACTTGGTTTGAATGCAAAGGGTATGCTGAATTAATTATCAACACGAAGTCTGCATCAGTTGTGCAACCACTATAGCAACAATGATCAGACCAGCAGAAGGACTAGCGGTGTGCATGACCGACAGGATATCTTCAGACAAGGTATGGCCTATACCAAGTTATGGCTCCACTATGGGCAAATTTTGGATACTCCGGAAGGAAGCCAGAATCGGCCACAGGTCCGACTGTATATCACAGTGAAAGGCCTCTGGTACAAGCAACCCAGCCTTCCTCCGCAAGCTATCGGAAGAAGCTTACAACGCAAGACTCTCAACCTTCCTCGCAACACCACTTGGCAAGAAAACTTCTCTGGGATACAATACTCCCATCTTCCTCAGCGTGTCACTGCGGAAAGCTTCCGGCATAAGGTACCCGACCTTCCGCGGTAAGCCACATGAGGGAAAACTTCTGAAGTACGATCCTAGCCGGCTTCGGCACGCTACTTTGGCAGAAGCTTCAAGCAGAAGGAATCCAGCCTTCTTTAGCACGCCATCGTGCCCACAACAATCTTGCCAGAAGCACGAACTAGTCCAGACACACGTCCGCTTCAGAACTCGGTGGTTATGAAAGGATCTATCCTACCCCTGCATATGTTGTGAGCATGCAGTCCAGGGGATCAGTTCATGCGAGCCACTCATACACGGGAATGACTGTGTTCAGAGAAACATTGGCTCCACACTTCAAAGAAAGATATGAACGCTGCAATCCCTACGAGATATGCAAGAGTAGTTGTGAGTACAAGCCCAGCAAGCTAGAATACGACCAAGGAGCCGTGTTGGCCAGTCATGACAGCTCCACAAACAGGAACCCTCAGGAATAAAGAAGTCTTGGATAAACACCTCCGTGACGGTCAATAAAAATAATGCTTCATGGATAAAGTGATACTACCAACCCTTGTCAGACTCTTGCATATACGGCCACAACAATGCAGCCAGCATGCCATACTCATCATGAATATGGGCCATCAACCAAGATAAGGGGCTATGCTCCGAAGAATGCACGGAATGATAGCCATACTATGTCAGCTCAGTGGTCATAGCAAGGACCACAGAGGCTACATATGGTAGAGCCATCTCAGAGATTACCGTCTATGATTACTTTGTGATCATGCCCGACATTTCAGCTGGGAACCTCCTAAGAACGAAGTCAGAATGCAAGAGACAGGAAGAAAGCATCCGTATAGAACCCACAGCCAGATTGAGTATTCTGACAAGGCAAAAAGAGAGCCACTCCTAGCCACTCCAGGCCATACGAGCACGTGAGTCCGGTACCCAGAAAGAATGTCTCGCCCTTGGCAGTCAGTTCAACATGGCACCCGCAGGGTTTGGGTATGGGTATTACGTGCCCATACCCGCACCCGTCTCAAAAATTTCCGCCCATACCCGTACCCGTACCCGCACCCCGGGTTTCAAACTGTTCCCATACCCGTACCCGACTGGGTACGGGTAATACCCACGGGTAAAAATACCCAGCTAGGCGTCTATACTTGAGCATTTACATTTCAGCATTTTGACACATATTGACAACATTTCAGCACATATATACGACATTTCAGCACAAATATATAATATTTCAGCACATATATAAAATTTCAGCACATATATACAATATTTCAGCTCATTATACAACATTTCAGCACATATATACAACATTTCAGCACATCTATTTCAGCATTTCAGCACATAGACATATCTCATTTCAGCATTTCAACATAAATTTCATCATTTCAGCACACACACATAAGTCATTTCAGCCACTTAAGTTCGACACACAAGTTGGTTCAAGACACAAATAAGTTCGACACACAAATAAGTTCAACCTCAACACAAATAAGTTTGACACATAAATAAGTTCGACACATAGCCATTGTAGCCACTTGAACCTCTCCAACATGACACCAAACCAACTTGAATAGATTTAAATGACAATGGGGATCTACTTGACAGGGTTATTATTATACGGGTTTGAGGGTTCGCGGGTATGGGTATTGCCTTCCCATACCCGTACCCGCCTTACCCGTTGGGTATGATTTTTTCCCATTTAGAAACCCATGGGTATTTTAATTTCCCATACCCTTACCCTAATAGGGTTTTTACCCGCCGGGTTAGCAGGTAGCGGGTACACATTGCCATGTTGACAGTCAGTGTAAGAGGTATCGCAATAAAACCCAAAGCAGCTAGTCTCAGGACATGGAAACCAGATTATTTGTCGATACTCGGAGCTACCCACCAACCCCAGCCAACAAACTACCAGCACAAAGGGTTTGCCTGGCAGGAAAGAGAAGGATTCAATGCAGCCGTCTGAAAAAGACAGCACCGGAGCCATCAAAAGAGGCAGTTAAGAGGTCAGTAAACAAATGAAGACAAGATAGCTGATGGATCCAAGTCGCACACATGTAAGTCCCCTTCACCCGGAGGTAAGCCCGGAAATCTCGAGGACGAGATTTTCTTAAGGGGGGTAGGTTTGTGACACCCTGGTTTTCGCTCCTTGTTTTTTTCCTTCGCGGGATTTGACTCCCGTCTTTTTTCGGTGTTATCGAATTTTTCTCTTGCCTTTGGGTATATGAAGATGGTCATTTAGCCTTGCCTCTCCTATCTGACCAGAGGTTCTCTCCAGTCCAATCTTGCCACCCAAGATATTTTCTCAAGACTTTGCCACTGAAACCCTACTCTCCGGTCTACCGGAAGGGAAACCCTAATTCCTTTCGTTACAAAGGAACCCCAATTTCCTTTGATCTATTGCCTCCCAAACTTTTCCCAGAGTCTCTCCTATATCTATAAACCCTGGATATGCAAAAATATTTCCAAGTCATTTGCAATATTTTTCATTTAAAATTAATTCCTTTTTCTGCTGTTTAAAGGAATTAAATCCAGGAAAATATCTGTCCATCTCCAAAGTTCATGAAAACTTGTGGAGATATTCTTGGTGATCATATTGAGCTCCCATAAAAATATTGGACATATTTAAATAAGGGAAATTGCCTTTTCCTATTTAAAGCCAATATTGCATTTTGGGCACTTTCCCAAGGAGCTACCATTTTGGTAGCCAGGAAAAATCCCAAATAATTTGTGGAGCTTCTACTATCCATATATTCACCATTTCCATCAAGAACCCAAGTTACATAGCTCAACTTTTGAGAGCATCATCCAATTCTTGTTTCTGGATTTATTATGAGGTTGTGAAGCAACTATAATTTATATTGCTTCAAAAATTCTCAAATTAATCCAGGACCTCAAATTCCATATATGATGTGAGTATGCCAAAATTCACATCATTTTATTTAGCCAATTTCTCTCAAAAATTCCATCTAGTTTCTGTCCAAATCCAAGCTCTGTGAAGGAAGTACCACTTTGGAATTTCCAAATGAGCTGAAATTTTTCCAGTACCTTCATATCTCCAAATAACCTCCCTCCATAAAAATTCAGCTCATTTCACCAAGCCAGTTGAGCACAACATCAAAACCTAGTTTCTGGACCAAATTTAGCATTTCAAAGGAAGTGCATTCAAACTTGGTCCAAATGGCCTCAAATTTTACCAGAACCTAGTCCTTCCTACCACATTTCCCTGTGACAACTTTCCCGGCTCGTTGGCATATTTTTATGACCACAACTTCCTTCCCAAGTTTCTGTCCAGAAACTTTTCTGGATCCACTCGACCCACCTAGACCTTTCCTGGCTTCTCCAATGACCCATTTTGTCTATTTGAGCAGTGGTGCACCTGTTTGACAAGGTTGGACAGGCAGTAACGTGCCAGAGCTGGTAGTGCGCATGGTGACCACGCAGCCACTGTGCAAAAACGGTGCTCTGCACTTTGTCAGCTCCGTTCGGTCGTCTCCGGCCAATCCCCGCTTGTCCAAACATGTTCGGCGACTCCGCACCACCCACGTACCCCTCTCCCGCAGCTTCTGACCCCCTCTTTCTTCTTCTCCACGCCACGGCGAGCCCCGCCACGGCACTGTCCCGCCCGTGACGCCGTCGTCTTCTTCTCTACATTGGCCTCTTCCCTCCCGAGCCCTCCCTTCCCCCTGGAGCTCATCAGGTCGGCACCTCTCCTCGTCTGCCAGCTCGCCGCGAGCACCAGTATGTGGCTAAGGACGCCACGGCGGCCGCCCTTATCACCTCGCCTCGGCCGGCAATAAAAGCCGCGGCCTGAGCCCTCTCCCGAGCACCATCCGCAACCATAGCCTCCTCCTCTCCCTCCTAGCTCCTCCCAACCTCTCACCCGAGCTCCCAGAGCTCTCCTACCCCTCCAATGGCCGAAGCCTTGCCACTGCCATCCTCTCAAATTCCCACGCCCCAGTTGTCCCCGGCTCCATTCGAGCTCACCTATGGGCTCCCCAGTCGCCAGCGACCTCCCCCACATCATCGCCGAACCCCAACACCCACCGGAGCCCCTCCATTCGCTGGAGCCGCCGCGGTACTGCCACCGCCGCAGCATCTCCCTCCGGCCACCCCCGCTGCCGAGAAGACCTCCCCCGGGCGCGGTGTGAAGTGGGGAACCCATCCCCGTCAGCGCCAGGAGCATCCGTGGCATCCATCGCCGGGAAGCACGCCGGCCGACACAGCCTCTGCCTCCTCTGTTCAGGCGGGAGGAGGGAGAAGAACCTGCCGGGCGGGGCCCCCTGTCATAGGGACAGCGAAGGGGTAAGTGGAGGCGGTTCACCAGGGTCCGTTTTCCCGCAGCGGTAGCGCACTCTCCGAAAGGCGCCTTCTCCTTGGGCCGGCCCAATGAAGAAGCAACAGCAGCCGCGGCAGTCTCGGCCCAAGCCAGCCTGGTGGAATAGTGCTATTTCTCTTTTTCCGGCCGAATTCTAGTCAGGGACTTGTCTGTAAATATTTCTTCTGCAGATTGGTCCCTGGCAATCAACTGGCAATATCTTTTCATCCGTGACTCCGAACCAGGTGATTCCAACGCTCACGATTTCTATTCGTCGAGCCCGTTCCGATGGTATCACTTACACCATGTTGACACTTTCTGAAAATGACCAGTTTGCCCTTGCCCTTCAATCAGCCCCTCAGAGAGAGAATCTTTTTCGGTGAATTCTTCCGCGAGGTGATCGCACCTCTCCCAGAGTATTCCTTCACCCCCAGGCAAGCCGACCATCTGATATATGCCCTGAAGCATTGCTCTATGTTATTCTTGCGTGTTTAATTAATGATTATGCCTGTGATAGAAATAATTAAACTCCTGCTAGTTTGAATTTACTATTTATATTACTTGCAAATGCACATCATATTATCGCACTAGTGACTCGTAGGTGACAATGTGGAGATAGGTTGTATGTTTTCATAATTGCTACATCATGCATGGTTACTGTTATTGCAAAATTATGAAATGTGACTTAATAATGACAACAACCTCCTCCGTCGGCTGGATCGAGTCATAGTGCCACCTATCCGAGCTCATTAGTGCAACAACATTTGCCGGTATGGGACGGCCCTAGCTTGGTCTATTGTCTTGCCTCTTGTCGGTACCACTAAATAGGGAAGGTTATGCGTGCGTGCTACCCTGGCCCGGTAGACGGCGATAACCTTGTGAGCCCAGTTGAGTTATATGGATCCAGGTTCCCGTTTGGGACAGTTTTGTTTGTCCACGACGGTGGCAGGTGTCACGGGGTGACACAGGGGCCACCCAGGACATGACCCTGGGAGGGTATGATTGTCGGTGGGACCGTAAGAGTGCCAGGCAATAGACAAGTTTTGTTGGAGTAACACCGGTCCACCCGAATGGGAGCACGAGGCCAGGAGCTCCATGGTGTGGGTAAAGTGCGCAACCTCTGCAGAGTGTAAATCTATTCGAATAGCCGCGTCCTCGGTCATGGACAGTTCGTACTAGGCCACTATTTGGTCTGTGTCGAGTCTGGAGGAACAAACTACATAAAATTGTTGCTAAGACTAAACCAGAGAATGGTAAGGTTTATTAGACTTGCATTACAGAGGCATGGACATCAGATGATGTCAGGTATATGGGATGTTAGCCATGCGATGGCTATGAGATGAGAGGTCGGATGACCACGAGACTTGGATTGGAGTTGGATCGGATTTGGTTTGGATCATGACATATTCGGAGTATGGATTATTTCCTTGATAGGTTTCACTTTAGTCGTTATCATGCTGTATAATCCTATTATAACATAGTAATTACTATTGCTAGATAGGTATGCTATGCCATGATAATTAATGTTGCTCTAATAACAAGTGCATGCTTGAATGCCATGGATTGCATTGCTTGGTGTATATGTTGGTTTGGTTTGCTTGCGAGTACATTCAAAAGTACTCAGTGGCCTTCAATGTGGCCAGGTTCACCCAAGGATTCGACATTCGCTAGCGAGGAGCCGGAGTGTTCGTGGGCTAGAAGAGTAACCCAGTCAGATCCCTGTGGATTGGAGCCGCACCAAGACCCTGCTGCCTTAGATAGAGCTTTTCCGCTGCCATCACCCTTGTAAATATATCATGTAATACTGATATATCCATTAATAGAAATGTTTGTGTTCATGATACTTGTTGTAAAAGCGCATGCCAGAGTGATTTCCTGGGCTGGTATGTGCGGTGACCGTCTGACTACAGTGGTATTCAGGCGGGGCGCCACAAATACAAAGCTATAACAATCATGCATAAAAGAGTTCAGAGAAGACTAAAATATTTCTCATGAATAATCTGAACATAAACTCACAATTCACCGGATCCCAACAAACACACCGCAAAAGAAGATTACATCGGATAGAACTCCAAGAACATCGAGGAGAACATTGTTTTGAAGATCAAATACAGAGAAGAAGCCATCTAGCTACTAGCTATGGACCCATAGGTCTGTGGTAAACTACTCACACATCATCGGAAGGGCAGCAAGGTTGATGTAGAAGCCCTCCATGATCGATTCCCCCTCCGGCAGAGTACCGGAAAAGGCCTCCAAATGGGATCGTGGAAGAACAGAGGCTTGCGGCGGCCGAAAGGTTTTCTCTTCTGGCTCCCTGGGGGTTTCCCAATATTTGTGAATTTATAGAAGTGGAATTAGGTCAAACGGAGTCACGTGGGCCCCACAAGGTTCCATGGCGTGCCCCCCCTGGGGCGCGCCCTAGTGCCTCGTCAAGCCTCCGTGAGGCTTCTGGCCTCCTCCCGAAGCTTCCCAGGTTTCTTTTGTCCAGAAAAAAATCTCCAAAAAGTTTCGTGGCATTTGGACTTCATTTGGTACTATTTCTCTGAAAAGCCAAAAACAAGCAGAAAACAGCAACTGGCACTAGGCACTGGGTTAATAGGTTAGTCCCAAAAAATGATATATAAATGCATACAATTGCATATAAAAACATCCAAGATTGATACTATAATAGCATGGAACAATAAAAAATTATAGATACGTTGGAGACGTATCATGCACTAAGGCCCAGTGCACAGTGGCCTTTCTCTTTTCTTTTTCTGTTTTTCTGTTTTCTTCTTTTTCCACTCTGTTTTGCAATTTGTTTTGCCATCAAATGATTTTTGTAAAATATGGGACTTGGCCACATATTTACATTGCATTATTTGGCACTGCCACAAAAAGTTTGGAGCTTATTTGAACTCATTTGAATTTTGCTTAAATTGAAATGGGTTATATGGGATTGTTTTGGTCCTGTTTTTTGGATGTTAGGGTGAGATTGAGCAAAGAAGTGATGTTGTTCTCCTTAGCCATAATTATATATGGAATATTTGCAAAAATATGAACTATTTAGTTTGCTTGTTTGTGCAACTTTTATTTTCATTTGCAATTCAAATTTGACTTTGAATTTGATTTTGTAACGAGTGGCAATTGCTATTAGCAAAAGGAACTGACTTGACATTAATCAAAAGGGATTACTGTAGCTTAATACATGGGGATGTTACAACTCTCCTCCTCTAAAAGAAATTCTCGTCCCGAGAATTAAGAGGTAGAAGGAAAGAGATCGGGGTGTTCATCACAAAGACGATCTTCGCGTTCCCAAGTGGCTTCATCTTCAGAATGATTCGACCACTGAACTTTAAGGAACTTGGTTGCCTTCTGACGGGTCCGACGTTCAGCTTGATCAAGAATGCGGATCGGATGCTCCCGGTGAAGCGTCAACGCCTTCGGAGAGTAAAACTGGGCTTCGGCATCCCGAATAAGATGAGAATAGTAGACCACTATCCCGTGTGAAGGATGCAGGAATTGGACGGTATTAGTGGCGCAATCGAATGAAGTAGCATGAGCCTTCAACCAATCCATTCCCAGAATGAGGTCAATTTTAGAAGACTCCAAAATAATGGGATATGCATAAAATTCAAACCCTTCAATCTCAATGGTGACATCGGGGCTGAACAAGGGGGGCTTGACATTCTTCGGAGGAGTCCAGTCAAGAGTAGCCTGAACTCGCTCTGGGTTGACAGCAATACCATCCTTGGAAATCACATGACCAAGGTAGGTCACTTCGGATAACCAGAATTCACACTTGGAATATTTGGCATATAGCTGATGCTCTCAAAGCTTTTCCAGTACAAGACGAAGATGTTCAGCATGTTCTTCTTCATTCTTGGAATACACAAGGATATCATCCAGATAAACCACGACGAACTTGTTGAGGTAATACATGAAGATATAATTCATCAAGCGGGAGAACGTTGCTGGAGCATTGGTTAAACCAAAGGACATGACGGTGTACTCGTATGAACCATAGCGAGTAACGAAAGCGGTCTTCGGAATATCCTCTTCACGGACTCGGATCTGATGGTAACCCAACCTCAAGTCAAGTTTAGAGAAAACCGAGGAACCAGCAAGTTGATCATACAGATCGTTGATCCGGGGAAGCGGGTACTTATTCTGTATGGTTGCCTGGTTGATAGGCCGGTAATCTTGAACCAACCGGTTCGTACCATCCTTCTTCTTGACAAAGAGAGAAGGTGTTCCCCAAGCAGAGGAATTTGGACGAATGCAACCTTGCGGAGTGATTTATCGATTTCCTCCTTAAGCTCAAGGAGTTCAAAGATGTCAAAAGTCAGTATGTGTATGATGTGTCAGACATTTAATGAAATAGTTGCAGGTAATCCAGCTCTCCGGGTGGATGTGAACATCAGAACCTAATGTTAGAGTTAGCAAAATCTTTAACCCTAATAGAAGAGAGATCAGAGTCCCAGAGTAAAGGAGAGGAATAAAAGATCCTAATCCCATCCATTTGCGATATGGGCCCATAAGCCACACAACAATATTAGTAAAACAGTTTTTAAAGACTAGACTCAACTTCGGCCAAGGAGTTGGAAAGGGGGCTACCTACAGGCAGTCGGCTCTGATACTAACTTGTGACGCCCCCGACTCGATCGTGCACTAATCATGCATGCAAATGCGCACGATCAAGCCCAGGGACTCACAGGAAGATATCACAACACAACTCTAGACACAAAATAAAATAATACAAGCTTTATATTACAAGCCAGGGGCCTCGAGGGCTCGAATACATAAGCTCGAGTACAAGCGTTAGCGGAAGCAACATCATCTGAGTACATACGTAAAGAGTAAACAAGTTTGCCTTAAGAAGCATGAGCAAAACAACGACACTAGATCAAAAAGGCGCAGGCCTCCTGCCTGGGAGCCTCCTAAACTACTCCTGGTCGTCGGTCTCCATGTAGTAGTAGGCTACATCGGGGTAGTAGTAGTAGTCGACGGGGTCAGCTGGCTCCGGGACTCCGTCATCTGATCGCAGCAATCGGGTAGGGGAAAAAAGGTAGCAAAGCAACCGTGAGTACTCATCCAAAGTACTCGCAAGACTTACATCAGATCTATGCTAAGTATGCATCGGTATCAAAGGAAGGGGCTGTATCTATGGACTATACTGCAGAAATGCCAGAATAGAGGGGAAGGCCTAGCCTATCGAAGACTAGCATCTTGCAGCGTCTTGCAGCAACAGAAGAGAGTAGATTAACATAACATGTAGTAACAAATATATATTAGTAACACCTAGAGATCCTTCCTCGTCTACCCCGCGAGGAAGCGATCCCGGAGCCATCATATCAGTTTAGCAACACAAGTAACCAGTTCAAGTTGTAGTAGATCGGGATACAACTCCGAGCGTCCTGTTACCGTGGACACGACTATTCGAATAGATAACTTCCCTGCAGGGGTGCACCAACTTACCCAACACGCTCGATTAACTCTGGCCAGACACACTTTTCCTGGTCATGCCTGGCCTCGGCTGATCGACACGTTGTAGTCCTACCTAGGCTCCGCAGAGAGGTCCCCGCCGGTCTACATCCTAAGCGCTCAGGGGTCTTGGGCCCATCGCCCTTTGCACTCCGGGTCGTTGCGAGCAGGGCGTGTCCAGGCACCACCTCTGTCCTAGATGGCGCCGGCCCAGCTATGCCGCAATGCTGCACTGGACGTCTGATAGAGCTTTCGGAAGAATCGTACGACGGCGAGTGCCCATAACTTATCCCGCGTGGTAGTTACTGCGAAAAGGCCAGAGGCCTACTCAGATCACATATCCAAATCCGTTAGTATGTTGGGAGCTCGCGGTGACGATCAGTGCTCCTGTCACCCCATCTCGCGGACTTACGGCAAGGGTCAGGCCCATCCCTCTCCTGGGGCGGTCTGCCTGCCCGACCGTTCTGTGTAATTATCTCGCGGGTACCCTCACGGTCAACCCGACTTCACATCTCTCGTGGGTACCCCTCGGGGTCGACCCGACTTATCAAGAGACTGTCGGGAACTCAGGTCCACCTCTACCGAGGTGGTACCGCATGTCCCTTCATTCCCGCAGTAATAGTTAAAAAGGGGTAACTGTGTAAGGTAACAGTGTGTCCGTAACATCAAGGGGGAAATCCGAGGAATCACCCTCGAAGCCACTCTGTGCATTTTGAAACCGAACCGAAAAACCATACCGAAAATAAACCGAACCGAACCAATTTTACTGTTTTTATGGTTTCTGGTTTCGGTATGGTATGAACTTTTCATACCGTTTTGAACTTTGGTTTTTATGGTATATACCAAAAAACCGAACGGTTAACCGAATAAACCGAATTAAAAAAATATATTTAAATTTCTTGAGGCGAACAACCATACAAGTTGTCATTTTTCTTGTACATGAGCCAAATTTCCTACTAAGCACGTACATTTTTCTTGTAACATAGTCATTTTTCTCATAAAAAATGCTAAGGACGTCCATAACCATCAACGTATGAATCCGTGCATGCAAATATACTTATATATATACTTATACACTATTTATGTAAAATAGTATATGTTTTGAGTCATAAATTTGCAAATTGTTATTACGTCATTTTCAAATTCGCGTCAACTTTGGTTATTATGGTATATACCGAAACCATACCGAAATAATTTGGTATATACCGAAACCGAACCGTATTTTAATTTCATACCGTATTTACCGAAGTATTAATATCGTACAAACCGAAAAACCGTATAAACCGAACCATGTAAACCGAATGCACAGAGTGACCTCGAAGGATTCCCACTCGATGTAACCGTCAAGGTGAACTTGGAGGAATCACCCTCGATGGGTTCACACTTGAGGGGTTGCACGACAGAGTCATCATCGGAGGTGATGAAAGAGGAATTACCCTCGGTAACCCACAACCGACTAGCTACGCTACAGAGATATCATCAGGAGTGAGGTAGGAGGTATCACCCTCGGCACTCGATAGTAGCTCTGCAGAGTCGTACAACTAAGGCGGTGTGCGGTGATGTGTCGGTCTCTGCACGTCGATCATTGATCGAGTCATCCGGTAGCAAAGCAGGGCAACACGGACAAGGGCGTGGGGCCACTGATGGATCACTAACCAGCCTATACTAAGCATTTAGGATAGCATGTAATGTATCAACATCAGTTACAAAATCAGGCTATGCATCAGAATAGGAGCTATCGAATACAGTAGCGAAATCTAATGCAAGCACGAGAGAGAAAGAATGGGCGGTATAGGAATGATCAAGGGGGTTTTGCTTGCCTGGAAGCTCTGCTGAGAAGGAAGAAGGGTCGCCGGTGACGTAGTCGAACACAGGGGCATCGGTAGCAGTCGCAGGGTCTACCGGAGAAGAAAGAGGAGGAAGAAACAATAAATATAAAGCAAACAAATGCAACACAGATGCATGACATGGCAATATGTTGTGCTGGGGGTGACCTAATGCGATGTTAAGCATTACAGACGGAGCGGGAAAATATCCGGAAATATTTTCCCGCCTTTAGGCATTTATCGGACAAACGATCCGGAGGGGAAGGTTCCATGTTTGCAGTGTTGGAGGCATGTGACAGGTATGTGGATGGCATATTCGGATTCGTCTTATTTTTCTGAACGTGTTTCATGTATAAATTATTTTCATCCGAGTTACGGTTTATTTTATATGATTTTTCAAAGTTTTAAACAATTTCTGGAATTTCTGGAATTATTTAATTCGAATTATAAACAGTGAAATACTTTTATTACATAGGGCAGAGCCAGCCACAGTCAATGACATGTGGGGCCAGGGTCAAAGTCTACAGCCAGTCAATAGTCCAGTCAGTAGTCAACAGGGTTGACTGTTGACTGGTCAACTTTGGCAGATGGGGCCCAGGTGTCATACACTCAAAGTTAAATTAATGTGTTAATTAGTGTAATCATCTGGATGGGGTCCACTGTCAGTGTCAAGGGGGGGTGTTAGTGCTAATCTAAATGCTACAGTGCACGGGACCCACATGTCAGTGTCACATGTATTAAACGAAGGGTTATTTCAAGTGGGGCCCCTCTGTCAGTGGCTAATTAGGTTAGTGGGTTAGGTTAGTTTAAATAAACCGGCCGGGGCCCATATGTCAGCGAGCCGGCCCGGGGGGGTGGTTTAAACGCGCGCGCGCAGGAGCGCGTCGGCGTCGCACGGGCGACCAACTCCGGCAACGGGACGGCGCGCGGGGGTGTCCTATCGAACGAGCAGAGCACGCCGAGTCGAGCAGTGGCATCGGCTCAAGCAGAGGTTGATGAAAATGAGCACTACGCCGGCGACGGGCGGCAGCCGGAGCTAAGTGATACGTCTCCAACGTATCTATAATTTTTTATTGTTCCATGCTGTTATATTATCAATCTTGGATGTTCTTATATACATTTACAGCAATTATATATCATTTTTTGGGACTAACCTATTAACTTAGTGCCCAGTGCTAGTTGCTGTTTTCTGCCTGTTTTTGGTTTTACAGAATATCAATACCAAACGAAGTCCAAATGCCATGAAACTTTTTGGAGATTTTTTTTGGACATAACCAACACTAGAAGCTTCGGGAGAAGGCGAGAAGCCCCAGGAGGTGGCCATGAGCCACTAGGGCACACCTGGGAGGGGGGGGGGCAGGCGCGCCCTGGTGCCTCGTGGGCCCACCTCTGCCTCTTTTGACCTAATTCCACCACTATAAATTCCCAAAAATCAGGAAACCAACAGGGGAGTCCACGAAATACTTTTTCCGCCGCCGCAAGTTTCTGTTCTCGAGAGATCCCATCTGGAGGCCTTTTTCGGTGCTCCGCCGGAGGGGGAATCGATCATGGAGGGGCTCTACATCAACATTGCTACCCTTCCGATGATGCGTGAGTAGTTTACCACAGACCTTCAGGTCCATAGTTAGTAGCTAGATGGCTTCTTCTCTCTTTTTGATCTTCAATACAATGTTCTCCTCAATGTTCTTGGAGTTCTATCCGATGTAATCACTTTTTGCGATGTGTTTGTTGGGATCCGATGAATTGTGAGTTTATGATCAGATTATCCATGAATATTATTTGAGTCTTCTCTGATCTCTTTTATGCATGATTATTATACCTTCGTATTTCTTCTTCGATCTATTGATTTGGTTTGGCCAACTAGATTGATTTATCTTGCCATGGGAAGAGGTGCTTTGTAATGGGTTCGATCTTGCGGTGCTCAATCCCAGTGACAGAAAGGGACATGACACGTATGTATCGTTGATATTAAGGGTAAAAAGATGGGGTTTATTCATGCGTGAGTTTACTTTGTCTACATCATGTCATCTTGCTTAAGGCGTTACTCCGTTCTTTATGGACTTAATACATGATACGTCCATTTTGCATCATGTTTTCCTACTGTTATTTATAGTGTTTTTAATAAATATAACACTTTTTGGAGCAATTCTAATGCCTTTTCTCTCTTAATATGCAAGATAAACACAAGGAGGGAGATTGCCGGCAGCTGGAATTCTGGACCTGAAAAAGCTATGTCAGAGATACCTATTCTGCACATCTCCAAATGAGCTGAAATTTCACGGAGATTTATTTTGGAATAAATAAAAAATAATGGAGCCAAGAAGTACCAGAGGGGGCCACCCAGGTGGCCACGAGGCACCAGGGCGCGCCACCCCCCTAGGCGCGCCCTGATGGCTCGTGGGGCCCCTGGCCAGCCTCTGGCCCCCATTTTCTGGTATATAAGCCCATTTTCCCTAGAAAAAATAAAGAGAAGACTTTTGGGATGGTGCGCCACCGTCTCGAGGCGGAACTTGGGCAGGAGCACTTTTGCTCTCTGGCGGAGCGATTTTGCCGGGGATACTTCCCTCCGGGAGGGGGAAATCGTCGCCATTGACATCACCAACGATCCTCTCATCATGGGAGGACCAATCTTCATCAACATCTTCACTAGCACCATCTCATCTCAAACCCTAGTTCATCTCTTGTATTCAATCTTTGTCTCAAAATCTCAGATTGGTACCTGTGGGTTGCTAGTAGTGTTGATTACATCTTGTACTTGATGCTAGTTGGTTTATTGGGTGGAAGATTATATGTTCAGAACTATTATGCTATTTAATACCCCTCTGATCTTGGACATGAAGATGATTTGTGTGTAGTTACTTTTGTTCTTGAGGACATGGGGAAGTCTTGTCATAAGTAATCATGTGAATTTGGCATTCGTTCGATATTTGGATGATATGTATGTTGTTGATTCTCTTAGTGGTGTCATGTGAACGTCGACTACATGACACTTCACCATGTTTGGGCCTAAGGGAATGCATTGTGGAGTAGTAATTAGATGATGGGTTGCTAGAGTGACAGAAGCTTAAACCCTAGTTTATGCGCTATTCCGTAAGGGGCTGATTTGGATCCATATGTTTAATGCTATGGTTAGAGTTATCTTAATTCTTCTTTCGTAGTTGCGGATGCTTGCGAGAGGGGGTAATCATAAGTGGGAGGATTTTTCAAGTAAGAACAGCACCCAAGCACCGGTCCACCCACATATCAAATTATCAAAGTAACGAACGCGAATCAAACCAACATGATGAAAGTGACTAGATGAAATTCCCATGTGTCCTTGAGAACGCTTTGCTTATTATAAGAGATTGTTCCGGCTTGTCCTTTGCTAAAAAAAGGATTGGGCCACCTTGCCGCACTCTTTGTTACTATTGCTACTTGTCACTTGTTACAAATTATCTTGCTATCAAACAACTCATTACCGATAATTTCAGTGCTTGCAGAAAATACCTTGCTGAAAACCGCTTGTCATTTCCTTCTGCTCCTCATTGGGTTCGACACTCTTACTTATCGAAAGGACTATGATTGATCCCCTATACTTGTGGGTCATCAAGACTCTTTTCTACCGCCGTTGCCGGGGAGTGAAGCGCCTTTGGTGAGTGGAATTTGGTAAGGAAACATTTATATTACGTGCTGAAATTTACTGTTACTTGCCACTATGGAAAGTAATCCTTTGAGGGGTTTGTTCGGGGTATCTTCACCTCGACTGGAAGCACAAATAGTTGCTCCTCAACCTACTGCACCTACTGAAAATATTTATTATGAGATTCCTTCGGGTATGATAGAGAAACTGCTAGCTAATCCTTATGCAGGAGATGGGACGGTACATCCTGATATGCACTTGATCTATGTGGATGAAATTTGTGGATTGTTTAAGCTTGCAGGTTTATCCGGAGATGGAGGTAAGAAGAAAGTATTCCCTTTATCTTTGGAGGGAAAGGCATTGACATGGTATAGGCTATGTGATGATACTGATACATGGGACTGGAACCGATTGAAACTGGAATTCCATCAGAAATTTTATCCTATGCATTTGGTTCATCGTGATCGGAATTATATATATAATTTTTAGCCTCATGAAGGAGAAAGCATCGCTCAAGCTTGGAGGAGGCTTAAGTACATGATGTACACATGCCCCAACCATGAGCTCTCAAGAGAAATTATCTTACAGATTTTTTATGCTCGGCTTTCTCATGATAATCAAACCATGCTCGATTCTTCTTCGACTGGCTCCTTTATGAAGAAAACTATTGAATTCAGATGGGATCTTCTGGAAATAATTAAACGCAACTCTGAAGATTGGGAACTTGACAAAGGTAATGAGTCAGGTATAATACTTGAGTTTGATTGTGTTAAATCTTTTATGGATACCGATGCTTTTCGTAAGTTTAGCACTAAATATGGACTTGACTCTGAGATAGTAGCTTCCTTTTGTGAATCATTTTCTACTCGTGTTGATCTCCCTAAGGAGAAGTGGTTTAAATATCATCCCCCTGTTAAAGAAAAGATTGAGGAACCTGTCACTGTTAAAGAAGAAACAGTTGTTTACCATGTTGATCAAGTTGTGCCTACTGCTTATATTGAAAAACCACCTTTTCCTGTTAGGATTAAGGAACATGCTAAAGTTTCAACTGTGGTTAACAAAAGTAATATTAGAACACCTAAACCCTCTGAACAAATTAAAGTTGAACCTAATATTGCTATGGTTAAAGATCTTTTTGTCGATAATATAGATTGGCATGTAATTTACTTCTGTGATGAAACAGCTTGGATTGCTAAACCAGATCCTAAAGATAAAAACAGACCTGTAGTAGGCATGCATGTTGTCTCTGTTAAAATAGGAGATCATTGTTATCATGGCTTATGTGATCTGGGTGCTAGTGTGAGTGCTATTCCATTTACCTTATATCAAGAAATTATGAATGATATTGCACCTGTTGAAATAGAGGACATTGATGTTACTATTAAACTTGCAAACAGAGATACCATTACACCGCGGATCGTTAGAGATGTTGAAGTCTTGTGTGGAAAAATAAAATATCCTACTGATTTTCTAGTCCTCCGTTCTCCACAAGATTATTATTGTCCCATTATATTTGGTAGACCTTTCTTGAACACTGTTAATGCTAAGATTGATTGCGCTAAAGAAACTGTTAGTGTTAATTTTGGTGGTATGTCTCATGAGTTTAATTTCTCCAAATTTCGTAGACAACCTCATGATAAAGAATTGCCTAGTAAAGATGAAATTATTGGTCTTGCTTCTATGGCCATACCCCCTACTGATCCGTAAGAACAATATTTGCTAGACCATGAAAATGATATGCATATGAATGAAAGAAATGAAATAGATAAGATGTTCTTTGATCAACCACCTATCCTTAAACACACTTTGCCTGTTGAAACTCTTGGAGGTCCTCCTCCACCTAAAGGTGATCCTGTATTCGAATTGAAGCAATTGCCTGATACACTGAAATATGCTTATCTTGATGAAAAGAAGATATATCCTGTTATTATTAGTGCTAACCTTTCAGAGCATGAAGAAAAGAGATTACTTAAAACTCTAAGGAAGCACCGAGCTGCTATTGGATATACTCTAGATGATCTTAAGGGCATTAGTCCCACTCTATGTCAGCACAAAATTAATATGGAGCCCGATGCTAAACCGGTTGTCGACCACCAATGACGATTAAATCCTAAGATGAAAGAGGTGGTAAGAATTGAAATATTAAAGCTTCTAGAAGCAGGTATAATCTATCCCATAGCTGATAGTAGATGGGTAAGTCCCGTTCATTGTGTCCCTAAGAAAGGAGGTATCACTGTTGTTCCTAATGATAAAAATGAACTCATTCCACAAAGAATTGTAACTGGTTATAGGATGGTAATTGATTTTAGAAAATTAAACAAAGCTACTAGAAAAGATCATTACCCCTTACCATTTATTGATCAAATGTTAGAAAGATTGTGTAAGCATACACACTTTTGTTTCCTAGATGGTTATTCTGGTTTTTCTCAAATACCTATATCACAACCCGATCAAGAGAAAACCACCTTTACTTGTCCTTTTGGAACATATATATGCTTATAGACGTATGCCTTTTGGTTTATGCAATGCACCCGCTACCTTTTAAAGATGTATGACTGCTATATTCTCTGACTTTTGTGAAAAGATTGTTGAGGTTTTCATGGATGATTTTCCGTTTACGGAACTTCTTTTGATGATTGCTTAAGCAACCTTGATCAAGTTTTGTAGAGGTGTGAAGAAACTAATCTTGTCTTGAATTGGGAGAAGTGCCACTTTATGGTGAATGAAGGTATTGTCTTGGGGCATAACATTTCTGAAAGAGGTAGTGAAGTTGATAAAGTAAGATTGATGCTATTGAGAAAATGCCATGTCCTAAAGATATTAAAGGTATAAGAAGTTTCCTTGGTCATGCTGATTTCTATAGGAGATTTATTAAAGACTTCTCTAAAATTTCTAGGCCTCTTACCAATCTTTTGCAAAAAGATGTTCCATTTGTTTTTGATGATGATTGTCTAGAAGCCTTTGAAACACTTAAGAAAGCCTTAACCACTGCACCTATTGTTCAACCACCTGATTGGAACTTGCCTTTTGAAATTATGTGTGATGCTAGTAATTATGCTGTTGGTGCTGTTCTAGGACAGAGAGTTGATAAGAAATTAAATGTTATCCATTATGCTAGTAAAACTCTAGACAGTGCCCAAAGAAATTATGCTACTACCGAGAAAGAATTTCTAACAGTTGTGTTTGCATGTGATAAATTCAGATCTTACATAGTTGATTCTAAAGTAACTGTTCGCACTGATCATGCTGCCATTAAATATCTTATGGAAAAGAAAGATGCTAAACCTAGACTCATTAGGTGGGTTCTATTGCTACAAGAATTTAACTTGCATATTATTGACAGAAAGGGAGCTGAGAATCCCATAGCAGATAATTTGTCTAGAATAGAAAATGTTCTTGATGACCCACTTCCTATTAATGATGATTTTCCTCATGAACAATTGGCTGTCATAAATGCTTCTCGTAATACTCCTTGGTATGCAGACTATGCTAATTATATTGTTGCTAAATTTATACCACCTAGTTTCACATACCAACAAAAGAAAAAGTTCTTCTATGATTTAAGACATTACTTTTGGGATGACCCACATCTTTATAAAGGAGTAGATGGTATTATTAGACATTGTGTACCTGAGCATGAACAGGAATAGATCCTACGAAAGTGTCATTCCGAGGCTTACGGAGGACACCATGCGGGAGACAGAATTGCACATAAGGTATTACAATCTGGTTTTTATTGGCCTACTCTTTTCAAGGATGCTCGTAAGTTTGTCTTATCTTGTGATGAATGTCAAAGAATTGGTAATGTTGGTAGACGTCAGGAAATGCCTATGAATTATTCACTTGCTATTGAACCATTTGATGTTTGGGGATTTGATTATATGGGACCTTTTCCTAAATCCAATGGGTATACTCATATTTTAGTTGCTGTTGATTACATTACTAAGTGGGTAGAACTATTCCAACTAGTAGCGCTGATCATAACACTTCTATTAAAATGCTTAAAGAAGTTATTTTCCCGAGGTTTGGAGTCCCTAGATATTTAATGACTGATGGTGGTTCACATTTTATTCATGGTGCATTCTGTAAATTGCTTGCTAAATATGATGTCAACCATAGAATTGCATCTCCCTATCACCCTCAATCTAGTGGTCAAGTAGAATTAAGCAATAGAGAAATAAAATAAATTTTGCAAAAAACCATCAATAGATCTAGAAAGAATTGGTCTAAGAAACTTGACGATGCATTATGGGCATATAGAACTGCTTATAAAAATCCTATGGGTATGTCTCCTTATAAAATGGTTTATGGAAAAGCATGTCATTTACCTCTTGAGTTAGAACATAAAGCATATTGGGCAATTAAAGAACTCAATTACGATTTTAAACTTGCCGGTGAAAAGAGGTTATTTGATATTAGCTCGCTTGATGAATGGAGAACCCAAGCTTATGAAAATGCCAAATTGTTTAAAGAAAAGGTTAAAAGATGGCATGATAGAAGAATTCAAAAATGGGAATTTAAAGTGGGTGAGCAAGTTATATCGTACAATTCTCGTTTGAGATTCTTTGCAGGAAAACTCCTCTATAAATGGGAAGGACCGTATGTCATCGAAGAAGTTTACCGCTCCGGAGCCATCAAAATAAACAACTCCGAAGGCACTAATCCGAGAGTGGTGAACGGGCAAAGAATTAAGCACTATATTTCAGGTACCCCCATTAATGTTGAAACTAATATCATTGAAACAATTACACCAAAAGAATACATAAGAGAGACCTTCCGGAACTCTCCAGAACCCTGAAAAGGAAGAGGTACGTGATACGGTAAGTAAACCGACTCCAAAAATTTCATAAAAATACTTTCTGTCAGTTTTGGAATATTAGAAAAAATACAAAAATAAGAAACAGCCGAGGGGACCCACCTAGTGCCCACGAGGCACCAGGGCGCGCCACCCCCCAGGCGCACCCTGGTGGCTCGTGGGCCCCACGTGAGCCTTCCCGACACCATTTTTCTTCTGGATTACTTGTTTTGCAAGATAAAAATTCTTTATATATACTCCCAGACGTTTTGACCACCGCATCGCAGAAATCTCCTCTGCTCTTGTTTCGTGCTATTTTTCTGACAGATCTAGATCGCCATGTGTTAGGGCATATTTCTTCCTTAGTGGTTTTGGTGATTGATGACAATGCTTTTGCGGACTAATCATGTGCATTGAGCATTTCAGATACTCCATCATTTGGCACAAGACGATTGATGCCCCCCGATGTGTTAGAGTGAAGACGGTTTATTTTCCTTCGTTTCATTTTCGGTGGACTTGAGTCATAGGAAATACCGTACTATTAAGAGGGGGTCCGCTTCGGAAAGGTTTGGGTGGAATCAACACGTACAGTCTTTCATTTGCACCCTTCGTTTCTTTCCGCCTATTCGGGGTTTCGCTTTCCGGTACCTAGGAGTGCTCAGAGAGCTGCCAGCGGTAGTACCGCGGCTGGAAGCGGTAGTACCGCTTATAAGCGGTAGTGCCGCTCCCAGTACCGCTCGTACTACCGCCTCGATTCGGGACATGATTTTTCGTGTCGAGTTCAGCGGTAGTCCAGCGGTGGTCCCACTGGCATACTACCGCTGACCCCTTTTTAACCCAACCGAGCAAGCGGCAGTAGCAGCGGCAGTAGGAGCGGTAGTACCGCTTGTAAGCGGTAGTACCGCGCCTACTATCGCTGCCACTTCCACTCGCGGCGCTGCTCTCCGTGCCCTCCTCTGTTTGTCAGCGGTAGTAGAGCGGCAGTGCCGAGCGGCAGTACCGCGCATAGGCCGTAGTACCGATGTTCGCAGCGGTAGTACCGCTGGTGCGGCAGTACGGCTCCTCCCCTGTCCTGCTCTGCTCTCCGAGTGCCCTGTGCTGCAACCGCTAGTACCGCTGGGGAGAGCAGTAGTACCGCTCCGGCGGCACTACCGCGCTCTTTTGCACTGCACTTTGTGCACTACCGCCAGAGCGGCAATACTGCTCTCGTGAGCAGTAGTACCGCTCTGTGCGGGCTGAAAACTGGGTAACGGTTGGTTTTGTCCCCCCCCCCCACTATATAAAGGGGTCTTCTTCCCCAAGAAGACTACCTCTTCCTCCCCAAGCTCCATTGTTGCTCCAAAAGCTCATTTTCGCCCGATCTCTCTCCCTAGCCAATCAAACTTGTTGATTCTTTAGGGATTGGTTGAGAAGGCCCCGATCTACACTTCCACCAAGAGAAATTTGATTCCCCCTACTAATCCTATGTGGATCTTGTTACTCTTGGGTGTTTGAGCACCCTAGACGGTTGACGTCACCTCGGAGCCACATTCCATTGTGGTGAAGCTTCGTGGTGGTGTTGGGAGCCTCCAATTAAGTTGTGGAGATTGCCCCAACCTTGTTTGTAAAGGTTCGGTCGCCGCCTTCAAGGGCACCACTAGTGGAATCACGGCACCTCGCATTGTGTGAGGGCGTGAGGAGAATACGGTGGCCCTAGTGGCTTCTTGGGGAGCATTGTGCCTCCACACCGCTCCAACGGAGACGTACTTCCTCTCAAAGGGAAGGAATTTCGGAAACACGTCCTCGTCTTCACTGGCTCCACTTGTGGTTATTTCTTACCTTTACTTTGTGCATGTTTTACTTGTATTGTATCTTGTGCTTGCTAGCTTGCTTGTGTTGTGATTGTTAGCATCATATAGGTTGCTCAACTAGTTGCACATCTAGACAACTTATTTTGTTGTTAACCCTAATTTGTTAAGAAAAGCTAAAAATTGGTAGTTGCCTATTCACCCCCCTCTAGTCAACCATATCGATCCTTTCAATTGGTATCAGTGCCTCGTCTCTTTATTAATGGTTTCACCACCCGAAGAGTATGGTTGACAACGGGGAACGGGTTGAGGAAGTGCCCGAGGCCGTGGAGTTGAACTCGGTCACCCGAGACGACTTAAATGTAGCTATGGCTTCACTTAAGACGTCTATGACGGCCAAGGTCAAGTCCATGCTTAAAGAACTCCTTGAGGGGTTGAAGTCTACTCCCGATCCGTTGCTTGTGGTTAATCCCACCGCATCGGTGTCGGAGGCCAATTCCGGCAAGGAAGCGGCTAAAGGCACTCAAACCTCTTCCCCTCATGGTAAGAATGGGACGGGAACCTATGCCTCGGTTCCCCCTCCCCCGGTCTATGGAGGACCGGTTCCTACACCGCATATTAACAACCTTGGTCCTCCTCCTAAGCTTGTGAAGGGTGATTTTGCTAATTGGGTTTTTCGTATCAAGTCTCATTTGAATCACAGCTCAACAAATCTTTAGAGAATCATCGAGCAAGGCTTCTACCCACATGACCCAAGCAACCTCACTCCAAGAGAAGAGGCGGACAATCAATACAATTACTCTGCATTGTTCATCCTCCAATCTGCAGTGCCTCCCGAAGATCTAGTTCACTTGCGCCCCTTCTCCCGTGCAAAGGATTGTTGGGAACACATTATATCTTTGTACAAGGGGAGCTCTAGCATTCAACGGTCCAACTTTGAAGTGGTGCTTGATGAGGCCGATGAGTTTGTGATGAATGAAGATGAGGATCCTCGGGATCTCTACCGGAGATTGACAACTCTTGCGGTCGCTCTTCAAGATCATGGGAGCAAGGATACGGATGATAATTGGATCAAGCGCAAGTTTCTCAAGGCCATCATGCCATTCAACAAGGCAATGTCCTCCGTGATCCGTCAAAGACCGGACTTCCACACATTGTATTCAAGTGAAGTGTTGGATGAGTTTATTGCCATGAACATCATGAACAAGACCGCCGATAATGCTCTAGCTCGTGTCCGGTCAAAGAAAGGCTCACCCAACCTTGCTTTGAAGGCCAAGGGTATTCCGGAAGAAAAAGAGGAAGAAGAAGAGAGTTTCCCCGAAGACACCAAGTATGCTTACCACGAGCACATGGCTCTTGCGTCGAGGCAATTTTGGGGCAACAAGAGAAACACAAGGCCCAACTCCTCCAAGAACAACTCAAAGGGCAAGCAACGAGTAAGGACTTGCTACAATTGTGGCAATGTGAGTCACTTTGTGGTGGATTGTCCGTATGAGAAGAGGGAGGACAATGGTGGCAAGCTCATCCACAAAGACAAGGCCAAGTCCTTTCCCAACAAGAACAATTTCAACAAGAAGGTGCCTCCAAAGGGCTTGGTGGCGCAAGAAGAGTACAACTCCGATGATGATGATGATACAAGTGGTGAAGTATTAGCAACGGCCACCATGGCCATTGCCACCTCTTCCCCAACTTCGGTGTCCCTCTTCGATGCCCCCAATGAGAACATCATCGCCAAGTGCCTCATGGCCAAAGGTATCAACAAGGTAACCTCCAACATCAAAACCACCACCACTACTACTCCTTCATTGTTGGATTGTGTGGATGATAGTGAGATGGTAAAGGTTGATGAGAACGAGTTTGATAAGTTCTTGAGTAAGCTCAAAGGTGAGACCAAGAAGCACTTTGTTGCTCTCTTGGAACAATTGGGTGAGGCCAATGATATCATTGAGTCCCACGAAGAGACTATCACTAATTTGCAAGGCCATATTCGTGATTATGCCGATGAGATTGCGGATCTTTCCATTGCTCTTGAGGAAGAGCGAGGTCTTCGTTTGGCTCTTGAGGAGTCACACAACGTTGACCTTGCTCAACTAAAGAAAGATCTCGAACATGCTCAAGTTCTTACTCGTGTGCTCAAATCTGACAAGGTTGACCTTGGAGTTGGCCATGCTAGACTCAAGGAGGAGTTTGAGCTACTTGACAAAGCCCACAAGGTTTTGAAGAGTGCTCATGGCTCTCTCAAAGAGTCTCATGATCAACTCCAAGTGAAGCTAACAACGGAAATAGCCACTTGTCCTCCGTTCATTTTAATTGATAATGCCGCTGCTACTAACCCTTGTTGTGAGCATGAGCATCTTGTGGAGGAGAATGCCAAGTTGAAAGAACAACTCAAGAAAGGTCTAGTGACTTGCATACAAGCTGAGAAGAACCTCAACGAACTTTTGAGCAATCAAAAGGAAGTTGTGGCAAAGGAGGGACTTGGATTTGTGCCCAAGTCACAGAAGAAGAAGAAGAACAAGACCAAGAAACCTCTCCCTCTCAAAGAGGTATTTTTCAAGAAGGGAGAGGGTGCTCATAAGGAGAAGAAGAACAAGGTGGTGGGTGGAAATGTCAAGAAGGACAAATACACTCCATCGAACAAAGCCAGCGACTTTAACCCTTCTTATGTTTTATGCCGTGCTAGTGATGGACATGTTTATGCCAAATTTGTTGGTTCTTATTATGAGTACATTGAATGGTCTATTTGGGTTCCTAAGACCCTTGTTACTAACATCAAAGGACCCATTCAAAAATGGGTACCTAAAACCAAGCATTGATCTCTTGTAGGAGTTTGCTTCCGGTGGAGAATCATGGTTGCTCGATAGTGGAGCAACAAATCATATGACCGGGAGCAAGCACTTGGTGGTGGACGTGCAACCAAGCTCATCTATGCCCACCCATGTTCAATTCTGTGATGCATCAACATCTAAGGTATTGGGTCTTGGCAAGGTTGTGATTTCTCATGATTTATCAATTGAGAAAGTCATGCTTGTTGAGACCCTTGCATACAATTTGCTTTTCGTTCATCAACTTGCACTTATGGACTTTGCCACATTCTTTGACCTTGATACCGTGGCCCTTTTGTGGAGCAAGACTCTTAAAGTAGCTTTTGTTGGGCATGTCGAGAACGGTCTCTATGTGGTTAACTTCTTGGAGCGACCCACTAAGACCGCGACTTGCCTAATGGCTAAAGTTGATGTGGGGTGGCTTTGGCATCGCCGACTAGCCCATGTCAATATGAGATCTTTGCAAAGTCTCCTCAAAGGGGATCACGTTCGTGGACTAACAAATGTGAGCTTTGCCAAAGATCGTGCTTGCAGTGCTTGTATCGAAGGAAAGCTACATGAAACGGCTCACCGACCCACGACTATCATCTACTCGAAGAGGCCCTTGGAGCTCCTTCACATGGATCTCTTTGGACCTCCATCCTTTGATAGTCTTGGGGGGAGAAAGTATTGCTTGGTGATTGTGGATGACTATTCAAGATACACTTGGGTATATTTCTTCAAGAGAAAGAGTGAGACCCAACAAACCGTCATCGACTTTGCCAATGAAGCTCAATGTCAACATGAGGCAAAGATATTGATGATTAGAAGTGACAACGGTACCGAGTTCAAGAACTACACCTTGGATGAGTTTCTTAGTGATGAGGGGATCAAGCATCAATACGCCGCACCATATACCCCTCAAGAAAATGGTGTAGCGGAGAGGAAGAACCGGACGTTGATGGACGCGGCAAGGACCATGATGGCGGAATTCAAGTCTCCGTACAACTTTTGCGCCGAAGCCATCAACACCGCATGTCATGCATCCAATCGGCTCTACCTCCGCAAAGGCTTGAACAAGACTCCATATGAGATACTTACCGGTAACAAGCCCAACCTCAAGTATTTCCGGGTGTTCGGATGTAAGTGTTTCATTCTCAAGAAAGGTACTCGGTTGTCTAAATTCGAATCTAGAGCTCAAGAGGGCATATTTGTTGGTTATGCTACAAACTCTCAGGCTTACCGTGTCCTCAACAAGTCCAACGGACTTATTGAGGACACGTGTAACGTGGAGTTTGATGAAAATAATGGCTCCCAAGTGGAGCAAAGTGGTCTTTGTGATGTAGGTGATGAAATTCCTCCTCAAGCCATAAGAAGAATGGGGATTGGTCAAATACTCCCCATTGAGGAACCCCTTGTGGCCGAAGGAGAAGGATAATGCTCTACGCAAGTGGAGCCATCACCAACCATTGACCCACACGCTTCCGAAGAACAAACCGAAGGCCCTCAACCAAGTGATCAAGATCAAGGGCAAGATCAACCTCAAGATGATGGTGATGCACCAAATGATGCCCAAGATCAAGATCACGACACCGAGCAAGCTCAAGATCAAGGGCAAGCTCATGATCAAGAGCAAGCTCAAGATGACGCTCAAGATGTTCAAGATGACCCTCCTCAAGTGACTTCGGAGGAGCTATTGGAACGTCGAGCCGCCAAGATTGCTTCTAAAATCAAGCATCAACAACATGTCTTGGAGAATGTTTATGGAAGCTTGAAAAAAGGGGTAACCACTCGTAGACAATTAACAAACTTTTGTGAGCATCACGCGTTTGTTTCTTGTGTTGAACCCCAAAAGGTACATGAGGCGCTCGAGGACACGGATTGGCTTGAAGCCATGCATGATGAACTCAACAACTTCGAGCGCAACAAAGTGTGTACATTGGTGCCAAGGCCAACAGAGAATCATAATGTCATTGGAACCAAGTGGATCTTCAAGAACAAGCAAGATACGAACGGTGTTATCACTCGAAACAAGGCAATATTGGTGGCACAAGGCTACTCCCAAGTCGAGGGTATCGACTACGGTGAAACCTTTGCTCCCGTTGCTCGTCTTGAATCTATTCGTATGTTGCTTGCATATGCTTCTCATCATGATTTTAAATTGCAACAAATGGATGTGAAGAGTGCATTTCTTAATGGTCCCCTTAATGAGTTGGTATATATCAAACAACCCCCGGGGTTCGAGGATCCCAAGTTCCCCAATCATGTATACAAACTCGATAAGGCACTCTATGGCCTTAAACAAGCCCCACGTGCGTGGTATGAGCACCTTACCGAGTTGTTGCAAGACCGTGGGTTTGAAATTCGGAAAATCGATCCCACTCTTTTTACTAAGAGGGTTAAAGGGGATTTGTTCATATGCCAACTATATGTTGATGATATTATCTTTGGTTCTCCTAACAAAGCTTTCAATGATGAGTTTACCGCACTCATGACCGAGAAGTTTGAGATGTCTATGATGGGAGAGTTGAAGTTCTTTCTTGGGTTCGAAGTCAAGCAAAGAATAGAAGGAACCTTCATCAACCAAGCCAAATACACCCAAGACATGCTCAAGAGATTCAAGCTAGAAGATGTCAAACCGGCCAAGACTCCAATGCCTACCAAGTGCCAACTCGACATTGATCCCAATGGAAAAGCGGTGGATCAAAAGGTATATCATTCCATGATTGGCTCCTTGCTTTACCTTTGTGCATCTAGGCCGGATATCATGTTGAGTGTGGGAATGTGTGCACAATTTCAAGCCGCGCCTAAGGAAAGTCACTTTGTGGTGGTCAAGCGAATCTTTTGATATTTGGCTCATACCCCAAACTTTGGCTTATGGTACCCCAAAGGAGCAAGCTTTGATCTCATGGGTTATTCGGACTCGGATTGGGCGGGAGACCGTGTGGATAGGAAGTCAACCTCCGGAGGGTGTCAATTCCTTGGTCGCTCTTTGGTGAGTTGGTCTTCGAAGAAGCAAAATTGTGTGTCTCTCTCCACCACCGAGGCCGAGTATGTAGCTGCCGCAAGTTGTTGTGCACAATTGCTATGGATGAGGCAAACTTTAAAGGATTACGGTGTCACTTGTGACAAAGTGCCTCTTTTCTATGACAATGAAAGTGCAATCAAGATCTCCTACAATCCGGTGCAACATAGCAAGACGAAGCACATTGAGATTCATCATCATTTCATCCGGGATCACGTAAAGCGTGGAGAGATTGATATTATTCATGTTGGAACTCAAGAGCAACTAGCGGATATTTTCATGAAGCCATTGGATGAAGCAAGATTTCGCGAGTTAAGGCATGAGCTAAATATCATTGATTCGAGCAACGTGTCTTGAATCTCGTCACACCCCACCACATTCATCATGATTATCTTGTTCTAGATGTAGGCATGGACATAGGGGGGTGTTGTTCTCTCAATGAACTCTCCCTCCCCCCATTATGCATAAATTGATCAAGTCTTTCACTTTAGCCATTTTTTGATGGTTCATGTGCTTCAAAGATGAGTTTTGGTCATGGGCCCAAGGTTAAAATCTTCGCGGTGCCATACCAATTGACTCAAACATAGGTGGCTTCGGCCACCGCCCTCTCTTTGAGAGTTTTCTTTCGTTAAGTCTTTGTTTTTGCTTTGAGTCGCTCCAAGTTTGCTCTCCTTTTTCTCTCTTTTTGAACTTGGAGTGTCTCTTCCCATTTGCTGGTGTTTCGAGTCTCCAACCCAAGTCATCTCATCTACAACCTCTCTAAATTGCATAAGCCACAATTTTGACTTGATCTTGCTTGCTCTCGCCTGCGCGGTACTACCGCGGGGTCTGGGCGGTACTACCGCTTATAAGCGGTACTACCGCTTATAAGCGGTACTACCGTCCTATCTCCCCAGTACTACCGCTCGAGCGGTACTACCCGGCCTCCTTCCGCGGAGTAGTACCAGGGCGGTACTACCGCTCCTCTGAGCGGTACTACCGCTCTATGGTGGGCTGGGTGGGTTATGACTCGGGCAGGGGGAGTTCCAACTCCCCCATACCCATTCGTCTCTCCCACGCCCTCTCCTCTCACAGGCGACGAACAAGCCCCGGTGGGCCGCCGTCGGGCCGCCGATTCCGTGCCGTCTTCCGCGATTCCGTCCGGTGGGATCGTTCCCCACATTCTCCTCTTGCCATGGATGTCGGTATTGCTCTCGTCTTCCTCTCCTATGGTTCTACTTTTTGAATCTAGGTTCTAGGGCAATGCGTGTGGTATTCGTCGATTTTTTGTTCAAATCGAGGCTTGAGTAGGACGTAGAAGACTGCTAGAATAGGTGGATTGAAGTTTGGTTGGAGGGAATTTGAATTTGGCATCCCCGGTAGTACCGGATCTAGCCGCGGTTGTGGTCAGCCTGTGACATTCGCCTCGGGCGGTACTACCGCTCCTCTGGAGCGGTACTACCGCTTGTAGGCGGCACTACCGCTGCTAATGGGCGGTACTACCACCTAGGGCTATCAACTTCTACTTCCCTCATACCAACCTTCACCTCGCTTTGTTTCCTTTTTGATTGGCTTATGCAATGTTTTACACCTGCTTTTCCCTCGCTCTTTGTTGTGGGTTCCAGGTGATAGCAGTGCTGGGCATCAGGCCCGTCGCAAGAATCCAGAACGTCCAGGGGGGTCCAAGCGCTATCGCACTTCTGAGGATGCCGGTGCAACTTCAAGTGCTCAGCCAATGCAAAGAACCAAGCAAGTTGCCAGTAAGCCAAAGGAGAAGGTCAAGTCCGTGTCTGAGATGAATGCGAGGAGTTTTGTGTGTTTCGTTGCCGTAACCCGTACCATCACGAGCAAGATCCAGCTCTTGTCAATCGTCCCTTCTGGACCAAGCAGCAGCGCTCTATTTATCTGGATGTGCTCAAAGGCAAGAAGAATCTGTTTGTATCTGTCAGGTCCATTGATATCCTTCATATGCAGAAGGACATGCAGTACTTTGGAGAGGCCCTTGAGCTGTGCAATCAGCTGGACATCATCAAGGTTATGGAGTTCAACAAGGATTTTGATGCAGACATCGTGGCTCAGTTCTATGCCACGGTTCACCTAGGTATTGATGTGGAGAGGACTCTGACTTGGATGACCAACGGCAAGCTTCTCTCTGTCAAGTGGAAGGCGTTCATGGAACTTTTGGGCTATGAGGATAAGGGGCTTGACAACCCGGTTGGATTCCGTCCTCACAAGGAGGCGGGTGCTACGCACAAGTCTGCTCTCTGGCCCTACAACACTTTGAAGATTTCTCCATCAACCCAGAAGAAGACTTATGAGCTTAGCCCTTTTCTGGACATCCTGCATCGCATTTTCAGGCACACTCTCTTCCCTCGGATTGGGAACTTGGATCAGGTACACTCCTACCTAGTGGATTTGCTGCTATTCTGTCAGAGTGAGAAGGAGGCAAACACGGGGCAATCTTTGGATGTTTCTCACATCATGTGGTCGGAGCTTCTTTCTGCCATCACTGAGCGCAAGTGCCCCATCTATGGCCCTTACCTGATGTTGCTCATTGAGAAGGCATGGGAATTCACTTATCCTGATGAGATGCTTGTGACTAGTGACTTGATCTCTCATGAGATCGTTCGACTGAGACAGAAGGAGAACTGAGGCACTCCTGTTCCGGAGACGGAGACTCCTATGGATGAGGACGTAGTTGATGATGATGACGAGCCTGACTATGAGCCAGCTGGAGTGGAGCCATCTTGGGCTAAGAAGCTCAAGCTGAAGATGAAGAAGCTATTCTGTATGGAGGCTCACGGGCAGTACATGGCACATGTGGCAGAGAAGAAATCCCGAGGTCGTGACAAGCTAATCATGAGGCAGCTTCGGGTCGAGGTTGCCAGTGCGTCAGAGGATCGGATCACCGATGAGGAGGAGTGGACCACTCAGCACTATCACTGGATGGACTCAGATGTTGATCAGACCACCACTGCGGCTGCTGCTGACGAGGACGCGAGCGACCACGGGGAGTATTGATGATGAGGATCTCCGGCGTTGCTATCACTTGTGCTCGTTGTAGTACTCTTTGCCCTTTTGGCGTCTCGATGCCAAAGGGGGGGAGAGTTTAGGGATTTGTCGAGTCACGAGTGTGTCGTATTTACTTTGCTTTTCTCTCTCGTGAACTCTTTTATCGATCGTTTGCTTTGGTTTGTGTTTATGAGACCTGGAGTCTAAGTCATATGGTGTGAGACATATGCTACCTTATCCTTCTTTATGTCAAGTACTATGTTAGTTTGTGAGATATTATGCTTATCTTGTGCCCTACATTTATGCTCACATGCTATTCCTTGCATCCTTGTATTTCAAATCTTATGTTATTGATGCAAGTTTTGCCGGTCTATAAAATATAGGGGGAGTGTTGATCCTAGTGTGTGTGCTTTGCATTCCAAAAGCATACCTAAATAGTGCACACATCTAGGGGGTGCCCGTCTATATTTTCTAGATGTTGGGTTTGCTTATTATCTTGTTTTATCCCTTGTGCAAATCCCGTGTTGTCATCAATCCACCAAAAAGGGGGAGATTGTTAGGGCATATTTCTCCCTTAGTGGTTTTGGTGATTGATGACAATGCTTTTGCGGACTAATCGTGTGCATTGAGCATTTCAGATACTCCATCATTTGGCACAAGACGATTGATGCCCCTCAATGTGTTAGAGTGAAGACGGTTTATTTTCCTTCGTTTCATTTTCGGTGGACTTGAGTCATAGGAAATACCGTACTATTAAGAGGGGGTCCGCTTCGGAAAGGTTTGGGTGGAATCAACACGTACACTCTTTCATTTGCACCCTTCGTTTCTTTCCGCCTATTCGGGGTTTCGCTTTCCGGTACCTAGGAGTGCTCAGAGAGCTGCCAGCGGTAGTACCGCGGCTGGAAGCGGTAGTACCGCTTATAAGCGGTAGTGCCGCTCCCAGTACCGCTCGTACTACCGCCTCGATTCGGGACACGATTTTTCGTGTCGGGTTCAGCGGTAGTCCAGCGGTGGTCCCACTGGCATACTACCGCTGACCCCTTTTTAACCCAACCGAGCAAGCGGCAGTAGCAGCGGCAGTAGGAGCGGTAGTACCGCGCCTACCACCGCTGCCACTTCCGCTCGCGGCGCTGCTCTCCGTGCCCTCCTCTGTTTGTCAGCGGTAGTAGAGCGGCAGTGCCGAGCGGCAGTACCGCGCGTAGGCGGTAGTACCGCTCCTCCCCTGTCCTGCTCTGCTCTCCGAGTGCCCTGTGCTGCAACCCCAACGGTAGTACCGCTGGGGAGAGCAGTAGTACCGCTCCGGCGGCACTACCGCGCTCTTTTGCACTGCACTTTGTGCACTACCACCAGAGCGGCAGTACCGCTCTCGTGAGCAGTAGTACCGCTCTGTGCGGGCTGAAAACTGGGTAACGGTTGGTTTTGTCCCCCCCCCACTATATAAAGGGGTCTTCTTCCCCAAGAAGACTACCTCTTCCTCCCCAAGCTCCATTGTTGCTCCAAAAGCTAATTTTCGCCCGATCTCTCTCCCTAGCCAATCAAACTTGTTGATTCTTTAGGGATTGGTTGAGAAGGCCCCGATCTACACTTCCACCAAGAGAAATTTGATTCCCCCCACTAATCCCTTGCGGATCTTGTTACTCTTGGGTGTTTGAGCACCCTAGACGGTTGAGGTCACCTCGGAGCCACATTCCATTGTGGTGAAGCTTCGTGGTGGTGTTGGGAGCCTCCAATTAAGTTGTGGAGATTGCCCCAACCTTGTTTGTAAAGGTTCGGTCGCCGCCTTCAAGGGCACCACTAGTGGAATCACGGCACCTCGCATTGTGTGAGGGCGTGAGGAGAATACGGTGGCCCTAGTGGCTTCTTGGGGAGCATTGTGCCTCCACACCGCTCCAACGGAGACGTACTTCCTCTCAAAGGGAAGGAACTTCGGAAACACATCCTCGTCTTCACCGGCTCCACTTGTGGTTATTTCTTACCTTTACTTTGTGCATGTTTTACTTGTATTGTATCTTGTGCTTGCTAGCTTGCTTGTGTTGTGATTGTTAGCATCATATAGGTTGCTCACCTAGTTGCACATCTCGACAAATTATTTTGTTGTTAACCCTAATTTGTTAAGAAAAGCTAAAAATTGGTAGTTGCCTATTCACCCCCCTCTAGTCAACCATATCGATCCTTTCACCATGGCTCCCCAAAAGCTCCGTGCCAAACACCGCATTGTGCAACCATCGCCGGGCAAACGCCCCTACAGCGAGGTTTACTACGAGTTGTCGTCGGGAGAAGAAGACAATGTCAAGGAGGACAAGGTCGAGGAAGTTGCAGGAGCCCAGGCTCTGGAAGAAGGTCAAGCCATCCCCATGGAGGAGACCGCAGAGAAGGGAGATATCCTTCAACCTTTATATGATCATCTCTCCCCATCCGTAATTGAAGCCCTAAGAGTTTTTGAAATAGTTAGTGCTCAGAATACATCTCTCACTCGTGAAGTTATTTTGTTGGAAGAGCAAAACATCGCCCTTCGGAGCATCAACCGCAGATTGATGTATCTGCTTGAGCTGAAGGACAAGCTCGCCACTTCACCATCACCACCATCACCGAAGAAGGAGACCTGAGTACATGGGTATGGGCACTCCCCTTGGCTTGTGCCAAGCTTGGGGGAGGTGGCCCGGTATCGTATCACCATCACTTTTATTATCTTTACCTACTTTTAGTTCGATCCTTAGTGATTTCGTGATTTAGTTGAATAAAAGTTTAGTATGATCTATTTTCGAGTGCTAGTTTCGTGATCTATCTATTTATGTAATCGAGTTGAGAGTTATATAATAAAGAGTAGTTTGAGTTTTTGCTTCCTTACTTTTATGTTTCAATCCTAGCAATGAAAATAATGAAAAAGATCATATGCTAATCTTATGGAAAGTAATGACATTACATAAAGAAAAGTATAAGTGGTAAAATTTATTGGAAGTTAACAAACATAGCATTAGTCAATGATGCAATTCATGAAAAATTAATAGGGAAGAGAAGATTCACATGCAAATATACTATCTTGGACATCTTTTGTGATTGTGAGCCCCCATTAAGTATTTTATGTCAAATTGTTGACGTTGGACAAGGAAGACAACGTAATAAAATCCGCACCAAGTAGAGATACTACTTGTGCATCCAAAACCCTTAAACCCAGTTTCATGTCATGAGAGTCCACTATATCTACCTACGGATTGAATAAGATCCTTCAAGTAAGTTGACATCGGTGCAAAAAGCAATAAAAATTGCCTCTAAATATGTCTAAACTTTTATTGTAAGGGAAAAGAAGCTTTGTACGAACTTGTGATGGTAAAGAAATAAAAGCGACAGACTGCATAATAAAGGTTGCTATCACAAGGGGCAATATAAAGTGACGTTCCTTTGCATTAAGAGCTTGTGCATCCAATAACAAAAAGTGCATGACAACATCTGCTTCCCTCTGCGAAGGGCCTATCTTTTACTTTTATGTATTTACTTTTTATGCAAGACTCAATAGTGTTCTCCTCTATTCCTTTTTATTTTTCTCTTTTGCAAGCATCATGTGGTGGGGAAAGATCTAGGCATATATATCTAGTTGGATATGAGTGATCATGAGTTATTATTGTTGACATCACCCTTGAGGTGAATAAGTTGGGAGGCGAAATTATAAGCCCCTATATTTCTATGTGTCTGGCTGAAACTTTTTGCTCCATATATATGTTGTGAGTGTTAGCAATCATAGAAGACTAAATGATGGTTGAGTATGTGGACTTGCTAAAAAGCTCCTACATGAGACCCTTCCTGAAAATATGATGAATTGCAATTGCATTGTTGACTGAGAACATAGTTTGTTAGTTTTCAAGAAAGTTTATGCCTTATACTTCATTATTGTGATGAATTATTACTTGCTCGTGAGAAGTTTTATGATAATAAATATTGCTGCTATAATAATGATCATGATGCTACTATGTCCGTATTTTGTTTTTATCGACACCTTTCTCTCTAAACATGTGGACATGATTATCGATTTCGGCTTTCGCTTGAGGACAAGCGAGGTCTAAGCTTGGGGGAGTTGATACGTCCATTTTGCATCATGTTTTCCTACTGTTATTTATAGTGTTTTTAATCAATATAACACTTTGTGGAGCAATTCTAATGCCTTTTCTCTCTTAATATGCAAGATTTACACAAGGAGGGAGATTGCCTGCAGCTGGAATTCTGGACCTGAAAAAGCTATGTCAGAGATACCTATTCTGCACATCTCCAAATGAGCTGAAATTTCACGGAGATTTATTTTGTAATAAATAAAAAATAATGGAGCCAAGAAGTACCAGAGGGGGCCACCCAGGTGCCCATGAGGCACCAGGGCGCCCCCCCCCCCCCCCAGGTGCGCCCTGCTGGCTCGTGGGGCCCCTGGCCAGCCTCTGGCCCCCATTTTCTGGTATATAAGCCCATTTGCCCTAGAAAAAATAAAGAGATGACTTTTGGGACGGTGCGCCGCCATCTCGAGGCGGAACTTGGGCAGGAGCACTTTTGCTCTCCGGCGGAGCGATTCTGCCGAGGATACTTCCCTCCGGGAGGGGGAAATCGTCGCCATCGACATCACCAATGATCCTCTCATCGTGGGAGGACCAATCTTCATCAACATCTTCACCAGCACCATCTCATCTCAAACCCTAGTTCATCTCTTGTATTCAATCTTTGTCTCAAAACCTCAGATTGGTACCTGTGGATTGCTAGTAGTGTTGATTACATCTTGTAGTTGATGCTAGTTGGTTTATTTGGTGGAAGATTATATAATCAGATCTATTATGCTATTTAATACCCCTCTGATCTGGGACATGAAGATGATTTGTGAGTAGTTACTTTTGTTCTTGAGGACATGGGAGAAGTCTTGTCATAAGTAATCATGTGAATTTGGCATACGTTCGATATTTTGATGATATGTATGTTATTGATTCTCTTAGTGGTGTCATGTGAACGTCGACTACATGACACTTCACCATCTTTGGGCCTAAGGGAATGCATTGTGGAGTAGTAATTAGATGATGGGTTGCTAGAGTGACAGAAGCTTAAACCCTAGTTTATGCGCTATTCCGTAAGGGGCTGATTTGGATCCATACGTTTAATGCTATGGTTAGAGTTATCTTAATTCTTCTTTCGTAGTTGCGGATGCTTGCAAGAGGGGGTAATCATAAGTGGGAGGATTGTTCAAGTAAGAACAGCACCCAAGCACCGGTCCACCCACATATCAAATTATCAAAGTAACGAACGCGAATCAAACCAACATGATGAAAGTGACTAGATGAAATTCCCATGTGTCCTTGAGAACGCTTTGCTTATTATAAGAGATTGTTCTGGCCTGTCCTTTGCTACAAAAAGGATTGGGCCACCTTGCTGCACTCTTTGTTACTATTGCCACTTGTCACTTGTTATAAATTATCTTGCTATCAAACAACTCGTTACCGATAATTTCAGTGCTTGCAGAAAATACCTTGCTGAAAACCGCTTGTCATTTCCTTCTGCTCCTCATTGGGTTCGACACTCTTACTTATCGAAAGGACTACGATTGATCCCCTATACTTGTGGGTCATCAATACACTAGATGCATGCTGGATAGCGGTCGATGTGTGGAGTAATAGTAGTAGATGCAGGTAGGAGTCGGTCTACTTGTCTCGGACGTGATGCCTATATACATGATCATTGCCTTGGATATCGTCATGATTATTTGCTTTTCTATCAATTGCCCAACAGTAATTTGTCTACCCACCGTATGCTATTTTCTTGAGAGAAGCCTCTAGTGAAAACTATGGCCCCCGGGTCTATCTAAATCATATATTAAAAACCCTAAAAAACCTTGCTGCACTTTTCTTTTATTTATTTTATTTTGTATTTTTGTTTAATCTATCTATCTATCACCATAAAATTTAATCTCGAAATTGAGCGCCAAGGGATTGACAACCCCTCGTCCGCGTTGGGTGCAAAGATTTGTTGTTTGTGTGCAGGTACTACTAACGAGGTGTTGCGTGGTTCTCCTACTGGATTGATAACCTTGGTTTCATAACTGAGGGAAATACTTACCTCTACTGTGCTGAATCATCCCTTCCTCTTCGGAGAAAATACCAACGCAAGCTACAAGTAGTAGGAAGAATTTCTGGCGCCGTTGCCGGGGAGACATCATCAACATCTATCAAGTACCTTTGCATAAACTCTCATCTCCTTGCATTTATTTTATTTCCCTCTCGTTTTCATCTCCCTCACTTCTAAAAAGTTTTTACAAAAATACAAAAATATTTTCCGTTTGCCTTTTTGCTTGTTTGCTATCTTTGCCTGTGTTGCCATGTGCCATCTATTTGCTTGCATCTTCGCTTGCTAAAAATCTAATGATATGGATCCTCATCCACTTGCTAATCTTTTCAAAAGACCCAATTATGATGAACCAATTGCTAGTGAGTTGAGGCACTTGATTTCCTCTATGAATTTTTGCTTGAAAATCATGAATCCGAAAATTGTGATGAAGTGCTGAAAGAAGAAATTTATAAAGTGATTCATGATAGCTCCTTCAATGAAAAGCATGATTGCAATGATGTTATTATAAATTCTATTAGTGTCAATTGTGCTAATGATATGCAAAATCACAAGCTTGGGGATGATAATTTTGTCATGTCCACTACTTATTGCAATGATCATGATTGGGGTGATAATGCTTTTTATGATCTTGAAAATTTATTTAAGCATCATGATGAATATGATATTGATAATAATGCTTGCAATAATATTGAAAGTGGGTTTGGAAGAGTGTCAACTCTAGGTAAAAATAATCCCACATATTTGGAGAATGTTCAATTTTATGAAATTTTTGATAAAAGTGGGTTTGGAGAGGTCATGACTTTCGTTGATGATAATCCCACTATTTTGGAAGATTATAAATTTCTTATGCATGTGGATCGTAAAGAGAATATTGTTTATGATAGCTATATCGTTGAATTTGAATATGATCCTACATGTAATTATTATGAGAGAGGAAAATATAGTTGTAGAAATTTTCATGTTACCAAATTACCTCTCGTGATGTTGAAATTATTCATGCTTCATTCTTCCTATTTGCATATGCAAGAGATTGTTTGTCTTGATAATTTGTTCTCCTATAAAATGCCTATGCATAGGAAGTATGTTAGACTTAAGTGTGTTTTTCATATGCTTCATGATGCTCTCTTTGTGTTTCTATTATTATCTTTCATGGGAGCATCATTGAAATCTCAAGCCTATCTTAATGGCTATAAAGAAAGAGCTTGTTGGGAGGCAACCCAATGAATAAAATAATTTTTTACCTTTTGTTTCAGTAATTGTGTGTTTTTGATATTTATTCTACTGTTAAGATTGTGTTTTTGTGTTTTTAATTAGTGTTTGTGCCAAGTAAAGCCTTTAGGATGATTTTGAAGATAGTATAATTGATGCTGTTTGGAAAACAGAAAGTTTTGCGTCCAGTGCTGGAATTTTGGTTCTGTACTGGAGAGTCAAAAAAATCTGAAATTTTTACACAGCATTGGTATATGAATTTCCCACGTTGTCCTATTTTTTCAGAATTTTTCGAGTTACATAAGTATGGCTTTTAAATAGATTTCTATAGACTGTTCTGTTTTTGACAGATTCTGTTTTTGATGTGTTGCTTGCTTGTTTTGATGAAACCATGGATTGTATCGGGGGGTATAAGCCATGGAGAAGTTAGAATACAGTAGGTATAATGCAAAAATAAAATATGAATGGGTTTGCAACAGTACTTAAAGTAGCGATTTATTTTGTTATACTAACGGATCTCACGAAGGTTTTGTTGAGTTTTGTGTGATTGAAGTTTTCAAGTTTTGGGTGAGATCACGATGGATGAAGGAATAAGGAGTGGCAAGAGCCTAAGCTTGGGGATGCCCAAGGCACCCCAAGGTAATATTCAAGGAAGACTCAAGCGTCTAAGCTTGGGGATGCCCCGGAAGGCATAAATCAACTCAAAACCTAAATCTTAAAAACCCCTAAATCTTAAAAACTTCATCCACACAAAACTCAACTCAAATATGGAATTGAAGGATGCCCCGGAAGGCATAAATCAACTCAAATATTGAATTGACAACCCCTAAATCTTAAAAACTTCATCCACACAAAACTCAACAAGAACTCGTGAGATAAGTTAGTATAAATCAACTCAAAACCCTAACATTCTCTACTGTAGCAAATCACAAAAATTATAATTAAACATTGCATACTAAATGCCTCTTCATATTTAATACTCCTATTCAAAAAATAGAAACATTAAACACGCAAACATATGCAAACAATGCAACTATAACAGCAATCTGCCAAAACAGAACAGTCTGTAAAAGGGGAATAAGAATCCATACTCCCCTAACTCCAAAAAAATTGAAAAATTACCACGTGACAGAGAGCTCATGCATGCTTACTGTGTAAAAATTTCAGATTTTTATCATGTTCTGACTATTCAAGAATATTCTGGACATAACAGAAAACTTTCTATTTTCAAACAGCAACACATAAATTTGCAAATTGAGCATGGTAAAGGCTTATAATTGGCATTTTATTGAACTAAAAGATACAAAACATGATTATTGATAACAGCAAGCAAATCTCAACAAAATAAAATGGCGCTCCAAGCAAAACTCATATTATGTGACGAATGAAAATATAGCTCCAAGTAAGGTTACCGATAATGTTGAAGACGAAAGAGGGGATGTGTCGTGGTTTTGTCACGGCAAGATGTCCTCGTGAAAGGACTTAGGTGTGAGGCCATCGCAACTAGGTAGTAGCTTGAACGGGGTTAATTGGGAACGAGAAGACACGAGTTTTACCCAGGTTCGGCCCCTCACGGTGGAGGTAAAAGCCTACGTCCTGCTTTGCTATATTGATGATGATGATGATCTCGATTACAAGGGTGTTGTATTGCTACCTCTCATCTCGAGAGCCTCTTGATTTCTCTGTCTATCTAGACTTGTCAAACTTGTCCCCCTTGGGGAGCCCCGCCCCTCCTTATATATGTTGAAGGGGCGGGTTACATGTAGAGTCCTAGTAGGATTAGGACTTAACCTATTCTGACTTCCCATCGCGGACTCCTTAACCCTGGGCTTCTCTTCGTGGGCTTATGAGTCCTGGGCTTCTTATCTCCAGACGGGCGGCTTACATCCGGGCGGCTTACGCCGGGCGGCTTACCACCGGACTCATCTTCAGGGGCTCATCTCCGGGACTCATCTCCTTGACTCCATGCATCTGCCGGGTCATAACTGTCTGCCGGGTCATAACTGTCTGCCAGGTCATACCGCGGGGTATATCCCCGACATTAGCCCCCAGTTTAGCTTGGATTTATCCATGGTAAACTTATCCTGCAAAATAAAAAACAATAACAATTTTGACAGATTGTGCGCCGGGTCGAAGGTTCTTCTTGAGCCGGCATCTGCTCATCCTTAAATCCTTGTCACTTCTCTATGAAAACACTTGACCGAGTCAATATTTACCGATGCAAAAAATCCAGGCGCCTCTTGTGAAAAGTCCGGGTCAATAAGCCAGCTTCAAAATCAATTTGCTGACATTGGCTTTTTGCAGGAAAATATTGGGGAAAAATAATCCATTTTAAGTCGGCTTCCAATGCTCCGGCTTGACAAAAATATTGGACTTAAGATATTCATCTGATTATCCGCCGGCTTGAGGATGTAGATCTTGGCAAGTTGTGATCACCGAAATTGCCGAGTTATAAAAATTGATCATACCGGGTCATGATTGCTACAGACGCCGGGTCACATAATTGGTCTTCCTGAGTTCTTCATGCCAAGTCATTATACCCTGGTTTGCTCAAAACCGGGAACTTGAAGATGTATCTCCCTTATATGCATATCACCTGTAGCCCCCAAGTCTTAAGAGGGGAACGTAGTGAGGGTTTTAAGACTTGCTTCAATATAAATGTTGCAACTTTGAAGAAATCCGGGTTTGTTCATCTGAATCATCAGTTATAAACTGAAGCCCCCAAGGGCCGACTCATCAGTATGTGATGGGCCGGGTCTTCAATTTGAATCTTATGATCTGTTTGAAACAACTGAATGCTGTAGCCCCCAGTGTCGGGTTGTCTTGCCTGCAGCAACCTGGGACTTTGTAATTGTCTTATGCTCATAAAACTTCAGCCAGTGTAGCCCCCAAGGAACGGGTTATTATGCAAGAGTAAGTCGGGTCTTTCCAATGTAGCATTTGAACAGAGAATTGTCATGTAGCCCCCAAGGGCCGGCTCATCTTTAGTAAAGATGATCCGGGTCTTCTAGAAACTCCAAATGTTAACATGAAATCCACATGTAGCCCCCAAGGGCCGGCTCATCTTAATAAGATGGGCTGGGTCTGATAGACAGGTAGTGTAGAAATAAAACTCCATGTGTAGCCCCCAAGGGCCGGCTCAGTAAGATAATACTGGGCTGGGACTTAGAAAATGATAGAGGGCCGACTCATCTCATTGAAATAACCAGGTCTGTTGATAATGTGATGTCTTGAAAAGCAACTTGCATTAGCCCCCAAGTGCCATGGTGCATGCTTGCAGTGACATGGGACTTGCATACTTGATGTAATTTTGATTTGAATAATGTAGCCCCCAAGTGCCGGGTCGTATGCCTGCAGCGACTCAGGACTATTCCATAAAATCATATCCACTGTGCGGATGATGTTGCTGAATGCCTTGCATATCAATATTGAACCATGCTCTTTGCTGCGAGCTGGTATTTTTGGATGAGGGAATAATAGCCATTACTCTGAAGGGGCTTTGAAAACCTTAATCATCCAATACTGGTTATGATAACCATAATGAAAATCCAGCCATTTTGGCTATTTAAAGATTTGTTTGTTCCTGCAGAGTTACAATGTAACCCGGTTTGAAAACCGGCTCCTGCAACATAAACAAATATGTTCATACATATATGATGCATTGTATGATGATGCAATGATAATGCAATGTATGATGATGTATGTGTATGATAACACAGTATAAAAACCGTCGGCTTTCGAGGCACGACAATTTAGACCGGCTTTTGAAGCTCGTGTCTTGCTTCCATGAAGCTGGCGTGATAGCCATTGGTTCTTTTTCCTGTAAGCTGGCTCTCACATGACCATCCAGCATTTTAACCAAGACTAAGTTCAGGGTCATAAAAACGATTGACTTGTCAAGAGTACGCGGGGCACCAAGTAGCATCAAGCAAACAAGCAGGGTTGACCAAAAAAGAGACTAGCTCTGTCTTGTTTTTTGAAAAAAAAATTGCTTCAAAGAAGCTTGCATGAAAGCCTTTCATCCTGTAAGCTGGCTCTCACATGACATAAATCCGTCGTTTTAACCTTAACCAGTTCAGGGTCTTATTAAAAAGATTGACTGTTAAGAGTACGAACGGGCCACATAGCGGAGAGACTACAGCAGACAGGTGAGTTTATCCTAGCTCTCTGTAAGCCGGCCCTCACGTGACAAAAGCCGCCGTTTTAACCTTGACCAGTTCAGGGTCTTAAAAAAGATTGACTGTCAAGAGTACGGCGGGTCACCTGGTGGAGTGGCAAGTTGCAAACAGGCAGGTTTAACCCAGATATGGCATGGAAGCCGGTCAAGAGGGTATGAAAGCTATACTCATTGAGTAGGAAGCCCCCAAGTGACCCATAATATGGCATGGAAGCCGATCAAGAGGGTAAGATAGCTATACTCATTGAGTAAGAAGCCCCCAAGTGACCCATAATATGATAAGGCAATAAGGCAGGATACCCATGTTTGAACCGCGCATCATGGCAGCAAGTTCTCTTTGGCAACCTTTAATTTTTTGAAAATTTGAACTTGCGAGAGATGGATTCTTCCTGACTCGGATGTTGAACCGGATATTTGAGAGCTCAAAACTTTGAGAGACAAATTTCCCTTGAGCCGGATTCTAAGCCGGAATTGAGAGCTCGAAGCTTTGTGAAAAATCTCCCTTGAACCGGATTCTGAGCCGGAATTGAGAGCTCAAAGCTTTGTGAGAGAAAAATCTCCCATGAACCGGATTTTGAACCGGAATTTTTCTTTTGAGCCGGAACTTTTCAGATTGCTCGGCACTTTAAACTGGAAATTTTCTGACAGCCCTTAAACTTTCACCAATGTGGCAGTAGTCTCCAGGACCAGGGTGTCTTCCCTTTAATGACCGGGCTTCTTGAACATGTGAAAACGGCCAAGCCTGCCGAGTCATATCTGTGTAGCCCCCAAGTCTTAAGACGACTCAAGGAGTTGACTTGAGATTCTCCATACTTGACCATGATATAAACCGGCATATAGTTGAACAGCGGAACGCTGGAATGTGTTGAAGCTGGAGGCAAAGTGGCGAGTTGATAATCTTCACAACACTCATTATATATCCTTGGCGTTGATAACGCGATGTAAATTCACGGGAGGTTGAGATCGACCGCGGCGGGTTATAAATGATCCCGTATGAGCTATCCATTGAGCCATCCGGTGGAGGCTGATAATATATTATGATCTGCTCCAGGGTTGTTGGAATAGACCGAACCGCAGGGCGGCGACTTGCGCATGTCCATTGGGCAGCTTGTGTGAGCAGACGTGGCTCTGAGTTGTTGATATATATGCAGGAGTTGGCCGGTAACCCGGCCCGGACAAGAGAGTCGGCCGCGGGCGTTGTAAACCGGCGCGGACCGGAGAGTCGGCCACGGGCATTGTAAGCCGGCGCGGACAGGAGAGAATCGGCCGTGGGCGTTGTAAGCCGGCGAGGACGGGAGAGTTGGCCGCGGGCGTTGTAAACCGGCGCGGACCGGAGAGTCGGCCGCGGGCATTGTAAGCCGGCGTGGACAGGAGAGAATCGGCCGCGGGCATTGTAAGCCGGCGAGGACGGGAGAGTCGGCCGCGTGTTGATATAGACCGGACCGCAGGGGCGACGGCTTATGCACGTCCATTTGAGTAACGAGCAGGCGCGGTCCCGGTGAGTCGATGTAGACCGGACCGCAAGGGCGGCGACTTGCGCATGTCTGTTCACCGGGTTGTGTGGCATGGACGAACACCGGTGTAGAATATTACCAGCGCGTGCTCCATACCCGCAGTATAAGTCACTTTCATAGTGAATAATTGTCCTGCATATAAAAATATACAGACCAAAGTAATTGTTCTTTGATGAAAACAATATGTGCTAATAAAATAGACTTAGATGGATATCACCTGATTTCTTCGAATGACAGATGATCTGTACATAGAATCTTTGCACGTAGTAATGGTAGTGTTCCGTAATGCCTTTGTTGCAAAGGTATTGGACCTGGAACTCTCGCACTTTGATCGTGGGATGAAGTATAGTACACTGAAGACCGCACCCGTGGAGGCGAGCCAAGGCGAGACCGTGGCGGCTTGGCACAGCTGCGGCTAAGGACGCCCCGGCGACTCGGTGAGGATAGGCCGCAGCGGAGGTTTAGGCAGGCCGCAGCTGTAGGGTAACGCAGCAGAAAACAAAAATTTTCCGACCTACGTACCAGCCCAGGATCACTATGGAGACTGCATACAAGGTTTGATCTGTTTCGTTACCGACTCGTAGCGCAGCGGAAGTAGAGTCGATGACGATCGGCGGTGCAGATCCCCGCAGCTAGGATTTTACAACCTCCCAACCGCGAGGATGTACTCCCTCGTCAGCTCACCGGACGGATCTCCGGGCAGCCCTTCGAGAGGCCTCGGGACAGTCCCTCGGATAGTCCCACCGGACGGATCCTCGGACAGCCCTCCGGGAGGCCTCTGGACAGTCTTTCGAATAGTCCCACCGGACGGATCCTCGGACAGCCCTCCGGGAGGCCTCTGGACAGTCTTTCGGATAGTCCCACCGGACGGATCCTCGGACAGCCCTCCGGGAGGCCTCACGGACAGCCCTTCGGTAGGACCCCCGAAACTCGGACAGAAACTCGAACAGCCCTTCGGGAGGACCCTCGAACAGCCCCTCGGGCAAAAAGATCGAACCTACGACCTCTCTACGGGGTTGCACACATACGGTGTCATCTATCCGGCAGGGCTTCGCCGTCCAGAACTAGTTCCCTCCGGAACCCAGACAGCCTTTCGGCTCTACAAAACTATTTCGCTGGGAGGGAGAGAGAAGCCAGAAATGTCATGGCACTTGTATGTGAGAAGGAGTGAGTGCGGAGGCAGCCCCTCCACCTCTATTTATAGGAAATCCAAGGGGTAGGGTTTCTTGGCCCCCAAGCCTTCTAGAAACCTTTTGGGAAAATATCCCAAAAGGTGACTTTTCCATAAATATCCCAAAACGCACTTTCACTATTCACGACGACATATTTCAGCGTCCGTTCGAACTGAAAATATTCTTGTGGGCTTAGAACATTTCCAGTACCCACTAAAATAATTTTCAACGCGATCCGAAACAATTCCGGTTTAGTGATTTTCATCTGCAAAAAGCATCTGAAGCGGTTCCGGCAGCTCCGGAACATTTCCGGTTTTCATCTCGGAAAATTCCAGAAAGTTTCCAGAACGATTCTGGCACCCTCCAAGAATTATCAGGCATGTGCCGAAACCATTTTGACTTTATGGTGTACTCCGAAACAACTTTTCAGTTTCACCGGAACTATTCCGATATCCTCTCTGGAACGTTTCCGTTTCGTCCGAAACTTTTTCGGTGATTTTCTCTCAGATTCCCCGTCTAGTATTCAGCAGATAGATGACCCTTAAGCGTGTGACCCTATAGGTTCGGTGAAGTATAGACATGACCCGGAACCCCTTCCGATCAATGATCAACATCGGAGCCGTGGACACCCATATTGACCCCTATACCCACACGAATGAATATTCGAGTGAACCTCCAGTTGCCGTGTGCTATTCCTGTTTCTTCGCGATATGTTACAAATACCCGAGGTGAGACATGTTGGCATCCCCGCAGATCAACTACTTGTCCACTATGCCAGTTACCTCGTTACCGGTATTGTTCTCTTTTCTCGTTCCCGTGTTCCGGCATCCCCGTGATCAAATCACAAAGTGTCTGGCCAGACGATGATGGATACCATAACACCGAGAGGGCCCAGAGATATCTCTCCATCGTCGGAGGAGCAAATCCCAATCTTGAGCTATCAAGTTACTTGACATACTTTTCCATGAACCCGTAAGCCGCCGTAATAGCCACCCATTTACGGATGACGTTTAACAAACCCCAAAGTTCATGAAGCAAGCATGAAGTAACTCGATACTCTCATGGTCTAAGGAATTATGCAAACGTTAACCATCTCTGTGTTATTAACCATTAACTTATGACGAATGAATCTCATAGCATAATATCAATTCGGGTCGATTCAACACAAATGTTCTTCTAACATTGTGCCCTCAAAATTGCCAGCATAGCCATGCCCATGATCAGGAAAACAGGATCATCATGCAATACTTGAGCCAGTCTTAGAGGCCAGACTAGGAATACATTTTACCGTTTATTATTCCACACGTGCATATGAGTCTTCCTTCGAGCCTCGTGGTTATTGTAGACTCGAGAACCATAGCAGTTATAGCATGGAACATAAACCTAATTATGAACAGGGAGATAATCAATAACATATATTATTGCCTCTAGGGCATATCTCCTACAGCAGCAACGGCCAAGGAGGGGCCTCGGCTGTGGCGAGGCCGGCTTGAAGGCGCAGCAACGGAGGCGGCTTGGCGGCGCGGGTGAGACCGCGGCGAAGGCGAGGCGGCAAAACTGCGCTCGAGGCGGAGGCGGGCCACGGCGAGTGGCGAGGTGGCAGAACTGCGCTCGAGGAGGAGGCGGGCCATGGCGGGTGGCGAGGCGGCAGAATTGCGCTCGAGGCGGAGGCGGGCCACGGCGAGTGGCGAGGCGGCAGAATTGCGCTCGAGGCGGAGGCGGGCCACGGCGAGTGGCGAGCCGGTGATGGTGGCTCGGCAGCAGAGGCGGCGGCTTGCAGCAAAGGCAACTCGGTGAGTGAGGCCGCAGAGGCGGTTCGGAGATGACCGTGGCCGGCTTGGAACACGGCGGCTGATGCAGGGGCCGCGGCTGTTGAAGCGGCAATGGAGGCCGGCTGGTTGAAACCAAAACAGCTCGGAAGTCACGGCGACTGCGGCGGCTTGACAGCGCAGCGGCTCGGCGGTGACTCGGAGCGAGGTCCGCGCGGGGCAGCCCATCAGCAGCGGAGGCCGAGGCGGGTCCGTGTGGCACGACGGCAGAACGGACCGACGGAGGCGGCTACTCGCGGTAAAGGGACGAGCCGGCGGCGGAGGCGTGGCCGGTTCAGAATGACGGCGTTTGACTCGGGGAGGCGGCTTGGAGCAGAGGCCGGCTCACGGTGGCGACTTGAGCACGGAATCGGTGTAGCACGGGCCCGTCCAACAGCTGCACGGAATCGATCTGACAACCATTGACCGGACTGATTTTTGTAGCAACCGCTAATAGCAATCGGACCCGGCTGTCGAATACGTAGCGAAATCCACCGATGACTGCGGTGGGTCCCTGTAGTATATTGTGTGTGACGGAAACACTCTTGTCGATCTCGGCGACTTACAAAAAGCGAACATGTCACAACCTTATGGAAATCTGGACTGATGAACTCGAAGCTGATGTAATCCTTCTAAACCGGTTCTTCTTCATCTGGAAAATTGCGAACTTCTCGACCCTTGGGAGAGATCCCTCCAAGAACTCAACACCACCATGCGGGGCCCCACGGTGGGCGCCAACTGTCGTGGTTTTGTCACGGCAAGATGTCCTCGTGAAAGGACTTAGGTGTGAGGCCATCGCAACTAGGTAGTAGCCTGAACAGGGTTAATTGGGAACGAGAAGACATGAGTTTTACCCAGGTTCGGCCCCTCACGGTGGAGGTAAAAGCCTACATCCTGCTTTGCTATATTGATGATGATGATGATCTCGATTACAAGGGTGCTGTATTGCTACCTCTCATCTCGAGAGCCTCTTGATTTCTCTGTCTATCTAGACTTGTCAAACTTGTCCCCCTTGGGGAGCCCCGCCCCTCCTTATATATGTTGAAGGGGCGGGTTACATGTAGAGTCCTAGTAGGATTAGGACTTGACCTATTCTGACTTCCCATCGCGGACTCCTTAACCCTGGGCTTCTCTTCGTGGGCTTATGAGTCCTGGGCTTCTTATCTCCAGACGGGCGGCTTACATCCGGGCGGCTTACGCCGGGCGGCTTACATCCGGGCAGCTTACCGCCGGACTCATCTTCAGGGGCTCATGTCCTTGACTCCATGCATCTGCCGGGTCATAACTGTCTGCCGGGTCATAACTGTCTGTCGAGTCATAACTGTCTGTCGGGTCATACCGCGGGGTATATCCCCGACAGGATGCCTTCCGGGGCATCCCCAAGCTTAGCCACTTGAGTCTTCCTTGAGTATTACCTTGGGGTGCCTTGGGCATCCCCAAGCTTAGGGTCTTGCCACTCCTTATTCTCCTCATATCGATATCTCACCCAAAACTTGAAAACTTCAATCACACAAAACTTAACGGAACTTGTGAGATAGGTTAGTATGATAAAAAATAAATCATCCACTTAGGTACTGTCAAGACAAGATTCATAATTGTTCTCACATAATTCCTACTGTTTTCTATCATTTCCACAATTTATATTACTCAATATAAGCTATGGAAACACTAAAACAAGCAAACTATGCACTGAAAACAGAATCTGCCAAAAACAGAACAATGTGTAGTGAGCGATTTAAAAACCATACTTATGTACCTCCAAAAATTCTTAAAAATTAGGACAACGTAAAACATTTGTAACCCAATACTTTGTAAAAAAATTAGAATTTTCTCACGCTCCAGTACACAATAGAAATTCCAGCACTGGACGTAAAAGTTTCTGTTTTTGCACAGAATCAAATCAACAAGCATCCACACTATCCCAAAGGCTTTACTTGGCACATTATTGAAGGAAAACATATAAAACATGATTACTACAGTAGCTTAATCATGTGAACACTCAAAAACAGTAGGTATAAGTATTGGGTTGTCTCCCAACAAGCGCTTTTCTTTAATGCCTTTTATCTAGGCATGATGATTTCAATGATGCTCGCATAAGAATAAAGAATTGAAACATAAAGAGAGCATCATGAAGCATATGACTAGCACATTTAAGCCTAACCCTCTTCCTATGCATAGGGATTTTGTGAGCAAACAATTTATGGGAGCAAGAATCAACTAGCATAGGAAGGCAAAACAAGCAAAACTTCAAACTTTCAACACATAGAGAGGAAACTTGATATTATTGCAACACCTACAAGCATATGATCCTCTCTCATAATAATTTTCAGTAGCATCATGAATTAATTCAACAATATAGCTATCACATAAAGCATTCTTTCATGATCCACAAGCATAGAAATTTTACTACTCTCCACATAAGCAACTTTCTTCTCATTCATAATAGTGGGATCAAACTCAACAAAATAACTATCATGAGATACTTGATTGGCATAATCCAATTGAAAATTAAAATCATGATGACAAGTTTCATATTTATCATTATTCATTATAGCATACATGTCATCACAATAATCATCATAGATAGGAGGCATGCAATCATCATAATAAATTTTCTCATCAAAACTTGGGGGACTAAAAATATCATCTTCATCAAACATAGCATCCCCAAGCTTGTGGCTTTGCATATCATTAGCATCATGGATACTCATAGAATTCATACTAACAACATTGCAATCATACTCATCATTCAAAGATTTTATGCCAAACATTTTATTGAATTCTTCTTCTCTCAATTGAGCACAATTTTCCGCTCCATCATTTTCAAGAAAGACATTATAAAGATGAATAATATGAGGCAACCTCAATTCCATTTTTTTGTAGTTTTCTTTTATAAACCAAACTAGTGATAAAACAAGAAACTAAAAGATTCAATTGCAAGATCTAAAGATATACCTTCAATCACTCACCTCCCCGGCAACGGCTCCAGAAAAGAGCTTGATGTCTACTACGCAACTTTATTCTTGTAGACTCGTGTTGGGCCTCCAAGTGCAGAGTTTTGTAGGACAGTAGCAATTTTCCCTCAAGTGGATGACATAATGTTTATCAATCCGTGGGAGGCGTAGGATGAAGATGGTCTCTCTCAAACAAACCTGCAATCAAATACAAGAAATCTCTTGTGTCCCCAACACACCCGATACAATGGTAAATTGTATAGGTGCACTAGTTCGGCGAAGAGATGGTGATACAAGTGTAGTATGGATAATAGATATAGGTTTTTGTAATCTGAAATAATAAAAACAGCAAGGTAACAAACGATAAAAGTAAGCACAAACGGTATTGCAATGCTTAAAAACAAGGCCTAGGGTCATACTTTCACTAGTGCAATCTCTCAACAATGCTAACATAATTGGATCATATAACAATCCCTCAACGTGCGACAAAGAATCACTCCAAAGTTCCTATTAGCAAAGAACATAAGATAGAAATTGTTGTAGGGTATGAAACCACCTCAAAGTTATCCTTTCCGATTGATCTATTGAGCCATTCCTATAATTGTCACAAACAGCCCTAGAGTTCGTACTAAAATAACACCATATGATACACATCAACCAACTCTAATGTCACCTAGATACTCCAATGTCACCACAAGTATCCGTGAGTTGATTATATGATATGCATCAAACAACTTCATAATCATAATATTCAATCCACACAAAGATCTTCAAGGAGCACCCCAAAGTTTCTATCGGAGAAAAGATAATGATAACGTGCATCAAACCCTATGCATAGATTACCCCATTGTCACCTCGGGAATCTGCGAGTTGAGTGCCAAAACATATATCAAGTGAATCAATATAATACCCCATTGTCACCATGGGTATTCATATGCAAGACATACATCAAGTGTTCTCAAATCCATAAAAAGTATTCAATCCAATAATAGTGAAACCTCAAAGGTAAAAACTCAATTCATCACAACAAGATAGAGAGGGAGAAACACCATATGATCCAACTATATTAACAAAGCTCACGGTACATCAAGATCGTGCCAAATCAAGAACACGAGAGAGAGAGATAAAACACATAGCTACTGGTACAAACCCTCAGCCCCGAGGGTGAACTACTCCCTCCTCGTCATGGAGACCGCCGGGATGATGAAGATGGCCTCCGATGATGATTCCCCCCTCCGGCAGGGTGCCGAAAAAGGGCTGTAGATGAGATCGTGGAGGTACAGAGGCTTGCGGCGGCGTAAAAACTCATCTAGGTTAACTTTCAGGGGTTTCTAAATATATATGATATTTTGGCATTGGAATCACGCGAAGAGGTGCCACAGGGGGCCCACGAGGCACCAGGGCGCGCCTGGGGGGGGGCAGGCGCGCCCAAGTGGCTCGTGGGGCCCCTGTGGCTCTTCTGCTGCTTCCCCGAAGCTTCCTGGGTCTGTTTCCTTCCAGAAAAAATCATCAAAAAGTTTCGCTGCATTTGGACTTCGTTTGATATGGATTTTCTGGAAAACCAAAAACAAGCAGTAAACAGGAACTGGCACTAGGTCAATATGTTAGTCCATGAAAATCATATAAAATCCATATAAAAGTGCACCAAAATCATACAAAACTATAATAAACATGGCATGAATACTTCATAAATTATAGATAAGTTGGAGACGTATCATGCATCATCCCTTCCTCTTCGGGGAAAATACCAACGCAAGCTACAAGTAGCACTAAGCGACGGCAAACCCGAGCTAGAGCTCGAACTCGAGCTTAAAACGGAGGGGGTTCGGAGCGGTTGCTCACATTGGAGGACAAGGAGGCTCGTCGGAGCTTGGAACGCGGCACGACGGTAGATCGAGGGTGGCGTTCGTCGGTGCCCGAAGTGGATGCGGCGGTCGATCCGGTTGACGTAGGGCTCCCCGGCTCCAGCCGAAGGGCGGAGCCGTCGTGGACGTCGATGACGGTCCTCCTGTGCTTCTCCGTACGGCGCGGGGTGACTGGTGGCCGTGGGATTGACGGCTGCGCGTCAACGACCGCGCTCGGGCGAGGAAGAACAGAGAGGGGGAAGAGGTGAGCGAGGGGATTGGGGCGCGCTAGGGTTTGTCCGCGAGGGAGAGGAGGCTGGGCGCGGTCTTATCCCCTCCGCGGCTCATCGGATGGACGACGCGTGCGCCCGCCGGCGTCGACACGGAGGAGGGAGGAGGGAGACGACGGGGGGAGCGGCTGGGCCGACTGGGCCAGGCACTGTGCACTAAGGCCCTGTGCACTAAGGCCCTGTGCACAGTGGCCTTTCTCTTTTCTTTTTCTTTTTTTTCTGTTTTCTTCTTTTTCCACTCTATTTTGCAATTTGTTTTGCCATCAAATGATTTTTGTAAAACATGGGACCTGGCCACATATTTACATTGCATTATTTGGCAGTGCCACAAAAAGTTTGGAGCTTATTTGAACTCATTTGATTTTTTGCTTAAATTGAAATGGGTTAAATGGGATTGTTTTGGTCCTGTTTTTTGGATGTTAGGGTCAGATTGAGCAAAGAAGTGATGTTGTTCTCCTTAGCCATAATTATCTATGGAATATTTGCAAAGATATGAACTATTTAGTTTGCTTGTTTGTGCAACTTTTATTTTCATTTGCAATTCAAATTTGATTTTGAATTTGATTTTGGAACAAGTGGTAATTGCTATTAGTAAAAGGAACTGACTTGGCATTAATCAAAAGGGATTACTGTAGCTTAATACATGGGGATGTTACACTATGTCGGTGCCAAGTGGCATGTGTTTAAAGTATCCTTGTCAGGATAGCTGATTGCTGAAATATGGTAGTTTATGGGTGCAGGGATTCACCATGTTGCGGCCTTCGTCAGCGGAGTGGACCCCAGGAATTAATCAAGGCTGCTATGCTATTTTACGCTGAGATTCTATCATAGTTATATATTTTTTGCTTACCTAGCTCTTTGCCATGCAGTTCTAGCAGTTGGTGGGACCATTTGTTGTCTCAGGTCGACCTCAAATATCTGGTGGAACTATAGCATGGCTTTTGATACTCTAATGTATTTTAAATTTACTTTTGGTTTATTTGCTAACTTGCTAATTGCCTTCTTACAACTCACGGTGGATACGTGTATGAAAGTGTGATCGGGTATAAACATGAGAGAACTAGGAATCAAACAGTGGATTGTACTTCATTTGTGCATTGAGATGAACTGATTTTTAGACGCGGCAACAAGTTACAAAACAGAGATTAATGTTTTAAAGTTATATCCAATTGCTCAGTAAGAACTATGATCGATCAGTAGTAGGTTACTTGTAGTGTCCGGCAAGTATTATGTTTCGGTAAAATAGTTTAGCTGAGTTATTATTGGCGTGAGATTATGTGGGATGTGGGATGTCCACTTGTCCATCAAAAATTATGTGGACACATGTGGCCCCCCACTTATATTATGCGACAGATGTGGATGTGGATGTGGATTGGGGTTGGGATTAGTCTGTTGAGTTACGGTCGTCTGAGCGGAATAATTACCCTACTTTAGAAAATATGGCAAATAGCGTTTCATTAGAGATGGTTTTGTAGCCAATTGCATGAGCGAGCCGCTCATATTTTTTCCATCAAGTCGTACAATTTTTTGGATAGGTTAGCAGTGTAAATACATTTGTTGGTTGCTTTAAGAGTTAATAGCGGACACAGTGGCGTATTAGTTGCATGTCCAACAATGGACATCTTATTTTTGTTTCATGATAATGCATGACATTTCAACTCTATGTTACAATGTGGTAATGGATCAAGAGACATCAGATCTGCCTTCTTGGCTCGGGGGGCGTCACAGGCGGGGCACACCTCCTTCCCTGTCACGCCCAATATGCGGTCCTATCCTCAAGGAGCTCGGAAGTTCCACTAAGGAGAGAAGCGCATATCGAAGACGCTTTGCAAGGTGGATATCATTACAACATACCATGTACTGAATAGATGAGAATACCAGATAAAGGCTTACACTCACCACAAGCTACAACATGAATACATCAATATACATCAATACATAGCAATCATCATACAGAAGAGCAGGATCTGACTACGGATGAAACCAAACGAAAAAAGAAGAACGACATCCACCCTGCTAATCCCAGGCTGCCAACCGGGAACCCATCCTACGATCGACGAAGAAGAAGAAGCAGAAGAAGAACTCCAAAAGCAAGCATGCATCAGTCTCACGTCAAAGCATCGCTTTACCTGTACCTGCACCTGTTGTTGTAGGAAACTGTGAGCCACGAGGACTCAGCAATCCCATAACCATGGGTATCAAGACTAGCAAAGCTTAATGGGTATGGAATGGATAAGTGGTGAGGTTGCAGCAAGCACTAAGCATTGTATGGTGGCTAACTTACGAGTACAAGAATAAGAAGAGTAACTACGCATAATCGGGCGCAAGACTAGAATGACCAAGAAGTGATCCTGAACACCAACTTACGGTTCAAGCATAACCCCACCGTGTTCTCTTCCTGAACTCCCTCAAAAGGAGACGATCACGGTTACGCACGTGGTTGGTGTATTTTAATTAGATTTAGTGTCAAGTTCTCTACAACCGGAGGTTATAAATTTCCAGGTCGCCACATAATCACCGGCATGGCTCTCCGAAAGATTTAACCCTGCAGGGGTGCTCCAAGTAGTCCATTATAAATTACCACACGCATCCGATGGAACATCCTCACACCATGATAACACGATGCTTACGATAAGGAATCCCGGTGGACAAGCCACTTGTAAAAGGTAAAACTAAACCAGCAAGACCTCCCGACGTGTCGACGATCCCGATAGGATCCGCGTATCTCGTTCTAAGGACACGGCGGATAAGCTACGCGTACAGGTACCAAAGACCCCAAGTTGCCTAGGGGCGGCCCCGCACACTGCTCTAGTTTTGGACCAACACTCATGAGGAGCACTGGCCCGGGTTGTTGATTAAATTATCCACGGGGTCCGAAAAGTCCCTATGCAAGTTTTAGTTGTTATTAGGCAAATAGATTACCAATGTTGGGCCTTGCTGGAGAAGTCTTATCCTAAAACGAATGATCAGGGGGGGCCCATAATACCCCACATGTGTTAGAAGCTCTCATCATGGAACATAACACTGGTATTACGGAAACTAGGGGGGCAAGAGTGAAACAAAACACCAAGCAAAAGGCCGAGCCTTGCACCCTTTACCAAGTATATAGATACATTAATTAAATAAAAGATATTGTGATATCCCATGATATCCATGTCCCAACATGGAACAAACTGCAACTGCACCTGCAACTAGCAACGCTATAAGAGGGGCTGAGCAAAGCGGTAACATAGCCAAACAACGGTTTGTTTGGATGGTGGAAGGTTAGAGGCTGTATCTGTTGGAAATATGCCCTAGAGGCAATAATAAATTGGTTATTATTATATTTCCTTGTTCATGATAATCGTTTATTATCCATGCTATAATTGTATTGATTGGAAACTCAAATACATGTGTGGGTACATAGACAACACTGTGTCCCTAGTAAGCCTCTAGTTAACTAGCTCGTTGATCAAAGATGGTTAAGGATTCCTAGCCATAGACATGAGATGTCATTTGATAACGGGATCACATCATTAGGAGAATGATGTGATGGACAAGACCCAAACTGTAAACGTAGCATATGATCGTGTCAGTTTATTGCTATTGTTTTTCTGCATGTCAAGTATCTGTTCCTATGACCATGAGATCATGCAACTCCCTGACATCGGAGGAGTACCTTGTGTGTATCAAACGTCGCAACGTAACTGGGTGACTATAAAGGTGCTCTACAGGTATCTTCGAGGATGTCTGTTGGGTTGGCATGGATCAAGACTGGGATTTGTTACTCCGTGTGACGGAGAGGTATCTCAGGGCCCACTCGGTAACACAACATCACAATGAGCCTTGCAAGCAATGTGACTAAAGTGTTAGCCACGAGATATTGTATTACGGAACGAGTAAAGAGACTTGCCAGTAACGAGATTGAACTAGGTATAGAGATACCGACGATCGAATCTCGGGCAAGTAACATACCGAAGAATAAAGGGAACAGTATACGGGATTAACTGAATCCTTGACATAGAGGTTCGACCGATAAAGATCTTCGTAGAATATGTAGGAACCAATATGGGCATCCAGGTCCCACTATTGGTTATTGGTCGTAGAGGTGTCTCGGTCATGTCTACATAGTTCTCGAACCCGCAGGGTCTACACACTTAACGTTTGGTGACGATTAGTATAGTTGAGTTATTGTGTTGGTGACCGAAGGTTGTTCGGAGTCCCGGATAAGATCCCGGACATGATGAGGGTCTCCGGAATAGTCCGGAGGTAAAGATTGATATATGTGATAATAGTGTTTTGATCTCCGGAAGAGTTCCGGAATTCACCGGAAGGGGTTCCGGATGTTTACCGAAGTGTTCGGGTACAGCAACACTTTATATGAGCCAAAGGGGTAAAGCCCACGAGGTAGTGGAAAGTGCAAAAGGAAGTTTTGCTGCTGCCTTAAGCGGTACTACCGCTGGTAAGGCAGTACTACCGCGTAAGTGGTACTACCGCTTGTGTGAAGCGGTACTACCGCATAAGCGGTACTACCGCTTGTGTGAAGCGGTACTACCGCTCGTGAGCGGTACTACCGCTTGTGCGCGATACTGCAGGGATCCGAGTTGGACTCTTTCCCTGCGGGCCAAACCGACCTTCTGCGGGCAAAACCGACCTAGAGGAGGCTTTTACTCCAAGTTTAGACCCCAAGGCTCAACATATAAATAGAGGGGCAGGGCTAGCACACGGGATTGATTAGGATTTCCCAAGCCGTGTGCCGGCAACCCTAACCCTCTAGTTCTCTCGTCATAATCTCCGTAGTGCTTGGCGAAGCCCTGCAGAGATTGTTCCTCACCATCATCACCACGCCGTCGTGCTGCCGGAACTCATCTACTACTTCATCATCGCTCGCTGGATCGAGGAGGTGAAGGCGTCATCAAGCCGTACGTGTGTTGAACGCGGAGGTGCCGTCCGTTCGTCACTAGTTCGTGATCGGATCGAGGGACGACTTGCGATTTGGATCGCGGAGACGTTCGACTACATCAACCGCGTTTCTTAACGCTTCCGCTTAGCGATCTACAAGGGTATGTAGATTCACTCTCCCTCTCGTAGATGCTCATCACCATGGATAGATCTTGTGTGTGCGTAGGAAAATTTTTGTTTCCCATGCAACGTTCCCCAACAGTGGTATCAGAGCTAGGTCTATGCGTAGATGAGATCTCGAGTAGAACACAAACGAGTTGTGGGCGTGGGTGTATACATATTGCTTGCCGTTACTAGTTGATACTTGATTCGGCGGTATTGTGAGATGAAGCGGCCCGGACCGACATTACGCGTACGCTTACGCGAGACAGGTTCCTTCAACTGACATGTAACTTCGTTGCATAAAGATGGCTAGCGGGTGTCTGTCTCTCTCACTTTAGTTGAATCGATTTCAATGAAGAGGGTTCTTTTAGAGGATCAAAAAGCAATCACTACACCACGTTGTGGTTTTGCGTAGGTAAGAACGGTTCTTGCAAACCCGTAGTAGCCACGTAAAATTTGCAACAACAATTAGAGGACGTCTAACTTGTTTTTGCAGGGTATGTTGTGATGTGATATGGCCAATTACATGATGAGATATATGTGATGTATGAGATGATCATGTGTTGTATAGAATATCACGACTTGCATGTCGATGAGTACGGCAACTGGCAGGAGCCATAGAGTTGTCTTTAATTATTTTCGCCGTTTTGCTTTACTTTATCGCTATGAGTTAGCAATAGTCGTGGAAGCAACAGTCGGCGCGACAACCTCATGGCGACACGTTGATGGAGATCAAGATGATGGAGATCATGGTGTCATGCCGGTGACGATGGAGATCATGCCGGTGCTTTGGAGATGGAGATCAAAAGCACAAGTTCATGGCCATATCATGTCACTTATGATTTGCATGTGATGTTAATCCTTTTATGCATCTTATTTTGCTTAGGACGACGGTAGCATTATAAGGTGATCCCTCACTTAAATTTCAAGATAAAATTGTGTTCTCCCCGAGTGTGCACCGTTGCGAAAGTTCGTCGTTTCGAGACACGCCGTGATGATCGGGTGTGATAGACTCTACGTTCACATACAACGGGTGTAAGCCATGTTGCACGTGCGGAACACTCGGGTTAAACTTGACGAGCCTAGCATGTACAGACATGGCCTCGGAACACAAGAGACCGAAAGGTCGAACATGAGTCATATAGTAGATATGATCAACATAAAGATGTTCACCATTGAAACCACCTCAACTCACGTGATGATCGGACTTGAGTTGGTGGATTTGGATCATGTTACACTCGAATGACCGGAGGGATGTCAATTTGAGTGGGAGTTTTTAAGTAATATGATTAACTAAACTCATTATCTAGAACAATAGTCTAAGTTGTCTTTGCTATATTTATGTTGTAGATCATGGCTCGCGCAGTAGCACCCCTGAATTTTAATGCGTTCCTAGAGAAAGCTAAATTGAAAGATGATGGAAGTAACTTTGTGGACTGGGCCCGTAATCTAAGGATTATCCTTACGGCTTCCCAGAAGGCTTATGTCCTTGATGCACCGCTTGGTGATCCACCCGCTCCAGTTGAGTCTCTAGACGTTGTGAACGCCTGGCAGGCTCGTTCTGAAGATTACTCAATAGTTCAATGTGCAATATTGTATGGCTTAGAACCGGGACTTCAAAGACGTTTTGAACGTCATGGAGCATATGAGATGTTCCAGGAGTTGAAGTTTATCTTTCAGAAGAATGCCCGGATCGAGAGATATGAGATCTCCGATAAGTTCTATGCTTGCAAGATGGAGGAGAACGGGTCTATCAGTGATCACGTACTCAGAATGTCTGGGTACTCCACCCGTCTGGCTAAATTGGGGATGCCCCTTCCGCCAGAGGCTATCACTGACAGAGTTCTTCAATCATTGCCACCTAGCTACAAGAGCTTCGTGTTGAACTATAACATGCACGGGATGAACAAGTCAGTCGCCGAGCTGTTTGCGATGCTAAAAGCCACTGAGTCTGAAATTCAGAAGGAGCATCAAGTGTTGATGGTCAATAAAACCACTAGTTTCAAGAAAAATGGCAAGGGTAAGAAGGGTAACTCCAAGAAGAGTGGCAAAGCAGTTGCTCCTCTCGTGAAGAAACCCAAGGCTGGACCCAAACTAGAAACTGTGTGCTTTCATTGCAAGGGAACTGGACACTGGAAGCGGAACTGCCTCAAGTATTTGGCTGACAAGAAGGCGGCCAACAACAAACAAGGTATATATGATATACATGTTATTGCTGTGTACCTTACCAACTCTCGTTGTAGTGCCTGGGTATTTGATACCGGTGCAGTTGCTCATATTTGCAACTCAAAACAGGAACTGCGGAATAAACGGAGGCTGGCAAAGGACGAAGTGACGATGCGCGTGGGAAATGGTTCCAAGGTTGATGTGATCGCCGTCGGCACGCTCGCTCTTCGATTACCATCGGGATTAGTGATGAACCTGAATAATTGTTATTTAGTGCCTGCGTTAAGCATGAACATTATATCTGGATCTTGTTTATTGCGAGACGGTTACTCATTTAAATCAGAGAATAATGGTTGTTCTATTTATATGAGTAATATCTTTTATGGTCATGCACCCAATGTGAGGGGTTTATTCTTATTAAATCTCGATAGTAATGATACACATGTTCGTAACATTGATGCCAAAAGATGTAGAATTGATAATGATAATACCACTTTCTTGTGGCACTGCCGTTTAGGTCATATTGGCGTAAAACGCATGAGGAAGCTCCATGCTGATGGACTTTTGGAGTCACTTGATTTTGAATCACTTGACACATGTGAGCCATGCCTTATGGGCAAGATGACTAAAACGCCGTTCTCTGGTACAATCGAACGGGCAAGTGACTTGTTGGAAATCATACATACTGATGTGTGCGGTCCGATGAGCATTGAGGCGCGCGGTGGTTATCATTACTTTCTCACCTTCACTGATGACTTAAGTAGATATGGGTATATTTACTTAATGAAACACAAGTCTGAAACGTTTGAAAAGTTCAAACAATTTCAGAGTGAAGTTGAGAATCATCGTAACAAGAAGATTAAATTCCTACGATCTGATCGAGGAGGAGAATATCTGAGTTATGAGTTTGGCAGTCACTTAAGACAATGTGGAATTGTTTCACAACTAACACCGCCTGGAACACCACAGCGTAATGGTGTGTCCGAACGTCGTAATCGAACCTTATTGGATATGGTGCGATCTATGATGTCTCTTGCCGATTTGCCACTATCGTTTTGGGGTTATGCATTAGAGACAACTGCATTCACTTTAAATAGGGCACCATCAAAATCCGTTGAGACGACGCCTTATGAACTTTGGTTTGGCAAGAAGCCAAAGTTGTCGTTTCTTAAAGTTTGGGGATGTGATGCTTATGTCAAAAAGCTTCAGCCTGAAAAGCTGGAACCCAAAGCGGAAAAATGCGTCTTCATAGGATACCCAAAAGAGACAGTTGGGTATACCTTCTACCTCAGATCCGAAGGCAAAGTGTTTGTCGCTAAAAACGGAACATTTCTTGAGAAAGAGTTTCTCTCGAAAGAATTGAGTGGGAGGAAGATAGAACTTGATGAGGTTGTTGAACCTTTACTTCAACCTGAGAGTAGCGCAGCGCAGAAAGATGTTTCTGTAGAGCCTACATCAGCTGAAGAGGAAGTTAATGATGATGATCATGAAGCTTTGGATCAAGTTGCTATCGAACCTCGTAGGTCGACAAGGACGCGTACTGCTCCTGAGTGGTACGGCAACCCTGTCTTAGAGGTCATGTTGTTGGACAACGATGAACCTACGAGCTATGGAGAAGCGATGATGGGCCCGGATTCCGAGAAGTGGTTAGAGGCCATGAAATCCGAGATGGGATCCATGTATGAAAACAAAGTATGGACTTTGGAAGTATTACCTGAAGGGCGTAAGGCCATTCAGAACAAATGGATCTTTAAGAGGAAGACGGACGCGGACGGTAATGTCACCGTCTATAAAGCTCGACTTGTGGCAAAGGGTTTTTCACAAGTTCAAGGAGTTGACTACGATGAGACCTTCTCACCCGTAGCGATGCTTAAGTCCGTCAGAATCATGTTAGCAATAGCTGCCTTTTTCGATTATGAAATTTGGCAGATGGATGTCAAAACAGCGTTCCTTAACGGTTTCCTTAAGGAAGAGTTGTATATGATGCAACCAGAAGGTTTTGTCAATCCAGATAATGCTGACAAAGTTTGCAAAATCCAGCGATCCATTTATGGACTGGTGCAAGCATCTCGGAGTTGGAATCTTCGCTTTGATGAGGTGATCAAAGCGTTCGAGTTTATACAAGTTTACGGAGAAGCTTGTATTTACAAGAAAGTGAGTGGGAGCTCTATAGCGTTTCTAATATTATATGTGGATGACATATTACTGATTGGAAACAATATAGAAATGTTGGAAAGCGTGAAGGGATATTTGAACAAGAGTTTTTCAATGAAGGACCTAGGAGAAGCTGCTTTCATATTAGGCATCAAGATCTATAGAGATAGATCAAGACGCTTAATAGGACTTTCACAAAGCACATACCTAGACAAAGTTTTGAAGAAGTTCAAAATGGATCAGTCCAAGAAAGGGTTCTTGCCTGTTTTGCAAGGTGTGAAGTTGAGTAAGACTCAATGCCCAGTGACTGCAGAAGATAGAGAAAAGATGAGTGTCATCCCCTATGCTTCAGCCATAGGCTCTATCATGTATGCAATGCTGTGCACAAGACCCGATGTCAGCCTTGCCATAAGTATGGTCGGAAGGTTTCAAAGTGATCCAGGAATGGAACACTGGACGGCGGTCAAGAATATCCTGAAGTACCTGAAAAGGACTACGGACATGTTTCTCGTTTATGGAGGTGATCAAGAGCTCGTCGTAAAGGGTTACATCGATGCAAGCTTTGACACTGATCCGGATGACTCTAAGTCTCAAACCGGATACGTATTTATTCTTAATGGGGGTGCGGTTAGCTGGTGCAGTTCCAAGCAAAGCGTGGTAGCTGATTCTACATGCGAAGCGGAGTACATCGCTGCCTCGAAGGCGGCGAAGGAAGGTGTCTGGATGAAGGAGTTCATGACAGATCTTGGAGTAGTGCCTAGCGCGCTTAACCCAATGACTCTGTTTTGTGATAATACTGGTGCCATTACTCTAGCCAAGGAACCAAGATTTCACAAGAGGACCAGACACATAAAGCGACGTTTCAATTCCTTCCGCGATTACATCAAGGAGGAGGACATAAATATTTGCAAAGTACACACGGATCTGAATGTTGCAGATCCGATGACTAAACCTCTTCCAAGGGCTAAACATGAACAACACCAGAACTGCATGGGTGTTCGATTCATTACAATGTAAATCACATAGTGATGTGAACTAGATTATTGACTCTAGTGCAAGTGGGAGACTGTTGGAAATATGCCCTAGAGGCAATAATAAATTGGTTATTATTATATTTCCTTGTTCATGATAATCGTTTATTATCCATGCTATAATTGTATTGATTGGAAACTCAAATACATGTGTGGGTACATAGACAACACTGTGTCCCTAGTAAGCCTCTAGTTAACTAGCTCGTTGATCAAAGATGGTTAAGGTTTCCTAGCCATAGACATGAGATGTCATTTGATAACGGGATCACATCATTAGGAGAATGATGTGATGGACAAGACCTAAACTGTAAACGTAGCATATGATCGTGTCAGTTTATTGCTATTGTTTTTCTGCATGTCAAGTATCTGTTCCTATGACCATGAGATCATGCAACTCCCTGACATCGGAGGAGTACCTTGTGTGTATCAAACATCGCAACGTAACTGGGTGACTATAAAGGTGCTCTACAGGTATCTCCGAGGATGTCTGTTGGGTTGGCATGGATCAAGACTGGGATTTGTTACTCCGTGTGACGGAGAGGTATCTCAGGGCCCACTCGGTAATACAACATCACAATGAGCCTTGCAAGCAATGTGACTAAAGTGTTAGCCACGAGATCTTGTATTACGGAACGAGTAAAGAGACTTGCCAGTAACGAGATTGAACTAGGTATAGAGATACCGACGATCGAATCTCGGGCAAGTAACATACCGAAGAACAAAGGGAACAGTATACGGGATTAACTGAATCCTTGACATAGAGGTTCAACCGATAAAGATCTTCGTAGAAAATGTAGGAACCAATATGGGCATCCAGGTCCCGCTATTGGTTATTGGCCGTAGAGGTGTCTCGGTCATGTCTACATAGTTCTCGAACCCGCAGGGTCTACACACTTAACGTTTGGTGACGATTAGTATAGTTGAGTTATTGTGTTGGTGACCGAAGGTTGTTCGGAGTCCCGGATAAGATCCCGGACATGACGAGGGTCTCCGGAATAGTCCGGAGGTAAAGATTGATATATGTGATAATAGTGTTTTGATCTCCAGAAGAGTTCCGGAATTCACCGGAAGGGGTTCCGGATGTTTACCGAAGTGTTCGGGTACAGCAACACTTTATATGAGCCAAAGGGGTAAAGCCCACGAGGTATTGGAAAGTGCAAAAGGAAGTTTTGCTGCTGCCTTAAGCGGTACTACCGCTGGTAAGGCAGTACTACCGCGTAAGCGGTACTACCGCTTGTGTGAAGCGGTACTACCGCTCAAGCGGTACTACCGCTCGTGAGCGGTACTACCGCTTGTGCGCGATACTGCAGGGATCCGAGTTGGACTCTTTCCCTGCGGGCCAAACCGACCTTGTGCGGGCAAAACCGACCTGGAGGAGGCTTTTACTCCAAGTTTAGACCCCAAGGCTCAACATATAAATAGAGGGGCAGGGCTAGCACATGGGATTGATTAAGATTTCCCAAGCCATGTGCCGGCAACCCTAACCCTCTAGTTCTCTCGTCATAATCTCCGTAGTGCTTGGCGAAGCCCTGCAGAGATTGTTCCTCACCATCATCACCACGCCGTCGTGCTGCCGGAACTCATCTACTACTTCATCATCGCTCGCTGGATCGAGGAGGTGAAGGCGTCATCAAGCCGTACGTGTGTTGAACGCTGAGGTGCCGTCCGTTCGGCACTAGTTCGTGATCGGATCAAGGGACGACTTGCGATTTGGATCGCGGAGACGTTCGACTACATCAACCGTGTTTCTTAACGCTTCCGCTTAGCGATCTACAAGGGTATGTAGATTCACTCTCCCTCTCGTAGATGCTCATCACCATGGATAGATCTTGTGTGTGCGTAGGAAATTTTTTGTTTCCCATGCAACGTTCCCCAACAGTATCATGGCAATTTGGGAGGCTGACAAACAAGTGGTAGGTAGCGAGACATAGCGATAGCATCGAGACAACTAGCAAGCAAAGATAGTAGTGATATCCAAGGTAATGATCATCTTGCCTGAAATCCCTCTCGGAAGAAGATCGAGTCCATGAAGAAGACGAACAAGCGTAGTCGAACGAATCCTCACAATCCCAACGTAACCGGAACTATCGAGAAGAAGCACAACCGGAAAGAAGCAAACAACATGGTAAACACACAAGCATAATCATGACATGATGCACAACCAAGTATGATGCATGTCCGGTTTAAATAGGCATGGCATGGCAAATGCAACAGTCAAATACTACACATTAAGTGAAGCTCAATATGCAACTTGTTGCATATTGATGAAACTCCACATTCAATTATTTTAGTTCACTCCCGTTTATGCTACTCAACCATTTTAAATGTTGTTAAACATGGCAAGAGGTGAAGCATAAGTAAACTACTCATCTAGGCAATTTAAATGAGGCCGGAAACAACACATAACAATTCCGGAAAATCCCCATATGTAATTTTTGAAATATGTACTGTTCTGCCTAAAACACATTTTAATGTTGTTAAACAGCAAAAGTAATGTCACCATGTTAATCTACATGTTTTTCTAGACCATTTACATATAAAGTTTATTTAATTCAGAGCTACGGTTATTTAGTTATGAAATAAATCATTTTAACATATCATTTAGCAATTTTAATGCAAACATCAATTTTAAACATGGATGAAAGTTGCATATTATGAAACTACACGAAATTCCAAGCATTTTACAGATATGACTCATTTTAATCCGATGCACGGTTTGTGAGTTATTAAATGCATGAAACTAGGGGGGTTTTCTGCAAAACTGTTTTTCTGTAGAAAATAGTGAAATTCGCCAGACGGGAAAAATAAACAACGCGCGCTAAATCTGAGGCGGACTGGGCCTCACCAGAGGGGCTCAGCCCATGCGGTGGTGAGGAAGGCCGGCAGGGGGCGCGCTGGGCCGAAGCAAGGCTGGGCCTGGGCGCGATGACTGGGGTCAACGCGTGCACGCCTCGTCTGATCGAGCGAGGACGCGGCGACGACAGGAGGAAGCCGACGGGGCTGATGCAGGGGAAGCTGAGGCAGCGGCGGCGGGGCTTGAGCGGCTGCGAGTGCTGGATCCGGCGGAGCAGAGGGATGGGGCGGCGCGGAGCGGCGTGGATCTGGTAGGGAAGCACCTTGGCGCGTCGGCGGCGAACGTCGGGCGGCGGCGCTATGCTGTCTGAAGAAAAGAAGGCACAGAGAGGTTCAGAGAGGAAAAAAACAGGGGAAGGGAGGAGGCGTGGCGCTGGTGACGTTGGGGTCGCCGGCAGCGGGGTCCTGCTCGCCGGACGGCGAGGTGAGGTCGAGGAGGAGGTTGGGTCACGGAGGACGGCGGCACGGGCGAGCAGGGCAGTAGCGGTGCTCGCCGTGAACGAAGACGACGAGCGGTGCGGCGGCTCCGGCGTCGGAGTGCTTGGCGGTGCCGGGCTTGAGGAGGCCGTCGGCCATGGCATCCGGAGGTCTTGAATAGCAGACAAGTGAGAGAGCGAGGGGTGAGAGAAGAGATGAATAAAAGAGGGAGGAGAAGGAAGGAAGAGGCAGGAACAGAGGCGAGGTGCTTGACCTTCGATGATGGTAGCTGCGAGGCGAGGTGCGGGAGGGCCGACCATTGGGAAAAGCAGCAAGGCGGCTGGGATCGTCAGGAGGAGCTCGGGCTGGTGGTTGGTGGGAGGAGATGAGGCCGAGCACTCCTGCTCGAGGCCTCAGGCAGGCGCACTGCGGGCACGCGAGGAAGCAGAGGAGGGGCTCAGGATTGAGGTAGGTGGATGGACCGGAGGGGATGTGCTGGTTGGGTGGCGGCGGAAATCAAGGGAGGTGGCCGGGGGCTTTGGCTTGTTTGCTGGCGAGTTGGATCTGGAGCAGATCCCGAGGAAGGGGAGGCAGTGGGTGGCAGCGGCGAGGAGGATTGGATGGATGGGACGGCTAGGTCTAGGGTTGGACTGACTATATATAGCAAGTGGGTTAGGTTAGGGGCTAACTGGACCCTCCGATTTTGATCGGACGGCCGAGATAAAAGGCTAGTGGAGTCCAATGAAGAAACCGAAGATGTCTGGGGTAGTTCGGGATTGATCCGGACCCATCGGTCACGACCAGGCGGTTCGAGTTAGGGAATGTTTCAGATGCGCATGCGAGGGTGTCTTTGCACTGTGCAGAGAGGCTGGACATTAGACGATAGGGGAAATCGAAGACAACAGGGTCTGACAAAAGGCCACAGAGACAAGGGGGGTTTTGGTGGGCTCGGAGAAAAGAGAGAAGAGAGCGGTCCGGTTGGTCTCGGAATGGTCAACGAAAGGCAGCGGGGAGAAGCGGCAACTACGAATGCTACGAGTTTTTATGAAAATACCAGAATGCAGGGCGAATGATGCGATGATGAATGCAACAAACAAACAATCGACGTGGCGAAACTCGAAATACATGGAAGGCATCTGGAGTGTCGGTCTCGGGCTGTCACAACACTCCCCCACTTACAAGAGATCTCGCCCCGAGATCTAAGCATGAGAAGAGGAAGAGGAAAAAGGAAGAGGTAAAACAAAGTTGCTTCTTGGACAAACGAGTGAAACCAACAAACCTCGAAGGTTGCAAAGAGTTGAAGAATGGCTTGAGGAACAAGCAAGAATGCGAAACCACTCTGGTTGAAACGAGATAGATAAGGAATGAGAACAAAAAAGAATTTGGGCAGCACACCGGTAGAAAAGAGAAGCAAAGCTTGATAAGAAGAAAAAGACTTGAAAAGAGGGCACAACACTCCGGTAAAATGGATAAGCAAGGAAAGAACATGATCTTGGCGAAACGAGATAATGGGTCGAAGAGAGAAACACCACAATGCCTCCGGAACGAAAGAATAGAAGCTAGATCGTTGGAAAGAAAAGAACGGAGAAGAAAATGACAACTTCTACGACAATTGATTTTGAAAAGCATCCTCGCAAAGAAGGATTGAACGGAGTTGTTGGAAAATCAACAACGAAAAGAATAATCTTGTTATGGGCTTATGGAAAACATCTCCTAACTTGAGGTGAAATTCTGCCACTAACGGAACAATTGATTGCTTGAGAGCAACATGGAGATGAAAAACTTCTTCCACTGAGAGGATAAAAAGCAAGCTTGGATCATGGATAATCACCACAAATAGCAACAATCCATCGGAAAGGCTTTAGGTGAAATCTATACCAAGATAACTCATTCCTGAACGAAGAGAAAAAAAGATGGGTTTTAAATATCTCGTTCCTGACAACTCGTTGATTATGAAACACGAAGGGACATTGTCAAGAAAGACATAACACCACCTCAAAAGACAAGGTAGAAAGGATTTGCACTTTGAAATGCAAGACGAAGAATACTTGAGCTCCAACAAGAATCTTGCCGAAACACTTCAAGAATGAATTAAATCCTTGATGAACCACCATGAAGAAACTCTCGAAGAACTCCGGATGGATAACAAGATGATCAAAACGAAAGGAAGGTTACAAAGAACAAGATTAAGCCTTGTGATGATTTAGATGGAGCTTCATGACGAGATAATGAGAAAAAACTTTGAACTCCGGAAACAAAGACGAGCAACTTTGAATCGAGAATTTATTCATCATGAACAAACTCCGGAAGAAGGAATTAAATCACCTCCACGAAACAAGAATAAGAATTATGATATGTCTATCCTTCATAAAAATAAATTGATGAAAAGCAATGGATTTGCATACTACTTATTCTTCTTGAAAAGATTGAAGAGAGATATAGCGCCAAGTTGACGAAGTCTTCGAGGAAACACCGGTAGGATTTAAAAGAACGAATGAATTGATACGATAACAAAGAAAGAGGAATCTTGAACGAACCACCGTAAGAATTGAAAATGAATGAAGAAAAGAAAAGGAGTCCCCAGGAAGAATTAGGAAATGAATGAAGATACATGAGGGAATTTAGATACAAGATGACGAAGAGATCATGAGCTGACTAGAGAATACTTGAACGATGCACCTGAAGAATTAGAGAACGAGAAATGAACATTGAGAATGAAGAATTATGAAATGATGGCCTTCGGAGGATAAAAAATGGAAAGAACTCTTGAAATGCTTCGGATGGGTATGAAAAGAATTTCTCACAAATGAAAACAATTGTGAGGATGGCATGAAGCTAGAACCATGAATCTTCAGGAGAACGGACAAGGATTTAAGAGAAACCTTTCTTCGGTCTTCAAAGCTGAGAATGACGACAAGAACCACCAAAATTGTTGAGATACTTCGGAGTAATGAAGAATATAAAGGTTGAGCCATAGATGAAAAGAATTTGAAAGCGATCTTGGAGAAGGAAATTGACTGATGGAATCCATTCTTACGTCAAACTTTGAAAGAATTCGAGAATAACTCCGGAAAAATTAGAAGAGTCAGGTAAGATCCTGGGAAAAGACCTGTGGGTTATGGGCCCACTCAAAAGAAACACCGTTGGAATTGATTGCTTGAAATAGAGATTGCACCGGTTAGATTTAAATGGATTGAATAAGGTAGCAATCCCGAAATAGCTCGACCGGATCTTGAATGGAACCATGAATCTTCTGAGATATCTCTAGCACTCCGGAGAAGAATAGAGAGAGGTGAATAAGCAAGAGAAGCTTGGATAAGAACTTCCAACATGGGAAAATATTTGAATCAATGAAAGGGAAATGATCAACACCGAAAGCTTGAATTAAATCCACCGGAGAAGAAAACGAGAATGAAGAATGATGAACTTGTAGCTCCTGAGCATCTTCACGAGAAATCACCGGAGAAGAACATTGAAGGAAAAGAATGGAGAGACTTCTCATGAATAAAATGGATGCTTGATTTGAGAATTTTGACTCTGCAAGGAAAAGGATGGGAGGGTGGGAAAAATAAAGACAACTTAGGATGGATGGAATGAACTCCGTTGAAAAAACTGAGAATTGATCTTGCACATGGTGAAGAAGATTGAATTAACTCGAAGAGAAGCACGCCGGTTGAAAAGAAATTTCCATGATAATACGATCGGTCAAAAGGATTAGTATTCACATAGAAATATGAGAACACCGCTTAGGAAAGATATGGAATTCACACTTGACTTCGAAGCAACTCGAATACCGCAACTCAAAACAAAACAAAGGATTTGGCTTGGAGAATAAGCCAGAACAAACATATGATAGAGATTTCGTCCAAAATTTTTGTGGTGGGGACCACACGGGCTCGATCTTACAGCGACCATCAAGTACATTGCTGCCCTTGACATACGAAGCATCCCCGAGCCATAGCAAAGCTACAAGGGCTCTTTAAGACACCACGAGACCACTGTAAAAATGACCATGAGCAGGCGGACCACTAGACGTCGAACCCCAATCTCATATCATGCATCTGTCAGAAAGATATCCTAGGTAACTACTCGAATTCTCACCTAAGAACTCCCGAAACTTCTTGATATGCGATCAGGTTGCTGGTCCAGGAACCTACTCAGCAAACAACAACCTAATCAATTGCAACTGCATCCGCAACCCTTAACACACAACCGAGAAACTTCGCAAATTCGTCTACCTCAGACCTTCGAAAACACAGCGATACTAGTCACGGTGGATCATCCGAGCTATCTCCTCCAGTACTGGGGAAAAGTCACGACACTATTTGCCACCACAAAAAGTATAGAAGTGTTTCGATGTCGGCATCCTCTGGTATTCAGGAACTGAAACGATAGCGAATGTGACAAGAACCCCTTGGAGCTCAACTCCCCGGGTCCAATTCATACGGTCAGGAGGCACCAAGAACAGAATTCTATCACACCGATATCGCAACGATTCCGAAAATACCCGCGTGATCCTAAAAAAAATATTGAGTGAGAAGAGTAGTAGAATCAAAACACCTACGTCACAATTCCTCACCAGAGCGACGAAGGGGATAAGGAGAAAAAGAATTCCTACTCTCCCATATATAACTAGACTCAAAATAGTTTTTCTTTTCTAGACTCGTCAACGGTTCGATCAATCAAGGGGGCTCCTGCGGTCGGTAGAGGCTCTGATACCAACTTGTCACTCCCAATATGCGGTCCTATCCTCAAGGAGCTCGAAAGTTCCACTAAGGATAGAAGCGCATATCGAAGACGCTTTGCAAGGTGGATATCATTACAACATACCATGTACTGAATAGATAAGAATACCAGATAAAGGCTTACACTCGCCACAAGCTACAACATGAATACATCAATACATAGCAATCATCATACAGAAGAGCAGGATCCGACTACGGATGAAACCAAACGAAAAAAGAAGAACGACATCCACCCTGCTAATCCCAGGCTGCCAACCGGGAACCCATCCTATGATCGACGAAGAAGAAGAAGCAGAAGAAGAACTCCAAAAGCAAACATGCATCGCTTCCACGTCAAAGCATCGCTTTACCTGTACCTGCACCTGTTGTTGTAGTAAACTGTGAGCCACGAGGACTCAGCAATCCCATAACCATGGGTATCAAGACTAGCAAAGCTTAATGGGTATGGAATGGATAAGTGGTGAGGTTGCAGCAAGCACTAAGCATTGTATGATGGCTAACTTACGAGTACAAGAATAAGAAGAGTAACTACGCATAATCGGGCGCAAGACTAGTATGACCAAGAAGTGATCCTGAACACCTACTTACGGTTCAAGCCTAACCCCACCGTGTTCTCTTCCCGAACTCCCTCAAAAAGAGACGATCACGGTTACGCACGTGGTTGGTGTATTTTAATTAGATTTAGTGTCAAGTTCTCTACAACCGGAGGTTATAAATTTCCAGGTCGCCACATAATCGCGGGCATGGCTCTCCGAAAGATTTAACCCTGCAGGGGTGCTCCAAGTAGTCCATTATAAATTACCACACGCATCCGATGGAACATCCTCACACCATGATAACACGATGCTTACGACAAGGAATCCCGGTGGACAAGCCACTTGTAAAAGGTAAAACTAAACCAGCAAGACCTCCCGACGTATCGACGATCCCGATAGGATCCGCGTATCTCGTTCTCAGGACACGGCGGATAAGCTACGCGTACAGGTACCAAAGACCCCAAGTTGCCTAGGGGCGGCCCCGCACACTGCTCTAGTTTTGGACCAACACTCATGAGGAGCACTGGCCCGGGTTGTTGATTAAATTATCCACGGGGTCCGAAAAGTCCCTATGCAAGTTTTAGTTGTTATTAGGCAAATGGAGTACCAATGTTGGGCCTTGCTGGAGAAGTCTTATCCTAAAACGAATGATCAGGGGGGGCTCATAATACCCCACATGTGTTAGAAGCGCTCATCATGGAACATAACACCGGTATGACGGAAACTAGGGCGGCAAGAGTGGAACAAAACACCAAGCAAAAGGCCGAGCCTTCCACCCTTTACCAAGTATATAGATACATTAATTAAATAAGAGATATTGTGATATCCCATGATATCCATGTCACAACATGTAACAAACTACAACTGCACCTACAACTAGCAACACTATAAGAGGGGCTGAGCAAAGCGGTAACATAGCCAAACAACGGTTTGCTGGGATGGTGGAAGGTTAGAGGCTGTATCATGGCAATTTGGGAGGCTGACAAACAAGTGGTAGGTAGCGAGACATAGCGATAGCATCGAGACAACTAGCAAGCAAAGATAGTAGTGATATCCAAGGTAATGATCATCTTGCCTGAAATCCCGCTCGGAAGAAGATCGAGTCCATGAAGAAGACGAACAAGCGTAGTCGAACGAATCCTCACAATCGCAACGTAACCGGAACTATCGAGAAGAAGCACAATCGGAAAGAAGCAAACAACATGGTAAACACACAAGCATAATCATGACATGATGCACAACCAAGTATGATGCATGTCCGGTTTAAATAGGCATGGCATGGCAAATGCAACAGTCAAATACTACACATTAAGTGAAGCTCAATATGCAACTCGTTGCATATTGATGAAACTCCGCATTCAATTATTTTAGTTCACTCCCGTTTATGCTACTCAACCATTTTAAATGTTGTTAAACATGGCAAGAGGTGAAGCATAAGTAAACTACTCATCTAGGCAATTTAAATGAGGCTGGAAACAACACATAACAATTCCGGAAAATCCCCATATGCAATTTTCGAAATATGTACTGTTCTGCCTAAAACACATTTTTAATGTTGTTAAACAGCAAAAGTAACGTCACCATGTTAATCTACACGTTTTTCTAGACCATTTACATATAACGTTTATTTAATTCAGAGCTACGGTTATTTAGTTATGAAATAAATCATTTTAACATATCATTTAGCAATTTTAATGCAAACAACAATTTTAAACATTTTAAGCATGGATGAAAGTTGCATATTATGAAACTACACGAAATTCCAAGCATTTTACATATATGACTCATTTTAATCCGATGCACGGTTTGTGAGTTATTAAATGCATGAAACTAGGGGGTTTTTCTGCAAAACTGGTTTTCTGTGGAAAATAGAGAAATTCGCCAGACGGGAAAAATAAACCACGCGGGCCAAATCTGAGGCGGACTGGGCCTCACCAGAGGGGCTCAGCCCATGCAGTGAAGAGGAAGGCCGGCAGGGGGCACGCTGGGCCGAAGCAAGGCTGGGCCTGGGCGCGATGACTGGGGTCAACGCGTGCGCGCCTCCTTTGATCGAGCGAGGACGCAACGACGATAGGAGGAAGCCGGCGGGGCTGATGCAAGGGAAGCTGAGGCAGCATCGGCGGGGCTTGAGCGGCTACGGATGCTGGATCCGGCGGAACAGAGGGATGGGGAGGCGCGGAGCGGCATGGATCCGGTAGGGGAGCACCTTGGCGCGTCGGCAGCGAACGTCGGGCGGCGGCGCTGTGTTGTCTGAAGAAAAGAAGGCACAGAGAGGTTCAGAGAGGAAAAAAACAGGGGAAGGGAGGAGGCGTGGCGCTAGTGACCTTGGGGTCGCCGGCGGCGGGGTCCTGCTCGCCGGACGGCGAGGAGAGGTTGAGGAGGAGGTTGGGTCGCGGAGGATGGCGGCGCGGGCGAGCAGGGCAGCAGCGGTGCTCGCCGTGAACGAAGACGACGGGCGGTGCGGCGGCTCCGGCGTCGGAGTGCTTGGCGGTGCCGGGCTTGAGGAGGCCACCGGCCATGGCATCCGGAGGTCCTGAACAGCGGACAAGTGAGAGAGCGAGGGGTGAGAGAAGAGATGAATAAAAGAGGGAGGAGAAGGAAGGAAGAGGCAGGAACAGAGGCGAGGTGCTTGACCTTCGATGATGGTAGCTGCGAGGCGAGGTGCGGGAGGGCCGACCTGGTTGGAGCGGCTGCTCCATAGGGAAAAGCAGCAAGGCGGCTGGGATCGTCGGGAGGAGCTCGGGCTGGTGGTTGTTGGGAGGAGACGAGGCCGAGCATTCCTGCTCGAGGCCTCAGGCAGGCGCACTGCGGGCGCGCGAGGAAGCAGAGGAGGGGCTCGGGATTGAGGTGGGTGGATGGACCGGAGGGGATGCGCTGGTTGGGTGGCGGCGGAAATCAAGGGAGGTGGTCGGGGGCTTCGGCTTGTTTGCTGGCGAGTTGGATCAGGAGCAGATCCCGAGGAAGGGGAGGCAGTGGGTGGCGGCGGCGAGGAGGATTGGATGGATGGGACGGCTAGGTCTAGGGTTGGACTAACTATATATAGCAAGTGGGTTAGGTTAGGGGCTAACTGGACCCTCCGATTTAGATCGGACGGCCGAGATAAAAGGCTAGGGGAGTCCAATGAAGAAACCGAAGATGTCTGGGGTAGTTCGGGATTGATCCGGACCCATCGGTCATGACCAGGCGGTTCGGGTTAGGGAATGTTTCGGACGCACATGCGAGGGGGTCTGTGCACTGTGTAGAGAGGCTGGACATTAGACGATAGGGGAAATCGAAGACAACAGGGTCTGACAAAAGGCCACAGAGACAAGGGGGGTTTTGTTGGGCTCGGAGAAAAGAGAGAAGAGAGCGGTCCGGTTGGTCTCGGAACAGTCAACGAAAGGCAGCGGGGAGAAGCGGCAACTACGAACGCTACGTGTTTTTATGAAAATACCAGAATGCAAGGCGAATGATGCGATGATGAATGCAACAAACAAACAATTGACGCGGCGAAACTCGAAATACATGGAAGGCATCTAGAGTGTCGGTCTCGGGCTGTCACATCCCATTGATGGCGGTGGCATATCGGCACGAACACGGGGTGTGAAGGAGAGTGGGCGTCATGGCGAAGGTGAGGTGGGAGTCATCCGGTTTTAAAGGAGATGGCTCCAATAAGAAATGTCCTGCTACGACCGAAAAATGAGTAGGAAGGGGAGGGTCCAACAGGAAAAGGGAAGGGGCGTTGTGGGGTGGGTTTTTTTTGTGTTGGGCCCGCGTGTTGAAGATAACATGGCGAATAGTCCGGACAACCACATTTCTCCCTCACATGTGGTCTGGATTTCAGGGAGCCTGGACTGTCCTGACGGTTGAATTTTGAGGAGCCCGCTGGGCGCCCATTTGATGTCCGAACATGCCCGGTTATATGAGGGAGAAATGATCTTCGATCTTGAGGACGATCTTAATTTTTTGGTTAATTTATATATCAACTGCATATACCAATTGTAGCCCGTAGCAACGCATGGACGGTCTACTAGTAAATTTAGTTGGGTACTAAAATTGCCTTACGATTTGCGTGTTGTGGTATTACATAGTACGTACTGACTCCAGAGTGTTGTGATGTTCCAGTAGCCAATTTTGCAACTATCCACATAACAATGTCTCATCCCTAATCGTCAGGTCTGAGCGGTCCGACGATTCGATAATCCACTTTTGAGTCCAGGCTTATCTGCACCCGCGTTGAAGAAAAAAATCAAAAAAAAAATACTAGAAAAATTCAAAAAAAATCCAATTTTTTTGCATGTTAGATAATTTGATGCATGAGGTCCGCTCCAATTTTCAAATCATTTGGACATCTGAGCAGCTCTCGGTAAAAAAGACAAATTCGGGGTCTGTAAAAAAGTTTACTGTTCATGCACTGTTCTGACCCGATTTGTCTTTTTTGCTGAGAGCTACTCAGATGTCCAAATGATCTGAAATTGGAGCGGACCTCAGGCAATAAATTTTCTACCATGCATTTTTTTTTGGAATTTTTGGAATTGTTTTGAATTTTTTGTGATTTTTTTTTCTAACCGGGTGCAGATAAGCCTGGGCACCGAAACACTGACTCCGATCCGATAATCCCGACGATCTTTGTTTTTGGTCTGGTCGTGGCCGTCGTTGGTGGCGAAGAGGTCGGTGGCGTCCGGTGTCACCTTTCTTTCAGCGACGACGAGTGTGGATCCTCTTCCTGCAGTGGTGGACTCAGCTGATGACATGCTCCCTCGATTTCGGTCTTGGGTCGGGGTGAAATCCCCACTCGGCTGGCCGATGCTGGCAGTGACGACCTCCTTCGGGGTGCTGCCATGGCCCTGGCCGTGCCCCTCCTCGAGTGACGGGGGAAACCCTTGCTCCGTTTCGTCGGAACAGGCAGTGGCGACGTCATGACGCCGTTTCACTCTTGAAGGCGCTGCCTTGGCTACTCGCGGAGTCCTCGGTGTTGGAACTTGAGACTTCTCGGTGTATGGGTTGCCTCTCAGGTCATGGTTCTCCAGGGTGCTATGTATGTCATCGCCGATGCTTCCACAGGTCCAGCTAGGTCCTGCCGCCCACTTGCTGATTCTCTAGGCGATATGGGTAGGAAGGTACGTTGACCTAGTGGGTTCTTTGGTCGTTGCCGCAGATTGGATGTGTGTTGCATCGGTAGTGACCCGGCCTGGTTGCTCTGTGTCTCGTCTCCTCGCCTTCGTGGCTGGAGATCGGGCAAGGGGACTTCCCTTATTTCTTTGACAGTAGGTGTGGTTCTAATCCCAGGGATTAGCGTGGTGTTGAGTGTATGCCACTGGGATCTTCTTCTATGAAATGATGATACACCTTTCCATGGTGTATTCTAGATTAAAAAAAACTAAACCTATTTCACCAGAGAACAAATTAAGCCAACATCAAGGTTCGTTCCATGAGATGTACTTCCTCCGTCCCATAATTTAAAAGCGTTTTTTACACACTAGTGTAAAAAACGCTCTTATATTATGGGACGGAGGGAGTAGAATTCAAAGCTAGGCTTTATCAAGGGCCAATAAATTAAAGCTCTCCCTCAAATAACAAAAGGTACAATAAAAGGCAGCGAAAAAAGTGTCGCAGTAAAGCAGGCACTACTCGACAGAGAGAAATGGCTTTAATTATTGGCCAAGGTAATAAATTGGTGTCCCTGCAGGAATACACAATGGCGTGGGGCAGGGGACATACGTGCATGCGTACATACTACACAAGTGGCTGCCGCCCCACCATACGTGTCCGTGTACCCCACCCAGCATTTATCGATCAACAACGCACCAACCACAATGGAAGGAGACACCATTTATCACGAATCCACGGCGGCCATAACGCATGGCAGCTCCGTGCATGCATGCATGCAAAGAGCCACCACAGCGATGCCACAGTACTAACAATATCTTCAAATGGAATGTGTCATGTCACTTATAAGTATGGAAGTACTGCTAATCATCACTGAGAGCTTTTCCGACAGTACATTCTATATATCCACGAAAACAGTAGTATCTGGAAAGAAAAAAAAAGTCTACCTTAATTCCCAAACTCTGAGTTAATTACAGAGCTAAGGTGACTTCAGAGTTCATGGTAGAAAGCTTGATGCACTTCTATACCACCACTCATTGCTTACTATGAGTACTCCTTTGTGGGGAATCTTGGGAGGGTGCATATACTCAAGACTGATACCAGTATGGTATTCTCTAATTCCCAAAAATCTTCATGAGCTATGAAATTATTCAACCTTTGGGCTTTGCCCATAATGACATCCCTGAGTGATAACTTACCGCATAAAAGTATGGACACATATGATGGACTTGCACTGATAGTTCTGCCGCAAGCTTGTCCAGAAAAATGCAGGGGCAATGGTACTTCACCGTGGACAGAATCATTGAATCACTCCTGCAATGGCCCCCATAAAATTCAGATCTGAGTGGCATTAAGCGCCTTTTTTCACCTCCAGATCTATATTCTGCCCTCGCTTCTCATGCACGCATCCCTTTTTAGGTATCAAAAAGGACTTAGACTTAGGGAAGAGGACACCCTTTGGAAGGTCTGCTCAGTCCCCTTTCCCCTCTAGCCATTACATGTAAGGTAAGCTAGTTCTCTCCATTTTAATGCTCTCTCTCTCCCCCCAATTAACAAATAATTGCAACTTAATTTTGCATGCATGGATTAGTTAATCTAACCTAGAAAATAATGATAAAATCAAACAACAACAAAAAAGTTAGCTTTACAAGTGAAATTCAATTGACTCGCAACTAAGTAAATGCATGTTTATCATCTAGGTATTTCACGAGAAACGGTTAAATTTGACTCCATCCCGTGGTACACTTATTTTGGATCGGAGGGAATAGAAGGATTCTGAGGGGTGGTCCGGGAATTCAACAAAAGCATGCAACGGGAATACAATTGACATTTCTTACCACTGGTGGAGCTGTGTCTCCAACGGGTCTTTCGGGATCTGGTCTGTTTAGGTTTCCGGTAGATTTGTCTAGATTTGGCCGACTTTTTGTGGTCTTTGGAGTTTCTACAAGCTTTATCGGCGTTTTCTTCTCCGGGGCGGTGATTTGCTTTGCAGATCACGGCGGTCGGGGTCTCCTGGTATGCACCGATGACTTTTCGGCCGCTAGCTGCTTCTACAAGCTCTAGTGTCTAAAACAATTGCTCCGCTGAAGGGGAGGCCCAGAGGGGCATCGAGCTATGCTCACGGCGCGCTACCCGTGGATGCAGGAGGAAGAAGACAACGACACTCCCATGGTTTTGATATTTTTTTTCTATAAGAATGTGTTTGTTAGGACCTGTAATATATTGTGTTAGGCCTTTTCACAAGAAAAACACAATTCTTACCGCGCAGCACGCACCGTGTAACAAAAACGGTGAGCACAAGTTCACAACAGACATGAACAATTCCTCAGCTAGTTAACTTGCAGCAAAATTGTCGATCTATGCAACTCCATTGACATCATCATTTTGCTAACAATTACCAAGATCACGTGGGCCATCAACTACATGTACACTTGGTTATTTGAGCGCAATTAAACTAAGCTTCTAGCTAGGCCGGTTGAGCTAATTAAGCTAAACTAAAGTTTTAAACTAGCTATCGCTAGACAATGCTGTGGACATTCACAGGCTCACATCTTATCTCTTCTAGCAACGATGCAAGAGCTGCATGCATGGACGCCGGCTCCGCGGCATACACAGGGGCATGCCCGCTCGTATGGACCCGCGGGTGCATGCATATATGCATGCATGTGCCGGTGTCAGCCTACGACGTGAACGCGGATCTTCTTGCCTGCCGGTGGCCGGCACAGCGAGCTCGAAGGCGAGGGCGGCCGCCGCGCAACGAACACGGCGGCGAGGTCGTGTGGCACGGCGACGATCCAGTACCGCGCATGGGCCGGCCCGCCGCTGCGCCGCCCGCGGTAGTAGCAGTGCTGCTGCCTCCTCTTGGCCCGCGCCGGCCTCGGCTTCCTCGGCGCTGGGGGGCACAGCGACGGCGCGCGCAGCACGTTCGCCTCCGACGTCGGCGTGGCACACCCGTCGCCGTCGGCGCCGTCGTCGGTTTCGGACAACGTCCGGACCGGAGGGAGCTGGTGAGACAGCAGCTCAAGCTGATCGAGCTCGAGGCCCATGAAGTAGCAAGTCGATTTGCGTGGTGGATAGCGAGTTAGCAACGCAGGTATAGTGGGAGGTGGGGTGGCGCGCGTGGAGGAAGGCAAGAAGAAGCAAGGTAGGGTTGTGCGAGGTGCGCTTAAGTAGCGGCGGATTGTGGACCTGTGGTGGTGTAATTGTAAAAGGAGAGGGCCGGAAGGGGGCAGGCGTGGAGGATCGCAGTGATGACGGCGGGCGAATGGGATGATCGATCGGAGCACCGGGGGAGGGAGAGAAAGGCCGGGAGGGAGGGACAGCATTATATGAGAGGGACCGAGGGAGGCAGCCTCCAGGCAGGTGCAAAGATTCGAATGATTGTATTATTGTAAGGGTGGGTAAAGTAAATTGGGAGTTTGCTATTACTAAGTTGTTCGATAAACTTTTATATCTTAGTCAGCCCAAGAAGACTAAAGTTATAAAAAACTACTCCCTCCGTTCACTTTTATAAGTCGTTTTAGACAAGTGAAATTAAGTTGTTTTGCATGCTGTCTTAAATCTCTACAGAACCTTATAAAAGTGAACAGAGGGAGTAGCAAATTTCCCATGTTGCAACGGGGGCATATATATTCTAGTGATTTAATTTGAATTGTGTCCGACATATACTTTGCACCTACCATATTCTAATGTAGGATGAGATTTGATTTGATTGAGTTAATGCAAAAGATTTGATTTGGTTTGATTGTCTGTGTCTGACATATAGCTAGAATGATTTGATTGAATTATTGCAATTAAACACCCACCAACGAGGGCGGTGCAAAAGATTTGATTTGATTTGATTGCATTAATGCATGACGTGGTGAGGGAAGCCTTCACCAAAGGACGTATGACCACCAGCCCCCCTTTAATAGTAGAGGTGAGTGCCACGGAAAACAGTTTTGTGTTTTGCGGGATTGAAAAAAAAAGCTATTTCAGAGTCAAAGATTTTAGAGGTTGATTATTCATCTAATGGTTAATTGAGTGACAACACCTTCAAGAGAGTATGTGAAATTTTAGGTCTAGAGATGTACAACTAGGCACTTGGATATACCCTTTTATGCAGTTTCAGGCTTGATAATATGCAACTTGGTAATTACTATCTCTTGCCACTTAGAAATAGAAAATCCTACAAAAACATTATGCCCAAACTATCCGTCTAGTACATGTAAAATTGCTTATGTATTTCTAGACTGTAAGTTGCACACAGTTCGGAAAATGTGCACCTGCGCGTTTTCCTTTCGACTAAAACAAAATGATCATGATCGACTACGTTTTTCTTGAGGCAGTTGAAGGATCATGACCTAGCGACTAGAGAGGAGGGGTTTGAATAAGAGATTTTCAAAATTTTATCTTTAAAGGTGGAGCTTCCAAGACTGGTCACCAAAGCCCGCCAAGGAAAAGTCACACCAAGGCGGATGTCTTTGGGCTAGTTTTTCGGGAAGTTTTTAGCCTCCAAGTCGAGAAGGGTAGTCTTGGAGATGAACATCTCATTGTTGGCTGAAATCTCCGCTGGTCTCAAGTAGATTCCAAAATGGGGCAAGCGAGCAAGTGAATCTTTTGTGGTTTATAGAAAACTACTATATGTCACTAGTAGAATGCCCGTGCGTTGCTACGGGCCTTTTGAGGCCTCCTTTGGTTTGGAGAAATTTTGTAGGAATTCTATAGGATAGGATTTCTATTAAAAAAATATTTAAAGTCCTTTGGTTTGTAGGAATAGAATCATATTCCTATGGAGAAAATTCTTCCTATCCTTCATATTTCATATGAAAATAATATTAACCTAGACTCAATGGAAAAAATCCTATGATATGAATGAAAGGACATCTCTTTTCCTACTACTATTCATAGGATTTGAGATACATGACATCTCATTTCCTACAAGCTTTATATTCCTATTATTATTCCAATCCTATGAACCAAAGGGGGCCTTAGCCTTTTTTTTTCTAATTGCATATCCAATATTGTTGTATAAAGCTCAGAAAATTTTCGGCCCCTTCCAACGACATTGCCTCGGGACCCTTGTCTATGGATTCTTTTTGAACATCGACATAATCCCTCTCCATCTCTTTGATACTATGCAAAAATAAACATACATAGAAATAAACCTCTTGTATTATCATGTGCAACATATGTACAAGGAAGAACAATTATTTGTATGCATCTCATTGTGTAAAACTCGATGAGTTTTGAGTCCCGTCCATCATAGTTATGTCAGTGACTTTGTCAATGGACATTTTCAAAGCATCATCCGAAGCCATCAGTTTTATCTCAGACCTACAAAAGTCAACATATAAACATATATTAAAAAATATACATGTATGCTGAATGCTGCTAGCTAAGTGCTCGTGCTTTGCCACGGCATAACCGAAAAATATACGCACTCGTAATTCAGAAAATATATGTCAAACATGATGCCTGTAATATCTATTCATATAGCTACAAATATCAATTCTCTCTCCCACTTATTTCCTTGAGAGTCCACATGCCTCCTTAACCATCCACTCTTGAAAAAGACAAAGCAGCATGTAGCATTGCCGTCTCTTCAAAGGTATGTCATCTCACCATACCATTGCTTGGCATCTTTTCTAGACTTTAGCAAATCTATGAAAATGTCCTCACATACTCCAAGAGATGATGGCGTATTATATATCTGATTGGAAAATGAGATGGTTATCACTACCTCAGAGAGATGACGGCGAATTGAATTTCTTATTTACAATTAATGAAAGATGCATGTTGTGCTATGGCAAGTTTATCTCCCCTTTTCTTCAACCTCAACAAAGATGTTGGCTTTTTGTCCAGAAGAAATATAAAGATCTCAATCATGAAATTTCTCCCAATTAATTGTGGTATTCCCACTTGTTTCTACCAAGTAATAACACCCGTATACAAATTCTAATAAGATAACTGTGTGTTGCTATGGAGTAGAAAAGGACATGAAACTATGGTAGTTAAACAAACATTCTCTTATGACCTCGATGCCACACTGAGATAACCTTTCTCTCTGCCGGATGCCTCCCCTCCTCTCAACCTAGCGCATGACTTTGACTTCCCAACAAACTTGCATTTGGAAATGGTGGTGAAGTTGCGAGTCCGAGTTACTCATCTCTGGCCATGCTATATAATGCGATCCTCCCTTCAGTGATTTTTTCTCATGAAGAAAAAAAAAGAGAAATGGCATGAACATAGAATTTCATTACTTTCTAATAACTTCAAATAGACATAATTATCTCCATGACCATTTACACTAAGGGTCTTCAGGAGCAGCAAAGGTACACCATAGCACAAGACTATTTACATACAAATAATTTCAAGGAGACATGATTATCTACACGAGCGTTTACCCCAAAGGGTATTGAAGATTGATCAAGATACATCATAGCATAGATTTGTTTTAGTGCGATGATAACATATTCACCATCATGCCAAATTTATCCACTCATGTACCATTGAAATTTTGGCAATTCATACTCTACTTACCAAGAGCAGGTTGACATAAGAAGACATCCACGGTGGGGAAAACATCCTACACTTTACCTAGCTGACATTGCCACTTTTCACCATCGCAAATCTTCAGTAACCTATTAAATGTTGTGCCTCCTACACAGGTCGAAGAAAAAAAGATAGATACATATATTGACATGGTGGATGAATAAATCATCAAGCATATTACTTTGCAACAATTAGTGTAGAAAAACAGTACATGCAAATCCTAATGATACGCCTTTTTTAGAATCATGGTACACTGGTGTTTTAAGCATGAATAGTATTTTAACCTTGTGCTCAGCCTACCATATCCAACTATAAGGCTGCAAACATAGCAGTGAAAATAATTTAAGTTGCATTTGATTAGAATGCACTGGACAACATGGTAAGCACCAATACTCTTGTATGCGCAATTTATTTTGTTGGCAAATCATATTTATTAGAAGCTTATTAATAATATACATCAAGAAACTATTGACTATTTAGCTGACTAAAGGATAACCTCAGTCCTCAGTATACAACAATCCCATTCTACACATCTGGATGTATTGTTCAAGTGTTCACAATAACACTGAATTTATATATTGCAAAAAATTCAGCGGTGATATGCACGTCTTAGAGAAAAATTTAAAATAATGTCAAGATAAATTCTTGGACCTAAGTACATGGGAGTACAGAACTCAGAACATGTAAGATTGTACCTTATCCCAGTCCCAAGTAAGAGGATCAGGATACCACATATCCGACAATGCTTTCCTCCAATGTCTTCAGCTTTCTTGCACACTGCTCATACCTGCACAACAAATATTTATAAGATGATGATAATGCAACCTGGCTACCTGAGACTCAAGTGATTTTTTGTCTGCGCCGAGGATAATAAACAATGAAAAACATTACACTGTTCTCTAAAATTGGTTAGGACCAGAAAAGGAAGTCAAGACCAACTACACCATCATCTCGCAAGTATTGGCAACATCTTGCTTGCGCTTGGTCATTTCACCAAAGGATAGAAAATAGTAATCAATGTGCAGACTAATAATTCTCACACAACAGTAAAGTAAGATTGGTTCTTTCCATCTCCAGCTCAGCGACAAGCACCGTAACAATAAGCATATTTATGCAACGATAAAAATCAGCAAGCAGTTGTCGTCTTGCCGCCCTTCTCGTCAGGGTGGGCGAGGGGGCTTGTAATCTGTCCCATGGCACGAGCATCAAGCATGGCCCCGAGCCATCTTGTAGACAACCAGCGAAGTTCCCCATCACTTGACACCATATGATTTCTATTACCATGTGGACAAATATTTACCTGATAAGCACTTAAAGAAAGAAAAATAGTCCTTCATTCCTATGAGCCGATAAGTAGATCATCATATCCTTCTTTTTGCACATGCACGCCCTCTTATTGTAGAGATGGTGTGGGCAACGAAGAAGTTTTGCCTATCAGTGCCGTGCATTGCGAGGAACCTCCAGCAACAGCGATTCTTGATCAGAATCCTTCCCTGGAGGTGCCATCGAGGATGATAATTCATATGGGGGGTAATATGAACAAGTTAAGTGATACTGCTCCTCCTTGAGTGGGATTGCCAGGTTATGCCAGAAATGAGTTTTTTTCTGAACTGAGAAGAAGCTTGTTTAGGTCTCCTCTCGATTCTGCATCTTCATGAACAAAACAAAATTACAAGAAATCTCCATGTTACATGAAATAAGCCAAAGAAAGAAACTGCAAAAATCTAGAAAAATATATGTGTGGTGCAGAACCAGAGGAAACAACCAAGCCAGCTGACTTGTGAAACTTTGAGAGACTTCATGGGTGGACGTGGGTAAGCCCTTTGGGAGGGGGGTCGGTGGGGGGTGGGGTTTGATCGATGGGACTAATGAAACAAAAGAAACGACCTAGGTACTCCCCTTTAATATTAGAGATTTTACACACAAATCAAGCAATTGATGTTTCTACAACTGAATAATGTTTGATTGAGCACAATGTCACTTCAAATTATGGTCACAGCAGCATACAAGTTTGCTATGCCAAGATTAGTACCAATTTTGAAATAAAAACAAATTGTTGGGATCACAACAAAGTAAATTACGAAATAAAAAGAATCAGTGTCTAGCTTTTAATCACTCGACTCTGAAAGCACCTGGTTGAGCTTCCATAATACCTGAACGAAGGACCTCTCAGTTCACGAGACAGAGAAACAATACATTGACTCGAATAAAACAACACAAGCATTATTTCTTGACAGGACCAATATTCTCTACCTCACCTTCACTTTTTTCAAAGTCTTAATTTAATTACTTGGTCAATGAAAAAAGCCACATCTTGGTAAGCCATTGGAGCTTGGCAAATAAAGAGGCATTCATCATAACAGAACACACTGATTCAAACACAAAATCAGCATATCTACATTGTAGCTATTTTATCATTCCAAGTAACAAAGTAGCTTCCTTGATAAATGCATGAAAACTAAAAAAGGGACTGGTGAAAGTCATCCTGGTTTAAATTAAATTAGAAATAGCTGCATGAAAGTATCTTTTGGTTGGCTCAGACAGGGAAAATATTAATAGTCCAAAAAATTGTAAGAAAGATGCGGTTACCTTTAACTGGTCCAAGACAACTGACATAAAAAAGGGCCATCATGATGCAGGCCTCTGTAATCTACTGCCTCAATCTGTTGCAAGGGTAAATTAATTTGTAAGACATATAGTACCATTATTGGTTTTAGTGGTCTTATTATTATGCTGCTAGATATCTGAACTGGCAAAAATCGGCTTCGCTACTCAGCACTCACTCGTTCATGCAATTGTGGCTGAATTTAATATGTCAGTGATTCCAATTCTTTTACATAATGGTTCAGACAAACATCTCCATTTGTGATAATTTGGAAGAAATTTGTTGAATCTCCTAAAAAAGACCAAAGAACAATGAAGAAAAAATGGTCTACAGTCATTAGAAAGTCACAACAATATTGTAAAAATAGTTGATCCAACGGGGCATCAAGCCTTACCTCTGTTTGGAGCTCGTCAAGCAGGTGGCTTTGTTCCATGGCATGGACGAGATGATCCTGTATATCATCTGCGCCCCTGATATTCTGCAGCATGAGAAAGTGATCAAAAGGGTGACCCGGTGCAGCGTATGGTGTTCATCTTGCAAGGGAAACCGAGGAGCATGCAGCCGCTGACCAAGAGCATGGTGCCAACGTGCGTGCTGGGTGCCGGGAACTTACTCGGTAACGAGCTGCTGTTGTGGTGCCTGCAGCGGCCGTTCGTGGGACGGCTTCGTCCGTGGGGATCAGCGGCGGCGGCGGCCCCGGGGATCCGCAGCGGCAGCGGCGGCAGCGGCGTGCGGAGTGCGGCGACTCCACACAAGCACGACCTGCCTGGAGTCCTGACCTACCCTGAGGTTCCGCGATGGCGTCGTCGATGGCGGCGGTGGAGGCGGGGAACCCTAGACAAAAGATTGAGGGAGGTCGATGGAGGAGTGGCAGCGATCCCGAACCTCGGCTCGGCGGCTGCGATCCCGAACCTCGGATCGGCGGCGGCGATCCCGTACCTCGTCGGCGGCGAGATTGTATGTTGGATGCGATCGAGGGGAGCGGCGTTGTATGGTATTTTTCGGTTTCGTGCGTGGTGATATGGTTTTTTTTTTCGTGCGAGAGTGGAGGGGAGACGAAAAAAAATCAGACGAAAGTGGGAGACGAAAAAAAACCGTGAAGGCTAGCCTACCAAGTGAGACATTAGGAGTAGAGATTTTTTTTTTTACAATTTTGGTATTTCAAACTAACAGTAGAAGTTTTTTTTTTTTGCGAGAAAACTTTCGATCTATTCATCTTCAATCATGACAGTACAACGAACACCAAAAATAATAAAAAATTACATCCAGATTCATAGACCACCTAGCGACGACTACAAGCACTGAAGCGAGCCGAAGGCGCGCCGCCGTCATCGTCCCTCCATCGCCGGAGTTGGACACAACTTGTTGTAGTAGACAGTCGGGAAGTCGTCGTGCTAAGGCCCCATAGGACCAGCGCACCAGAACAGCAACCGCCGCCGATGAAGAATAACGTAGATCGGAAGGATCCAATCTAAAGACACACGAACGTAGACGAACAACGACGAGATCCGAGCAAATCCACCGAAGATAGATCCGCCGGAGACACGCCTCCACACGCCCACCAACGATGCTAGACGCACCGCCGGAACGGGGGCTAGGCGGGGAGACCTTTATTCCATCTTCAGGGAGTCGCCGCCGTCTCGCCTTCCTGAGCAGAACACAAACCCTAACAAAACTAAAAGGAAAATCAATAATAAGTAATTGAAGTTGTATATGTGTCGCACACCATGTCAATTTTGAATCAAGACTGATCACCAAGAAAAGGAAGCAACCGAAAAACCAAGTATATGGGTTGGATGGCTGGTTGGGTGGCTAATGGAAGTAGTTGTGTAACCACAACCCACTAGGAATTGACCTCAGTTATGATGTCACGTTATTATGTTTTTGGTAGGAGTATTTTTTTTGCCGATAACGGGACACAACGCATGTCATGACTTTATCAACCTTACAAACACCATGATTATAGTCTTTAGTAAGCATTGTGTGAGTGTGTGTATGGTGGTTAGGATGTGTATGTTTATTGGTGTGTTTGGTGTTTCTCGAAAGGACAAATATAAGGGCAACTCCAACGCTGGCCCCAAAAAGGACACACTATTTGTCTCCGGACTTATCCGGACCAGTCCGCGGACATTGATGCGGTAGCCGGCCATCTAACCCCGTCCCCTAAATGTTTGCCCATATTTTTTTTCTAAGACCACAACACTCAAAATAATTATAGAAAATAACACATTCATCCATAAATAACTTGCAAATATCCCTGGTACAAGAATAGTTCAAATATTACATACGATCGGATGTTCAACAAGTTTTTCGAATTCCTCAATTCCAAATTCAACGATACTCGAGTTAGAATCGACACATGTAGTCCCACACATACCGCCCCTTGAGCTTCATCTAACAATGTATGTGCGTGAATGCCCTACCCTCGGCCCTGTAGCACAACACGACAACGCGTGTAGGCTATACAACGTGTAGAGCAACATTGAGTGGATGAATAAATAAACCAACATGTAGAGCAGCAAGAAGCAAAACTTACGACATCCATGATTGATGAGCCCAATGGCCACATTTTCTCCACTCAGTGAATCGCATCGCAATAATTCATGACGGGTTGCAGATGGTGTACCATCGATGCAATATCGGCTTCACATTGCGTTCATGGATGACGTGCATGTCGTAGGGTGCGGAGTTCTTTTGCTCATGAAACGAAGCATGCACGCGCTGCCAAAAGATCGAGCCCCATGAGTTCCTGCCTACAAAGTCCGTAGATATGAACAACTATGCATCACACAACAACTCATCCTTGACCATCGAGTACCCTGCCATCGAATTACTCTAGGAAACAACAAAAAGGCTCAATGGCATTTAACCGAACACCTGCCGGGTGTGGTGACAGCTATGGGCGGCGTCGTCAGGAGGCCGAAGGGTACCTGGCTACGGATGGATCATGGGTGAACGGTGGCGTAGTCCAAGGCGGCCAGGCGCGTTGGTGGGGCTGCGGGCGTCCGAGGATGCCTGGGCGATGACCGAAGATGTACAGCGGCAACGGCGGATGAGGAGGGTGCGAATGGAAGCAAGGGGGGAGCAGGGGTAGAGTGAAAGAAAAATGGATCGGGAGGGGGATTTCAGGGGGCCATTGTTGAAGTCCTACGTGACGATGGTCTGGACTCCCGCAAAGCCTTTCCCCTCTCAGTTTGCTTCCTGTTTACGGGAAAACGGATAGCCGGACACGTCGACGGACCAATGCGGGACTGCGTTGCATGGCAAAATGCGGCCAAACTCAGTCCGAACGACGGTTTGAGCGTCCGCGTTGGACATGCCCTAAGGCAACTGAGACGAGTAAAATGATTTAGGTTGACAAGTGAATTGCTGGAGCGCACATACAGCACGACCTTCACGCTGGCCGTACGCTCCGCGGCCCAAGTGGAGCCGGCCGCCGGCGGCTTCCTCATGAACTCTATATTTCTCACGACAACCCATGGGCCCACTGTCAGATGGGCCCCGGAGATGTGGTGTAGTCATGGTGGACGCGCTGCACAAGGGCCTACGCGGCACACGATCCCTTCCTTAAGTTTCACCGCTGGACTATCCCATCACTGGGTTGTTTCGATCATGGACCTCATGGACCATACATTCCCCTCGTACATATACCGCGCTGGAAAAATGCGGTAGGCTCAGTAAAGGGACGGTGACAAGTAAGGAAAGAATAATGTTTTCTACCATCTAGTGTGTCGTTCCTTCTAAAAGACCTTTGTTCCCTTGTGTTGTATATCTATTTTTATGTCTGCAATATCTACTTCCGTCTACAGTAGTACAGTACACGATATTCGTGAGCTCTTGCCGTCCAAAACGTCTAGAGAGCGGCTCCAGAACAAAAACGGGGAACACGCATGCACGATGCACGTGCGTTCCTGCCGCCTACGTAGGAGTACGTATGTGCTTGCCGCCTACGTAGGAGTACGTACGTGCGATATAGTATATCACATTTATGCGGCCAATGGCCAATGCCCACTCGACTGGACTATCCAGTCGATGTTCATGCAAAAGCTAGCTACTAGCGGCAAAAACGATAAAATTGACTTGATGACGAAAAGAATTCACAAACTGAACTGTGTTTGAAAAAATTTCACCCAGCTGACCCTTTTGTGCAGCGCCCGACAGTCAGGCGCCGCACTCCACTGTGCAGCGCCTGACCCTCAGGCGCTGCACGCCTGGCCAGCATGGCACAGTTGGGCCTCGCACCGAGCAGTGCAGCGCCTTGGAGCTAGGCACTACACATGTAATGTGCAACGCCTTGGAGCTAGGCACTACACATGTAATGTGCAGCGCCTAGCTCTTAGGCGCTGCACATTCTGTTAGTAGTTGGTAGGCTGGCCCCCCTCCCCCCACCCCATCCCCTCACACATCCCCAACCCCCAACCCCACACCCTCTCTCCCACTCTCTCCCCCTCTCTTCCCCTCCTCCTTCCTTCTCCAAATCTTCCAAATTTTGGAGAAGTGTGACGCCTGGCTCTCAGGCGTTGCACTGTGCAGTGCAGCGCCTCAGTCAAAGGCGCTGCACCAACACTTAGACAAAATTTTGGACAAAAAACTGCTGAAACCTTTCTGTTGCTGATATCCAAATATGCAACGCCTAGGAGTCAGGCGCTGCACTACACAGTGTGACGTCTGGATCTCAGGCGTTGCACTGTGTAATGCAGCGCCTGACGCCAAGGCGTTGCACATCTGATATCTGCAGAAGCAGATCAGTTTCATATCAACAATATGACAATTTCAGTAGTTCTACATCTCACATAAAACAATAAGGATCAACAATATGATAGTTTGGGATCTAAGACATCTCACATAAAACATAACAGTTTGGGATTTAAGACACGTCACTACAAGTTTGACAGAAGACAAGATTGTTACAAGTTCAACAAAGACTTAACGTCACTTCAAGTTCAACAAAGATAAGAAGTTCACAAAGAAACCGATGACTAGTTCTAAATGTTAGCAGATAGGTGGTTGGCTCCTTCCACAAACTCCATGCCCTCATCTGCAGATACTGTCCACTCCCTCAATCCGTTGCCGGCGGTGGTGAGCGGTATGGCAAGGGATCCACCGGCTCCGGGAGCGGCGGGGTGCGGGTAGGCATCAGACCTATGATGCAATCCCATCTCTTTGCACGACTCCGATCTGTTGACTTCGCTTCCTGCTTTGCCCAATGGACGAACGCTACCGGCGGCTCGGATGGATGCGGCATCCTGCGCTTCTCCTCCCTGTTGCCCTCGAAGTAAATTCTCCAGGCGAGATTTAGCAATTCTCGATCTGCATGATCCTTGCACACCCGAGCATATCTCCTGGCGACGGAATTCAGATCCGACCCCTCTTCCACCTCCTCCTCTGCTTCCTTCCACTCCCTCAAGCACAGCGTCCATGAGAGAGCATCGTCTCTGATCCGCATCGCCCGCTCCCTCCAGCGCTGCGCCCTGGTCTCCGCTTGGGCCTCTGCCGAGATCGAATCGAGCGGCTGCAGGAGATCTGGAAACGCCTGGTAAATCAGAGGCAGCGGGATTCGGTACCCCCTCCCCTCCCCCAATGGCACCCCGGTAGATCTGGAGGCGTGGGGCATGGGGAGGGGTATGCGGGAAGGAGATGGTCGGAGAAGCGACGGCGGAGGAGGTGGTGGCGGCGGCGGTGGCGGCTGCGTAAGACATACAATCAAAGCATACCAATAATCATCACAAAACACATATGCATCCAAAATAATATAAGTTTCCATAATGGTTTCATCTCACTCATTTCAAAAACATCTCAACATGTAGGGTTCCGGAACGAAAGCATCCTTGTCAATACAAATCTAGGATTTCATCTCACTCATCTAAAAAAATATCAACACAAACATCTCAATATGTATAGGGTTCATCTCAACAATCTAGGTTTTCACTATGGAAGCATATATTGTCAATACAAATCAACTAAACTAGGGTTATAAAATGATTACAAATCATATACAAATCCTAGATCCCACAAATCTATTTCAAAATTTACATGCAAATTTCTAATCCAACCAAATAAGGGTTCCACAAATCTGAAAAATACGTAACATTTTCTGGATATAAAGAAGGGGATCGGAGGAGAATACCTTCTAGGATGGATTGGTGAAGAAATGCATGCAACAAATCGTCAGATCTGGAGATTTTGGGAGAGAGGATTGAGAAGGGGAGAGGAGGAAGCCGCCGCCGCGCTCTATTCTGTAACCGGAAGGAATGGGGTGGGGTGGGGGGAGGGCCAGCGCGGCCGTTACAAAGTCACAGTGCAGCGCCTAAGAGCTAGGCGCTGCACATTACATGTGTGGCGCCTAGCTTCAAGGCGCTGCACTGCTCGGTGCGGGGCCCAGCCATGTCACGCTGACCAGACGTGCAGCGACTGAGAGCTAGGCGTTGCACAGTAGCTGAGCGAATTTTTTTTGAAGGCAGTTCAGTTTGTGAATTCTTTTCGTCCTCAGTTTAATTTTGTCGTTTTTGCCGCTACTAGCGGCGCTGTTGACAGAAATTGAATGGATGCTGCTGCACGCTGACGATCCTGTGCGTGTGTGTATTGATTCAGCAGAAACTACCAAAACGTATACCTGCACCGCAGTCCGCAGCCGACCGGGAAATAAAACGGCTGCAGAATTTACCCACATCTCTTCTCTACGCGGGCAGCCATGCGCCCATGCATTCATGCATGCATGATCTGGTGGCACTGACAACAGCCTCGAGTGAGCACGGATTATATTCCGTACAGGATGGGGGCGGATCCGAGGTCCATTTGATTATCATTAAGTAACTGGTTAACCGGAGTTTAGATGGGATATGGCCCTGCTCGGGCTGCAGCTTGATCTGCGTTGCTATTCGCAAAGCAGGATCTCAATCCCACTAATGGAAAGCGACCAAAGCGAGGATGCCCTCTAATCATGGTTCTGGGGCAAAAAAGGATGGGCTCCCTTTCGCTCATGCATGCCTGATGACATGCATGTATGGGGAAAGCAGTGCCGGGCGTGAGTTGGTTAATTAAGCTTCATGATTTGGGTGGGAGCATGGGCAGCCCATGTGGCCTACTTTATTGGCTCCGCGACATGCTTAGGTACGCCCGCGTAGACAAATGCAAAGGGAAATTCGCACGCTATGCACGCCTAGTTGCCCTTTTGTTTAAGGAATGCTTTTTTTTTAACAGCAAATAGACTTTATTCCTCGTATGGTGATCATGTCGTTTACAAGTAAATGAGAAACAAAGTCAAGGATTACATCATTCCAAAAACCCAAAGATCTACACTAAAAGAATGCTTAGCTAGCTCATCTGCTATCTGATTAGCTTCCCTGAAACAGTGTTTAAATGATATATTGGCAAAGTCCATTGCTTGCATTCAGAAACCAATGCAACGTCTGGTCCTAGATAAGAATCCATTTGTTGAATTGCCTCCACCGCAAACGAGCAATTAGATTCAATCTTCACATTGTTGCACCCCAAATTTCCAAGAAGTATATTTCATTTCTAACTGCCATGAGCTCCGCCGAATCAACATCTTGGATATGTGGAATAAACCAAGTTGTTGCTGCTAGAAAGTCACCCCGTTCATCACGCACGACAACACCGCAAGCTCTAGATAAAGTCCACATGAAATGATGGATCCACATTTACCTTGACCAATCCATGAGACGGTTTTTGCCACATATGTTCTTTCTTCCGAGTCGGGAGCTTTGGAGACATCGATCTGATGTAATTTGTAGCTAGGATGCGAATAGACAGTGTCGTTTTCTCTGCAGTTTGAATCACGATTCCTTTCACAAGTTGTCGCCGTTGGGTATCACGCCGCCACAACAGCCAGTTCAGCCATAGGTAGTCCACCCGAAGCAACATCAAGCTTTGATAAGATCTCCATAGTGATTGAGCCTGATATGTCCTCATCGGTTGCTCTTTGAATGACATCTAGAAGTCCTAGCTGAGACCACACTTCTTTCACACGGCGACATTTGAAGAGACAGCGATGCAAGTCTTCGGCACCCACCAAACAACATGGACATTAGGGCGAGCAAGGTATGTGTCGGGCTGCCAAAACTCCATAGCAGGGTAGGACTCCATGTAGCACCTTCCAAGGAAAGTGTTTAACTTTCCCAGGTACCTGTAACCGTCATATATCTTTCCAAATATGATTAATATGCTCAATACCCTGCCCATCTGGCCTTGTCAATCGGGAACCAAACTAATGGCCTAGCTCTCTATAATATGCAGATCGGACTGAAAACGTGCCAGAACGGCTATAGTTCCATGCAATGAAATCCTCATTCATTCGAGCATGCAATGGGATTTGCAAGATTCTCCGAACATCCACCGGTGAGAATACATCACGTATGAGATCTTCATCCCAGTTACCAGATCGCGGGTCAATGAGTTATTCTACCTTAGACAGCATAGTCCCACCCCTAGGTGTAATAACTCTCCGTGATGCGCTTGTAGGAATCCATGGGTCTTGCCATATATTTATTTGAGATCTAGAGCCAACCCTCCATATGCACCCTCACTGAAAAGTTTGAATACCCGCTACAATACTCTGCCAAGTGTAAGACGACCCCTTCTTAGGTCCAGCTTTAAGAATATTTCCATCTAGATAATATTTAGCACTCAGGACTTGTGCACACAAAGAGTCTGGGTTTTGGATCAGTCGCCAACACTGTTTTGCTAACATAGCAAGATTAAAACTGTGAAGGCCCCCCCCATTGCCCCTTTCTTCTTTGGAATGCATAATTTCCACCATGCGAACTAATACATCTTCTTCTGCTCTTCATTATCTCCCCACCAAACCCCCAAAATTTCATCGGTAATAGCCTTGCGAATTCCCTTTGGCAATTTAAACATTGATATAGCGTAAGAGGGGATTGCCTGAGCTACTGACTTAATAAGAATCTCTTGACCTTGCATGGAGAGGGTTTCTCTTTCCAACCTTTCGGTCTCTGGCAAATTCTATCAATCAGATGCTGAAAACAATCAGTCCTATCCACCCTAACCATAGTGGGCAGACCCAAGTATGTATCTGCTAGAGTGTTTGTTTCAATATTCAATTCTCTGCATATATTCCCCTTGTTCTAACACTAGTATTAGAACTGGAAAATTAACTTGATTTAGCATTACTCACCTTTCTAGAACTGAGGCAATAAGTATCAAATACCTTTTTCAGAGTGCTTGCATTATGTGAATCATCTTTCATCAAAATCAGAGAATCATCTGCAAATAGAAGATGAGAAATAGAAGGGGCATCCCGGCAGACTCGAATACCCTCCAAGCCACCAATTTCCTCCTCCTTAGATAAAAGGCTCGAGAAGCCTTCTGAGCTTTATAAAAATAAGTATGGGGACAATGCCCCCCCTGTCTCAATCCTCTCATGGAATGAACTCCTCAGTTTCAGTATTATTGAAGCGTACTATATAGCTGACAGAAGAGACACACACCATAATTAGCCTTACACATTGCTCATTAAGACCTATCTTAAGCATTCCTTCTCCAGAAACCTCCATTTAACATGGTCATATGCTTTGTTCATATCTAGCTTCATAGTACAATATCCATTAGACCCCTGGGTCCTTTTCTTTATTGCATGAAAGCATTCATACGCCACCAACACGTTGTCAGTAATAAGTTTCCAGGAACAAAAGCACTTTGCATTGGTGAAATCACATCAGGCAAAATATTCTTCAGTCTATTTGCAAGCATTTTGGAGAAAATTTCATATACTACATTGCATAGACTTATAGGCCAGTACTGTGTAATTACCTCATGGTTTTCAACTTTAGGAATAAGCACCACATTAGTTGAGTTCAAACTCGAGGGTATCTTCTTCTTGTTAGTGGCATCAAGGACCTCGTTAGTCCGATCACCTCCTACAATGTGTCAGAAACTCTTGAAAAGATTCCATGAATCCCATCAGGACCGGGGGCCTTCATATCACCAATCCGGAATAAAGCTTTCTTGACATCCTCCCTGTTATAATCAGTTGTAAGAAAATCATTCATGTAACTTGTCACAGAAGGCTTAAAGAGCTCAGGATACCCGGATCAATGTCCACCGAGCTAGAGGAAAATAAGTTACAGAAATAGTCTCAAATAAGAGGTCCAAGATTTCATTGCGTTCCACCCAACCATTACTATCGTTCTTCGGTTTTTTGATTAGGTGACAGAGTCGATTCCGGCAGATCTTAGGTAGGGGGTACCGAGCTAGTAGCCTAGATGCGATGGTAACAAGGACACGAGGTTTACCCAAATTTAGGCTCTCCGAAGAGATAGAACACTACATCCTGCTTGTGTTGTATTGATTTGGATGGAATACAAAGCACAGGTTGAACTACTGCGAGATTGTTGTGTCATCTACGAGCCCCGCCCCTCGGTTTATATAGATATGGGAGGGGGTCTAGGGGTACAATTAAGCCAGCTACGTGATGGTGTCCTAGACTAGGGGGTACTCACCACATCATCTCCCGGCCAGGTAGGTCGGGCCGAAGACCCCCATGATGATTTACTGGTGGGCCTTACTCGTCAAGCCCATGGCGTCAAGAAGGAATGTTTGGCGAATACTTGGCATCAAGAAGGAATTGCTTTTGGACGGCATTGCCTTGCCCGGGATGATGCCCGTGTCTGTTGCTATCATTACGAGGTTGGGTTTTGCCGTGGTTCTCGGCCGCGATTTTCCCGGCCTGCTTGATGACCCAATAGTTCCGGTTGGTGTGGCTCGATGGCTTCACTGCTTTGCCATGGATGGCGGAGGGCTGGTCCAAGATTTTGTCCATGTGAGAGTTATCGCCTTTGCGTCCCTAGAAAGCTGTTTTCTTGTTACCGCCAGCTTGACGCTGGTTACCGAAACCAGCATTGACCTTGCCGTCCTCGGCGTCGATGTCGCTCCCATTACGACGTATGTTTCTCCGATTGCGCCAGGGCTTTCCGTTTCCGTCGTGCACATCGGATTTGCTGGGGTCTCCGCTCTGACCTTTTTTCCTCGAGAGCCAGTTGTCTTCTCCGTAGAAGAATCTGGCCATCATCTCGGTAAGCGCTGCCATAGTCTTCGGCGTGTAATAACCAAAGTCTCAAGAGAGACATTCATCATTGATGTTGTTTCGAAATGTGGCGAGCGCTTCAGTGTCACATCAATCTACAATATGGTTCTTCGTGAGGAGTCGATTCCAGAATTGGCATACGGACTCGCCCGACTTCTATTTTATGAGAGCCAGGTCGCCGACATCTGGCGACTTGACGTATGTGCCCTGGAAGTTTTCGATAAATGCTTCTGCCAGGTCGTCCCATGTGCCGATTGTGTCCGGCGGGAGGGTGTGCAGCCAGTACTGCGCTGCGCCCTTCAGCCTCAGAGGCAGATACTTTATGGCGTGGAGGTCATCGCCATCTGCTATGTGGATGATGGGGATATAGTCCTCTATCCAGACTGAAAGATCTGTTGATCCGTCGTACTGATCGATGTTCACGAGCTTGAAATCAGGGGGAATTTGTGTGCCATCACCTCGTCTGTGAAAATAGACCGGGTGGGCTGCACTTCAGTGTTGAGCTATGGCGTGACGTGCATCAGATCTATCCACGTCCCCATACTTGGTGTAATCGCGTGGATTGCGATACTTGTTCAGCCAGGTGAGCCGTCCTGTCTGCTCAAAGGGCATGTGCGGGCGTCGCCTGGATTGGTAAATCGTCCGAGGAGCTGGGACCTCGAGTCATCTCCGAAGTCCATCCTACATTAATATTGTGCATGTCCAAAATGAACTTAAAAGTGAACCTATGGCACGGAGTTAGGTGAGATCTCACCTTCTTGTCAACATTAAGACAAGAGTACCATCAAAAGCATCTCCATTTTCGCTAAAAGGTCAACATTTATCAAAGTTTAAGCCACAAGTAGCAGATGTAGTTTCGATCTTTTTCCCGAAGGGCTGTTCGAGTTACCGTTCGAGTTTCCGGCGTCCTCCCGAAGGGCTGTCCGGGTTACTGTTCGGGTTCAGAGGGTCCTCCCGAAGGGCTGTCTGCGACATCGTCCGGGGGACTGTCCGACCACCTCCCGAAGGGCTGTCCGGAGTGGGAGTACATCCTTGCGGTTGGGAGGTTGTAAATCCTAGCTGCAGGGATCTGCACCAACGATCTCCACCGACTCTTCTTCCGCTGCGCTTCGAGTCGATACGGATCAGATCAAACCTTGTATGCAGTCTCCATAGTGATCCTGGGCGTGCTCGCTGTACCGAAATTTTTTGTTTTCTGTCGCGTTCCCCAACAGTGGCATCAAGAGCCGTGCTATGCGTAGATGCAGGTTACGATCTAGAATACATGGAGATGTATGGGTATTGCATAATATAATTTTGGAGTAGATAAGATCTATTGCTGAAAATTATTTATGCGGGTAGCAGATGAAGTCTGTTGCCCGATGTTCTTGTTGCTTCCCTGGAATTTGCGTTTGCTCAATCTCGAGACAGCATGGTGGAATTTTACAAAGTTCTGGCAATCCGCGATCCTGATTGATCAACGAAGTGCTATCAGTTCTTTGGATTCCACCATAGTCAAAAGAAAGATGAAATTCGCAGATGAAAGGGCATTGCAGATATGATCTGCACGGGGGTCACGCGTATGACGAAGTTTAGTATGGGGCTCGAGATTTAATTATCTCGTGTTTCATACACCCTGAGATGTTAATCTAGCAATTTTGAATTATCATACTTGATGATGAAACGTTGGTAGCTGCGGTTTGAGTCAAAACCTTAGAAGCCACGTAAAATAAAATTTTGCATAAACCGATTAGAGGCGTCTAACTTGGTTTTGCAGGATGGTTATGCATGTGATGTGGTATAGCAATGCTCATATTAAATTTGATTATGTATGAGATGACTATATGATGTAATTAACATGACCTGCGTGTCATGATTCGGCATGATGGCTGGAGCCATATGATTGCACTTTAATGACCTGCGTGTCAACCTTATGTAATGCACTTATTTTATTAGCTATAGAGATAGCAATATTATCTGGTGCATCGACAAGGTGGTGGCAATCTTCGCAAAGGTGAACACCGACGCGAATGCCGAAGACGAAGAATACTTGACTTCTCCGTCAGAAGGGGCTATACCATATCATGCTATTATGAATTGCCTGAGATGTTTATCCCTCTTGATGCACCCTTCTTGATTGCGCGGTAGTCGCTTTTATTAGGGTGATCTCTTACTTTAAAAATATCAAGTAGTTAGTGTTCTTCCAAGTGTAGCACCGTCACGGCACCTATCTTTTCGGGGTGCGCCGTGTCACACGGGTACGAACGATTAGAGAAGTGTGAGGCGGGTGAGTTGAGACCTCGCAGCAAGATCACTTGGCTGTCTTGACGTTCAGGCATGACCGTCATGAGCTCGGAACACACGCATCGAAAGATGAACAAGAGTCACATAGAGATGTGATTGGCAAGTTGGCCTACCGGTTAAGATTTTTGTCATCAGTGGTGTTACACCAATGGCAAACAATCAAGACACGGGTCTTGAATCACTTACAATCAATTTTGAGAGATATTGATTTGAGTGGGAGCGCTTTTTAGAATAAAATTGTTTATTCACTAGTGCATAAATCATTATGAACAAAGTCTAAGTGAAATTGTGTTTTTCCGTTGTAGATCAAATGGCTCGCAATAGCGCGTTCAACTTAGGCCCGATGTTAGAGAAAGAGAAGTTAGCTGCGAATGGAAACAACTATGCGGACTGGGTCCGTACCCTGAGGATTGTCCTCAGGAGCGCTAAGAAAGTGTACGTACTTGACGGACCTCTTCCATCTAAGCCGGCGGAAACAGCCGCGGCAGACATACAAAATGTCTGGGCCACTAAGGATGATGATTTCAACTTAGTGCAGTGCCTCATGCTGTCTTGCATGAGTTCAGAGCTTCAAAAACGTTTTGAATTCCATAACTCCTTTGATATGATCAAAGATCTGGATGCTCTGTACAAGTTTAATGCACGGTCTGAACGCTTTGATATCATGAAAATGATGGCGGAGACCAAGATGGCTGAGGGCAGTTCAGTTGGCGAACACGTGGTCAATATGATTGGCCACGCTGAGAGGCTTAAAACCCTGGAATTTCCACTTCCGCCAGAGCATGTTATGGACTTGTTGCTAGGTTCACTCCCCCCGTCTTATAGCGGTTTTATCATGAACTACAACATGAATGGGATGAACAAAACGCCTAATGAGGTGCTTGCCATGCTGAAAACTGTTGAAGGAGGACTGCAGAAAAATCGCAAGCAAGTGTTGCTCGTGAATAAAACTGCCAGTTTCAAAAAGAATGGCAAGCCAAAGAAGGGCAAGGGCGCCGGTAAGACCGGCTTCCAACGCAAATCTAAGGGCGGAGCCAAGAATGAAACTGAGTGCTTCTACTGCAAGGGCACAAGTCACTGGAAGAGAAACTGCAAGAAGTATCTGGAAGATAAGAAGTCCGAGAAAACCGGAAAAGGTATAATTGTTATACAAGTTAATGTCATTGACGTTTTGCTTGCTAGCGAAAATTCTAAGTCTTGGGTATTTGATACCGGATCGGTTGCTCACATTTGCAACTCGATACAGGGGCTTCAGAAGGTGCGCAAGCTGGCAAAGAATGAAGTCGTGATGCGTGTCGGGAACGGCGCTGGGATCGCCGCTCAAGCCGTCGGCATTATGCCTCTACGTCTCCCTTCAGGATTTATTTTGGAACTAAGTAACTGTTATTTTGTTCCATTGTTGTGTAGAAACATTATCTCTGGATCATGTTTAGTGCACGATGGGTACTCCTACAAGTCTGAGAACAATGGTTGTTCACTTTATTGTAAGGATATGTTTTATGGATTTGCACCCATTGTTGGGGGCCTTTTCATACTAAATCTTGAATGTGGAAATGATGTCTTTAACGTGAATGCTAAACGCCTTAAGAAGGCTGATACCACCACCACTTACTTGTGGCACTGTCGGCTTGGCCACATCGGAAAGAAACGCATGCAAAGACTCCATAAAGATGGAGTTTTACCGTCCCTTGATTTTGAATCATTTGACACATGTGAAGCTTGCTTGATAGGAAAAATGACCAAGACGCCGTTCACGGGTCATCCTGAACGGGCGGGTGAATTATTGGAAATAATACATAGTGATGTATGTGGTCCAATGAACACGGCCGCACGGGGTGGGTATTTTTACTTCGTGACTTTCACTGATGATTTAAGTCGGTATGGCTATATCTACTTAATGAAGCATAAGTCGGAAACCTTTGAAAAGTTCAAAGAATTTCAGAATGAGGTAGAAAATCATCGTAACAAAAAGATTAAGTTTCTGCGGTCTGATCGCGGAGGCGAATATCTCAGTCACGAGTTTGGCCAACATCTGAGTGACCGTGGAATCGTTTCACAACTTACGCCTCCCGGAACTCCACAGCGAAACGGAGTGTCAGAACGACGTAACCGAACCCTGTTAGACATGGTAAGGTCGATGATGTCTCTTACAAATCTTCCGATATCTTTTTGGGGTCACGCACTAGAAACTGCCGCTCACACACTAAACAAAGCACCGTCTAAATCTGTTGAGACGACACCACATGAGATGTGGCACGGGAAGAAACCCGACCTGTCGTTTCTCAAAATTTGGGGTTGTGAGGCATACGTAAAGCGTTTACAGCCAAGCAAACTTGATCCCAGATCAGACAAATGTTACTTTGTAGGTTATCCCAAGGAGACAGTTGGGTATTCTTTCTACCACGCCTCCGAGAACAAAGTGTTTGTTGCAAAACATGGAGTTTTTCTTGAGAAAGAGTTTCTCACTAAAGAAGTGAGTGGGAGGACAGTACAACTTAATGAGATTAGTGAATCTTCGGCAACTGTTGATATGGCTAAGGAACCGGAAGTAATTCCGCTAATTATCCCTACAACCGAGCCGGAAGTTGTCGCATGTGATGCGGAAACTTCAAACACTGTTGTAACTGAACCGCGCAGATCAGGTAGGGCTATCCAGCCACCTGAATGGTTTCATAACGAAATCTTCATTCTTGAAGACGATGAACCTGCGCACTACAAGGAAGCGATGGCGGGGCCTAGCTCAAGGGAATGGCACAAAGCCATGAGATTCGAAATGGAATCCATGTACGAAAACCAAGTTTGGAACTTGGAAGAACTTCCAGATGGCGTAAAACCCATTGGTTGTAAATGGATTTTCAAAAGAAAGACGGACGCGGATGGTAACATTACTATCCACAAAGCTAGACTTGTCGCGAAAGGGTTCACGCAAGTTCCAGGAGAGGACTACGACGAGACTTTCTCGCCCGTAGCTATGCTTAGGTCTGTTCGGATATTACTAGCAATTGCTGCTTATTTCGATTATGAAATATGGCAGATGGATGTCAAAACAGCTTTCCTAAATGGAAACCTTGATAGGGATGTATACATGATACAGCCAGAAGGTTTTGTCGATCCTAAGAATGCTGGAAAGGTATGTAAACTTCAGAAAGCCATTTATGGTCTGAAGCAAGCATCAAGGAGCTGGAATATTCGTTTTGATGAAGTGGTCAAAGAGTTTGGCTTCATCAGGAACGATGAAGAATCTTGTGTGTACAAGAAGTTTAGTGGGAGCGCAAAAGCATTTCTAATCTTGTATGTGGATGACATATTGTTGATTGGAAATGACGTGAATTTCCTTAGCGAAATAAAAGACTCATTGAAGAAGAGTTTTTCAATGAAAGACTTAGGCGAAGCGGCATATGTATTAGGCATCAGGATCTATAGAGATAGATCAAGACGCTTAATAGCGCTAAGCCAAAGCACGTACATTGACAAGGTGTTGAAAAGGTTCAACATGGAGAACTCCAAGAAAGGCCTACTCCCCATGTCACCTGGCACAGTGCTTTGCAAGAATCAGAGTCCTCGGACTCTTGATGAGCGAGTACAAATGAATGATATTCCATATGCTTCGGCAGTTGGTTCTATTATGTATGCCATGCTATGTACAAGACCGGATGTTTCCTATGCGCTAAGTGTTAGCAGCCGGTACCAACGTGATCCAGGATTGGAACACTGGGCCGCAGTCAAGGGTATTCTTAAGTACCTCAGAAGGACAAAGGATTTACTCCTTGTGTACGGAGGTGATGAAGAGCTCATTGTAAGTTGTTACACTGATGCAGGCTTCATGTCTGACCCAGATGACTTCAAATCTCAATCTGGCTATGTTTTCATATTGAACGGCGGTGCAGTTGATTGGAAAAGTTCCAAACAAAAGACTGTGGCGGATTCTACAACGGAGGCGGAATATGTTGCTGCTTCAGAAGCCTCCAAGAAAGCTGTCGGTATCAAGCAATTCCTTGAAGACCTTGGTGTGGTTCCAAGTGCTCTGGACCCGGTGGAGATCTATTGTGATAATAGTGGCGCCGTGGCTCAGGCAAGGGAGCCATGTTCACATCATAAGACAATGCATATTCAACGCAAATTTAAACTCATTCGACATCATGTCGAAGAAGGTTTAGTGAAAGTACGCAAAGTTCACACGGATCTGAATGTGTCAGACCCGATGACGAAGCCTCTACCACGAGCAAAGCATGAGCAACACCGGATTGCCATTGGTGTTAGGGAAGCCATGTAACTAGATTATGACTCTAGTGCAAGTGGGAGACTGTAGGAGATATGCCCTAGAGGCAGTAATATCAGTTACTTTTGTATCTCAGAGTTTGTAATGAATGTTTATGATCCATGCTATAACTGCAATGATTCTCGAGTTTGCAATAACCACGAGGCTTGGAGGGAAAGTCATGTGCACGTGTGGTATAATAAACGGTAAATTGTATTCCTAGTCTTGCCTCTAAGACTGGCTCAAGTATTGCATGATGATCCTGTTTTCCTGATCATGGGCATGGCTGTGCCGGCAATTTTGAGGGCACGATGTTGGTAGAACACTTGTGTTGAATCGACCCACATTGATGTTATACTATGAGATATATTCGTCACAAGTTTATGGTTAAATAACACAGAGATGGTTAACGTTTGCATAATTCCTTAGACCATGAGAGTGTCGAGTTTCTTCATGCTTGCTTCATGAACTTTGGGGTTTGTTAAACGTCATCCGTAAATGGGTGGCTATTACGGCGGCTTACGGGTTCATGGAAAAGTATGTCAAGTAACTTGATAGCTCAAGATTGGGATTTGCTCCTCCGACGGTGGAGAGATATCTCTGGGCCCTCTCGGTGTTACGGTATCCATCATCGTCTGGCCAGACACAGGGTGATTTGATCACAGGGATGCCGGAACACGGGAACGAGAAAAGAGAACAATACCGGCAACGAGGTAACTGGCATAGTGGACAAGGTGTTGATCCACGGGGATGCCAACATGTCTCACCTCGGGTAATTGTAACATATCGCGAAGCAACAGGAATAGCACACGGCAACTGGAGGTTCACTCGAATATTCATTCGTGTGGGTATAGGGGTCAATATGGGTGTCCACGGCTCCGATGTTGATCATTGATCGGAAGGGGTTCCGGGTCATGTCTATACTTCACCGAACCTATAGGGTCACACGCTTAAGGGTCATCTATCTGCTGAATACTAGACAGGGAGTCTGAGAGAAAGTTTCCAGAAAAAGTTTTCGGAGACAACGGAAAAGTTCCGAAGAGAGAGGTCATCGGATGAGTTCCGGTGAAACTGAAAAGTTGTTTCAGAGGATACCATAAAGTCAAATTGGTTTTGGCACATGCTTGATAATTCTTGGAGGGTGCCAGAATCATTCTGGAAACTTTCTGGAATTTTCCGGAATGAAAACCGGAAATGTTCCGGAGCTGCCGAAACCGCTTCAGATGCTTTTCACAGATGAAAATCACTAAACCGGAATTGTTCCGGCTCGCGTTGAAAATTATTTTGGTGGGTACTGGAAATGTTCTAAGCCCACATGAATATTTTCAGTTCGATCAGACGCTGAAAAATGTCGTCGTGAATAGTGAAAGTGTTTTTTGGGAGAAAATATCTCGTGAATAGTGGAAACACTATTATGAATAGTGGGAAACACTATTGGGAGAAAATATCTCATGACTAGTGAAAACACTATTACGAAATAGTGGAAAACACTATTGTGAATAGTGGGAAACACTATTTATGAATAGTGGAATCACTATTATGAATAGTGAAAATATCTGAGGGCATTTTGGTATTTTTACCATAGTCTCTCACCCTATAAATAGGGGTGAGGAGGCAGCCCAAAAGCTCATCCTTGCTCTCATACACATGCCATAGAGATTTCTGGCTTCTCTCTCCCTCCCACGAAATAGTTTCGTAGAGCCGAAAGGCTGTCTGGGTTCCGGCAGGAACTAGCTCTGGACGGCGAAGCCCTGCCGGATAGCTGACACCGTATGTGTGCAACCCCGTAGAGAGATTGTAGTTTCGATCTTTTTCCCGAAGGGCTGTTCGAGTTACCGTTCGAGTTTCCGGCGTCCTCCCGAAGGGCTGTCCGGGTTACTGTTCGGGTTCCGAGGGTCCTCCCGAAGGGCTGTCCGCGACATCGTCCGGGGGACTGTCCGACCACCTCCCGAAGGGCTGTCCGGAGTGGGAGTACATCCTTGCGGTTGGGAGGTTGTAAATTCTAGCTGCAGGGATCTGCACCAACGATCTCCACCGACTCTTCTTCCGCTGCGCTTCGAGTCGGTACGGATCAGATCAAACCTTGTATGCAGTCTCCATAGTGATCCTGGGCGTGCTCGCTGTACCGAAATTTTTTGTTTTCTGTCGCATTCCCCAACAGCAGATGCACATGTATATTGGCTGCACTGATGAGCAAGAAGGCTCCACCCATACCACCATTATTCCACCATGACATGGTTTGAAAGCTCTCAGAAATTTAAATAGAAATTGAAAGAATGAAATAAATAAATAGAAGATTGATATATTATATGTATTAAAAATTTGCTTTCAGGCCTATGTAGATGATGCTGTCGAAAAGTCTCAAAATTACATACAATAGTTCAAAGAACAACAAGATGACGGGATACATATTAGAACATTGCATTCATACCTATGGAGATGAGGCTGCCCAAAAGTTTGGCTAATATTTAAGCACTATAGTATCAATAACTCCAAGCATAAGACTCAGAACCATATAACCAAGAAAATGTTGAATATTAGCACAATGTCATTATATAGCTTGTATACTTACCTCCAGCATATTAGATACAACAATTAGAAATTTCATAGGTAACTTGTCCCTTTCAGGTTTGGTGGTCAATGTGATCAATGTCCTACCTTAAGCTTCAGTGCCCACTCTGAAATCTATGAATTTAGAGTATGTCACACTACAACCGTATTAAACCTCTTACAGTAGATTATTTCAAAGCATCCATTTAAATCTCCCTTTAGTATTAGACCAATAATAACAAAAGAAACCAAGAACTTCATGGTCTTTTTCACTCCAGCTAGCAACACATCAAATAAGTTCGTGGACGATAAGATCAAAACTGAAAGATTAAAGCTATTTTCTGTAGAAAATATCTCTAAATTTCTCTATATGTTTCTAGTACATGGTGGGTCCGTTTGGATGTAGACATTGGGTTGCTGGAACTTAATTGGCTGTAAGAGCAACTCCAACCGTTCAACTTCCCGTAAAATTGGTTTTACATCTGTAAATTTTAGAGGCGTTTCCTAAGAGCTACTTTTCTCAGATCCCGTAAATACTTCCTGAACATTTTTTGAAATTGTAGAACATTTTTAGAATTTGCGAGCATTTTTTCAATCGATGAATTTTGAAATTTGGGAACAATTATTGAAATTCACCAACATATTGTATATTCAAGAACATTTCAATCGACGATTTTTTTTCGAATTTGATATTCAAGAACATTTCAAATAAAAAACAGAAAAAAAGAAGAAAAGAAGAAAAATGAAAAAAAGAGGAGCGCCCAGCCCACACATGACTGGCCCAAAATGCGCGGCGGGGCGCACGAGTGTGCGCGATTGGTGGCTATCTGCTGACCCGCACGATAAATAGGAGCTCCTAGCGGCGATTCCTATTCCTCGTGCAGATCGCTGGGTAGCTAGCAATCGCGTACTGCGATTGATACCTTCTATATTGGGCTGGCCCAAGTTTGCTTGCATGGGAGACTACCAATTCTGGTTTTTCTGAGTTATTTCATTCTTTTTGTCTGGTATTTCACTTTCGTTTTTTCTTTTCGTTTTCTTTCTCTTCTTTACTTTTTATTTATTTTTTCATTTCGTTTTTCTTAAATTGCCAACATTGTTTTGGAAATTATGATCATTTTCTGAAACCGCGAATGCTTCTTCGAAATCATAAACAATTTTGGAATCCATGGACATTTATGAAAATTGATGAATATTTTTCAAAATCATGAATTTATGAACATTTTATGAATTTGTGAACATGTTTTGAAATTTGGAAAACTTTTTGAATTCTATAACAACTTTTGAAATTCATGAACATTATTTTTCAAACCCGCGAATTTTTGGAAAGTCATGAACATTTTTACACTCGTGATTTTTTTTTGAATTTGCTAATATTTTTTTTAGAAATGGTGAATATTACTGAAACTCACAAACTTTTTTGAAATTAGTGCTCATTTTTAATTCTATAAACATTTTTAATTTTGTGAACAATTTTTGAAAATTGCGAATATTTTTAGAATCAGTGAACATTTTTAAAATTGTGATTTTTTTAATTGACGAACATTTTTGAAATTATTGAGCAATTTTTTGAATCGACGAACATTTTTGAAAATTGTGAACAATTATTGAAACTCATGAACATTTGAATTCGTTAACATTTTGGATTCATGACCATTTTATGAATTCCTGAGCATTTTAAAATTCATGAAAATTTTATTTAATGCCTATTATTTTTTAAATTTGTGAATAGATTTTTAAATTAAGAACATTTTTAAACCTCCAACTTTTATTTCGAATTTGATTTTCATGAACAGTCTCAAAGTAAAAATAATAATCAAAAAGGCAGAAAAGTAAAACGAAAGAAGAAAAAAGAAAAAAAGAACAGGAGTGCTCAGCCCGCACATGGGTTGGCCAAAAGTGCGCGCTGGGGTGCAGTGGGGTGCACGATTGGTGGCTATCTGCGACCCGCGTGATAAGTAGGAGCTCCCGCAAGACACAAGCTCCTCAGGTCTCAACCTCGCTACTAATGGGCCGAGCCAAATATCTTCGAAGGTTAACTCGTTTTCCTTCTCATTTTTCCTTTATTTTTTTATTCTCTTATATTTTCTAAAATATTCTCAAAATTTATATTTCAAAACTTGTCCAACTACATCCATGCTCCATCTTGCGTCGTATCAGCCCAGCACATCACTATGCATTGCTCGACGCCAGTAAAATATGATCCTACATGATGCAATCCAGGCTCCTGTGAGCCTTATGCGCCTGGTTCGTATCTTGTCATTGCCTTTGATAATGATTCTCTTGCTAACTCCCATGTACAACATTGAGTGCAATCAGCAGCAACTCGATCAAAAAACAACTTCCATGCAAACTGACGTGAGTCTTTCACAACTTTTTTATTTCTGTAATTTCATTTGCTGCACTACGCCTCCCAAGATCTCAACTGAGCTTTGCCTTCCAAAACTTCAATCACATGCTACGACTCACATCGAGCTCGTCTTTTTCATAAAAACAATCTCAAGTAGTGCCCTTCATTGCTGGCTTCCTACGTGCGTCACAAGCCATCTCGGTGTGTCAAGTTGCTGTACCTTGGGCCTGTCCAGCTGCACGGGCGGCAACCCGACTTGCGCCTGGTTCGGCCCGCCCCCTGGGCTTGCCTTCTCGATGGACCTCCTCCTTGGGCCACCAGGCACCAGCGATCTCAACAAGCACTTGTACGCTTGCCCAATACGAATTTCCTAATAGACGCTCATTGCGTCAACACGAATAGGTATTTCTGTACTAGTTTCTACCGCTTTTATGAACCTTCTAGTAGTTTGCTGAACCGTTTTTTCCTCTTTGGTTTCTTTCACCGGTTTTATTTTTTTTTCATTTTTTCTGTTTCTTTTCTCTTCTTTTTGTTTAGTTATTTATCTCCTCTTTTTATTTATTTCGTAAATTCAAAAAACTTAGAATTTCAAATTTTGATTCATGTTTTTCAAAAGTTGTTCATTTATTTAAAAGAGATTCACATTTAAAAAAAACTTTGGATTTCCAATTTTGTTCACATTTTTTAGTTATTGTTCAAAAATTCAAAAAATGTTCAGAATTTCAGAATTTTGTTCATGTTTCAATATTTGTTTTCCATTTTCAAAAAATGTTCATGTTTGAAATATAGTTCATGTTTCTCAAAAAATATTCAGAATTTTAAAAAATGTTCATAAATTCGGAACAATGTTCGCGTTGTCAAATTTTGATCAGACTATCAAAAAATATTCCCATTTCTAAAATTGTTCGCACATCCAAAAAAAATGTTCATTTAAAAAAAATATGGTTTAAAAATTATTAATGTTTAAATACATAATTATGTTTTCTTTTTATTCTGCAATTTCTAAAAATGTTCCCATTGTTCAATTTTTTTTCATAGATACAGAAATGTTCATGTTTTCTAAAAATTTTGTTTTTAAAAAATTGTTCTAGTTTTAAAATAAAACATAATGTTTGTCTTTTAAAAAATTGTTCTAGTTTTAAAAAAATTGTTCACAAATTTTAAATTTTTGCGCTTATAAAAGTAACTTTCTTGAAAACAAAATTGCGTTAAAGTTTTAAAAAATATTCAGATTTGTCGTGGCTTATAGTTCCTTTTGCCTGCGTTGCCTTCTTAGACATCAAAGCTTGTCAAGTACGTGGCTATTGACGATCGTTCACTCACGGGAAGGCCCAAGTTCGATCCCTCACCCCCAAGCATCGCGTCGACTATATCTCGCTTACAGCGAGACGGTAGGATCTATTGCTGGAGCATCTACAGTAACGACCCGACCCATTAGCGCACACCTAAAAGAGAAGTAGAGAAAAAAAAGGGGGAGCACCCGAGAGTCGACCCCTTCCCTAAAAAAAACCAGGGAGTCGATCCCAGGATCTCCTGGATGATAGGCAGAGCTGCTAGCCACTGAGTTAACATCCAGTGCATGATAAATAGCAAGGTGCGACCTACATGAGAGGAAAAGAGCCAGTTTTTCTGGGTTTTTTCTTTTTGTTTTTTCACCGATTCTTCTATGTTTCTTTTCTCTATTTTCACCGGCTTTTTTTTCTTCATTTTTCATCGGTTTTCTTTATTTCTTTCACAGTTTTCACTGGTTTATTCTTTTCTTCTTTTTCCTTCATTTTTCTTCTGTTTTGTTTGTTTCTTTCTCGTTTTCATTGGGTTTCTGTCTTTTCTCTCGAGTTTTACTTTTTTCTGTACACATTTCTGGTATACATCTAATACACGTTTAATATTTTTCAAATCCTTGATTAACATTTTTTTCAAATACCGGATTAACTTTTTTAATAGATGGACAACAATTTTTCTGTACAAATTTAACATTTTCATTAACATTTTTAATATTGTTTGAATGCATGGTCAATATTTTTATACACATTGAACATTTTTGAAATACAAGTTTATTTTTTCAAATACACAATGAACATTTTGCTATGCACATTTAACATGTTTCAAATAAAATTTTAATTTTGTTAATATATGATCAACATTTTTTTCTATATACATTCAACAAATTTCAATACAAGCTAAACATTTTTGGATATATTATCTACATTTTTTCCATACACATTTAATTTTTACCAAATGTCTGATTAACACTTTTCAAAAACTTATTTAACACTTTTCCAAATATTTGGATTAACATTTTATAAATACATGATAAATTCTTTTCTCACACATTGTATATTTTTTGTATATATTTTTCATATACAAGAGAAACATTTTCTCTATACATTTTTCAAATGCTTGGTTAACTTTTTTTAGAAATGTTTTATGTAAATTTTCTTAAAATATATATTTTTAGAAAAATTTTATGTATATTTTGGAAATATAAACGAAAGTAAAAAGAGAAAGAAAAAAATGAAAACAAAAACGTGAAAAAAACGAGGCACTGGCGTCCCGAGCGGTTGGGCCGGCCCATCTCGCGCTTTGCTCGACGCGAGGGTCCCTAGGCCTCGCTATAGAAAAGACATAGGCGCTTTTCCTATTTACCGCACGATGCAACAATTTTTTTTCCGATGAGAGGGGCCACATGGCCCCCATTTTCATTAGAAAAATGGAGTCTTTTACAAGAGAAGAGCAGCACATTTTACATCTCTGGCTTTAAACCATATCAAGACGCTAACACTAGTAAATATACCAACAGCTAACAAACTTGTGTGGATAACATCGAGCCGGATCGGACGGAACTAGGGGAACCGGCAACATCGCGCTATCATGCAAGAGACAACTGACTAGAAGATAGAAGCTAAACATAAACAGCAGCAGAAACATCCACATGGGGACAGCCAGAAGCAATCCAAGTCTTTGAAACCAGCACCTCCAGCAACTGATTTCATCAGATTCTCCTTACATGTGGCGCCCACCCATGTCCTCTCTTGAAAACATCTCGAGTCACCTGGACAATCCATTCATCGACCATCTGCAGCATGTTTTGTAGTCCTTTTTTCTGCAAAATTTTCCACGAATGCAAAAGGGAAAAACAGACATAATAATATCAGTAGGATCCTTGGGCATCACACCTTGGAAGCATGATTTGTTTCTTATTTTCCAAATAGACCACAACAAAGCAGCAACACCAAGCATAACAACTACTCTATCTTTGCCAGTATAGTTAGGCAACAAATTCTGGCATAAATCAAGGAAAGACACAGGCAGACTTTGGTTACCCAAGGAGCACCCCACAATACTCCATAAGAACCTAGATAGGGAACAAGAAAAAAAAAGTGATCTACACTTTCTATACTGTCACAAAATTCACAATGCTTAGTGCCTTTCCAGCCTTTTTTACGTAAGTTATCTTTGGTCAGAATCCTATTCTTGATCACTAACCAGGAAAAGGCTTTAATTTTCAAAGGCATCTTCATTCTCTGCAACAACTTATAAGGGAATACAACTTGTCGAGCAACAAGATAATGGTACAAAGACTTAACCGTAAAGCTACTAGAAGAGGTAAGAAGCCATTTAACCTTGTTAGGTTCCTCCGACAGAGTCACCTGACTACACATATCAAGTAATCTGTTCCACATATCGAGGGTCTCCCCATGCAAACATCTTCTAAATCTGATGCAATTAAAATCCTGGCTAAACACCTTCGCAACAGTGACATGCCTACAAAAGGTCAAGTTATAAAGACGTGGGAAAATCAAACACAACGGTTTGTCTCTTAACCAAGCATCCTCCCAAAATCTGGTTTTGCGACCATCACCCACAACTCTCTGACAACATCTATTAAAAAAATCTTTAACTTCCATCAAGCAATTCCAGAAATGGGAGTTGCTAGGAGATGATTCACATTGAGCCAAAGTTTTCTTTTTCAAATACTTTGCTCTAATCATCTCTTGCCAATCACCCTCCTCGTTCTCTAGCCTCCAAAGCCATTTGCACAAAAGACTTATATTCTTAATATCTAAATTAGTAACTCCAAGGCCACCCGATCCCTAGGTTGGCACACTGTAGGAGATATGCCCTAGAGGCAATAATAAATGTTATTATTTATCCCCATGTTCCTAATTATGTTTATATTCCGTGCTATAACTGCTATGGTTCTCGAGTCTACAATAACCACGAGGCTCGGAGGGAAACTCATATGCACGTGTGGAATAATAAAAGGTAAAATGTATTCCTAGTCTGGCCTCTAAGACTAGCTCAAGTGTTGCATGATGGTTCTGTTTTCCTGATCATGGGCATGACTATGCCGGCAACTTTGAGGGCGCAATGTTAGAAGAACATTTGTGTTGAATCGACCCGATTGATGTTATGCTATGAGATACATTCGTCACAAGTTAATGGTTAATAACATAGAGATAGTTAACATTTGCATAATTCCTTAGACCATGAGAGTATCGAGTTTCTTCATGCTTGCTTCATGAACTTTGGGGTTTGTTAAACGTCATCCGTAAATGGGTGGCTATTACGGCGGCTTATGAGTTCATGGAAAAGTATGACAAGGGACTTGATAGCTCAAGATTGAGATTTGCTCCTCCGACGATGGAGAGATATTCTTTGGGCCCTCTCGGTGTTACGGTATCCATCATCGTTTGGCCAGACACATTGTGATTTGATCACAGGGATGCCGGAACACGGGAACGAGAAAAGAGAACAAAACCGGTAACGAGGTAACTGGCATGGTGGACAAGTTGTTGATCCACGGGGATGCCGATAAATCTCACCTCGGGTATTTGTAACATATCGCGAAGCAAAAGGAATAGCACACGGCAACTGGAGGTTCACTCGAATATTTATTTGTGTGGGTATAGGGGTCAATATGGGTGTCCACGGCTCCGATGTTGATCATTGATCGAAAAGTGTTCCAGTCATGTTTATACTTCACCGAACCTATAGGGTCACACGCTTAAGGGTCATCTATCTGCTGAATACTAGACAGGGAGTCTGAGAGAAAGTCACTGGAAAAGTTTCGGAGACGACGGAAAAGTTCCGGAGAGAAAACCGGAAATGTTTCGAAGTTACCGGAAATGTTTCAGAATAAAACCATCATACCGGAAATGTTTCGGAGAGTGTCCAGAATAATTCGAGAGGGTGCCGGAAATGTTCTGGGACCTTCGGGATTTTTTTCGAAAAATACACGTGGAAAATATCTTGTCCCAGCGAGAGGGGACAAGATCCCACGGATCGTGGGGGCTGTTTTTGGGCTGTTTTTGAGGGTGTCCCCTTTGGGGGGCAGCCCCCTTGTTGGTGGACAAGGTGTTGGGGGGGGGGGGCCATGGTGGGGGGCAGCCCCCACATATAGTGGGATGTGTTGGGAGGAGGTGGCGCCCCATGGGGCTGCCACATATGGCCGGCCATGGGTGGAAGGGGGCGCCCCCAAGGGGCAACCTCCCACCAAAGGTGGGTGCATGTTTTGGAGGGGGGGCCCCCTTTTTGGGCTGAAATTTTAGCCCCCCCTCCACCCCTTCCACCACTATATAAGGAGGAGGAGAGGTGCTCTCCAACTCACTCCAACTCTCTCACAAATGCCATGCATGATCTGGCTTTCTTCTCTCCCTCCCACGAAATAGTTTTGTAGAGCCGAAAGGCTGTCTGGGTTCCGGTGGGAACTAGTTCTGGACGGTGAAGCCCTGCCGGATAGATGATACCGTATGTGTGCAACCCCGTAGAGAGGTTGTAGGTTCGATCTTTTTGTCCGAGGGGCTATTAGAGAGTGCCTCCCCCGAAGGGCTGTCCGAGTTACTGTCCGGGTTTCGAGGGTCCTCCCGAAGGGCTGTCCGTGACATCGTCTGGGGGACTGTCCGACTGCCTCCCAGAGGGTTGTCCGAGGGACTGTCCAAGGGGCAGATGAGGGAGTACATCCTCGCGGTTGGGAGGTTGTAAATCCTAGCTGCGGGGATCTGCACCAACGATCTACAACGACTCTACTTCCGCTGCGCTACGAGTCGGTAACGATCAGATCCAAACCTTGTATGCATCTCCATAGTGATCCTGGGCGTGCTCGCTGTACCAATTTTTTTTGTTTTCTATCGCGTTCCCCTACAGTGGCATCATGAGCCAGGCTATGCGTAGATGCAGGTTACGATCTAGAATACATAGAGATGTATGGGTGTTGCACAATATAATTTGTAGTAGATGAGCTCTATTACTGAAAATTATTTGTGCGGGTAGCAGATGAAATCTATTACCCGATGTTCTTGTTGCTTCCCTGGAATTTGCATATTTCTGATCTTGATAATAGCATGGTGGAGTTTCGAAGTTCTGGCAATCCGTGATCCTGATTGATCAACGAAGTGCTAACAGTTCATTGAATTCCACCATAGTTAGAGAGAAAGATGAAATTTCGCAGACCAAAGGGCATTGCAGATATGATCTGCACAGGGGTCATGCGTATGACGAAGTTCAGTATGGGGCTCGAGATTTTATTATCTCGTGTTTCATACACCCCGTAAAGTTAATCTAGCGACTTGAATAATCATACTTGATGATGGACGTTGGTAGCTGCGGTTTAAATCAAAACCTTAGAAGCCACGGAAAATAAAATTTTGCATAAACCGATTAGAGGCGTCTAACTTGGTTTTGCAGGATGTGCATGAGATGTGGTATAGCAATGCTCATATTTAATTTGATTATGTATGAGATGACTATATAATGTAAATTAACATGACATGCGTGTCATGATTCGACATGATGGCTGGAGCCATATGATTGTCACTTTAAATGACCTGCGTGTCAACCTTATGTAATGCACTTATTTTATTAGCTATAGAGATAGCAATATTATCTGGTGCATCGACAAGGTGGTGGCAATCTTCGCAAAGGTGAACATCGACGCGAATGCCGAAGACGAAGAAATGAAAGACTTCTCCGTCAGAAAGGGCTATACCATATCATGCTATTATGAATTGCCTGAGATGTTTATCCCTTATGATGCACCCTTTTTTATTGTGCGGTAGTCGCTTTTATTAGGGTGATCTCTCACAAAAATATCAAGTAGTTAGTGTTCTCCCAAGTGTAGCACCGTCACGGCACCTATCTCTTCGGGGTATCACATGAATACATGGGTACGAACGATTAGAGAAGTGTGAGGCGGGTGAGTTGAGACCTTGCAGCGAGATCACTTGGTTGTCTTGACGTTCCGGAGGATCGTCCTAAGCTCGGAACACGCCCATCAAAAGATGAACAAGAGTCACATAGAGATGTGATTGGGAAGTTGACCTACCGATTGCAATTCTCGTCACTTGAGATGGATACATCCTTGGCGTTGAATTTCAATATGGGTCTTTTATCACTCACAATCAATTATGAGAGATATTGATTTGAGTGGGAGCGCACTATAGAATTAACTTGTTTAATTCTCAGTGCAATTAATTATGAACATTGTCTAAAGTGTGATTTGCAGAAAAATTGTAGAATAATGGCTTGCGTTTCCACCTTCCCTATTAAAATTGAATAAGCTGTTATTTATCTGGTTAAACTTTACGGTTGGTAACGTAATGTGAGGATTATCCTCAAGAGTGCCGAGAAGGACTTTGTCCTATCGCATGCTTTCGGTATTCTCCCGCTAATGCTATGGATGATGTGAGTCTCATCCTTCGATCCAAAAGCTAGAATTCCGTTATGGTCAAGTGCAATATGTTTGCTTCCATGAGACCCGAACTTCAAAAGTTTGGGATAGCTATGTGATATTCATGGAACTGAAAATTAGTTTCAGATACAAACAAAGGCTAAAAGATATGAAATATCCAAAGCAATGTTTGTTTTGCAAATTATTAGTAAAGTATTTACTATGCATTTGACTAATACAAGAGGGATCCAAAAGAACGCCTGTCATGTAATGAAGGTGAATAAAACAACAACAAAAAGAGAAAGGAAATGTCCAAAGGGTGTTAGTGTGACTTACATGCCTAGGAAGTCCGGGGCTAACGCCACTCTTAAGTTGGGTGCTTTTTCTGAGAGTAGAAGAAATACTGAAAGTTAAACTGTTAGAAGTATAAAGGCAAAAAGAGAGAAGACTGGAATATCCAGCTCATTTATGAATGTCATACGAGCTATTGATGTATAGAAGGCTGGTCAAAGAAATAGTTCTTGAGAATTATGATTAAACATGTTAATCACTGATTCTTGGGTATTGTGAGTTGATCACAGAGATACCCGCTCGATTGCATTCTATTGCGACTCGATGCAAGAACTACTATGGCCTAAAAGACTTGCCGGGAATGAGGTTTAGATACGCGCTGGGAACATAGTAAATGTTACTATACCTTCCATTGGTGTATTACCTATGTATTTATTTTCATAATTCATTTTTGGAGTTTCATACGCTCTAGCCCATTGCATAAGGCATCTTGCAAGAAGGTTGTTCATAAGTGAACTTTTGATGTTCGGTGTTATGAATAACATAAGGGCCATACTTTCATTATGAATGAGATGTATGTTATGAATATTGATAATAATACATTACCTCTGTATTTACTTTCATAATTCATTTTTAGAGTTTTATACACTCTAGCCCATTTGCATAATGTTTGTTGCAAGAGTGTTGTTCATAAAAGAACAGTTGTTGTTCAGTATTATGAATAACATAAGGGCCATACTTCCATCATGGATGGGAGGTGTGTTATGAATATTGATGGTAATATGATACATCCATAACACTGACGCTAAATGTCGCAAGACTAAAACAATACCACACATGTGTGGCACTGCATTTGGTCACATTGGAGAAACCCACATGGAAAAATTCCATTATGATGGATTTTGAAGTCATTTGATTATGAATCATCTGACACTTGCAACTTTCGTTCGAAAAGTGAAGTGACTGAAATACTGTTCACAGACCATAAGGAACGAGCAACGAACATATTGGTGATCATACATTTTGATGTGTGTAGTCCGATAAATGTTGTTGCAAGCAGTGGATTTGTCTATCTTCAAAAATGACTCAAGTAGATATATGGATATTTGCTTGATGAGACGTAAGTCTGGATCTTTTGAAATCATTCGAAAGGTTTTCAAAAATGAAGTAGAAATTATTGTAACAAGAAAAAATATGTTTCTGCAAACTAGATTGTAGAAAGGAATATTTGAGTTACAAGTTTAGCGAATGTCTGATGAGTTGTGAAAAGAGTTTCATAACTTACACCTCCCGGAACACCACTGTGAGTGGAATGTCCGTGAAGATGTAATCAAACCATTTATGACATGGTAAGATCAAAGATGACATAAATCAATTTGCCATTATCCTTTTTAAAGTAATGCTTTAGAGACTGCGGCTTTTACACTGAATAGAGCTCCATCAGATCTGTTGAAATGACGCCATGGTATGGTACGCCCAACCATGTTTTGTCTTTTCTTAACATTTGGAATATGGGGCTTGTGTAAAATATTTACAAACCTATTTCAAATCAGACAAGTGCTACTTTGTAGGTTATCCCAAGTAATTGGGAATTCCTCCACCACTATACCGAGGCAAAAGGTTTGCCACAAAGAACGGTATGATTTTGTAGAAAATGGTTCTTACAAAAGGGTGAGTGGGAGGACAGTGCAACTCGACAAGATAACAATATCTTCGTTATCATGACAAGGGATAGAAACCTCAGAAGCAATTCCAGAGTTTCCTCCTGCGACTGATACGGAAGCCTCTACAATAAAATGTATGGACTTCGGTCAAACTTGCAGCTGAACCACGTAGGCAAAACTCGTGCAAACCTCTCAGGTGCGCAAACGAGATATTGTTGTTAGACAACAGTATACCTACGATACACAAGGAAGCGTTGATGGGTCTTGACTCCGGAATTGGCTAAATGCCAATATAATCCGAGATAGTATCCATTTAAATAATTCAAGATTTTATCTTGATGAACCCTTCGGAAGACTTAGAGTCTAACGAATATTAATAGAACTATAAACTGGTATGGATAAAAATGTTTTATCCATAAAGCTTGACTTGTTGCTTATAACAAATTCAAGGAATTAACTACGGCGAGATTGTCTCTCCGTTGCGATGCTTAAAGTCGGTTCGGGTTAAACTAGCAATTAATACATATTTCAATCATGAGATATGATACATGGATGCCAAAAGGATTTCCATGAGATAGAAATGCTACCTAGGACTTGCATGTTATACAGTCCAAAGTAATTTTGTCATCCAGAGGATGCTAGTGTGTATGCAAACTTCAGAGTTCCAGCGATGGACAGAAGAGAGCAAAACGGAGTTGGAATCTTCGTTTTTGATGAAATAGTCAAAAGAGTTTGATTTCATCAATGGATAACGAAGATGCTTGTGGTTACAAGAAAGTAAGTGGGAGCATAATAATATTTCTAAAACCTTGTGTGCTTGACACATTGTTGATTGGAAATAATACAAATTTCTTGACACGAATTAGGACTTCATTGAAAATAATTTTTCCATGAAGTGCTTGGGCTAGGTAGCCTTGACATTAGGCATAATTATCCATGGAGATAAAATTGCCTAGTAGGCTAAGCCAAAAATACATATTGACAAGATGCTAAAACAGTTTAGCATAAGAAACGCCAAGGAGTGATTCTTGCCGAAGTCACATGGAAAGAGTTTTGCAAGACTCGGTGTCCTAAAACGCTGATGAGCAAAATACATGATGGAGATTCCACACACTTTTGTGTTTGGATTAATCATGTATTCCATGGTATGTAAAACAACCAGATATGTCCGACACTCCCAAGCTGTTGCGAGTGTAGATACCATAGTGATCAAAGTACTGATCATGGGACAACAGTGAAAAATGTCATTAAGTACTAAAGTAGCACTGATGACATGTTTTCTCGCAAGCAGAGATTATGAAGTGCTCATTGTAAGTAATTACATCGATACAGTCTTCACCAATACTCCATGCGATTTTCGATTTAAGTTAAGGGTTTTGTGTAATACACAATATGGTGGCACGGTAAGTTGGAATTGTTCTAAACAAGTTACTGTGGCGAATTCTATAACAGAGGCTAAGTAAGTTGCCACTTTCGAAGCGACAAAGAAGATGTTGAATCATACAGTTCATTCATGAACTTAGTATGGTTCCAAGATGGCTTTGGTCAATGGAACACTATTGTAGATAGTTGCTCCATAGCTCAGTCTGAGGAATCAAGGTTCGACCAGTGATTCACATATATACAAAGCCAAGTCCACACAAAATATGAATTTCGTGAAAGCGTGAAAACGCGAGGATATGCAAAGATACACACGGAACTGAAGTTGTCAGATCCGTTGGACATCAGGCTATACCACAAGCGAAGCATATTTTACACCGGTATGCCATAGGTGTAAAGTGCATTAGCATTGACTAGATTATTGACTCTAATGCAAGTGGGAGTCTGTAGGAGATATGCCCTAGAGGCAATAATAAATGTTATTATTTATCCCCATGTTCCTAATTATGTTTATATTCCGTGCTATAACTGCTATGGTTCTTGAGTCTACAATAACCACGAGGCTCGGAGGGAAAATCATATGCATGTGTGGAATAATAAACGGTAAAATGTATACGTAGTCTGGCCTCTAAGACTAGCTCAAGTGTTGCATGATGGTTCTGTTTTCCTGATCATGGGCATGACTATGCCGGCAACTTTGAGGGCACAATGTTAGAAGAACATTTGTGTTGAATCGACCCGATTGATGTTATGCTATGAGATACATTCGTCACAAGTTAATGGTTAATAACATAAAGATAGTTAACGTTTGCATAATTCCTTAGACCATGAGAGTATCGAGTTTCTTCATGCTTGCTTCATGAACTTTGGGGTTTGTTAAACGTCATCCGTAAATGGGTGGCTATTACGACGGCTTATGGGTTCATGGAAAAGTTTGACAAGGGACTAGATAGCTCAAGATTGGGATTTGCTCCTCCAACGATGGAGAGATATTCTTTGGGCCCTCTCGGTGTTACAGTATCCATCATCGTCTGGCCAGACACATTGTGATTTGATCATAGGGATGCCGGAAGACGGGAACAAGAAAAGACAACAAAACCGGTAACGAGGTAACTGGCATAGTGGACAAGTTGTTGATCCACGGGGATGCCGATAAATCTCACCTCGGGTATTTGTAACATATCGCGAAGCAAAAGGAATAGCACACGGCAACTGGAGGTTCACTCGAATATTTATTCGTGTGGGTATAGGGGTCAATATGGGTGTCCACGGCTCCGATGTTGATCATTGATCGGAAAGTGTTCCGGTCATGTCTATACTTCACCGAACCTATAGGGTCACACGCTTAAGGGTCATCTATCTGCTGAATACTAGACAGGGAGTCTGAGAGAAAGTCACCGGAAAAGTTTCGGAGACGACGGAAAAGTTTCGGAGAGAAAACCGGAAATGTTTCGTAGTTACCGGAAATGTTTTGGAATAAAACCATCATACCGGAAATGTTTCGGAGAGTGTCCAGAATAATTCAAGAGGGTGCCGAAAATGTTCTGGGACCTTCGAGAATTTTTCCGAAAAATACACGCGGAAAACATCTTGTCCCAGTGAGAGGGGACAAGATCCCACGGATCGTGGGGGCTGTTTTTGGGCTATTTTTAAGGGTGTCCCCTTTGGGGGGCAGCCCCCTTGTTGGTGGACAAGGTGTTGGGGGGGGGGCATGGTGGGGGGCAGCCCCCACATATAGTGGGATGTGTTGGGAGGAGGTGGCGCCCCATGGGGCTGCCACATATGGCCGGCCATGGGTGGAAGGGGCCCCCCCCAAGGGGCAACCTCCCACCAAAGGTGGGTGCATGTTTTGGAGGGGGGCCCCCTTTGTGGGATGAAAATTCAGCCCCCCCTCCACCCCTTCCAGCACTATATAAGGAGGAGGAGAGGTGCTCTCCAACTCACTCCAACTCTCTCACAAATGCCATGCATGATCTGGCTTTCTTCTCTCCCTCCCACGAAATAGTTTCGTAGAGCCGAAAGGCTGTCTGGGTTCCGGTGGGAACTAGTTCTGGACGGCGAAGCCCTGCCGGATAGATGACACCGTATGTGTGCAACCCCGTAGAGAGGTCGTAGGTTCGATATTTTTGCCCGAGGGGCTGTTCGAGAGTGCCTCCCGAAGGGCTGTCCGAGTTACTGTCCGAGTTTCGAGGGTCCTCCCGAAGGGCTGTCCGTGACATCGTCCGGGGGACTGTCCGACTGCCTCCCGGAGGGCTGTCCGAGGGACTGTCCGAGGGGCAGACGAGGGAGTACATCCTCGTGGTTGGGAGGTTGTAAATCCTAGCTGCGGGGATCTGCACCAACTATCTACATCGACTCTACTTTCGCTACGCTATGAGTCGGTAACGATCAGATCCAAACCTTGTATGCATCTCCATAGTGAACCTGGGCGTGCTTGCTGTACTGAAATTTTTTGTTTTCTGTTGCGTTCCCCTAAACACACATTAATCCAGTTCACCAGATGATATTTACGCACACCATCTTTTTCTTGTCAGGCCAACCAAGCTCGAAAAAAGTCAAATCTCTTACCTACGCCTTTCGGTAATCTAAAAAAAGAGAGCATGTGACTAGGAATGTTACTCATGCAGGTTTCTGCAAGGATTAGCCTACTCCCCATAGGAAGCAAGCACCCCTGCCACGTAGCTGCTTTCCTTTCACACTTGTCAGGCCCATTTCTGGGATAAATCACAGAAGTGCCTCAAGTCACACCAGCCCCAAGATCAGAACAACTGGTAGACTTCCTTGATACAGATATCCAGTACATACATAATATTACACAGGGTTGAGTCAGAGTGGTCAACAATTATTACAACCTTGCCAATATACTACGGTGGTGGAATAACACAGTGGTGTGGTGGTGGTACAACACTGGTACAATAAAATAAAGTCAAGCGTCAGTGTGAGGCTTGGCTATTTTATTGGTGTAGCGGAAACACAGCGGATGATACATGTGGTAGACTCCAAGATCATAGGTTAACTGACTAGGAACACCTCTAAGCGTCGGGCTCGCTAGCGCACTCATCCTCCACAAGCTTGTCCTCCTCCAGGTCTGGCCAATAAAATAGCGAGGAACAAGCCAGTGAGTACGTTGGAATGTACTCGCAAACATTATGAACGAAAGATATACCGAATGCATATGCTCATGCTGGATTAAATGATATGCATGTGTTGGCTGAAAATTAAATTATGGCATGATATATATTAGCATGTGCAGAAGTATGAGTAAATAAAATATTAGTGACAAACAAGGAAAGTTAATGGAAAATCGGGCAAGACAGGACCGCCCGAGAATCCAAAAGAAAAAGAATAACATGGAGAATCGGGCGAGACAGGACCGCCCGAGAATCCAAAAGAAAATATAACCTGGAGAATCGGGCGAGACAGGACCGCCCGAGAATCCAAAAGAAATGCCAAACGGGTGTCTAAAAGCGATGCCACGAAAGGTCTTGAAGAGAAATGCCAAACGGGTGTCTAAAAGCGACGCCACGAGAGGTCTTGAAGAGAAATGCCAAACAGGTGTCTAAAAGCGACGCCACGAGAGGTCTTGAAGAGAAATGCCAAACAAGTGTCTAAAAGCGACGCCACGAGAGGTCTTGAAGAGAAATGCCAAACGGGTGTCTAAAAGCGACGCCACGAGAGGTCTTGAAAATAAATGAGTATCCCGGGTAGTGTAGCCAGCCCATGAGATACTCAGAAAAGAAAATAAAAACTGAGTGCCCGGGGTAGTCTAGCCAGCCCCTGAGACACTCAGAAAATAAAAATAAAATGACAGGGTTAGTCCATAATAATAATCTTCATATCATCAATAATATTCATGACAATATTAGTAGTGGCAATAATTATCCCGCAAAATAATTCATGCTCAATTTAATTATTTCCTCCGAAGACCGACACCGGGACGGACACTTGACCCTTCCCAACTAACGTCCTTGACCGCGGACATGGCTATTCGAATAGATATAACTCTGCAGAGGGTGTACTCTTTACCCACGTGTATGAGATTTCTTTAGCTAGCACCGTGACACTGACTAATTCCCATTACGGTCTTTGGGTTGAAAACACGCCTGACCAGCACACACCAGATTAACTTTCTGGATGCCAGGAATCACCCAAAGCACCGTTCAAGAAAAACTCTAAGTCGGGGAGACCAACATCTCGACTAGCATGGGATCACTATTCATACGCGCGGATTACAACGGGTGCCCCCCTCTCGGCCCAGCCGGATACACCCATGCCCCCTGACCTGATGACGGGCATTAGTCCATGGCCGTGGAAACCCTCATCATGGCCCTCTATGTGGTGTGCACACGGACAGGGGTTAGCAACTTACTACACCGTACTTCCCTCGCGGAGAGATCCGTGGCAGCACGGTGTTTAGCTAGGTGTGACGGAACAAGACTCTATCTAGGTCGACTCAGGAGGTGTTGTTATTAAGACTGGCATGTCTCACATGCCACGGCGACACCGTCGTGTCATAGCACAGCCCGTGCCCACCGGCACGCCCAAGGCATGAGATATACTCCTGGTTGTCTCACAACTTTTATTCACGGTAGAAAGTCACTTGAGTGAAGTGCAAGCAAGTGCAAATATGATATGACCATGCATGCATGCACTTGTGATATACTACACATATGGTGCAACTCCAAACCGATGCAACCATGCAATGCAAATGCAATAACCATATCCCAAGTTCAAAAATGCTTGCCTTGATCAAAGTAGTCAGAAAGAGATCCCTCGAAATTCCCGGCAAAGTTCCCCTCTTCTTTTTCTGAAAAATGCAAATTCAAATTCAATTTAAATTTTTTGCAACAGTACCAAAAGTTGTCTCAAAATGTTTTTAAATAAATACTAAAAAAACTAGAGAGAAAAATAAGAATTTCAAAAAAAGAATCAACTCAAACAGAGTTGTGGTTAAAAAGTTATTAAACTTTTAAACCCAGGGGTCTTTCTACAAAACGGCCAGTCTCTGTGCGGTTTAAACAGAAAACGGTTCGGCAAAAGTACGCTTTCCAGCGCAGAAGGCGTAAACAGAAGAATACGTCTTCGGTTTAAAATCAGAAAAAAAGAAAACGCTGACGGGTGGGGTCCACCCGTCGGGTTTAAATTTGAACGCGCTCGCGCGCGAGAACAGAGAGGCGGTGGTGATCACCGGCGACGATCGCTGGGGTTTTAGGAGACGGCGATGGTCGGAGCGTGATCAGGGTGGACTTCCGCATCGGTGGGTGACGGTGGTGGTCGCCGGCGAGCACCTGAACGACGGCGAGGTCGACGCCGGCGGACGGTGGTTTCGGGTGAGGTGGGATCTCGCCGGAGAGAGCTTCGGTTGTGGAATTGAAGCGCGGGATCGACGAGAGGGAGTGGTGAGAGGCTACTGGTGGAGTTTTGGAAGTGGAGGTGGCCTAACGACGACGTACTGATCGGGGAGGGTGGCGGCGGATCAGTGACCGGAGAGGAGGGAGACGACCTCCCCGAGGTCGGGTGAGTGGCGTAGCGGTCGATTGGGAGGCAGTGGAGGTGGTGTGAGTGATCTGCGGTGCTCGGGAGGCCCTTTTATAGGCGATCCGAGGAGGTCCAGTGAGGGCGGATCACGTCGGAGTTACTTCAGCCGACGAGGTGGTTAGAGGCGGTGGTTAAGGGCGGTGCGAGGATAAGAGAGATCAGTGGTGTGCCCTGGAAGAGTCGGCGTGGACGAGCTCGAGCTCTTCCTCCTTATCCACGGCGAGGCCTCCGTACGGGTGTGGCGGACGGCGTCCGTCTCCGGCGACTGCCAGGCGGGCTCCAGTGTGGTGTGGATGGCGTGCGAGGCTGCGGAGAGAGGCGACGCGTGGAGTAGGTAGGTGGAGGGAGCAGCAGGGGGAGTGAAGATGACGGGCGTCGTGCTGATCCGCTTGGTTTGCCGCGGTCGAGGATGGTGGCCGTTGCACCGGCCACCTCCTGTGCTGTCGACGGCGGCCACTGACCAGAGGGGTCCTGGCGATCCATTAATGACCAGAGGAGGCGTGGAGGAGAAGGGGAGGCGATGGAGTGGAGTGCATGGCGACGTCTCCCTCTCCCTCTGAACTGATTCAGTTAACTGAATCTCTGACAGCGATGAACAGTACGCACTTGAGGTGTATGATGAAATGACAGAGAGTGCTAGGGATTTTAGGAATTTGTGACAATTTTTGTGGTGAGGTGTTGAAGCATATAAGAGAGTCTGGCAAAGTTTCAGATTTTTTGGAGCCATTAAAAATAGGTTTTGGTCATAGAATTTGAATCTGGTCCAAATTTGAACTGGATAAAATTTGAAAATTTTGAACTGTGGAACCCAAAGTTTTTGGTGAAATGCGTTGTGGGTACTGCCTAGTTGTTGGGGTAATTTTTGTGGGTGCAGAAGAATCATAGAAAATATGGTTCCTTTGTAAACCAAATAAACTAGGATAAATATAAATTCCAACTTTGGAATTTATTTAAAATAAGAGAAATATTTTTGTGGAGTGAGAAAGTATTGGACACTGTCATAGAATGTGAGAATGACTTGAGGGATAATTTAGAAGTGACAGAAAAATTATTGGAATATTTTAGGAGTGCTAGAAAGGAGTGAAATGATCATTTTCATGGAATAATTTTAATTATTCCAAAAACTTTTCTGAAGGAAAAATATTTTTGATCTTTGAAAAATAATTACTCAATTAATAAACCATCCAAAACAGAACCATTTAAAATTTTGAAACCCAATTAAAAATAAAAAATGATTTTCAGAACAGAAAAAAGAGAAGAATAAAAATAGCCCATAATAATTCAAAGCATTTTATTTTAAAGAAAAGATTTTGAAAATCCAAAGAAAATATTTTGGGGTGTTACAACACCTACCCCCCTTAAGAAAAATCTCATCCCCGAGATTTCAGCTGTCCCTCAAACAGGTACGGATATTCAGTTCTCAGGTGATCCTCTCTTTCCCATGTTTCTTCTTCCTCGGTGTGATTACTCCACTGAACTTTGTAAAATTTTATCACGCTCTGTCGGGTTCTCCGTTCAGACTCCTCCAAAATCTTTATAGGACGCCCGCTATATGTAAGATCTGGTTGGATGTCCAGGTCTTGATGTTGGACTTGCTTTTCTGGGTTACTGACACATCTCCTTAGTTGTGACACGTGAAATACATCATGAACATATGATAATTCTGCCGGTAGCTCCAGTTGGTAGGCAACCTTGCCTCTCCTTGCAATTATTCTGAATGGTCTAATAAATCTCAGTGCCAATTTTCCTTTGACTTTAAATCTCTGTAGTCCCCTCATTGGGGATACTCTGAGATACACATATTCGTCTGGTTCAAAACTAATCTGACGGTGTTTCTGGTCATAGTAACTCTTCTGCCGGCTCTGAGCTGCCTTCAGTCTATCTCGGATAAGTTTCACTTTTGTTTCTTCTTCTTTGAGAACTTCCGGGCCGAAGATTCGGCTATCTCCGGTTTCAGACCAATTGAGTGGGGTACGGCATCTCCGTCCATATAGGGCTTCGAAGGGTGACATTTTTAAAGTGGCTTGATAACTGTTGTTGTATGAAAATTCCGCATATGGCAAACTATCTTCCCAGCTGACCGCATAAGTAAGCACACATGCTCTCAGCATGTCCTCCAATATTTGATTTACCCGTTCAGTCTGTCCTCCTGTCTGTGGGTGATATGCGGTACTGAATACCAGTTGAGTCCCTAAGGCTTGCTGCAGGTGATCCCAAAACCTAGAGACAAACTGAGTGCCTCTGTCAGAGACTATGGTCTTGGGTACTCCGTGTAAGCAAACAATTCGGGAGAGGTATAACCTAGCAAGCCTCTGTGTCCAGTATGTTGTCTTTACCGGAATGAAATGTGCCACCTTGGTTAATAAAACCGTTATAACCCAGATAGCATCATTCCCGTGTCGTGATCTTGGTAATCCCACAATAAAATCCATTCCTATTTCATCCCATTTCCATTCAGGCACTCTGAGCGGCTGTAATAATCCTGCTGGCCTCTGGTGCTCTGCCTTTATACGCTGACAGGAGTCACACCGTCCGACATATACAGCTATGTCCCTTTTCATCCCGTGCTACCAATTTTTTTTCCTGTAGATCCTTGTACATCTTGGTTCCTCCTGGGTGAATGGAGTACGGGGTGGTATGAGCTTCTGCCAAAATTTGTTGCTTTAACTCTTCCTTGTTGGGTACGCATAATCTGTTTCCGTACCATAGGATTCCCTGTTCATCAATGGTAAATTCAGACGCCTTGCCTAAATTTACTTTCCTTTTAATTCCCTCAATACCAGGGTGTCCTTTCTGAGCTTCTTTGATTTGATCTTCCAATGCTGGCTTTATTTCTAAACGGGCAATGGTTCCTTCTGTGAATAGGACCATGTTGAGTTTGGCAAATTCCTGGTTGAACTCATGCTGTGAGAATTGCACACTGTCATTGTCGGTGCATGGGTTTCGGCTGAGAGCATCTGCCACAACATTTGCTTTACCCGGGTGGTAATGAATTCCCACATCATAATCCTTAATTAACTCAAGCCATCGACGTTGTCTCAAGTTTAATTCTGGCTGGATGAAGATATACTTGAGGCTTTTATGATCCGTGTATATCTCACATCGATTACCAAGAAGGTAATGTCGCCATTCCTTGAGTGCTTGTATCACAGCTGCTAACTCCAAATCATGGGTAGGGTAATTTTCTTCGTGTCGCTGTAGCTGTCTTGAAGCATATGCTACGACCTTTCCTTCTTGCATTAATACACATCCAAGTCCCTTCCTGGAAGCGTCACAATATATTTCAAAATTCTTGTGCACATCTGGCACGATCAGAACAGGTGCCGTGGTTAACCTCTTCTTTAATTCTTGGAAACTTCTCTCACAAGCTTCGGTCCATTCAAACTTTTTATCTTTCTTGAGTAGCTGGGTCATGGGTTTGGCTATGGTGGAGAATCCTTCAATAAACTGCCGGTAGTAGCCAGCCAAGCCGAGAAAGCTTCTGAGCTCAGTCATGTTGGTGGGTTGCTTCCACCCTAAGACATCCTTTACTTTGCTTGGGTCCACTGCTATTCCATCCTGTGTTAGCACGTGTCCCAGAAAACCAACTTCTCGTAACCAAAATTCACACTTACTGAATTTGGCATATAGTTGATTTTTCCGTAATTCTTCCAGGACGATCCGAAGATGTTGCTCATGTTCTTCCGGTGTCTTGGAATAAATAAGTATATCATCGATGAACACAACCACAAACTTGTCCAAATATTTCATAAAGACCTTGTTCATGAGGTGTACAAAATAAGCAGGAGCGTTGGTTAATCCGAAAGGCATCACTGTGAACTCATATAACCCGTATCTGGTGTTAAAGGCAGTCTTGGGTATGTCTGAAGAGCGGATCCTCAACTGATGATAGCCTGACCTCAAATCTATTTTTTAGAAAACCTTGGCTTCTGCCAGTTGGTCGAACAGATCGTTGATCCTCGGTAGTGGATATTTATTTTTGATGGTAACCATATTGAGCGCCCTGTAATCAATACATAACCTTAGGGTCCCATCCTTTTTCTTAGCAAATAAAACTGGTGACCCCCATGGTGATGAGCTGGGTCGAACATAACCTTTTTCCATTAATTCCTTAATTTGTTTCTTCAATTCAACCAATTCTCTCGGGGCCATCCGATAGGGCTTCTTGTAAATGGGTGCCGTTCCGGGTGCTAGTTCAATAACAAATTCAATTTCACGATCGGGAGGCATGCCCGGTAGCTCCTCAGGAAATACATCAGGGTATTCGCATACCACCGGAACCTTGCTTAACTCTGTCATATCCACCTGATTTAATTTTCCCTGTGAAGTAGAAATCCTCCTTGTACCAAATTTTATTGTCTTCCCTTGACAATTAGTGAGAGTCACTGTACGGTTCTAGCAGTCTATGAAGCCTTTATTTGTGGTCAACCAGTCCATTCCCAAAATAACGTCCAGATCGACTGCTTCCAGTACAATGAGATTGGCTAGAAACTCCATCCCTTTTATTTCAATGTTCACATCCTTGCAGTACCATTGTGTGCTTTACTTCGATCCCGGGGACTGAATAACCATTGAATTTTGCAAAGGCAAAAAAGAAAACTGATTCTCCGAAGCAAATCTTTTGGAAATGCATGAATGGGAAGCTCCAGAATCAAATAAGACTGTAGCATTAATTGTGTTGACAGGGAACGTACCAAACACGATGTCCGGTGCATTTTGTGCCTCCTCAAAGGTCACGTGATTTACCCGTCCCTTTCTTTGATTGTTGTTGGGGTTGCTGTGTTGTGGGGCTGCGTTTGTACCACGACCATTGTTGTTGGGCTTCGGGACATTATTCCCCTGCTTTGGGCATTGCTTGGCATAATGCCCTTCTTCTCCACAGGCATAACAAGTGATGCCAGGACGGAACGTTGTGTCCTTGGTCCTGTTGTTGAAGATGCTGCGGCTCTGTTGCGGTCGTGGTGTTGGAACTGCTGGTCGTGGTGCCACAGGCCTCTGAAATTCATTTCGGGGCCTGCTGTTGTGAACCTGCACTGACTGGGTCATACGGCGTTTGCGAATTTCATTCATGTTGCGGTGCTCGTTCTCTAGTATAATCGCCTTGTCTACCAGTGTCTTGAAATCTGGAAAGGTGTGAACCACCAGTTGGCACTTCAGAGATGGAACCAGTCCATCAAGAAATTTATCCATCTTTTTGTTTTCTGTCATGTACTCATCATTGGCATACCGGGCCAGCTGAGTAAACTGGTCCAGGTACTGTGTTACCGTGGTGCCTCGCTGCTTGAGATCCTCAAATTCCCTTTTCTTCAATTTCATAATACTGTTGGGGATATGTGCTCCCCGGAAACTTTCCTTGAATTGTTCCCATGTCATATCTGCTCCATTGGGATGCGTGTGGCATATATTTTCCCACCATGACGCTGCTGTCCCAGAAAAATAGTGCGGAGCATATAGCACTTTTTCCTGGTCCGTACACTGAGCTATAACCAATTTCCTTTCCATATCACGCAGCCAATCATCTGCCTCCAGAGGTTTGTCTGTGTGAGAAAAGACCGTTGGATTGGTCCTCTGTAGCTCAGATAATTTTGATCTGGGCTGATGCTGTCCTTGGTGATTCCCCATATTTATTAGGTGCTGCATCATTTCCTGGTGTTGCTGCTGGCTTTGTTCATACAGACGGCATACTTGTGAAAATGCTGAATCATTGCTCTGCTGACTTATCTGTCCTTGTGTGAAATTATTCCCCATCTGTGCAAAGTTGTCCTCTGGCGGACTGGGCATGGAACGTATCCAGGGATGATGCATTTTCATTCTGGGGTATTTGTGTAACACCGATGAGAAAAGAAAATATATAAAGGAAGGAAATAAATTTTTAAAAAACTGAAAATAATTTCCCCCCAAAACGTAGGTGCATAAAAATGTTAGTACTGACTCGAGTGCTAACGATCGCGCCTAGGGCTTCCTACAGTCAGCCTGGCTCTGATACCAAGGTTTGTCAGGCCCATTTCTGGGATAAATCATAGAAGAGCCTCAAGTCACACCAGCCCCAAGATCAGAACAACTGGTGGACTTCCTTGATACAGATATCTAGTACATACATAATATTACACAGGGTTGAGTCAGAGTGCTCAACAATTATTACAACCTTGCCAATATACTACGGTGGTGGAATAACACAATGGTGTGGTGGTGGTACAACACTGGTACAATAAAATAAAGTTAAGCGTCAGTGTGAGGCTTGGCTATTTTATTGGTGTAGCGGAAACACAGCGGATGATACATGTGGTAGACTCCAAGATCACAGGTTGACTGACTGGGAACACCTCTAAGCGTCGGGCTTGCTAGCGCACTCATCCTCCACAAGCTCGTCCTCCTCCAGGTCTGGCCAATAAAATAGACAGGGACAAGCCAGTGAGTACGTTGGAATGTACTCGCAAACATTATGAACGAAAGATATACCGAATGCATATGCTCATGCCGGATTAAATGATATGCATGTGTTGGCTGAAAATTAAATTATGGCATGATATATATTAGCATGTGCAGAAGTATGAGTAAATAAAATATTAGTGACAAACAAGGAAAGTTAATGGAAAATCGGGCGAGACAGGACCGCCCGAGAATCCAAAAGAAAAAGAATAACGTGGAGAATCGGGCGAGACAAGACCGCCCGAGAATCCAAAAGAAAATATAACCCGGAGAATCGGGCGAGACAGGACCGCCCGACAATCCAAAAGAAATAACAAACGGGTGTCTAAAAGCGACGCCACGAGAGGTCTTGAAGAGAAATGCCAAACGGGTGTCTAAAAGCGACGCCACGAGAGGTCTTGAAGAGAAATGCCAAACGGGTGTCTAAAAGCGACGCTACGAGAGGTCTTGAAAATAAATGCCAAATGGGTGTCTAAAAGCGACGCCATGAGAGGTCTTGAAGAGAAATGCCAAACGGGTGAGCGACGCCACGGGAGGTCTTGAAAATAAATGAGTACCCCGGGTAGTCTAGCCAGCCCATGAGATACTCAGAAAAGAAAATAAAAACTGAGTGCCCGGGGTAGTCTAGCCAGCCCCTGAGACACTTAAAAAATAAAAATAAAATGACAGGGTTAGTGCATAATAATAATCTTCATATCATCAATAATATTCATGACAATATTAGTAGTGGCAATAATTATCCCGCAAAATAATTCATGCTCAATTTAATTATTTCCTCCGAAGACCGACACCGGGACCGACACTTGACCCTTCCCAGCTAACGTCCTTGACCGCAGACATGGCTATTCGAATCGATATAACTCTGCAGAGGGTGTACTCTTTACCCACGTGTATGAGATTTCTTTAGCCAGCACCGTCACACTGACTAATTCCCATTACGGTCTTTGGGTTGAAAACACGCCTGACCAGCACACACCAGATTAACTTTTTGGATGCCAGAAATCACCCAAAGTACCGTTCAAGAAAAACTCTAAGTCGGGGAGACCAACGTCTCGACTAGCATGGGATCACTATTCATATGCGCGGATTACAACGGGTGCCCCCCTCTCGGCCCAGCCGGATACACCCATGCCCCCTGACCTGATGACGGGCATTAGTCCATGGCTGTGGAAACCCTCATCATGGCCCTCTATGTGGTGTGCACATGGACAGGGGTTAGCAACTTACTACACCGTACTTCCCTCGCGGAGAGACCCGTGGCAGTACGGTGTTTAGCTAGGTGTGACGGAACAAGACTCGATCTAGGTTCACTCAGGAGGTGTTGTTATTAAGACTGGCATGTCTCACATGCCACGGTGACACCGTCGTGTCATAGCACAGCCCGTGCCCACCGGCACGCCCAAGGCAGGAGATATACTCCTGGTTGTCTCACAACTTTTATTCACGGTAGAAAGTCACTTGAGTGAAGTGCAAGCAAGTGCAAATATGATATGACCATGCATGCATGCACTTGTGATATACTACACATATGGTGCAACTCCAAACCGATGCAACCATGCAATGCAATTGCAATCATCATATCCCAAGTTCAAAAATGCTTGCCTTGATCAAAGTAGTCAGAAAGAGATTCCTCGAAATTCCCGGCAAAGTTCCCCTCTTCTTTTTCTGAAAAATGCAAATTCAAATTCAATTTAAATTTTTTGCAACAGTACCAAAAGTTGTCTCAAAATATTTTTAAATAAATACTAAAAAAACTAGAGAGAAAAATAAGAATTGCAAAAAAAGAATCAACTCAAACAGAGTTGTGGTTAAAAAGTTATTAAACTTTTAAACCCAGGGGTCTTTCTACAAAACGGCCAGTCCCTGTGCGGTTTAAACAGAAAACGGTTCGGCAAAAGTACGGTTTCCAGCGCAGAAGGCGTAAACAGAAGAATACGTCTTCGGTTTAAAATCAGAAAAAAAGAAAACGCTGATGGGTGGGGTCCACCCGTCAGGTTTAAATTTGAACGCACTCGCGCGCGAGAACAGAGAGGCGGCGGTGATCACCGGTGACGGTCGCCGGGGTTTTAGGAGACGACGATGGTCCGAGCGTGATCAGGGTGGACTTCTGCATCGGTGGGTGATGGTGGTGGTCGCCGGCGAGCACCTGAACGACGGCGAGGTCGACGCCGGCGGATGGTGGTTTCGGGTGAGGTGGGATCTTGCCGGAAAGAGCTCCGGTTGTGGAATTGAAGCGCGGGATAGACGAGAGGGAGTGGTGAGAGGCTACTGGTGGAGTTTTGGAAGTGGAGGTGGCCTAACGACGACGTACTGATCGGGGAGGGTGGCGGCGGATCGGTGACCGGACAGGAGGGAGACGACCTCCCCGAGGTCGGGTGAGTGGCGTAGCGGTCGATTGGGAGGCAGTGGAGGTGGTGTGAGTGATCTGTGGTACTCGGGAGGCCCTTTTATAGGCGATCTGAGGAGGTCCAGTGAGGGCGGATCACGTCAGAGTTACTCCGGCCGACGAGGTGGTTAGAGGCGGTGGTCAAGGGCGGTGCGAGGATAAGAGAGATCAGTGGAGTGCCCTGGAAGAGTCAGCGTGGACGAGCTCGAGCTCTTCCTCCTTATCCATGGCGAGGCCTCTGTACGGGTGTGGCGGACGGCGTCCGTCTCCGGCGACTGCCAGGCGGGCTCCAGTGCGGTGTGGATGGCGTGCGAGGCTGCGGAGAGAGGCGACGCGTGGAGTAGGTAGGTGGAGGGAGCAGCAGGGGGAGTGAAGACGGCGGGCGCCGTGCTGATCCGCCTGGTTTGCCGCGGTCGAGGATGGTGGCCGTTGCACCGGCCACCTCCTGTGCTGTCGGCGGCGGCCACTGAACAGAGGGGTCCTGGCGATCCCTTAATGACCAGAGGAGGCGTGGAGGAGAAGGGGAGGCGATGGAGTGGAGTGCATGGCGACGTCTCCCTCTCCCTCTGAACTGATTCAGTTAACTGAATCTCTGACAGCGATGAACAGTACGCACTTGAGGTGTATGATGAAATGACAGAGAGTGCTAGGGATTTTAGGAATTTGTGACAATTTTTGTGGTGAGGTGTTGAAGCATATAAGAGAGTCTGGCAAAGTTTCAGAATTTTTGGAGCCAATAAAAATAGGTTTTGGTCATAGAATTTGAATCTGGTCCAAATTTGAACTGGGTAAAATTTGAAAATTTTGAACTGTGGAACCCAAAGTTTTTGGTGAAATGGGTTGTGGGTACTGCCTAGTTGTTGGTGTAATTTTCTTGGGTGCAGAAGAATCATAGAAAATATGGTTCCTTTGTAAACCAAAGAAACTAGGATAAATATAAATTCCAACTTTGGAATTTATTTAAAATAAGAGAAATATTTTTTATGGAGTGAGAAAGTATTGGACACTGTCATAGAATGTGAGAATGACTTGAGGGGTAATTTAGAAGTGACAGAAAAATTATTGGAAGAATTTAGGAGTGCTAGAAAGGAGTGAAATGATCATTTTCATGGAATAATTTTAATTATTCCAAAAACTTTTCCGAAGGAAAAATAGTTTTGATCTTTCAAAAATAATTACTCAATTAATAAACCATCCAAAACAGAACCATTTAAAATTTTGAAACCCAATTAAAAATTAAAAATGATTTACAGAACAGAAAAAAGAGAAGAATAAAAATAGCCCATAATAATTCAAAGCATTTTATTTTAAAGAAAAGATTTTGAAAATCCAAAGAAAATATTTTGGGGTGTTACAACACTTCTCCTCTGCAGGTTTCCAATACCTATTACCAAGCCTCTTATAATGTAAAGGAAGACCCAGGTACCCAAAAGGAAACTCCCCAATAGCACAAGTAAAAATCTGAGCATAGTCATTCCGTTTTGGTTCTGCCCCACCAAAACAATAAACCTCGCTTTTCAGAAAATTATTTTTTAGATCAGTCAACTGCTCGAACACACACAAGATAATTTTTAGGTTTCTAGCTCCCTCTAAGTCATCCTCAATCATAAAAATAGTATCGTCGGCATATTGTAGGATAGATAGGCCACCATCATACAACTGAGGAACTAAACCTTTAATAAAACCTTGCTCCTCGGCCCTTTTCACCAAGGTCACCAGGACATCAGCTGCTATATTAAACAAAAGGGGGGGAAAGGGATCCCCCTATCTAAGCCCTTTCCTAGTAGTGAAGTATTTTCCTATCATATCGTTCAAAGTAATAGCCACTTTACCATTGTAAATAACTGCCTTAGTCCACTGAATAAACTTCTCAGGGAACCCCTTCATCTCTAACACAGAAAGCATAAAGTCCCAATTAATCTTATCATATGCTTTTTTGAAATCCACTTTAAACAGCACATCAGAAACTAAATTCTTATGTAAGAAGTGCATGGTTTCATGTAACATAACTACATTTTTCAAAATGTAATGACCTTTTATAAAAGCTGTTTGAATTCGAGAAACTACCTTATCTGCAACAAACATAGCCCTAGTGTTTAGAATCTTGGTAAAGATCTTAAAAGGAACATTATGCATGCATATCGGCCTATACATCTGGATCTTATTAGCTCCCTGCCCTTTGGCAATAAGAGTCACTATACCATAGTTTAGTCTAGAGATATTGAGCTTGTCCTCGAAAAATTCACAGAACAATTGGAATAAGTCTTGACAAATCAAATTCCATTTTTTTTGAAAGAACTCAATGGGCATGCCATCAGGACCGGCAGCCCTATTGTGTTTCATAGAAAAATATCAAGCTTAATCTCACCCATGGAGAAGCTAGCTATCAACTTGCTCTTATCATCACTATCCAAGACAACAGGGATAGGAATGCTCAAAGAAATAGGAAATAGTTCTACTGAACCAAAAAGCCTCTTGTAGAAATTAGTGGCATAATCAAGCAGCTTACCATCCCCTCCCAGTGAGGAAAGGATGATGGAGACTGTGATTTCCCCACAAGTCGGGATGAGACCCCGGACAAAAAAAAAGGCCAAAAAGAGCCCGCAAAAAGATGAGAGAAAAAGAGAGAAGGGGCAATGTTACTATCCTTTTCCACACTTGTGCTTCAGAGTAGCACCATGTTCTTCATATAGAGAGTCTCCTGAGTTGTCACTTTCATATACTAGTGGAAAATTTTCATTATAGAACTTGGATTGTATATTCCGATGATGGGCTTCCTCAAATGCCAGAGGTCTTCATGAGCAAGCAAGTTGGATGCACACCCACTTAGTTTCAGTTTGAGCTTTCATACACTTATAGCTCTTAGTGCATCCGTTGCAATGGTAATCCCTACTCCTCGCATTGATATCAATTGATGGGCATCTCCATAGCCCGTTGATTAGCCGCATCGATAAGAGACTATCTTCCTCTTTTTGACTTCCCCTTATTGATCTCTATCACCGCATTCTATTCCACCCATAGTGCTATATCCATGGCTCGCGCTCATGTATTGCGTGGGAGTTAAAAAAGCTGAAGCGCGTTAAAAAGTATGATCCAATTGCTCGGCTTGTCATTGGGGTAGTTCATGATTAATACTTTGTGTTAGGAAGACTAAGCATGATGGGCTATATGATTTTGTAGGGATAGCGTTCTTTAGCATTTTTATTTTGAAAGGCATGATTGTTTGTTGGTATGCCTGAGTATTGATGTCTTTATATCAAATTATAGATTATTGCCTTGAATCACTCGTTTCTTAATATTCATACCGTAAAAGAGATTACATGATAAACATGTTAGGTAGCATTCCACATCAAAAATTCTGTTTTTATCATTTACCTACTCGAGGACGAGCAGGAATTAAGCTTGGGGATGCTGATACGTCTCCAATGTATTTATAATTTCTGATTGTTCCATGCTATTATAGTATCAATCTTTGATGTTTTATATGCAATTATATGACATTTTATATCATTTTCGGGAACTAGCCTATTAACCTAGTGCCCAGTGCCAGTTGCTGTTTTCTGCTTGTTTTTGGTTTTTCAAAAAATCAGTACCAAACGGATTCCAAACGCTACGAAACTTTTTGACAATTTTTTTCTGGACAAAAGAGACCCTAGAAGCTTCGGGGGAAGACCAGAAGACCCACGAGGAGGTGACAAGGCAACAGGGTGCGCCCAGGGATGGGGGGTGGCTGTGCCCTGTTACCTTGTGGGCCCCACGTGGCTCCTTTTGACCTAATTCCACTTCTATAAATTCTCATATATTGGGAAACCCACAGAGAACCACCTCGAATAACTTTTCCACCGCCGCAAGCTTCTGTTCTTCTGCGATCCCATCTGGAGGCCTTTTTCGGCACCCTGCCGGAGGGGGAATCGATCACGGAGGGCTTCTACATCAACCTTGCTGCCCTTCTGATGATGTGTTAGTAGTTCACCACAAACCTATGGGTCCATAGCTAGTTACTAGATGGCTTCTTCTCTCTCTTTGATCTTCAATACAATGTTCTCCTCGATCTTCTTGGAGTTCTATTCGATGTAATCTTCTTTTGCGGTGTGTTTGTTGGGATCCGACGAATTGTGGGTTTATGATCAGATTATTCATGAGAAATAATTGAGTCTTTTCTGAACTTTATTATGCATGATTTTTATAGCTTTGTATTTCTCTCCGATCTATCGATTTGGTTTGGCCTCAAATGCCCGAGGTCTTCATGAGCAAGCAAGTTGGATGCACACCCACTTAGTTTTCATGTTGAGCTTTCATACACTTATAGCTCTTACTGCATCCGTTGCATGGCAATCCCTACTCCTCGCATTGACATCAATTGATGGGCATCTCCATAGCCCGTTGATTAGCCTCGTCGATGTGAGACTATCTTCTTATTTTCGACTTCTCTTATTTATCTCTACCACCACACTCTATTCCACCCATAGTGCTATATCCATGGCTTGCACTCATGTATTGCGTGGGGGTTGAAAAAGCTGAAGCGCATTAAAAAGTATGAACCAATTGCTCGGCTTGTCATCGGGGTAGTGCATGATAAATACTTTGTGTTAAGGAGATGGAGCATGACAGGATTATATGATTTTGTAGGGATAACGTTCTTTAGCATTTTTATTCTGAAACACATGATTGTTTATTAGTATGCCTGAGTATTGATATCTTTATATCAAATTATAGACTATTTCTTTGAATCATTCAGATCTTATTCTTCATACCGTAAGAGAGATTGCATGATGAAACATGATGGGTAGCATTCGACATCAAAAATTCTGTTTTTATCATTTACCTACTCGAGGACGAGTAGGAATTAAGCTTGGGGATGCTTGATATGTCTCCAACGTATCTATAATTTTTGATTGTTCCATGCTATTATAGTATCAATCTTGGATGTTTTATATGCAATTATATGCAATTATATATCATTTTCTGGGACTAACCTATTAACCCAGTGCCCAGTGCCAGTTGCTGATTTATGCTTGTTTTTGCCTTTTCAGAAAATCATTATCAAAAAGTGTCCAAACGAGAAAAAAAACTTTGGATTAATTTTTTCTGCACCAGAAGAGACCCAGGAAGCTTCGGGATAAGACCAGAAGAGCCACGAGGAGGCGGCAAGCCTGGAGGGCGCGCCCAGGGGGGTAGGGCGCGCCCCCAGGCTTGTGGGCCCCTCGTGGCACCTCTTGACCTAAGTCCAACGCTATAAATTCCCAAATATTCCAAAACCAATAGAGAGCCAGAAGAGAAAACCTTTCCGCCGCTGCAAGCCTCTGTTCTTCCGCGATCCCATCTGGAGGCCTTTTCCGGTAATCTGCCGGAGGGGGGATCGATCACGGAGGGCTTCTTCCTCAACCTTGCTGCCCTCCGATGATGTGTGAGTCGTTTACCATAGACCTACGGGTCCATAGCTAGTAGCTAGATGGCTTCTTCTCTCTCTTTGATCTTCAATACCATGTTCTCCTCGATGTTCTTGGAGTTCTATCCGATGTAATCTTCTTTTGCGGTGTGTTTGTTGGGATCCGATGAATTGTGAGTTTATGATCAGATTATTCATGAGAAATATTTGAGTCTTCTCTGAACTCTTTTATGCATGATTATTATAGCTTTGTATTTCTCTCCGATCTACCAATTTGGTTTGGCCTACTAGATTGATTTGTCTTGCAATGGGAGAGGTGCTTTGTGATGGGTTCAATCTTGCGGTGCTCAATCCCAGTGACAGAAGGGGACATGACACGTATTTGTATTGTTGCCACTAAGGATAAAAAGATGGGGTTTAATCATAATGCTTGAGTTTACTTTGTCTACATCATGTCATCTTGCTTAAGGCGTTACTCTGTTTTATACTTAATACCGTAGATGCATGCTGGATAGCGGTCGATGGGTGGAGTAATAGTAGTAGATGCAGGCAGGAGTCGGTCTACTTGTCTCGGACGTGATGCCTATATATATGATCATTACTATGAATCCGTCATAATTATTTGCTTTTCTATCAATTGCCCAACAGTAATTTGTCTACCCACCATATGCTATGTGTTCGAGAGAGAAGCCTCTAGTGAAAACTATGGCCCCCGGGTCTACTTTATCATATATAAAAAACCTAAAAATACCTTGCTGCAATTTATTTACTTTTATTTTAATTAGTATTTTAGTTTATCTATTTATCTCTATAAGATTTAATCCTTGCAAATAACCGCTAAGAAGATTGACAACCATCTTATTTGCTTTGGGTGCAAATGTTTGCTCTTTTGCGTGCAGGTGCGCTTAACGGAATTTTGCTTGGTTCTCCTACTGGATTTATAACCTTGGTTCTTAACTAAGGGAAATACTTATCTCTACTGTACTGCATCATCCTCTCCTCTTCGGGGAAATACCAACGCAGACTACAAGTAGCTGGAAGAATTTCTGGCGCCGTTGCCGGGGAGACATCATCAAAATTACCAAGTCCCTTCGCACAAACTATCATCCACTTGCATTTATTTTATTTGCCTTTTATTTGCATTTGCCTCTAGTTTTCATCTCCCCACTTCTAATTTTTTTTACAAGAACACAAAAATATTTTTTGTCGCTTGTTTGCTTTACCATTATGGCTAGTTCTTCGCTTGTTACTATTACCCCAGATAATGAAGTGCTTAATTTTGAACAAAGGGGAGGAGATAATTTAAAAGATGCTTGGTATATGATTTGCGATGCTCAAAATAGATCAACTCGTAAGCAATCCACTACCGTTCTTCTTCGAAATTTTTATGTGGGAATTACTACTTGGTATAGATTTGTGCTTGACACTATTACCGGAGGGAATTTCTTGATGTGTCCCACTTTGGATGCTTTCAATGCTATGGGAAATTTAGTGGGTTCACTCCCTATCATTATTAATGAAACGGCATTGACTTTGGAGCATGTTATGCAAAGGTTAGAAGCTATAGAAAATAAGATGCCTACTATTGAACATCTTGAAAATTTAGATAAAAAGGCCCATAATCATATTACTCAATTTGGTTCTAAGGTGGGAATTACTTTGAAAACTTAAAAGGAAAAGGAACCGATAATTAACGAAAGGATAGAACAAAGCCCCGCTAGAATTGACAAGTTAGAAGAGATTATCAACAACTTAGGTTCCGCTTTTTCCTCCGCTAAAAATATTGATAGTACTCCTCCTAATAAAAATTGCAAGTTTATATATGTTCCCAAGGGTTAGGGTGCTACTTCTAGTAAAGGGAGCGAGGACCTTAAAATGATTAGTGTGCACCCCAATTTCATTGATATAATTAAGGAACCTATCCATAAAAGCAAAATTCTTGATTTTGTACCTATAAGTCTGATGATGAGAAACACCTATGTTAAATCTACTAGAAAAAATGGATGTGTAATTGAGGAGTTGGAAACCAAGGATGACAACACTTGAAACTATGCATTATGCCTAGCTAGGGGTATAAAACAATAGCGCTTGTTGGGAGGCAACCCAATGAATATTTTTTTTTTGCTTTTACCTTCTGTTCTTAAGTGTTTGCACAATTATAGCTTATGTTATGATTGTATTTTTATGTTTTAATTAGTGTTTATGCCAAGTAATGCCATTGGGATGATTTGGAAGATAGTATAATTGATGCTGTTTGAAAACAAAAACTTTTGTGTCCAGTGCTGGAATTTTGTTTTTTCGCTGGAGTGTCAGAACCTTCTGAATTTTTTACACAATATTGATATATTAATTTCCCACGTTATCCTAATCTTTCAGAATTTTTGGAGTTACATAAGTATGACATTAATTCAGATCTTTACAGACTGTTCTGTTTTAGACAGATTCTGTTTTTGTTGCATAGTTTGCTTATTTTGATGAATCTATGGATTGTATCGGGGGGTATGAGTCATGGAGAAGTTGGAGTACAGTAGCATTATGCCAATATTAAATATGAATCAATTTACAACAGTACCTAAAGTTTAAGATTTGTTTGTTATACTAACGGATCTCACGAGGTTTCTGTTGAGTTTTGTGTGCTGAAGTTTTCAAGTTTTTGGGTGAGACTACGATGGATAAAGGAATAAGGAGCGGCAAGAGCCTAAGCTTGGGGATGCCCAAGGCACCCCAAGGTAATATTCAAGTAAGACTCAAGCGTCTAAGCTTGGGGATGGCCCGGAAGGCATCCCCTCTTTCGTCTACAATCTGTCGGTAACTCACTTGGAGCTATATTTTTATTCATCACATGATATGTGTTTTACTTGGAGCGTCTTGTGATATAGTTTGTTTGCTTTTGTTTGCTTTTTAGTTTGTCACAATCATCTTTGTTGAACACACTTTTTTGAGAGGGACACACATTATTCGTGATTTGTTAGAATACTCTATGTGCTTCACTTATATCTTTTGAGCTAGGCAGTTGCTCTAGTGCTTCACTTATATCTTTTAGAGCACGGCGGAGGTTATATTTTAAAGAAATAGTTGCACTCTCATGCTTCACTTATATATTTTTGAGAGTCTAATGAATAGCAATGGTAATATGCACGGGTTATGAATTTGGTCCTGATATGATAGGTATTCAAGAGGGATATAATAAAAACTTTCATGTAGATCAATGAATATGATAAGTTTGATTCCTTGCAATAGTTTTGCGATATTAAGATGGTAATGTGGGAGGTATTAGTATATGATTGTGGTTTAGTAAGAATATTGGTGTTAAGGTTTGTGATTCCTGAAGCATGCACGTATGATCTGTCGTTATGCTAAGAAGTTGGAGCATGATTTATTGTTGATTGTCTACCTTATGAGTGGCGGTCGGGGACGAGCGATGGACCTTGTCCTACCAATCTATCCCTCTAGGGGCATGCATAGTAGTACTTTGCTTCGAGGGCTAATAAACTTTCGCAATAAGTATGTGAGTTCTTTATGACTAATGTGAGTCCATGGATTATACGCACTCTCACCCTTATGCAATTTGCTAGCCTCTTCGGTACCGTGCATTGCCCTTTCTCACATCGAGAGTTGGTGCAAACTTCACCGGTGCATCCAAACCCCGTGATATGATACGCTCTATCACACATAAGCCTCTTTATATCTTCCTCAAAATAGCCACCATACCTACCTATCATGGAATTTCCATAGCCATTCCAAGATATATTGCCATGCAACTTCCACAGTTCCGTTTTTATGACACACATCGTCATTGTCATATTGCTTTGCATGATCATATAGCTGACATAGTATTTGTGGCTCAGCCACCGTTTATCATTCTTATACATGTCATGCTAGCATCATTGCACATCCTGGTACACTGCCAGAGGCATTCATATAGAGTCATATTTTTGTTCTAGTATCGTGTTGTAATTTTGAGTTGTAAGTAAATAGAGGTGTGATGATCATCATTATTAGAGCATTGTCCCAGTGAGGAAAGGATGATGGTGGCTATGATTCCCCCACAAGTCGGGATGAGACTTCGGACGAAATATATATATATATATATATAGAGAGAGAGAGAGAGAAAAAGAGGCGAAAAAGAGCCATGAAAAAAAATATGAAAAAAAGGAAAAAAGAAAAAAAAATATAAATGAGAGAAAAAGAGAGAAGGGGCAATGTTACTATCATTTTCCAAACTTGTGCTTCAGAGTAGCACCATGTTTTTCATATAGAGAGTCTCCTATTTTGTCACTTTCATATACTAGTGGGAATTTTTCATTATAGAACTTGGCTTGTATATTCTGATGACGGGCTTCCTCAAATGCCCGAGGTCTTCATGAGCAAGCAAGTTGGATGCACACCCACTTATCTCTACTGTACTGCATCATCCTCTCCTCTTCGGGGAAATACCAATGCAGACTACAAGTAGCACACACCCACTTAGTTTTCATGTTGAGCTTTCATACACTTATAGCTCTTAGTGCATCCGTTGCATGGCAATCCCTACTCCTCGCATTGACATCAATTGATGGGCATCTCCATAGCCCGTTGATTAGCCTCGTCGATGTGAGACTATCTTCTTATTTTTGAGTTCTCTTATTTATCTCTACCACATGTGACATCCCCATGTATTAAGCACAGTGATCACCTCTTAATCATGCCAACTCAACATGCTTAGCAATACTTAATCATCATGTGAATCATATCTCATTTCAAATTCCAGTTCAAAATGGAATTCAAATTTATGGTGAAAATAAAAGTTGTTCCAATTTGGAAACTAAAATGTTCATTAAATAGCAAATAATCCATAACTAATTCTGTTAAGAAAAACAACATCACCTAAATTCACTAGATGAGTCTAACATCCTAAAACATTAACAAAACAGCAACATTTCACCCCTTTTTATTTAATAAAAATTCAAGTGAATTCAATTATTATCCCAAGCAATTTCTGGCAGTGCTAAATATTGCTATGCAATTTTGTGGCACAACCCCACATTTTCCTAAAGTCATTTAGTGGCCTAGTAATTTACAAAACAGAAAGAAAGAGAGAAAACAGAAAAAGAAAAGAAAAAGGCCCACCGCGCTGGGCTCTAGTCAGCCACGCCAGATCGGCCCACCTCGCCACCTCCTTCTCCCTCGCACTGCTCACGCTCGGTCGCCCGCGCGCACCCGACCCCGTCGCCGGCGTCGTCGTCGCAGCCGCGTCCACTTGTCGCCCCCGCGGCGCTACAGGGCGGCGGGGTGGATAAGAACCCCACCGCAGCAACCCTAGCCGCCTAGATCTTTTCTTCTCCCTCTCCCTCGCTCGCCCGCAAGCTTTCCGAGCGCCGCCGCCGTCGGGCATCGCTCGATCCCGCGTCCACCGCCTCCGCATCGCATCGCCGCCGTGCTAGATCGAGCCGCCGCGTTCCACTACGTCGTCTGAGGCCGGCCATTGGAGCTCAGCGCCACCGCGGCGTCCTCCCCGAGCTCTTCTTTCCCCTACGGTTGTCGCCGCCTCGCCGTCGATTTCGTCGCCGTCAAGCCCTCCCCGAGCCCGCTCTGCTCCTCTACAGGCTCACCGTGAGCCCGCGCGTCTTTCCCCTCTCTCTCTCCCGTACGTTTCCGTCGCCGTAGCCGCCGCTGCCATCGCCGCCCGTAGCTTGCTCCGCCGTGCAGCTCGCCACCGTCGCCGTAGACGCTATCATGCTCGCTCGAGCATGGAAACGTGCTTAGTGCACCGCGCTGCGTCTGCCCGTGCCCCAAGAACTCCTCCTCGTGCCCCGTTGCTCCGATTCCGTCGACGCCCGAACTCCGGCCGCCGCGTTCGAGCTCACAGCCGCCCTTTTAGCCTGTTTATGGCCGGACCAGTAGCACCGCGAGAAGCGCCATTCCGCGCTCGTTCGATCCCGCCGCTCCGCGCTCGAGTTGGTGGCCGGACGGCGAATCCCGACCACCTCCCGAGCCGCGCCGCCACAAAAATGGTCACCGGAGTAACTGCGGCGACGTCGCCGACGTGGAGCCACCTGGCCCACCCCTGTGACGCTGACTGGTGGGTCCGCGAGCCCAGTTGACCGAGTCAACTCGGCTGACTGGGCACCCGTGTCACTCACACGCGGCCCCCACCCCGTTTAAATGATTTTAAATAAATCAAAATACTAATTAATCTGTTAATTAACTCTATTAGATTAACCAGTCACTGACATGTGGGGTTCGCTCGCTAATTAACTCGGATTAGTTTGAATTTAATCCTAAATTAGTTATGTGTCACTGACCAGTGGGTCCCACTGGTCAGGTTTGACCAGTCAACCGACTGGGTTGACTACTGATGTCATGCATGCGTCATGCTGACGTCAACCTACACTGTTTCGGATAATTCTAATTAAAATAATTCCAGAAATTCCAGAAAATGATTAAAACTTTGAAAAATCATATAAAATAAACCGTAACTCGGATGAAAAGAATTTATATATGAAAAATGATCAGAAAAATATGAAGAATCCGAATATGCCACTCCCATACCTGCCACACCTCTCTAACTTGGTGAACATGGAACTTTCCCCTCCGATTCATCTGTCCGGTAAATGCCCGGAGCTGGTAAAACACCTCCAGATGTTTGCCGCTCCGACTAACTTGCATAGTACTGCATTAGGGCACTCCTCGAATAGCGTGCTGCCATGCCATGCACCTATGATTGCATTTGTTGCTTGTATTTATTGTTTCCTCTTCCCCCTTCTCTCCGGTAGACTCCGAGACTGACGCTGCCCTTGTGATCGACTACGTCCCCGACGACCAGCCCCTTTCAGCAGGGCTTCCAGGCAAGCAAAACCCCCTTGATCATTCCTATATCGCCTATTCCTTCTCCCTCATGCTTGCATTAGATTTTTCTACTGTAATTGTTTGCTCCTATTCTGATGCATATCCTGCTTTTGTAACCTGCTATTGCTACTCTACCTGTCATCCTAAACTGCTTAGTATAGGTTAGTTAGTAATCCACCAGTGACCCCTCACCCTTGTCCCTGTTGCCTCACTTAGTTACTAATGCCCCGATCGATGTGATCGACTTGCTGAGACCGAGCACAGCACCGCACACCCCCTTAGTTGTACGACTCTGCAGAGTCACTATCGAGTGACGAGGGTGATACCTCGTACTTCACTTCTGATGATGGCTCTGTAGCATAGCTAATCGGTTGTGGTCATCGAGGGTGATTCCTCTTTCACCACCTCTGAGGATGCCTCTGTCGTGCAACCCCTCAAGTGGGAATCCATCGAGGGTGATTCCTCGGATTTCCCCCTTGATGTTACCGGACACACGGTTACTTTTCACTGTCGCCCCCTGTGTACTGTTGATTGTGGGACTAGAGGGACAGGCGGTACCACCCCGGTAGAGGTGGACCTGAGTTCCCGACAGTCTCCTGGGAAGTCGGGTTGACCTGGGAGGCACCCGCGAGATAATTACGAGGCGCGGCCGGGCAGGCAGAGACCGCCCTAGAGAGGGATGGGCCTGACCCTTGTTGCACTTCCTTGAGACGGGACAACAGGAGTACTGATTGTCACCGCGAGCTCCTATTAATGCGCTAACGGATTTGGGTATTTGATTTGAGTGGGTCGTTGGCCCTATGCGCACTACCACCACGCGGGATAATGGTTTATGGGGCCCTCGGCGCCGTATGTATCAGCCGAAAGCTCTGTCAGACGTCCAGTTTAGCATTGCGGCGCGTTCGGGCAGGTGCCATCCAGGACAGAGGTGGTGCTTGGTCCCGTTCACCCACGCAACGACCCGGAGTGCAAAGGGCGATGTGCCCAAGGCTCCTGAGCGCTTAGGATGTAGACCGGCGGGGACCTCTCTGTTGAGCCTAGGTAGGACTACGTCGTGTCGATCAGCCGAGGCCAGGCATGACCCGGAAAAGTGTGTCTGGCCAGAGTTAATCGAGCGTGTTGGGTAACAGTAGTGCACCCCTGCAGGGAAGTTATCTATTCGAATAGCCGTGTCTACAGTAACATGACGTTCAGTGTTGTATCCCGATCTACTACTACTTGAACTGGATACATGTTAATTAATTGTAAGCTCCGGGATTGCTTTCGCGCAGGGTGTTGAGAAAGGATCTCTGGGCTTTGCTCCAACATGCTTGTTACTTTATGTTATGATGCTAATCTGCATTCTTCTAATGCTGTAAGACGCTGAAGATGCTAGTCTTTGATAGGCTAGGATTCCCCCCCTCTGTTCCAGCGTTTCTGTAGTTTAGTCCAAAGATATAGCCCCATTCCTTTGATGCCGATGCATACCTAGCATAGTTCTGATGTCAGTCTTGCGAGTACTTTGGATGAGTACTCACGGTTGCTTTGCTATCTCTTTTTCCCCATACCCGTTTGCTGCGACCAGATGACGGATCCCAGGAGCCAGCCGCTACCGCCGACGACTGCTACTACACTTCCGATGGAGCCTACTACTACGTGGAGACCGACGACCAAGAGTAGATTCGGAGGCTCCCAGGCAGGAGGCCTTGCCTCTTTCGATCAGAGTCGTTGTTTGTTTTCGCCTTCTTAAGGCAGGCTTGTTTAACTTTGTGTCTGTACTCAGATACTTTTGCTTCCGCTGAAGCTTGTATGACATCGAGCTTATGTATTCGAGCCCTCGAGGCCCCTGGCTTGTAATATAAAGCTTGAATTATTTTATTTTGTGTTTAGAGTGGTGTTGTGATATCTTCAAGTGAGTCCCTAGGCTTGATCGTGTGCATTTGCGTGTATAGTTAGGGTACGATTAAGTCGGGGGCGTCACAAGTTGGTATCAGAGCCGACTGCCTATAGGAAGCCCCTTTCCAACTCCTTGGCCGAAGTTGAGTCTAGTCTTTCAAAAACTGTTTTACTAACATGGCTGTGTGGCTTACGGGCCCACGTCGCCAACGGATGGGTTTAGGATCTTTTATTCCTCTTCCTTACTCTGGGACTCTGAATCCTCTTCTTTTTGGGTTGAAAATTTTGCTAACTCTGACATTTAGCTTCACGTGATCACATCCACCCGGAGAGCTGGATTGTCTGCAACTATTCCTTTCCATTGGTCTGTTGAATCAGATCCTCACATTTTCCTTTCCATTGGTCTGTTTGACCTTTCTTGTAATCTGACTATATCTGAGCAGTGATAGTTCCCTGCTTAAGTCAACACCCCCAAATAAAACCTTGTTACTATTGTGATGACATTCCGGTAATCATCGATGGACAAGAACCTTGCCTATTGGTCAGCCTCGTTTTAACGAGCGGGAAAAATGGTTCTCTTCGTTCCCGCCCTTGGTACCGACGTTGTTGCCGACATAGCTGACAGACTTTTCTCTGAGATGTCTTATTGTCATGACCGCGCAAGATGTCACCGCCCTTTCTATTCTTAATCCACACTCACCACAGTTCCACGGGATCGAAACCTGACTCTCCTGTACATCCTTGACCCCGGAGATACCCCTTACCTTCACCTCTTAATTCTCAGGACGAGAATTTCTTTTAGTGGAGGAGAATTGTGACATCCCCATGTATTAAGCACAGTGATCACCTCTTAATCATGCCAACTCAACATGCTTAGCAATGCTTAATCATCATGTGAATCATATCTCATTTCAAATTCCAGTTCAAAATGGAATTCAAATTTATGGTGAAAATAAAAGTTGTTCCAATTTGGAAACTAAAATGTTCATTAAATAGCAAATAATCCATAACTAATTATGTTAAGAAAAACAACATCACCTAAATTCACTAGATGAGTCTAACATCCTAAAACATTAACAAAACAGCAACATTTCACCCCTTTTTATTTAATAAAAATTCAAGTGAATTCAATTATTATCCCAAGCAATTTCTGGCAGTGCTAAATATTGCTATGAAATTTTGTGGCACAACCCCACATTTTTATAAAGTCATTTAGTGGCCTAGTAATTTACAAAACAGAAAGAAAGAGAGAAAACAGAAAAAGAAAAGAAAAAGGCCCACCGCGCTGGGCTCTAGTCAGCCGCGCCAGCCCGGCCCACCTCGCCACCTCCTTCTCCCTCGCACTGCTCACGCTCGGTCGCCCGCGCGCACCCGACCCCGTCGCCGGCGTCGTCGTCGCAGCCGCATCCACTCGTCGCCCCCGCATCGCTACAGGGCGGCGGGGTGGATAAGAACCCCACCGCAGCAACCCTAGCCGCCCAGATATTTTCTTCTCCCTCTCCCTCGCTGGCCCGCAAGCTCTCCGAGCGCCGCCGTCGTCGGGCATCGCTCGATCCCGCGGCCACCGCCTCCGCATCGCATCGCCGCCGTGCTAGATCGAGCCGCCGCGTTCCACTACGTCGTCTGAGGCCGGCCATTGGAGCTCAGCGCCACCGCGGCGTCCTCCCCGAGCTCTTCTTTCCCCTACGGTCGTCGCCGCCTCGCCGTTGATTTCGTCGCCGTCAAGCCCTCCCCGAGCCCGCTCTGCTCCTCTACAGGCTCACCGTGAGCCCGCGCGTCTTTCCCCTCTCTCCCCCGTACGTTTCCGTCGCCGTAGCCGCCGCTGCCATCACCGCCCGTAGCTTGCTCCGCCGTGCAGCTCGCCGCCATCGCCGTAGACGCTATCATGTTCGCCCGAGCACGGAAACGTGCTCAGTGCACCGCGCTGCGTCCGCCCGTGCCCCAAGAACTCCTCCTCGTGCCCCGTTGCTCCGATTTCTTCGACGCCCGAACTCCGGCCGCCGCGTTTGAGCTCGCCGCCGCCCTTTTAGCCTGTTTCTGGCCGGACCAGTAGCACCGCGAGAAGCGTCGTTCCGCGCTCGTTCGATCCCGCCTCTCCGCGCTCGATTTGGTGGCCGGACGGCGAATCCCGACCACCTCCCGAGCCGCGCCGCCGTAAAAATGGTCGCCGGAGTAACTCCGGCGACGTCGCCGACGTGGCGCCACCTGGCCCACCCCTGTGACGCTGACTGGTGGGTCCGCGGGCCCAGTTGACCGAGTCAACTCGGCTGACTGGGCACCCGTGTCACTGACACGCGGGCCCCACCCCGTTTAAATGATTTTAAATAAATAAAAATACTAATTAATCTGTTAATTAACTCTATTAGATTAATCAGTCACTGACATGTGGGGTTCACCCGCTAATTAACTCGGATTAGTTTAAATTTAATCCTAAATTAGTTTTGTATCACTGACCAGTGGGTCCCACTGGTCAGGTTTGACCAGTCAACCGACTGGGTTGACTACTGATGTCATGCATGCGTCATGCTGATGTCAGCCTACACTGTTTCGGATAATTCTAATTAAAATAATTCCAGAAATTCCAGAAAATGATTAAAACTTTGAAAAATCATATAAAATAAACCGTAACTCGGATGAAAATAATTTATATATGAAAAATGATCAGAAAAATATGAAGAATCCGAATATGCCACTCCCATACCTGCCACACCTCTCTAACTTGGTGAACATGGAACTTTCCCCTCTGATTCATCTATTCGGTAAATGCCCAGAGCTGGTAAAACACCTCCAGATGTTTGCCGCTCCGACTAACTTGCGTAGTACTACATTAGGGCACTCCTCGAAAAGCGTGCTGCCATGCCATGCACCTGTGATTGCATCTGTTGCTTGTATTTATTGTTTCCTCTTCCCCCTTCTCTCCGGTAGACTCCGAGACTGGCGCTGCCCCTGTGATCGACTACGTCCCCGACGACCAGCCCCTTTCAGCAGGGCTTCCAGGCAAGCAAAACCCCCTTGATCATTCCTATATCGCCTATTCCTTCTCCCTCATGCTTGCATTAGATTTTTCTACTGTAATTGTTTGCTCCTATTCTGATGCATAGCCTGCTTTTGTAACCTGCTGTTGCTACTCTACCTGTCATCCTAAACTGCTTAGTATAGGTTGGTTAGTGATCCACCAGTGACCCCTCACCCTTGTCCCTGTTGCCTCGCTTAGTTACTAATGCCCCGATCGATGTGATCGACGGGCTGAGACCGAGCACAGCACCGCACACCCCCTTAGTTGTACGACTCTGCAGAGTCACTATCGAGTGACGAGGGTGATACCTCATACTTCACTTCTGATGATGGCTCTAAAGTATAGCTTATCGGTTGTGGTCATCGAGGGTGATTCCTCTTTCACCACCTCGAGGATGCCTCTATCATGCAACCCCTCAAGTGGGAATCCATCGAGGGTGATTCCTCGGATTTCCCCCTTGATGTTACCGGACACACGGTTACTTTTCACTGTCGCCCCCCGTTTACTGTGATTGTGGGACTGGAGGGACAGGCGGTACCACCCCGGTAGAGGTGGACCTGAGTTCCCGACAGTCTCCTAGGAAGTCGGGTTGACCTGGGAGGCACCCGCGAGATAATTACGAGGTGCGGCCAGGCAGGCAGAGACCGCCCTAGAGTGGGATGGGCCTGACCCTTGTTGCACTTCCTCGAGACGGGACGACAGGAGTACTGATTGTCACCGCGAGCTCCTATTAATGCGCTAACGGATTTGGGTATTTGATCTGAGTGGGTCGTTGGCCCTATGCGCACTACCACCACGCGGGATAATGGTTTATGGGCCCCTCGGCGCCGTATGTATCAGCCGAAAGCTCTGTCAGACGTCCAGTTCAGCATTGCGGCGCGTTCGGGCAGGTGCCATCCAGGACAGAGGTGGTGTTTGGTCCCGTTCACCCACGCAACGACCCGGAGTGCAAAGGGCGATGGGCCCAAGACCCCTGAGCGCTTAGGATGTAGACCGGCGGGGACCTCTCTGTTGAGCCTAGGTAGGACTACGTCGTGTCGATCAGCCGAGGCCGGGCATGACCTAGAAAAGTGTGTCCGGCCAGAGTTAATCGAGCGTGTTGGGTAACAATAGTGCACCCCTGCAGGGAAGTTATCTATTTGAATAGCCGTGTCCACGGTAACAGGACGCTCAGTGTTGTATCCCGATCTACTACTACTTGAACTGGATACATGTTAATTAATTGTAAGCTCCGGGATTGCTTTCTCGCAGGGAGTCGAGAAAGGATCTCTGGGCTTTGTTCCAACATGCTTGTTACTTTATGTTAGGATGCTAATCTACACTCTTATAATGTTGCAAGACGCTGAAGATGCTAGTCTTCGATAGGTTAGGCTTCCCCCCCTCTGTTCCAGCATTTCTGTAGTTTAGTCCAAAGATATAGCCCCATTCCTTTGATACCGATGCATACCTAGCATAGTTCTGATGTCAGTCTTGCGAGTACTTTGGATGAGTACTCACGGTTGCTTTGCTATCTCTTTTTCCCCATACCCGTTTGCTGCGACCAGATGATGGATCCCAGGAGCCAGCCGCTACCGCCGACGACTGCTACTACACTTCCGATGAAGCCTACTACTACGTGGAGACCGACGACCAGGAGTAGATTTGGAGGCTCCCAGTCAGGAGGCCTTGCCTCTTTCGATCAGAGTCGTTGTTTGTTTTCGCCTTCTTAAGGCAGGCTTGTTTAACTTTGTGTCTGTACTCAGATACTTTTGCTTCCGCTGAAGCTTGTATGACATCGAGCTTATGTATTCGAGCCCTCGAGGCCCCTGGCTTGTAATATAAAGCTTGAATTATTGCATTTTGTGTTTAGAGTGGTGTTGTGATATCTTCAAGTGAGTCCCTAGGCTTGATCGTGTGCATTTGCGTGTATGGTTAGCACACAATTTAGTCGGGGGTGTCACACCACCACACTCTATTCCACCCATAGTGCTATATCCATGGCTTGCGCTCATGTATTGTGTGGGGGTTGAAAAAGTTGAAGCGCATTAAAAAGTATGAACAAATTTCTCGGCTTGTCATCGGGGTAGTGCATGATAAATACTTTGTGTTAAGAAGATGGAGCTTGACAGTATTATATGATTTTGTAGGGATAATGTTCTTTAGCATTTTTATTCTGAAAGACATGATTGTTTATTAGTATGCCTGAGTATTGATGTCTTTATATCAAATTATAGACTATTGCTTTGAATCATTCGGATCTTATTATTCATACCGTAAGAGAGATTACATGATGAAACATGATAGGTAGCATTCGACATCAAAAATTCTGTTTTTATCATTTACCTACTCGAGGACGAGCAGGAATTAAGCTTGGGGATGCTTGATATGTCTCCAACGTATCTATAATTTTTGATTGTTCCATGCTATTATAGTATCAATCTTGGATGTTTTATATGCAATTATAAGCTATTATATATCATTTTCTGGGACTAACCTATTAACCCAGTGCCCAGTGCCAGTTGCTGTTTTCTGCTTGTTTTTGCCTTTTTAGAAAATCATTATCAAAAAGTGTCCACACGAGAAAAAAACTTTGGATTAATTTTTTCTGGACCAGAAGAGACCCAGGAAGCTTCGGGAGAAGACCACAAGAGCCATGAGGAGGCGGCAAGCCTGGAGGGTGCGCCCAGGGGGGTAGTGCGCGCCCCCCAGGATTGTGGGCCCCTTGTGGCACCTCTTGACCTAATTCCAACGCTATAAATTCCCAAATATTCCAAAACCAATAGAGAGCTAGAAGAGAAAACCTTTCCACCGCCGCAAGCCTCAGTTCTTCCGTGATCCCATCTGGGGGCGTTTTCTGGTAATCTGCCGGAGGGGGAATCGATCACGGAGGGCTTCTTCATCAACCTTGCTGCCCTTCCGATGATGTGTGAGTAGTTTACCACAGACCTACGGGTCCATAGCTAGTAGCTAGATGGCTTATTCTCTCTCTTTGATCTTCAATACCATGTTCTCCTCGATGTTCTTGGAGTTCTATCCGGTGTAATCTTCTTTTGCGGTGTGTTTGTTGGGATCCGATGAATTGTGAGTTTATGATCAGATTATTCATGAGAAATATTTGAGTCTTCTCTGAACTCTTTTATGCATGATTATTATAGCTTTGTATTTCTCTCCGATCTATCGATTTGGTTTGGCCTACTAGATTGATTTGTCTTGCAATGGGAGAGGTGCTTTGTGACGGGTTCAATCTTGCGGTGCTCAATCCCAGTGACAGAAGGGGACATGACACGTATTTGTATTGTTGCCATTAAGGATAACAAGATGGGTTTAATCATATTGCTTGAGTTTACTTTGTCTACATCATGTCATCGTGCTTAAGGCGTTACTCTGTTTTATACTTAATACCCAAGATGCATGCTGGGTAGCGGTCGATGGGTGGAGTAATAGTAGTAGATGCAGGCAGGAGTCGGTCTACTTGTCTCGGACGTGATGCCTATATATATGATCATTGCCATGAATCCGTCATAATTATTTGCTTTTCTATCAATTGCCCAACAGTAATTTGTCTACCCACCGTATGCTATGTGTTCGAGAGAGAAGCCTCTAGTGAAAACTATGGCCCCCCGGGTCTACTTTATCATATATAAAAAACCTAAAAATACCTTGCTGCAATTTATTTAATTTTATTTTAATTAGTATTTTAGTTTATCTATTTATCCCTATAAGATTTAATCCTTGCAAATAACCGCTAAGAGGATTGACAACCCTCTTATTTGCGTTGGGTGCAAGTGTTTGCTCTTTCGTGTGCAGGTGCGCTTAACGGAATTTTGCTTGGTTCTCCTACTGGATTGATAACCTTGGTTCTTAACTGAGGGAAATACTTATCTCTACTGTACTGCATCATCCTCTCCTCTTCGGGGAAATACCAACGCAGACTACAAGTAGCAATATTCAAGGAAGACCCAAGCGTCTAAGCTTGGGGATGCCCCGGATGGCATCCCCTCTTTAATCTACAATCTATCGGTAACTTACTTGGAGCTACATTTTTATTCATCACATGATATGAGTTTTACTTGGAGCGTCTTGTGCCATAGTTTTCTTTTCTTTGTTTGCTTTTTAGTTTGCCACAATTATTGTTTGCTGGACACACCTTTTGAGAGGGATGCACATTTATCATGATTTGTTAGAATACTCTATGTGCTTCACTTATATCCTTTGAGCTAGGCAGTTGCTCTAGTGCTTCACTTATATCATTTAGAGCACGACGGTGGTTATATTTTATAGAAATAATTGCACTCTCAAGCTTCAATTAAATCTTTTTTGAGAGTATAATAAATGGTGATGGGAATATGCACGTGTTATAAGACTAGTTCAAAAAGGATAGGTATTCAAGGGGGATATAATAAAAACTTTCATGTAGATCACTAAATAAGAAACGTATGGTTTAATGATATTGATGTCGTAATATGAAAGGATATTGGTTCATGATCATTGGTTAGTAGAAATATCGGTATTAAAGCTTGTTATTAACTTCTCATCTAAGTGTTGGTCATGGCATGGTGGGGAGGTTTGAGCATTTTTATGTCTGAAATGAAATCCTTGAGTGCTGTTATAATCGGATGCGCGCGATGGTTAACTCCTACCAACTAATTCCCTAGGGGCATGCGAGTAGTACTTTGCTTCGAGGGCTAGTAGGCTTTCACAATAAGTATGTGAGTTCTTTATGACTAATGTGGGTCCATGGATTATACGCACTCCTACCTTTCCACAATTTGCTAGCCTCTTCGGTACCGTGCATTGCCCTTTCTCAACTTGAGAGTTGGTGCAAACTTTGCCGGTGCATCCAAACCCCGTGATATGATACGCTCTATCACACATAAGCCTCCTTATATCTTCCTCAAAACAGCCACCATACCTACCTATTATGGCATTTCCATAGCCATTCCGAGATATATTGCCATGCAACTTCCACCGTTCCGTCACATGACTTGTGTGTTCATCATCATATTGCTTTGAATGGTCATATAGAGCTGACATGATATTTGTGCCACAACCACTGTTCATCATTATTATACATGTTATGCTAGATCATTGCACATCCTGGTACACTGCCAGAGGCATTCATATAAAGTCATATTCTTTCAATTATCGACTTGTAATATCAAGTTAGAAGTAAAGAAAAGTGTGATGATCTTTATTATTAGACAATTGTCCCAGTGAGGAAAGGATGATGGAGACCATGGTTCTCCCACCAGTCGGGATGAGACTCCGGATGAAAAAAAAGGGGGGGAAAAGAGGCCAAAAAGATCCCAACAAAAAAAATGAGAGATAAAGAGAGAAGGGGCAATGTTACTATCCTTTTTCCACACTTGTGCTTCAGAGTAGCACCATGTTCTTCATATAGAGAGTCTCATATGTTGTCACTTTCATATACTAGTGGGCATTTTTCGTTATAGAACTTGGCTTGTATATTCCGATGACGGGCTTCATCAAATGCCCGAGGTCTTCATGAGCAAGCAAGTTGGATGCACACCTACTTAGTTTCCGTTGAGCTTTCATACACTTATAGCTCTTAGTGCATCCGTTGCATGACAATCCCTACTCCTCGCATTGATATCGATTGATGGGCATCTCCATAGCCCATTGATCCGCCAAGTTGATGCGAGACTTTCTTCCTTTTTGACTTCCCTTATTGATTTCTACCACCGCATTCTACTCCACCTATAGTGCTATATCCATGGGTCACGCTCATGTATTATGTGAGGTTGAAAATGTTGAAGCGCGTTAGAAGTATGATCCAATTGCCTGGTTTAACACCGGGGTGCTCATGATTTATATTAATTCGTTAAGGATCATATATTTTGAAAGTGTAATGATTATGCTTGTTATATTCATGGATATTATTATGCTGATATCGTTACTTCATCATTTCTCATCATTTATACCGTAAAGAGATTACATGATACACATGTTAGGTAGCATTCAACGTCAAAATTCTCTCGGAGCAGCCAACCAACAACTGGTTGGGGGTGGCTATTTATAGCAAGGGGGAAACCCGACATAAAATGTCATAAATGCCCTTGTCTAATTGGACCGTTGTCAGGATAAGGATCCACTCGACAGCTGGCACGCGGCGCAGCAACGGTCAGAAAATTGTACTCTCAATTTCGTCAAGGCACTCAATTTCCTCACGGTAGGCAGATCGCACTGGCGAACTCCTAACTCCTCAGCCTGACCAAATTCGTCAGCGACCAGATGAACTTCGTCACTGTCGCTAGCAAATGCTTCAGCTGTACTAGAGATTTCCAAAGGCTTCACTCGAAGCGGCTTGTGTATGGGTTTCAGTAAGTTTGAGCATCACTTTTGGAAATGTGAAATATGTTTCACCTAGATGCCCTTTAACAGTATGGTTTTTCCTATGACTCAAATAAAAGGAAAAGAAACTACGAAAACCAAAGTCTTCAAGCTTCAAAGTCTTCACATCAATTTCTTCAAAGGCCGTACCAAATTCATCATCAAATTCTTCACTTGAAGAAATCTATTTTTAGGGGTCGTCTTCCATGTGTTAAATCAAATCTTCAGGGACTCTGTCTTCTGTGTATACTCACAAACACATTTGTTCCTCAACCTATTTGTCTTAAATACTCCAAAACCACTAAGGGGGCACTTGATGCACTTACAATCTCCCCCTTTTTGGTGATTGATGACAAATTGGTTAGGCTTTCAACGGGAGTAAAGATAATTGAAGTGTAAGTACAGAGTTTGAAGAAATTGGTTACAAGATATTGAGAAACTCCCCCTGAAGATGTGCATATGAGGAATTTGTTTTGGATTGCAAATGCACGTGGCAGGTTGAAATTGTGGAGATCTCCCCCTATATCTTGGAATCCAAGCATGCATGATCATAAGATACTTGAAGAATATGAATGCATGATGAAAATTGGTGTCTGACGAAATTGTGCATGCATAATGAACAGATATATTAGGATCAGAGCATGCATCATAAATGTAGCAAAAGAGTCAGACGACCAACAGTATTTAAGTTACAACTCATCAAAGAGCAAATCCAGCAAAGTCCAAGAGTTGCAACTTAAGCAAAAACCAGCCCATATATCGACCCGCTTGAAGAATAACTCACACTTCTCCCCCTTTGTCATCAGATGACCAAAAGGAGACAAGGCGAGGACTAACGCCCCTGAACAAAAACATCGCGGTGAAGACTAGGGAGCGCCAGCGGTGTCGGGGCCGCGTGAAGTAGATGGACCAGTCGCATCGTTTTCAACAGCTTCATTGTCATCAGTGGTCGTGATGAAGACTCTAAGCTTGGCATAAGTGGAGGAACTTGGACTTTCTTGTACTTCTTCCTTGGCGGTTCTGCCCAGTCAAAATTCATCTGAAAGTCCAAATCAGCAAGTTCTTCATCGGTCTTGAGATGCGAAAGGATGGCCCATGATCTGTCAAATATCTCATGAAGATAGTAGCGGTTTTTGCAGACTAAGTTATGCATCACAGTCATGTTGGCTTGAACTGCAGCAAACTGACGCTTAACCCATCTGTGATTCCTGTCCACTTTCTGGTGAAGGCTTATAAGTAGCTCACAGTCCGTCATGACGCGTGGTGCTTCTGGTGAAGTAGTTGGCCTTGAAGCTTTTGCTGCTGTATCCTGGCTAGCAGATTCATCAGCATTGGAGCTGGAGATTGGTTGACGAAAATGACCATCTAGAGGACGTAAGCCTTCATCTATGGGTGTCTTGCCCTTGCCAGGTACTGTGGAGATGGTGCTCTGAAGAACTTCTACTTCAGGCAATTAGCTCAAGTGATTCTGACAGTCAGCCTTGTAGTGAATAGCAGATCAGGATCTGATGAATCTCATGATCCACGGAGCATATGGCTTCAGATCAAAAGGCGACTGTGCCACTGTGACCAAAGTCCTCAGAAAGAAGTCATGAATGTTGATGGGAGTGCCATGAATTATATGGAACAGCAAGTTCTTCATAATTCCCACAACTTCTTCAGTGTTGGAGTTGTAACCCTTAATTGGACTGAGGGTTTTGAACAGAATGCGAAAAACAGTCTTTGGCACATAGAGCAAGTCCTTCACGAGGAAGGTTGTCCTAGGAACATCTCCTTCAGCCATTGGCTTCATCAGCACTTGCATCAGGTGGTTAGGCAGCTCAGGTTCTTCATAAATTCACTTTGCGTCATCTTGGGGCGGATCAACTGGGAGAGCACGAAGAAGTTCTTCAATTGGTGCTTTATAGTGAGTGTCTTCACTCATCCATTCCAGTGCCCATGTTGCAATGTCTTCACCCTCTCCAGAAAAATGCATAGTGGCGTAGAACTAAAGAATGAGTTCTTCATTCCAATCGCACACGTCAGAGCAGAAGCTAAGTAATCCTGCATCGTGAAGAACAGCCAGGACTGGCCGAAAGCACGGTAGAGACTCCATATCCATGTGAGGAATATGGCGATGAGGAAATACTTTCTTCTTGTCGAATAGCAGTGATGCACAGAAATTCATCTGCGTCCTTGTCCAGAATCACAGGCGCCTGATCTTGGCTGAGTCATAAGGGGACTCGCCTATGAAGAAATTCTTTTCTTTGAAGAATTTGGCGTTGTCGAACTGAGGCCGCCTGAGGGTTCTGCCAATCTTGGGCATCACTGGCACTGGCTGAAGGTTATGCATCTTCTTGCGAACATCAAACACTGGTCGTGGGGACCCAGTGGAATCATTGGGATCGGTCACAGCAAGAGACTTAGCAATTTCCTCAGCAGTGGCGGTAGGAACTGTATGTGGGTCTGCTAAAGGAATTGAGTCTGTACGAGGAGATGTATTGACGACATCAACAGTGGGCTCATCTTGAGCAGTTTCATCAGCTGCTGCAGCTGATATTTCTTCCGGAATGCTCTGGAGGGGGGATGGTTGTTTCTCCTTAGAGCCCGTATGAATTTCTTCAGTGACGGCAGGTGACGGTGGCACTTGCGACAGAGGTGTGGTGAGGGCCGAGTTTGGATGGAAAGCTTCCCAAAAGTCATCAACGACCGGTGAGGTTGTAGCACCATCTATATCCACATCCTCTTCAGTTGCTTCACTACTTGCAGATGAAGCAGTGTCATTTTCTTCAGTCAACGGAACCTGTGAGGGCTTCCGTGACACAACTTGGTGAAGCAAAGCATCATCTTCGACTTCAATCTCTTCATCCACTTGCTCTGTGGTAGCAGCAGAGTGGGTTTTAGTGACATCTACGTCAGCCTGAGGAATTTCATATTCCACCCCATATGGAACAAGTTGAAGATTTGCAGTGGCAGGAGTAGGGGGCGCTGATGAGATCGGTATGGCATCAATCGGATCTTCTGAAGACAATGGTGCCGTCTTCACTTTCTTCACTAGTGCAGTGTTGGCAGGAGGAGCTGAAGCTTTTCTCTTCTTTGCTTCCTTCTCAGTAGCTTTGGTTTTCTTCACTTCTAATGCAGAAGGAAGTGTGATATGCCTTACAGATGAGGACGCTGGTGGTACTGCTGCTGAGGAGTTTGTTGGTTCAGTTTCTTCAGGAACGACTGATGCAGTCGCCCTGGCTATTTCTTCAGGAACAACTTCTTCAGTTCCCCTTTCTGGTTCTGGCGGAGATAAGGGCGTAGTCTCACTGGCCGGAGCAGGTGGTGGTGAAGCTGAAGAACTTGTGGGTGGCACAGTACCAAACTTGGCGGCTTCGCGCTTGTTGTGGTCTTTAACAACCTGGTTGGTTGCAGAGATGAATCTGTCGCGCACACCACAGCAGTGACTAGACTGTCTTTCAAATTCCTCAGACAGCTGTTGAATCTCAGTCTGTAAAGCTACAAGCTACTGAGGGGAAATGGAAAGCATGTTCTTCCGCAGCTCTTTCTCTTTCTGCAGCTGCTGTTTCCTCACCAGTTTAGCTTGAGCAATTTTGTGCTTCTCGTTCAAGATGAAGGCAGACAGCACATGACTCGGACCAGGAGGCAGGTTCAATTCGTCAAGAGGCGTGTCTGGCTTGGTGCACCAGATGTCAATGAAGTCTAGCAGCTTCTTGGGATCAAGCATCATTGGAACTAAAGAATTCGTCAGCCAGCCCGTGTTCATCAGCCTGAGGCACGACGGCCTTGCTCTTGGGACTTGGCCTAGTTCCACGGCCAGCAGTTGCCTTTTTCTTCAGCGTGGGCAATGAAGTTGATAACTGCCCACAAGCTGAGGCACTTGATGCAGCGATTGAGGCTGTTGCAAAGCCCTCGGTGCGCTGGCAAGATGCGAGCACGACCGGTGTTGAAGATTTTGCTGGTGCCACTGAAGAACTTCTAGCAGGAGGAGGCACTGAAAATTTTGATGCCTTGGGTGCTGAAGCCTTTGGGACTGACGGCTTTGGTTTGCTGGCAGGCTTCTTCTGCATGGCTTTCTTCGGAGCACTTGCACTGCCACTAGCACCAGCTTCAGCTGCGGCCTTTGTATCCTTGTTGAATTCATCAACGGCCTTTTTGGCCTGTTTCTGCAATTTAGCATGTTGCTTTGCCCATTCTTTGGGGAATTCTTCACCCCTACGGATGCTACGTGGATGAGCAGTTTGGCCTTCAGCAAGAGGTTGCCTGTTGCACGGTGGCTTTACAGCAAAGTCCTTCATGTACTTGGAGGTGACGAAATTGTAGTCCCTCCACTGGTATGTCCAGTACCTCTTGATCTTTTGCATGCGCGTTTTGCGCTGCTCCTTTGTTTCCTTTCCGTGTGTTTCCTCATCTGGAGTGCAATATCCATCATACAAGTCGTCAGGAATCTCAAAAGTTGTATGTTCTTCTTTCCGCTTGCCTCCCTTCTGAGGCCTTTTCCCATCAGCCATTTTCTTCAGCTGAGGTTTTTAAACTTTTGAGGACTCTGAAGATGTTTGAAGATTTTCCTCAAGCAATGCTGCAAATGAATTAATTTGATGAGAACCTAGTGATTCGTCTGCAGACATTGTACCTGTGAATAGAATATAGTTGCGAGGAAATAGGGAAGAGTCACATGCGTTCTCAGAGATTTTTCAAAATAAACCAGGTGAAGAAATTTGACCCTTATCGTCTTGATGCATTTCACTAAGTGTTCTTGACAAAGGTTCCAGAGTTGTACAGATTGAAGCAATTGCACAATTGAGGAATCTTGTTGTTAAGTGTAACTTAGGTGAAAATACTCAAGACTGGCCAGAAGGAAGTGCTGAAGAATTGGAAGCGTGGTAAAAACAGCACTTGAAGAATTTGTGGCAGTAAAAAGATCAAACTTGGGTGGTAAAAATAAATTTTAATTACCCCAAGGATGAACTCGACGAACTGGACAACGAGGCGATGGAAATCGTAAGTTCAGATCTTCCATGCCCTAGCTTGGCGACGAAAGACGTCTACGGCGGCGGCGGAGGTGAAGAAATCCGCGGCCGGCGCGAGTACGACGGCGAAGAAGTCGAGGCAGTGAAGCTCTTCCTCTCCGGCGACGATGAGATCCAGCTGCGGCGCTAGGGTTTGAGAGCGACAGGGGCGAGAGTGAAAGGAGTTGAGGTTGACGGGGTCAAGCCTTTATATAGGCGCGGTAAAAACCGAGCGGCCCGAAGATTTTGGACGGATAAGCCCCTGGTGATTCGCATCTGAGTGACACGCGTCACACATGCATTTTCATCTCAATCCACGCGTGCGAAGCGCGGGATGAAGTTACTGTGGCGACCGCCAAAAATTGATTAGAATATTTTCAAAATGTGTTCGCAATTTCTTCAGCTGTCAAGGACACAGTGAAGACTTTGAACAGTGTCAAGTAGAACGCATATGAAGAGATTGTGAACAGAGTGGGTTGAGCTTAGCACAGAGGGGAGCGGGTCCGATCACATCCACATAGATGACGAAAAACACGATTGAAGAATTTAACTATATGTGGATGCTGTTGAGGACATGAAAAACTATATATATATATATATATATATATATATATATATATATATATATATATATATATATATATATATATATATATATATATATATATAGCCCGTCTATTCTGCCAATATTGGCAGAATACTTATCCTGCCCACACTTCCGAACTGCACGCTTAACGCGAGGGCACTGCATTTTTTGGAGGAAGCGCACTGCAGTACCGAGATGAGTGAACTTCTCGTCGAAAAAAACGAGATTCCTCCGTCCTCCCCCGACAAAACCGAGCCACAGCACTGTCGAAAAACCAAACCGAGCTGCCTCCTCCGCCCTCCCCCGACCGCACCTACCTCCCGATCCCCTCCCCATCCATCTTCCTCCCGCCACCAAACCTCCCACCGCACCGCCGGCGCTGACTCCCCGCATCACCCGCCTTTCCTACGCTCCCCCCTCCCTGCACCATCACGCCGATGGATCGGGGCCTTCCGCCACCGGATACTCCCCTGCCTTCCACCACCCCGACGCCGAGCTGGCCGGCGGCTCCACGGTCTCCCACCGCCCCTGCCGGCCCCGCCGCCGCGGGATCCGAGCGGTCAACCGCACCGCAAACCGGCGCCGGCCCTCCAGACCACCGCGCACCGCGGAGTCCCGGCGAGGGGCGCAGCCGCCGACCGCTGCTGGATCTCGCCGTGGTGCATCTTCTTCCCTCGTTTCCGGTGAGATGCTGCGACCTCTTCTAGCGACGGCCCCATCAGATCGGGACGGAGGACGATCGCGAAAATCTCCGGCGACGGGCGCGCGACCTCCAGCCCGATTCAGGAACCTGTGCGCCGTCGGGAGGTTCGGGATAGCCTCTACGCACGACCTTCCTCGGCCTACTGGCACTGGCAGCGGCCGTGCCGGCATCCATACGTCGGCACTGCCCCTGCCCAAATCCGTCGCCCCCTTGGGGGATCCAAGCTGCTCCTTTCACTTGTTTTTGGATGAAAATGTTTTCAGTGCACTGCAGTTTTTGGAAGCTCGTGCGGTTTAGAAACTTTCTTTTGCAGTTCACGGGCTCATCGTGGGACGACGAAAAACCGATGCAGCTCCATAATCTTCTGTCTGCAGTCCAGTTTTGGCAGCTCGTCCCTTGCAGTTCGGTTTGGAAGAGTAGGAGCAGCGTTTTGCTGTTCACATTATTTTCCCCTAGGTTCTGTTTGTAGATTTTGCAGCTCGGTGTGGACTTGCAGTTCACGGGCGAGCCGCTAGCGGTTGGAGCAGCACCGGTGTGCAATCCGCTATTCCTTTTTTCTTTTTATTTGTCTTTTGACGTGGTCTCGGCCGAGGACACACGGCCTTTTCTTTTGTAGTCATTCACTTGTATGCCATGTGGTTCACTTGTAATTATTTTTTCAAAACTCAAAATTTTCTTTATTTTGTTTCCAAAAGGAAGTCCGTTTTGCACTAACAAGGCGGTACATTTGAAAAAACTAACCATTGCAGTTTCACTCACTTCGTCCTTGCGGTCCACATTTACATGTTGTGGGAGAACAGCAAAACAAAACAACTAGAAAAAAAAAGGAAAACACAAAAAAAATGTAGTCCACTCGGTCTCATCCATGTGGTTCACTACTCTTGACTCCGTAGTCCACTCCTACTAAAAAGGATGTGCACGGGTTGAAAAAACCTAGTGCACTCCTCTGGTTCAGTTTGTAAAACGAGAAAAAAAACATCACAAGAAGTTAGCTTGTTTTTAGATGTAGTTCACTAGTTTAGGTTCAGTTTGTAAAACGAGAAAAAAACATTGCAAGAAGTTAGCTTGTTTTTAGATGTAGTTCACTAGTTTATGCCCCGCGGTTCACTTTCGAGAATGATGCTGTTGACTTTACCGAAACCGCACTGCTTCAGACCGAAAAGCGCACTGCATCCAACGGGGAAGCGAGCTGCATGATTTCTTTTGTCCTTTTTTTTAAAAAAAATTTGACGAACCAGAGTGGACCGCAAAGACGAGGGCAGATGAACCACAACACTATAGAAAAGTGAACCGCAAAGGCTATCGAAGTGAACCACATTATTTTTTTGCGATTTTATATTGGGCATAAGTGAACCGCAACAGTATCGAAAGTGAACCACAAACGCTATCGAAGTGAACCACATTACTCTTTTTTGTTTTCCTAGTTTTTTCATCTAACACGTCTTTTTGGACGGCTCGACAAGGCTAAGTGAAGCGCCCTGGGGGGGTGTTTTCTTTGGTGTGACTTAAGTGACCCGTGGGTGCGAAAAGAATGGACTGCTACGAGCCCGTGAACTACATCTAAAAAACAAGTAAACTTCTTTCAGATTTTTTAATTTTTAATTGTTTTACCAAGTGAACCACATACTATTTTACACTGAACCACATAGTTTTTTACAATGAACCCCAATCTCACACAATACTGCACTAAACTCCAACTCCATGATGAAGTGTGTATGACTTTTTTATTCACAGTGAAACTGCAAGATGATACAAGTATATGTTTCTTTGTCCACAGGTAGCAAGCTGAACGACAATAGGCAGTGAAGTGCAGTGCACTTTTGGGATTCCTCGTGAGCGAACTAAACTGAACGACAGTGTAGTGCTAAAAAAACACAAGAATCCATGGACTAACTGCATGACTAAGGGTGCCTAACCACAACTGTATTTTTTTTGCAATCTGCAAACTCCCAGCAAAATAAGAACTGCAAGTACACGGGCGATGAACCGCACTGCAATTTTGCAATATGTGTAACCCAAAAAACGAACTGGACGTCCACGGGCGCCGACCGCATGCCCCCATTCACCGAACCGCACGCCGCCGGAGATGGGCTGCACGGCCATGACTGCGAACTGCACACCACGAGAAGAAAAAGAGGGGGCTGTTGGCGCTGGAATGCCACCTCGCCGCTGCAGTGCACTGCACGTGCGCCCGCCCGAGGACTGTGGCATGCAATGAACCGTACTGCTGCAGTGCACCTGGGTGGTATCTCACCGTTGCTGATGCGTGTGGTGGCCACGGCCTCGCCAACGATGGAGGGGAAGGGGTACACTGCAAGGGAGGGAATGGAAGGAAGGGGTGGCGCGGTGACCGTGGCTGTCGGCGGAGGTCGGGAGACGATGCCCCGTGAGCGCGGCGGTGGGAGAGCAGGGGAGGCGCACTCGCGCCTCTGGATCTGGGCGAGAAGCGGGTGCAGTCCACTCGCCCCCCTTCCCCCGCCGCCGCTGGCGAACTGCAGTGGATGGGAGAGCTGCAGGTGGGGTGCTTCAGGGGGTGAGGCCGTGGCGCCGCTGTGTCCGCCACCCGTGCTGTCCCTCATTGGCTGGTCAGAGCAGCTCCCCGCCGACGGGAGCCACTGGGAAGGGGAGAGGTAGCCGCTGCGGGGTGGGAGGTGGTCGGGGGTGGGGGAGCCGCCGCGGGATGGGAGGTGGTCGGGGGTGGGTGCGCCGCCGCGGGGTGGGAGGTGGGCCCGGGGTGGTGGCGCTGCCGCGGGGTGGGAGGTGGTCGGGGTGGGGGTTTGAAGAGTGGAATGCGGGTTAGCTGTAGGGGAAGGAGGTGGGGCGTTGTGGGGGGGCGCCACGGCCTGGATCTGGCGGTGCGAGTGGGCATATGCGGGGCGGGCCGCTGCCGCGGTAGAAGGTGGCGAGGGGAGGGGCGACGGGGTTCGTGTGGGGTGTTGGCAGAATAAAAATGTGTTGGTAGAATAAGGTCTTAAGGGGGTTGGTAGAATAGACCCACCTATATATATATATATATATATATATATATATATATATATTGGTATAGAACCAAAAACGGTGAAGAAAAACCTCAAATGCCGAGTTTGAAAAGTTTGAGGAAATTGCAAATGACGAAAAAAACTCAAATTTGAAGAACGTCAGAAGAGGTGGTGGCGTTACCCACCGTATAAGAACTATGATGATTTCAGACACCGCGTACAATTGTCGTAGGGTTCTGAGAATCAAGTTCTTCATTAATTTCTTCACACTTAGAGGGTTAGTCTTCATTGATTGAAGAAAAACGTTACTTCGTGTGTTGTGCATCAAAGTCATCAAGAATGCATAAGCGTTAGGATGTGTGTCCATTTTAGAGGACATTCGAAGATTCTAAGATGTTTAGCTCACACCGCAACATGCAAAACCTTCTCTCATCCAAGGGCTTTGTGAAGATATCTGCAAGCTGGTCTTCAGTCTTCACGTGGTCGATGACGATGTCTCCCTTCAGCACATGATCACGAAGAAAATGGTGACGAATCTCAATATGCTTTGTCCTTGAGTGTTGCACTGGGTTGTGGGCAATCTTGATGGCGCTCTCATTGTCGTAGTAGAGTGGCACTTTCTTCACGTTGACGCCATAGTCCTTGAGAGTTTGCTTCATCCATAGTAACTTCTGATCGAAATCTTTACCATTTTCGTCAGTGTTGAGTTGGCCATTTGTTGGCATTGGTATCTTGAGGCCTTTGCAGTCTTGCATTCCGAATTTCTTCAGGCAGTCTCTGGGGTATTTCTCCTGAGATAAAAAGATGCCATTTGGTTGTTGACGAATTTGAAGCCCGAGGAAGAATTTCAACTCCCCCATCATAGACATCTGATATTCTTCTTGCATCATATGAGCAAATTCATCACTGTATTTCTTGTTAGTGCAACCAAAGATAATATCATCAACATATATTTGGCATATGAACAGTTCACCATCATAAGACTTAGTAAAGAGAGTGGGGTCAAGTGAACCGGGTTTGAACCCCTTTTTCTTCAGGAATTCCTTCAGTGTATCATACCAAGCCCTAGGGGCCTGCTTGAGGCCATAGAGAGCCTTGTTGAGTCTGAAGACTTTGTCAGGATGCTTTGGGTCCTCAAAACCTGGTGGTTGAGCAACATATACTTCTTCCTCAAGCTTACCATTGAGGAATGCACTTTTCACATCCATTTGATATAAGAGGATATCATGATGGTTAGCATATGCAAGCAATATATGAATGGCTTCAAGCCTAGCAACAGGTGCAAATGTTTCATCGAAATCAATACCCTTAACCTGTGTGTAGCCTTGAGCTACAAGACGGGCCTTATTCCTCACCACTTGGCCATTTTCGTCTTGTTTGTTGCGGTATATCCACTTTGTGCCGATGATATTGTGCTTGCGTGGATCACGACGCTTGACAAGCTCCCACACATTGTTGAGCTCGAATTGACGCAATTCATCTTGCATCGCTTGAATCCATTCAGGTTCCAGAAAGGCTTCATCAACTTTGGTGGGCTCTGAAATAGAGACAAACGCGTAATGCCCACAAAAGTTAGCCAAATGTGAAGCTCTTGAGCTAGTGAGGGGACCAGGTGCATTGATGTTGTCGAGGATCTTCTCAATCTGCACTTCATTCGCCACTAGTGGATGTGCTGGATGAGGGCCTTGTTGTTGTTGTTGCCGTGCAGAGTCCTCAGCATCATTTTCGTCAGGATGTTCATTTTCATCACGACGAGGAACAACCACTTCTTCATCAGCAGCTATTTCTTCACTGGGCACAATTTCACCTGTGCCCATCAGCTTGATAGATTCCTCAGGTGGCATTTCATCTAGCACAAGAGGCAGGTGGTTTCTTTGCGAGCCATTAGTTTCATCGAACCGCACATCTACAGTTTCAACAACCTTGTGGTGGAAGGAGTTGAAGACTCTGTAGGTGTGCGAGTCCTTTCCGTAACCAAGCATAAAACCTTCATGTGCTTTCGGTGCAAATTTAGAATTGTGATGAGGATCTCTGATCCAACATTTAGCACCGAAGACTTTGAAATAACTCACATTGGGTTTCTTGTCAGTGAGGAGTTCATATGAAGTCTTCTTGAGGAATTTGTGAAGATATACCCGGTTGATGATGTGGCATGCAGTGTCAATTGCTTCAGGCCAGAAGTGACGAGGAGTCTTGTATTCATCAAGCATAGTGCGCGCCATCTCGATGAGGGTTCTGTTCTTGTGCTCCACAACTCCATTCTGTTGTGGAGTGTAGGGAGCAGAGAGCTCATGAGTAATACCAAGTTCATCAAGATAATCATCGAGGCCTGTGTTCTTGAACTTGGTGCCGTTGTCACTCCTGATGTGCTTGATCTTGAGACCATAATTCGTCATGGCCCGATTGGAGAATCGTCTGAAGACATTCTGAACTTCAGTCTTGTAGGTAATGATGTACACCCAGGTGTAGCGAGAGTAGTCATCAACAATGACGAAAATGTAGAGAGATGTTGCATTGGTTAGTGTGGCATAATGTGTAGGACCAAACAAATCCATATGAAGCAATTCAAAAGGACGAGTAGTGGTCATGATTGTTTTCGCCTGGTGCTTGGCTCTGGTCATCTTTCCAGACTCACAAGCGCCACAGAGGTGATCCTTGACGAATTTGACACCCTCGACGCCAATGATATGCTTCTTCTTGACGTGAGTGCTCAAATTCCTCATTCCAGCATGTCCAAGTCGTCGATGCCATAGCCAGCATTCTGAAGCTTTTGCCATTAGACATGTTGTAGGCTGAGGACCTGTAGAGAAATCTACAATATACAGGTCACCTCTCCTAAAGCCTTCGAAGACTTTGGATTTGTCAGATTCCAACAGCACAATGCATCTATATTTGCCAAAGATGACAATCATATCAAGATCACAAAGCATTGAGACAGACAATAGGTTGAATCCAAGGGACTCGACAAGCATCACCTTTTCCATGTGTTGATCCTTTGAAATGGCAACCTTACCTAGACCCAATACCTTGCTTTTTTTCCTTTGTCAGCGTAAGTGATATGCTTTAGATGAGACGGAGTAAGGGGAGCATCAGTGAGGAGATTCCTATCTCCAGTCATATGATTCGTGCAGCCACTGTCCAAGACCCATTCAATGGCTGAAGGTGTATCATCCTGTAGAAGCATTAGTCTTACTTGCAAATTCATATGCTTCAAAGCGAAGAATATGATGATGATCAATTTCATCAGACAATTTCATCAATGAATAATATCAAGCAACATAAGGGATGTGTGAAATGAAGCATTCATTCCAGCATGATTAGCCTGCATCCCAACATGCATTATGTCAGGTCTTCAGCAAATTCATCAGACATTTAGTTGTCTGAAGACCTGACCCTGCAGAAGAAATTAGTTCTTCTTCTTAACCACCCACATCTGACTGGGTGGCTGAGAAGCAATGTGACGAAGTGCATTGATGGAGAACTTAGGCATTGAAGAATATGCATTTCTCTTCACAGGAGGGTTATAGTAATTGAAAGAATAAGCAGAGAAATTCTTCGAAGATTTGTGACATAGTGGTTCGAAGAGTAATGCTCATATTCATCAAATCGCTGTTTGTTTCCCTGCGAAACAAAGGCATTAGTGCGACCATAAGTGGGTCTGCATCCATTTGACGACTTTGATCCCTGTGAAGAATTTGCCCTGGGAAGTTTCTTCTTCATCGGTGGTGTCATGATGACATTCACCTAAAGATTTTCCAGAAGGCTTTTAGGAACCTAGATTTTCTTCACAGGTGGACTGTTCCTGCAGTTAGTACCAATGAATCTGGCAAAGACCTCACCATTCTGATTCTTGAACAGTTTATAATTGGAGTCAATTGACTCATCTGAAGAATATGAAGAATCACAAGTATAGCCAGATAAAGTGGATGGGTCTACTGGAGGTCCCTTTGCAGCAACCCATGTGGTTTTGGGATACTGCTTAGGCTTCCAATACGAACCATCAGCATTGAGCTTTCTCTCAAAGGCAATACCCTCTTTCCTAGGGTTCCTGTGAAGAATTTGCTTTTTGAGCACGTCACACAGGGTTTGATGCCCTTTGAGGCTTTTGTACATGCCAGTGACATATAATTCCTTCAGCCCTGCATTTTCATCAGTATCACAGGTGGCTTCCTCAGATGAGGGGTTAGTGGCCACCGTAGCAGTTGAAGCAATTGCAAGTGCAGAAGCATTTTAACATTCAGCTGAAGAATTAGCATTATCACGTTTAAGGCATTTTAAGCATGGTGCAACAAATTCTTCCTGAGCGGTACTGATCTGTTGAGCGAGGAGTGAATCGTTTTCTTTTTGAAGATCATCATGAGACACTCTCAGCTTCTTGAGATCTTGCTTCCTTTGAAGAAATTCATAGGACAGCTTCTCATGTTCAGCTAAGAGGGACACATGACGACTTTCAAGTTCGTCATATTGAGACTTAAGCCTTCTGAGATCCTCAGACAAGGCTTGACTACGATCCATTTCCTCGTCCAATAGGTCATCGCTTTTGTCTAGCAGTTTTTGAATCTTTTCCATGGCATGTTGCTGTTCAGTTGCAATTTTAGCAAGTTTCTTATAGCTTGGTTTAGATTCACACTCAGAGTCATCATCACTGGAGGTTTCAAAGTAAGCTTCTCGTGAGGTTACCTTTGCTCCTCGAGCCATGAAGCAATAGGTGGGAGTGTAGTCATCAGCACAGTCATCAGTGTTAGTGGAGATACCATTATCCTCAGTGTTGAAGATGGACTTGCTGACATACTGAGTGGCGAGTGCAAGGCTTGCCACACTAGTGTCTGACTCCTCCTCAGATTCCTCAGCTTGCTGATCATCAGATTCTTCTTCAGAATCCATTCCTTCCCAAGGAATGCACGAGCTTTGCTAGAACTAGATTTCTTGTGAGATGAGGACTTTGATGAAGACTTTGAGGACTTCTTTTTCTTCCCATCAGACTCATCATCATCCCTTCTCTTCTTCTTCTTCTTCTTCTGCCAAAGAGGGCAGTCGGCGATGTAGTGGCCTGGCTTCTTGCATTTGTGACAGGTTCTTTTGTTGTAGTCTCGAGCAGACGCTTCTCCAGTGTTCTTCGAGTCATACTTTGAAGATTTTCCGAATCTGTTCTTCTTGGAAAACTTCTGGAACTTCTTCACCAGCATAGCCAGTTCTGTGCCAATTTCCTCAGCACCGTCAGAACTGCTCTCATATTCCTCCTCTTCTTCTTCAGATGAAGAAATAGCCTTGGCTTTTGCTTTAGCCTTTAGAGCACGAGGGCGGCCATAGCTGGGTCCATACATATCTCTCTTCTTGGCTTGCAGAATTTCATGTGTGTTGAGCCTCTCAAGAATGTCAGCAGGATCCAGTGACTTGTAATCAGGGCGCTCTTGAATCATCAGTGCCAAAGTGTCAAAGGAACTGTCCAGAGACCTCAGCAATTTCTTCACCACCTCATGATCGGTGATGTCAGCAGCACCAAGAGCTTGGAGCTCATTGGAGATATCAGTGAGGTGGTCGAAGGTTTGCTGCACGTTTTCATTGTCGAGTCTTTTGAAGCGATTGAAGAGACTGCGCAGAACATCAACTCGGGAGTCATGTTGAGTGGAAACACCATCATTCACTTTTGAAAGTCAGTCCCAGATAAGCTTCGAGGTTTCCAGCGCACTCACTCTGCCATACTATCCTTTGTTGAGATGACCACAGATGATATTCTTCGCTTGAGAGTCCAGTTGCTTGAATCTCTTCACATCAGCAGCATTGATACTTGGTGAAATGGTGGGGACGCCGTTCTCAACGACGAACCAGAGATCATTGTCAATAGCCTCAAGATGCATTCGCATCTTGTTCTTCCAGTAAGGATAGTCTGTGCCATCGAAGATGGGGCACGCAGCGGAGACCTTGATCATACCTGCGGTTGACATAACTAAAACTCCAGGTGGTTAAACCAAAATCACATAGAACAAGGGAGCACCTTGCTCTAATACCAATTGAAAGCGCAGGTTATCTCCTAGAGGGGGGGGGTGAATGGGAGATTATTAGAAATTCATCAAACTCTGATGAATTTGACGAAGATCAGAGTGAAGAAATAGAAACGCAAGGGAAACTAAGTCATCACAGAATCAGAGTACATGCGAACAAAATATATAAGGGTGAAGAACATGCAATCATACAATCATACTGGCATGAAGAATATGAACTGGGGAAATAAACAATAGCATGATCAAATACTTCAGTTCAAATTCGTCAGAGGATAGATCACAAATTCTTCAGCAGCGGAATAAAGTAAGGGAGGGTGAGGAATTTGAAACCAGGTTGGCTCGGGGAAGACAATGGAATTTGGTAGACCAGTTCCAGTTGCTGCATCAACTGTACGTATGGTTGAGGCGGCTGAGTCGCAACTCAGAGGACACTTAGTCCTCACCATATTTCTCTTGAGCTAAGGTCACTTAGACCTTGCCCAATCACTCGTGGTAAGTCTTCAAGGTAGACTTCCAAAACCTTCATAGACTTGTTCACCGCCTCTCCACATTTACTCTTGGGTGCTCGGAACATGACGCCTAACCGTCTAGAGGAATGACAGTCCTCAAAGGTAATAAGCGTCGGATCACACAGATCAATCTCTTCAGTGATGCTCAGTCACTTAGGCTCTGGTTGGGTTTTTCCTCACTTGGGTTCTCACAAAGTCGTCAGAGGATGGGTTGCTCTCAAATGACAAGTGTCAAGTTCTCTCGGAGCAGCCAACCAACAACTGTTTGGGGGGTGGCTATTTATAGCCAGGGGGCAACCCGACATAAAATGTCATAAATGCCCTTGTCTGATTCGACCGTTGTCAGGATAAGGATCCACTCGACAGCTGGCACGCGGTGCAGCAACAGTCGGAAAATTGTACTCTCAATTTCGTCAGGGCACTCAATTTCCTCACGGTAGGCAGATCGCACGGGCGAACTCCTAACTCCTCAGCCTGACCAAATTCGTCAGCGACCAGATGAACTTCGTCACTGTCGCTAGCAAATGCGTCAGCTGTACTGGAGATTTCCAAAGGCTTCACTCGAAGCGGCTTGTGTATGGGTTTCAGTAAGTTTGAGCATCACTTTTGGAAATGTGAAATATGTTTCACCTAGACCCCCTTTAACAGTACAGTTTTTCCTATGACTCAAATAAAAGGAAAAGAAACTACGAAAACCAAAGTCTTGAAGCTTCAAAGTCTTCACATCAATTTCTTCAAAGGCCGTACCAAATTCATCATCAAATTCTTCACTTGAAGAAATCTATTTTCAGGGGTCGTCTTCCATGTGTTAAACCAAATCTTCAGGGACTCTGTCTCCTGTGTATACTCACAAACACATTAGTTCCTCAACCTATTTGTCTTCAATACTCCAAAACCACTAAGGGGGCACTTGATGCACTTACAATCTCCCCCTTTTTGGTGATTGATGACAAATTGGTTAGGCTTTCAACGGGAGTAAAGATAATTGAAGTGTAAGTACAGAGTTTGAAGAAATTGGTTACAAGATATTGAGAAACTCCCCCTGAAGATGTGCATATGAGGAATTTGCTTTGGATTGCAAATGCACATGGCAGGTTGAAATTGTGGAGATCTCCCCCTATATCTTGGAATCCAATCATGCATGATCATAAGATACTTGAAGAATATGAATACATGATGAAAATTGGTGTCTGACGAAATTGTGCATGCATAATGAACAGATATATTAGGATCAGAGCACGCATCATAAATGTAGCAAAAGATTCAGACGACCAACAGTATTTAAGTTACAACTCATCAAAGAGCAAATCCAGCAAAGTCCAAGAGTTGCAACTTAAGCAAAAACCAGCCCATATATCGACCCGCTTGAAGACTAACTCACACTTCTTCCTCCTTTGTCATCAGATGACCAAAAGGAGACAAGGCGAGGACTAACGCCCCTGAAGAAAAACATCGCGGTGAAGACTAGGGAGCGCCAGTGGTGTCGGGGTCGCGTGAAGCAGATGGACTAGTCGCATCGTCTTCAACAGCTTCATTTTCATCAGTGGTGCGTGATGAAGACTCTGAGCTTGGCATAAGTGGAGGAACTTGGACTTTCTTGTACTTCTTCCTTGGCGGTTCTACCCAGTCAAAGTTCATCTGGAAGTCCAAATCAGCAAGTTCTTCATCGGTCTTGAGATGCGAAAGGATGGCCCATGATCTGTGAAATATCTCATGAAGATAGTAGCGGTTTTTGCGGACTGAGTTATGCGTCACAGTCATGTTGGCTTGAACTGCAGCAAACTAACGCTTAACCCATCTGTGATTCCTGTCCACTTTCTGGTGAAGGCTTATAAGCAGCTCACGGTCCGTCATGACGCGTGGTGCTTCTGGTGAAGTAGTTGGCCTTGAAGCTTTTGCTACTGTACCCTGGCTAGCAGATTCATCAGCATTGGAGCTGGAGATTGGTTGACGAAAATGTCCATCCAGAGGACGTAAGCCTTCATCTATGGGTGTCTTGCCCTTGCCAGGTACTGTGGAGATGGTGCTCTGAAGAACTTCTACTTCAGGCAAATAGCTCAAGTGATTCTGACGGTCAGCCTTGTAGTGAATAGTAGATCAGGATCTGATGAATCTCATGATCCACGGAGCATATGGCTTCAGATCAAAAGGCGACCGTGCCACTGTGACCAAAGTCCTCAGAAAGAAGTCATGAATGTTGATGGGAGTGCCATGAATTATGTGGAACAGCAAGTTCTTCATAATTCCCACAACTTCTTTAGTGTTAGAGTTGTGACCCTTAATTGGACTGAGGGTTTTGGACAGAATGCGAAAAACAGACTTTGGCACATAGAGCAAGTCCTTCACGAGGAAGGTTGTCCTAGGAGCATCTCCTTCATCCATCGGCTTCATCAGCACTTGCATCAGGCGGTCAGGCAGCTCAGGTTCTTCATAAATTCTCTTTGCGTCATCTTGGGGCGGATCAACTGGGAGAGCACGAAGTTCTTCAATTGGTGCTTTATAGTGAGTGTCTTCACTCATCCATTCCAGTGCCCATGTTGCAATGTCTTCAGCCTCTCCAGAAAAATGCATAGTGGCGTAGAACTGAAGAATGAGTTCTTCATTCCAATTGCACACGTCAGAGCAGAAGCTAAGTAATCCTGCATCGTGAAGAACAGCCAGGACTGGCCGAAAGCACGGTAGAGACTCCATATCCACGTGAGGAATATGGCGATGAGGAAATACTTTCTTCTTGTCGAATAGCAGTGATGCATAGAAATTCATCTGCGTCCTTGTCCACAATCGCAGGCGCCTGACCTTGGCTGAGTCATAAGGGGACTCACCTATGAAGAAATTCTTCTCTTCGAAGAATTTGGCGTTGTCGAACTGAGGCCGCCTGAGGGTTCTGCCAATCTTGGGCATCACTGGCACTGGCTGAAGGTTATGCATCTTCTTGTGAACATCAAACACTGGTCGTGGGGACCCAGTGGAATCATTGGGATCGGTCATAGCAAGAGACTTAGCAATTTCCTCAGCAGTTGCGGTAGGAACTGTATCTGTGTCTGCTGAAGGAATTGAGTCTGTACGAGGAGATGTATTAACGACATCAACAGTGGGCTCATCTTGAGCAGTTTCTTTAGCTGCTGCAGCTGGTATTTCTTCGGGAATGCTCTGGAGGGGGGATGGTTGTTTCTCCTCAGAGCCCGTATGAATTTCTTCAGTGACGGCGGGTGACGGTGGCACTTGCGACAGAGGTGTGGTGAGGGGCGAGTTTGGATGGAAAGCTTCCCAAAAGTCATCAACGATCGGTGGGGTTGTAGGACCATCTATATCCACATCCTCTTCAGTTGCTTCACTACTTGCAGACGAAGCAGTGTCATTTTCTTCAGTCAACGGAACCTGTGAGGGCTTCCGTGACACAACTTGGTGAAGCAAAGCATCATCTTCGACTTCAATCTCTTCATCCACTTGCTCTGTGGTAGCAGCAGAGTGGGTTTCAGTGACATCTACGTCAGCCTGAGGAATTTCATATTCCACCCCATATGGAACAAGTTGAAGATTTGCAGTGGCAGGAGTAGGGGGTGCTGATGAGATCGGTATGGCATCAATCGGATCTTCTGAATACAATGGTGTCGTCTTCACTTTCTTCACTAGTGCAGTGTTGGCAGGAGGAGCTGAAGCTTTTCTCTTCTTTGCTTCCTTCTCAGCAGCTTTGGTTTTCTTCACTTCTGATGCAGAAGGAAGTGTGATATGCCTTACAGATGAGGACGCTGGTGGTACTACTGCTGAGGAGTTTGTTGGTTCAGTTTCTTCAGGAACGACTGATGCAGTCGCCCTGGCTGTTTCTTCAGGAACAACTTCTTCAGTTCCGCTTTCTGGTTCTGGCGGAGATAAGGGCGCAGTCTCACTGGCCGGAGCAGGTTGTGGTGAAGCTGAAGAACTTGTGGGTGGCACAGTACCAAACTTGGCGGCTTCACGCTTGTTGTGGTCTTTAACAACCTGATTGGTTGTAGTGATGAATCTATCGCGCACACCACAGCAGTAACTAGACTGTCTTTCAAATTCCTCAGACAGCTGTTAAATCTCAGTCTGTAAAGCTACAAGCTGCTGAGGGATAATGGAAAGCATGTTCTTCCGCAGCTCTTTCTCTTTCTCCAACTGCTGTTTCCTGACCAGTTTAGCTTGAGCAATTTTGTGCTTCTCGTTCAAGATGAAGGCAGACAGCACATGACTCGGACCAGGAGGCAGGTTCAATTCGTCAAGAGGCGTGTCTGGCTTGGTGCACCAGATGTCACTGAAGTCTGGCAGCTTCTTGGGATCAAGCATCATTGGAACTGAAGAATTCGTCAGCCAGCCCGTGTTCATCAGCCTGAGGCACGACGGCCTTGCTCTTGGGACTTGGCCTAGTTCCACGGCCAGCAGTTGCCTTTTTCTTCAGCGTGGGCAATGAAGTTGATAACTGCCCACAAGCTGAGGCACTTGATGCAGCGATTGAGGCTGTTGCAAAGCCCTCGGTGCGCTGGCAAGATGCGAGCACGACCGGTGTTGAAGATTTTGCTGCTGCCATTGAAGAACTTGTAGCAGGAGGAGGCACTGAAAATTTTGATGCCTTGGGTGCTGAAGCCTTTGGGACTGACGGCTTTGGTTTGCTGGCAGGCTTCTTCTGCATGGCTTTCTTCGGAGCACTTGCACTGCCACTAGCACCAGCTTCAGCTGAGGCCTTTGTGGCCTTGTTGAATTCATCAACGGCCTTTTTGGCCTGTTTCTGCAATTTAGCCTGTTGCTTTGCCCATTCTTTGGGGAATTCTTCACCCCTACGGAAGCTACTTGGATGAGCAGTTTGGCCTTCAGCAAGAGGTGGCCTGTTGCACGGTGGCTTTATAGCAAAGTCCTTCATGTACTTGGAGGTGACGAAATTGTAGTCCCTCCACTGGTATGTCCAGTACCTCTTGATCTTTTGCATGCGCGTTTTGCGCTGCTCCTTTGTTTCCTTTCCATGTGTTTCCTCATCTGCAGTGCAATATCCATCATACAAGTCGTCAGGAATCTCAAAAGCTGTATGTTCTTCTTTCCGCTTGCCTCCCTTCTGAGGCCTTTTCCCATCAGCCATTTTCTTCAGCTGAGGTTTTTAAACTTTTGAGGACTCTGAAGATGTTTGAAGATTTTCCTCAAGCAATGCTGCAAATGAATTAATTTGATGAGAACCTAGTGATTTGTCTGCAGACATTGTACCTGTGAATAGAATATAGTTGCGAGGAAATAGGGAAGAGTCACATGCGTTCTCAGAGATTTTTCAAAATAAACCAGGTGAAGAAATTTGACCCTTATCGTCTTGACGCATTTCACTAAGTGTTCTTGACAAAGGTTCCAGAGTTGTACAGATTGAAGCAATTGCACAATTGAGGAATCTTATTGTTAAGTGTAATTTAGGAGAAAATACTCAAGACTGGCCAGAAGGAAGTGCTGAAGAATTGGAAGAGTGGTAAAAACAGCACTTGAAGATTTTGTGGCAGTAAAAAGATCAAACTTGGGCGGTAAAAATAAATTTTAATTACCCCAAGGATGAACTCGATGAACTGGACGACGAGGCGATGGAAATCGTCAGTTCAGATCTTCCGTGCCCTAGCTTGGCGACGAAAGACGTCTACGGCGGCGGCGGAGGTGAAGAAATCCACGGCCGGCGCGAGTACGACGGCGAAGAAGTCGAGGTAGTGAAGCTCTTCCTCTCCGGTGACGATGAGATCTAGCGGCGGCGCTAGGGTTTGAGAGCGACAGGGGCGAGAGTGAAAGGAGTTGAGGTTGACGGGGTCAAGCCTTTATATAGGCGCGGTAAAAACCGAGCGGCCCAAAGATTTTGGACGGATAAGCCCCTGGTGATTCGCATCTGAGTGACACGCGTCACACATGCATTTTCATCTCAATCCACGTGTGCGAAGCGCGGGATGAAGTTACTATGGCAACCGCCAAAAATTGATTAGAATATTTTCAAAATATGTCCGCAATTTCTTCAGCTGTCAAGGACACACTGAAGACTTTGAACAGTGTCAAGTAGAACGCATATGAAGAGATTGTGAACAGAGTGGGTTGAGCTTAGCACAGAGGGGAGCGGGTCCGATCACATCCACATAGATGACGAAAAACATGATTGAAAAATTTAGCTATATGTGGATGCTATTGAGGACATGAAAAACTCAAATATATATATATATAGGTATAGAATCAAAAGCAGTGAAGAAAAACCTCAAATGACGAGTTTGAAAAGTTTGACGAAATTGCAAATGACAAAAAAAGTCAAATTTGAAGAACGTCAGAAGAGGTGGTGGCGTTACCCACCGTATAAGAACTATGATGATTTCAGACACCGCGTACAATTGTCGTAGGGTTCTGAGAATCTAGTTCTTCATTAATTTCTTCACACTTAGAGAGTTAGTCTTCATTGATTGAAGAAAAACGTTACTTCGTATGTTGTGCATCAAAGTCATCAAGAATGCATAAGCGTTAGGATGTGTGTCCATTTTAAAGGACATTCGAAGATTCTAAGATGTTTAGCTCACACCGCAATATGCAAAACCTTCTCTCATCCAAGGGCTTTGTGAAATCGCGTAGGTAGTAAGCCACCTCAAAGTTGTGTTTCCACTCAATCTATTGAACCACCCCAAGTGTCACGAATAGTTCTGGAGATCGTACTCCGACAACACCATATGATACACATCAATCAACTCTAATGTCACCTAGATACTCCAATGTCAGCACGAGTATCCGCGAGTGAGACATGCATCAAGTGATATCATATCCAAAGTATTCAATCCAATAACAAAGAAACCTCAAAGTGCAAGATTCAATTCACCATAAAAGAGATAGAGGGGAAGAACACCATATGATCCAAATATATTAACAAAGCTCATGGTACATCAAGATCGTGTCCTATCAAGATCATGAGGGAGAGAGAGAGAAAGAGAGAGAGAGAGAGAGAGAGAGAGAGAGAGAGAGAGAGAGAGGGAGAGAGAGAGAGCTACTGGTACATACCCTCAGCCCCGGGGTGAACTACTCCCTTCTCATCATGGAGGCGGCGGGGATGATGAAGATGGCCTCCGGTGATGGCTTTCCCCCTCCAACAGGGAGCCAGAAACGGCCCCCAGATGAGATCGCTTCGGAGCAGAGGCTTATGACGGCGGAGAAAAAGTTCTAGGTTAACTTTCGGGGGTTTCCAGATTTATAGGAATTTTCAGCGTTGGATTCACACCAGGGGGAGTCCCGAGGGTCCCACAAGCTCAGGTGGCGCACCCCGGGGGTCTCCTTGAGCTTGTGCCCCCCTGGGCACCTTCTGGTCCTTCCCCAAAGCTTCCTAGGTCTCTTCTTGTCCATAAAAAATCACTGTAAATTTTTATCGCGTTTGGACTTCGTTTGGTATGGTTTTCTACAAAACAAAGAAATAGGCAAAAATAGAATCTGGCACTGGGCACTAAATTAATATGTTAGTCCACAAAAATAATATAAAAGTGCACCAGAACCATGTAGTATTCTTGTAAATATAACATGAATACTTCATAAATTATAGATACGTTGGAGACATATCAACATCCCCAACCTTAATTCCTGCTCATCCTCGAGTAGGTAAATGATAAAAGAAATAATTTATGATGTGTGAATGCTAGAATAGAACAGACCTTTGATCACACAGGCAATGACAACCTAATAATAAGTAGCATTATTCCTATAAGTTCAACATATAATAAAGTGGTAATGAAGTATCTCGCAACCTTTCAAGATTATATTGCAAACATAAAGCAATCAATGAATTAAAGATGACGACTAGGTACCCCAATTTGAAGATAACCATCATACTTATACAATGCTCAAAAAAATTCTATTAGAAGAATGCATGCAAAGCTAAGAGTGACCCCCATGCTCAGTACATGGTGCCAAAAGAAAGAAAGATGGAATTTACTCAACATGAAAAGTAAATAGATAGGCCCTTCGCAGAGGGAAGCATGGATTTGCTTATGTGCTAGAGCTCATTGCTTAAAACAAAGAGATAATTTCATTTGAGAGGTGTACTTTTCTTGTCAGTGGTTTAACGACAAAGTTTTCAATATCTTCCATACTAAACATGTTAATGGTGGTTCCCATGCAAAAGGTTTTTGTCACTTTCCAACATACCAACAAAAACCATGTCTAGCCGAATCCACGGGTGCCTGCCAACTTTGAACTTTCCGGGGGAGTTTTTTTTATAAATAATTCAGGACTGGGCATCCATATTACCAGCCTCCCTCAAAGTTGACGAGTGAATAATCTCGCATCGTGAGTAAAACACACTTAGCATGGAAGATATTGACTACCCATCGCTCCATGAGCGGTACGGGCACACAAAACAGATGTTCATTTGAAGGTTTAGAGGTGGCACATGCAAATTTACCTGGAATGGCAGTGGAATACCACCTATAGGTAGGTATGGTGGACACCTTATGGCATAAACTTGTTTTAAGGATTGGATGCACAAGCAGTATTTCCGCTTAGTACAGGAAAAGGCTAGCAAAAGACTGGGGCAACCATCTTACCAAGCACAAAAACCACAATCATGCATTTCCTAATAGTAACATAATTGAGAAAATATAATCATGATGATAACCTACAAATCTTTAATACCATCAAGGCTAAATTTGGAATTTATCAAACATGTGTAAACATGTGCCAAGTCAATCATCCGTCCTTCATTGGATGATACTTATCACAACAACATGATAGGTTCAACTTAATAAAGCTAATGCTCATTGTTATTATAATATAATTCCCTTACTTGATTAAAGATATGAAGTATCATAGTCTCACTTCTAATTTGATGGATTAAACGGAGGATGCATATTTACTTCTCAACACACATGTAATAAATGAAGCACAAGACATTCAATTCATTCGAAAACTCTTAGGATATAAGTGAAGCACAAGAGTAACAATAAACTACTCCAAAAGTTATAAGTGAAGAGCAAAGAGTAGTTAAGAAAATAGGTAGCTATGTAAAGACTCTGTCCAAATAAAAAAATCAGATCTAAGGATTATTTCAAACAGCAAGCAAACCAATAATACGCTCCAATCAAAACACATATTATGTGAAGAATTAAAATATAGTTCCGAGTGAGGCATACCGATAATGTTGAAGACGAAAGAAGGGATGCCATCCGGGGCATCCGCAAGCTAAGATGCTTGAGTATTTCTTAAATATTTCCTTGAGGTGCCTTGGGAATCCCCAAGCTTGAGCTCTTGCTTCTCCTTATTCTTCTCATATCGATATCTGACCCAAAACTTGAAAACTTCAATCACACAAAACTTAACGGAACTTCGTGAGATAGGTTAGTATAATAAAAATAAATCAATGACTTGGGTACTATCAATACGTGATTTATAATTCTTCTCACATAATGCCTATTGTATTCTATCATTTTCACAATTTATATCACTTAATATAATCTATGAAAACTCCAAAACAAGCAAACTAAGAAAACTAGACAGAATCTATCAAAAAGTGAACAACACGTAAAGATCTAAGTTTTCATCATGCTTCTGTAACTCCAAAAATTCAGAAAAAATAGGACAACGTAAAAAACTTGCATAGTAGTACTGTGTAAAAAATTCAGAATTTTACCACGCTGCAGTACAGAATGTAAATGCATGGACTGTACGCTAAACTTTTTGTTTTTGCACATAACCAAATAAACAAACATCCACATCAACGCTTTACTTGGCACTTTCTTGAAATAAAAGAAAAAAAACATGACTACTAAAGTAGCTTAATCATGTAGAGACACAAAAATAGTAGGGATAAATATTGGGTTGCATCCCAACAAGCGCTTTTCTTTGAAGCCTTCTAGCAACGCATTGTGATTTTAATGATGCTCTCATTGAAGTAAGAATTGAAACATATAAGAGAGCATCATGAAGCATATATCAAACACATTTAAGCCTAACCAACTTCCTATGCATAGGGATTTTACAAGCAAACAATTCACTGAAGAACAAAGTAACTAGCATAGGAAGGCATAACAAGTGCAACTTCAAAGATTTCAACACATAGAGAGGCAACTTGATATTATTGAGACATCTATAAGCATATATTCCTCTCTCATAATAATTTTCAGTAGCATCATGAACAAATTCAACAATACAGCTATCACATAAAGCATTCTATTCATGATCCACAAGCATAGAAAAATTATTACTCTCCACATAATAAAATTTCTTCTCATTCATAATAGTGGGAGTGTCATATAAAAATTGAACACTATAAATTGATTCCACATAAAAGAGTAATGTTCAGTAAAAGGATATTTACAATTATGAAAAGTTTCACAAGAATAATTGTCACTACTTTTTACAACATAAGTATCATCACAATATTCATCATAAGTAGCAATTTTGTTCTCATCATAATCAATTGAAACCTCTTCCGAAATAGTGGAATCATCACTAAATAAAGTTATGACCTCTCCAAATCCACTTTTATCATTATAACAAAATTCAACGCCCCCCAAAATAGTGGGATAATTAATATTTAAAGTTGACACTCATCCAAACCCACTTTCATCATTATTACAATCATCATAAATAGGAGGCACGTTTTCATCATAGTAATTTTTCTCATCAAAAGTAGGGGGACTAAAAAGATCATCTTCATTAAACATAGCATCCCCAAGCTTAGGATAAGCATAATTTGTAGCAAATACATTCTCAAACATGTCATTCTCATCAAACATAGCATCCCCAAGCTTATGGGTTTGCATATCATTAGCATAATCACTCTTATCATTAATAGCATGAATATCACCAATGGTATAACAATCATTATTATCATAATCTTCCAAGTTGGTGCAAAAAAGATTCTCAAGATCATAAGAAGTATCATTATCTTCAAAATCATAATTATCATAGTGAGTAGTAGGCATAACAAAATCATCTCAATAGTGCCTACAGACGTAGTTTCATAAATATCTATATCTTCATCAAATGTGTCATCTTCCACAATTCGCGATTTAGTCACATAGGACACAACCTTAGGAGAAAAATTATTTGGGGAGATACCTTCTTACCTTTGCTTTTGCTTCTTTTCTTCCTCTTCTTCTTCACCACATTATGTGTGGGTTTAATTAACTTTTCTGAGCTTCTTATTGAAGAGATTGGTTGGATAGGAAGCTCCTCCTCGTCACCTGATTCATCATGAGAAACAACAGGAGGGAATTGGGAAATCTTTCCCTTTCATTAGTATTCCTTTTATATTCTATTGGTTTTCCCGCCTTTCTATAATTGGCTATGTAAGCATTCTTATTGCAATTTACCACACAAAATAATTCTTCACACCCCAAAAATAGACAATGTTCATTATAAAGTTCAAGGGTGATCATGTCATTACAATATTTAGCCACAATTCGATCATGAAAGTGTATGCATTGAAAATTAAGATGACCAAATTTATTGCAAAGTTCACAAGTAATAGGATGAAGAGAACATAATTTTGTAGCATACTCATCTAGTATCTTAAGCCACCATTTAGTTTTGTCATGTTTATGCTTCTTACAAAATCTATCATCCCTTATTGGCATGTCTTCACAAGGTCTATGCTCACTACAATAATAGACATGCGTATAAGAAACCTTTTTATCATGACTAGTGCAATCATCATTAGCATTATGGATATTCATAGAAAGCATACTAACACCATTGCAATTATTCTTATCTTTCAAGGAACTCACATTAAACATTTTGTTAAATTCTTCTTCTAACAATTTAGCAGAATTTTCAGATTCCTCGTTTTCAACAAAGACATCATAAAGATGAAGAATTTGATGCAACTTCAATTCCATTTTTTTTTATTTTTTTCCTTTTTATAAAACCAAACTAGTGAATAAAAAAGAAACTAAAAGATTCAATTGCAAGATCTAAAGATATACCTTCAAGCACTCACTTCCCCGACAACAGCGCCAGAAATAGCTTGATGTCTACTACGTAACTTTATTCTTGTAGACTCTGTTGGGCCTCCAAGCGTAGAGTTTTGTAGCACATCAGCAAATTTCCATCAAGTGGATGACCAAAGGTTTATCAATCCGTGGGAGGTGTAGGATGAAGATGGTCTCTCTCAAACAACCCTACAATCAAATACAAGAAATCTCTTGTGTCCCCAACACACCCAATACAATGGTAAATTGTATAGGTGTAACACCCCCAGTGTTAAGCCACTTTAATCATTCTCTAATGGCTGCCATGTCATAATGTTTTACTAAGCCAAATTGCCACTTGATGAAATTCAAAGCCAAATCATTTTGAAATGCAAGTCAAATATTTGCATCATCAAACATGCCAACAAAAGTGTTCATAATATTGCAAATAATCCCAAAGCAATTATAAAAATAAAACCAACATCTTTTGCAACTTCAAAAGTGCCCTTATCTATTTTTTAATTGGACCAACAACACTTAAGAGGCATATTTAAATTCAAACGTAATTCAAATCAATTCAAACTGGACTCAAACTTTGTGTACGAGCTCACAATATTCTCTAGTAATTATGTGCCAAATTTCACATTAAATAAAAATAGTCTACTAGCTCAAATAAAAAAACAAAGCAGTGGCAGAAAAGGAAAACAGATTTTTTTTTTTAAAAACCTGACACTACTGTTGGACTGGGCACTAGTGCTACAGTAGGACGGCCCAGCCCACAACCGGCCTCCTGCAACCTTAGTACACAGGAGAGGCAGGCCATCGCGCTGGCAGTACGCGCATGCCGTCCAAACCGCCGATGTCCCTCGTGTCGATCATCCGCTCGTTCTGGAGAAGGATAAGACCCACCCCGACCCTATGGACGAACCCTAATCCCCTCATTCTTCTTCCTCATCTCTCTCTTTCGATCTGAACCATGCCCGAGCTCCGCCGTCGCCATGTTGTTGTCGATGCCGCGGCCACCGCGCTCCCAGCGCTTCGAGAAGACGTCCAGGAGGACCGCCACCGACGACTCCTTCTCCTAGCACCAAGACAAGCCGGGACGCCCCGTACGCTCGCCATCGCCGTCGTCTTCGCCCACGGCCGCCACATCTCGTCGACGGTTGCCACTGCTCCGGACCGCCCCCGACCTCCCAACCTCGTCCACGAGCACCGTGGTGAGCCCCTCTACCGATCCCCTCGCTTTCCCCTTTCGATCTGTGTCGTTTGCCACCGCTCCTGTGCTCGTCCGTGGTTGCCGTGGCTGCAGCTCCCCCGGTCGCGCTCGCGTCGTGCGCCCGCCGAGCCAACGCGCACGCTCGGCCGCCCCTGACCGCATCGTGCCCTGCCTCACCCCGGCCCATGCTCGCCCGCCGTTGCCGTCCGGCCGCGCCCTGCCGCCCTCTGGCTGCGCCCCGCGCACTCCCGTTGCTGCCGCGCTGCTGCCTCTAGCGCCACTGATGCTCGCCTGCTACTGCTGCCTTGCTTGCCGCTACTACTCGCGAGCTGCTGCTGTCGCTGGCTGCTGCTTTGCTAGCTACTGCGCTGCTATGCTGCTCCTTGCCCTGCTTGCTGCTGATACGTCTCCAACGTATCTATAATTTATGAAGTATTCATGCCATGTTTATTATAGTTTTATATGATTTTGGTGCACTTTTATATTGCTTTTATATGCTTTTCATGGACTAACATATTGACCTAGTGCCCCAGTGCCAGTTGCAATTTTTTGCTTGTTTTTGGTTTTCCAGAAAATCTATATCAAATGAAGTCCAAATGCAACGAAACTTTTTGACGATTTTTTCTGGAACATAAGAGACACTAGAAGCTTCGGGAGGTGGCCAGAAGACCCACAGGAGCCCCACGAGCCACCAGGGCGCGCCACCCCCCCAGGTGCGCCCTGGTGCCTCATGGGCCCCCTCTGGCCCTTCTTTGCATGATTCTAACGCCAAAAAATCATATATATTCAGAAACCCCCAAAAGTTAACCTAGATGAGTTTTTACGCCGCCGCAAGCCTCTGTACCTCCATGATCTCATCTACAGCCCTTTTCCGGCACCCTGCCGGAGGGGGGATCATCACCGGAGGCCATCTTCATCGTCCCAGCGGTCTCCATGACGAGGAGGGTGTAGCTCACCCTCGGGGCTGAGGGTTTGCACCAGTAGCTATGTGTTCGATCTCTCTCTCTCTCTCTCTCTCTCTCGTGTTCTTGATTTGGCACGATCTTGATGTATCGCGAGCTTTGTTAATATAGTTGGATCATATGGTGTTTCTTCCCTCTCTCTACCTCCTTGTGATGAATTGAATCTTTCCCTTTGAGGTTTCGTTATTGTCGGATTGAATATTTCAGATTTGAGAACACTTGATGTATGTCTTGCATGTGGATACCCGTGGTGACAATGGGGTATTCTATTGATTTACTTGATGTATGTTTTGGTGATCAACTCGCGGATTCCCGTGACCTTGGGGTGATCTAGGCATAGGGGTTGGTTGCACGTTTTCATTATCTTTTCTCCGATAAGAAACTTTGGGGTACTCTGTGAAGTTCTTTGTGTGGATTGAATATTATGATTATGAAATTGTTTAATGCATATCGAATAATCAACTCACTGATACTTGTGGTGACATTGGAGTATCTAGGTGACATTAGAGTTGGTTGATGTGTATCATATGGTGTTATTTTAGTACGAACTCTAGGGCTATTTGTGACACCTATAGGAATAGCTCAATAGATTGATCGGAAAGAATAACTTTGAGGTGGTTTCATACCCTACAACAATTTCTATCTTATGTTCTTCGCGAATAGGAACTTTGGAGTGATTCTTTGTCGCACGTTGAGGGATTGTTATATGATCCAATTATACTAGCATTGTTGAGAGATTGCACTAGCGAAAGTATGAACCCTAGGCCTTGTTTTTAAGCATTGCAATACCATTTGTGCTCACTTTTGTTACTTGCTACCTTGCTGTTTTTATATTTTTAGGTTACAAAAACCTATATCTACTATCCATACTACACTTTTATCACCATCTCTTCGCCGAACTAGTGCACCTATACAATTTACCATTGTATTGGGTGTGTTGGGGACACAAGAGATTTCTTGTATTTGGTTGCAGGGTTGTTTGAGAGATACCATCTTCAACCTACGCCTCCCATGGATTGATAAACCTTAGGTCATCCACTTGAGGGAAAATTGCTACTGTCCTACAAAACTCTGCGCTTGGAGGCCCAACACGAGTCTACAAGAATAAGTTGTGTAGTAGACATCAAGCTCTTTTCTGGTGCCGTTGCCGGGGAGGTGAGTGCTTGAAGGTATATCTTTAGATCTTGCAATTGAATCTTTTAGTTTCTTGTTTTATCACTAGTTTGGCTTATAAAAGAAAACTACAAAAAATGGAATTGAGGTTGCCTCATATTATTCATCTTTATAATGTCTTTCGTGAAAATGATGGAAAGGAAAATTGTGCTTAATTGATAGAAGAAGAATTCAATAAAATGTTTGGCATAAAATCTTTGAATGATGAGCATGATTGCAATGTTGCTAGTATGAATTCTATGAATATCTATGATGTTAATGATATGCAAAGCTACAAGCTTGGGGATGCTATGTTTGATGAAGATGATATTTTTAGTCCCCCAAGTTTTGATGAGAAAATTTATTATGATGATAGCATGCCTCCTATTTAGGATGATTATAATTATGAAAGTGGATTTGGAGAGGTCATGACTCTATTTAATGATGATTCCACTATTTTGGAAGAGGTTTCAATTGACTATTAAAAAAAGTTGCTATCTATGATGATTATTGTGATGACATGTATGCTATAAAGAATAATTATAACCATGAAATTTTTCATCGTGATTTTAATGCTCAAATGTATTATGTAAATCAAGTATCTCATGATATTTATTTTGTTGAGTTTGCTCCCACTATTATGAATGAGAAAAAAATTGCTTATGTGGAGAGTAGAAAAAATTATATGCTTGTGGATCATGAAAAGAGTGCTTTATGTGATAGCTATATTGTTGAATTTCTTCATGATGCTACTGAAAATTATTATGAGAGAGGATCATATGCTTCTAAATATCTCAACAATATCAAGTTTCCTCTCTATGTGTTGAAAGTTTTGAAGTCATGCTTGTTTTGCCTTCCTATGCTAGTTGATTCTTGCTCCCATAAACTATTTGCTCACAAAATCCCTATGCATAGGAAGTGGGTTAGGCTTAAATGTGCTAGTCATATGCTTCATGATGCTCCCATTGTGTTTCAATTCTTTACTTTTATGTGAGCATCATTGAAATCATCATGCCTAGCTAAAAAGGCATTAAAGAAAAGCGCTTGTTGGGAGACAACCCAACATTTACCCCTACTGTTTTTTTGTTCACATAACTAAAATACTTTGGTAATCATGTTTTATATGTTTTCTTTCAATAATGTGCCAAGTAAAGCCTTTGGGATAGTGTGGATGCTTGTTGATTTGATTCTGTGCAAAAACAGAGACTTTTGCGTCCAGTGCTGGAATTTCTATTCTGTACTGGAGTGTGAGAAAATTCTGAAATTTTTACACAATATTGGGTTACAATTTTTTTACGTTTTATTAATTGTTCAGAATTTTTTGAGGTACATAAGTATGGTTTTTAAATCGCTCACTACATGCTGTTCTGTTTTTGACAGATTCTGTTTTCGAGGCATAGTTTGCTTGTTTTAGTGTTTCCATGGCTTATATTATGAGATATAAATTGTGGAAATGATAGACTACAGTAGGAATTATGTGATAACAATTATGAATCTTGTCTTGACAGTACCTAAGTGGATGATTTATTTTTATCATACTAACCTATCTCACATGTTCCTTTAAGTTTTGTGTGATTGAAGTTTTCAAGTTTTGGGTGAGATATCGATATGAGGAGAATAAGGAGTGGCAAGACCCTAACCTTGGGGATGCCCAAGGCACCCCAAGGTAATATTCAAGGAAGACCCAAGCAACTAAGCTTGGGGATGCCCCGGAAGGCATCCCCTCTTTCGTCTTCAACACCATCGGTAACCTCACTTGGAGCTATATTTTTATTCGTCACATGATATGAATTTTGCTTGGAGCATCATTTTATTCTGTTGATATTTGCTTGATGTTATCAATAATCATGTTTTGTATCTTTTCATTCAATAAAATGCCAATTATAGCCTTTACCATGCTCAGTTTGCAAGTTCATGTGTTGCTGTTTGAAAACAGAAAGTTTTCTGTTATGTCCAGAATATTCCTGAATAGTAAGAACATGATAAAAATTTGAAATTTGTACACCATAAGCATGCATGAGTTCTCTGTCATTTGGTAATTTTTTAGAATTTTTGGAGTTAGGGAATTATGGATTCATATTCCCCTTTTACAGGCTGTTCTGTTTTGGCAGATTGCTGTTATAGTTGCATTGTTTGCATATGTTTGCTTGTTTAATGATTCTATTTGAGGATAGGAGTATTAAATATGCAGAGGCATTTAGTAGGCAATGTTTAATTATATTTTTTGTGAATTGCTACAGTAGATAATGTTAAGGTTTTGAGTTGATTTATACTAACTTATCTCACGAGTTCTTGTTGAGTTTTATGTGGATGAAGTTTTTAAGATGTAGAGAAACCGTGATATGAGAGGAATTAAGGAGACACAAGAGCTCAAGCTTGGGGATGCCCAAGGTATCCCAAATTAATATTTCAAGAAGTCTCAAGCATCTAAGCTTGGGGATGCCCCGGTAGGCATCTCACCTTTCTTCATCAACAATTATCGGTTAGTCTTGGTTGAGCCTAAGTTTTTGCTTCTTCACATGAGATGTGCTATTCTTGGAATGTCATTTTATTTTGTTTTATTTGCTGTTTGAATAAAATTATCAAGATCTTAAATTTTAAATGAGAGAGAGTCCTCACATAGCTACTTATTTGCTTAACTACTCATTGATCTTCACTTATACCTTTTGGAGTAGTTTCTCGTTTACTCTTGTTCTTCACTTATACCCTATGAGTAATTGTTGAATGAATTGAATATCATAAAGCAGAAATTATATGTTCATCATATGCTTGTATCATGTCTAGTAGTATTTTCACATTTGGTTTAGAAAGTGAAATCTATTGAAGCTTGACAATCACAATATTGGTCATACAAGCAATTCATGAATGATTAGTATAAGGAAGAGAACTTTCACATATAAATATATTATCTTGGACATATTTTATGATTGTGAATACCCATTAATTATTTTCAAACTTGACCAAATTAGTTGAAGTTGGAAAAGGAAGACAACGTAATGAGTTATGTTTGGGTATATTTGCATAGAAGTTATATTGTTATGGATCCTCCAACATGTGGTGCTTGCTTAGGATCTTTTGCTAGCCAAAAATCCGTACTAAGTAGAAATACTACTTGTGCATCCAAAAACCCTTAAACCCAGTCTCTTGCCATGAGTGTCCACCATATCTACCTATGGATTGAATAAGATCCTTCAAGTAAGTTGTCATCGGTGCAAAAAGCAATAAAAATTGCTCCTAAAATATGTATGATATTTTATTGTAAGGGAAAATAAGCGTTGTACGAACTTGTGATGGTAAAGAAATAAAAGCGATGGACTGCATAATAAAGGTTGCTATCACAAGGGGCAATATAACGTGACGTTCCTTTGCATTGAGAGCTTGTGCATCCAAAAATAAAAAGCGCATGACAACCTCTGCTTCCCTCTACGAAGGGCCTATCTTTTACTTTTATGCATTTACTTTTATGTATTTACTTTTATGCAAGAGTCAATAAGTATTCATTCACATTTCAACCTCAATAACTCTCTAGTTGGCAAGCATCTTGTGGTGGGGAAAGATCCAGGCACATATGGCCAACCAAATATATTTGATCATGAATTATTATTGTTGACAATTATCTCTATGATAAATAAGTTGGGAGGCGAAACATTAAGCCCCTATCTTTCTCTGTGTTCGATGGATGCCATTTGTTCTAAAAATATGCTTTGAGTACTAGTAATCATAGAAGACTATATGATAATTGAGTATGTGGAGCTCTTACTTAGACTTTGTTGAAATTAAGTTGAATTGCAATTGTTTGGTGACTAAGAACATAAGTTGTTAAGTTTCAAGAGATTGCATTGTTTGAACCATAACATGTGAATTGATTGCTACTTTATCATGATGAGTTTTATGAGAAAGAGTTGCTGTTATGATGGTAGGAAAAGTGATTGAAATTATCATTGATCAAACTTATGCCCTATGCTAGCATTCACACTTCATAAATTATTTCTTTTATCATTTACCTGCTCGAGGACGAGCAAGAATTAAGCTTGGGGATGCTAATATGTCTCCAACGTATCTATAATTTATAAAGTATTCATGCCATGTTTATTATAGTTTTATATGATTTTGATGCACTTTTATATGGCTTTTATATGATTTTCATGGACTAACATATTGACCTAGTGACCAGTGCCAGTTGTTGTTTTCTTCTTGTTTTTGGTTTTCCAGAAAATCTATATCAAATGAAGTCCAAATGCAGCGAAACTTTTTGACGATTTTTTCTGGAACATAAGAGACACTAGAAGCTTCGAGAGGTGGCCAGAAGACCCACAGGGGCCCCACGAGCCACCAGGGCACGCCACCCCCCAGGCGCGCCCTGGTGCCTCGTGGGCCCCCTGTGGCCCTTCTTCACGTGATTCAAACGCCAAAAAATCATATATATTCAGAAACCCTCGAAAGTTAACCTAGATGAGTTTTTACACCGTCACAAGCCTTTGTACCTCCACGATCTCATCTACAGCCCTTTTCCGGCACCCTGCCGGAGGGGGGGATCATCACCGGAGGCCATCTTCATCGTCCTGGCGGTCTCCATGACGAGGAGGGAGTAGCTCACCCTCGGGGCTGAGGGTTTGTACCAGTAGCTATGTGTTTCATCTCTCTCTCTCTCTCTCTCGTGTTCTTGATTTGGCACGATCTTGATGTATCGCGAGCTTTGTTAATATAGTTGGATCATATGGTGTTTCTTCCCTCTCTACCTCCTTGTGATGAATTGAATCTTTCCCTTTGAGGTTTCGTTATTGTCGGATTGAATATTTCAGATTTGAGAACACTTGATGTATGTCTTGCATGTGGATACCCGTGGTGACAATGGGGTATTCTATTGGTTTACTTGATGTATGTTTTGGTGATCAACTCGCGGATTCCCGTGACCTTGGGGTGATCTAGGCATAGGGGTTGGTTGCACGTTTTCATTATCTTTTCTCCGATAAGAAACTTTGGGGTACTCTTTGAAGTTCTTTGTGTGGATTGAATATTATGATTATGAAGTTGTTTGATGCATATCGAATAATTAACTCACAGATACTTGTGGTGACATTGGAGTATCTAGGTGACATTAGAGTTGGTTGATGCGTATCATATGGTGTTATTTTAGCACAAACTCTAGGGCTATTTGTGACACCTATAGGAATAGCTCAATAGATTGATCGGAAAGAATAACTTTGAGGTGGTTTCGTACCCTACAACAATTTCTATCTTATGTTCTCCGCGAATAGGAACTTTGGAGTGATTCTTTGTCGCACGTTGAGGGATTGTTATATGATCCAATTATATTAGCATTGTTGAGAGATTGCACTAGCGAAAGTATGAACCCTAGGCCTTGTTTTTAAGCATTGCAATACCATTTGTGCTCACTTTTGTTACTTGCTACCTTGCTGTTTTTATATTTTTAGGTTACAAAAACCTATATCTACTATCCATACTACACTTTTATCACCATCTCTTCGCCAAACTAGTGCACCTATACAATTTACCATTGTATTGGGTGTGTTGGGGACACAAGAGATTTCTTGTATTTGGTTGCAGGGTTGTTTGAGAGATACCATCTTCAACCTACGCCTCCCACGGATTGATAAACCTTAGGTCATCCACTTGAGGGAAAATTGCTACTGTCCTACAAAACTCTGCGCTTGGAGGCCCAACACGAGTCTATAAGAATAAGTTGTGTAGTAGACATCAGCTGCCCACTGCTGCTTTGCTGCTGTGCTAGCTGTTGCTGCTATGCTTTGATGCTGCTCTAGTGCTACTGCTTGCCACTGCTGCCTGCTGCTCCCGCCGCCGCCGCCTGGTGCTACTGCTGCTGGCCATGGCGTGCGTGTGTGTTTGCAGCGTGTGTGTGTTGTGTGTGTGTGGCCGGTGTGCCACTGCAGTGGACCGGCCCTTGTTTAATTAGGCTAGGTCTAATTAGGACTAGTTTACATAGTACTAATTTAGTGCTAAGTTAGTCTAGTAGTTAGATGACATGTAGCACCCCATTAAATTAGTTAGATGTTTTATTAACACATGTCACAATGACATGTGGGCCACACCTGCCCCTTTTGACTAGTCAAATTGACTTGGTCAATTCGGATTAAATCAAAATAGCATAAAACCAGAAATTTCTGAAAAAACAAAAAAACTTCGAAAATTCATATAAAATAAACCGTAACTCGGATGAAAATAATTTATATATGAAAAATGATCAGAAAAATATGACGAATCCGAATATGTCATCCGCATGCCTGCCACACACCTCTAACATATTAAACGTTAAACATTTGCTACCGGAACCACTAAATGAATTGTGTTTGGAGCTGGGAAAATATTCCCGAATATTTTCCCCCTTCTTTTAAAATGCCTAGTAATGCATTAGAGCATATCACCAACACTTCTTGCCGTGCCATTGCATTTGTGTTGCATTTGTTTGCTCTGTTATTTATTGTTCCCCCTCCGTTACTTCCTTTCTGCTAGACCCCGTGACCGCTGCAGTTCCGGTGATCGACTACTTCACCGTCGAGGATCCGTTCCTGTCTATAGAGCAACCAGGTAAGCAAAACCCCCTTGATCATTCCGATATCGCCCATTCTTTCTCTCTCGTGCTTGCATTAGATTTTGCTACTGTGTTCGATAGCTCCTATTCTGATGCATAGCCTGTTTGTGTAACCTATTGTTGATACTTTACCTGTTGTCCTATATGCTTAGTATAGGCTGGTTAGTGGTCCATCAGTGGCCCCACACCCTTGTCCGTGTTGCCCTGCTTTGCTACCGGATGACTCGATCAATGTGATCGATGCGCAGAGACCGACACATCACCGCACCACCACCCCTTTAGTAGTACGACTTTACAGAGCTACTATCGAGTGTCGAGGGTGATACCTCTTACCTCACTTCTGATGATATCCCTGTAGTGTAGTTAATCGACTGTGGATTACAGAGGGTGATTCCTCGCTCTCCACTCCCGATGATGACTCTGTCATGCAACACCTCAAGTGTGAACCATCGAGGGTGATTCCTCCAAGTTCACCTTGACGGTTACATCGAGTGGGAATCCATTGAGGGTGATTCCTCGAATTCCCCACGATGTTATGCACACACGGGTACTTTGACCTCCACCTCAGACCTTTGTTGAAGTCGGGTCGACCCAAGGGTACCCACGAGAGATTAATGTAGCGGAACGTGAGGGCAGGTGGAGACCACCTAGGAGAGAGGACGGCCTGGTCCCTGGTCGTTGGACCGCGGGTTACCAAGTCGGTGCGGCAGGGTGTCGGAGGTGAGCCTTGAGCCCTGTTCGTGTCCGCGAGTTACTAATAACATGCTTAACGGATTTTGGTATTTGATCTGAGTTGGCCACTGACCTATACGCACTACCACCACGTGGGATAATGGTTTAATGGGGCCCTCTGCGGCGTACGATTCTCCCGAAAGCTCTGTCAGACGTCCAGTTCAGCATTGTGGGCCTGTCAGGCCAGTGCCATCCAGGATGAGGTGGTGCTTATCCCGGCTCATCGCACAACGACACGGAGTGCAAAGGGCGATGGGCCCAAGACCCCTGAGCGCTTAGGATGTAGGCCGGCGGGGACTTCCCTGCGGAGCCTAGGTAGGACTACATCGTGTCGATCAGCCGAGGCCGGGCATAACCAGGAAAAGTGTGTCCGGCCAGAGTTAATCGAGCGTGTTGGGTAAGTTGGTGCACCCCTGCAGGGAAGTTATCTATTCGAATAGCCGTGTCCACGGTAACAGGACGCTCAGTATTGTATTCCGATCTACTACAACTAGAATTGGATACTTGTGATACTAAACTGATATGATGGCTCCGGGATCGCTTTCTCGCAGGGAGTCGAGGAAGGATCTCTGGGCGTTACTAATATAAAATTGTTACTACATGTTATGTTATTCTACTCTCTTCTGTTGCTGCAAGACTCTGCAAGATGCTAGTCTTCGATAGGCTAGGCCTTCCCCTCTATTCTGGCATTTCTGCAGTATAGTCCACAGATACAGCCCCTTCATTTGATACCGATGCATACTTAGCATAGATCTGATGTAAGTCTTGCGAGTACTTTGGATGAGTACTCACGGTTGCTTTGCTACCTCTTTTCCCCTACCCGATTGCTTCGATCAGATGACGGAGCCCCGGAGTCAGCTGATCCCGTCGATGACTACTACTACTGTCGTGGTTTTGTCACGGCAGATGTCCTCGTGAAAAGGACTTAGTGGTGAGGCCATCACAACTAGGTGGTAGCTTGACGGGGTTGATCGGGAACGAGAAGACACGGAGTTACCCAGGTTCGGCACCTCACGATGGAGGTAAAAGCCTACATCCTGCTTGATTGCTATTGATGATGATGATCTTGATTTCAAGGTGCTCTTTCACTACCTCTATCTCGAGAGCTACTAGTTTGTCTCTCTCTCCCAACTTGTCTGTTTCCCTTGTTAGGGAACTTTCCTCTTCTTGGACCTTCTCTGCGAGCCGGCCCTCCAAGCCTCTCCGTGAGCCGGCCTTCTGCCGGGTTGCACACTGGGCCTTAGGCCTTGTCGTCCAGGTCGACCTGGTAAGCGAGGTGACCCATGAGCCCCCAAGTGATGGGCCGGGTCATTCCTCCGGGCTGGGCCAAACCGTGGGGAATATCCCCAACATTAGCCCCCAGATTAGTTTGAATTTATTCATGCTAAGCTCCTGAAAACAAGAATAATTAATACGTTAAAGGACCGACTCGTTCAAATAGCTGGCTTATTCAATGAACCAGCTCCTGGAAAAATCCAGGTTTCTTTGTCATATCAACATTCTTGCTTCGCAATCAACTTGCTGACACTGAATCCTCGCAGAAAAATATTGAGAAAAATAATCCATCTGATGTTGAGCCGGTTTGAGCCGGTTTTTAGTGCCTCAACTTGATAAATTTTTTGGGAATAAACACCCGTCTGATGTTGAGCCAGCTTTCTGGGCCTTCTAAGAATAGCTTGGAGCAAATAAACTTTGCAAATTTTTCCTTCGAGAATATGAGACCCGGTTCACTCAAAACTGAGGACTTGAAGGTGTTCCTCCCTTATATCCATATTACCTGTAGCCCCAAGTCTTAAGAGTGGAAAATAGTGAGAGCTTAAGACTTGCTTAAATATAAACGTTGCGACTTTGGAGAAATCCAGATTGTTCATCTGAGTCACCAATCATAAACTGAATGTTTTGCATTTCACATGTGTAGCCCCCAAGAGCCGGCTCATCAGTATGTGATGGGCTGGGTCTTCAATTTGGACCTTATGATCTGTTAAACAACTGAACGCTGTAGCCCCCAAGTGCCGGGTTATCTTGCCTGCAGCAGCCTGGGACTTGAACTTAGCTTTTGATGTTTGTAGATATATAGCTGAAAATAGTGTAGCCCCCAAGGGCCGGGTTAGCTGTTCTTATCAATCTGGAACTTGAACTATCTGTAGAGTCAATAAATGTAGCCCCCAAGGGCCGGGATTACTATTAATAGTGATCCAGGTCTTCAATGAAAGTAGTTTAAAATGACAATGCATTAGCCCCCAAGTGCCGTGGTGCATGCTTGCAGCGACATGGGACTTTCATACTGAATGTAATCTTGATTTGAATAATGTAGCCCCCAAGTGTCGGGTCGTGTGCCTGCGGTGACTCGGGACTATTCCTTCCATTATAGAATAAAATCAGATCCACTGTAGCCCCCAAGTGCCGGGTTGTATTGCCTGCAGCAGCTCAGGACTTCTGAGTCTGAGGGACAGTTTGTCTGGATGATGTTGCTGGGTACTTTGCATATCAACGCTGAATTTGTTGCTAAATCCATCAAGAGTGCTGCCTTGCATAACACTTCATATTTCATTGCCTTTAATAAATCCGGTTGCCATGATATCCTTGTTTGAACTTTGTTCTCCTTTGCAGCATCAGAATAATCCAAATTGTGAATTGCCACTGGTAATTTATTAAACCCTGCTCCTTACCGTAAGCCAGCGTGTTGGATTTAGAAGGAAATAACCATCTCCTTGAGCCGGCTTTGAAAACCTCAATCATTTAATACTGGTTATGATAAACCATGATGAAGACCCGGCTCTCAATTGTAAGCCGGTTTTGTAGATACAATAAATATGTCCCTGCAATTTTTTCAAAATCGGCAGTGATAGCCATGTTATTTGAAACTGGTTTTGATAAACCATATAAGACCCAGCCATTTCGGCTATCAAAGATTTGTTTGTTCCTGCAGAGTTACAATGTAACCCGGTTTGAAAACCGGTTCCTGCGACATAAACAAATATAGACATGTATATATGATGCATTGTATGATGATGCAATGTATGATGATGGAATGTATGATGATGTATGTGTATGATAACAGAGTATAAAAACGCCGGCTTTCGAGGCACGCCATAAGACCGGCTTTTGAGGCTCGAGTCTGATTTGCTTCGGTGAAGCAGGCTTTCCGCCTCTTTTGGTTTATCCTAGCTCTCTCAAAGCCGGCTCTCACGTGACTGTTGGTGCAATATTTGCCCCTTTGTGTTTTGGAGATTGTTGACAGAAACAGGCTTGGACTAATTTGTTTGCTAGTGCACACAGAGAGAAATAGTCCATGCAGTGCCGAAGAGAATGCTGTCTCAGGTGTACAGTTCGAAGAACTTCACCGAAGATTAACTACGTCGAAGAGAAGAACGAGCTACATCCTGTGAAGACTTGTAGATGAGAAGAATGAAGTGAAGGAGATGACCCCTCGAAGTTTTATTGCTGACGCAAAGCAATTGGTTCGGTGATTGCGTCCGAAGAAATTGATTGCAGAAATGGAAGACGAAGACGAAGTAAAGATGTAGCATTCTTTTCGTCGTTTATCTTTCATTCATTTGAGTCATAGGACCTCCGTACTATTAAGAGGGGTATAGGTTCTCGAAGCTTAGATCCGCTGTGATGCTTAGCCCAAACCTATGCGAGACCGAGAGAAATCTCTTTATGCTTCGAATGATTACCTACCAGCAAGAGACGCTGTTCTTCTTCGCCGTGGGAGATATCTTTCGAACTGAGGAGTTAGCATTACTTGCTCCGCACGTAATGTTACCATTGCGCTCAATTTCCGACCGTTGGACTCGTGTCGTTCGGCCATTGGCTGCTCCACATGTCCAATTTGGTCATTTCCCATCAGGGAAGGCTGCGGCTATAAATAGCCACCCCGCTCCAACGTTGCCCGTTGGCTGCTCCGCTTAAGATTTCTGAGAAGATTGATTGAGCAACCCCTCTCCGAGAGATTTGAGTTTAAAATCCACCGAGAGAAAAATCAAGAGCCAAAACTTAGACAGTGGTTGAGCATCACAGTAGTTCTGAGTTAGGGTTCTTGTACCTATTACTCTTGAGAGCTGCCCACTCTCTAGACGGATAGGTGTTGGCTCGAGTGTCGAAGAGTATTGTCTTCACCGAGCGAGATCTTCAGCAACCAAGAGTATTGTGGTTCGCGAAGAGAACTGAAGAGAGTTTATCTTCAGTGAAGGTTTGGAGATCGCCGACAAGTATCTACCACGAGTGAAATCAACTGGAGTCTGATCAGCTCCGAAGTTGATGGAGAACAGGGCGAGGAGAGTTTATCCTCTGTGTTAAATCACAACCCCTCCAACCAGACGTAGTCCTTTGGCAGAAGGGCGAACTGGTCTACCAAATCCTTCTGTCGCCATCGAGCACCACTGGTTCGCTTTACATTACTGCATTTCCTTCAGCAGTTTACATTCGTGCTCTGTGCCGATAGTTGTATCTGATCAATCACAGTTCTTCAATAGTCTGTCAGATTATCGTTATTATATTGCATCATCTCTGACTGATTTACTTCGAAGTGTTGTTCATCTGTTATTTCATTCATGCTATATTCATTCACCTTGTCATCATTCCCAGTGCATTTCTATCACAGTCGTATCCAGTTTTCTCTCGTAATTGTGTTCCTGATTGTTAATTGCATTTCCATCGACCATGTCAGACTTGTGAAATTCATCGCTTGATAGAATTGCTTCAGTCTACACCGATAGATTTGGTCCCCTATAGCGAGATAAAACAAGTGCGTTGCTACCGAACTTAATTTCCGCTGTTGTGTTTGGGATCGGTTCAAAACATTCCGAAGAAATTTTGAATCTCCCATTCACCCCCCCCCTCTGGTCGATATACTCTCGATCCTAACAATTGGTATCAGAGCAGGTTCTCCCTGTCTCTGTTTATTAAAGGTCTAACAACCTTGGAGTTTTGACTATGTCGTATGCAGGTAGATCCTCGCACTCTGAAAGGTTCCCCATCTTCGATGGAAATGATTATATCTACTGGAGAGATCGAATGAAAATCAGACTTCAAGCCATCAACATTGATCTTTGGAACATTGTGGAAAATGGATACACTGTTCAACACCCTGATGCTCTTACTTCCGATGAAGCTGTGATACGGTTGGATGCTCAAGCAAAAGATATTATCTCTGACAGCATCTCTAGAGATATTTTTATTCGGTTCCGAAAGCTAGACACTGCTAAGCGACTCTGGGATGCCATCAAGAATGTTCATGAAGAATTCATTGCCAGAAAAAATCAACAAACAGATATGCTTCGTGCTATGTTTGCTGGTTTCAGAAGTCTTCGTAAGGAAAGTGCTATGGAACTCACCGATCGATTGACAAACATTGTTGAAAGACTTCGTCAACGAGAAGTAACTGATATCACCGATAGAGATGTGGTCAACAAGCTGCTGAGCGTTCTTGATGCAACCTATGATACAATCGTGGCTGAAATCAAGCAAAGACCAGACTATGAAGAACTTCACTACGTCGAAGTTATGACGCTACTATCCATCCACGAAGAAAAGATGGAACTTGAAAATGGTCAGCAAGAATCCTCTTCGGAAAGCGAAGGAGAAGTTCTCTCACACTATGGCAGTCCTCAAGAAGAAGATATCGAGAATCAAAACTCTATCACAAGAGAAATGGAAATGCTCACTGAAAGACTAAACTATCTCAGAAGACAGAATCTATGTCTCACAAATGATGATGAAGATGACACGTCTGGATCTTCGAAGAAATTACCACCGAAAGAAATGAAGTGCTTCAAGTGCAAACAACCTGGTCACTTCATAGCAGACTGTCCTTGTTGGGAACGCGATGAAAAACACAGCAACAAATGGACTAATCGTCACTGCTCTGGATTCATTCAAGTGGATCGTCACACTAAGCTCTCGAAGAAAAATGAAACTACCGCATCATCTTCTTCGACGAGACCAGTCACTGACGTACAAACAAGAGCAACCATTGAATCAAATCTGAAGAAGATATCGCAGTTGACTAAAGTGTGTGCAGAAATGAATATGGAATCTGAAGATGAATCATCTAACTCCGAATCAGAAGACGAAGAGTTCTACAGAAATCTAGGAAGAGGCAATGCATTCGTCGCCTATGAATCATCCGAGAAGTCTTTCTAATCAGACACTGATGAAAATGCTTCAAGTAAAGATGAACCTATCACATTCTGTCTCATGGCAAAAACTTCAAAGGATCAGGTATCAGCAAAGCACAAAACCCCTGAATACATTGAACTTGCCAAACTTGTTAAGATTGCAAAATCTCAACAAGATGAGCTAGAACGTCTTGAGATGAATCTCAGGAAAACCGAAGGATTACTGGTCGAAGAGATGAAGAAGAATCAAGAGTTGACTGAAAAGCATGATGTTTTTTCTTCAACGATTGATGATCTTTCCGAACGATATGATTATCTTACAGTTGACTTCAAGAGTTTATCAGATGAACTCCTTAACAGGAATCAAGAACTCGAGTCACTGAAAGATTCTTATAACGTGCTTGCGAAAGAAAAAGCTTCTCTCTTCGCCGAGCAATCTAGCAACCTTCCTGATGATTTTGTGCCTCCATGCTCAAAATGCCTAGAACGTAGCAATGCTGAGTCAAGTGCTGAAACATCTAATGCTGCCATCGAGAATATTGCAACTGCTTCGAATGATATATCTAACCCCTCCTCCGAGGAATTTGTTGCTATTTCTGATGAAAATTGCAGGCTAAAGAACTTGCTTGAGACTGGTATGCTAAAGAGCCTCAAAGGGCATCAAACACTTTGTGATGTGCTCAAGAAGTCAATACTGCACAAAAACCCTCGAAAAGAAGGATTGGGTTTCGAAAGGAAACTCAACGTTGATGGAACATACTAGACCCCCGAGCAATATCCACGAACAAGTTGGGTTCTGGCTAAGAGCAAAACTCTCGAACCTGCGCTCCTGTCTGGATATGACACTCCCATTCCTGCTGTTTCTGACGGGTCTGATGACTCAAACTACAAATTATTCAAACAACAGAATGGTAAGGTTTTCGCTCGGTATGTTGGAACTAACTGCAGGTCTGGCTCACCCAAGAAGCAAATATGGGTGAAAAAGTGCACCATTGAAAATTTATCTGTCACTGCTAACCTGAATATGCAGGGTAGTTCTCTTCGAGGATATTATAATTCCTCTCGGTTTGGCACCGAAACTTCTTCGAATGGATATCAACCAAACTCTCGACAAAAGGAGTACATGCGTATCTCCTCGAACCATTATGCTCATGTCTCTAGGAACAATTTCAATGCTTACTCATATAATTACTCTTGAGATGAACAGGTAAACTACAGAGACCAACGAAGGAATGCTCCTGCTCAGTCAAGACAAATGAGGTCTGCGCTGCCCACACTAGCGTGGGTTGCGAGAAAGAACTAACCCTTCTTGCAGGAACTCGCTCTCAGGGATTCTATATTTTCTATCCTTTGCCCTGAGGTCTATATAGTTGGTGCTGGTTCTTTGTGTTCATTTATTCTATGTTTGTTGTTTGTATTCGAGTTGCCGTGTTTGTGTTTTGTCCGATGAACAACTCACTCATAGCTCCTCGTTTGGTGTTTTTCTTCTCATTTGCCTGAGTGATTTGTTTCGGACCCTTTTATCCCTCTATTCTCTCTCATCTAAATCTGTGTTGTCCGTCATGAGCATGCAATTTGATCTGAAGTAAATCTCTCTTCGACGTCCTTGGTCGCGAAAGAAATTATCTTCGAACATTTACTCATTTTCGGCGTTGTGCCCTTCAAACCTTTCGTCCTCCCGCTCTCGTCCCGAGATTTTCGCAGGAAACGGTTGCCACGTGCCCACGATCTCTTTGATTGTGATCGTGTCCATTGAATGCGGAACGTCCCGCATCTGTAGGCCGTAGATTTTGGAGGGGTGGTTCAGCCCTCCTGCTATAAATACCTCTCGCCGCATCTTCTTCCTCATTCGCGAAACCCTCGTTTCACCCTCATCCGAGCCCGAGCTCGAAGCAACTCCGGCGAGAATCTCCGCCGTGCAACTCCGGTGAAGCCTCGTCGCAGCTGATCACGCCAGTGCGGTAATCCTCCTTCCCGCATTGCTGTAGTTGATCTAAGTTGCCAAGTTAGGGCGCCTAGATCTGGAACTGCTCGTCTTCATTGTGTTCTGTTCTTGGGCAGTTCTTACCGTCACAATTTATCTCTATTTCTTTCACTGCGGTAGATCTTTAGGAATCACTAGGATTTGACCAGTGTGGTTTGTAGTTCTTCCTCGTACTGGGTCTTCTCATCTTGGGTGCATATGTGTTATCCGAAAGATTAGATGGTTTTAAATCTGCCTTGTATCATCTGAAGCTAGAATGTAAAATCTATCAAGGATATCTGTTTGGATTTCCATGGGTTCCCTAATCTTCCTGAAAATCGTTTTCATTCAAAAATATTTCTATGCATGCTTATGACCCTACCCTGTTTTTCCCTCGCATCTATTCTATTTCATAGGTTGGTCATGTCACAGAGTTCGGAAGAACACTCAGATTCTGAAGGATATCTGCCTCAGTTCCCACCAAGGTCAGAACGAATGAGATTGACAGGAGGAGGAAAATCCTCGAAGCCACCTAAGGCCACGAAGAAGAGACAAGAGTCTGTGTCTGAAGAAGATTCTGAGGAAATTCCCTCGGCTCACAGTCAGCCCGAGGATGAACTGGTCACTGACGCGCTAACCATCTTCTCCGATGAAAATCCCAAGAAGGGTGGTCGTGGCAGAGAAAAGAACACTACTGCTGAGATGTCAGATCCCGAAAGCTACAGGACTCCACCTGAAGGAGAATCCACGACAGATCGCAACAACAGGTTGCAGAGAATTCGCCGCCACTGGGCTGGCAAATGGTTCCGTTATCAAAATGTTTGCGAAAAGTACCAGATCCTATTTGCCTTCACGCCACCATGGAATGACTGCATTGCAGAAAATTGCATAGGCCCAGATGATTAAAAAAGTCAGGCCACCTCAGCCAGCAAATGCTCATCCTGACTCCCTCAAAACTATCGCTGATTTTCCCGAGGAAGTGGCTAAAAGGGCGAAAGCCAAGGCCAAACGTGAAGCCAGAGAAGCGAAGAAATATAAAGTCGAAGCGAAAAACATCGCGCTAACCCAGCAAGACGTGCAGAAAAAGAAGGAACGCGCATCAGCTTCGAAGGGAAGCAAGTTTGAGAAGTCAGTTTCCCCTCGTGCACCACGAAAGAAAACCCTCACCAAGAGAACCAAGAAGGCTGTTCCCGACTCATCTGATGAGCCATCTGATGAAGAGACCGCTGATGAAATTCCCTTGTATGATCGTCCCACCATTCTCAACAAGCCACACATGAGTCCTTCGCCAGTGAAAACATTGCCATCTCCGAGGAAGTCTCCGAGGCATGCACCCATGCCACCCACTGATAAACCTTCGGGTTCTGCGGCTCCGAGAACTTTGTCAGGTGCAGTTACTAAGAGAACGCTGCAATCAGAAGAGAAAGTAGATGTGACTGCCAAAAGGACCAAGCTCAACGTTCCTGCTTCCACAGAGGAACAAAAATATGACTTCCATTTCATGATTGATGTAATTGACAGCGTTGCTTATGATGCAAATGCAAATGACGTGTGCGATCTGGGTTTGCCCGATGATGTTACCAAATTGGTGACGAAGCATTTCATTGAGCTGAAGAAAATCTCCAAGAAGCTCAACAAAATTGTCAAAGAAAAACAAGCTGTCGAGCAAATGAGAAATGAGGCCAAATCTGAGTCCGAAAGGAAAAAGAAGAACAAAGAAATTGTTAAACTCACCAAGGCTCTGAGCGTCTTGCGAAATGATAAAATTGCGTGGCACTCTCGCTTGCACATGGAAGTATCTCAACTGTGTGACAGGAGAAACGAGGATATTGCTCACCAAGCAGATCTCGCTCGGAGAAGAGCTCAAGAGGAAAAGCGTCAGAAGGCTATGGCAAGAGCAAGCAAGCAGAAAACATACAAGGAACGACGCCTTCAGAACGTCTCTGCTGATCCTACCCTAATGGATTCCCAAGTACCCTTGCAACAAGTACAACCTTCTCCACCTCGCAAAGATGAACACATGCATCAAGCTGGTACTGAAGAGGTTCTCATTCCTGAGCCAGTTGCCCAAGTGCAACATGAAGAAGATGATATATTCCTAGTAAGGACTGATGAGCAAAATGTACCTCCCAAGCAAAAATCCCCAGCTGATGAAGTTGATGAAGAAATTGAGGTTGAGAAGCCTGATTCATCGCCTCCGAGGACAATGCAAACAGAGCAAACTGAACAGAAAGAGAAAAGTGATAAGATTGAGGGGGAGCTAAATGCTTCCCGAAAGGAAACACCCCCGGTCTCATCATCTGGTGCCCCTACCCAGATGGATGTTGATCCTGCTCCTAGTACCACTGCCCCACAGTTGGTACAGGAAGAAGAGAAATCTGATGAGCCAATGGCTCGAGAAGAAACTATCCCACCTGTTGTGACACAAGCTACCGAGGAAGAAGTTGTTGTGCCTCCCGCCGATAAAAATGCAAGAAAAGAAAAGGCCCTAGTGCCCGAAAGACAAATAGATGCCGAAGGAGTTCCGGCAAACAAGAACAGCAGTCAGTCAAGCTCATCAAAGCTGTCTGCACGAGAGAAATCGAGGAAGCATCATGCTCCTCTCAAGCCCATTGATGAAGGTGTGCCAGCACCTGATGACGTTCGAACCAAATCCATGACCAATGAAGAACCTCTGAGTAATCCACTGGAAACCTTTCCTCTGTTTCCCGTCGATGATGGCCCGAATGGTCCAGCATTTAATGAGCAGTTTCATCGCTCGAAACTTGCATTCTTTGGGACCAGTCCGTATGAAGGAGAAAGGACTTCGTTGTCACCGAGGTTCTGGACAAAGGAACAGGCCGTATATTATGCTCGCGTCCTGTATGGAAAGAATCGTATATTCGAGCACAAGATTCTGAACTTTGCCGAGCTAGAAAGCATACCGTGCTTCCATCACACCATCGAGCAGGTCTTCCTGAAGAATTTTCTTCGCTTTAATCATGGCTGGAACTGTGAAGTTGTCCTTCAGTTCTATGCCACTCTTTATATCTCAGGGGATCTCAACGACAGCAGTACTTGGATTCTCGAATGGATGACCGAGGAAGAAAGAATCAAATGCTCGGCTGACCAGTTTTTGGCCCTGTTAAATTTACCTCGTTCCGAATTCGATGCCTCACGAGAACACATACTGCATTTCTGGGATGTATCCGAAGCTCAACTGCATATGATGATGGACCCTAAGCTTGTTGGTGACGAGTGCATTGAAGCAAATCCAAAGCACCTGGCCTATGAGAACAAAGTGTTGTTCTATATCCTCTGCAATTCTCTCACGCCAATAAACCGGCCTGAAAGCATTCATGGAATTGTGGCAAATACTCTTCATGCTGTAGCTCATGGAATTCGGTTTGACATTCTTGATCTTCTTATTCGCAACCTGGCCTATGCTGCTGATAGCCCTCAAGTTTTGAAGCAATATGCACCATGGGTCATGTTCGCCATTGAGCAACTTATCGAGAAAAAGTATTTCTGCCCATATGTCCCGAAAGTTTTCATGCCACCAGTCCGAGACACTCTCCGAATTGTAAAGGATATCGGGAAAGGAAAGACACCAATTGATGCAACTGCCTCTGTCTCTGCCTCTGCCTCTGCAAGAGCTCCGAAAGTTAAGAAGGTCAAAGTTGATATCCCTCGTGAAGAAAATCCCTCACTGTACGAGATTTGTCTTCGCACTCAGCAATCACTGGAGAGTCACATCAAGCTCGATCACAAAGAAAAAGTGGAAATGATGATTGAAATCAATCTGCTTCATAATTATGCTCGTCAAGCCCTGCTATATGAAAAGGAACAGAAGAAGCGCTCATGGACCCTTCTCCGCAAGCATTACTCTCGTAAACAACTGTCTGCGAAGGGAATCGAGAAAGATTATGATCATCTGGAGTTCTTTGAAGTCCCTCGCATCCGAAGGCAAACTCCAGTGCTCCCTCAGCGTTCTGCCTCCACCGACCTGCTGTTTGTCAAACCCGATGATGAACTCGAAGACACAGCAGGCACTTTCATATACAAGGCTGATGTACCTCGCTCTACTACTCCTGAAGCTGATCCTGAAGCCCGTGCTGCATCTCCGACTTTTGCCTCGGCTTCGACCATCGCTCGTTCTGCTTCGCCGAACAGTTCGAGTTCTGGGGATTCTTCGGACGAGTAGTTCCTCGAATGCATTCTCTTTCCTTTTTGACACTTGTTGACAAAAAGGGGGAGAAGAACATCGAGAAGATAGAAAAGCGGGCTATTTGCAGGGTGTTTCTATTCGCCATTTGCTTTTCGTTCGAACAATTTGCTTTTGGCCGTTGAACTTTTGGCTGTGGAACTTATTCTCACCGCCTGTGGTGATGGAACTGCGTCGTCATGTAATGTTAATAACCCCTGCAAATGCTACATTTGCTTCTAGCTATTTGTTTGCAGGTGCCATCGAATGCTTACTCCCTTGCAGTGATTATCCTCGATATTCATCTTTCATGCAAGGATAAGTGAAAGCAGTACTAGGAGAATTGGAAATTGTGTCTCTCGAAGAGAGAAATCTCATTACTTAAAACTTCATATATCTCACTCCTATGCTTATCTTTCGATATCTAACGATGCAGGAGAAGAAAAATAGATTCAGAATAAAGTCATTCGTGAATTCGAAAGAAAATTCAATCTATCTGTCTGACAAGATGTTTTCCCTTGCATATATCTATGAATCATCCTTGTTGCAGGAATACATCGTCTGAAGTTCATCCACTCCGAGCAATATATCTTACACCTTTGCTCTGATTGCCCTTGCTCTGATTGTTTCTCGTACATCTAACTAGCAGGGAATCTATATCTCTTGTGGAATTAAACTATGTTCTGAGAATATCTTCATGGCGTATCCTTTTGCCACAACATTTTTCAAATTATCATCGCTATTGAACTAACCTTTTGTCAAAGGTTGTGTGGCAGGAAATACCTCAGACACCACCGAGTGCATTGGATGAAGCTACGAATGAGATCATCCGCCAATGTCACTCATACGAAGATTCACCTCGCCACCCTCCATATTATCCCCGAATGATCAGTCAAAACAGAATGATGCATATCTTCAGGGGGAGCGTGTTTTATCTTCGTATTTATCTCTCGTCTTTCATTTTCCTTCGCATTCCATTTCATTCTTTTATCTATCTTTCGATGTATTCTGTTTTGTCAACAATCGTCCAAAAAGGGGGAGATTGTTGGTGCAATATTTGCCCCTTTGTGTTTTGGAGATTGTTGACAGAAACAGGCTTGGACTAATTTGTTTGCTAGTGCACACGGAGAGAAATAGTCCATGCAGTGCCGAAGAGAATGCTGTCTCAGGTGTACAGTTCGAAGAACTTCACCGAAGATTAACTACGTCGAAGAGAAGAACGAGCTACATCCTGTGAAGACTTGTAGATGAGAAGAATGAAGTGAAGGAGATGACCCCTCGAAGTTTTATTGCTGACGCAAAGCAATTGGTTCGGTGATTGCGTCCGAAGAAATTGATTGCAGAAATGGAAGACGAAGACGAAGTAAAGATGTAGCATTCTTTTCGTCGTTTATCTTTCATTCATTTGAGTCATAGGACCTCCGTACTATTAAGAGGGGTATAGGTTCTCGAAGCTTAGATCCGCTGTGATGCTTAGCCCAAACCTATGCGAGACCGAGAGAAATCTCTTTATGCTTCGAATGATTACCTACCAGCAAGAGATGATGTTCTTCTTCGCCGTGGGAGATATCTTTCGAACTGAAGAGTTAGCATTACTTGCTCCGCACGTAATGTTACCATTGCACTCAATTTCCGACCGTTGGACTCGTGTCGTTCGGCCATTGGCTGCTCCACATGTCCAATTTGGTCATTTCCCATCAGGGAAGGTTGCGGCTATAAATAGCCAGCCCGCTCCAACGTTGCCCGTTGGCTGCTCCGCTTAAGATTTCTGAGAAGATTGATTGAGCAACCCCTCTCCGAGAGATTTGAGTTTAAAATCCACCGAGAGAAAAATCAAGAGCCGAAACTTAGACAGTGGTTGAGCATCACAGTAGTTCTGAGTTAGGGTTCTTGTACCTATTACTCTTGAGAGCTGCCCACTCTCTAGACGGATAGGTGTCGGCTCGAGTGTCGAAGAGTATTGTCTTCACCGAGCGAGATCTTCAGCAACCAAGAGTATTGTGGTTCGCGAAGAGAACTGAAGAGAGTTTATCTTCAGTGAAGGTTTGGAGATCGCCGACAAGTATCTACCACGAGTGAAATCAACTGGAGTCTGATCAGCTCCGAAGTTGATGGAGAACAGGGCGAGGAGAGTTTATCCTCTGTGTTAAATCACAACCCCTCTAACCAGACGTAGTCCTTTGGCAGAAGGGCGAACTGGTCTACCAAATCCTTCTGTCGCCATCGAGCACCACTGGTTCGCTTTACATTACTGCATTTCCTTCAGCAGTTTACATTCGTGCTCTGTGCCGATAGTTGTATCTGATCAATCACAGTTCTTCAATAGTCTGTCAGATTATCGTTATTATATTGCATCATCTCTGACTGATTTACTTCGAAGTGTTGTTCATCTGTGATTTCATTCATGCTATATTCATTCACCTTGTCATCATTCCCAGTGCATTTCTATCACAGTCATATCCAGTTTTCTCTCGTAATTGTGTTCCTGATTGTTAATTGCATTTCCATCGACCATGTCAGACTTGTGAAATTCATTGCTTGATAGAATTGCTTCAGTCTACACCGATAGATTTGGTCCCCTATAGCGAGATAAAACAAGTGCGTTGCTACCGAACTTAATTTCCGCTGTTGTGTTTGGGATCGGTTCAAAACATTCCGAAGAAAATTTGAATCTCTCATTCACCCCCCCCTCTGGTCGATATACTCTCGATCCTAACAGTGACCAACTAGTGTTTTAACTCTGATGAGTTCAGGGTCACCTCTGTGATTGACTCATCAGGCGTACACCGGGTCACCTTTTTGGAGTAGCATCTTGCTAACAGGCAGGTTTAACCAAGTAAAGTTTGGCTTTTTGCCGGGTTAAAAGGGTTTTGTAAGCAAAACTCGATGAGTTGGAAGCCCCCAAGTAACCATATGGTTATGGAAAAGCTCAGCATAGGATATACAGGAGACAATGCTACTACTACAAAACATCTGGGGTCCAGATAAGCCGGCTTTATTCCATTGACCATTATTGAGCAGGATACCCATGTGTTAGACTGTGCATCATGGCGACTAGTCTTCTTTGGTAATCTTTCTTTTCGCCAATACGGCAGGATGCCCATGTTTGAACTACGCATCGTGGCAGCTAGTCCTCTTTGGCAACCTTTAATTTTTCGCCAATAAGGCGGCAGCTCCCGGGACCGGGTTGTCTTTCCTGCAATGATCCGGGGTTCTTGTATTTGTTGAAACTGGCCAAATCTGCTGAGTCGTGTCTGTGTAGCCCCCGAGTCTTAAGTCGACTCGAGGAGCCGGCTTGAGATTCTATATACTTGGTTGTGGCATAAACCGGCGTATAGTCGACGTAGCGAGTTGGTGATCTTTGCAATGCTCGTCGTATGTCCTCCCATTCCTTGCTATTCTCTCTTAGTCCGGCTCTCCTGGCTCTTCCAAGGCCATTTTCTTTTCTGTTTCTTTGCTGCCGGTTTTTGAATTGCCGGCTCTACTGAGACCGGCTCTCTTTGCTCTTTCGGGGACATTTCCTCCATGGACGACTCTTCTGTTTCGTTTGATGTGGTGAAGTAGACCAGACCGCGGGATGGTGAGCTGTGTGTTTTGCCGGATAGCTTGGTGTGGGCCAATGCGCCTATCCATTGGGCAACCCGGCACGGGTGGAGGCTGGCGCGGGCTCCGACGATGTCGCGCAAGGCTGATAATATATATATATATATATATATTTCTTTTTTGCTCCAAAGTTGTTGGAGTAGACCGGACCGTGGGGGCGGCGGCCTGCGCACATCTGTTGGACAGCTCGTACGGGCGGGCGCGGCCCCGACGTGTTGATGTTGACCGGACCGCAAGGACGGCGGTTTGCGCGAGTCCGTTTGGCAGCTCATGCGAGCGGGCGCGACACTGGTACGGTCTGCGGGTTTCGTTGTAGACTGGACCGTGGGTCGGCGGCCTGCGCGCATTCGTGATACGTCTCCAACGTATCTATAATTTATGAAGTATTCATGCCATGTTTATAACAATTCTATATGGTTTTGGTATGATTTGATTAGAACTAACCCGGACTGACGTTGTTTTCAGCAGAACTACCGTGGTGTTGTTTTTGTGCAGAAATGAAAGTTCTCCAAATGAGCTGAAACTTTTTGACGATTTTGTTTGGAACAAAAGAGACACTAGAAGCTTCGTGGAAGGACCAGAAGAGCCACGAGGTGCCCACGAGGCACCGGGGCGCGCCAGGGGGGTGGCCTGCCCATGTGCCTCGTGGGCCCATCTTAGCCCATCTTGACGTGATTCCAACGCTGAAAAATCCTATAAATAGAGAAACCCCCAGAAATAACCCTAGATTTTGGACTACGCCGCCGCAAGCTTCTGTACCTTCGAAATACCATCTGGAGACCCATTCCGGCACCCTGTCGGAGGGGGAAATCATCACCGGACGCCATCTTCATCATCCCGGCGGCCTCCATGACGAGGAGGGAGTAGTTCACCCTCAGGGCTGAGGGTATGTACTAGTAGCTATGTGTTTGATCTCTCTCTCTCTCTCTCGTGTTCTTGATTTGGCACGATCTTGATGTATCGCGAGCTTTGTTAATATAGTTGGATCATATGGTGTTTCTTCCCTCTCTACCTCCTTGTGATGAATTGAATCTTTCCCTTTGAGGTTTCGTTATTGTCGGATTGAATATTTCAGATTTGAGAACACTTGATGTATGTCTTGCATGTGGATACCCGTGGTGACAATGGGGTATTCTATTGGTTTACTTGATGTATGTTTTGGTGATCAACTCGCGGATTCCCGTGACCTTGGGGTGATCTAGGCATAGGGGTTGGTTGCACGTTTTCATTATCTTTTCTCTGATAAGAAACTTTGGGGTAATCTTTGAAGTTCTTTGTGTGGATTGAATATTATGATTATGAAGTTGTTTGATGCATATCGAATAATCAACTCACGGATACTTGTGGTGACATTGGAGTATATAGGTGACATTAGAGTTGATTGATGCGTATCATATGGTGTTATTTTAGTACGAACTCTAGAGCTATTTGTGACACTTATAGGAATGGCTCAATAGATCGATCAGAAAGGATAACTTTGAGGTGGTTTCGTACCCTACAATAATTTCTATCTTATGTTCTCTGCTAATAGGAACTTTGGAGTGATTCTTTATCGCACGTTGAGGGATTGTTATATGATCCAATTATGTTAGCACTGTTGAGAGATTCCACTAGTGAAAGTATGAACCCTAGGCCTTGTTTTTAAGCATTGCAATACCGTTTGTGCTCACTTTTGTTACTTGCTACCTTGCTGTTTTTATATTTTCAGATTACAAAAACCTATATCTACTATCCATACTACACTTTTATCACCATCTCTTCGCCGAACTAGTGCACCTATACAATTACCATTATATTGGGTGTGTTGGGGACATAAGAGATTTCTTGTATTTGTTTGCAGGGTTGTTTGAGAGATACCATCTTCAACCTACGCCTCCCACGGATTGATAAACCTTAGGTCATCCACTTGAGGGAAAATTGCAACTGTCCTACAAAACTCTGTGCTTGGAGGCCCAACACGAGTCTACAAGAATAAGTTGTGTAGTAGACATCAATCCTTTAGACGGCTCGAATGGGCGGGCGCGACCCTAGTGTGTTGATGTAGACGTGAGAGCTGGCCGGTAAATTGGCGTGGACGCGGGAGTCGACCACGACGTTTGAAGCCGGCGCGGACGCGAGAGTCGGCCACGGTGTTGTAAGCTAGCGCGGACGTGCGAGTCGGTCGCGGCGTTGTAAACCGGCACGGACGCGCAAGTCGACCGCAGTGTTGTAAGCTAGCGCGGACGCGCGAGTCGGCCGCGGCATTGTAAACCAGCGCGGGCGCACGAGTCGGCCGCGGCATTGTAAGCTGGCGTGGACGCGCGAGTCGGCCGCGGCTTTGTAAACCGGCGCGGGCGCACAAGTCGGCCGTGGCGTTGTAAGCCGGCGCGGGCGCGGGTGTCGCCTGGCGTGTTGATATAGACTGAACCGCGGAAGCGGCGGCTTACACGCGTGTCCGTCGAGCAGCGCGGCATGGACGAACGCCAGTGTAGAATGATGCTGGTGCACGCTCCGTATCCGTGGTATCACGCCACCTTTGTAATGAATAATTGTCCAGACCTCCACGTGACCTCTCCTCCTTTGTCTTTTCTCTTTTTTTTGGTCTACAACTGCTGCCACAATGCATGCAGCACATGTATGTGCAGTTCGCTGGTGGCTTCATAGGCCGCGCGACCTCGGGACTTGTAGCGTCCAGTCCCACGATTTGCGTTGGTCGCCTGCCTGCCCTCCCTTCCTTTTTTTCAACGCCTCAATCCTAATCCAAGCTGAGAAGCTATTCTTCTTTTATTATTATTATTATTGATGTACCATGGTGCTCCTTCACGTGAGTACTTGTAGTACTCCGAGGCAGCCTCTTGGCTGAATTTGGGTAGTAGTTGGCCATACTAGCACTTCACGGTAACCGTCAAACTCCTTGGTCCTCACCACTAAATTCATTTGGGGTAATCTGAACACATGAACATGATGCACCTCTGCACAAATTCCAACATGCCCTGCTAGGCGTTGCCACCGTATAATACTGTTGCCTTGGATTGGTTTCACTCATCACTGGTGGGGCCATTGCAATAATTTTGTACGGGCTCGGACACCTCGGTTGACCTTACATGTAGCGCTGCTGCCTGATCTGTGTATGTACGCGCGTACCGCTTCAGGTACAACTTATCATGATAACAGGACTGGACTCCAACTCAGTTGTACTTTCAAATTGATTTCTTTCTTCGATCTGAGCGAGGAGCAATGACGGTACTAGGTCAGATAGCATTTGCAACACCTGATCTGACCGCCTGTTTTTTTCCTTTGGCTGGAAATAGCGATCTTCTTCTAGTTTCCTTTGATATGTGCGAGCAGTACCACAAACGGATTGGGTCTAGCGCGCTTCTGGACTATTCATTGCCGGTTTGTGGTAGCAGCCGATGGCCACCGTAAACCGGATCAAATCGTATGGATCATCCGTGACGGCTTCGGAAGCACCGACGAAATTCCTTTTTTTTAGCCCAATTTTTCAGATCGGAGTTGATGTAAATCCTTCTGCGCCGACTTTTCTTCATCCGGCCAATCGCGAGCTTCTCAATCCCTCAGAGAGCTCCCTCCAAGAACACAACACCACCGTGCGCGAGCCCCACGGTGGGCGCCAACTGTCGTGATTTTGTCACGGCAGATGTCCTCGTGAAAAGGACTTAGTGGTGAGGCCATCGCAACTAGGTGGTAGCTTGATGGGGTTGATCGGGAACAAGAAGACACGGAGTTATCCAGGTTCGGCCCCTCATGATGGAGGTAAAAGCCTACATCTTGCTTGATTGCTATTGATGATGATGATCTTGATTACAAGGTGCTCTTTCGCTACCTCTATCTCGAGAGCTACTAGTTTGTCTCTCTCTCCCAACTTGTCTGTCTATCTTGACATGTCCCTCTTGGGGTGCCTTGCCCCTCCTTATATAAGTTGAAGGGGCCAGCTTACATGTAGAGTCCTAGTAGGACTACAACTAGTCTATTTTCTATTACAAGTCGGATCCTAGTCCGGGTCTTTCTTCCCTTGCCAAGTCTTGCTTCCCTTGTCAGGGAACTTTCCTCTTCTTGGACCTTCTCTACGAGCCGGCCCTCCAAGCCTCTCCGTGAGCCGGCCTTCTGCCGGGTTGCACACTGGGCCTTAGGCCTTGTCGTCCAGGTCGACCCGGTAAGCGAGGTGACCCATGAGCCGCCAAGTGATGGGCCGGGTCATTCCTCCTGGCTGGGCCAAACCGTGGGGAATATCCCCAACAACTACCCCGACGGAGCCTACTACCACGTGAAGACAGACGATTAGGAGTAGTTTCGAAGGCTCCCAGGTAGGAGGCCTGCGCCTTTTCGATCTAGTTGTCGTTGTTTTGCTCAGCCTTCTTAAGGCAGCCTTGTCTAATTTTGTATGTACTCATCTACTGATGCTTCCGCTGACTCTTGTGTATTCGAGCTTATGTATTCGAGCCCTCGAGGCCCCTGGCTTGTAATATAAAGCTTGTATTATTTTATTTTGTGTCTAGAGTTGTGTTGTGATATCTTCCCATGAGTCCCTGGGCTTGATCGTGCGCATTTGCGTGTATGATTAGTGCACGGTCGAGTCGAGGGCGTCACAAGCTGGTATCAGAGACGACTGTCTGTAGGAAGCCCCTTTCCAACTCCTTGCCCGAAGTTGAGTCTAGTCTTTCAAAAAACTGTTTTACTAACATGGCCGTGTGGCTTACGGGCCCACGTCGCCAATGGATGGGATTAGGATCTTTTATTCCTCTTCTTTACTCTGGGACTCTGATCTCTCTTCTTTTCGGGTTAAAAGATTTTGCTAACTCTAACATTAGGTTCCCGTAACTACTTCATCCTGGAGAGCCCCTTCATTCCAGATGATCGCCTGTTTCATCAGAAGATTCCGAAGATACCCTTCGATGTTTCCCGAGACCCTTGTGCCACCGCCTTTACAATTCCCTACCACCGATAAATTCCTATGGATTACTACACATCCTTGTCATTCATACTTTCATTCCCAGTTACTCTTGTTATTACAAGATGCCCCAAAATACTGTCCGATATTCCGGGAATCCTCTGTGCATACTGCCTTGCAGCTTCTTTTCGCACTGCAGATTATTCCTCACACTTACCGGGGATCCATTCATCCCCAGTTGTTCATGCGTTTCCCAAATCACTTTGAAATACTATCTGATCTCCCGAGAATCCACTGCAACCTATTGCTTTGGAAAGTCTTGCCTGCCTGCATTATGGTTAATTCCATATGTCTACCAATATTCATTAACATCCTTTGACATTGTCACTCTGAGCCTATTTGATTCAATATGTATGTGAATGCTCGCTAACATCGATTAAATCCTAGAATTCATCCTTCCGGCTCAGGCGTCATTTTGGACATGAGTTGGTTCTCGGCCAATTAAGTTGCAATTGATTGTCCATCCATTTCTATTCAACTTACTCATCTTTTATCAGAGCGTCTGCTTCTGATCCTTTGTGTTGGTAATCATAATTAATTTTTATTTTTGCGTCGAATTATTCAGATGTTTCTATAATCCGATGCCTTTACATTCTTTCTTCTTCTGGTTGAGTACCGATACTCACATCAGATCCCTTGTGGACCGCCAAATCCTTTGTTGGATTATTATCCGACAGTGTCCTTCACATTTAAAAATCTTGTGAGTTCTTCCCCTGATACATAATGCCTTTGGTAAATTGTATCCTCTGCCTTTTGGTAAATTGTTGCTGGGAAACTTAAACTCAATCTTGTCATTCCTAGACTACCGGCTACATCCTTATCATGCTACCTTTGGCCGTGCTACCTCGTCCTTCTTTGATGCACGAATTCTTCAGACCGTAAGCAAGGCTGACGTTGAGTTTTCAACATCATTTTGATGTCTTGAAAAGCAACTCCGATTCCGAGCTTGCATCTTATCTGTTGTTCCCATAACTTTCCACTTCGTCATTCCCTTGCTTGATGCCATCGATGTTCGATTACATCCTCTTGAAACCTCTCGACGGAATGTGTCGTGATCATCATCAACATTTTTACTTCTTCCTAGTTGTGAATTGAATTCATAATACTTGATACCATCCATGCCCCTTGGTATTCTTAAAAATTGTCTCTTGTGTATTCTTGTGATCTTCAAATCCAATCTTTACTTGAAACACCATATTATTGCTACCCCGAAGCATGACTGTGGTACTCCGAACGTCAACAAGAATATCGAAAGCGCAATGCTAAATGTTCCATGATCAATTATTCAAACACCGTTGTATGGATAACATCATGATTTTCCTCGCCCCTTTATCTAAATAATTTTGTACTTGATGCTCTGTCATGTATATCACACTCTGTTTTCCCTTGGGAAGGATATACTCTTAATACTTGTGAGTAAACACATTTTCCTTTCCATTCGTCTGTTTAATCTGATAATCATATTTTCCTTTCCATTCATTTGTTTAACCTTTCTTGTGATTTATATGATCTAAGTAGTAATGATTCTCTGCTTATGAAAACATCTCGGTGTACAACTCTATCAGTATAACCTTGTTACTACTGTTGACAACATTTTGGTGACCACCGGTGGACGAGAACTTTGCCTATTGGTCCGCCTCGTATTAACGAGCAGGAAAATGGTTCTCTTCGTCCCCCGCCCTTGGTACCGACGTTGTTGCCGACATAGCTGACAAGCTATCCTCTGACATGCCTTGCTATCGTGACCGTGCAAGATGTCACCGCCCTTCCTACTCTTAATCCACACTAACCACAGTTCCACAGGATCGAAACCTAACTCTCCTGTACGTCCCTGTTTCCAAAGTTATTCCTCATGCTTAGCTTCGTATGTAATTCACGAGCCACCTTCCTAGAGATGATCTATTCTGGTTTCAGACGCAATACATATGCCTGTTGCTCTGAACCCCTTTCACACCTGTTTCAGGCATCGAACGATTGTCTATCCGCTTGAAACTTCTTAATGTACCTTCTTACTTTGCTCTCAATATCTTTCTTAAGTTTCAATTCGAGAGATACTTTCTGCCATATTCCCTTAGTTATCCACCAGGTAATCGACCTTGTAAAGGTTCGTTCTTCCAAAGTTACCCCTTATCCTTTCCGTAAGTACGATGAAGATCCCAAAGGAAGGATGACGACTTCATAATGATGACCTGAAGCATGGAAATGAAGACATCCATGCCGTGGATCGACCTCTTTGGGAAGAGCAACCAAGACCGAAAGACTCGTTAGAATTGCGTAACCAACCCTTTCCCCTTTACTCTACCTCTTAAATCTCGGGACGAGATTTCTTGTGGTCGAGGAGATTTGTAACACCCCCAGTGTTAAGCCACTTTAATAATTCTCTAATGGTTGCCATGTCATCATGTTTTACTAAGCCAAATTGCCACTTGATGAAAATCAAAGCCAAATCATTTTGAAATGCAAGTCAAATATTTGCATCCTCAAACATGCCAACAAAAGTGTTCATAATATTGGAAATAATCCCAAAGCAATTATAAAAATAAAACCAACATCTTTTGGAACTTCAAAAGTGCCCTTATCTATTTTTTAATTGGACCAACAACACTTAAGAGGCCTATTTAAATTCAAACGTAATTCAAATCAATTCAAACTGGGCTCAAACTTTGTGTACTAGCTCACAATATTCTCTAGTAATTATGTGCCAAATTTCACATTAAATAAAAATCATTTACTAGCTCAAATAAAAAACAAAGCAGTGGCAGAAAAGGAAAACAGGAAATAAAAAAAACCTGACACTACTGTTGGACTGGGCACTAGTGCTACAGTAGCACGGCCCAGCCCACAACCGGCCTCCTGCAACCTCAGTACAGAGGAGAGGCAGGCCATGGCGCTGGCAGTACGCGCACGCCGTCCAAACCGCCGATGTCCCTCGTGTCGATCATCCGCTCGTTCTCGAGAAGGATAAGACCCACCCCGACCCTATGGACGAACCCTAATCCCCTCATTCTTCTTCCTCGTCTCTCTCTTTCGATCTGAACCATGCCCGAGCTCCGCCGTCGCCATGTTGTCGTCGATGCCGCGGCCACCGTGCTCCCCGCACCGCGAGAAGACGTCCAGGAGGACCGCCACCGACGACTCCTTCTTCTCCTAGCACCAGGACAAGCCGGGACGCCCCGTACGCTCGCCATCGTCGTCGTCTTCGCCCATGGCCGCCACATCTCGTCGACGGTTGCCACTGCTCCGGGCCGCCCCCGACCTCCCAACCTCGTCCACGAGCACCGGGGTGAGCCCCTCTACCGACCCCCTCGCTTTCCCCTTTCGATCTGTGCCATTTGTCACCACTCCCATGCTCGTCCGTGGTCGCCGTGGCTGCAGCTCCGCCCGGCCGCGCTCGCATCATGCGCCCGCCGAGCCAACACGCGCGCTCGGCCGCCCCTGACCGCACCGCACCCTGCCTCGCCCCGGCCCATGCTCGCCCACCGTTGCCGTCCGGCCGCACCCTGCCGCCCTCTGGCTGCGCCCCGCGCGCTCCCATTGCTGCCGCGCTGCTGCCTCTAGCGCCACTGCTACTCGCCTGCTACTTCTGCCTTGCTTGCCGCTGCTACTCGCGAGCTGCTACTGCCGCTGGCTGCTGCTTTGCTAGCTGCTGCGCTGCTATGCTGCTCCTTGCCCTGCTTGCTGCCCGCTGCTGCTTTGCTGCTCCGCTGCTGTGCTAGCTGCTTCTGCTATGCTTTGCTGCTGCTCTAGTGCTGCTGCTGCTGCTTGCCACGGCTGCTCCTTGCCACTGCTGCCTGCTGCTCCCGCCGTTACCGCCTGGTGCTGCTGCTGCTGGCCATGGTGTGCGTGTGTGTGTGCAGCGTGTGTGTTGTGTGTGTGTGTGGCCGGTGTGCCACTGCAGTGGACCGGCCCTTGTTTAATTAGGCTAGGTCTAATTAGGACTAGTTTACATAGTATTAATTTAGAGCTAAGTTAGTCTAGTAGTAGATGACATGTAGGACCCCATTAAATTAGTTAGATGTTTTATTAACACATGTCACAATGACATGTGGGCCACACCTGCCCCTTTTGACTAGTCAAATTGACTTGGTCAATTCGGATTAAATCAAAATAAAATAAAACCAGAAATTTCCAAAAAAACAATAAAACTTTGAAAATTCATATAAAATAAATCGTAACTCGGATGAAAATAATTTATATATGAAAAATGATCAGAAAAATATGACGAATCCGAATATGTCATCCGCATGCCTGCCACACACCTTTAACATATCAAACGTTGAACATTTGCTACCGGAACCGCTAAATGAATAGTGTTTGGAGCTGGGAAAATATTCCCGAATATTTCCCCCCTTCTTTTAAAATGCCTAGTAATGCATTAGAGCATATCACCAACACTTCTTTCCGTGCCATTGCATTTGTGTTGCATTTGTTTGCTCTATTATTTATTGTTCCCCCTCCGTTACTTCCTTTCCGGTAGACCCCGTGACCGCTGTTGATCCGGTGATCGACTACTTCACCGTCGAGGATCCGTTCATGTCTACAGAGAAACCAGGCAAGCAAAACCCCCTTGATCATTCCTATATCGCCCATTCTTTCTCTCTCGTGCTTGCATTAGATTTTGCTACTGTGTTTGATAGCTCCTATTCTGATGCATAGCCTGTTTGTGTAACCTGTTGTTGATACTTTACCTGTTGTCCTATATGCTTAGTATAGGTTGGTTAGTGATACATCATTGGCCCCACACCCTTGTCCGTGTTGCCCTGCTTTGCTACCGGATGACTCGATCAATGTGATCGACGTGCAGAGACCGACACATCACCGCACCACCACCCCCTTAGTTGTACGACTTTACAGAGCTACTATTGAGTGCCGAGGGTGATACCTCTTACCTCACTTCTGATGATATCCCTGTAGTGTAGTTAATCGACTGTGGATTACAGAGGGTGATTCCTCGCTCTCCACTCCCGATGATGACTCTGTCGTGCAACAGCCCAAGTGTGAACCCATCGAGGGTGATTCCTCCAAGTTCACCTTGACGGTTATATCGAATGGGAATCCATTGAGGGTGATTCCTCGGATTCCCCACGATGTTATAGACAAACGGGTACTTTGACCTCCACCTCAGACCTTTGTTGAAGTCGGGTCGACCCAAGGGTACCCGCGAGAGATTAATGTAGCGGAACGTGAGGGCAGGTGGAAACCACCTAGGAGAGAGGTGGGCCTGGTCCCTGGTCGATGGACCGTGGGTTACCAAGTCGGTGCGGCAGGGTGTCGGAGGTGAGCCTTGAGCCCTGTTTGTGTCCGCGAGTTACTAATAACATGCTTAACGGATTTGGGTATTTGATCTGAGTGGGCCACTGGCCTATACGCACTACCACCACGTGGGATAATGGCTTAATGGGGCCCTCTGCGGCGTACGATTCTCCCGAAAGCTCTGTTAGACGTCCAGTTCAGCATTGTGGGCCTGTCAGGCCAGTGCCATCCAGGATGAGGTGGTGCTCATCTCGGCTTGTCGCACAACGACCCGGAGTGCAAAGGGCGATGGGCCCAAGACCCCTGAGCGCTTAGGATGTAGACCGGCGGGGACCTCTCAGCGGAGCCTAGGTAGGACTACATCGTGTCGATCAGCCGAGGCCGGGCATGACCAGGAAAAGTGTGTCCGACCAGAGTTAATCGAGCGTGTTGGGTAAGTTGGTGCACCCCTGCAGGGAAGTTATTTATTCGAATAGCCGTGTCCACGGTAACAGGACGCTCAGTGTTGTATCCCGATCTACTACAATTAGAACTGGATACTTGTGATACTAAACTGATATGATGGCTCCGGGATCGCTTTCTCGCAGGGAGTCGAGGAAGGATCTCTGGGCGTTACTAATATAAAATTGTTACTACATGTTCTGTTATTCTACTCTCTTCTGTTGCTGCAAGACTCTGCAAGATGCTAGTCTTCGATAGGCTAGGCCTTCCCCTCTATTCTGGCATTTCTGCAGTATAGTCCACAGATACAGCCCCTTCATTTGATACCGATGCATACTTAGCATAGATCTGATGTAAGTCTTGCGAGTACTTTGGATGAGTACTCATGGTTGCTTTGCTACCTCTTTTCCCCTACCCGATTGCTGCGATCAGATGACGGAGCCCCGGAGTCAGCTGATTTCGTTGATGACTACTACTACCCCGACGGAGCCTACTACCACATGAAGATAGACGACCAGGAGTAGTTTCGGAGGCTTCCAGGCAGGAGGCCTGCACCTTTTCGATCTAGTTGTCGTTGTTTTGCTCAGCCTTCTTAAGGCAGCCTTGTCTAATTTTGTCTGTACTCAGCTACTGATGCTTCCGCTGACTCGTGTATTCGAGCTTATGTATTCGAGCCCTCGAGGCCCCTGGCTTGTAATATAAAGCTTGTATTATTTTATTTTCTGTCTAGAATTGTGTTGTGATATCTTCCCGTGAGTCTCTGGGCTTGATCGTGCGCATTTGCGTGTATGATTAGTGCACGGTCGAGTCGGGGGCGTCACAATAGGTGCACTAGTTCGGCGAAGAGATGGTGATACAAGTGTAGTATGGATAGTAGATATAGGTTTTTGTAATCTGAAATAATAAAAACATCAAGGTAGCAAGTGATAAAAGTGAGTACAAACGGCATTGCAATGCTTAAAAACAAGGACTAGGGGTTCATACTTTCGGTAGTGCAATCTCTCAACATTACTAGCATATTTGAATCATATGAAATCCCTCAAAGTGCGGTGAAGAATCGCTCCAAAGTTTATATTCATATCGAAGAAAGTAGGATGAAATCGCGTAGGTAGTAAACCACCTCAAAGTTGTGTTTCCAATCAATTTATTGAACCACCCCAAGTGTCACGAATAGTTCTAGAGATCGTACTCCGACAATACCATATGATACACATCAATCAACTCTAATGTCACCTAGATACTCTAATGTCACCATGAGTATCCACGAGTGAGACATGCATCAAGTGATCTCAAATCCAAAGTATTCAATCCAATAACGAAGAAACCTCAAAGAGTAAGATTCAATTCACCACAAAAGAGATAGAGGAAAAGGACACCATATGATCCAAATATATTAACAAAGCTCATGGTACATCAAGATCATGTCCTATCAAGATCATGAGAGAGAGAGAGAGAGAGATCAAACAAATAGCTACTGGTATATACCCTCAGCCCCGGGGGGTGAACTACTCCCTCCTCATCATGGAGGCAGCGGAGATGATGAAGATGGCCTCCGATGATGGCTTCCCCCTCCGGCAGGGAGCCGGAAAAGGCCTCCAGATGAGATCACTTCGGAACAGAGGCTTACGGCGGTGGAGAAAAAGTTCTAGGTTAACTTTCGGGGGTTTCTGGATTTATAGGAATTTTCAGCGTTGGATTCACACCAGGAGGAGTCCCGAGGGTCCCACAAGCTCAGGTGGCGTGCCCCGAGGGGGGCTTGATCTTGTGGGGCCCTTGGGCACCTTCTGGTTCTTCCCCGAAGCTTCCTAGGTCTCTTCTTGTTCATAAAAAATCACTGTAAATTTTTATCGCGTTTGGACTTCATTTGGTATGGTTTTTCTGCGAAACGAAGAGATAGGCAAAAACATAAACTGGCACTGGGCACTAGATTAATATGTTAGTCCACAAAAATAATATGAAAGTGCACCAAAACCATGTAGAATTCTTGTAAATATAGTATGAATACTTCATAAATTATAGATACATTGGAGACGTATCACACCCCGGGCGCCTACCTCTTCGGCGAGGCGAGTTTGTTCCCGTCGCGAGCGCCCCTCCACCTCGTCTGTTGGTCGGATGCATTTTTTTGGGATTCCTTGAGGTAACTGGCGGGCATGAGCGCTGGAGGTCTGGATAATGGCCCGGTCGTGTGTGGGATCCCATGAAAAAACTCAGGTACCCCTCCTTCAGCAACCAAAATTCTTCTGGCCGATGGTTCGTAGGAGGCGTTGTCGTTGAACTACTCAGGTAGTTCTCTCTGACCGGTTCATCTCCAATGATTGTAATGCTTCTGAGTACGACATAGGCGAGAGGGAGCTCAAGCTGAGGCTGAGGCTGGAAGGGGACGCTTTCAAGACCCGAGGATTCAATTTCAGACTTGACGACCACTACATTGGGCAGAATGCGCGGCGTAAGCCATCGCCGCTGCTCCTTGACAGGACGACGAGGTACCTGACACCGTACACGGGCACGGCCCACGGCCTGGTGGCATCACTTCGTCCCTTGTTTCCTGCGTAGCGCGGCCTGGTAATTCTCTATCTCTGTCGATGTGGTTACACGATTGGGTTGTGTCAGTGTGTGCGAGGTGTTTGGTCCAGCTACGATTCCTGTACTATGCTTAATCCAGCAGACTCTCTTGATTTGGCCGGGTAAATCGAATGTTTCCATGAGATGTGGTACCTATACCTTCCTGTACTATCCCCTTTGTCCTCCTCAATTTGTACAAATTTATTGTTACTCTATTATGCACATAGGCTCATAAAATTATTGAGGGTTACTGAAACTAGGTTATTAGAAAGAATGAAGTGGCAAGGTAGAAGATGCATTGGGAGGTGATGAGCATTCAAATCAATACCTAGCTTCTTTTTAGAATTGTGGACATAGTGTTGATTTTCATATTCGAACCAAAACCATGCTTACAACAAATTTTTGTCGTTTAACATGAATACATGATGCTTGAGCTGCTAGGATGATTGCAGTGGTTTAGCATCCAGTGTAGTGAATGGAAATTATTGAATGGAGTGCATGCATGAATTTCTGAATTTCGGACAGTGTACTGCTGGTGATGTTTGATTTTGTGAATCCAAATCAAAATCATGCTTGTCATTTTTGTTCTCTCTCTGGTATGATAATTGGACTGGATGAAATATCTTGTTATGAATGTATTCTTAGTGCCTAATACTGTACGTTCACATGCATATACTTTACGTAGATGTCAGGGCCGGCCCATAGGTCGGGCAAAAGGGGCGACCGCCCTGACCCCAAGAGGGGAGGGCCCAACTACAATTATACTAATAAACACTATACAATTATACATTACATCTGAAAGATTATTAAATGCATAAAATAGAGCCTCGATTTGCAGGAGCGTAAGTTCTCACCACATACTAATAGGTTATACCACGTGGAGGCAAACCAATCCGACTGGCGAAATTCAGTTTAAATACACTAGTCTCTCTTTCCGATAGATGTCTTAATATCATAATGAAAATTATGATAACTAGATTTCAATGTTTAAACCAATGCACAATTTTTAATTTGAGAAAGGGGTAGGACATCTCATTTGCACCAAATAAAACCAAGTGAATCAGGACGAGCATGTCAGATAATCGAATCATACACAAAAGTACAATCAACAACATTTTTTATTCTCCGATGATTCTATTACTTAACCCAACTTGCAAGTCAGATTTTCTATGCCCTAGAAGTTTCTATGAATATGGTTGTCTAATATACACTAGAAAGCCCTATTAAAATATTTGTTAGTGTGTATACGATTTAAAAATCTCTACCATGATATTCAATAATATTAAAAGATATATGAACACACACATAGATATGCAAATATATGTGTATACACTATATAGTTTATCCAATATTAGAAAATAAATTCGAAAGTGTTTTGAACAATAAAGAGTTGTTTGGTACATTATACAATTTGTATCATGAAAATTTTCAATGATATACACTACAAATGTATAACAATGAATAATATAACTATTATTTGGAAATATTGTTATCTTACTAAGTAATAAAAAAAAATTAATTAAAATTGTATATGGTACACTTATTAATTTAAAATAAGTATAAAATTTTATTATGAAAATGTTATTTTACATCTCCCTGGGTCCGAAAATGGTTTGCACCTTCTTATGGGCGAGAATGTGCTCTGCAGCGATTGTTGATTGGAGCTCGGAAGCTTCCATCTTCTGGTAGATTTGATAATCATATACTAGTACTTAGTGTGTAATACATAACTGAAGGGATCTACTATATTAATACATTTACTAGTCGTTGTGAGTGCATGAGACACTGTTCGTCTGTGGAGTTCAATCCAATTAATGAAAATCCGCTACTGGTTGCGTGCGGTGAGGCTTTTGTGTCAAGCTCTCTAATGGCACTGATTGTTACACTGCTTAATCCAGCACAAATGTAAAGGTTAAGTGCTCTGTTCTAAATTAGCACTACTTTGTTTTGACTTGACAGGAATTTGACTTACGGAAGATGAAAGAACCTGTCATGAAATTTTGCGAAGATTCAGAAGGTCGAGTCCCCTGTTCTGAATTTTTTTTGCACACCGCATGGTAACTGATTGTGCAGACTATATATTTGAAACTCACATACAACTAACCACGAAGCTAATGATCCCAACTTTAACTATGTACTACACTTGTAGTAATTTTTTATTACACATTATGTTTCAAACGATCTACTCGTGCCACATAATCACTCACCTAACATGCTTCTTAACAATATATTTATTTGAAAAGGTGTCAATGCCATGTCATGGAGTCAATGGGATGACCAAGTCGTTACCACGAACAACAATAAGGTGCTTGTTTGGAATATGAATGGTACGTCCGTATGTCTAACGTCTCTGTATACTTCTCTATTTGAAAGCAACTTTTTCCTCTCGCAATTCTTTATTGGCTCCAATCGGTAGGCCGGGTTAGACTAGTGCATGTGATGATTTCGTTTTCTTACAAAGAAACAACGGTCTCTTCTGATCTACTCCCTCAGTCCCACTAGTGTAAAAAAACGTCTTAAATTATGGGACAAGGGGAATAGGTGATTGCTGAGAAAAACTCCAAGAGTCGATGCTTTGATGTGCAGTGGAACAAAACTTCAGAAGACACTTTCTTCTCCAAAGGGACCTCGGCAAGATCTTTTGTAGCTGCATCAGATGAACATTTACACATGTACCAGGTTGACGACCTCCCTCTTACACATGTAGAGACGCCCTCAGCTAGCAATTCAATTACGGTTCACGTAGCTGAATATACGTTCGAGGCGGGACCTCTGCGCAGCTCGACCGTACCGACGCGATGCCGCCTGTGACTCTGAACTTCAAAGGTGGAGCGAGCGATGGATAGGCAACATCAAGATGCAAATCTTAATCACGCATGAGGCCATTCATCGGTTGGACGTGGCAGCGGAGACACATACCCGCACCGACCAGGAGCATGGATTACGCAAAGTCCTTAAGAAGAAGCTGGTGGGTTTGAGCTCTCTCGAGCGGACGATCGCCCGACAAAGGTCTGGCATGCTGCAACTCAAAGAAGGGGATGCCAACACCGGCTTTTTTCACCGCCATGCCTGTCACCGACAATGCAAGAATGCTATCCTTACCTTGCGACACAATGATGAGATCATCACCGGTCAGGACAACATTGCGAGGGTGGTGGACGCTCACTACTCGAGCATCTTTGGCTCGCCCCAGCCACGTGACCACGCACTGGACTTGGAGCGGTTGGACATACCGACCCGTGACTTGGCGCACTTAGAGACGCCATTCTTACCAGAGGAAGTGGAGAAGGTCATCAAGTCAATGCCCATGGACAAAGCACCGGGTCCGGATGGCTTTACGGGATGGTTTTACGTGACTTGTTGGCCAATTATCAAGGATGATTTTATGCGGGCGATGGAACATTTCTTCCGTGGAGATATGCGAGGCTTGGTAACCATCAACAAAGCCGTGGTATCCCTCCTACCAAAGAAAGATGGTGCAGTGGATCTAAAGGACTACCGGCCGGTGAGCTTAATGCATGGCGCCGTGAAGATTTTCGACAAAGTCCTATCCACGAGGCTGGCAGATGAGTTACCTTTCCTGGTGGGAAATCATCAAAGTGCCTTCGTTAAGGGCCGCTCTTTGAACGACAACTTCATGCTCGTTCAGTGCACAACGCGGAGGTTACATGCACTCAAGGATCCAACGGTGTTGCTCAAGCTAGACATATCCAAGGCATTCGATTCGGTGAAATGGCCTTTCCTACTGGAGGTTATGACACGGATGGGGTTTGGGAGGAGGTGGATCACGTGGATTTGTGGCTTGCTAGCACCTCGACAACGAAAATCGCGGTGAATGGAGTGCCAGGTGATACTATATACAACGCATGCGGCCTTCGCCAGGGAGACCCGCTTTCCCCTATGCTCTTCATCCTGTGCATGGAGCTCCTACAGTCCCTATTCAAGAATGCCACTGACCGGGGCATATTTGCACCCCTAGCTCGAGCTGGAGTGCACCAGAGACTTTTAGTGTTCGCCGATGACGTCATGGTTTTCTTCAAGCCCAAGGAATTGGAGATACGGGCATGCTGGGAGATCCTGACACTGTTTGGGGCAGCCTCAGGCCTCATAGTGAATCTATCCAAGAGTGCTGCACTACCCATTCGATGCTCGACTGTGAAGATGGAGGCGGTGTTGCACTATCCAAGAGTGCTGCACTACCCATTCTCGGAGGCTCTGTTGGATCATACTTGGGCAACCGACATTGGCCCCGAGCTCACGGCCACCATGCTTCGTCAATTCCTGGACGTGTGGCAACGGGTGGATGAGGCCCACCTTCAAACTGATACGCGTGACTCGATCCAGTGGGCGTGGGAGAAGGATGGCATGTTCTCCGCTAGATCCGTGTACGCGACCAAGTTCTCAGGGCTCGAGGTCGCACCTATGGCGGAATTCACATGGAAGTTGAGAGCCCCTCTGCAGCGCCGCTTCTTTGCTTGGCTGGCTATTAAGAACAGATGTTGGGCCTCCGACAGACTAGCACGGAGGGGGTTTCCCCATCAGAGCACGTGCCCACTGTGTGACCATCACGATGAGACCATGACCCACATCATGATTGGGTGTGTATTCGCAAGGGAGATTTGGGCGAGGGTCTGCATGGCAATGGGGCAGCCAGGAAGAGCGCCAACACCGGATGAGACGTTACCCGAGTGGTGCATCAGACAAGAGGAAACCGGACAACACCGGAGGATGGTAAGGGCGATTCGCATCCTTGTCCTGTGGGAACTTTGGACACATTGCAACGCCGTGGTTTTCGACGGAGCGACGCCATCTACACGGCAGGTGCTGTAGCGCATCGGCAGCGAGGCCCGAGCGTGGAAGCAGGCAGGACTTCTACGAGGGGAAGTTGAGACGTTCTTCGCTGGCTTGGCACCGTGGGATAGTAGTGAGTAGTAGACCATAGCTAGCTAGATCAGTGGAGTGGTCTTTGTGCCACATGTACATAATCTTGTAACATCAAACCTGGAGGGAGTCTTTCCCTTTCCTCTTTAATATATGATATGCACACTCGTGCGTATTCGAAAAAAAAAATGTATTCACCATGATCCTGCTAGGCTTACCGCCCAAGTCAGTATTCCGTTGTCGCGCCGTCTGCAAACTCTGGCGAAGCATCACCACCTGCGCCTTCTTCGTCGCTGCCGATAGCCTCCAGTGGCCTCTAGAGCTTATCGTTTACCCGGACAGGTACAAGCCGAGTCCTGGCAGCAAGAACGCGGTGTCGCGATCTCTCTCGATGGTACAGGGACTGGGTGCCGGCGTCTCTTGCGCCAAGACGCTTTCTTGAAGCTCTTTGGCTCTTGCGACGGCCTGCTGCTATTTTCGCAAGCGGCTCACGACAGTTTTCTCATCTGCAACCCGACGACGCGACAGTGGGCCAGATTGCCGGCGCTGAAACCACATCCGTGCTCTTTTTTTAGGGGTAAAGCATTTATTCAATAAAAGGTATTAAACAAAGTCTGGAATCTCATCTGCAACAATTTGCGGGATACAGTCTGGTGGCACCTCAAGCCACTCATTATTCATCTGCATGCTAACCCCTTCCTTAGCTAATCTATGCGCTGCTTCATTAGCTGATCTACAAGCCCAGCTCACCTTATACCCCTATCGAGTCTGCAGTAGCTCCTTGACTTCCTCCACCAGAGGACCTACAGCCGACAGATTCTTCCTCCTGTCATTGATCATCGCCAACACCCCTTTGCTATCTAGCTCCAGATGGATCTTGTCCACGTTCTATTGAATCGCTAGCTTGACCGCTTGCCGGCTTGCCAAGACTTCTAACAGCTCTGGGTCGGAAGTGCCTGGGAGGAACGTGCAAGCCCCTCCCCTATATGCACCATCATGGTCCCGCAGGACCACTCCTCCTCCATCGTTTACCTGTAATTTTGACGTGGCTCCGTAGGCATTCACCTTGATCCAGCCCTCCTCGGGTGGCTTCCATCTTTCTGCCAGCTTCAGTTCCTCAGTCCGGGTCGCCCTTTGGTGCACCTCTCTCCACTCCCTCATATGATCATCAACCCGCTCCGCCACAGCCTTCGCATATGTGATTCTCTTTCCGTCGCGGGCCTCATTCCTAGCTAGCCACAGACCGTATAGGCCCTGCACCATTGTCTCACGCTCATCGTCGCTAGCACCGGCGAACCATTCCTGCAGCCACTGTGATAAAACATTGTGGGATCCATCAAACTCCAGCGGAGTGACCACAGGCGCAGCCTTCTCCAGGCGAAGCACTTTCCAGAACTGTTTGGAGTGCGGGCAGGCCCAAAACCGGTGATAAATGGTTTCTTCCCTTCCACACGCCGTACAACACACCCCGCCCTTGATCCGCCTATGGTGAAGTTCAGCGCCGACCGCAAGACCATTCCGGAGAAGCCGCCAAGTGTGGATCTTAGCTTTGTTTGGAGCCTCCGTACCCCATAGTGCCAACCAGCCTTTATGTTGCGCCAGTGAGGACGAAGTACCCGGCCGTCCGGTCTTCAACCCGTTGATGCTCATACGCAAGTGGTACGCCGACTTGACTGTAAATTGGCCATCTTTTGTGAAGTTCCACGCAAGGTAGTCAGACATCCCCGGGCCACCCACAACTATCTGCTTTATATCACATGCATCGTCCTCAGTAAACATTGCATCCACTTTCGCACCATCCCACTCATCGCCTTGAGCTGAGAGAAGGTCAGAAACTCGAGGGATGCCCTGTACATACTCCTTCCACAGCGGCTTTAGACTACCCTTCCTCGATATCCAATTATCATGATGCACATTTATAGAAGATCCATCACCAATCCTCCACACTAATCCCTCACGTAGTAGATCCCTTCCATGCAAAATACTTCAAAAAGTGAAGGATCCACCACTTGGGTACGCCGCATTCAGAATTGATCCCTCCTTGAAATAGCGAGCTTTGAGGACCCTCGCACATAACGACGAGGAGTACTGTAGAATCCGCCAAGCTTGTTTCGCCAAGAGCGCCTGGTTGAAAGCTTCCGGATCCCTAAACCCCATTCCCCCACACCTCTTCGATGTGCACATCTTGTCCCATGCAATCCAATGTACTTTCCTTTCACCATTCACTGCACCCCACCAGAATTTCGAGGAGATCGAAGTCAGGTTCCGGCACATCTTCTTTGTGAGTTGAAAACAGCTCATGGTGTAAGTTGGAGTAGACTGTAGCACAGATTTTTTTTGACGGAACCTCGTCAGAGGGCCAGGAGCTCTGGCATTGCATTATAGAAGAAGAGAATTGATCCAGTTTATAAGGAAAACCGGATCGAAAACCTAACAAAATGGCCCGGTTTATGAGAAAAACTAGGCCGAAAACCGCACAAGCAACGAAGCCTCATCGACCACTCGACCCAAGGCCACAATCGCAACAAAACACACACATCCTGGCTCCGGAGCCGCCGCTCCGACATCCCCTGCCCGCTCGCGAGCCGTAGCGCCGCACGGCCTAGTCGCCTTGTAGCCCTTGCTACACGAGACGACCGCCCGCAGACCACGAACGCTGCGCCAAACATCCGGGGCCGCCGCCCCGACTTCCAGCCAGACCGACCTGTCAGATCGCGTCGACCGAGCCGACGAACTCGCTACCCTTGCAGCACCAGGTCGCCACCCATGCCATGCAAAACCACGTCCCCACCCCATTGGGCCGCAACTGCATTGTCGTCCGAGGCCGCCACCTCGGCGTACATCCACCGTCCGGAGCCGCCGCTCCGGCATCCACCGCCTCGGCAACCATGAAGCAATCCTGCACAACTGCCATAAACCTGCCACTCCACAAGGGTCAGGGATTCCAAGGCGGCGCCTCCAAGAAGGTAATGACATAGGTGTCATCGCCGCCCGCTCCAAGGGAGCTTGGATTTTCATCCGGAGACCACCTGACAATTGCGGCTGTAGAAGGGACTCTTCGATGAAGCCTTCAGGAAGGAATGCGACGCACAGGGACGCCGCCATCATCGGCACCAAGTGCCAGACTTTCGCCCGAGTCCCAAATCCACCGCCAGGCTCCACAAGGGAGCCCTGAGCTCAGGAGCACAGCAAGCTAAGCAGGAGCATCACCGCCAACCACCAGTCACCCACACACTGCGCTCCGGCTACCGGAGACCAATCTCCACGACAGCCGCAGCACACCCACCGTTGCGGCGCCGCCGCGCCGCCGTCCAACTCTGCGGCCCTCCACCACCACCGCAGCTCCACAGCCGAGGGAGGAGTCCCTGGCACTCGAGGACGACCAGGCCGCCGCCGAAGCGCCTCCACAGCCGCCCGTCCGAGCCCCACCGCCGACGGATCCAGAAGCCACGCCAGATCCGCGGAGGTCAGCCTCAGCACCACCCCGTCCAAGCCCCAGCCAAGGGACGAGAGGGAAGGCGCCGCCACCATGCCCGGGGCCGCCGGCCCAGCTTGCCAGCACCCGCGAGACGCAGCCGCAGCCGCACCGCTCCAACTTCAGATCGAGATCCATGTCCGCCACCGCCTCGCCACCCGGCGCGGCCAAGAACGGCGCACAGCAGCGCCAGCGCCACCCCCCGTCGACGAGGAAGGGGCGCCCTCTCCGACTATGGCCGCCGCCACCCGCAGCCCCAAGGGGACCAGATCAGCCTCCTGACCTAGCCCCCACCGCCACCACCACGGAGCCGCACCGCCGCCTCCCAGCACAGCCGCTACCAGAGCCACGCGTCCCCGCCGCCGGAGAACACGCCGGATCCAGCTCCCCCACGGGCGGCCGACCCGCGCCGCCGGGATCCCGACCAGGGGGGAGAGGCGAGAAGCCCCGCCGCCGCCAGCGCCGCACGGGCTTCGCCCGGCGGACGCCCTCCGGCAGCGGCGAGGAGGAGGAGGGGACGGGAAAGGGAGCCTCTCGCCGGCGGCCGATCTGGAACTCCCGTGACGCGCGCGCGGGGCGCGTCACGGGAGCGGGGGGGGTGGGGGGGAATATATTGGTGTGCCTGTAGCACAGATTTAATGAGAACCTCTCTAGCCGCCTTGGACAATCCTTGTCCCTTCCATCCTGAGACCTTTTCAGTCGAGCTCTCCCTAACATACTTGAACGTACCCTCTTTTGATCTATCAACCAGTGTTGGTAAACCAAGGTACCTCTCACTTAAGGCCTCTGAATGGACCCCGATCGCCTGCTTAAGTCCAACCTTGTCCTCCTCTTTGCATCCCCTCCCAAAAAATATAGATGATTTTTGGAGGTTTACCTTTTGACCCGAGGCCACTTCATAATCTGCCAATATATTCTTTAGAGTCTCCATGGCACCTTGTGAGCCCTCTAGGAAGACAACACTGTCATCCGCAAATAGCAAGTGCGTGACCTGGGGGCCAGTGCTCCCAAACGACACTCCTTTTATGCTATTATTCCTCTGTGCATTCCGTAATAATGCAGAAAAACCTTCTACACAAAACAAGAATAAGTACGGGGATAGGGGGTCCCCCTGTCGGAGCCCCCTAGATGGCAGAAAACTCCTTGACATACCCCCGTTCAATTTGACTGAAAAAGCGCGCTGAAGTCACACACCTCATGATCGTAGCAATCCATCTATCTGCAAACCCAAACTTCTTTAACATTTGTTCTAGAAATACCCATTCCACTCTGTCGTACGCCTTCATCATATCCAGCTTTACAGCACATAGGGGAGTTTTCCTCTTCCTTGTTGTAATGGCATGAACACACTCATATGCAACAAGCACATTGTCCGTAATAAGTCTACCTGGAACAAACGCGCTTTGCTCCTCGGAGATAAGCACCGGCAAGATCACCTTTAATCTATTTGCAAGAACATCCGTGCTCGTACGTCATGCCAGCCGGCTTCTATTTCCATCGACCCTCCGGCGAGTACCGCGTACTATGCTACGGCCGGGAGAGGCGTTCGCCGACCGATCCACAAATCAATCGCGGTAATATGTGTCACTATGTGCTGTCAACCAGCGGTGCCGAGCCACGGCGGCTTGGCCCCTTTGACGAGAGACCCGATGGCCGTGTCCATGTGTTCTCGGACTGCGGCGTGGCTGTCAGCGGGAGCCTGTACTGGGCAAAGCATAGCCAGCTCGCCGAAACCTCCAAGAGACCAAGACCATGCTGGCATTCGACACGGTGACGGAGGCTTTCCGGTGAGTGCCGCTACCCTCCGTCACATGCTCCGTTTACAAGGACCTCGGCTTGTTCGATATGCACGGGACGCTCGCCGCCTCAGTGGTGCCCGAGTGGCCCCCTGCCACCATACAAATCTGGGCCCTGGAGGACGGCGAGAGGTGGTCGTTCCGCCTTTGTGTCGAGCTGCCTGCGCAGCGACCTGCACGTCTGTTGGAGTTGGACCAGCTTGAAGATGAATATTACCGGCTGTTCGAGCCCAAGGACCGCGACCGGTCGTTGCACTTCGACGGCCCAAGTGACAGAAATTCCCGGCCGCTCAACGAAGCCGTGGCGGCGCTTGAGGGGGATATGCTTGTGGTGTTCGCCTCCGGCTGGGTGGTGCTGTACGACATGAAGCACGAGAAGATGGTAAGTAAGGTTGATCAGAGCTATAATTGCAGTTGCTCGCTCTGGTGTGTTTACAGGGAGAGCCTCGTGCCGGCGGTACCCAAGGGCCAGCCCTCCCCGGCCGGCGAGCCTATGCGCTCCCACGACCACCTTAAGTTGCTGCACTTCTGTTAGCATAATCTTGAGTTAAGTCATAAGTCAGCTTATTATGTCAAAGTCTTGTCCGTAGTAGCTGTCAACGTGCTAGCAGAGTACTACAGTAGTAGTTTGAGTTAGAGTTGCATAGATCGGTCCACGGGATTTTGAGACTTAACCATGTCTCAATCAGTTCATGTAACGTGTGTGCTTTAGGATTCGATATCAATAACTCCCGAACGTCAGGAATCCGCGATCTCGTCCCGAACGGCTCCGTCGCCGTCCATTTATTCCAGCACGAATCATAGTACATAGGCTGCTATGTCATCTTTTCCAAACGTTCGGGCTGGATGGCGAGCCACCGAACGAAACGAACACAGGCACCTTTTCCATTCACTTTGACCACACCCACAGCCACACACCCCCGGAGACACTCGACGGCCTCACAACTCCTCCCCCAACGGCGCTTTCTCGTCGGTGGATGCCCGGCGGCGTGCCCGAAGACCGCGGCGGAGGAGCTCGCGCGGGTGGCTGCCGCGGCAGCGTGCCCGGAGACCTCGACGGAGGAGCTCGTGCGGGTGGCTTACCCGGCGGCGTGCCCGAAGACCGCGGCGGAGGAGCTCGCGCGGGTGGCTGTCGCGGCGGCGTGCCCGGAGACCTCGACGGAGGAGCTTGTGCGGGTGGCTTACCCGGCGGTGTGCCCGGAGACCGCGGCGGGAGGAGATGCTCCAGGAGCACAAGCTCGGCGCTATCAAGCGGTCGTGCTCGGGGCGGCTCCGGCGACGCTCGGGGAGCTGCGTGAGTGCAGAGTGAAGGCGGTTGCCCGGGGAGCGCGTGGTGGTCGTTGCCGCCCACCGGCAGTGGGCGCCGTAGCACCGGGCCGGGGCCGAGCGGCGTGGCCGTAGAACGCTGCTGGTGTCGGCGCCGTAGGAAGCGCGGCTGCGGGTCCCCGTCATTTTGGCGCCATGAGCTGCGGGGGCGTCGCCTCGCTTCTGGCCAGGGAATCAGCTTGCGGCCATTCATGGTACGCAGCGGCCTTCGTCGTCAACGCACACCCACGACAGTTGGCGTGGCAGCAGCAAGGGGCGACTCGGGGATTACGCCATGTAAGTAACCCACCCTCTTCTCAGTCCTAGCATAAGCACTAACTGAATCTGATTTTCGTGAGCAGCACTTGCTGTATGCAGACCGAGAGTGTGATTCAGAAGAAATAGAGTCACACCATTGTCATGAAGCAGGAACCAACCGTGAGTTTCTAATGCATTCCAGGAATAACTATTTTCGAGTCAAATGGATAAGGAAATTGTTGTTCCTGTGATAATGCCATGACAAATGGTTTGAGAAGACAATGCCATTTTTTATGCTCGATGTTTAGACAGTTTGCCTCCTAGCAAATTCAGATTAGGTGTGTAGATGATTTTTGCAGAATCTAGACATGGCAAATCGACAAATGGTAGACTTGGACGGGGGCACCAGATTAGTTTCAGAATTATAGTGAATTTTTGGGCACCAGATTATAGTGAATTTTGGGCATTTTTTTCCAGAACCAACCTTTTGAACTAGTGTTCATTCAAATTTTACTACCCATGCCAAATTCAGCCAGAGACCCATGGCAACTTAATTTCCCCCTCTGTTTTTACAGGGGCTTTCAGATGATTCTTTTAGCCATGGCAACTAAATTTCCCCCGTTCTGTTTTTATAGGGGGTTAAGATGATTCTTTTTGCCATGGCAAATTTATTATATGCTTTAGTTGCACAGATAGTTTGCCCCATGGGGGTACGCATCCCATCATTGCTTTTTTACCAATCTTTTTAAAACCTTTTTTTTTTTGCATTTGGAGTGTGAGGTTTCTCGGAATTTGGAGCAGTTTGCAAGTTAGTTTAGGTGTAGATAGTGGTTTGCCCCCCCCCCCCCCCCCCCTCTCCCTCACCTCTGACAAACTGGCACGGCAAATTTACATAAGGCGTAGTTGGCAAATTCACAACCTATAAACGACCATGGTAATTAGTATGTTTTCTTGCCGTGGCAGTGGCACCTTATATATTTTTTATTGCCATGTTACATAGTCGTGATTTGTGAAGGAAAATTTATGGTTATTAAATTCACTAGATGTCCCACGGCAAATTCAGTTTAATGCCCATGGCAAGTTTCTTTTTTCAAGACGATGTCAACTTTTTTTTTACCATGGCAATTCTTAAAGTGATTTTGCCATGGCAAATTCACTATATGTCCCACGGGCAAATTCAGTTTAATGCCCATGACAAGTTTCTTTTTTCAAGATGATGTCAACTTTTTTTTACCAGGGCAATTTTTAAAGTGATTTTGCCATGGCAAATTCACTAGATGTCCCATGGCAAATTCAGTTTAATGTCCATGGCAAGTTTCTTTTTTCAAGACAATGTCAACTTTTTTTTTACCATGGCAATTTTTAAAGTGATTTTGCCATGGCAAATTCACTAGATGTCCCACAACAAATTCAGTTCAATGCCCATGGCAAGTTTCTTTTTTCAAGACGATGTCAACTTTTTATTACCATGGCAATTTTTAAAGTGATTTTGCCATGGCAAATTCACTAGATGTCCCACGGCAAATTCAGTTTAATGCCCATGGCAAGTTTCTTTTTTCAAGACGATGTCAACTATTTTTTTTACCATGGCAAATTCACTAGATGTCCCACGGCAAATTCAGTTTAATGCCCATGGCAAGATTCTTTTTCCAAGGCGATGCCAGAAAGAATACATTTTTAACTAAGGAATCTCATTGCTGCATTCTTATTCATGTATGATTTTTTGGTATTATATTAGATGGGCAATTATTTCTGTACACTACATGGAGTAGGTTTTAGTCATTTTCATGTTTTTTTTTTGTAAACAAAGATCTTTTTTGTCCATGGCAATTTTTGTTTGTTAAAGACATATGGCAATTTCTGGTTTACATCACTGGGAGTTTTTAGTTCTCAATTTTCTCCTTTTAATGGCAATTTTTTTCATAACATGGAAAAATCTGGGCTTTCTTTTTCACAGATCAAAAAATGTTTTTTATTCGCAGTACAAAGTGGGCCATATTGTGCTTGTTTTCTTTTTTTTAGTCACAAGGCCGGCAGCTATGTTGGGTTGTTCACGTTGGGTGGGGGGAGGGCGTTTGGGTCGGGGCTCCTCTCATCCCGAACGAACTTGTTCTACCGATGCCCACCCCAGCACCGAACGAATCGTTCGATCTGGGGAGCCACCAAGCCGAACGTCCGGCCGTTATCGACGGCCTTGAATTTTCGATCTTCAAAACATGTTACCTTTTTAAGAACATGGCAATTTTACTTTTGGAGCATGGTAAATTTACTTTTATTGTCATGGCATTTTTACTTTATTTTTGCCATGTCAATTCTTAACTTTTTTATTTTTGGTCATGGCAAACTTTTCCTTTCTATTGCCATGGCAAATTTACCTTTATCGCCATGGCAATTTTAGTTGCTCACACATGGCAATTTTTACCTTTTATCGCTCATGACAAATTTACATTTATGGAGGATCGCTAGTTTATTTTTATTCTGTCTTGGCAAGATTAGTTTACATCCATGTCAAATTTTGACTTTTTTCGACCGTTCATGTGAATTTTTGCTTCTGTAGACTATGGCATATTTAGTTTACAAAACATGGCATTTACTACTCACAATAGATGGTACACTTTTTTGTTTTGTGTTGCACATGATGGCTAATTTTCATCCACACTCTTCATGTATTATAGTAAAAATACCACACTCATATGGCAAAGGTTTGAAAATTCTTTTTGTTTTTTCACAATCTTGTGGCAAATTCATGTTATACATAATGGGAATTTTATGTGCTACTTTCTATCTCGTAATGTGTTTTTTTGGACACTATTACTATTATACATCATGGCAATTTGTGACCGATTATTACTTCTTTTTCGATTTCTTCTTTCTGAAAGGCTGTTACTTTGTTTGCGCTAGAACCTGGGCCTCTTTACTGGCCCATATTGATGAGGGGCGTTCGGGCTGGTGGTCGTTTCCCATCGAACCAAAAACGTTTGTTCGTTTTCCCCTTCCAGCAGGAACATTTCGTTTGGTCTGGCTCTGCCCCAGACCGAACGTTCGGTCCGGGTCCTTAGGATTTTGTGTAAGAGTAGTCCGTGATGGATTAGTTGTTTAGTACTACTAGTAAGTGTGCACGTGCAACGCACGTCTCTTTTAACGCATAAATTGCACTCTTTTACATGCAACATATGACAGTGAAAATATTGCCTCGTGCACATCAGGCAAGGCAGCAAAATTCATCTAAAACACAAAAATTGTATTCTAACATATACCTCATGCACATAAGACAATATTGTCTTTTTTACCATTAAAATAAACATATGGAAGCGGAAATCTCATTTAATTCATCTATTTCCGACCATTCCAAACATGCAAGGCAACAGATAAATCGCATATATATATATATATATATAGGACTCCTATTCTGTACTCCTGGGAGTATGTACTCCCATCTTCAATATACCTCATATACGCATTGATTATACCCCTTTATCATTCTAAATATACTTCATTAAATATTCTAAGATACCTCAATACAAGTTTTGCCGAAAAAATATCATTTGTGACGTACTTTTTATAATATACCTTTTTTTATGTACGAATAAATCAGTATATACGTAAACCTTTAAAAATATGTAGACTCACATGATTTTTTTCATGAATCTCACTTTGGGGTATATAGTAATTATTAATGAAGTATATTAAAAATAATAAAGAGGTATAAAAGATTGATCTATGTGGTATATGAGCAGTGGGAGTACGTACTCCCAGGAGTACACAGCCATTTTCCTATATATATATATATATATATATATATATATATATATATAACATTACAATTCAATTGCATAACATAGCAATTCACAACTTAGAAAGTGCATGTAACATATTGAAATTACATAAGCAGCTAATAAGGTTCCAAAGTAGCAGGACAGGTATGATATGACAGAATAATATCACACGAATTTCAGTTTTGTTGATTCAATTTTTTTAATCTTTAACTCGAATGTCCAATTCCCCAATATCATCCAGCAAGGAGGTCGCCCTTTTAGGAATTGGAGGTCCTCAGCAAGGATTTCATTGTTTTCTCTCCCCATTTTTGTTGCCACCTGGGTCTTGTAAAGAGTAAAAATGTTACAAAGTGCTTGTGTTAAATAATCCTATCCAAGCATTACTATCATAAAATATTTGCTAATGACCCTTAACACTTTCAAAAACACTCACTGCCAAACATAGAAGTGTTCAGATGTCTTAACAAATACTTGTAAAACTGGAAAAATATCATGGCATAAATTTCGAAATTAATGACAAAAATAATGCTGGAGAAAATGTAAGTACAATTAAAATTGAACTAAACTTGACAAAATTTAAAATCAAAACCTTTCTATGGCTGGCAATGGATCATCCTATCTATCAAAATATACCTATTCAGGAGCGTCAGACAAAATATCTACCTACTCCATGAAATTTAACATCTATAATAAAATTTTGATGACTTGCATGATTACAAAATTTGGATATAATAAAAATCTTAATAGTTTTATAAAACTTTCAAAATGATTGTGATTGAACACCTTTTTGAACCCCTTGTGACCGTATATAAAGATCACACCCACACAGCCAAACTGAATTGGACAAAGTAAGACGCTAAATACAAACCAAATGACCAAAAAGGCTATTGATTAAAAAAAAGAATTGGACAACGCCCAATGCTACATCCGTACTTATGACTTGACCAAAAGGGCTAAAAAAACCAACTCAAAAAGGAAAAGAAACGAAATAAAGCTTAAAAAAAAGGACACACATGACTCTCCCTCACGTTCTCCTCACCTCGTCACCTACCTTCCCCACCCTTATCCCTTCACTGTCTTCCCACTTCTCCCTATTCCATTCCATGGTGGCCCACAACTCTCTCTCTACCTCCTCAGGCAGCCCCTCCTCATCTTCTCCGCCGCCGACGCGAGGCATCGCCCCCCCCCCCCCCCCCCCCCGCCCCCACTCTTCTCTGCCCCTCCTCGTCGAATCGGTCGCCGAAGTGCCCGAGGATCCGCTCGAGCTCGGCATGCTCGCTGGCCGATCCAGTGCTAGGCGCGGACGATGGCTGATGCGGAGGTGCGGGACTCGTCTCCACCAGATCGCGGCTGCAGTGGCAATCGTGCATCGGAACCTCCGCGCCCGATGCCTTCCTCTCCGTCTCGCTCGCCCGACGCTTGGAGCCTCTGCTCGTCGGCGGCTCCCACCACCCTGTGCGTGCGGCTGTGCTGTGCCCTGCCGAGATGCGGCTGTAGTGCCGCGGTGGCTGGTCCCCTGCAACTGCAGGCCGACGCCGGTTGATGATCTATTCCCCACTTTGGCTTTCATATCTGCTTAGTTCTGATTTGAGGTACTCCCCATTCCCCACTTTTGCTAATTCCTAATTGCTATTCATCACTGTACAGTACATATGTAGGTCAGTAGTCTTAGGTTTAAGCATGCGAGTCGTTTTAGAATCTGGGAGAAAAATTAGAAGTTGGGGTGATCCTGTTTTCGTACTGTCTAATCTTGGAGTAAGCTGTTCGATTAGACGTTCTTAACTTTGTTGCAACAACTGTTATGAGTGGAGATTCTAGTTAGTTAATATTCTTGAGGCAACCATGTTGTGATAAAGTTGATTGATTGGTGGATTTGAATTCTGGGTGGCTAGGGGCATTGTGAGGAGCTAGGGACCAAGACAGATGAGGTTGATTTGGCTTGATCCTGCACATATTCTCGTGCCTTAAGCATGACTTCGTGATTCCGGACTCTGACTAAAAATCACTCGGCTTTTGTTGCCTATACTTGCTCTTCTCCGTGCAGGAGAATTTTTGGAATTGCCTGTACGGACAAGTATCTATGACTGTACTGTCCAAAAAATGTGTAGGACAAGTATGTGTGACTGTACTGTACACTTTGGCTATCTTAAACCTGTTTTAATCTGGTCCTGATATAGTATTTTCTTAGGTATTAGTTTGGCCTTTACCAGTAAACCTACATTTACACTGTGCATATGGTAACATGTTTATGTAATTACACTGTGCAAGTGTTTGACTGGTCTCACTTCAAAGCATAGTTTGAGACATTTCACTGATGAGCACATACATCTTTTAAAACACTATGCTCCCTAATTTTAGAAGCCCCACAATCAATTGAGGCTCTGATTTTGGATTGGGCAGGTCGATTTTGACTCGGTCTTCTCCTGGGATGAGCTGGTGCTGGGTAGGCTCGTGAATCCTCTTAACATAGTGAGCCACTGTTAGGCGGACCCTCCCAGTCAGCATTGAATTGGTTTCCACGTGCCCCTCCTGGCCTCCTCCCATATGGTCCAATTCTCCCAGCCGCCACCGCCCCTTCTCCCGTCTGCTTCCCTTTGCGTAGCCACCGCGCCGTCGTTGTCCTTCTTCCCTTTCCCCAGGCTCCACTCCCACCCCCCTCCGCCTTCTGCCACGGCGCCTGCCTCCCGGTCCACCTTCGCCCCTCCGCACCACCGCTCCTCTGCGGAGCGTGGGGAGCGGCACATGCGTCGAGCAAGGACAAGCGTTGCCGATGGTGTTCAGGTCGAACACGACGCGCCGTCGGACAAGGCCACGACCGTGCCTTCTGGAGTGGCGGCTGGACGTGGTCTTTGGGGACAAAATCCACATCTGTAACAGAACCATCCACCCGCTCCTCCTCCTACCCCATCCTCGTGGACCTTCCAGGCCGGTGACGGGTGCCGCATGGGATTGAGCCACAGGAAGCTGTTCCACCCTATCCGGAGGTTGTGTCTTCTCCTCTTCGCTCGTCCACTAGGAGTTAAACTTCATTTGTCTTTAGATTAATCTGCTTTAGAATTTTTGTATGTTGTCGGATCTCTTGGGTGGCTTCTAGATCCACGAGGCAAATTGCTAAAGGATTATCTCCCAATTTTCCATCCCCACGATGAGGGTATCATGAACCTTATTCCCATCTGATGTGGTCTGATGTCGGCTTGATTTTCTTGGGCTGAATGCCTTGCAAGTTGATGGGAGCCCACAGCCCCACACTAGGCAGGTTCATTTTGCCCCTTTTCCTGTGAAGATCTGTACTGCTCTGGTTTTTTATTGTTTTCTAGGCCAGGAAGAAGATATGTTTTTGTTGAGAGTGTCCTAGATAAAATTTGACCTATGTTGTTAGTAATTAAGACGGCATGTAATTATTTGTTACCCTGTTCATATTATCTAATTATCATTTTGGGTAGACCATATTTTGGAAGGCAACCGATGTGGCCTCATCTCTGAGATTGAATACTATACTAAAGAAACCCAAAAAACCTCCTTTGGGAGCATATTTTGATTATCCATTTGGTCAGCGACAAGAGGGTAAAATGGTATTGTTCAGAGTCTTAAATCCATAGTATATAAATAATGCAGTGCCATAAATTTTCTACTTGCTATGGTGCACTATTGACCTAATTTAGCTCTTGACCATGTCAAAAAAAGGTGCAGGTGTACATCATCTATTTTGGCCTATCCCTATTTTCAGAGCAGTTTCTTTTAGTTGTTTGTTTTGTGATACAACATTGCTGGCATATCATGTTTTCTAAATGGTTTCCATGCTACGTGAGTCAAGGGACAATTTTTTTTAAAAGGATATCATCGCTCTATTATATTTGATTCAGTGTCACTAATAATCTAGCCGGACTACACACTACATAACCAGAGCTACAATGACATGCTTATTAAACTGAGTCAGGCAAGCAGCAGGGGTCAAACATCTGCCATCAAGGTTGTTTTTCTTTTCGACATTTGCATTTTTGTTTATTATTACCTGAATGTTTATTGCCTTCAAGTACTATCTCTATGTGGGTCTGGAAGTTATAGGGTTCATTATCTCTCAAGATAGTTTGCTCCTTCTCCTAATGTCAGTTATAATGCTTGTGTTTTCTTATGTTAACTAAATTGCAATACCACCTTTAATGAGAAAATTTATATTTTTTTGTGCGGTGAGAAAATACAATGCTATGTTTTCTTGCATCCCCCCTAATGGAAGGCAATTGATTCTAAGTTGGCGTCTTTCCATTTTATGTGTACTTCATCAACACCATTTATTACTTTCGGGAAGATGGAACTACGCCGCATTTGCTATCAGTCCTATTTTTATTTGATGAATTCTTCAGGTTAAATGGTGTTTACTAAGACTGAGAGTAAGCTTCATAAAGGACAAAAATTCTTCAGTTTATAAATACTTAAATAGTAAATCTAATTGTTATATGCCAGGCTATTGTTTGTTATCTCTTTCCTGTAAAGACTTGTTTTGTTCTTTCCCTTTGTATCATCACCCGTTAATATTCACTCTTTTTTATTGTGCATTGGATAAGCTCAACGACGATCGAGAACCACCGACATTGTTTAAGTATAAGAGCTGAAATATGTAGATCGGTTGCCTTTGTCAAACTCATGTTAACCTGATCTTATGCACACATCACTCTCTTTATCTTTCACATGTTGTGTAGTCCTGCAACTGCAGTTCATACTTTGCTGGTGGTCAATGCACATGGTCTTCTGTTGATTTTCTTCCGTTGTGGAACAATCGAGGATGGTGCCCGGGAACAAGTGCAACACAGAGATTTGCAAGCCCTGCTCTTTTATCTCGGTGTTCATTTTTATGGCTCATCTCCTTTTTCTCAAGAAATTAGAATCAATGAGGAATTTATTTGCTTAGATGATTTGTGCCATCTTTGTTTCATAGACAGAAATCACATCTTAAATGTTCACAGATTAGAGTTGATTCCATTAATTTGTTAGCTCTCAGATTGCTCTGCTTTACTAACCTTGAGATGGAAGATTGCTCTATGCCAGTTCAGCCAATTTATTTATATTTCAGAGGCTCAGTTCTGATTTGTGATTAGAAAGAAAAATAATGGTTGCCAAAAATGGTCTGCTTGATGTTGTATCGTAGTGCGGGTAATTCTATTTTTTTTTCAGCTGATGATGTGTTCATTCAATTTTGTTTCAGGATGAAAAGGGAACTCCTGCTGGTCACATGACTTCTCTGCGAAGAGCTATATAGCTAAGTTAACTTGGTTGTGATTGTGTGCCTGAAAAATAGTCTATGTGCTACTTTTGGATCTGCAGAGGCGGTTGAGCTTGATCCACTCTTATCCAAGATTGCCAAGAATTCCTCATATGAGAAGAAAAGAAATTGTCAAGGTAAGTGACCATAGAGTTCTGGTTGTATGGCCTTTCACGTTCTCTCATCAGTATCGCGAAAGCCGTCTTAATTGTTAGGTTTTCTGAGTCATCTGACAACTAGGTGATATCTTTGGTGTCTATTTAAAGTGCTAGCTTTTGCACATATACATATGCTAATTGATTAATACTTCCGATGAATGATGATAGTGTGGGATTAACAATTTCTTAACATCAACTGTGGAAACTTATTTTTCTCTAAGAAAGAGGCAAACTTATCACTGAATCATACTAATTGAGCGACTACGTGCCTGTTTGGATCGTTCGGTTGTCCGAAGACGAAGAAAAAAAATTGTGGACAAACATTTTAAATGGTATACCTTGCAGTTATGATGGTAATGTTATTTTCCTTTTGCATTATATATTGTAGTCCACCTAAAGGCTTCCATGTGTCACAAATCTTTATGTGCATGGATACCATTTCTTTTAGCCTAACCCCTTCAGTTCATTAGTGATCTTTTCTTTTTCTGGAACAAGTTTGTAAGTAAACTGAGCTTTTGGAGTTATTACTTATATCATTCCTTGCAGCTAATCTCATCATGTCAGGAGCCTCTATATCCTTTAACCTGTTCGTGAGGCTGGATGGGTATATAGATATTTTTTCGAAAGCATATGGCAAGTTGCTGCCAAACCCACAAGACAATTCGTATTGACACTATGCATTATTAGACTAATCTGCTCTAGACATTGCAATGTTTCCTTCTGTGAAACAATGAAACAAAACATAATGTTGGAGTGTTGGCTGATGATGAAGGTACTGGCTGGCTCATAATGTTGTATAATTGTTCTGCTTTTGTCTCAACATAAATGAAGAGAATTGGATGAACTAGTACTCCATGGCATCTGGAAAAGCTTGCTGAACTGGAGCGGAGGACGCCTGAGCTATCGTCATCCAGATTCAGCAGTGCGCCTTATTTTTTACTTAATTGGAGTGTTGGGCTCGTGAGTACATTGGTGGAGCGAACACTCGTGAATGTTTTTAAGAGGTTCACTACAGAAAAAATGAGTGATAAGTTTGGTTGCATATTCCTCAGTTGAGAGAGCCTCTTATGATTATTTTCTCATGGAACTAGCTGTTGTAACAGGGACAAGGATTGCCCCAGTCAAGCGCCAATCTCAAGTATAGTGTTGTCACTCCTAGCCACTCATGTGTGATCTGTACATCATGTGTAATCCTTCTTCACTACAAGTCTACAATCCTTTTTCGTGGTATGGCATGTGTCTTACATCTTTATAGTGTATGCATATTTAATACTGGTATGTAACTAATGAGCTTTTGCATGGTGAATATTCAAAATCTGAAACCTGCACGAATTGATACATAGTTAATTTGACCTAAACTGAGTACAATTATTCATTTTTCTTGGACATAACTCATTTTTCACATATATTATGGAAACATGGTGGATAATGAAACTTTCCAGGAATGAATAAATGTCACACTCCTGGCGCAGAAACTTATCACTCAATTTTAATCCAAATTGAACCAAAATCACGACACTTACTTTGGAACAGATCGAGTATGTGAAAAAACCAATAAACATTATACTTTAAAACAGAGGGAGTAGAAATATTATGAAAACCCAACAACTCCAACGGAGGGAGTAGAAAAATTATGAAAACCCAATAACTCCAACGGCGCAGCAAAAGCGCGCCCAACTCTTCTAGTATACAGGAAGTTTGCACATAATCTGTTCAAACCGGGAGGGGTACAGGTTTTTTTTTGGATGAGGACAAACCTGTTTGCAAATCCTAGCTCTGCCATTGATTCTACGTGAATTTACTTTAGTAGATCTTCTCTTGTAAAATCCAAACTGTTTCTGAGCCTCTATGTTTGCTTTCATATTTTTGTTTATCATGCAATACTTATCCTGCAGCCATCTAATATGCAAATTTGATAATAGAAGAAGATGACGTCATTTATATACAGAAAAATGAAAACAAAAATACTTAACTACCCAAATTTCGATTGCTCTGAGTTATATTAGGAGGCGTACCCATCCTTCTGTAGTCTGCTGTTAATACATTCTTCTCTTTTCCATGTTGTAACATTTAGAGCATTCCACTTAACGGATTTTAATTCCATGTGCTTGGATGCATATTTGAATAAATCCTCCAGTCCTTTTAGCTGATGCACCAACAAATGAAAAAGTATTAGCATCACAAGCCACAAATAAAAAGAAAAAAAAACTTATTTGAGAAGATGGGGTGGTAGGACTAACTACAAACCGTAGAAGTGCGATTGTTGCTCCACTCATCTCTGCATTGATGAGAGATTTAGGATAGGACCAACTACAACACCGCTTCTCTATCCCTTTGACTTTTTTTTATTTCTTTAGGGTCTGCAATTCATGACACAATTTAGCAGTTGAGCAACAATCGAGTGATTGGGTTATGATCATTACCCATGGAGTGGGTGTTGCTTATATCCTGGAACGGAGTGCGCGTCCCGTTGGAAATGGTAGGGGCCATACAAAGTCCTTCAACCCTGTGAATGTCAAGAATGTTATCATACAATTATATTTGATGGAATAGTATTACCGGAATACATACATAGTAGAGTTTTATGTTCAACTCCCACTAACTGTTTACCTTCAGAGCTTTCTTGTGGTGCCTCTGCTACCCAAATGAATTCAATTTGCATTAATATACTTGGTATAATGCTACAGCATATAGTAGTTTGTAATACTATTCATCTAGATCTGCTACCCAAATGAATTCAGTTTGCGTTAATATACTTGGCATGATGTAGTAGTTTGGAATACTATTCATCTAGGTCTCTTTCAGAGTGTGCCTTTTTTTGTGTTCATATTACTTTAACTGAGCATTGGGTGAACCATATGCAGCTTGGTGAGGCTTTTAGGTGAGGTCAGTACCATGCTCATTTGCCAAGGCTTCATGGTACGATTTCAGGTTTGGGTCACGTACGTACAATAGGGATCATGTTAGCGTATGCTCATGCCATAAGAGTCATCCTGTTACACTTCCTACTTTTTCCATGTGAATTACTCTTGTTTTTGATAAATTATAGAATGTCAACATGTTTTTGTCATTATAATACGCAGAAAGGCAACAGGATCAATCAATGGATCACACTATCAACATGTTGGCAAATGAGCATGCACCTGCGGAGCACTTCGTCGGCGATGTGACGTCGCCGTACTCGTCGTCGTGGCGATGGCGCAGGACCGTCTTGGTGGCGGCGTCTTAAAGCCTCATGAAGTCTGGGCGGCGGCGGCGGCGTGTAAAAGCCTCACGAAGTGCAGACAGTCTGGACGGCACCTATGGTGGCGAAGAGCTCGTTGTCGCGGCCGTCGTCGGGTCCCTCGCCGGCTCCGCAGGGCAGCGATGGCGCAGGTCAAGCTGGGCGCCTAGACGGAACGACGGCGGGGGCAAATTGGATCGATTGCCGCTTATTTAGCCTATTTCTTCTGTATAGTTGAACAATGCATGCGGATCTGACGGGCTGTTTCCCTTTCACGATTGTGCCTTCTTTTTTTTCCGTCGGTACTACTTGTGCGGGCGTGGGCAGAGTTTTCGTCCGCCCGGGGAAATTCCTAAACGCAGTTTTGGCTGAGGGTTAGTCTAATCTTAACGGTTAGATCAAATTAAGTGATCCTGATCGTGAGGTTGTTATTGGTCTGTGTTATTATGCGTAGCTTAGGCTGGGTGCACTTAGAAATAAATATGTTTGCTTATTTAATAGTAGTAGAGACTAGCAAAGTACGTGTCCCGTTTTAATAGGAGTTAGTCTCCGAGTCGGCTTGTATACCTAGGAGGTCAGAGCTTTTGTAACCGTGAGAAATTGTCGTGAAGAAAATGGGAACAGAGGGCATGACAAGCCCCATTGGCAAAAGTTTTTTCATGCGTCAGTTCGTATTTTTTGATGTGATCAATCTCGTGAGCGAATTCCAACAAATTCAGTACCTTATTGTTTATATAGGGAGGATATTTGCTAATGTATACTGTAGCATCAAAATATAATAAAATAGATTGCAATATATAATGAAATAAAAAGTTGTGAGATTCTTTTTTACAAAAAGATCTATAAAGAAAACAGAAAATAATAGACATTACATTGAGGTCCATGGACCACCAAACGACCACCGTCGCCACCAGAATGAGCCGTCGACTCGCCGATGTCGCTGCTCCCATATCAGAGCCGGCCTGGCCTTATCGATGACAGTCGGGAGTCTTTGTGCATGTCCCCTAAGGCCAGCGCCCCGGAGCAACTTCGTTGAATCCTTGAATCGATCTGAAGAAACTGACACCAAATCTCGTCGTTGCGTATGCACCACCCCGGGGAGCTCGCAGGAATCCACGCTGGAGCTCCGTCTAATCCGTCCTAACGAACAAACTTGAGGAGGATCGAAGCCCGAAAAACTGACTCGAAGAAGAAACGCCGCCTCTACGAGACTAAAACCCTCCCTATCTACTAGCCAGAGTCGAGGAACTAGGGTTCCCCTCCCCACCACCGACCGCCGGAGCGGCAGGCAGAGGGGAGGAAACTCCACGGCCTTGCCGGCAGAAATCGAAGGGAGGAAGCATTTCCCCTAGTCGCCTTGCGAGAAGAAAAAGAAAAGCACACGTCTAAGTAGAAAAGTACCCCCTCTGTCCAGGTATATAGGGCATTTAAGGAGTTGCACTGCAACCAAGACACAGTTTGAGGCCAGTGTAATGTTTGAGGTTATGGAAACGAGCCTATCATGTACCGCAATTAAAAGAAACATTTAATTGTGCATGCATGGGAATGGGAGGAGAGATGTGAATGCATGGAAAAGGGAGCTAACGACATCTTCAACGCGGATCCTCAAACCACCTGCATTCGTGCAGATCGTGCAGTACGGATGTGTTTTGCCATCGAACGTAGTCCCGCATCTGTCTGCAGACCGGTTCAGACGTCATTTTCCTCGCAAACCGAAAGCAAACCGAGGCGGCTTTGCGGCCGTTTGGACCGCAGCCACGCACGTGTCCGACAACCTTGGCCCACCCAACCCCTCTCCCGCCACTCCTGCTCTTTCTCTCCAACGGATGCACCGCTTCTCACGCCACATTCATGCTGGCTCAGAGCCACATCGGCTGGCATTGATGCCGCGCAATGTGATTGGGCTGGAGGGCGGCGCTGACCGACGCGACCTTTCGGGGAGATGCCGCTTCAATGCGAACGTGCCATCCCGAGAAACCAACTCCAGCTGCTGCACCACATTGAAGCGGGCTGACCGTCCGTTCGTCTCGCCTGGCTGCGGCTATATAAGCATGGCACCGACGCCATCCATAATGCACTCTCCACTCCACATCTCCGCGCACCTCGGTCACTCCCCTCTTCCTCTATGCATCCAGCGATGGGCATATCTTGGGCCTCGGTGCCGGCAGGCGACACCAACTCCGGCTCCGGATCGTGGCGCCACCGCCCTCGCACTCCGGGGTCGTCGTGGTCCTTGGGAGCCGACTCCTCTGCGAAGCAAGAGATCGTCATGTCCTCCAGCGACGAGGAGGACTAGCCACCACCGCAAACGCCCGTTCTCTCGTCAGACGCGGTGTATGCGGTGACGAACGCTGAGTACGAGGAGCAGATGGAGCTGATGCTCCATTGCTTGCTCCTTCACGACCACGGCCTGGCGGCACCAGCGAGAAGACGCTTCTCCGAGCCGTTAAGCCGGAGCCTCCTTTCCCTCCCAGCTCTCCCCCGTGCAACTGCGGTGTCCAAATTGGACGCCGCGTCAAGGAGGAGCAGGTGTCACCATCTAACCGCCGCGTCAAGCGGGAGCGGTTGTCACCGCCTCCCCGCCGCGTCAAGGAGAAGTGGTTCTCGCCGCCTCCCCGACGCCTGAAAGGGGAGCGACTCTCGCCACCGCATAGCCGCGCCGGTGGCGGCCTACCCCACGCGATCGCCGCGAAGGTGCACGGTCGGATAAACTACCTTGGAGACAGCGGCGGCAGCAGCTCATCCGCCCAGGGTGCCATGATGGGGCAGGGCTACGCGGACAGGCAGCGGCGGCGGCGGGACAGGCGCAACGTCGCGCATCGAGCGGAGTTCGCGGACTCAGGTGTCCTCCATGGCACAATATTTTGTTACGGGGTCGGATAGTTCGACAAACGTCCTCAGACGATGTCGAAAAACTTTTCTCCTAATCCCCTCGTCGTAAACATTGAGGCAAAACGCCACTAGGGCTTCCTGCTACGTACAGTCCAGAATTTCATTTTTCGTTAATATAAAACGGCTCCAGAATTGTCGGGTAGTCTCATTTGGTTTTTGCACAACGAGGGCTAGGTCCCAAATGTCGGTCGGCCCAGTTTGATCAGGGCAGTATTCGACATGGGTGGTGGGTGGGTTTGGAATTTTTGCTCCGATCAGATCTGACATCGGTTCCCCTGATGAGCTCTCCCAAGGTCGATCTAACCTCGACCCTGGTCCTTTTTGCCGGGCCTAGCTTGGCCTCCGTATTGTGTCATCGGACCCGAGCTCCAGGCTTGATCCGATAAAGAGTAGTTTCCGTCCCACGCCCGATATAACACCGGTGCTCGGGTGGAAGTCACATGCTATTCCTCGACCAGATCTAGCGTCATGGAGGAGGGGGCCATAGTAGGATCTGAGTCGTCTAGCTCAATGTCTCGACAGGGGGGTTCGAGCTTCAATATTCTCCGATGGTTCGGTCAAGCCAAGGTAGGACGCAAAGGTTGCACCGAGGCTGATCTGTTCATCGGTTGCTGGCGCCATCGAGCCGCTTTGACTACACAGAGGGGCCTGTATGGGCCACCAATGATGGAGTCGGATCCGAAAGATCTTGAGTAGGGGGTCCCGAGTTGGTAGTCTTCGCAGGATGGTAACAAGGACACATGATTTTACCCAGGTTCGGGCTCTCTCTAAGAGATAACACCCTACGTCCTGCTTTGATTGTATTGATTGATGGGGTACAGAGTACAGGTTGATCTACCATGAGATCGTGTATGAATGCCTCTACGGTCTGAACCTCTGAGTCTTGGAGTATGCATCAAGTCTTCGGAAGATTCCATCATGAATCCTCCGGGGAGGCCTAACCAGCCCACTGGTTGGTTACTTTGGGGGTCGTCGACCCGGCCCACATGTTCGGGAGCCGACGTGGTTGGCACCCCCTTATCCAGGACACCATCACCACCATACACGAATTTTTTCACTTTCTTTTTAATCTTCAAAAAATGTGCGTAACGGGAGAATCAAACTCCAACCATCAAGGTTTACTTCAAATTCTAGTAACCAACCGGGACAGGTTACATGTTGTGCCCACTTGCTTTCTTTTTTGCTTCTTATGTGGCAAATATAACTTCGTGAACTTTCAAGCCCTTTTTCGTGTTTTTTAAACCGGGTTTTGTTCTGTTTTATTCTGGTTTTTTATCGAGAGGGGTGTTTTGGCTCCTAGGAGCATATGCTCCTGTTTTTTAAAATGTGTTTCAAACGTATTTTGAAATGTCACAAAATTCCGACAAAATGTTTCGCGCGTACATCTCGACATTCTACGCACTCACAAAGTCGTTTCGTGAAAATTTGACAATTTTTGTGTCAAGTGCGAAAAAGACAAAATTCAGTGGTAAAAAGGGCTTTTCACGAGGCATTTCTTTGTCTTTTTTGCACAAGCCGCAGAAAATGCCGGTTTTCCACAAAACTTGGCGTGCGCACATAGAATATCGAGTTGTACGTGTCAAATTTTTGTTCGGAATTTTTTGACATTTCGAAATGTTTTTCCGATGGCAGGAGCATATGCTCCTAGGAGCCAAAGCCAATTTCTGTTTTTGATCGTTTTTCTTTGTTCTTTTTTTTCTTCTGTTTTTTCAAATGCGTGAACTTTTAAAAAAAAACTGTGAACTTTTTCTCAAATTTGTGAATCTTTTTTTATTTCTCAAACTTTTTTAGTGAACTTTATTTTCAAATCTGTGAAAAATTTCAAATCCGTGAACATTTCTTTCAAAATCGATAAACTTTTTTTCAAATCCGCGAACGCTTGGGCCGGTCAAACAGGCGCCCGACGGGAGCGATGTCATCGCCTAGTTGGGCCAAGGCCTAAGAATTTCTTTCTTTTCTATCTTTTAGTTTTTCTACTCTTTTTTCGCCAATTCATTTCTCTCTCTTTTGAACTATATTATTCTTTTTGAAACATGTTCAAAAATTAGAAAAATTGTTTGGTATACCAAACAAAGTTTTTGTTTTCAAGTATTCTTTATAATTTTAAAATATGTTCTGGAATTTCAAGGATGTTGAGAAACAACATGCTCTCTGACGAAGCCTTCTGGCATACCCGAACACTCTCCGTTCAACATGGCCTATTTTTGGACATGACATGCTCATGGTAGGCATCCATGTCAGATTTGAACAAGTTGCGACATGTCCAGCCATTTATCAACCTTTTTTGATCGATAGAACTCCAGAAAATGCAAAATTTGTTGAGAACTTAAACAACTTGGCATGGTGTCTTGAATTTTTCATACAATGCCATGGAAAAAATTAGGGTCATTTCAAGGATGTCAAAAAACAACGTGCTCTCAGACTGACCGTTCTGGCCGCTAACCGAACACTCTATGTTTGAACATAGTCTATTTTTGGACATCCTTGAAATGACCCTAACTTTTGCAAGCAGGTAGGTATGCCCATGGTAGACATCGATGTCAGTTTGAACGATTTCCGACACTTTATGCAAGTTGCGACATGTCCGACCATTTATCGGCCTTTTTTGACCGAGAAAACTCCAGAAAAATGCAAAACTTGTTGAAACCCAAGCAACTTGGCATGGTGCCTTGAATTGATCATACAAGGCATGAAAAAAGTTGGGGTCATTTGAAGAATGTCAGACAACAATTGGGCCATTTTTGTACAATTTTTTAAAATGCGAATATTTATATGTTTTGAACAAATTTTGAAAAGTGATAATTTTTTGAAATTTTGTACAAATACTTAAAGGCGCGAGAATTTTTTGAAAAAAAAAGAAAAAAAAGGAAAAATGAAAAAGAAACCAAAAACAAACGGAAAAAAGAAATAGTGAGAAAAAGACCGCCCGACATATTCTCGCTTTTTCTTTTTCTTTTAGTTTTTTAGTTTTCTTTTACTTTAATTATATTTCCAGATATTCTATCTTACAAAACATATACTTTACATAAAACATTTCAAAAAAAATTAATTAAGCATTTAAAAAATGTTAAATGTGTATATAAAGAGTATTTCTCATCTATACGAAAAAAGTATAAAACAAATACAATGTGTATGAGAAAAGTTGATCTTGTAATTAAAAACAATGTTAATCAAGCATTTGGAAAATGTTAATCAAGATTATGAAAAATGTTAAATGTGTATAAAAATGTTGGCATGTATTAAAAGATGTTAATCTGGTATTTGAAAAATGTTAATCAAGCATTTGAAATATGATAAATGTGCATAAAAAAATGTTGACCATGTATTAAAAAAATGTTAATTTGATATTTGAATTTTTTTAATCAAGCATTTAAAAATGCTAAATGTGTATATAAAAATATTTCTCATGTATTAAAAAAAATGTTAAGCATGCATTGAAAAAATGTTAAAATGTGTATAAAAATGTTAATCCCAGCATTTGGAAAATGTTAAACTTGTATTTGAAAAAATGTTAACCAAGCATTTGAAAATTGTTACATGTGTATAAAAAATGGTGACCATGTATTCAAAATTAACCTTATATTGGAAAAATGTCAAATGTACATTAGAAAAATGTATTAGATATGTACCAAATTCTGTATAAGAAAGTGAAACCCAAGAGAAAAAACGATGAAAAATGAGAAAGAAACAAACATAATGAAAGAAAAGACAAAACCCAATGAAAACCGAGAAAGAAACAAAGAAATCCAAAGGAAAAGAAAGAAAAAGAAAAGAAAAGAAAAAACCCAGTGAAAATAGAGAACGAAAAGAAGAAAAACCGGTGAAAAATACAAAGAAAAAACAAAAAGAAAGAAAACTCAGAAAAAACAAGTGAAAACCCGACTTTTTTACCCGTAAGTAAGTCACGCTCTACTATTATATCACAAAGCTGGCAGTGGCTCATAGCGTTGGTTAGCAACCAGGAGACCCGAGATCAATCCCTCGTTCTCCCTTTTAATTCTCTATTTCTTGTAATAAAGTGTGCCGTAATAGGCCGGCCTGTTACTGTATCCGCTTCAGCGAGCACTACTAGGAGAAATCCTACTAGTAGCGCTGGAAATACATATAGCAGTAGCGCTGGGTCCAGCGCTACTGCTAACGCGCTACAGCTAAGTTGTAGTGGTAGCGCTGGTTAGAGAAGCGCTACTGCTAAGTACAGTTAGCAGTAGCGCTACACTGACCAGCGCTACTGATAACTATCTGTAGCGCTGCAGGATGGCCAGCGCTGCTGCTATATGCTAATCCAGCGCTGCTGCTAGTATTCCTACTTTCACAGATTCATACCCCCCTCTACGTATTTGTGATGTATTTGTACAGGCTTTATACAGTAGTTTCATCAGATCACAATAAACATACAATATTCTCATCATATCATACACATAAAGTAGTCTCGTCATACCATCATCATCATCATTCAACACAAATATCATCACATCTCGAAAATAGCGATACACAAAAGTCATGTCATGTCTCGAATAAGTGCAACTGCATGGTCATGGCACACACACAAGTTTCATCATCTCTATCTAAACCATGATGTAGAAGAGAAGAGCGATCAGCATGAGCAAGACCGCGACTATGTAGTACTTGAGGCACCGGCGGTTCCGCTCCCTCTCTTGCTTGAGCGTCCACCTCAAGTAAGCATTCTCCCCTTCGGCTCTGGTGTCGAACCCTCTGTGGATAGCGCCCGAGTACCCGTTCACCTGAGCCTGAGCGTCTGGCCAGTGGCGGTACACTCCTGGAACCTTCCCAACGAATACAACATAGCACTCCTTCGCCATCTCTGATCTATGCACCTGCATCGTCAGTTGATAAATTCATCGATAATATGCAACTTAATGTACTTGAGAAACACGAAGAGACAGAGTTAGCAAAATACAAGCAATCTATATAGTAAACATAAATAACGAAGTTCCAACTACCCAAACTAATTAACTAGAGCGATCTACGCTAGTTCAGGACCACGGTTTAATTACATCACATAGCTTCGCCATGCATAAATTCAAAGTTTTGCGATAGAAAGACAGTAGTGACACATATATTGTCATCGACAATCAGTCCTCCATGTCGGCGGTCCAATGTTCATAGTCAGGGAGGAAGCACCCGAGCTTCTTGAAAGGCTTCAGGTCCAGACGCTAAGCGATTAGCAGTGCTCGGACATCATCCCGCGTCATTGCTGGCCCATGGTAGAACAACCCTGTTGGTTCGAGGACCTGCTTCATGATCACTTGGGCAAGTTCACACTGTACGTGATAAAAGTCAGCTCGGATTCGATGATCCGGTGTCCTTCCTATATTTGTGGCCCAGCTGACAATCTCGGCATCGTTGGAAGTAGGTGACATGCGAAGGCGTTGATTATCCCTTCTGTACTCGAGCAGGTGATGCATGAGGTAGAATCCATCAGCCTTACTGTCGTGCGGTTGCTGGATGCAGCAGAAGTCGGTCTTATGACCGAAAGCCAACCCGTTCTTCCTGTACTTTTTCACCTTGATATATCCACCAGACATGCTGAAGGTTAACAGTGCACTATCGAGAACACTCTTTATGTGCGTGTAATCCTTTTTCTTGATGTTCTTTGATGAGTCCAAGTACATAGCATGGGAGTATTGTGGGTACAGAACGATGAGGACGGCGCCCCCCCCCCCCCCCCCGCTGCGCAAATTAAGTACACCACAAATTAGCCTCCATGCTTGCAAAGGAATGATTAACACTTACAAAAGGATATGTGCGGATGACTTACATGGGATGATAAGGCAGGAGAATCGCTTCCTTGTCCTTATTAGCGATCATGAAGCCGCCTAGGTACTTGCTCGCATAGTCACGGTGCTCTTTGCAGACTGCCAAGAAGCTCTCGTGCATATGGTACGGGTCCGCGACGCAGATATATTTTATGTTCTCGATCCTGATGAAGTAGTTGAGATACAGCGCATACATGCGGATGAACTGGAAATCCAGCTTGGTCATGTGGAACATGTCGTTGATGTAGTCAAATCGCAGGATGAACTTATCTGCGGGCCATCCCTGGACGTACAACTTCCCACCCGGCACCTGAGCCGCGTAAAGCGGGTATCCTGGTTTTTCCGAGATGAGAAGGCTTTTCTCTTTGGCCAGCACATCTTCATGGAGTCCCACCCGACTCGTCGCTTTCGGCTGCCTTTTGGTGCTGCTCTTTCTGCAAAAGGAACGTGGATGGTTTACTAATAATGTGACAAAACTTGTAGTCGAATTGATTGGAAGCTAATATGATAATGTGGTAATATAACCATTACCAGAAGTCTCATGAACTCCCTCGTGTTCGGGTCCGTGTAAAAGATCTTCTTGACGGGGTCCCACTTGTACCGGGCCCTGATCCAGTCACGCTCCTGCGGGTCGGTGAACTCCGCCAAGGGGTCTGGGATTCCGTGACTTTCAAGTTCGGCGTCCTCCTTGGCCCATACGTGCCTCTTCCCCTCGTAACCACGGCTTCCGAGGCGGTGGGGAGGCTTGTTCCTGGCCTGGAGCGCCTTCATTTTCTCGGACTTTTCCTTGGTTTCATCTTTAGCGCAAGTCTCCTTGAATTTTTCAAAGTCCTCTTCCGTAAGTGTCGGATTCTCAGCATGAATCTTGGACCACGGTTCATTCTTCTTAATCGCTTTTTTCACCCGAACTTTCTAGGCGGACAAGTCGTTGGTGAACGACACCATCGCCTTGCTGTTTATCTTTTTCATGGTGTCGTCGTCCCACGGTTCTTTGCTTTCTGTGCGGCCGGGGAACAGGAACCTGTTGTGCAACTTCTTTAGGAGCATGTGCTCCATATGTGGTATCTTCTTCAACTTCTCGTCGTTGATGTTGGCGGTTTCCCTGAGGATGCATCCTAGTTGATTGCCCCATTTCTTGCGCGCTTCCTCCGGCGCCGTTGGCTCTAATTTTTTGGGGTGCATCTCCGTGACCACAATTTGTCCGATGCCGAGCTCGTTTGGTTTTCGTGTCCTCTTCTGCTTCGGTGCTTTACCGGCTACGACAACATCGTTGCCGGTCTCGGGGGTGGTGTCGGTGCCGGTGCCAGTGCTGGTGCCGGTGTCGGTGTCGGGGTTGGTGCCACTGCCGCCACCATGCACCCCCATCTGGTGTTCGTCCAGGTAATCAAAATAGTGATTTGCTGCCTCGATGGGGTCTTCTTCGTCGAGGCGAGCAGAACCCCCGGCTTCGTCAAGGCGAGCAGAACCCCCGGCTTCGTCGTGGCTAGACATGTTTTCTATTCTACAATTGTAAATAAAAGATATAATGAAGAGAAAAAAGGGGCCTATATTTGGTCGGAATGTTGATTCATTCCCCCCGACAAATCCCGGGCACTCCATATGTCCTAGTTTCTAGCACAAGTCATGCCGAAAATCACGGAAATTTTCGGCATGACCTTTGCTAAAAAGTGGACATATGGAGCGCCTGAAATTTGCCGGAACGGAAATGAATCAACATTCCGGCAAAACATAGGCCACTCGGATATTCTTCGACATTCAACCAACATTGCAAAATCATATAACATCAATGACATATATCATATAACATCAATGACATATGAGCATCACAGGAGCACATAGTGAAATGACCTCACTAAACATTGCAAAATAGTGGTCTTTTCAAAAACCAAAAACCTTTTCAAAAATTGCCTAGCTAATTTTAATTTATAGCTATTTTATATACCTACAAAAATTGCCTAGCTAGGGTTCATCTGTCCTAATTTTACTAACAGTAGCTATGGTTCATCTGTCCTAATTTTACTAACAGTAGCTAGCTAGGGTTCATCACAGAGAGAGAGAGGAGGGCAGGGGAGAGGAGAGGGAGAGGCTTACGGGCTCGGGCGGTCGGTGGCGAGGGCGGCGGCGGCGGTGAGGTCGAGGGCGGGTAGGGGCTCGGGCCGGCGTCGAGATCGAGGGCGGGCAGGGGAGAGGGCGGCGGCGGCGAGGTCGAGGGCTGCGGCGACGGCGGTGAGGTCGAGGGCGGGCAGGGGCTCGGGCCGGCGTCGAGGCCGAGGGCGGTCAGGGGCTCGGGCCGGCCGGCGTCGAGGGGCGACGACGACGGGCAGGGGCGACGGCGGCGCGCGAGAGTAGAGAGGAGGGGGAGAGGTGGGAGAGTGGGGGGGGGGGGGGGGATTGGGACTTGGCAAAATTTGAGCCCGCGCGGTGGCGATTAGCTCAACATAGTAGTAGCGCTGGTTAGTATCCAGCGCTATAGCTATATTAGCTATAGCGCTGGTTAGGATCCAGCGCTACTGCTAACTATTTCAGTTTTTAGTTTTTTTAATTCTAAATTAAACATAGTAGTAGCGCTGTATTAGAATACAACGCTATAACTACGATGCAGCTCCGGCGGCCGGTTATGTCGCTGGATGCAGCTCCGGCGGCCGGTTCCCATCACGTAGTCTCTGCGATGTAGCATTTTTGCCCCACGGTTCTAGCACACCGCATAGCCGGTTTGAACACGGCCAGTCGCCGGTTGTAGGCACGACGCTAGCTGCGGCACTGCCTCACCATGGTTATAGCACACAACATCCCACGCCGGCGACGAGGCCGTGGTTGCAGCAACAACGAGCGGCTGCCACCGGCTCGCCGGCCACGGCAAGGAGGAGATTGGGGCGAGAGCCCATTAAATCTCGTGAGAGGGATGGGCCGAGGAGGTGGAGAAACACAGGGAGAAATGAGGCCGCAAGTCGTTCTGCAGGGGACGGGTGGGAGTGGCAGATTTTTGCTAGTGGAACCGCGAGATTGATGAGAGGGGATGAGATCCATGGGAGGTGTGTTCTCCTCTGTGGAAAAGAGAGAGAGAGAGAGGCACGCGGGAGAAAGATGAGTAGTGAGAGCGGCGATGAAGGAGATAGGTTAGCGAGCGGTGCGTGGGGCCACCAAGTAGAAGACTATGTCACGCGCCCGGCATAACTTTGGGCCGGAGGGAAACCTTTCCCAAATTGTTTTGGGTTCTTGACATGTGCATACAAGCCCAGCTGGCCCAGGCAACACAAAAAGAAGCCTGAACCACCTTCGTATGGCCACGCGCCCTGCCCACACAAAGCAAAAAATCGAAAATCCAACAATTCCAGCATGAATCTGTGCGCCTAAATATAACACGAAACCTGTAAAGGTCACTCACACCTTTCCAGGTTGCGACAGGCGTCACTTGTCGCAACCTGGTAGTTTTCCTTTTTTCGTAGATTCGTTTATTCAAAATATTTTATCTCTTAAACCATGCGTCCAAATCATGAACCGTTTTTACCATTGGATTTCTTGTGTCAAGTTCTTCGAACCTAGATCTCATGTTAATAGATTTCTATGAATTTTTTTCACAAAAAAAACCGGAAGAAAAATAACTGAGCTTGAAGCACGATTTCCCCCCCCCCCCCCCCCCCCCCCCCCCCCCCCCCCCCCCGCTTTTTTTTCCATTTCCCGAGAGGCACAACTGCCTCTTGTGGAAGCAAATCAGTGCCTCTATGAGAAGTAAATATGTGCCTCTTGCGAAAGAAAAAAACACATTTTTCTGCTTTTCCGAGAGCCACAGCTGTGCCTCTCGCGGAAGCAAAACTATGTCTCCACGAGAAGCAAATCTATGCCTCTCGTGGAAGAAAAAAAACCCGATTTTTTCCTTTTCCGAGAGGCACAGTTGTGCCTCTCGCGAAAGCAAAATTGTGCCTCCACGAGAAGCAAATTTGTGCCTTTCGTGAAAGGAAAAAGAACATAATTTTTTCTTTTCCGAGAGGCACACCTCGCGAAAGCAAAACTGTGTGTCCACGAGAAGCAAATATGTGCCTCTCACGAAAGAAAAAAAATATGTTTTTCTCTCTTTCCGAGAGGTGCCTCTCGCGGAAGCAAATCTGTGCCTCCACGAGAAGCAAATTTTTGCCTCTTACGGAAGAATTTTTTCCTTATTCAAGAGGCATACTCATGGAAGCAAATTTGTGCCTCTCGCGTAATAAAAAACATGTTCTTTTGCGCAAAAAAAAAAATGGTCTAAAACTTAGGGAAAACCGGGCGAAGCTGAAAATCCGAAAAAAAAACTCATTTAAACCACGAAGACGCGTACAGAAAAATAAAAAAATAAAATCACAAGGGAGCGACCAGCACATGACGCATGTGACACGTGACCCTTGAGGGGCTCCCGCATGGGGTACCCCTCAATTAGTTTCTCAATATAACGACCATGAACTTGATTGAGACTTTGTTAATTCTCAGCTGAGTGAGAATTAACAAAACTGATTATTTTATTACACTTTTGACAAATTACCAGTATCAGGTGTTCCCTCTAGCTGAAAATTTAACAAGCGGCAGCCCACCTTGGTCAATACCTTTTGAAACCGCTAGACTCTAAAGTACATCATTAAATACATCATTACTTCAGGATGAAGACAATGCACTAAAACTGGGCACCATGTATACTAGTAGGATGGTGAAGGAGAAAGTTGTCCAAGCCAGGAAGCAGCGACTTGGCTCCCGGGCTCACCTGAGCCCGGGCATGAACAGTACCTCGATTTAAAATAGAAAAAAAGTTTAAAAAATTTCAATTTTTTTTGTGGTGCAAGATGCTCCTGTGCGTAAACTCCGTGCAAAATTTTGTGAAGTTTGGACATTCGAGGAGCTAGTGGTAAAAAAGACAAATTTCGGATGTCTGAGAAACTTTTGAAAATCACACTGTTCATGCTTGATTTGTCTTTTTTGCCACGAGCTCCTCAAATGTCCAAACTACACAAAATTTTGCACGGAGTTCACGCACAGGAGTATCTTGCACCACAAAAATAATTGGAATTTTTTGAACTTTTTTTCTATTTTAAATTGAGGCACTGTTCACCAGGCTCATCTGAGCCCGGGCTCCGGGTTGAGTTATCGGTCCAAGCTAAGCTTATTTTATACTGAATTACTGATAGGTGAGTCGGTGACCAAGGAGGGTGGAAGAAGGACATATGCTCAGACGCGCATCCTCTTCGCATCGCCTTCAGGCGCGTGCTTGTCGGTCCCATTGCCTGGTTTACTAACCTAGAAACAGAAAATGTGAAGAGGTGTATCAGCGACGGTGCTACGTAGTAGACGATCCACATAACAATATTCTTTTAAAGCCACTTGCTCACATTCTCGTCGGGGACAATGGCGAATCGCTTCGAAGGAGGGACCCAGACCTTAGCTGAAAATATGAAGACATGTCGTAAACTGAACATCAGGAAATGCATGTGCACAGACCTTCCAGCAGAGCTTCATGTAAATGCAAACCTGTCATTGGAGCAGCGTTTGATGACTCCAACTGCTTGCAAGCAGACCCGTCTAGGCTCAGGGCATCGATCATCTTGGGTGTGTTCCTTCACGAGGTGCAATCGTTTTGTCGATTCAATTATCGTACATTATATTCGAAGAAAAAGAACTGATTGGCACGGTCTGGGTGGCAACTGGCAAGTACCTCGTCAAAAAGGAAGAACAACAAACATGTATACTTTATAAATGTTTACCTGTCGATTATTTCACCATGACCAAGCTGTCCACTGGCACCCCTGCCCCATGAGAAAACATTCTTGTTTTCTGTCAGGGCAAGAGTATGCCTCCATCCACAGGCAACCTGTACAATTTTCTGCAATCCACGTACGCATATGCAAATGACACTAAAGATCAAAGCTATATCATAACATCAAATGTGGAATGCATCGTCACATGATTTAATGAAACAGATCATAAACGTTGCAGCCCCAAACCACAACCATATCATTTAGTTAATTTATATGAGCAAACGATTGTGCAAAAAATACTTCACGCACCTGTTCGTCAGGAAAATTCACCTCTACGGGGGAACAGTGATCTACGTTATCGCCGACACCAACTTGGCCAAACTACATATTGAAAATATGGGTCAGGGCAAGAAGAAGAGAGGTGACAACAAGATGTGACCAGACTGGTTTTCTTTCATTGTGCAGATGTAGTTTTTCAAGATAAATCGGTACCAAAAACAAGACCAGCATCAGATAATGAATTGGATACAGGCTGCTGGCAATGGCATATAGCATAACGCTCACGCTTTCAGTGGGTTTTCCTTATCGAACATGCTAATGTGTGTTGGCAGTTGTGTTTCGTAGCAAGCTGAAGCGGTGGGTTGGTTATGGCAAGGCAAAAGAATAACAGATGAATTCTCAAAGAGGTGAGAACTCATAAAGATGCATAATAAGGAGACCAAGTCCTCAGCTTTCATTTCTCTGTGTTTTATGAATCAAATTATACATTAGCAGAGATGCGTACTCACAGAACAGAATGATGAACATCATATTTAACGACCAAATGAATTTGATGTTCATATATAAGAAATTATGTAATTAAAGTTAGATTAATGCAGATAAGGGGATCATATACTATGAAGAAAAATACGAGTATATGACTAATCACCTTGTTCCACCCCCATCCGTAGAGTTTCCCATCTGAAGCGACTGCCATTGTATGCCTCCACCCACCTGCAATCTACACCACCATATCATGTCCTCATGAACCCTTTGAGGGCCTCTTTGATTCACAAGGAAAGTAAAGAAAAACTACATAAATAGGAAATTTTCATATGGTGATACTATTCATGTATTTGATTCAAAGGAATGAACCATAGGGAAAACAGAGGAATTTGTCCTTTGGATTGAGTTCCATAGGAAAAACAAATGAATTGCAATCTACTTAAGCCTCTTTTTTACATTCATGTACACAAAGAACAAGAAAAATGCCATCAGTAGCACAATATTAACTCCATTTTACCGTTGAATATGTTGTAACCTTAATTTAATCATAATTTTTAGGATTCCTGTGTTTTTCCTATTCCTGCGAATCAAACACCCGCTTCTATAGATTTCCGTGTTTTCACAATCCTCTCCTTTCCACAGGCAATCCTATTCTATTCAAGGGTTTTTCCTAATCCCGTATTTATGATATCCTGTGAATCAAACAGGGCCTAAAACTTTTCGAAAAATTGAACCCTTTCAAAACCATTTTCCCAAGTTCTAGCAAATGGACCCCATTATGGAAGTTTAGTATGTTGTATTAGGGAAACTCTAATGGTTCCTCAAAATTTAATTCACAAAAGCACCCCACCTGTGCTTTATGAGGTCATTCTGTAGTTTCAGTAGCATCCCTCCTTTGAATGAACCAAGGATCAAGCATTTGGATCGCTATAGCAAATGGGTAGAAAGAGCCCCCTCGACATTCTGAGATGTTACTTGAATAGGTCATCAGCTACACCGCACTATCGACGAAGTAATCACTCATCATCTTGGCATCGTCATTTGTCCTATTGTGCCACATGTACCTACGACCTGGCTAAAGACATGCTCTAATCCTTCTTCTTCATGCATTATCATCATGATGTCCATTATGAAATCTTCATCATCTTCCTCCTCCTCCGACGATGAGTCCTCAAAGAAATCATGAACATTCATGCTCATCTACCAATATGCATTTAAGACAATTCTTGCGGGGTTGGGCTAAAAATGCCAGTGGAATTTATAAGGTGGAAAAATAAAGGCTTCTACACCTTATCAACGAGTTTCATATTAAGGCTGAAACGAATCCTCTTGATATGGCTGATAGTGTGTCTAAGATAGAGGCTGAAGAGAGTCTTGCGAAGCTTCTCCTAGAGGAAGAGATTAAATGGGCACAAAGTGCTAAAGTACGAGAGGTCGTACAATGAGATAATAACACTCAGTTTTTTTATTTAATTACGAGTGGAAAACATAGGAAAAAGAGAATTGTCGAACCTGAACAGGATGAAGGTACAATAGGTCACGAAAACCTAAAATTGTACATCTCGAATTTCTATAAAAAGCTCTTTGGCGCTCCGATTGAGAATTTTGTTTCTCTGGATGAGAGCACGGTAGGAGATATCCCACTGTTATGTACGGATGAGAACGAGATTCTCAATGCCCCCTTCACGGAAAAGGAGATTTTTGAAGCCATTGGGCAGGTGAAGAATAATAAGGCACCTGGTCCGGATGGATTCCCGGTGGAACTCTATCGGAGGTGTTGGAGGATTATTAAGGGAGACTTTGATGCCCATGTTCCATGATCTTTTCAATGGTCAACTTTAGTTCCAACTCAACTTTGGGACAATTACTATATTGCCTAAGAAGGAAAAGGTTGTTAGAATTGAGCAATTCAGACCCACTTGGCTACTCAATGTTAGTTTTAAGATTTTTACCAAAGTGAGTATGAATCATCTAACGAAGATTGCACATACTGTAGTTAAGCCGACTCATACTGCTTTCATAACATGAAGGCACATCCTTGAGGGCGTTGTTGTCTTGCATGAAACTTTACATGAAATTCATTCGAAGAAACTTAACGGGGTTATCTTCAAAGTGGATTTTGAGAAGGATTATGATAAAGTTGGTCTTTCCTGCAGCAAGCTTTGCGTATGAAGTGCTTCGGCCCTGCTTGGAGGAAGTAGGTTGAGGCTTTTGTACAGGGAGGAAGTGTTGGGGTTAAGGTAAATGATGATGTTGGCCATTATTTCCAGACGCAGAAGGGTTTGCGTCAGGGAGATCCATTGTCTCCAATACTGTTTAATATTATCGCGGATATGTTGGCAATCCTCATTGCTAGAGTCAAGGATGATTGTCATGTAGGGAGGTTAATCCCACATCTCGTTGATGGGGTGTCTCTATCCTACAATATGCTGATGATATTATAATTTTCATGGAACATGATATGGACAAGGCAAGAAATATGAAGTTAGTGTTGTGTCTTTTGAAAAACTGTCGTGACTAAAAATTAACTTCCACAAAAGTGAACTGTTCTGCTTTGGACGCACCAAAGAGGAACATGATAACTACCGACAGTTGTTTGGTTGTGAGATTGGATCTCTCCCGTTTAGTTATCTTGGGATTACAATTCACCACCAAAAATTAACAAACAAAGAATGGAAATATATTGAGGATAGATTTGAAAAGAAGCTTAGCTGTTGGAAGGGCAAGCTTATGTCCTATGGGGGTAGCTAATAATTATCAACTCGGTGCTTACGAGTATGCCTATGTTCATTCTCTCTTTCTTTGAAATACCCGTAGGGGTACGGACAAGATTGGATTTTTATAGACTGCGGTTCTTTTGGCAAAGTGACGAGACTAAAACAAAATATAGGCTGGCTAAGTGGGATATTTTATGTGGGCCGAAGGACCAAGGGGGTTCGGGTATTGAAAACTTAGAGGTTAAGAATAAGTGTTTGCTTAGTAAATGGTTTTATCGGTTATCCTCTGAGCAGGAGGGGGTATGGATACAGATATTGTGAAACAAGTATCTGCATTCCAAGACATTATCTCAAGTAACAGTACATCGTCACCCTTTTGGAAGGGTTTGATGAGAACTACGGTCGCCTTCTTTAATAGAGGTAAGTTTATTATTTGAGACGGACATACAACTCGGTTTTGGGAGGATATTTGTCTCGGAGAGACGTCTCTAGCCTTACAGTATCCAATGCTGTAAAATATTGTATAGCATAAGGAGACATATGTGAGTACAATATTGGGATCGGTTCCCTTAAATATCCAGATCAGGCTAGCACTGGTTGGGGAAAGATGAGTGGCTGCATTTAGTTCGAAGGTTGATGGAGGTCACCTTATCTAATGAGCCAGATTCATTCCGATGGACACTAACTACTCGGGAGTGTTTTCCGTTAAATCAATGTACGTGGACTTGATTAATACTGGACCAATTCCCGGTCTATTCATATCTGGAAATAAAAGTGTCTCTAAAGATCAAGATTTTCATGTGGTTTGTGCATAAGGGTGTGATTATGACCAAGGACAATTTGACAAAACATAGGTGGGAAGATAGTAAGCGTTGTTGTTTTGTGACCACGGGGAAACGATTCAACACATATTTCTTAAGTGCTCACTAGTCACGATATTATGGTGAACAATACATGTGTCCTTTAAGGAACCTCCACCTAATAGTATATCAAATTTGTTTGGTAACTGGTTAGGCGGGGTCGAGCCCAATACGGCGGAACGAATCTGTGTGGGAGTCTATGCATTACTTTGGGTTATTTGGAATTGTCGGAACAATTATGTGTTTAACAAAACAAATATTTAAAAATTTGCAGGTTATCTACCGAGCGTCTGGATGGATCCGTATGTGGTCATTAGTTCACCATGCGGAAGCGAGGGAGTTTATGGCCTATGGGTGGAACCGATGGGAGACGGTAGCACGGGCTACATACAACCGATTTGGATGACCGTCCGATAATAGGATATGTGTGTAGTCATGGTGTCATATCTTTTCCAGTTGTGGCTTTTCGACATGTTTTATTTCTTTTCTCGGCTACCAGAGATGTTATTGGTACTTTGATACTTGATTCGCTTTAATAGATGGTTGTGTGGATCACTTGATGCAGATGCCGTAGGTAATCCTTCTTTTCAAAAAAAAAAACAATATGCCCTTCTTGATTAGAAACTGTTGCGGAAAAGGGAAAATAGAAGAAGAAAAAAGCATATGCGACGAGTTGGGCAAGTCGTCGCGGGGGGTGGAGGGAGCCGGGAAAGGGGCTCGCGGGGGTGGGGGAGCCGGGAAAGGGAGCACAGGTCGGTTGTGGGAGAGGGCATTGTTGGCTCTCCCGGACACGGCCTGAGAGCTCGCCGATGTTAGCTTCAGTAGGCGGCAGTGCTCGAGCTTGGTTGGTGGACGAGCTTGGTTGTCACCATAATCATCAGGACGGTGGGTCGGCGGTGATGGAGGGAGGTGGCCTCGCATGGAAGCTTCGACACCGGAGAACTCCCAAAGAGGGCAGGGACGGGTTGAAGCCTTGACGGGGAGAGGGCGAGCGGTTGCGATTTGAAAAGGAAAAGTTCTCCCGCCTGAATTTCGTAGATCGGGTAGGAGAAGTCTTTTTTTTTTGGCTTGACACAATATTTTTCTAGGATTTAAAAAGATATTGGGGATCGGTTAGAGTACGTTAACTCGCACAATCGGCACCGCTTGGAATAAGCGGGTAGCTATCTCAAAAAACAATCAACGACTCAAAAAAAAAAAAAACTCGCACAATCGGCGGTTTTGGGGACTTAAGATTTCTTTTTTGGATCAGTTAGAGTTGTCCATTTTCCTTTGCGCGAGATTAGAGTTGCCTTAGACTTAGTACCTGAGAAATGGGAACGTCTTTGAGGGCCTCGAGCTTGCGTGGAACTAGATGGTCTTCGAAATCACCATGGCCTAGCTGGCCATACTTGCTCCACCCGTACGTGTACAGACCACCAGAGGACGACACAGCGACCGAGTGGCGCCACCCACACGCAACAAGCATCATCTTTTCTCCCTGGAAGATTCAGAACGCAGAAACTTACAGCAAGCAGTTGGATTAGCACACGTGTAGGGAGAAAATTCCGCAAAAGATTACCCACCTCAACAGAAGAAACTTTTTCCGGGACAGAGCGGTCGTCGCGGTCGGAGAGACCTAGGTTGCCGTATCGACCCCAGCCCCATCCGTAGAGATCGCCATCTTCTGTTATGGCCGTAGTATGCTCGGCACCAGCAGCGATCATTTTTACGCTGACGCCCTGCACACATTCTTCCGTCACTCTCAGTGCAGTGCAGGGTTTGGTATACAAGCTAGGAGCATGATTTTGCTCTCCTATTTGTTACTCCCTCTCTAAAGTAGTGATCTAAACGCTCTTATATTTTTTTACGGAGGGAGTAGTATGTAAAGCAAACTTCCACGGCGGTAATCCATAGATGAGCCGAGACTCATTTGCTCCTCATGAATAGTAAAAAAGTTAAAAAAAAAACTCGTTTCCAAAAATCCAAAAAAATTGGCATCCAAGATGAACGAATGCATTATGAGTGTGCAAATTTTCGTGGGGAAGTGACATTTAAAAAGCTCTACACAAAAAGACAGAATTGGGGTCTCCAAAGTGCCTTTTTTTTAAGTTTCTTTGAGAGCCAATTTTTTTTTTGTCTAGAGCTCCTCAAATGTTATCTTACCATTAAAACTTGCACACTCCCAGTGCACTCGAGCAACTTAGATGCAAAAAGGATCTATGGATGCCAAAAAGTTTCAGAAATTTTGAGATATTTTTGCTATTTTTTGTGATTTTACTGTTCATGGTCGGGGTGTAGATGAGCCCGGGCTTCAAAACGCCACCCTCACTTCCACGGTATATATTGGTTAGGTATAAGATATACTACAATAGAATCCAGAAATATTGATTGATGCAAATATAGATAAATAGTAGTACTCCACAGGCTTCACAGACTTGTTCTTTGCTATATGTTCCAAGTAGTACTCTCTCCGTAAAGGAATATAAGAGCGTTTAGATCACTAAAGGAGTACTACCCAACGGCCTAACATAAGTCTTTAATTTATTTTTTCGAAATGGGCATAAGTCTAATTTAGGACACGTTTATCTAGCGAAAGTTCACTGAGGGAGAATTGCCAGCGAACGCCCCAGTTGTCATGCCAAAAACTAAAATTGTTAAGAATTTATGAGGGACTTGACATGTACTGAAGGGAAAATTGCCATGCGTAGGAAAGAATTGTCAGCGAAACAGTGTATTTTTTTTAAAAAAAAATATCATGCGTCTGATCACAATTCAACGGCTTTAAAGTGGTTCGCTGGGAGCTCTCTCCCAACTAACGTTCACCCATTAGTATTTCCGTAATGCTTACCTCAAAAGCCTTGATCTTTTGCGGGAGCAGCGAGTCTTCATTGTTTCCGAGACCAAGTTGCCCGTTTTGGTTGCGCCCCCAGCTGAAACAAATTAAGCAGCAGCCGGAACGCAGTAGCTGAAGCGCATGAATATTCACATGGCACAATACTGCATGGCAACCTACCTAGCTACCGATGCATGGATGGAACTTTATTGCGTTCGAGGACAATACTAGTATTTATTAAGGTTTTGAGGGTACCTACACGGCTAATACCTACCTATGCACTTGTCCGGTGACGGTGACGGCGAGGCAGTGGCTGTCACCGCAGGCGATCTGCTTGATCTTCATCCCCTGCAGGGCCACGACGGGCTGCGGGTTGAACACATCGCTGGAGTTGCCATGTCCCAGCCTCCCGAAGTCTCCCCTGCAGGCAGCACATGCAGCGCAGCCTCGTCACGTTGTATGAAACTACTGTAGAAGAGATCCAGGAAGTGGAGGCGGCGTGCGGCGTACCATCCCCAGCTGTAGAGCTGCATCTCGTCGTCGGAGTAGGCGGTGGTGTGGTCGGCGCCGCAGATGACGGATGTAATGCGTGGCACGTCGAAGGAGGTCAGCACCGTCGGCACCGGCCGGTCCTCGGAGTCTCCGTGGCCCAGCTGCCCGTCCTCGCCGCGGCCCCAGGAGCACACCATCTGGCCCGCTGCAACACCGCAGCGCCCTCCATCAGACCGACGAGAAGCTTAAGACATGGCAGTAGAGGAGTGGCGGCTTACAGAGCAGTGCGACGGAGTGGTTAGCGCCGGCGGAGATGAGGACGACGGACTGCTCCGGCGCCTCCGGGACCGCCTCGTCGGCCGCCTCCGCCTTCCTCTGTGCGTCCATGTATGAATGAATCACCACGGGTCTCAGCAGCTCGCTCGCTCGCTCGACCAGGTGGAGCGGAACTATGGAATGGAAGCAGTGGAGTGGAGTAGTACAAGTAGAGGGGGAGCAGGACGAGATGGGACGGTTATTAATGTCACCAGGTAGCTTTTATCAAAGCAAGGTACCTCCGCTGTTTCACTCCACTATATACGCACGACGCATCTTGCTCCTCGGTCGACTTTGTCCGAGCGCATCAATGGCGTCGGGCCGTCGGCGCCGCCGCATCCGCTGTACCCGCGTCACCCTGCGGCTGCATCTGCATGGGGCTCTCTCCGGGTCTTCCTGCCTGCGTCACTGCAGATGGATGATATCCCTCGATCTCTTCCCGGGTCGATATCCACGTGCCTTGCCCACAGGCGGAGCTAGAGCAGGGTCAGTCCTGGGGCTGGCCTGGCCTAATTATGATTCTGTGGACCTTTTGTTCGGAAAATCTATAAAACGCACGCACGCGCTTGTTGTTCCTGTTCCACGCGCTACGGAAACAACTCTTTTTTTTAAGTTGCGGCACATTTTATTCAAATCAAACGATAGTTACATCCTGAACTAGGTTTTTTTTTTGCGGGTACATCCTGAACTAGTTCAGCTAAGAGAAAATTCGGAGTATTACTATCCCAAAATTCAGGTAAGAGGGATCACGTTAAAACGGCTCTTTATTGATTTTTTTAGATTACGTCGCATGCCTAAGATGAAACTGTCTTATCAACCGCTGCACATGTGTACAAATACACCTTGTCCCAAGTCCTACACCAAAGACAAATATACGAGTATTACTTCCTGTTGGATCAGTTCTTATCCCTTTGAGTTTGACATGTACCCCGGTTCTACATCTTCGCATGCGAGGAGGTCGAAGAACCAAGCGATCTCTCATCTGGTTGCAAACGGGGAGGAGCGGGCGCTCCAGGGCTACACTTGTGGATGCTGCATTGTGTGACATGGTAGTCGTCGCTGCGACGGGAAGCTGCTCCGCCCCTACTCATGATGTTGTCACCACCGTGTCGAGATGTTGCTCCGCCCCCTGCCCTCAAGATTAGGCGCCATGGCCTTTGTTGATGTGTTGAGACGCTACTCCACTCAAGGTCACATAGGACACCATGGTTGTGCCATGTCCGTTAACTTTCCGCCGCCACCACCGTTGGGGATGCAAATGGTGAGGTGATGATGGTGAACCACGGATGACAACTAGCAAAGAATCACTGAGCATGAAAGAAGTGGAGGCAAGGAAAGCGGATCAAGATCAGGGGAGAGTGCTAGAAAAGGGGGTTAGGGCAACTTTAGTTGATCCCTTAAAAACGGTCAACTCCTTAAAATATTTTGAGGAGTTAACCACACCTAGCAGATCTTCTATCCGGGTTTTTTTTGCGGGGGTCTCCTATCCGGTTAACTCCTCAAAATTTTGGGGAGATAACTCCCAAAACCTTGGCCCCTCTCTCATTTTTAAGCGGCCGCATACATTTCTCGGGAAAAAATTCCCCCTCCCAACTCCCACCTGTGGCGCCATCTCTTCCCGCCTTTGTTGCCCAATCATTACTACAGATCCGTACATCACTGGCTGGCTAAATAGTATCATCACATACGAGCTTCCGGCCGGTCACTGCCTTGGGGTCAATGATGAGTGTCCCTTCACAAACATCAACTTGACAGGTCAATGATAAACATAACCATAGACGGACTAGCAGGTCAGTGTTAACTCTCCTACTGTCTACAAAAGTTGTAGATTACCACTGACTAGCTCTAAACATGTGGTCAGTCAGTGATGTAAATATTTTGGATGGCATCTTGGGGCTGCACTGCTAGCAGTCCAGTAGTAATGGACTACTAGCAGTGTAGCCCCAAGCTGCATAACAATCTAAATCACATTATCAAACACAAATATTTCCAATATTCCATTACATATGCACATATACAAAAAAAAATACAATTTATTTCATGTCATACACATACATTGCATTGGGTATCCTCACATCCAAACAGTTTCATATAATGATCTTCTTATTGGTACATTTTCATTTACAAGATTGGGCATCCTTTTTTGATTTCGACGTAATGCACTATTGAATAGATCCTTCTTGTTGTCGATAGATGGTCCTTGTTCCATTTTAATATCTGGAGAAATAAAAAAAATAGCATGCTGCATGCAATTCATAGCCAGATATCTTCTAATATCCATACCATGTCTTGCTGACCCCTAGCTGATGATATTTCGAGTCAATAATTGGTGCGACTGTAACAGCTATTGACATGAAGACTCCACCTTTTTGTACAGTGCAGCAGCATTTCTTTCGCACTGTACAAAACACTTGTAAAGCAAAGAATGATATGTACAGTGCACAAAAATGTCACAAAAACAACGAGGTGAATATTGTCCTCCTCTATGCAAGGAAGAGCAAAATATACTCAGATAAGCACAAATAAAAGGTAAAAATCAATAATTGATCAACTAGTCTATCAAAGCTATCCACTCAACACTATTAGTTACTCCTACTTGTAATTGAAGTACGATGTATAGCACAATTCATATTGCAAATAATATTTTCGCATTCATATGGAAAAAATATATTTGAACATATAACACAATGACATAGCAATCAGAACATTATTCTTTTTTAACTCTTAGCACAATGGCATTAGACATAGCAATTGGAACATTGTTATTTATGTAATTATTAGCACAATGACATTATCACATAGCAATAGCAACACAATATTTTCATAACTCTTAGCACAATGACAATTTCACATGTATATATGAATATAGCAAATGCAACATAAAGATATTTAGCCATTGTAATACAAAGTGTAGCACAATCCTTATTGCAAACAATATATTCACATGCATAAAGAAAACTAGTTTAGACATTCACACAAAACTTACACAATTGTACTAGAACTCACCATTGTGGCTGTTGCCGCGGCCAACGATCATGCAAGTGATGTCGGCGTCAACGACATCGCTAATTGTGGCATGCAAACATCTATATATATTGATAATCAGAAATGCTTGCACGACGGCCCGGTTCGCCCCGACAACACGTAGCATTTGATCTAGCTGTGAGGCGCGTCGACGACGGTGCGCGGCTATGATATGGTACCATAGATCCGGTGCCGAGGATGGCAGAGGTTGATGTAACGGGGTGGTGGGGAGGGGGGACGACTAGACGATGGGATGGGGCGGCGGAGAAATGGACAGTGCGGCGAGGTGATGTCTACTACACAACTTTATTCTTGTAGACTCGGTTGGGCCTCAAAGCGCAGAGTTTTGTAGGACAACAGCAAATTTCCCTCAAGTGGATGACCTAAGGTTTATCAATCCGTGGGAGGTGTAGGATGAAGATGGTCTCTCTCAAACAACCCTGCAATCAAATACAAGAAATCTCTTGTGTCCCCAACACACCCAATACAATGGTAAATTGTATAGGTGCACTAGTTCGGCGAAGAGATGGTGATACAAGTATAATATGGATGGTAGAAATAGGTTTTTGTAATCTGAAATAATAAAAACAGGCAAGGTAGCAAGTAGCAAATAGCGAGCAAAACGGTATATCAATGCTTAGAAACAAGGCCTAGGTTTCATACTTTCACTAGTGTAATCTCTCAACAGTGCTAACATAATTGAATCATATAACCATCCCTCAACGTGCGACAAAGAATCACTCCAAAGTTCCTAGCAAACGGAGAACATAAGAAGAAATTGTTGTAGGTAGCAAAACCACCTCAAAGTTATCTTTCCGATCAATCTATTGAGCCATCCCTATATGTGTCACAAAACAGCCCTAAAGTTCGTACTAGAATAACACCATATGATACACATCAATCAACTCTAATGTCACCTAGATACTCCAATGTCACCACAAGTATCCGTGAGTTAATTATTCGATATGCATCAAACAATTTCAGATTCATAATATTCAATCCAACACAAAAAACTTCAAAGATTACCCCAAAGTTTTTATCGGAGAAAGTAGGGCAAAAACGTGCATCAACCTCTATGCCTAGATTACCCCAATGTCACCTCGGGAATCCGCAAGTTGATGACCAAAACATACATCAAGTGACTCAATAGAATACCCCATTGTCACCACGGGTATCCACATGCAAGACATACATCAAGTGTTCTCAAATCCAAAATATTCAATCCGATAATAATGAAACCTCAAAGGGAAAGACTCAATTCATCATAACAAAGATAGAGAGGGAAGAACACCATCGGATCCATCAAGATCGTGCCAAATCAAGATCACGAGAGATTGATCAAACACATAGCTACTAGTACATACCCTCAGCCCCGAGGGTGAACTATGACAACCCATAAGTATAGGGGATTGCGACAGTCTTCGAGGGTAGTATTTCACCCAAATTTATTGATTCGACACAAGGGGAGCCAAAGAATATTTGCGAGTGTTAGCAGTTGAGTTGTCAATTCAACCACACCTGGAGAACTAAATATCTGCAGCAAAGTGTTTAGTAGCACAGTAGTAATAGTAGCAATAGTAACAGAGACAGTAACAGTAGCAGTTTTGTAGTGATTGTAAAAGCAGCAGCAACGGAAGTAACTTAGCAAAGATCAATATGCGAAAAGCGTAGGCATTGGATCAGTGATGGATAATTATGTTGGATGACATTCATCATGTAACAGTCACAACCTAGAGCGATACACAATAGCTCCAATTCATCAATGTAATGTAGGCATGTATTCCGTATATAGTCATACATGCTTATAATAAGAACTTGCATGACATCTTTTGTCCTACCCTCCCATGGCAGCGGAGTCCATAAGGAAACTAAGGGATTTTAAGGCATCCTTTTAATAGAGAATCGGAACAAATCATTAACACATGGTGAATACATGAACTCCTCGAATTACAGTCATCCCAGAGAGTATCCCAAACAATTGTCACTATGGGGTCTACGGATCAGAACAATAACAAGTGCATATAACTAGCAGATAGGACCAAGAACTCAAATATATTCATGAAAACATAGAGGGTTCATATCTGAAATCATGGCACTCGGGCCCTAGTGACAAGCATTAAGCATAGCAAAGTCATAGCAACATCAATCTCAGAACATAGTGGATACTAGGGATCAAGCCCTAACAAATTGACTCGATTACATGATAAATCTCATCCAAACCATCACCGTCCAGCAAGCCTGCGGAGAAATTACTCACACCCGGTGGTGAGCATCATGAAATTGGTGATGGAGGATGGTTGATGATGACGATGGCGACGAATCCCCCTCTCTGGAGCCCCGAACGGACTCCAGATCAGCCCTCCCGATGAAGAACAGGAGGTGGCGGCGGCTCCGTATCGTAAAATGCAATGAAACTTCTTCTCTTATATTTTTCTCAGGGAAAGAGTATTTATAGCGTTGGAATTAGGTCAGATGGCCACCTGTGGGCCCCACTAGGTATCCCAGCGCGCCTCGGGGGGGTCACACCCTGTTGCCTTGTGGGCAACAGGTGGCCCCTACTACTTGTGAGCTGCGTTAGGATTTCCCCGAAGAGGAGGGGATGATGCAGTACAGTAGAGATAAGTATTTCCCTCAGTTATGAAACCAAGGTTATCAATCCAGTAGGAGAATCACGCAACAACTCGTTAGCAGCACCTGCACACAAAATAACAAATCCTTGCACCCAACGCGAACAAGGGGTTGTCAATCCCTTGACGGTTAATTGCAAGATTAAATTGTATGGTGATAGATAGATAGATAGAACAAAAATACAAAATAAAATAAATAAAGTAAAATTGCAGCAAGATATTTTTGGGATTTTTAATATATGATAAAGGTAGACCCGGGGGCCATAGTTTTCACTAGAGGCTTCTCTCTTGAAAATAGCATACGGTGGGTAAACAAATTACTGTTGGGCAATTGATAGAAAAGCAAATAATCATGACGATATCCAAGGCAATGATCATGTATATAGGCATCATGTCCGAGACAAGTAGACCGACTCCTGCCTGCATCTACTACTATTACTCCACACATCGACCGCTATCCAGTATGCATCTAGAGTATTAAGTTCATAAAGAACGGAGTAACGCCTTAAGCAAGATGACATGATGTAGACAAAGTAAACTCACGCATGAATAAACCCCATCTTTTTATCCTTAATAGCAACGATACAATACGTGTCATGTCCCCTACTGTCACTGGGATTGAGCACCGCAAGATCGAACCCATTACAAAGCACCTCTCCCATTGCAAGACAAATCAATCTAGTTAGCCAAACCAAATCAATAGATCGGAGAGAAATACGAAGCTATAACAATCATGCATAAAAGAGTTCAGAGAAAACTCAAATAATATTCATGGATAATCTGATCATAAACTCACAATTCATCGGATCCCAACAAACACACCGCAAAAAGTGATTACATCTGATAGAACTCCAAGAACATCGAGGAGAACATTGTATTGAAGATCAAATAGAGAGAAGAAGCCATCTAGCTACTAACTATGGACCCGTAGGTCTGTGGTAAACTACTCACGCATCATCGGAAGGGCAGCAAGGTTGATGTAGAGCCCCTCCGTGGTCGAATCCCCCTCCGGCAGAGTGCCGGAAAAGGCCTCCAGATGGGATCTCTCGAGAACAGGAACTTGCAGCGGCAGAAAAAGTATTTCGTGGACTCCTTTGTTGGTTTCCCGATTTTAGAGAATTTATAGAGGTGGAATTATGTCAAACGGAGCAGAGGTGGAATTTTAGAGAACAGGAACCACTGCTCCATCTTCTCGTCCCCTCCCGAAGCTTCCAGGGTCTCTTATGTCCAGAAAAAAATCTCCAAAAATTCTCGTGGCATTTGGACTTCGTTTGGTACTGATATTCTGAAAAACCAAAAATAGGCAAACAGCAACTGGCACTGGCACTTAGTTAATAGGTTAGTCCCAAAAAATGATATATAATTGCTTGTAAATGTATATAAACATCCAAGATTGATACTATAATAGCATGGAACAATAAAAAATTATTGATACGTTGGAGACATATCAAGCATCCCCAAGCTTAATTCCTGCTCGTCCTCGAGTAGGTAAATGATAAAAACAGAATTTTTGATGTGGAATGGTACCTATCTTATTCATCATATACTCTTTTCTTTTGTAGCATGGACATTTGGACTTGAATGATTCAAAGCAATAGTCTATAGTTTGACATGAAGACATAAATTCTCAAGCATACTAACAAGCAACCATGTCTTTCAAAATATCAACGCTAAAGAAAGCTATCCCTAGCCCATTATGCTCAATCATTGATCCATTCATGAAACACACTCAATATTAGCTACACCCAATGCACAAGTATGACAATAGTGCTCTCTAGTTGGTGCTTTATAAGAGAAGATGGAGACTCAAAATAAAAATAAAAATTGCATAAAAGTAAATAGATAGGCCCTTCGCAGAGGGAAGCAGAGATTTGCAGAGGTGCCAGAGCTCAAGGCTTAAATTAGAGAGATAAAATTATTTTGAGAGGCATGCTTTTCCTGTCAACGAAAACGACCGAGAATTCCCAATATCTTCCATGCTAGACACATTATAGGCGGTTCCCAAACAGAAAATAAAGTTTATTTCCTTTCCACCATTCTTTCACAATCCATGGCTAGCCGTATCCACGGGTGCCTTCCATACCAACACTTTCCAAGGAATTTATTATTATCATCATATTATTATTATTTTTTCATTTTGGGACTGGGCATCCCTATTACCTTGCCACTTTCTCGTGCAATGACAAGTGAATAAACACTCATCGTGAGAATAACACACCTAGCATGGAAAATATTGGCCACCCCCTGCCGCTTCATGAGCGATACGGGCATACAAAACGGAAAATTGTTTTGAAAAAACAGAGTTGGCACATGCAAATTTACTTGGAACGGCATGGAAATACCGCATATAGGTAGGTATGGTGGACTCATTTGGCACAACTTTGGGTTTAAGGAGTTGGATGCACAAGCAGCATTCCCGCTTAGTACAAATGAAGGCTAGCAAATAGATTGAGAAGTGACCAACCAAAAAGCGAAAACGGTCATAAACATGCATTGAACATAACTAACACTGAATAATGCACCATAAGTAGGATATAATTTCGTTGCATAACTATTGACTTTATGTGCATGCATAGGGAATCACAAACCTTAACACCAATATTCTTACTAAATCACAATTACTCACTAACATGACTCACATATTATCATCTCCATATCGCAAAACTATTGCAAGGAATCAAGCTTATCATATCCAATGATCTATATGAAAGTTTTTATTATATCCCTCTTGAATATTCATCACTTTTCGACCAAATTCATATCTTGTGCAAATTAGCATTACTATTATCAACTCTCAAAAAGATATAAGTGAAGCATGAGAGTGCAAATATTTCTTCAAAATTTAATCTTATCAACTCTCAAAATAATATAAGTGAAGCATGAGAGTGCAAATATTTCTTCAAAATTTAATCTTATCAACTCTCAAAATAATATAAGTGAAGCATGAGAGTTCAAATGTTTCTTCAAAATATAGTCACCGCCATGTTAAAAAAGATTTAAGTGAAGCACTAGAGCAACTGCCTAGCTCAAAACATATAAGTGAAGCACATAGAGTATTCTAATAAATCATGATAAATGTGTGGCTCTCTCAAATAAGTGTGTCCAGCAAAGATGATTGTGACAAACTAAAAAGCAAACAAAGCAAAGACTCATATAATACACGACGCTCCAAGCAAAACTCATGATATGTGACGAATAAAAATATAGCTCCAAGTAAAATTACCGATAGTTGGTAGAAGAAAGAGGGGATGCCTTCCGGGGCATCCCCAAGCTTAGTTGCTTGGGAGTACTTGAATATTACCTTGGGGTGTCTCAGGCATCCCCAAGCTTAGGCTCATTCCACTCCTTATTCCTTCATCCATCGTGATCTCACCCAAAACTTGAAAACTTCAATCCCACAAAACTCAACAAAACCTTCGTGAGATCCGTTAGTATAATAAAGAAAATCACTACTTTAAGTACTGTTGCAAACCCATTCATATTTTATTTTTGCATTATACCTACTGTATTCTAACTTCTCCATGGCTTATACCCCCCGATACAATCTATAGTTTCATCAAAACAAGCAAAACAATGCATCAAAAACAGAATCTGTCAAAAACAGAACAGTCTATAGAAATCTGAATATTGACCATACTTCTGTAACTCCAAAAATTCTGAAAAATTAGGACAACGTGGGAAATTTGTATATTAATCTTGTATAAAAATTCAGAATTTTATTACGTTCCAGTAAAAAACCAAAATTCCAGCACTGGACGCAAAAGTTTCTGTTTTTGCACAGGATCAAAGCAACTATCATCCAAATCATCCCAAAGGCTTTACTTGGCACAAACACTAATTAAAACATAAAAACACAATCATAACAGTAGCATAATTGTGTGCACACAAGAAAACAGAAACTAAAAGCAAAAATTTATTTTATTCATTGGGTTGCCTCCCAACAAGCACTATTGTTTTATGCCCCTATCTAGGCATAATGCATAGTTTCAAGTATTGTCATCTTTGGTTTTAGTTCCATAGGTGGCCCTCATGATTGATTCATATGGTGGCTTAATTCTAGTTCTAGGAAAGTGTTCCATACCCTTCTTTAATGGAAACTGAAATTTTATATTCCCTTCTTTCATGTCAATAACGGCACCTATGGTTCGTAAGAACGGTCTACCAAGTATTATGGGGCAAGACGGATTGCAATCAATGTCAAGTACAATAAAATCAACGGGCACATAGTTCCTATTTGCAAGAATAAGAACATCATTAATTCTACCCAAAGGCTTTTTAATAGTAGAATCCGCCAAGTGCAAATTAAGAGAACATTCATCCATATTGGTAAAACCTAGCACATCACATAGAGATTTTGGAATTGTGGAAACGCTAGCACCCAAATCACATAAATCATTGCACTCATAATTTTTAATTTTAACTTTAATGGTAGGTTCCCACTCATCATATAATTTTCTAGGAATTGAAATTTCTAGTTCTAGCTTTTCTTCTAACGCTTTCATCATTGCTTCTACAATGTGTTTAGTAAAAACCTTATTTTGTTCATAAGCGTTGGATGAATTTAGCATGGATTGTAACAAAGAAATACATTCAATCAAAGAACAACTATCATAATTAAAGTCTTTATAATCCAAGAGAGTGGGCACATCACTAGTTAAAGTTTTTACCTCTCCAAACCCACTTTTATCAAAATTTTCATCAAGATTTTCGCCCTCCGAATTATGGGGACGCCTTCTAGCTAAAGTTGACTCTTCTTCAGTCCCTTTTTCATCAAGTTTTATATTGCTAAACAAGGAATCAATAGATGAAACACCAATCATTTTAATATCCTCATCATTACTAAGTGCTAATGATTCCGGCTTAGCTGCCATTTGATTTACTAGCGTAGCTTGCGCATCAGAAATTTTTCCAAGCAAATTTTCAGTAAGAGCAAATTGAGATTGAAGATTAGCAACTTCTTCACTAACATCATCGAGTTGTTTTGCAATGGCGTCCAACAAAGTAGAGTGTTCTTTGAGTTCTTCGGTAAAAAAATTGTTGTGCTCAAACTGCGTAGTAATGTAATCTTTAGTGTTTTTCTCGATTTCGGCCAAAATTTTATGATAAGAGGTATCATGATAATTTCTCGAGGCATCACGATTAGGCAAACAAGATAACAAGCAAGCAAAGAAGCAAACAAGAAAAAGGCAAACATAAAATATTTTTGTATTTTTGTAAAAACTTTTTAGAAGTGGGGGAGATGAAAACGAGAGGCAAAGGCAAATAAAATAAATGCAAGGAGATGAAAGTTTATGCGTAGGTACTTGATAGATGTTGATGATGTCTCCCCGGCAACGACGCCAGAAATTCTTCCTGCTAGTTGTGAGCTGCGTTGGTTTTTCCCCGAAGAGGAGGGGATGATGCAGTACAGTAGAGATAAGTATTTCCCTCAGTTATGAAATCAAGGTTATCAATCCAGTAGGAGAATCACGCAACAACTCGTTAGCAGCACCTGCACACAAAATAACAAATCCTTGCACCCAACGCGAACAAGGGGTTGTCAATCCCTTGACGGTTAATTGCAAGATTAAATTATATGGTGATAGATAGATAGATCAAACAAAAATACAAAATAAAATAAATAAAGTAAAATTGCAGCAAGGTATTTTTGGGATTTTTAATATATGATAAAGGTAGACCCGAGTGCCATAGTTTTCACTAGAGGCTTCTCTCTTGAAAATAGCATACGGTGGATAAACAAATTACTGTTGGGCAATTGATAGAAAAGCAAATAATCATGACGATATCCAAGGCAATGATCATGTATATAGGCATCACGTCCGAGACAAGTAGACCGACTCATGCCTGCATCTACTACTATTACTCCACACATCGACCGCTATACAGCATGCATCTAGAGTATTAAGTTCATAAAGAACGGAGTAACGCCTTAAGCAAGATGACATGCTGTAGACAAAGTAAACTCATGCATGAATAAACCCCATCTTTTTATCCTTAATAGCAACGATACAATACGTGTCATGTCCCCTACTGTCACTGGGATTGAGCATCGCAAGATCGAACCCATTACAAAGCACCTCTCCCATTGCAAGATAAATCAATCTAGTTGGCCAAACCAAATCAATAGATCGGAGAGAAATACGAAGCTATAACAATCATGCATAAAAGAGTTCAGAGAAAACTCAAATAATATTCATGGATAATCTGATCATAAACTCACAATTCATCGGATCCCAACAAACACACCGCAAAAAGTGATTACATCGGATAGAACTCCAAGAACATCGAGGAGAACATTGTATTGAAGATCAAATAGAGAGAAGAAGCCATCTAGCTACCAACTATGGACCCATAGGTCTATGGTAAACTACTCACGCATCATCGGAAGGGCAACAAGGTTGATGTAGAGCCCCTCCGTGGTCGAATCCCCCTCCGGCAGAGTGCCGGAAAAGGCCTCCAGATGGGATCTCTTGAGAACAGGAACTTGCGGCGGCGGAAAAAGTATTTCGTGGACTCCTCTGTTGGTTTCCCGATTTTAGAGAATTTATAGAGGCGGAGTTAGGTCAAACGGAGCCACGTGGGCCCCACGAGCCACCAGGGCGCGCCCCTCCCCCAGGGCGCGCCGTGGTGCCTCGTGGGCCACTGCTCCATCTTCTCGTCCCCTCCTGAAGCTTGCAGGGTCTCTTATGTCCTGGAAAAAATCTCCAAAAAAATTCGTGGCATTTGGACTTCGTTTGGTACTGATATTATGAAAAACCAAAAACAGGCAAAAAACAGCAACTGGCACTGGGCACTAAGTTAATAGGTTAGTCCCAAAAAATGATATATAATTGCTTGTAAGTGTATATAAAACATCCAAGATTGATACTATAATAGCATGGAACAATCAAAAATTATAGATACGTTGGAGACGTATCAAGCATACCCAAGCTTAATTCCTGCTCGTCCTCGAGTATGTAAATGATAAAAACAAATTTTTTGATGTGGAATGCTACCTATCATATTCATCATATATTCTTTTCTTTTGTAGCATGGACATTTGGACTTGAATGATTCAAAGCAATAGTCTATAGTTTGACATGAAGACATAAATTGAAAGAACATGCGCTGCCCCCATGTTTGGTTTTGGTAATTGATGACAATCCCTATGGACTAATGGTTGCCTTGAGTTATATTTGAAGGGTTTGTCCATAGGCTTTTCTTGAAGTACATTTGTTGGTTTCAAGGAGATTTTGAGATGATCAAGGTGGTTATTCATGGAGTTATCCAAAGATTGGTCATGTAAGAGATGAGCCTATTGCAAGCATGTCTTGAAGAAGAAGATTGTGTGGACATTCATGTTTACCTTCAAGACATCATCTTAATGAAGAGAATTGGAAGAACATGCGCTACCCCCATGTTTGGTTTTGGTAATTGATGACAATCCCTATGGACTAATGGTTGCCTTGAGTTATATTTGAAGGGTTTGTCCATAGAAGATTCAAGGTTGATCAAGACTAAATATGAAGAGTGATTCAAGTTGATCAACACACAAAGCGTAGAAGATGTACCGAGTGGGATCAAGTGATCTCACGGTATGGTAAGCATTGTCCATTACGCTTTGTGTACTAACCCATGTTCTATGCAAGAGTTCTTTGTGGGGTTAGGTTTGTTTCCATGGACGTGCATCAAAAGGAAGATTTCATACAACCCATGGAGGATGACATCAAGTGGTGATCGTCATCAAGATTGCGGTGTGCAAGTTCAAGTGGAGCATCACGAAGAGATCACATGCTTGAAGCTTGCCGTCCATTGTGGTGACAATGGACTTGTGAAGATGTGCCGAAGAGTGGCTCACCCATAGTGGAGTATGGGGGAGCAATCTACTAGTCTTCATCGAGCCGACGCAATCAAGAAAGGTGGTCCAACTTGAGGAGGTCAAGATCGTCATCATCTAGCTCAAGTGGACTATGCGCAAGGCAAAGGTTTGCCCTTGATAGGTTTTCTATTTTACCGGTCTCATGGTGGTAGTTGGGAGACCGGGTTATAGGATCGATAGCCGTACTATCAAGGGGGGCTCTCAAGTGAGTAGCTTGATCGTATCGTTCGTAGAGAGCTCAAACCATTGCATCATTGCATCATCTTTCTTGGTTCTTGTTTGGTGTTTCTCTTTGTGAGTTTTTGAGCTTATGGTCATCTTCATGACAAGCTCGAGTTCATCGAAAACGGAGTTCATATATGCATCTCCTATGATGTTTTCGATGTTGGAGTTTATGCCGGTTCTTCATTCATAGAGGTTTCTCATCTCTATATCTTAGGCATATCTCCCCTGCCACTTCTTATTATAACCAGTCGCTGTTGGATAGTATTTGTCGTCATCTATCCAACAAGCTTGAGTTTGCTCAATTCGGAGCTCATTTGCAGAAGTTATGGCAGTTTTAGTCTCTGGGCAGTTTTCTTGTCACCCAAGCGGTAGTACCGCTCGGTACCACGGTAGTACCGCTTATGCGGTAGTACCGCTGTGGTCTACCGCAACGAGTACCGCTTGTGGGAATTTCTTCTGTTGCCCATTCTTGGTGAGCGGTAGTAGCACGGTAGTACCGCTTATGCGGTACTTCCGCTTTCTACTACCGCTTCCAGTACCGCTTGCTGAAATTCTTCTGGTGCCCTGTTTTTCCTTAGCGGTAGTAGAGCGGATGTTGGGCGGTAGTACCGCTTGCGGCGGTAGTACCACTCCAGTACCGCTCCACTACCTCGTTTCTGGGCTGTTCTACGAACCTTTGCGGTAGTACCGCTTGTGGGGGCGGTAGTACCACTTTGTGCGGCACTACCGCGCTCCTGTGCTTGCTGTACTCACTGGCTTCGGCTGGTAGTACCGCTCTAAGCGGTAGTACCGCTCCTTGGAGCAGTAGTACCGCTTGAGTGCGTCCAGCACAGGTAACGGTTCGATTTGGTGGGGGGGTTATAAAAGGGGGTCTTCTTCCCCCTTGCCCCCAATGGTTCTTTTATCCCCTTGCAGCTCTCTCTCCTCCATTGTTGACCTTCTAGAGCTTTGCTATCTCTCCATCCCTCCAATGATTCTTGCTCCTTCTTGAGGGAATAGAGAGAGGAGATCTAGATCCATCTTTCCACCAATCACTTTCTCCTCTATGTGAGGGAAACCTTGTGGATCTAGATCTTGGAGTTCTTGGTGTTCTCCTTGTTCTTCCTCTCACTTTCCTCCATAGCTTTTGTTGCTTTGGTGGGATTTGAGAGAGAGGGACTTGAGCACTTCGTGTGTTCTTGCCATTGCATTAGTTGCATCGGTTTGAGTTCTCCACGGTGATATGTGGAAGTTAGTAGTTGAGAAGCTTATTACTCTTGGGTGTTTGAGCACCCTAGAGCTTGTTCCTCTTGGGTGCCTTGGCGCCCTAGACGGCTTGGTGGTGCCTCGGAGCTCAATCATTGTGGTGTAAAGCTCCGGGCAAGCGTCGGGGTCTCCAATTAGGTTGTGGAGATCGCCTCGAGCAATTTGTCGGGTACCGGTGACCGCCTCCAAGGGTTGCCAAAGTGTACGGGTTCGGTGACAACCCTCAAGGGTTGCCATTTGTACGGGTTCGGTGACCGCCCTCAAGGGTCCCTTAGTGGAATCACGGCACCTTGCATTGTGCGAGGGCGTGAGGAGAATACGGTGGCCCTAGTGGCATTGTTGGGGAGCATTGTGCCTCCACACCGCTCTAACGGAGATTAGCATCCGCAAGGGTGTGAACTTCGGGATACATCGTCGTCTCCGCGTGCCTCGGTTATCTCTTACCCGAGCCCTTTACTTATGCACTTTACTTTGTGATAGCCATATTGTTTCTAGTTATATATCTTGCTATCACTTAGTTGTTTATCTTGCTTAGCATAAGTTGTTGGTGCACATAGGTGAGCCTAGTCGATTTAGGTTTTGTGCTTGACAAATTAAACGCTAGTTTTATTCCGCATTTGTTCAAGCCTAAACCATAATTATTTTAAAGCGCCTATTCACCCCCCACTCTAGGCGACATCCACGATCTTTCATAAATACTCGAGCATACTAACAAGCAACCATGTTTTTCAAAATATCAACGCTAAAGAAAGCTATCCATAGCCCATTATGCTCAATAATTGATCCATTCATGAAACACACTCAATATTAGCTACATCCAATGCACAAGTATGACAATAGTGGTCTCTAGTTGGTGCTTTATAAGAGAAGATGGAGACTCAAAATAAAAATAAAAATTGCATAAAAGTAAATAGATAGGCCCTTCGCAGAGGGAAGCAGAGATTTGCAGAGGTGCCAGAGCTCAAGGCTTAAATTAGAGAGATAAAATTATTTTGAGAGGCATGCTTTTCCTGTCAACGAAAACGACCGAGAATTCCCAATATCTTCCATGCTAGACACATTATAGGTGGTTCCCAAACAGAAAATAAAGTTTATTTCCTTTCCACCATTCTTTCACAATCCATGGCTAGCCGTATTCACGGGTGCCTTCCATACCAACACTTTCCAAGGAATTTATTATTATCATCATATTATTATTATTTTTCATTTCGGGACTGGGCATCCCTATTACCTTGCCACTTTCTCGTGCAATGACAAGTGAATAAACACTCACCGTGAGAATAACACACCTAGCATGGAAAATATTGGCCACCCCCTGCCGCTTCATGAGCTGTACGGGCACACAAAACGGAAAATTGTTTTGAAAAATTAGAGTTGGCACATGCAAATTTACTTGGAATGGCATGGAAATACCGCATATAGGTAGGTATGGTGGACTCATTTGGCACAACTTTGGGTTTAAGGAGTTGGATGCACAAACAGCATTCCCGCTTAGTACAAATGAAGGCTAGCAAATAGATTGAGAAACGACCAACCAAAAAGCAAAAACGGTCATAAACATGCATTGAGCATAACTAACACTAAATAATGCAACATCAGTAGGATGTAATTTCGTTGCATAACTATTGACTTTATGTGCATGCATAGGGAATCAAAAACCGTAAAACCAATATTCTTACTAAATCACAATTACTCACTAGCATGACTCGCATATTATCATCTCCATATCACAAAACTATTGCAAGGAATCAAACTCATCATATCCAATGATCTATATGAAAGTTTTTATTATATCCCTCTTGAATATTCATCACTTTGGGACCAAATTCATATCTTGTGCAAATTACCATTACTATTATCAACTCTCAAAAAGATATAAGTGAGTGCAAATATTTCTTCAAAATTTAATCTTATCAACTCTCAAAATAATATAAGTGAAGCATGAGAGTTCAAATATTTCTTCAAAATATAGTCACCGCCGTGCTCAAAAAAATTTAAGTAAAGCACTAGAGCAACTACCTAGCTCAAAAGATATAAGTGAAGCACATAGAGTATTCTAACAAATCATGATAAATGTGTGGCTCTCTCAAATAAGTGTGTCCAGCAAAGATGATTGTGATAAACTAAAAAGAAAAGCAAAGACTCATATAATACACGACGCTCCAAGCAAAACTCATGATATGTGATGAATAAAAATATAGCTCCAAGTAAAATTACCGATAGTTGGTAGAAGAAAGAGGGGATGCCTTCCGGGGCATCCCCAAGCTTAGGCTCTTGCCACTCCTTATTCCTTCATCCATCGTGATCTCACCCAAAACTTGAAAACTTCAATCACACAAAACTCAACAAAACCTTCGTGAGATCCGTTAGTATAATAAAGCAAATCACTACTTTTTGTACTGTTGCTAACCCATTCATATTTTATTTTTGCATTATACCTACTGTATTCTAACTTCTCCATGGCTTATACCCCCTGATACAATCCATAGTTTCATCAAAACAAGCAAAACAATGCATCAAAAACAGAATGTGTCAAAAACAGAACAGTCTGTAGCAATCTGAATATAGACCATACTTCTGTAACTCCAAAAATTCTGAAAAATTATTTCAACGTGGGAAATTTGTATATTAATCATGTATAAAAAATTCAGAATTTTATCACGTTCCAGTAAAAAACCAAAATTCCAGCACTGGACGCAAAAGTTTCTGTTTTTGCATAGGATCAAAGCAACTATCATCCAAATCATCCCAAAGGCTTTACTTGGCACAAACACTAATTAAAATATAAAAACACAATCATAACAGTAGCATAATTGTGCAAACACTCAAAAAGAGAAGATAAAAAGCAAAAAAAATATATTTTATTCATTGGGTTGCCTCCCAACAAGCGCTATTGTTTTATGCCCCTAGCTAGGCATAATGCATAGTTTCAAGTATTGTCATCTTTGGTTTTAGTAATCTTTGTAGGAGTTTTCTCAAACCGAGGAGATTCTTTACGCTTCCCATTATTCTCAGGAAATGAGGCCATTTTAAGGTCTAGAATATCCAATCGCTTATTGCATAGAGTAATCAAAGTGTTCATGCGATTGAGGTTTCCACTAATATTTTTGAGAGGTTCGTTAGACTTTTGCAACTAAACCAAATTTTTCTGCATGTCACCCAATTTGTCTAATATTTGAGCCCCCTCTTGAGTAAAAGCAAAACCATTTTGTGGTGGTGGAGTCCCCAATATACCCTCTATTATTTCATAGGTAGTATTGGTCTCACTCTCAATAAAATTCCCTTTTGCGGCAAAATCCAAAAGTTGTCTATGATGCATGGTTAAACCTATACAGAAATTGTGAAGAAAAATTTTCACATCCCCTTTTATAGAGCAAACACGGTAGGATTCCATTAACCTATACCAAGCATCCTTAAGATTTTCTCCTTGTTTTTGTTTGAAATAAAGCACTTCAAAATCCGGTGACAAAGGAGGGATAGTTATGCTAGTCATGATGACAAGGTGAACCAATCAAGCAAAAAGGCAAACGGAAAATATTTTTGTAAAAAAAATTAGAAGTGGGGGAGATGAAAACGAGAGGCAAAGGCAAATAAGATAAATGCAAGGAGATGAAAGTTTATGCGTAGGCACTTGATAGATGTTGGTGATGTCTCCCCGGCAACGGTGCCAGAAATTCTTCCTGCTACTTGTGATCTGCGTTGGTTTTTCCCCGAAGAGGAGAGGATGATGCAGTACAGTAGAGATAAGTATTTCTCTCAGTTATGAAACCAAGGTTATCAATCCAGTAGGAGAATCACGCAACAACTCATTAGCAGCACCTGCACACAAAATAACAAATCCTTGCACCCAACGCGAACAAGGGGTTGTCAATCCCTTGGCGGTTAATTGCAAGATTAAATTTTATGGTGATAGATAGATAGATCGAACAAAAATATAAAATAAAATAAATAAAGTAAAATTGCAGCAAGGTATTTTTAGGATTTTTAATATATGATAAAGGTAGACCCGGGGACCATAGTTTTCACTAGAGGCTTCTCTATTGAAAATAGCATACGGTGGGTAAACAAATTACTGTTGGGCAATTGATAGAAAAGCAAATAATCATGACGATATCCAAAGAAATGATCATGTATATAGGCATCACGTCCGAGACAAGTAGACCGACTCATGCCTGCATCTACTACTATTACTCCACAGATCGACCGCTATCCAGCATGCATCTAGAGTATTAAGTTCATAAAGAACGGAGTAACGCCTTAAGCAAGATGACATGATGTAGACAAAGTAAACTCACGCATGAATAAACCCCATCTTTTTATCCTTAATAGCAACGATACAATACGTGTCATGTCCCCTACTGTCACTGGGATTGAGCACCGCAAAATCGAACCCATTACAAAGCACCTCTCCCATTGCAAGATAAATCAATCTAGTTGGCCAAACCAAATCAATAGATCGGAGAGAAATACAAAGCTATAACTATCATGCACAAAAGAGTTCAGAGAAAAATCAAATAATATTCATGGATAATCTGATCATAAACTCACAATTCATTGGATCCCAACAAACACAACGCAAAAAGTGATTACATCGGATAGAACTCCAAGAACATCGAGGAGAACATTGTATTGAAGATCAAATAGAGAGAAGAAGCCATCTAGCTACTAACTATGGACCCATAGGTCTGTGGTAAACTACTCACGCATCATCGGAAGGGCAGCAAGGTTGATGTAGAGCCCCTCCGTGGTCGAATCCCCCTCCGACAGAGTGCCGGAAAAGGCCTCCAAATGGGATCTCTCAAGAACAGGAACTTGCGGGGGCGAAAAAAGTATTTCGTGGACTCCTCTGTTGGTTTCCCGATTTTAGAGAATTTATAGAGGCAGAGTTAGGTCAAACGGAGCCACGTGGGCCCCACGAGCCACCAGGGCGTGCCCCACCCCCCAGGGCGCGCCGTGGTGCCTCGTGGGCCACTGCTCCATCTTCTCGTCCCCTCCCAAAGCTTCCAGGGTTTCTTATGTCCAGAAAAAAATCTCCAAAAAGTTTCGTGGCATTTGGACTTCGTTTGGTACTGATATTCTGAAAAACCAAAAACAGGCAAAAAACAACAACTGGCATTGGGCACTAAGTTAATAGGTTAGTCCCAAAAAATGATATATAATTGCTTGTAAGTGTATATAAAACATCCAAGATTGATACTATAATAGCATGGAACAATCAAAAATTATAGATATGTTGGAGACGTATCAGTGTGCAGGTGCGCTTAACGGAATTTTGGTTGGTTCTCCTACTGGATTGATAACCTTGGTTCTTAACTAAGGGAAATACTTATCTCTACTGTACTGCATCATCCTCTCCTCTTCGGGGAAATACCAACGCAGACTACAAGTAGCAGGAAGAATTTCTAGCGCCGTTTCCGGGGAGACATCATCAAAATTACCAAGTACCTTCGCACAAATTATCATTCACTTGCATTTACTTTATTTGCCTTTTATTTGCATTTGCTTCTCGTTTTCACCTCCCCACTACTAATTATATTTTAAAAAAACACAAAAATATTTTATTTGCTTGTTTGCTAGTTTTGTCACTATGTCATTAGAAGAATTTCGTGATAGTTTCTATAGCAGAAGATTGTCTGAAATTGAAAATGTTACTAAGAGTTTTATGACCTCGCAATTTGAGCAAAATAAATTCTTTTCCGAAGAGCTTGAGGAACACTCTAGCTTGTTGGATGCCATTAATAAACAACTTGAAGATGTTAATTTAGAAGTATCAAACCTTCAGGCTCAACTTGCTAATACTGAAAAATTACTAGAAATTTTTTTCAGATAAACAAACAACTCTAGTAAATTGGTTGGCTGCCAAACCGGAATCAGTACCTAGTAATGATGAAGATATTCAAATGATTGGTGTCACTCCTATTGAATCATTATTTAGTAACATAAAACTTGATGAAAAGGGGACCGGAGAAGAGTCAACTTTAGATAGAAGGAGTCCCACTTGCTTGGAGGGCGATAATCTTGATCATAAAAATGAAAAAAGTGGGTTTGGAGAGGTCAAAACTTTAAATAGTAATGCACCCACTACTTTGGATTACAAGGACTTTAATTATGATAGTTGTTCTTAAATTGAGTGTATTTCCTTGTTGCAATCCATGATTAGTTCACCAAATGCATATGACCAAAATAAGGCTTTCACTAAACATATTGTAGAAGCCATGATGAAAGCATATGAAGAAAAACTTGAGTTGGAAGTATCAATTCCTAGAAAATTACAAGATGAATGGGAACCTACTATTAAAATAAAAATTAAAGATTATGAATGTAATGCTCTTTGTGATCTTGGTGCTAGCGTTTCCACTATACTAAAGTCTTTGTGTGATGTGCTAGGTCTCACCGACATGGATCCTTGTTCCCTTAATTTGCATCTTGCGTATTCTACTATTAAAAAGCCATTGGGTAGAATAAATGATGTTCTTATTCTTGCAAATAGAAATTATGTACCCATGGACTTTATTGTTCTTGACATTGAATGCAATCCTTCTTGCCCCATAATACTTGGTAGGCCTTTTCTTCGAACTATTGGTGCTATTATTGATATGAAAGAAGGTAATATAAGATTTCAATTTCCACTAAATAAAGGGTTGGAACACTTCCCTAGAAAAAGAATTAAAGCACCTTATGAATCCATTATGAGGGCCACTTATGGAATTAACTTTAAGGATGACAACACTTGAAACTATGCATTATGCCTAGCTAGGGGCATAAAACAATAGCGCTTGTTGGGAGGCAACCCAATGAATAAAATAAATTTTTGCTTTTACCTTCTGTTTTTGTGTGTTTGCATGATTATAGCTTCTGTTATGATTATGTTTTTATGTTTTAATTAGTGTTTGTGCCAAGTAATGCCTTTGGGATGATTTGGATGATAGTATAATTGATGCTGTTTGGAAAACAGAAAGTTTTGCGTCCAGTGCTGGAATTTTAGTTCTATACTGGAGCGTCAGAAAAATCTGAAATTTTTAAAAAGTATTGGTATATGAATTTTTTACATTTTCCTAATTTTTCGGAATTTTTGGAGTTACATAAATATGCCTTTTAAATAGATCTTTACAGACTGTTCTGTTTTAGACAGATTCTGTTTTTGTTGCATAGTTTGCTTATTTTGATGAATCTATGGATCGTATCGGGGGTATGAGTCATGGAGAAGTTGGAGTAAAGTATAATTATGCCAATATTAAATATGAATCAATTTACTACAGTATCTAAAGTTTAAGATTTGTTTGTTATACTAACGGATCTCACGAGGTTTTTGTTGAGTTTTGTGTGCTGAAGTTTTCAAGTTTTGGGTGAGACTACGATGGATAAAGGAATAAGGAGCGGCAAGAGCCTAAGCTTGGGGATGCCCAAGGCACCCCAAGGTAATATTCAAGGAAGACTCAAGCGTTTAAGCTTGGGGATGCCCCGGAAGGCATCCCCTCTTTCGTCTACAATCTATCGGTAACTCACTTGGAGCTATATTTTTATTCATCACATGATATGTGTTTTACTTGGAGCGTCTTGTGAAATAGTTTGTTTGATTTTTAGTTTGTCACAATCATCTTTGCTGAACACACCTTCTTGAGAGGGACACACATTATTCGTGATTTGTTAGAATACTATATGTGCTTCACTTATATCTTTTGAGCTAGGCAGTTGCTCTAGTGCTTCACTTATATCTTTTATAGCACGATGGTGGTTATATTTTAAAGAAATAGTTGCACTCTCATGCTTCACTTATATCTTTTTGAGAGTCTCATAATAGCAATGGTAATATGCACGTGTTATGAATTTGTTCCTGATATGATAGGTATTCAAGAGGGATATAATAAAAACTTTCATGTAGATCACTGAATATGATAAATTTGATTCCTTGCAATAGTTTTGCGATATTAAGATGGTAATATGTGGGAGGTATTAGTAGATAATTGTGGTTTAGTAAGAATAATTGTGTTAAGGTTTGTGATTCCCGAAGCATGCACGTATGATCTGTCGTTATGCTAAGAAGTTGGAGCATGATTTATTATTGATTGTCTTCCTTTGTGTGGCGGTCGGGGGCGCACGATGGTTAACTCCTACCAACCTCCCCCCTAGGGGCATGCGTAGTAGTACTTTGCTTCGAGGGCTAATAAACTTTCGCAATAAGTATGTGAGTTCTTTATGACTAATGTGAGTCCATGGATTATACGCACTCTCACCCTTCCGCAATTTGCTAGCTTCTTCGGTACCGTGCATTGCCCTTTCTCACATCGAGAGTTGGTGCAAACTTCGCCGGTGCATCCAAACCCCGTGATATGATACGCTCTATCACACATAAGCCTCCTTATATCTTCCTGAAAACAGCCACCATACCTACCTATCATGGCATTTCCATAGCCTTTCCGAGATATATTGTCATGCAACTTCCACCGTTCTGTTTTATGACATACATCATCATTGTCATATTGCTTTGCATGATCATATAGCTGACATAGTATTTGTGGCTCAGCCACCGTTCATCATTGTTATACATGTTACACTAGCATCATTGCACATCCTGGTACACTGCTAGAGGCATTCATATAGAGTCATATTTTTGTTCTAGTATCGAGTTGTAATGTGGAGTTGTAAGTAAATAGAGGTGTGATGATCATCATTATTAGAGCATTGCCCCAGTGAGGTAAGAATGGTGGAGACTAATGAGTCCGTGAAAAAGTGGGGATGAGGTCCATGAGATCGTTCTAAAAAAAAGGCGAAAAAGAGCCATGAAAAGAAAGTGAGAGAAAGAGAGAAGGGGCAATGTTACTATCCTTTTCCACACTTGTGCTTCAGAGTAGCACCATGTTTTTCATATATAGAGAGTCTCCTATTTTGTCACTTTCATATACTAGTGAGAATTTTTCATTATAGAACTTGGCTTGTATATTCCGATGACGGGCTTCCTCAAATGCCCGAGGTCTTTATGAGCAAGCAAGTTGGATGCACACCCACTTAGTTTTCATGTTGAGCTTTCATACACTTATAGCTCTTAGTGCATCCGTTGCATGGCAATCTCTACTCCTCGCATTGACATCAATTGATGGGCATCTCCATAGCCCGTTGATTAGCCTCGTCGATGTGAGACTATCTTCTTATTTTTGACTTCTCCTATTTATCCCTACCACCATATTCTATTCCGCCTATAATGCTATATCCATGGCTTGCCCTCATGTATTACGTGGGAGTTGAAAAAGCTGAAGCACGTTAAAAAGTATGAACCAATTGCTTGGCTAAAACCGGGGTTGTTCATGATAAATATTTTGTGTTAAGAAGATGAAGCATCACAGGATTGTATGATTTTGTAGGGATAACGTTCTTTAGCATTTTTTTTTGAAAGACATGATTGTTTATTAGTATGCCTGAGTATTGATGTCTTTATATCAAACTATAGACTATTGCTTTGAATCACTTGGATATTATTATTCATACCGTAAGAGAAAGATTACATGATGAAACATGATAGGTAGCATTCCACATCAAAAATTCTGTTTTTATCATTTACCTACTTGAGGACGAGCAGGAATTAAGCTTGGGGATGCTTGATAAGTCTCCAACGTATCTATAATTTTTGATTGTTCCATGCTATTATAGTATCAATCTTGGATGTTTTTATATGCAATTATATATCATTTATTGGGACTAACCTATTAACCTAGTGCCCAGTGCCAGTTGCTGTTTTCTGCTTGTTTTTGGCTTTCAGAGAAACAGTACCAAATGAAGTCCAAATGCCACGAAACTTTTTGGAGATTTTTTTCTGGACAAAAGAACCCTTGGAAGCTTTGGGAGGAGGCCAGAAGCCTCACGGAGGCTTCACAAGATAAAAAGATGGGGTTTATTCATATTGCTTGAATTTGCTTCTCTACATCATGTCATCTTGCTTAAGGCATTACTCTGTTTTTATTAACTTAATACTCTACATGCATGCTGGATAGCGGTCGATGAGTGGAGTAATAGTAGTAGATGCAGGCAGGAGTTGGTCTACTTGTCTCGGACGTGATGCCTATATACATGATCATTGCCATGAATCCGTCATAATTATTTGCTATTCTGTCAATTGCCCAACAGTAATTTGTTTACCCACTGTATGTTTCTGTGCTCAAGAGAGAAGCCTCTAGTGAAAACTATGGCCCCTTGGTCTATCTTTATAATATAAAAAACCTAAAAATACCTTGCTGCAATTTATTTACTTTTATTTTAATTAGTAATTTAGTTTATCTATTTACCACGATAAGATTTAATCCTTGCAAGTAACCGCTAAGAGGATTGACAACCCTCTTATTTGCGTTGGGTGCAAGTGTTTGCTCTTGTGTGTGCAGGTGCGCTTAACGGAATTTTGCTTGGTTCTCCTACTGGATTGATAACCTTGGTACTAAACTGAGGGAAATACTTATCTCTACTATACTATATCATCATCTCCTCTTCGGGGAAATACCAACGCAGACTACAAGTAGCAGCAAGCTATTCACATGTTAAAGTATAGACCATAAACTTTCTTGAAAACTAACAAACTATGTTCTCAGTCATCAAACAATTGCAATTCATCTTATTTTCAGGAAGGGTCTATGTAAGTGCTTTGGTTTAGCAAATTCCACATACTCAACTATCATATAGTCTTCCATGATTGCTGACACTCAAAGCATATTTTTAGAACAAGCTGTTTCAACCAGACACAGAGGAAGATAGGGGCTTAATGTTTTGCCTCCCAACTTATTTATCTCAGGGATAATGTCAACAATAATAACTCATGATTACCTATATTCAACTGGATATATATGCCTGGATCATTCCCTACCACATGATGCTTGCCAAGTGGAGAATAATTGAGGTTGAAATGAGAATGAATACTATTGACTCTTGCATAAAAGTAAAAGCTGAAAATTAAAAGAAAGGGCCCTCGCAGAGGGAAGCAGAGGTTGTCATGCGCTTTTGATTTTTGGATGTGCAAGCCCTTAATGCAAAGGAACGTCACTTTATATTGCCCCTTGTGATAGCAACCTTTATTATGCAGTCTGTCGCTTTTATTTCTTCATCATCACAAGTTCGTACAAAGCTTATTTTCCCTTTGCAATAAAAGATCATACATATTTTGGAGCAATTTTTTATTGCTTTTTGCACCGATGACAACTTACTTGAAGGATCTTATTCAATCCATAGGTAGATATGGTGGACTCTCATGACAAGAAACTGGGTTTAAGGGTTTTTGGATGCACAAGTAGTATTTCTACTTAGTACGAAATTTTGGCTATCACAAGATTATGAGCAAGCACCACATGTTAGAGGATCCATGACAATATAATTTCTTTGTGAATATAAACAAACATAATCCATCACGTTGTCTTCCTTGTCCAACATCAACTACTTGATCAAGCTTGAAAATAATTAATGGGGGCTCACAATTATAGAAGATGTCCAAGATAGTATATTTATATGTGAAATCTCTCTTCCTTCAATATTCTTTCATGAATTGTTCAAGTGACCAATGGTGTGTTTGCTAACCTTCAATAAATTTTACCACCTATACTTCTTATATGTGAAGTCATTACTCCCCATGGGACAAGCATACGAAGCACATATAATTTCATATTTATGATATTCACTTCATTCAAACATTTACTCTTAGGATATAAGTGAAGCACGAGAGTAAATGAGAAACTACTCCAAAATATATAAGTGTTGATCAATGAGCAGTCAAACAATTAAGTAGCTATATGAGGACTCTCTCTCATTTAAAACCTTCAGATCTAAGTGTTTTATTCAAACAAACAAAATAAAAGAACACACCAAGAATAGAACATATAATGTGAACAAATAAAAAACTTAGGCTCAACCGAGACTAACCAATAGTTGTTGACGAAGAAAGGTGGGATGCCTACCGGGGCATCCCCAAGCTTAGATGCTTGAGACTTCTTGGAATATTAACTTGGGATGCGTTGGGCATTCCCAAGCTTGAGCTTTTATGTCTCCTTAACTCCTCTCATATCACAGCTTCTCCTAAATCTTAAAAACTTCATCCACACAAAACTCAACAAGAACTCGTGAGATAAGTTAGTATAAATCAACTCAAAACCTTAGCATTCCCTACTGTAGAAAATAACAAAAATTATAATTAAACATTGCGTGCTAAATTCCTCTGCATATTTAATACTCCCATCACCTAATAGAAACATTAAACAAGCAAACATATGCAGACAATGCAATTATAACCGCAATCTGTCTAAACAGAACAATCTGTAAAGTAGGAATAAAAATTCATACTTCCGTAACTCCAAAAACTCTGAAAAATTATCACGTGACTGAGAACTCATTCATTCTTACTTTGTAAAAATTTCAGATTTTTATCATGTTCTGAGTATTCAAGAATATTCTGGACATAACAGAAAACTTTCTGTTTTCAAACAGCAAATCATAAACTTGCAAACTGAGCATGGTAAAGGCTATACTTGGCATTTATTGAGATAAAAGGTAAAAACATGATTATTAATAACAGAAAGAAAAGCAAAGTAAAATAAAATGATGCTCCAAGCAAAACACATATTATGTGACGAATAAAAATATAGCTCCAAGTGAGGTGTACCGATAGATTGAAGACGAAAGAGGGGATGCCTTCCTTGAATATTACCTTGGGCATCCCCAAGCTTAGACGGTTGAGTCCTCCTTGAATATTACCTTGGGGTTCCTTGGGCATCCCCAAGATTAGGGTCTTGCCACTCCTTATTCTCCTTCTATCGTCATCTCACCCAAAAATTGAAAACTTCAATCACACAAAACTTAACAGAACTTGTGAGATAGGTTAGTATGAAAATAAATCATTCACATAGGTACTGTCAAGACAAGATTCATAATTTTTCTCACATAATTCCTACTATAGTCTATCATTTCCACAATTCATATCTTATAATATAAGCTATGGAAACACTAAAACAAGCAAACTATGCAATAAAAACAGAATTTGTCAAAAACAGAACAGCATGTAGTGAGCGAATTAAAAAGCATACTTCTGTAACTCCAAAAATTCTGAAAAATTAAGAAAGCGTAAAAACTTTGTATAGAAGTACTTTGTAAAAATTTCAGAATTTTCTCACGCTACAGTATAGAATGTAAAATCGTGCACTGGACACTAAACTTTCTGTTTTTGCACAGAACCAAATAAACAAACATCTACATCAACCTCAAGGCTTTACTTGGTACTTTATTGAAAGAAAACATATAAAACATGATTAATACAGTAGCTTAATCATGTGGACACACAAAAACAGTAGATATAAATATTGGGTTGTCTCCCAACAAGCGCTTTTCTTTAATTCCTTTTTAGCTAGGCATGATGAGTTTAATGATGCTCACATATGAATAGGAATTGAAACATATAAGAGAGCATCATGAATCATATGGCAAGCTGATACATCTCCAATGTATCTATAATTTTTTATTGTTTCATTCTATTATAGTATCAATCTTGGATGTTTTATATGCAATTATATGTCATTTTATATCATTTTTGGGAACTAACCTATTAACCTAGTGCCCAGTGCCAGTTGCTGTTTTCTGCTTGTTTTTGGTTTTTCAGAAAATCAGTACCAAACGGAGTCCAAACGCTATGAAACTTTTTTACGATATTTTTCTGGACAAAAGAGACCCTAGAAGCTTCGGGGGAGGACCAGAAGACCTACGAGGAGATGACAAGGCAACATGGCCCCGTTTAGGGTATTAAGTTAATGTATCTATAATTTTTTATTGTTTCATTCTATTATAGTTTCAATCTTGCTGCCCGGGGTGGGGGTGGTCGTGCCCTGTTACCTTGTGGGCCCCACATGGCTCCACAAGATTGCTTAAGGCGTTACTCTGCATCATGTCATCTTGCTTAAGGCGTTACTCCGTTTTCATTAACTTAATACCCTAGATGCATGCTCGATAGTGGTCGATGGGTGGAGTAATAGTAGTAGATGCAGGCAGGAGTCGGTCTACTTGTCTCGGACATGATGCCTATATACATGATGATTGCCTTGAATATCGTCATAACTATGCGCTTTTCTATCAATTGCCCAACAGTTATTTGTCTACCCACCGTATGCTATGTGTTCGAGAGAGAAGCCTCTAGTGAAAACTATGGCCCAGGGTCTACTTTAAACATAAAAAGAAAACCTAAATTTACTTGCTGCAATTTTATTTCTTTTATTTTGTCTTACAATTTATCTATCTACCACTACAAGATTTAATCCTTGCAAGTAACGAGTTCAAGGGGATTGACGACCCTCTTGCCCGCGTTGGGTGCAAGTATTTGCTTTTGTGTGTGCAGGTGCTGTTCACGAGGCTTTGTGTGCTTCTCCTACTTGTTCGATAACCTTGGTTTTCACTGAGGGAAATACTTATCTCTACTGTACTGCATCTCCTCTCCTCTTCGGGGAAAATCCCAACGCAGCTCACAAGTAGCAGGAAGAATTTTTGGCGCCGTTGCCGGGGAGACATCATCAAAATCTATCAAGTACCTTCGCACAAACTATCATCTACTTGTTCTACTTTTTATTTTCCTTTTGATTTTCATTTGCCTCTCATTTTCATCTCCCCCACTTCTCATAAAAAATACAAAAATACAAAAATATTTTTTTTTGCTCGTTTGCTTGCTTGCAATAATTGTGTGACTCAATGAAAATAGAAATATAGACATATGAATCCTCATCCACTTGCTAATCTTTTCAAACAATCCAATTATGATGAACCAATTGCTAGTGAGTTGAGTGCACTTGATTATCTTTATGAAGTTTGCTTGAAAATCGTGAATCTAAAAATTGTGATGAAGTGCTAAAAGAAGAAGTTTATAAAGTGATTCATGATAGCCCCTTGATTGAAAAGCATGATTGCAATGATGTTATTATAATTTCTATTAATGCCAATTGTGCTAATGCTATGCAAAGCTACAAGCTTGGGGATGATAATTTTGTCATGTCCACTACTTATTGCAACGATCATGATTGGGGTGATAATGCTTCTTATGATCTTGAAAATTTATTTAAGCCTCATGATCAATATGTCATTGATAATAATGTTTGCAATAATATTAAAAGCAGGTTTGGAAGAGTGTCAACTTTAGGAAAAAAGAATCCCACATATTTGGACAGTGTTTAATCTTATGAAATTTTTGATAAAAGTGGGTTTGGTGAGGTCATGACTTTAGTTGATCTTAATCCCACTATCTTGGAAGATTATAAAACTTTTATGCGTGTGGATCATGAAGATAGTATTTTATACGATAGCTATATTGTTGAATTTGATTCTGATCCTACATGTAATTATTATGAGAGAGGAAAATATGGTTGTAGAAACTTTCATGTGAATAAATTACCTCTCTTTGTGAGGAAATTATTAATGCTTCATTCTTCCAATTTGCATATGCTATATATTGCTTGTCTTGATAATTTGTTTTCCTATAAAATGCCTATGCATAGGAAGTATGGTAGACTTAAATGTGTTCGTCACATGTTTTATGATGCTCTCTTTGTGCTTCAATTCTTATATTTTATATGAGCATCATTAAAATCTTGAAAGCCTATCTTAATGGCTATAAAGAAAGAGCTTGTTGGGAGGCAACCCAATACTTATCTTAAAGTTTTGCTTTTATTTTCTATTTTGTGTGTTGACACAATTATAGCTACTGTCATGATTGTGTTTTTATCTTTTAATTAGTGTTTGTGCCAATGCTACTTGTAGACTGCGTTGGTATTTCCCCGAAGAGGAGAGGATGATGCAGTATAGGAGAGACAAGTATTTCCCTCAGTTAAGAACCAAGGTTATCTATCCAGCAGGAGAACCAAGCAAAACCCCATTAAGCGCACCTGCACACACAAAAGCAAACACTTGCACCCAACGCAAATAAGAGGGTTGTCAATCCTCTTAGCGGTTATTTGCAAGGATTAATTCTGATAGTGATAGATAGATAAACTAAAATAATAAATAAAATAAAAGTAAATAAATTGCAGCAAGGTATTTTTAGGTTTTTTATATATGATAAAGTAGGCCCGGGGGCCATAGTTTCCACTCGAGGCTTCTCTCTCGAACACATAGCATACGGTGGGTAAACAAATTACTGTTGGGCAATTGATAGAAAAGCGAATAATTGTGACGGATTCATGGCAATGATCGTGTATATAGGCATCACGTCCGAGACAAGTAGACCGACTCCTGCCTGCATCTACTACTATTACTCCACCCATCGACCGCTATCCAGCATGCATCTAGGGTATTAAGTATGAAACAGAGTAACGCCTTTGTGACGCCTCTGCTCGACCGTGCACTAATCATACACGCAAACATGCACGATCGAGATCAGAGACTCACGGGAAGATATCACAACATAACTCTAAACACAAAATAAAATAATACAAGCTTTATATTACAAGCCAGGGGCCTCGAGGGCTCGAATACATAAGCTCGAGATCAAGCATTAGCGGAAGCAAACACAATATCTGAGTATAGACATAAAAGGGAAACAAGGATGCCTTAAGAAGGCTAGCATAACAGCGAAACTGATCGAAAAGGCGAAGGCCTCCTGCCTAGGGCCTCCGAACTACTCCTGGTCGTCGGTCTCCACGTAGTATTAGGCTCCACCGGAAGTGTAGTAGCAGTCGTCGGTGGTAGCAGCTGACTCCTGGGCTCCGTCATCTGGTCGCAGCAACCGGGTATGGGGAAAAGAGATAGCAAAGCAACCGTGAGTACTCATCCAAAGTACTCGCAAGACTGACATCAGAACTATGCTAAGTATGCATCGGTATCAAAGGAATGGGGCTATATCTTTGGACTAAACTGCAGAAATGCCAGAATAGAGGGGGGGGGGGGAAGCCTAGCTTATCGAAGACTAGCATCTTGAAGCAATCTTGCAGCATCATAAGAGAGTAGAGTATAACAACATATAATAGCAATTATATTTTAGTAATGCCCTGAGATCCTTCCTCGACTACCCTGCGAGAAAGTGATTCCGAGAGCAGTAGAAACAGTTTAACATTGTAACAGCATCCATTTGTAGTTGCAGCAGATCAGGATACAACTCCGAGCGTCCTGTTACCATGGACACGGCTATTCGAATAGATAACTTCCCTGCAGGGGTGCACTACTGTTACCCAACACGCTCGATTAACTCTAGCCGGACACACTTTTCCGGGTCATGCCCGGCCTCGGCTGATCGACACGACGTAGTCCTACCTAGGCTCAGTAGAGAGGTCCCTGCCGGTCTACATCCTAAGTGCTCAGGGGTCTTGGGCCCATCGCCCTTTGCACTTCGGGTCGTTGCGAGCAGGGCGAGTCCAGGCACCACCTCTGTCATGGATGGCGCCGGCCCAGCCATGCCGCAATGCTGAACTGGACGTCTGACAAAGCTTTCAGCTGATACATACGGCATAGAGGGCCCCATTAAACCATTATCCCACGTGGTGGTAGTGCGTATAGGCCAGTGGCCAACTCAGATCAAATACCCAAATCCGTTAGGCGTGTTTAGTATCTCGCGAAGATGAACATGATTCCTATCGCTCCAACTTGGTAATACACGGCTCGCGGGTGCTCTTGGAGCCGACCCGTCTTTAATATTATTCTCTCGCGGGCACTCTTGGAGCCGGCCCGAGTTTAACAGTTTAAAGTATTGCAATATATAATCATTTCCGTGATCATCACCCAGAGTGATCACGGCTCGATAACAAGCATGGCCAACGGACAAGGTGAAAGGCCACAGATGGATCAACAACATAGCTAACTAAGCATCATGGGACATCAGGTAATGTATCAATAGCAGGCGACGAAATCAGGCTATGCAGCAGAGTAGGAGCTATCGGAGCAACAACAGAAGCAATTCTAATGCAAGCATAAGAGAGAAAGAACGGGCGATATCTGATGATCATGGGGGTTTTGCTTGCCTGGAAGCTCTGCTGAAGGGGTCTGGTCGTTGATGACGTAGTCGTGCTCTGCAGTGTCGTCGGTAGTCTCAGGGTCTATCGGGAGAGAAGGAGGGGGAAAAACAATAAATACACGGCAAACAATGCAACAGGGATGCATGACATGTCAACATGCAGTGCTAGGGGTGTTCTAATGCAGTACTACGCAAGTTAGTCAGAGCGGAAAATTATCCGGGAGTGTTCTCCCAGCTCCGGGCAATTATCGGACAGATGAATCAGAGGGGAAAGTTCCATGTTCATCATGTTAGAGAGGGCTTACAGGAATGTGGGTGGTATATTCGGATTCTTCATATTTTTCTGATCGTTTTTCATATATAAATTATTTTCATCCGAGTTACGGTTTATTTTATATGATTTTTCAAAGTTTTAATCATTTTCTGAAATTTATGGGATTAATTTAATTTCGAAATAAATTAAATGTTAAATGCTATGGGTACACAGAAAGTGTACCCGCAAATGTGCATGTGTGGCTCACAGGTGGATCCAGTTGACCCAGTCAAAGTTTGACTGGTCAACGGCTACTGTTCATGGGGCCCACCTGTCAGTGCCTCAAAGTTTGACTGGTCAATGGCTACTGTTCATGGGTGACAAGCGGAGCAGCCAAGCAGCAGCTGCGGGGCAGCGGGGCGAGCGGTAAGGGGCGGGTGAGGCGCGGCGAGCTGCAGGGGAGCGCGGCAGCAGGCGCGCGCACAGGGCTCAGCCGAGCGCGGGCAGGCTAGCAGGGGCGCGCGGGGCGCGGCTGGGCGCGGGAGCGCGGCCACGAGCTCGGCGACTGCGAGGGTGACCGCGGGCTGGCCGGACTTGCGCGACGGTGGCGTACTGCGCCTACAAGCGGCGGGAGGAGGGGAGAAGCAGGGGAACGGAGGAGGCCTCACAGCGGAGCACGTAGGCGAGGGCGGGATGGCCGGAGGCGGATCGGAGCTCGTGGGACGGCGGCGAGATGGCGGCGGTGACCGACGGAGATGAGCTCGCTGCCGAGCGTACGGGCCGCCCCGGCTCGATGCGGTGCTTGGGGATAACGGAGTCGATGATGGCAGTCCTCCTGGACACCGTCTCACGGCGCGGGGAGGCCGGTGGACGCGACGACGATGGCAGCCATGACGAGCGCGAGTTCGGGCGCCGCAAAAATGTGAGAGAGAGGGGAACGAGGGGGATATGGAGAGGCTAGGGTTCGTCCAACGCGTCGTAGGGGTCCTTATCCACGACGGGGAGCCGCGGGATGACTAACACGACGACATCCGTCGCGTGGACGGCGTGCGCGCGCTCGACCAGCGCCATGGCCTCTGCCTTCCCTCTGTACAGAGAAGGAGGAAAGGCCTGAGGGTGGGCTTGGGCCTCGCACTGTAGCATTAGGCCTAAGTGCATAGTGTTACTTCCTCTTTTTCTTTTCTGCAAATTATATAGCTACTGTTTTGCCTTTCTTTTTAGCATCAAACGACTTTTGTAAAAAGTGAAACTAGTCTCAATAAATACTCTGCAATATACTGTACAACCACAATAATTTTGGGATTTAAATGAATTCATTTGAATTTTAATTAAATAGCAATGGTTAAATGGTGCTGTTTTGGCTCTGTTTTCATGATGTTAAAGTCAATTTGGGAATTATAAAAATGTTGATTTTATTTTTATAATTGCTTTGGGATTATTTGCCATATTATGAACATTTTTATTTGCATGTTTGTGCAACTTTTATTCTTGACTTTATTTTAAATTTGATTTTGAATTTGAGTTGGAATTTGAAATGAGATATGACTCAAATGATGATCAAGCACTGCAAATGAAAATGACTTGGCATGATTAGAAGATGATCACTGTAGCATTTTACAAGGGGGTGTTACAATTCTCCTCCTCTAAAAGAAATTCTCGTCCCGAGAATTCAGGAGGTAGAAGGGAAAAGGTTGGGGTATTCATCACGAAGACGATCCTCACGTTCCCAAGTGGCTTCATCTTCAGAATGATTTGACCACTGAACTTTAAGGAACTTGATTGCCTTCTGACGGGTTCGACGTTCAGCTTGATCAAGAATGCGGATCGGATACTCTTGATAAGAAAGATCCTCTTGCAGCTCAAGCATTTCATGATCCACTGCTCGGATAGGATCCTTGAAACAGCGACGAAGTTGTGACACATGGAAGACATCATGAACTTGAGAAAGGTTCGATGGCAATTCCAATTGATAGGCCACTTCTCCACGTCTGGCAAGGATACGGAACGGGCCAATGTAGCGAGGAGCTAACTTGCCCTTGATTCCAAACCGATGAGTGCCCTTCATTGGGGTGACACGGAGGTAAGCTTATTCGCCAGGTTGATAGACCATTACCTTGTGTTTACGGTCATAGTTGCTCTTCTGACGAGACTGAGCAGTGTTCAAATGTTCACGAACGATATGGACTTGCTCTTCAGTGTGTTGGATAATGTCTGGACCGAAGAGTGGCCGTTCCCCAGTTTCTGACCAATTCAGAGGGGTTTGGCACTTACGTCCATAAAGAACTTCAAATGGTGCCATCTTCAGACTAGCCTGATAGCTATTGTTGTAAGAGAATTCAGCATACGGGAGAGATTCCTCCCATTTCTTGCCAAAGGAGATGACACATGCGCAAAGCATATCTTCAAGCACTTGGTTGACTCATTCAACTTGTCCCTGGGACTGGGGGTGAAAAGCGGTGCTGAAAGACAGATGAGTTCCCATAGCTTCTTGGAAACTGTTCCAAAACCTTGAGGTAAAGAGGCTGCCACGGTCTGAGCTGATCTCCAACGGAACACCGTGGAGTGACACGATTCTGGAAACATATAAGTTTGCTAGCTGACTAGCAGTGATTGTCTCCTTGACTGGTAGAAAGTGAGCAACCTTTGAGAATCGGTCAATGACGACAAAGATAGCATCATGACCCTTCTGCGATCTGGGAAAACCAGTGATGAAGTCCATTTCGACTTTGTCCCATTTCCATTCAGGAATAGCAAGTGGTTGCAAAGTTCCAGCAGGTCTTTGATGTTCTGCTTTGATGCGATGGCAAACGTCACACTCAGCAACATAACGAGCAATGTCTCGCTTCATATCAGGCCACCAGTACCGTTGACGAATGTCTTGGTACATCTTGGTACTACCAGGGTGAATTGAAAGAGGTGTATCATGAGCTTCTTTCATGACATCCGAACGCGAGTCCAGATTATGCTTTCTAGGAACCACTAGGCAGCCTTTGAAGAACATGGCACCATCATCATCAACATGGTAGAACGAAGAATTTCCCTTGGAGAGGTAGTTCGTAATCTTCTCGACTTTAGAGTCATATTTCTGCCTTGTCTTGATGTTGTGCTCGAGATCTGGTTCAACAACCAAGGTATTTAGATATCCTTGAGGAACTATCTCAATGTTCAGCTTTCGAAGCTCTTCATACAAGAGTGGTTGCTGCAGCTGAACCTCAAGTTCACAACAGTAGGATTTGCGGCTCAAGGCATCAGCCATTACGTTAGCCTTGCCAGGGGTGTAAGAAATACCCAAATCATAGTCTGTAATGGCCTCCATCCATCTTTGCTGACAGAGGTTCAGAGATGGTTGAGTGAACAAGTACTTCAAGCTTTGGTGATCCGTGTAGATCTCGCAACGATTACCAAGTAGGTAATGTCGCCATAACTTCAATGCATAAATAACTGTTGCAAGTTCAAGATCACGCGTTGGATAGTTCTCTTCATGAGGACGCAACTATCGAGAGCCATAAGCAATCACCTTGCGCTCTTGCATTAGGACACAGCCTAATCCTTGACGGGATGTGTCACAAGAAATCACGAAGTCCTTGCGAGAATCTGGAAGGGCAAGCACTGGGGCAGATGTCAGCTTGTCTTTGAGTGTCTGAAAACTTTCCTGACATTTTTCTGTCCACTCAAACTTAACGCCTTTGTGAAGCAGATCAGTCAGAGGCTTGGCAATCTTAGAGAAGTTCTCGACAAAACGGCGGCAATAACTGGCGAGCCCGAGAAAACTTCTTACTTGCTTGACATTCTTCGGGGGAGTCCAATCAAGAATAGCCTGAACTCGCTCTGGGTTAACAGCAATGCCATCTTTGGAAATCACGTGGCCGAGATATGTCACTTCCGACAACCAGAACTCACACTTGGAATACTTGGCACACAGTTGATGTTCACGCAACTTCTCCAGTACAAGCCGAAGATGTTCGACATGTTCTTCTTCATTCTTCGAATATATAAGGATATCATCCAGATAAACCACAACGAACTTGTCGAGGTAATCCATGAGGATGGAGTTCATCAGTCGGGAGAAGGTTGCTGGAGCATTGGTTAAGCCAAAGGACATGACAGTGTACTCATAAGAACCATAGCGAGTAACGAAGGCTGTCTTTGGAATATCCTCTTTACGAACTCGGATCTGGTGGTAACCCAATCTTAAATCAAGTTTAGAGAATACGGAGGAACCAGCTAGCTGATCATACAGATCATTGATTCTAGGAAGCGGATACTTGTTCTGAATTGTTGCCTGGTTGATAGGTCGGTAATCTTGGACCAGACGATTCGTACCATCCTTCTTCTTGACAAAGAGAGAAGGTGCTCCCCAAGCAGAAGAACTGGGGCGAATGAAACCCTTACGAAGTGACTTGTCAATTTCCTCCTTAAGTTCAAGGAGTTCATGCGGCGGCATCTTGTATGGGCGCTTGGCAATAGGAGTAGTGCCCGATTTCAAGTCGATGACGAATTCGACAGCTCTGGCAGGTGGTACCCCTGGAAGTTCTTCCGGAAAGACATCTTGAAAATCCCGAACAACTGGAACGTTCTCAATTCCTTCAGGAGGTGAAGCATTCAACGCATTCAGGGCATATATCTGGCTCTCGGCATTTTGGATTAACTGGGCTGAGTAGTTGATCACCTGGCCAGAAGGATGTGTGAGCTGGACTGACTTGGCGGTGCAGTCGACAAAGCACTATAGGCTGCCAACCATTCCATACCAAGAATGATGTCTATGTTGGAAGGACCGAGCACAGTGAGAGAAGCCGGAAAAACTAGTCCTCCAATTTTGATTTGGTTGCAAGGGCTTACCATTGTGGTTTGCCACTTGGATCCCGGAGATTGAACCGCTAAAGAAATGGGTAATTTTTCCATGCCTAGCCCATGTAATTGTGCAAACTATTGGGACACAAAGGCATGTGATGCTCCTGAATCAAAGAGAACAGAGGCTGGCACTGAATTAACGCGAAGGGTACCCAACACGATTCTTGGGGCCTCACGAGCTTCTTCAATCTTGACATGGGTGACTTGACCACAACTCATAGCAGTCGGTCTGGCACTAGCACTGGTGCTATGATGGTTTCGACGGCCCTTTTTACGGCCAACAGAAGGACGTGTTGCTTTCTGCAGCTGACCCTGGCGACAGTTGAGAGCACGGTGTCCTGGCTGTCCACACTTGTGGCATAAACCATCATTATGGGGAGGAACCATAGTATTGGGCTGTCCACTTGGGATATTCAGTTGTCTTGGTGGTGGAGGCAGACGAGGTGCAACATAAGAAGGCCTCGGTGCAGGGGCAGGTTGTGATGGGCATTATGAGGAATCCACACTCGTCGTTTCTGAGTAGGCTGACCCGAAGACGAGCCAACGTCACGAGTGCACTTGAGCGACTCCTGGTACTCAGTCAGACCAGTTTTAGCTCGAAAAGCTTGGGTGACAAGCGTCGCAAAGTCCGTGCAATCATGGACAACAAGTGCGAGCTTTATATCAGGCCGCAGTCCTTCACGGAACTTCTCTTGCTTGCAAGCATCAGTGCAGACGTCATCTGCAGCATAGCGGGATAATTCGAGAAATTTCCTCTGATATTCATCCATCATCATTTTGCCCCGTGTGAGCTTGCGGAACTCCTTCTTCTTCTGGTCCATCAGACCTTGAGGAATGTACCGTGCACAAAAGGCTGACTGAAATTCCTACCAAGTGGTTACAATTCCAGCAGGCAGCATACCCCTGTGGCTTTCCCACCATTGAGCAGCTGGACCCCTCAGGTGATACGTCGCATAGGTGACGTAACTGTCAGGGAGAACATTAGCCAACTCCATCTGAAAGGCGACATCACGGAGCCAATCATCAGCATCCATAGGATCAGATGAGTTACTGAAGGAGGACGGGTTGAGACGCACGAAATCCTGTAGTGAGACCGGACCAGGCTCCTGACGAGCATCGTTGCGTTCCAAACGGTTCACCAGACTTTCGTTGAGCTGACGGTTCAGTTCAAACTGCTGCATCATAGCGGCAATATAGGGTGGAGGTGGAGGATCGTCAGCCATCCTGCTAAAACAACATGGGGAGTTTAGCAAGAACAACTGCAGTGTAAGAGGTCATTCATGATGTAACATGAGTAATGAACAAGAAGGCATTAGATACATATTAGTAGTCGTTAAAGACATACAAATCTATGCACGAAGTTGGATACCAACGGCAGTAGGAGTTCGGAAATGCACGCAGCTAGATAAACTAGGTGGCGCACAGGCACGCGATGAGGAATACAACAACGGGACATAGCAAAGGCTACATCACGCCGGAGAAAACCACTGGAGCAAGGAATCTGCAAATGACAACGCAAGGTGCCCTCGATAAAAGGATCCTGCGGTCCGTGAACACTGTGAAGCAGAACCTGGTCCACAATTCAAAGAAGGGTTGATTCAAATCTCCGGATGGAAGTGATCACGAGAACCTAATGTTAGCGTTAATAAAATCTTTAACCCAAATGGAAGAGAGATCAGAGTCCCAGAGTAAAGGAGAGGAATAAAAGATCCTAATACCACCCATTGGCGACGTGGGCCCGTAAGCCACACAGACATGTTAGTAAAACATTTTTTGGAGAGTAGACTCAACTTCGGCCAAGGAGTTGGAAAGGGGGTTCCTACAGGCAGTCAGCTCTGATACCAACTTGTGACGCCCCTGCTCGACCGTGCACTAATCATACACGCAAACGTGCACGATCGAGATCAGAGACTCACGGGAAGATATCACAACACAACTCTAAACACAAAATAAAATAATACTAGCTTTATATTACAAGCCAGGGGCCTCGAGGGCTCGAATACATAAGCTCGAGATCAAGCGTTAGCGGAAGCAAACACAATATCTGAGTACAGACATAAAAGGGAAACAAGGATGCCTTAAGAAGGCTAGCATAATAGTGACACTGATCGAAAAGGCGAAGGCCTCCTGCCTAGGGCCTCCGAACTACTCCTGGTCGTCGATCTCCACGTAATAGTAGGCTCCACCAGAAGTGTAGTAGCAGTCGTCGGCGGTAGCAGCTGACTCCTAGGCTCCGTCATCTGGTCGCAGCAACCGAGTATGGGGAAAAGAGATAGCAAAGCAACCGTGAGTACTCATCCAAAGTACTCGCAAGACTGACATCAGAACTATGCTAAGTATGCATCGGTATCAAAGGAATGGGGCTATATCTTTGGACTAAACTGCAGAAATGCCAGAATAAAGGGGGGGGAAGCCTAGCTTATCGAAGACTAGCATCTTGAAGCAATCTTGCAGCATCAGAAGAGAGTAGAGTATAACAACATATAATAGCAATTATATTTTAGTAATGACCTGAGATCCTTCCTCAACTACCCTGCGAGAAAGTGATCCTGACAGCAGTAGAAACAGTTTAACATTGTAACAATATCCATTTGTAGTTGTAGCAGAGCAGGATACAACTCCGAGCGTCCTGTTACCATGGACTCGGCTATTCGAATAGATAACTTCCCTGCAGGGGTGCACTACTGTTACCCAACACGCTCGATTAACTCTGGCCGGACACACTTTTCCGGGTCATGCCCGGCCTCGGCTGATCAACACAACGTAGTCCTACCTAGGCTCAGTAGAGATGTCCCTGCCGGTCAACATCCTAAGTGCGCAGGGGTCTTGGGCCCATCACCCTTTGCACTCCGGGTCGTTGCGAGTAGGGCGAGACCAGGCACCACCTCTATCATGGATGGCGCCGGCCCAGCCGTGCCGCAATGCTGAACTGGACGTCTGACAAAGCTTTCGACTGATACATACGGCGTAGAGGGCCCCATTAAACCATTATCCCACGTGGTGGTAGTGCGTATAGGCCAGTGGCCAACTCAGATCAAATACCCAAATCCGTTAGGCGTGTTTAGTATCTCGCGAAGACGAACAGGATTCCTGTCGCTCCGACTTGGTAATACACGGCTCGTGGGTGCTCTTGGAGCCGACCCTTCTTTAATATTATTCTCTCGCGGGCACTCTTGGAGCCGGCCCGACTTTAACAGTTTAAAGTATTGCAATATATAATCATTTCCGTGATCATCACCCAGAGTGATCACGGCCCGATAACAAGCATGGCCAACGGACAAGGTGAAAGGCCACAGATGGATCAACAGCATAGCTAACTAAGCATCTTGGGACATCAGGTAATGTATCAATAGCAGGCGACGAAATCAGGCTATGCAGCAGAGTAGGAGCTATCGGAGCAACAACAGAAGCAATTCTAATGCAAGCATAAGAGAGAAAGAATGGGCGATATCTGATGATCAAGGGGGTTTTGTTTGCCTGGAAGCTCTGCTGAAGGGGTCTGGTCGTTGACGACGTAGTCGTACTCTGCAGTGTCGTCGGCAGTCTCAGGGTCTATCGGGAGAGAAGGAGGGGGAAGAAACAATAAATACACGGCAATAAATGCAACAGGGATGCATGACATGTCAACATGCAGTGTTAGGGGTGTTCTAATGCAGTACTACACAAGTTGGTCGGAGCGGGAAATTATCCGGGAGTGTTCTCCCAGCTCCGGGCAATTATCGGACAGATGAATCGGAGGGGAAAGTTCCATGTTCATCATGTTAGAGAGGGCTGACAGGTATGTGGGTGGCATATTCGGATTCTTCATTTTTTTCTGATTGTTTTTCATATATAAATTATTTTCATCCGAGTTACGGTTTATTTTATATGATTTTTCAAATTTTAATCATTTTCTGAAATTTCTGGAATTAATTTAATTTCGAAATAAATTAAATGTTAAATGCTATGGGTACACAGAAAGTGTACCCACAAATGTGCATGTGTGGCTGACAGGTGGGTCCAGTTGACCCAGTCAAAGTTTGACTGGTCAACGGCTACTGTTCATGGGGCCCACCTGTCAGTGCCTCATATATATATATATATTTACTGCTTTTTTTAATCCTTTTCTTTTCTTTTCTTTTTTTATATGGGTCGGCCCCACTGGACAGTGGTCCAGTCGGCCACTAGAGAGGTCAACGCGCGCGCGCGGCAGAGGGCTGGCCGTGCCAGAGGCGGGCGCGGCAAGGCCGGTTGCGCCAGGCAGGGGGCGAGGCCGGAGCTCGGCCCGCAGGCGGCGGCGGGCGGAGCCGGCGCGGTCGGGCGGGGGAGCAACGGCGGCAGCGGAGCAGCCAAGCAGCAGCTGCGGGGCAGCGGGGCGAGCGGCGAGGGGCGGGTGAGGCGCGGCAAGCTGCAGGGGAGCGCGGCAGCGGGCGCGCGCACGGGGCTCGGCCGAGCGCGGGCAGGCTAGCAGGGGTGCGCGGGGCGTGGGTGGGCGCGGGAAAGGTTTTCTCTTCTGTCTCTCTGGTATACTACTCACACATCATCGGAAGGGCATCAAGGTTGATGAGGAAGTCCTCCGTGATCGATTCCCCCTCCGCCAGAGTACCGAAAAAGGCCTCCAGATGGGATCGCAGAAGAATAGAGGCTTGTGGCGGCGGAAAGGTTTTCTCTTCTGTCTCTCTGGTATATTGGGAATATTTGGGAATTTATAGCACTGGAATTAGGTCAGGAGGGGCTACGAGGGGCCCACAAGCCTGGGGGGCGCGCCTACCCCCCTGGGCACGCCCTCCAGGCTTGTCGCCTCCTCGTGGCTCTTCTGGTCTTCTCCCGAAGCTTCGTGGGTCTCTTCTGGTCCGGAAAAAAATAATCCAAAGTTTTTTTTTCTTGTTTGGACTCTTTTTGATAATGATTTTACGAAAAGGCAAAAACAAGCAGAAAACAGCAACTGGCACTGGGCACTGTGTTAATAGGTTAGTCCCAAAAAATGATATATAATGGCATATAATTGCATATAAAACACCCAAGATTGATACTATAATAGCATGGAACAATCAAAAATTATAGATACGTTGGAGACGTATCAAGCATCCCCAAGCTTAATTCCTGCTCGCCCTCGAGTAGGTAAATGATAAAAACAAAAAAATTGATGTGGAATGCTACCTATCATGTTTCATCATGTAATCTCTCTTACGGTATGAATAATAAGATCCAAATGATTCAAAGCAATAGTCTATAGTTTGATATAAAGACATCAATACTCAGGCATACTAATAATCAATCATGTCTTTCAAAATAAAAATGTAAAGAACGTTATCCCTACAAAATCATATAATCCTGTCATGCTCCATCTTCTTAACACAAAATATTTATCATGCACTACCCCGATGACAAGCCGAGCAATTGGTTCATACTTTTTAACGCGCTTCAGCTTTTTCAACCCCCATGCAATACATGAGCGTAAGCCATGGATATAGCACTATGGGTGGAATAGAATAGGGTGGTAGAGATTAATAAGGAGAAGTCAAAAATAAGAAGATAGTCTCACATCGACGAGGCTAATCAATGGGCTATGGAGATGCCCATCAATTGATGTCAATGCGAGGAGTAGGGATTGCCATGCAACGGATGCACTAAGAGCTATAAGTGTATGAAATCTCAACATGAAAACTAAGTGGGTGTGCATCCAACTTGCTTGCTCATAAAGACCTCGGGCATTTGAGGAAGCCCATCATCAGAATATACAAGCCAAGTTCTATAATGAAAAATTCCCACTAGTATATGAAAGTGACAAAATAGGAGACTCTCTATATGAAAAACATGGTGCTGCTCTGAAGCACAAAAATGGAAAAACGATAGTAACATTGCCTCTTCTCTCTTTTTCTCTCATTTTTTATTGTGGACTCTTTTTGGCCTCTTTTTTTTATAGAATAGTCTCATGGACCTCATCCCCACTTTTTCAAGGACTCATTAGTCTCCACCATTCTTTCCTCACTGGGACAATGCTCTAATAATGATGATCATCACACTTTTATTTACTTACAACTCGATAGTAGAACAAGATGACTCTATATGAATGCCTCTGGCAGTGTACCAGGATGTGCAATGATGCTAGCGTAACATGTATAAAAATGATGAACGGTGGCTGAGCCACAAATACTATGTCAGCTATATGATCATGCAAAGCAATATGACAATGACGATGTGTGTCATAAAAACGGAATGGTGGAAGTTGCATGGCAATATATCTTGGAGTGGCTATGGAAATGCCATGATAGGTAGGTATGGTGGCTGTTTTGAGGAAGATATATGGAGGCTTATGTGTGATAGAGCATATCATATCACGGGGTTTGGATGCACCGGCGAAGTTTGCACCAACTCTCGATGTGAGAAAGGGTAATGCACGGTACCGAAGAGGCTAGCAAATTGCGGAAAGGTGAGAGTGCATATAATCCATGGACTCACATTAGTCATAAAGAACTCACATACTTATTGCGAAAGTTTATTAGCCCTCGAAGCAAAGTACTACTATGCATGCCCCTAGGGGGATAGATTTGTAGGAAAAGACCATCGCTCGTCCCCGACCGCCACTCATAAGGTAGACAATCAAGAATAAATCATGCTCCAACTTCTTAGCATAACGACAGATCATACGTGCATGCTTCGGGAATCACAAACCTTAACACCAATATTCTTACTAAACCACAATTATATACTAGCACCTCCCACATATTACCATCTTAATATCGCAAAACTATTCCAAGGAATCAAACTTATCATATTCAGTGATCTACATGAAAGTTTTTATTATATCCCTCTTGAATACCTATCATATCAGGACCAAATTCATAACCCGTGCATATTACCATTGCTATTTATTAGACTCTCAAAAGGATATAAGTGAAGCATGAGAGTGCAACTATTTCTTTAAAATATAACCACCGCCGTGCTCTAAAAGATATCAGTAAAGCACTAGAGCAACTGCCTAGCTCAAAATATATAAGTGAAGCACATAGAGTATTCTAACAAATCACGAATAATGTGTGTCCCTCTCAAAAAGGTGTGTTCAGCAAAGATGATTGTGAAAAACTAAAAAGCAAACAAAAGCAAAAAAACTATATCACAAGACGCTCCAAGTAAAACACATATCATGTGATGAATAAAAATATTGCTCTAAGTGAGTTACCGATAGATTGTAGACGAAGGAGGGGATGCCTTCCGGGGCATCCCCAAGCTTAGATGCTTGAGTCTTACATAAATATTACCTTGGGGTGCCTTGGGCATCCCCAAGCTTAGGCTCTTGCCGCTCCTTATTCCTTTATACATCGTAGTCTCACCCAAAACGTGAAAACTTCAGCACACAAAACTCAACAGAAACCTCGTGAGATCCGTTAGTATAACAAACAAATCTTAAACTTTAGGTACTGTTGTAAATTGATTCATATTTAATATTTGCATAATTCTACTGTACTCCAACTTCTCCATGACTCATACCCCCCGATACGATCCATAGATTCATCAAAATAAGCAAACTATGCAACAAAAAACAGAATCTGTCTAAAACAGAACAGTCTATAAAGATCTATTTAAAATCCATACTTCTATAACTCCAAAAATTCTGAAAAATTAGGAAAACGTGGGAAATTCATATAGCAATACTTTGTAAAAAATTCAGAAGATTCTGATGCTCCAGCGGAAAAAAAATCCAGCACTGGACACAAAAGTTTATATTTTCCAACAACATCTATCATACTATCTTCCAAATCATCCCAAAGGCATTACTTGGCACAAACACTAATTAAAACATAAAAATACAATCATAACAGAAGCTATAATTGTGTAAACACTAAAAAATTGAAGGTAAAAGCAAAAATTTATTTTATTCATTGGGTTGCCTCCCAACAAGCGCTATTGTTTTATGCCCCTAGCTAGGCATAATGCATAGTTTCAAGTGTTGTCATCCTTCAAGTTAATTCCATAGGTAGCCCTCATAATAGATTCATAAGGTGCTTTAATTCTCTTTCTAGGGAAGTGTTCCATCTCTTTCTTTAATGGAAATTGAAATCTTATATTACCTTCTTTCATATCAATAATAGCACCAATTGTTCGTAGAAAAGGCCTACCAAGTATTATGGGGCAAGAAGGATTGCATTCAATATCAAGAACAATAAAGTCCATGGGCACATAATTTATATTTGCAAGAATAAGCACATCATTTATTCTACCCAATGGCTTTTTAATAGTGGAATCCGCAAGATGCAAATTAAGGGAACAAGGATCCATGTCGGTGAAACCTAGCACATCACACAAAGACTTTGGTATAGTGGAAACGCTAGCACCAAGATCACAAAGAGCATTACATTAATAATCTTTAATTTTGACTTTAATAGTAGTTTCCCATTCATCTTGTAATTTTCTAGGAATTGAAACTTATAACTCAAGCTTTTCTTCATGTGCTTTCATCATGGCTTCTACAATATGTTTAGTGAAAGCTTTATTTTGTTCATATGCATTTGCTGAATTGATCATGGATTGCAACAAGGAAATACACTCAATTAAAGAACAACTATCATAATTAAAGTCCTTGTAATCCAAAGTAGTGGGTGCATTACTATTTAAAGTTTTGACCTCTCCAAACCCAATTTTTTTCATTTTTATGATCAAGATTATCACCCTCCAAGCAATTGGGACTCCTTCTGTCTAAAGTTGACTCTTCTCCAGTCCCTTTTTCATCAAGTTTTATGTTACTAAATAATGATTCAATAGGAGTGACACCAATCATTTTAATATATTCATCATTACTACGATAGAAACCGGGTGGAATCGCTTTTTCTAGAAATTCTCACTTAGCTCTCAACCAAGTGGTCCTTTCTTTACTTTCATTAATGGAGACATAGATAGATTTAATAGACTCATTTATATCTTGCTTGGGTGGCAAAATTTTAGTTTTGAGATTTTCCACATCATGAGCAATTCTATCCATGTTCCTAGCCAATTCATCAACTCTAGTCAATTTTTCTTCTATCATAGCATTGAAATTCTTTTGAGAATTAATAAATTATTTAATGTTACTTTCAAGATCAGAGGGCATCATATTATTATTATTATTATAAGAATTACCATAAGGATTGCCATAATTATTAGAGGAATTTCCAGGAAACGGTCTAGGATTGAAATTACCTCTATAAGCATTGCTGTTGAAATTATTTCTAGAGACAAAATTCACATCGATAGCATCATTATTTTGCTCAATCAAAGTAGACAATGGCACATCATTAGGATCAATATGAGCATTTTTACTAGCAACCAATTTCAATAGAGCATCCATCTTATCACTCAAAGTATTAAGTTCTTCAACAGAATTTACCTTCTTACCAGTTGGATTTCGTTCAGTGTGCCATTGAGAATAATTTGTCATGATATTATCAAGAAGTTTTTTAGCTTCCCCCAATTTAATTTCCATAAAAGTACCACCTGCGACAGAGTCTAGCAAATTTCTAGAGACAAAGTTTAGTCCCGCATAAAAGTTTTGTATGATCATCCATAAATTCAAGCCATGAGTTGGGGAATTTCTTATCATTAATTTCATTCTCTCCCAAGATTGTGCAACATGTTCATGCTCAAGTTGCTTAAAATTCATAATTTGATTTGAGAAATAATCTTAGCGGGAGGAAAAATACTTGGTAATGAAAGCATCCTTACACTTATCCCAAGAATCAATACTATTTCTAGGCAAGGATGAAAACCAAGTTTTAGCACGGTCTCGTAGTGAGAACAGAAATAATTTTAACTTAACAATATCATTATCCACATATTTCTTCTTTTACATATCACAAAGTTCAACGAAAGTATTTCGATGGGATGTGATACGTCTCCGTCGTATCTATAATTTTTGATTGTTTCATGCCAATATCCTACAATTTCCGCATACTTTTGGCAACATTTTATATTAGGGTTTTATACATTTGTGACCCTAACTCGAACCCACTACTCATATTTGCCCCTAATTTCAAAGCCTGCTCAAATTTGCCCCTCTGCCGTTATGTGCACATATAGAAATGCCCTTCTGTGCCGTTACCGTCCAGTCAAAGCCGGTCAAAGGGCTTTGACCGTCCTGAAAAAATAGCAAAAAAAATCTAAAAAATCTGAAATTTTGTGGGATCAAAGATACTCAGGTTCGCAAGGTGCGTGCAAATATTCGTGCTATTTGGACATTCCAGGAGCTCGTGGCGAAGGAAAAACAGTAAATATGTATGCTTGTGAACAGTAAATTCAAAAAAATATGAACATTTTTGGCATCAAAGAGGCTCAGGTCTGCAAGGTGCGTGCAAATTTTTGTTGTGTTTGGACATTGTAGGAGCTCGTGGAGAAAAAAACAAAATTTGGCTCGGGAAAAAACTTTGGAAAAAATGACTATTTTTTTTTGCTAGAGCTCCTCGCATGTCATTTGATCACAAAAACTTGCAAGCACCTTGTGCACCCAAGCCTCTTTGATGCCAAAAAATTTCATATTTTTTTGAATTTTCTTGCTATTTTATTTCAAATTTACTGTTCACAAGCATATAGATTTACTGTTTTTCCTCGCGACGAGCTCCTGGAATGTCCAAACAGCACGAAAATTTGCACGCACCTTGCACACATGAGTATCTTTGATCCCACAAAATTTTAAATTTTTTAGATTTTTTTTGCTATTTTTTTCAGGACGGTCAAAGCCCTTTGACCGGACGGTAACGACACAGAAGGGCATCTCTATATGTGCACATAACGGCAGAGGGGCAAATTTGAGCAGGCTTTGAAATTAGGGGCAAATATGAGTAGGTGGTTCAAGTTAGGGATAGAAATGTAAATGGCCCTTTATATTATTTTTGGGGACTAACGTATTGATCCATTGCCCGGTGCCAGTTCTTGTTTTCTGCTTGTTTTTTGTTTCACAGAAAATCCATATCAAACGAAGTCCAAATGAAATAAAATTTTACGAAAAATTATTTTGGAATATATGTGATATTTGGGAGGTGGAATCAACGCAAACGGAGGCCCACAGCCTCCACAAGCCACCTGGGCACGGGCCCCCCTGGCGTGCGGTGGTGCCTCGTGGGCACACCGTAAGTCGGTTGGGGTTCTTCTTCGGCCGCAAGGAAGCTAATATCCAGAAAAAAATCATGTTAAAATTTCAGCTCGATCGAAGTTACGGATCTCCGAGAATTTATGAAATGATGAAAGGCCAAAAAACAGGAACGTGAAACAGAAGAGAACAGAGAGAGATATATCCAATCTAGGAGGGGCTTCTGCCCCTCCGCCGCCATGGCAGCCATGGACCAGAGGGGAAACTCTCCTCCCATATAGGAGGGAGTCCAAGCAAGAAGAAGAAGGAGGGGGCTCTCTCCCCCTCTCTTCCGGTGGCGCCGGAGCGCTGCCGGGGGAACCATCGTGACGGCGATCTACACCAACAACTTTGTCGTCGTCAACACCAACTCTCTCCCCCTCTATGCAGCGGTGTAACCTCTCTTTTCCCGCTGTAATTCTCTACTTAAACATGGTTCTTAATGCTACATATTATTATCCAATGATGTGTTGCCATCCTATGATGTTTGAGTAGATTCTTTTTGTCCTATGGGTTGATTGATGATCGTGATTGGTTTGAGTTGTATGTTTTATTTTGGTGCTGTCCTATGGCGCCCTTCGTGTCGCGCAAGCGTGAGGGATTCCCGCTGTAGGGTTTGCAATATGTTCATAATTCTCTTATAGTGGGCAGCTAGAGTGACAGAAGCTTACACCCGAGTAAGGGGGTTGTTGCGTATGGGAGTAAAGAGGACTTGATACTTAATGCTATGGTGGGTTTTACCTTAATGATCTTTGGTAGTTGCGGATGCTTGCTAGAGTTCCAATCATAAGTGCATATGATCCAAGTACGGAAAGTATGTTAGCTCATGCCTCTCCCTCATATAAAATTGCAATAATGATTATCGGTCTAGTTATCGATTGCCCATGGACAAATCTTTCTCTTGTGTTACAAAAAGCTTTCTACTAAACAACTAACTTTTACTATCTTGCAAATTACTCATAGTTTTATTCTGGCAAAGTACACCTAGTTTTATTCTTGCAAAGTAGTTCTAGAATCACACCTACAAAGTACTTCTAGTTTCATACTTGTTCTAGGTAAAGCAAATATTAAGTGTGCGTAGAGTTGTATTGGTGGTCGATAGAACTTGAAGGGAATATTAATTTTACCTTTAGCTCCTCGTTGGGTTCGACACTCTTATTTATCGAAAAATCTACAATTGATCCCCTATACTGTGGGTTATCAAGACTTTTTTCTGGCGCCGTTGCCGGGGAGCAATAGCGTGAGGTTGATATTCTCGTGTGTGCTTGATTGCTTTATCACTGAGTAGATTTTATTTTGTGCTCTTGTTTTCTATCTTTAGTTATGGGTAGGAAACATAAAATACCAAAAAAAATAGTTGTACTTGCTAAACCAATGGTTGAAGAACCACCCAAAATCTATCATACCGCTGAAGCTTTCTACTTGGATCATCTTCGATCCCTTTGTGCTCGTGCTAAAAACCCAACTAGCTTAGTTAAGGGAAAATCATTAAATGAGCATGCTTATTTTGTGCGACACCGCTTGTCTCAAAAAGGGAAACTCTTGTGGCATCATATTAATAGTTTGAATTGCTATGCTTTGAATTTGTTGCTTTTAAGGGTGCTTATGAAATTACTTCTTTGATTGAAAAGTATGATGCTACTCTTTACAAATCTGAAAATTTTGCCATACTTAAATATTGCCATGAAAACTATGCTTCTAATGCTTATGTTAAAGAATATATTAAGGGCTCCTCCGCTGTCCAAGAAGAGACTAATATTTTGCAGGAACCTATGGAAGAAATTGATGAAACTGTGAGCTCATTAGATGAAAAAGATGATGAGGAGAGCGAAGAACAAAAGGAGGAAGAGCGGATTGATCACCCGTGCCCAACTTCTGATGAGAGTAACTCTTTATCCCATACATTGTTTAATTTCCCTTTGTGCTTACCGAAGGATGGATGCTATGATGATTGCTATGATCCCTTGGATTCGTTTGAAATAATCCTTTTTGATGAACTTGATGCTTGCTATGCTTGTGGCCATGATGCCAATATGAATGATGCTTATGGAGATGAACTTGCTATAATTCCTTATGTTAATAATGAAATTGTTGCTATTGAACCCACACATGATAGTCCTATTATCTTTTTGAATTCTCCCAACTACACTATATCGGAGAAGTTTGCTCATATTAAGGATTATATTGATGGGTTGCGTTTTACTACTACACATGATAATTTTGATGAATATAATATGCATGTGCTTGCTGCTCCTACTTGCAATTATTATGATAGAGGAACTACATCTCTACCTCTCTATGTTTCCAATACGATTTTTTTTGCAAGAAACTACTTATGCTATGCATTGACCTTTACTTGATGTGCATGAATTGTTCTTTTATGACATGACGATGCATGTCAAGAGAGTTAGACTTCGTTGTTACATGATATATATATATTACTTTGTGCTCACTACTAAATTACAAATCATTGTTAATTAAAATTGGCTTTGATATACCTTGGGATCCGGGTGGATCCATTACTTGAGCACTTTATGCCTAGCTTAATGTCTTCAAAGAAAGCGCTACCAGGGAGACAACCCGGAAGTTTTAGAGAGTCATTTTATTCTGTTGTGTGCTTTTAAAAAAGTTTAAAAACAAAAAAATATAGTGGGGAACCTGAAACTTTTCAAAAAGGAAAGTGAAAGTAAGAAAGACGAGCACCGTTGAAGTGGGAGAGCTCCTTGAACTTTGTTCATGCCCATGGAAACTTTGTGAATCTTGAATTACAGAAACTTTTCAACAAAAATAATTATCCCCTTGTACAAATCCATTGTATTATAAAAATAATGTGCCAAGATTTACCGTTAGGATGTTTAAATTGCTTGTTTGGTATGTGCAGTGCAAAAACAGAAACTTTTGTTGTAGTGCATGAATTTACATTTCTTACCGGGACATGAAAAATTCTGAAATTTTTACATGGTACTGCTATGCAAATTGTTTATTTTTTCCTAATTTTTCAGATTTTTTTGAGTTACATAAGTATATGTGCCATCTGCATCTTTACAGACTGTCCTGTTTTCACAGATTGCTGTTATAGTTTCGTTATTTGCTTATGTTTGAAATCTTGTTGAGCCCCGTTGACTTGGGAACCATAGAATTGTGATAGCATACAGTGGGTAATGTTTGATTATAATTATACAATAATGTTAGGGCAGGACATGATGGGATTTGATGTTATATGTACTAACTCCGCTAATAAAAAGTTCGGTTAAGTTTTGTGTGGATGAAGTGTTCGAAGATCGAGGAGGTATCGATATGAGGAGAATAAGGAGAGGCAAGAGTTCAAGCTTGGGGATGCCCAAGGCACCCCAAGTAAATATTCAAGGAGACTCAAGCGTCTAAGCTTGGGGATGCCCCGGAAGGCATCCCATCTTTCTTCAACAAGTATCGGTATGTTTCGGTTTTTGTTTTGTTCACATGATGTGCGTAAATTCTTGGAGCATCGTGTGCCTTTTATTTTTCTTTTAATAAATGCACCATGCTGGTATGAGATAGTCCTTGGTTGATTTATAGAATGCTTCATGCACTTCACTTATATCTTTTGAGTATGGCTTTATAGAATGCTTCATGTGCTTCACTTATATCATTTGAAGTTTGGATGCCTGTTTCTCTTCATATAGAAAACCGTTATTTGTATAATGCTCTTTTGCTTCACTTATATTTATTAGAGCATGGTCTTTTGTAGAAAGAATTAAACTCTCTCGCTTCACTTATATCTATTTAGAGAGTCAACAGGAATTGGTCATTCACATGGTTAGTCATAAAATCCTACATAAAACTTGTAGATCACCGAATATGATAAGTTTGATTCCTTGCAATAGTTTTGCGATATTAAGATGGTGATATGTGGGAGGTACTAGTGAATGATTGTGGTTTAGTAGGAATATTGGTGTTAAGGTTTGTGATTCCCGAAGCATGCACGTATAGTCTCTAGTTATGCTAAGAACTTGGAGCATGATTTATTATTGATTGTCTTCCTTTGCGTGGAGGTCGGGGGCGCGCGATGGTTAAATCCTACCAACCTCCCCCCTAGGGGCATGCGTAGTAGTACTTTGCTTCAAGGTCTAATAAACTTTCGCAATAAGTATGTGAGTTCTTTATGACTAATGTGAGTCCATGGATTATACGCACTCTTACCTTTCCGCAATTTGCTAGCCTCTTCGGTACCGTGCATTGCCCTTTCTCACCTCGAGAGTCGGTGCAAACTTCGCCGGTGCATCCAAACCCCGTGATATGATATGCTCTATCACACATAAGCCCCTTTATATCTTCCTCATAACAGCCATCATACCTACCTATTATGGCATTTCCATAGCCATTCTGAGATATATTGCCATGCAACTTCCATCATCATCATATACATGACTTGAGCATTCATTGTCATATTGCTTTGCATGATCGTAAGATAGCTAGCATGATATTTTCATGGCTTGTCCATTTTTTGATATCTTTGCTACGCTAGATCATTGCACATCCTGGTACACTGCCAGAGGCATTCATATAGAGTCATATTTTTTCTAGTATCAAGTTGTAATGTTGAGTTGTAAGTAAATAGAAGTGTGATGATCATCATTATTAGAGCATTGTCCCAGTGAGGAAAGGATGATGGTGGCTATGATTCCCCCACAAGTCGGGATGAGACTCCGGACGAAAAAAGGAAAATAGAAAAAAGAAAAAAAAAGTGAGGCCAAAAAGAGCCCAAGAAAAAAAAAGAAAAAAGGAAAAAAATTAAATGAGAGAAAAAGAGAGAAGGGGCAATGTTACTATCCTTTACCACACTTGTGCTTCAGAGTAGCACCATGTTTTTCATATAGAGAGTCTCCTATGCTTTCATTTTCATACACTAGTGGGAATTTTGATTATAGAACTTGGCTTGTATATTCCGATGATGGGCTTCCTCAATTGCCCGAGGTCTTGAGCAAGCAAGTTGGATGCACACCGACTTAGTTTTCAGTTTGAGCTTTCATACACTTATAGCTCTTAGTGCATCCGTTGCATGGCAATCCCTACTCCTCGCATTGACATCAATTGATGTGCATCTCCATAGCCCGTTGATTAGCCGCGTCGATGTGAGACTTTCTTCTTTTTTGTCTTCTCCATATTAATCTCTACCACCGCATTCTATTCCACCCATAGTGCTATATCCATGGCTTGCGCTCATGTATTGCGTGGGGGTTGAAAAAGCTGAAGCGTGTTAAAAAGTATGAACAAATTGCTTGGCTGACACCGGGGTAGTACATGATAAATACTTTGTGTTAAGAAGATGGAGCATGACAAGGCTATATGATTTTGTAGGGATAGCGTTCTTTAGCATTTTTATTCTGAAAGTCATGATTGTATGTTGGGATGCCTGAGTATTGATGTCTTTATATCAAATTATAGACTATTGCTGTGAATCACTCGTATCTTAATATTCATGCCATGATTAGATTACATGATCAAGATTATGCTAGGTAGCATTCGACATCAAAAATTATCTTTTTTATCATTTACCTACTCGAGGACGAGCAGGAATTAAGCTTGGGGATGCTGATATGTCTTCATCGTATCTATAATTTTTGATTGTTTCATGCCAATATCCTACAATTTGCACATACTTTTGGCAACATTTTATATTATTTTTTGGGACTAACATTTTGATCCAGTGCCCAGTGCCAGTTCCTGTTTTCTGCTTGTTTTTTTGTTTCACAGAAAATCCATATCAAACAAAGTCCAAATGCAATAAAATTTTACGGAGAATTATTTTGGAATATATGTGATTTTTGGGAGGTGGAATCAATGCAAACGGAGGCCCACAGCCTCCACAAACCACCTGGGCGCGGCCCCCCCTGGCGCGCGGTGGTGCCTCGTGGGAAAACCGTAAGTCTGTTGGGGCTCTTCTTCGGCCGCAAGGAAGCTAATATCTGGAAAAAAATCATGTTAAAATTTCAGCCCGATCGGAGTTACGGATCTCCGGGAATTTAAGAAACGGTGAAAGGCCAGAAAACAGGACGCGAAACAGAAGAGAACAGAGAGAGAGATCCAATCTAGGAGGGGCTCCTGCCCCTCTGCCGCCATGGCAGCCATGGACCAGAGGGGAAACTCTCCTCCCATCTAGGAGGGAGGCCAAGCAAGAAGAAGAAGGAGGGGGGCTCTCTCCCCCTCTCTTCTGGTGGCGCTGGAGCGCCGCCGGGGGAACCATCGTGACGGCGATCTACACCAACAACTTCGCCGCCGTCAACACCAACTCTCTCCCCCTATATGCAGCCGTGTAACCTCTCTTTTCCCGCTGTAATTCTCTACTTAAACATGGTGCTTAATGCTACATATTATTATCCAATGATGTGTTGCCATCCTATGATGTTTGAGTAGATTCTTTTTGTCCTATGGGTTGATTGATGATCGTGATTGGTTTGAGTTGTATGTTTTATTTTGGTGCTGTCCTATGGTGCCCTCCATGTCACGCAAGCATGAGGGATTCCCGCTGTAAGGTTTGCAATACATTCATAATTCTCTTATAGTGGGTGGCTAGAGTGACAGAAGCTTACACCCGAGTAAGGGGGTTGTTGCGTATGGGAGTAAAGAGGACTTGATACTTAATGGTATGGTTGGGTTTTACTTTAATGATCTTTGGTAGTTGCGGATGCTTGCTAGAGTTCCAATCATAAGTGCATATGATCCAAGTACGGAAAGTATGTTAGCTCATGCCTCTCCCTCATATAAAATTGCAATAATGATTACCGGTCTAGTTATCGATTGCCTATGGACAAATCTTTCTCTTGTGTTACAAAAAGCTTTCTACTAAACAACTAACTTTTACTATCTTGCAAATTACTCGTAGTTTTATTCTCGCAAAGTACTCCTAGTTTTATTCTTGCAAAGTAATTCTAGAATCACACCTACAAAGTACTTCTAGTTTCATACTTGTTCTAGGTAAAGCAAATGTTAAGAGCGCGTAGAGTTGTATTGGTGGTTGATAGAACTTGAAGGGAATATTAATTTTACCTTTAGCTCCTTGTTGGGTTCGACACTCTTATTTATTGAAAAAGCTACAATTGATCCCCTATACTTGTGGGTTATCAGGATGCATCATCTTCATTAGGGCTACCAGAAATTGTTCTTTCATAACAAGATTAAGCAAGGCAGCATTAATGTCACATGACTCCGCACTAGTGGCGGGAGGAGCAATAGGAGTACTAATAAAATCATTATTATTAGTATTGGAAAAGTCACACAATTTTGTATTTTCTTGAGACATCGCGACGAAGCAAGCAAAGAAGCAAATAAAACTATTTTTGTCTTTTTGTAAAAAAAAATTAGAAGTGGGGGGAGATGAAAACGAGAGGCAAATGCAAATAAAAGGCAAATAAAATAAATGCAAGTGGATGATAGTTTGTGAGAAGGTACTTGGTAATTTTGATGATGTCTCCCCGGCAACGGCGCCATAAATTCTTCCTGCTACTTGTAGTCTGCGTTTGTATTTCCTCAGTTAAGAACCAAGGTTATCAATCCAGTAGGAGAACCAAGCAAAATCCCGTTAAGCGCACCTGCACACACAAGAGCAAACACTTGCACCCAACGGCCAACGCAAATAAGAGGGTTGTCAATCCTCTTAGCGGTTATTTGCAAGGATTAAATCTTATCGAGGTAAATAGATAAACTAAAATACTAATTAAAATAAAAGTAAATAAATTGTAGCAAGGTATTTTTAGGTTTTAAATATATGATAAAGTAGACCCGGGGCCATAGTTTTCACTAGAGGCTTCTCTCTCGAACACATAGCATACGGTGGGTAAACAAATTACTGTTGGGCAAATAGGTCAAGAGGTGCCACGACGGGCCCACAAGCCTGGGGGGCGCGGCCACCCCCCTAGTGCGCCCTCCAGGCTTGTCGCCTCCTCGTGACTCTTCTGGTCTTCTCCGAAGCTCCCTGGGTCTCTTCTGGTCCAAAAAAATTAATCCAAAGTTTTTTTCTCGTTTGTACACTTTTTGATAATGATTTTCTGAAAAGGCAAAAACAAGCAGAAAATAGCAACTGGCACTAGGCACTGGGTTAATAGGTTAGTCCCAAAAAATGATATATAATGCCATATAATTGCATATAAAACTTCCAAGATTGATTCTATAATAGCATGGAACAATCAAAAATTATAGATACGTTGGAGACGTATCAATTATATAATCAAATTGCAGCAAGGTAAATAGATAAACGATAAAATACTAAATAAAATAAAATAAAAGTAAATAAATTGCAGCAAGGTATTTTTAGGTTTTTTTATATATGATAAAGTAGACCCGGGGGCCATAGTTTTCACTAGAGGCTTCTCTCTCGAACACATAGCATACGGTGGGTAAACAAATTACTGTTGGACAATTGATAGAAAAGCGAATAATTATGACGGATTCATGGCAATGATCATGTATATAGGCATCATGTCCGAGACAAGTAGACCGACTCCTGCCTGCATCTACTACTATTACTCCACCCATCGACCGCTATCCATCATGCATCTAGGGTATTAAGTATGAAACAGAGTAACGCCTTAAGCAAGATGACATGATGTAGACAAAGTAAATTCAAGCAATATTATTAAACCCCATCTTTTTATCCTTAATGGCAATAATACAAATACGTGTCATGTCCCCTTCTGTCACTAGGATTGAGCACCGCAAGATGGAACCCATCACAAAGACCTCTCCCATTGCAAGATAAATCAATCTAGTAGGCCAAACCAAATTGTTGGATCAGAGAGAAATACAAAGCTATAATAATCATGCATAAAAGAGTTTAGAGAAGACTCAAACATTTCTCATGAATTATCTGATCATAAACTCACAATTCATCGGATCCCAACAAACACACCGCAAAAGAAAATTACATCGGATAGAACTCCAAGAACGTCGAGGAGAACATGGTATTGAAGATCAAAGAGAGATAAGAAGCCATCTAGCTACTAGCTATGGACCCATAGGTCTGTGGTAAACTACTCACACATCATCGGAAGGGTAGCAAGGTTGATGAGAAGCCCTCTGTGATCGATTCCCCCTCTGGCAGAGTACCGGAAATGGCCTCCAGATGGGATCGCGGAAGAACAGGGGCTTGCGGCAGCAGAAAGGTTTTATCTTCTATCTCTCTGGTATATTGGGAATATTTGGGAATTTATAGCACTATAATTAGGTCAGGAGGGGCTAAGAGGGGCCCACAAGCCTGGGGGCACGCCTACCCCCCCTGGGCGCGCCCTCCAGGCTTGTCGCCTCCTCGTGGCTCTTCTGGTCTTCTCCCGAAGCTTCATGGGTCTCTTATGGTCCAGAAAAAATTAATCCAAAGTTTTTTCTCGTTTGGACTCTTTTTGATAATGATTTTCTGAAAAGGCAAAAACAAGCAGAAAACCACAACTGGCACTAGGCACTGGGTTAATAGGTTAGTCCCAAAAAATGATATATAATGGCATATAATTGCATATAAAACATCCAAGATTGATACTATAATAGCATGGAACAATCAAAAATTATAGATACGTTGGAGACGTATCAGCCAAGTAATGCCTTTAGGATGATTTGGACGATAGTATAATTGATGCTGTTTGAAAACAGAAAGTTTTGCGCCCATTATTTGATTTTCAGTTCTGTACTGGAATGTCAGAAAAATTTGAAATTTTTACACAGCATTGGGACGCAAATTTTTTACGTTTTCCTAAATTTTAAGAATTTTTGGAGTTACAAAAGTATAGATAATATTCTGTCATTACATACTGTTCTATTTTAGACAGATTCTGTTTTTTATTGCATAGTGTGCTTGTTTTAATGAAACTATGGATTATATCGGGTGGTAAAAGTCATGGAAGAGTTAGAATATAGTAGGTATTATGCAAGAACAATTATGAATGAGTTTATAATAGTACCTAAAGTGGATGATTGATTTATTGTACTAACGGATCTCACGAAGTTTCTGTTGAGTTTTGTGTGCTGAAGTTTTCAAGTTTTGGGTGAGATCACGATGAATGAAGGAAGGAGCGGAAAGACCCTAAGCTTGGGGATGACCAAGGCACCCCAAGGTAATATTCAAGGAAGACCCAAGCGTCTGAGCTTGGGGATGCTCCGGATGGCATTCCCTCTTTCGTCTACAATCTATCGGTATATCACTTGGAGCTATATTTTTATTCATCACATGATATGAGTTTTACTTGGAGCGTCTTGTGCCATAGTTTTCTTTTATTTTTTTGCTTTTTAGTTTTCCACAATCATCTTTTGTTGAACACACCTTTTGAGAGGGACACACATTTGTCGTGATTTGTTAGAATACTCTATGTGCTTCACTTATATCTTTTGAGCTAGGCAGTTGCTCTAGTGCTTCACTTATATCTTTTAGAGCACGGCGGTGGCTATATTTTAAAGAAATAGTTACACTCTCATGCTTCACTTAAATATTTTTGAGAGTCTAATAAATAGTAAAGGCAATTTGGATGGGTTATAAGATTTGTCCATAAAGGATAGGTATTCAAGAGGGATATAATAAAAACATTCATGTAGATCACTAAATATGAAACGTGTGGTTTAATGATATTGATGTCGTAATATGAAAGGATATTGGTTCATGGTCATTGGTTAGTAGAAATATCGGTATTAAATCTTGTTATTAACTTCTCATCTAAGTTTTGGTCATGGCATGGTGGGGAGGTCCGAGCATTTTTATGTCTGAAATGAAATCCTTGAGTGTTGTTACAATCGGGGTGCGCGATGGTTAACTCCTACCAACCTCCTCCCTAGGGGCTTGCTTGTAGTACTTTGCTTCGAGGGCTAATAGGCTTTGCAATAAGTATGTGAGTTCTTTATGACTAATGTGAGTCCATGGATTATACGCACTCTCACCCTTCCGCAATTTGCTACACTACAGGAATCAGCTGATTTGCCATCTGCCTTGGCAGACGGCAAAGGACCAGAAAGCGAACGGCAAAGGTCTTTGCCGTCTGCCGCAGACGGCAAACGCTTCCGGCACTGGAAGCTACGGTAATGAGCTTATTTACCGTCTGCATTCGCACAGCGGACGGCAAAGACCTTTGCCGTCAGCTTTCCTGGCCAAGCAGACGGCAAATAGAGTGGATGGCAAAGAATAGACGTTAGCCACGTTAGGTGGCTAACGGGAGACTTTGCCGTCTGCCGGCGGACGGCAAACGTTCTCTCCCCTTTGTCATCTGCTTCCTGACGTCAGCAGACCCGTGGCATAACGTCACTCCTCGACGCTCTTTGCCGTCTGCCGCTCTTTTTCTTTGCTGTCTGCTTGCAGACGGCAAAGAACCACTCGCCTTTGCCGTCTGCGAGCGGACGGCATAATGACCAAATGGGTCACACCCAGTACTCCCAGGTTGCACAGGTTGCTGCCACGTGGCACCTTTGCCGTCCGCTGGCTGACGGCAAAGACCTTTGCCGTCCGCTGGCAGACGGCAAAGTGCGTGTATTGCCCCTTTTTATTCTGTTTTTTGTTATATCCAAGCATTTTCACGGCAAATATATGATATATATATATATATTTCACAGGGCAAACAGTATGTGCAAGTTTCACAGCAAGTATATGATATCCAACACATAAGAAACTATATCCCTGCCATATGGATATGATCATCCAACAGATATAGCAAAACAAAATGTGCAAGTTTCACCATATTACAATAGTTTCATCCATAGGTAGCAAGTTTCACATTGTTGATGGATACAAAATCAAAACAGAAAGTAAACACAAGCACTCCATCAATGCAAGCTTCCGTGAAGTGAATCAAATCTGTAAAATGGGAAATAAGAAAGTTAGAAGAAGAAGACTAGAAGAAGAAAAAGAAGAAAAAGAAGAAGAAGAAGAAGAACAAGAAGAAGAAGAAGAAGAACAAGAAGAAGAGTTTTTCTTCTCTTTCTTTTTCTCCTCTTGTTTTTCTTCTTCTTATTGCTTGTTTGTGTCATTTTAGAGCTAACCTAGGTAATTATGCCATTTTTGACCTAACTAAGCTTATTGTGTCATTTTGGAGGAAAATAAGCTAAGTATATGACATTTATGAGGTTACCAAGGTTATCATGCCATTTTTGAAACGAATAAGCTAATTATGTCATAAATGGACTAAATAAGCTAATTATGTCATTTTGGAGGATAATTAGCTAAGTATGTTTTTTTTGGGGAAAATAAGCTAAGAAGAAGAAGAAGAAGACTTCTTCTTCTTCTTCTTCCTTCTTTTTCTCCTCTTCCTTGTTTTTCTTCATCTTATTCCTTATTTGTGTCATTTTAGAGCTAACCTAGGTAAGTATGCCATTTTTGTGCTAACCTAGGAAAATATGGTAAGTATAGGTCATTTTTGTGCTAACGTAGGTAATTATGCCATTTTTGAGCTAAATTAGGTAAATATAGGTCATTTTAGAGCTAACTTAGGTAATTATGTCATTTTGGAGGATAATAAGCTAAGTATATGACATTTATGAGGTAAGCAAGGTTATTATGCCATTTTTGCAATGAATAAGCTAATTATGTCATAAATGGACTAAATAAGCTAATTATGTCATTTTGGAGGATAATTAGTACAACATAAAAAAATTGAATAACTGACATGAATAATAATATGTATATAATTTAAGTTGGGATGCATACAAACTAATAATAGTCTGGATCATCTATATATGCTCCGAGATCATCATCATCATCATCATCATCATCACTATCACGCGTGTCGTCATGAATGACGTGCTCATCGGGTTCGGCGGCATCAACATGTGGAAGGCCGTTCTGTAATCGGTCAAGCATTGACAGGTCATCCGCAGCAGTAACCTCTTCTTGTTCCAACTCTTCTTGTTCCAACTCTTCTTGTTCCGGCTCAGGGGTGTTGTCGGATTCACTGTCGCTGTCTACTTCCATGTTCTGGGGTGAAGTAGAGTGGTTCTTGAAACGTTTTTTGGAAAGACGTGTTTCTTGGAAGAATTGTCCATCATATGTGTCTGGGTTAATGTGAGGCTCATAATCCTCTTCATTGGGGGGAGGTGGTCTAACACGTGGCGGCACTTCATAAACGACATCCCAACCCTTCGGATTTGCATTACTTTGGCATGCCCACGGTAGATAGAAAACTTGGGTCGCCTGTTGAGCCGTAATATAGACATCGGGAACATCTAAATGGGTGCTTTGTTTGATTTCTACTAGCCCTATATGTTCATGAGTCCTTCTAGTCTCCTTCGGCTGGAACCAATAACATTTGAAGACTACGACGTTCGGTGGGTTTTCACCATAGAATTGAAGTTCATAAATTGCTTCAACTCTTCCATAATACTCGATACCTCCTTCGCCGATAGCAGAGACACCACAATTTGTAGATTTTCGGTCGGCCATAGATAGCTCTTTGGCAAAGGTACAAAAGTGATACCTGTTGATGTCGTATTTCTCAAATGAACGGACCTTATAGTCAAAGCCATTAGCGGCTTGTCTCAATTCGGCGTCCATATACTCTGAATTAGCCTACAAGTTTAATGAGAAAGAATTGTTGCATTAGCCGCAAATTAGACCAAGAAATGAAATGGTCTATTAATCCTAATTACCATTTGTTTGAACCAAGAGATGAAATCGGGATAGCCGCCTCCATGCTTTGCCAGAAGCTCATACTCTTCGACGGAATCCTTTTGGATCACCGCTCCATCCGAGAATTTGGCGACGTATCAACTGTATCAAATATCCGGGAATAAGAGGAGTTCAAAGGAATAATTAGAAGTTGCGAAACAATGTACCGACAACTTACTCGATGTACAGCCGCACTTCTGTTAGGTTGTTGAAGATATACAACGAAATGGTACGCCATTCTTCGACATCCAACTCTATTGGTTTCGAAGCACCGGCTGGCGCGAGCTTCCCTTTGAATAGGCTGAGGTTGGATCCACCTTTTTTAGGGTCGCCATCATTGTACAGAGGCTTCGGATTATACAAATGACGATTTTTGGCTTCGTAGTGTGCTGTCACGAAGTTTGTCGCCTCCTCAGTAATGAATGCCTCGGCCATCGATGCTTCAATTCTACGTTTATTTTTACATTTTGCTCGAAGCGTCTTCTGCATCCTCTCAGTTGCATAGCACCAACGATTTTGCACGGGCCCCCCAATCTTGCCTCGATCGGGAGATGTAAAATCAAATACTGCATTGGATTAAAGAAGCCCGGTGGAAAGATCTTCTCTAACTTGCAGAGCAACTCCGGCGCCAACTTTTCCATGTCATCTATCACCGCAGGCGATAGTTCTTTCGCACAAAGAACACGGAAGAAATAGCTCAGCTCTGCCAGTACTAGCCATTCATCCTTAGGGATAAAGCCACGCAACATCACCGGCATTACCCGCTCAAGCCATATGTGCCAATCATGACTCTTGAGACCAAATATTTTCAATTTTTCAAGACTCACTCCCCTCTTTAGATTCGCTGCATACTCATCGGGGAACATCAACTAAATTTTCACCCACAAGATAATTTCCCTCATAGCTGGCCTTCCAAGATTGAACCAGGCCTTTGGCTTCGTCCAGTTCTTCTTTCCTTTCGGTTGTCGCATGTTCTGTAACAGTCTACAACATAGAGTCTACTGATCGACTCTAGCCTTAGGATTATCCTTTGACTTCCTCTCTATGCCGAATAATGTACCAAAAAGGGTCTTGCCGATATTCTTTTCAGTGTGCATCAGGTCGATGTTGTGTGGAAGAAGGAGGTCTTTGAAGTAAGGCAGATCCCACAAGCATGTCTTGTGAGTCCAGGCGTGTTCCGAATTATACCCCTTGAAATACCCTGGACGCTCTGGATCAGGCTCGAGAGCGTTTAACTGATCCAGGATCTGTTGGCCTGTCAACGCAGGTGGTGCAGAGTTTTTGACAACTCTACCTTTGATGAAGTTCTTCTTGTCTTTTCTGAACTTATGGCGAGGATCCAGGAACGGTCTATGCAAGTCGACGCAAGAATACTTGCGACCTGCCTCCAGCCAACGAAACTGAAGAGCTGCCTTGCATGTGGGGCACGGGAACCTTCCATGCACACACCAGCCAACGAATAGCGCATACGCCGGCAAGTCATGCATCGAGTACATGTACCAGACACGCATTATGAAGTTTTGTTTGCTAGCGGCGTCGTATGTCTTGAACCCATTATCCCAAGCTTCTTGCAATTCATCCTTAAGCGGCTGCATGTACACATTCATATTCTTCCCCGGATAGTTGGGCCCTGGAATTATCAACGTCAGTAAAATGTTCTTTCTTTGCATAATCTGTCCGGGGGGGGAGATTGAGTGGAATGACAAATACAGGCCAACAACTGTTTTGGGTTGCCGTCATACCAAATGGATTGAACCCATCCGTGCCGATGCAGACTCGAGGATGCCTTGGATCTGCCGCTTTATCCCCATGTAATTCATCGAACTTCTTCCACGCAAAAGCATCCGATGTGTGTACCATCATCTGATTCCCATCTGCATCTAGTTCGGTTCTTTTGCCCAATTTGTGCCATGTCATCTGTCTAGCCGTCTCTTCGACCATGAAAAGACGTTGAAGTCTTGGTATGATTGGCAGATACCGAAGAGCATTAACGGGGATTTTGGTCTGCCTCTTCTCACCCATACCGTTGTCTACCACAACATACCTGGAAGACTTGCAAATGGGACAATAGTTCAAGCCTGCATACTCAAGCCTAAATAAGGCACATCCATTCTCACATGCATCTATCTTCTAATAGGGCATCTTAAGTGCACGGAGGATTTTGTCCGACTGGTACAGGTTTGCAGGCATTACATGGCCTTTGGGTAGAAAGCGTCCAAATAGTGTCATCATCGCGTTGTAGCATTCTCTACCGAAGTTGAATTGAGCCTTCAGAGCCATTACTTGTGCGATGGCATCCAGCTGACAAAGCTCAGTGTGCTCGTGGAGAGGACGTTTTGAAGACTCCAACATTTCATTGATGGCCTTTGCAGATTCCTCCATCTCCTCGTCTGAATCCCGAGCATCATCAAAGTCTTGCACCATATCATCGATCTCGGTACCATGCTCGTCGGTGCGACGACGAACCACCTCAGCTCTGGTACGTTGGGCAGACTCACCATGAAATGTCCACACCGTATAATCAGGCGTAAAACCCCACTTCTGCAGGTGTTTACCCATTTCATCCTCTGTCCTCTTTTTAAAGTTGTCGCACCTAAGACAGGGGCACCAGGTTTTTCTCTGGCCATTTGCAAATGCGGCTTTCACAAACCCCTTGGTTTTTGTTAACCATTCAGTGCTCATGTCTTCCTGACTAGTGTGGCCGGTGTACATCCACGCACGATCACTCATCTTGCCTACCTACTAAACACACAAGAAATATATATATATATATAATTCATCATATATATTCATCAGTTAATTTAGTTTGTTAATTTTATTACGCCCATGCAACCTACACGCTAATAGGTAAAGATAGGTCCTAATCCCACCCGAGTATGTGTAGATTGGGTTCGTTTTCCCATGCTCTACTCCGGATCTGACGCAGAATTTTGGCAGCACCTCCCAGCTGTTCTCCTGATACACGTCTCGGCAATAAACAGAGAGGATGTGTACCCGGAGAACAACAGGGAGGCACTGACGAAATTCTGCATCGGATCCGGAGCAGAGCATGGGAAAACGAACCCAATCTACACATACTTGGGCTGTTCATGGATAATGTTGGACAATTCAAAAGGATGGCGGTTATAAATATGCAAAGACATGCATATTTATAGATGCCGCCCTTTCGAACGGGAGACGCATACTGGTCACGCATACTGATGATTGAAGACACCTATAGCTAGCAAGTTTCATCGGCACGAAGACCGGAACAGAGCAAATAATGAAGGGGGGAGGAGGAGATGTCATTTGTGCTCACCCACGAACGCAGGGGAGCTCATCAAACGCGCACGTGGAGGTCGTCGAACACCAGACCCTCGCAGCGACGAAACACTGCACATTTAAATCCACACGATCAACACGAATATTCAATTCCAATAGAACAACTGCATATAACTACTATTTTCTATTTTTTTTATTTTTCTCCTCTATTCCTTCTTCTTCTCGTCTTCTTCTTCTCCTCCTACTTCTTCTTCTTTAATTTTCTTCTCCTCCTCCTCCTCCTCCTTCTTCTTCTTCTTCTTCTTCTTCTTCTTCTTCTTCTTCTTCTTCTTCTTCTTCTTCTTTCTTCTTTTCCTTTTTCCTCTTCTTCTTCTTTTCTTCTCCTCTTCTTCTTCTTCTTCTTCTTCTTCTTCTTCTTCTTCTTCTTCTTCTTCTTCCTTCTTTTCCTTTTTCCTCTTCTTCTTCTCCTCTCCTTCTTCTTCTTCTTCTTCTTCTTCTTCTTCTTCTTCTTCTTCTTCTTCTTCTTCTTCTTCTTCTTCTCCTTTTTCCTCTTCTTCTACTTATTCTTTTTTTTCATCTTTCTTCTTCCTCTTCTAATTATCTAAACCTAAACATAATCCTAAACCTATTACTGACCTACACCTAGCACTAAACCTAAACCTAAACAGGAAAAAACAGAAAAAAATGAACCTCACCTTGCTTGGCTCCGGCGAGGTCGGCCGGTGGAGGATGGCCGCGGGGAGGGGGCCGGTGGAGGAAGGCCGCTGGGAGGGGCGGCGCGGGGTGGCTCCGGCGGCAGGGTGGGGCGGCGCGGCTCCGGCGGCGGGGCGGCGCGGCGCAGGGGCCGCGCGGCCGCCGCGGCCTGGGTCCGGGGGGCGGGGCGGGCGGGCTGGCCGGCGGCGGGTCTGGCTCCGGGGGGCGGGGCTGGCCGCCGGCGGCTCTGGCTCCAGGGGGCGGCGCGTGCACGGGTGAGGTGGGGGGAGAGAGAGAGAGAGGGGGAGAGAGAGAGGGGGTGGGGCCGGGGGGGAACGGTGTATTTTAGTTAACTCACTTCTTTGCCGTCCGCTAGCAGACGGCAAAAGAAGTCGGCTAGCAGACGGCAAAGAGGGGTGGGGCCGGGGGGAACGGCCGTTAGTTAGGTATCGTTCTTTGCCGTCAGCTGGCGGCCGACAAAGAGGAAACAGGCGGACGGCAAATATGAAGCGGACGGCATCCAGCCCGTCCGTCTGACCTAACCGTCTCCAGGGTCCAGTGGGGCCCAACTGGTCTCTTTGCCGTCTGCCTTTGGGCCCTTTGCCGTTTGCTGGCCGACGGCAAAGAACTGGCTGACGGTAAACTATATCTTTGCCATCAGCCTGTTCTTTGCCGTCAGTTTCATGTAAGCAGACGACAAAGACATTCTTTGCCGTCTCCTAGCGGATAGCAAAGAACTGGCTGACGGAAAATTCCCTGATTCCAGTAGTGCTAGCCTCTTCGGTACCGTGCATTGCCCTTTCTCACCTCAAGAGTTGGTGCAAACTTCGCCGGTGCTTCCAAACCCCGTGATATGATACGCTCTATCACATAAGCCTCCTTATATATTCCTCAAAACAACCACCATACCTACCTATTATGGCATTTCCATAGCCATTCTGAGATATATTGCCATGCAACTTCCACCGTTCCATTTATATGACACACATCTTCATTGTCATATTGCTTTGCATGATCATATAGCTGACATAGTATTTGTGGCTTAGCCACCGTTCATCATTTTTTATACATGTTACGCTCGATCATTGCACATCCTGATACACTGCCAGAGGCATTCATATAGAGTCATATTGTTCTAGTAAAGAGTTGTAAGTAAATAAAAGTGTGATGATCATCCTTATTAGAGCATTGTCTCAGTCGGGAAAGGATGATGGAGACTATGATCCCCCCACAAGTCGGGATGAGACTCCGAACGAAAAAAAAGGAGAGGCCAAAAAGAGCCAAACATAAAAAAAATGAGAGAAAAAGAGAGAAGGGGCAATGTTACTATCCTTTTCCACAATTGTGCTTCAGAGTAGCACCATGTTATTCATATAGAGAGTCTCCTGAGTTGTCACTTTCATATACTAGTGGGAAATTTTCATTATAGAACTTGGCTAGTATATTCCGATGATGGGCTTCCTCAAATGCCCGAGGTCTTCATGAGTAAGCAAGTTGGATGCACACCCACTTAGTTTCAGTTTGAGCTTTCATTCACTTATAGCTCTTAGTGCATCCGTTGCATGACAATCCCTACTCCTCGCATTGATATCGATTGATGGACATCTCCATAGTCCGTTGATCCACCGAGTTGATGCGAGACTTTCTTCCTTTTTGCCTTCTCCTATTAATCCCGATCACCGCATTCTATTCCACCTTGTGTTATGTCCTTGGCTCACGCTCATGTATTGCGTGAAGTTAAAAATGCTGAAGCGCGTTAGAAGTATGATCCAATTGTCTGGTTTAACACCGGGGTGCTCATGATTTATATTTATGCAGTGAAGGCAGAGTCATGCCATGCTAACATGATAAAATGAGTGGGGAATAACATTCGTTAAGGATTGTATATTTTGAAAGTTTAATGATTATGCTTCTTATATTCATGGATAGTATGATGTTGATATTGTTAATTCATCTCTTCTCAGTATTTATACCATAAAAAGAGATTACATGATAAACATGTTAGGTAGCATTCCACATCAAAAATTCTGTTTTTATCATTTACATACTCGAGGACGAGCAGGAATTAAGCTTGGGGATGCTGATACATCTCCAACGTATCTATAATTTTTTATTGTTCCATGCTATTATAGTATCAATCTTGGATGTTTTATATTCAATCATATGTCATTTTATATCATTTTTTGGAACTAACCTATTAACCTAGTGCCCAGTGCCAGTTGCTGTTTTCTGCTTGTTTTTGGTTTTTAAGAAAATCAGTACCAAACGGAGTCCAAACGCTACGAAACTTTTTGACAATTTTTTTCTGGACAAAAGAGACCCTAGAAGCTTTGGGGGAGGACCAGAAGACCTACGAGGAGACGACAAGGTAACAGGACGCACCCAGGGGGTGGCCGCGCCCTGTTTCCTTGTGGGCCCCACGTGGCTCCTTTTGACCTAATTCCACATCTATAAATTCTCAAATATTGGGAAACCAACAGAGACCCACCTCAAATAACTTTTCCGCTGCCGCAAGCTTCTGTTCTTCCGCGATCCCATCCAGAGGGGGAATCGATCACGGAGGGCTTCTACATTAACCTTACTGCCCTACCGATGATGTGTGAGTAGTTCACCACAGACCTACAGGTCCATAGCTAGTAGCTAGATGGCTTCTTCTCTCTCTTTGATCTTCAATACAACGTTCTCCTTGATCTTCTTGGAGTTCTATTCGATGTAATCTTGTTTTGCGCTGTGTTTGTTGGGATCTGATGAATTGTGGGTTTATGATCTGAATATTCATGAGAAGTAATTGAGTCTTTTCTGAACTTTATTATGCATGATTTTTATAGATTTGTATTTCTCTCCGATCTATCCGTTTGGTTTGGCCAACTAGATTGATTTATCTTCAGCGGGAGAGGTGCTTTGTAATGGGTTCAATCTTGCGGTGCTCTATATCCTAGTGACAGAAAGGGACAAGACACGTATTTGTATTGTTGCCATGAAGGGAAAACGATGGGGTTTATTCATATTGATTGGGTTTACTTTGTCTACATCATGTCATCTTGCTTAAGGCGTTACTCTGTTTTCATTAACTTAATACCCTAGATGCATGCTGGATAGCGGTCGATGGGTGGAGTAATAGTAGTAGATGCAGGCAGGAGTCGGTCTACTTGTCTCGGACGTGATGCCTATATACATGATCATTGCCTTGAATATCATCATAACTATGCGCTTTTCTATCAATTGCCCAACAGTAATTTGTCTACCCACCGTATGCTATGTGTTCGAGAAAGAAGCCTCTAGTGAAAACTATGGCCCAGGGTCTACTTTAAATATAAAAAATAAAACCTAAATATACTTGCTGCAATTTTATTTCTTTTATTTTGTCTTGAAATTTATCTATCTACCACTACAAGATTTAATCCTTGCAAGTAACGAGTTCAAGGGGATTGACGACCCTCTTGCCCGCGTTGGGTGCAAGTATTTGCTTTTGTTTGTGCAGGTGCTGTTCACGAGGCTTTGCATGATTCTCCTACTGGTTCGATAACCTTGGTTCTCATTGAGGGAAATACTTATCTCTACCATACTGCATCTCCTCTCCTCTTCGGGGAAAATCCCAACGCAGCTCACAAATAGCACAAGCATATTTAAGCCTAACTCACTTCCTATGCATAGGGATTTTGTAGGCAAACAATTTATTATAGCAAGAATCAACTAGCATAGGAACGCAAAATAAGCATGACTTTAAAACTTTCAACATAAAGAGAGGAAACTTGATGTTGTTGAAATATATATAAGCATATCTTCCTCTCTCATAATAATTTTCAGTAGCATCTTGAACAAATTCAACAATATAACTATCACATAAAGCATTCTTTTCATGATCCACAAGCATAAAAAAATTATTACTCTCCACATAATCAAATTTATTTTCATCAATAATAGTGGGAGCAAATTCAATGAAATAACTATCATATGATACTTGATTGGCATGATCAATTTGAGCATTAAAATCATGATGACAAGTTTCATGGTTATCATTATTCTTTATATCATATGTGTCATCACAATAATCATCATAGATAGCAACTTTGTCCTGATAATAATCAATTGACACATTTCCAAAGTAGTGGATTCAATATTAAATAAAGTCATGACCTCTCCAAATCCACATTTCCAATCCATCATTTTCACGAAAGACTTCATAAAGATAAAGAACTTGATGCAACTTCAATTCCATTTTTTATAGTTTTCTTTTATAAAACCAAACTAGTGAATAAACAAGAAACTAAAAGATTCAATTGCAAGATCTAAAGATATACCTTCAGGCACTCACCTCCCCGGCAACGACGCCAGAAATAGCTTGATGTCTACTACACAACTTTATTCTTGTAGACTCGGTTGGGCCTCCAAGCGCAGAGTTTTGTAGGACAGCAGCAAATTTCCCTCAAGTGGATGACCTAAGGTTTATCAATCCATGGGAGGTGTACGATGAAGATGGTCTCTCTCAAACAACACTGCAATCAAATACAAGAAATCTCTTGTGTCCCCAACACACCCAATACAATGGTAAATTGTATAGGTGCACTAGTATGGCGAAGAGATGGTGATACAAGTGTAATATGGATGGTAGAAATAGGTTTTTGTAATCTGAAATAATAAAAACAAAAAGGTAGCAAGTAGCAAACAACGAGCAAAATGGTATATCAATGCTTAAAAATAAGGCTTAGGGTTCATACTTTCACTAGTGCAATCTCTCAATAGTGCTAACATAATTGAATCATATAACCATCCCTCAACGTGCGACAAAGCATCACTGCAAAGTTCCTAGCAAACGGAGAACATAAGAAGAAATTGTTGTAGGTAGCAAAACCACCTCAAAGTTATCTTTCTGATCAATCTATTGAGCCATCCCTATATGTGTCACAAAACAGCCCTCGAGTTCGTACAAGAATAACACCATATGATACGCATCAATCAACTCTAATGTCACCTAGATACTCCAATGTCACCACAAGTATCCGTGTGTTAATTATTCGATATGCATCAAACAATTTCAGATTCATAATATTCAATCCAACACAAAGAACTTCAAAGATTACCCCAAAGTTTCTATCGGAGAAAGTAGGACAAAAACGTGCATCAACCTCTATGCCTAGATTACCCCAATGTCACCTCGGGAATCTGCAAGTTGATGACCAAAACATACATCAAGTGACTCAATAGAATACCCCATTGTCACCACGGGTATCCACTTGCAAGTATTACATCAAGCATTCTCAAATCCAAAATATTCAATCCGATAATAATGAAACCTCAAAGGGAAAGACTCAATTCATCACAACAAAGATAGAGAGGGAAGAACACCATAGGATCCAACTATATTAACAAAGCCCATGGTACATCAAGATCTTGCCAAATCAAGATCACGAGAGAGAGATCAAACACATAGCTACTAGTACATACCCTCAGCCCCGAGGGTGAACTACTCCCTCCTTGTCATGGAGACCGCTGGGATGATGAAGATGGCCTCCGGTGATGATTTCCCCCTCTGGCAGGGTGCCGAAAAAGGCCTCCAGATGGGATCTCTTCGGAACAAAAGGTTGCGGCGGCGGAGTTAAAGTTCTAGGTATATTTTTGGGGGTTTCTCTATTTATAAGAATTTTTAGCGTTGATTTCATGCCAAGATGGGCCACAGGGGGGGCACAAGGCATCAGGGCACAACCAACCCACCCGGGCACGCCCTGTTGCCTTATGGGGCCCCTGTGGGTCTTTTGGTACTCCCTCGAAGCTTTGGGGGTCTCTTATGTTCCAAAAAACAATCGTCAAAAAGCTTTGTCGCATTTGGACTTTGTTTGGTATGCATTTTCTGGAAAACCAAAAACAAGCAGAAAACAACAACTGGCACTGGGCACTAGGTTAATATGTTAGTCCATGAAAATCACATAAAAGTCATATAAAAGTGCACCAAAACCATATAAAATTATTGCTAACATGGCATGAATACTTCATAAATTATAGATACGTTGGAGACGTATCACGAGGCGTAAGTTGAACTATCAGCTATCTCACTGGATTAAATGTTCAGTGTGGTGTAATATGTCCACAGGTAGTCATCACAGACCGGCCGCTAAGAATGGCCGGTCAATGATATATCCATAGCACTGACCGGCTACAATGAGTGACCGATCTGTGTAACATATTTAGGGCATAAATTTTTTAGTTTTGAAGTTATTGATACTCCCTCTGATCCATATTAATTGTCACTAATTTAGTATGTTTAATATGGGTCGAAGGGAGTAATATATTTTTAGTGTTGAGCACATTGATCTAATCTTGGGGTGTACTGGCCTATGATATTCCTATTATTTTCAGAGTTTTTTTGCACATATGTACAAGTTTACTTGTGGGTTTCATCTCCATAAGAGTGGCCGAGTTTGGACGTTGGCTCGCCAGCTTGGGACCGACTCCTTTGATGATACCAGCAGGTGTTTTGTGCGGCGAATTCAAGAGTCTGAGGACAAGGAGGCTTTAAAAAGGATGAAAGGAGGCAAGGCGATGGGCCCTGATTGTATCCCCATTGAGGTGTGGAGAGGCCTCAGAGACATAGCGATAGTACGGCTAACTAAGTTTTTCAACCTTATTTTTCGGGCAAACAAGATGCCAGAAGAATGGAGACGGGATATATTAGTACCAATCTTCAACAACAAGGGGGATGTTCAGAGTTGTACTAATTACCGTGGAATTAAGTGACGAGGATATGTACCTAGGGTAGGGTATTAGGCCTGTCCTACATACCCCACCTAAGGACACCACATTGGAGAACTACAAGACTACAAGAGAGATTCCGACTGAACTAGCCATGGCATATGAGTCACTCGACATATGTTCACTCGGAAGACCCCCCTACACTCGACAGTAAACTCTCACTCGGAGCGGTCGCCAATCACTCAACTGCAGAAGACCAGGAGTCTCCCCAGGGAGGCCAACGGGCAGGCGTTATGCTCGCCGCCTTAACTGGCATTTATTGTATACATTACCAGTAACGTCCCCCTTTACTCCCCACAATCAATCCCTTAGATGCCGGATGTTTATGAGGGGCAGCGCACTCTATATAAGCCACCCCTCCCCACTGGCACAAGGGTTCGCAATCCTTTGTAAACACAACACACGTATCACTCGACAGAGTAAGCTCCCCGGAGCACCTGAGACGTAGGGCTGTTATCACTTCCGAGTGAGGCCTGAACTCATACATCTGTGTGTACACCCTCGCCGTAGCTAGGACTCTGCCCTCTCCTTTCGTACCCCTACCATCTACTGTCAGACACGTTCCCACGACAGTTGGCGCCCACCGTGGGGCAGGCGTCTAAGCGACTTCTGGCGAGGTTGCAGTTTTTCATCTTCACCATGTCTCCCGATGGCAGTTTGATCCTGGGCTGCGAGATCCGTCTCGGTGCGTTCACCTTCATCGCCGACGACTCCGCATGGCTCCAGGAGGCCCCTCTCGACGTTGAGGCTCTCCCCGTCCGCAGGGCGACGCACTTCAGCGCGAGTTCATGCGGCGTTCTCCTTCGTCAGCCGTCGACTCCGTACATGTCGGCTTCAGCGTCGTCCACTCTCCCCGCTGTTCGTCGTCGCAAGCGATCCGGTCATTCGCGGCTCCAGCGATGGGTGAGGCACGCGGCGGCGCACCAGGCATCGACTCCGCAGATCGCGGCTATCGAGCCCGCCGAGCCACTTCATGGCGCGTTCGACTCGGCATCAGATTCATCCGAGCTCCCTTCCGAGTGCGAGAGCTGCGATCCTGCAGCAGAAGTTTTCATGGCGGGTTCTCATCAGAGCCCACCCGGCTATGGCCGTGGCGGCCGCGAGCGTGGCGGCCCGTCGAATGAACAGCAGCACAGGGATGAGGGGGTCCTCCAAACCCCCATCATCGGCACGACTGCAGAAGCCCATGCTCTGGAGGTTGCGCATCTCGCCACCTTGGCAGAGCGCATGCGCCTCGAGGGGATGCAGAGGTCACTCAACGAGCGCACTCGACAGCGCCGCGAGCGTCAGTTGTTCCCTCCAGTCGACGACAATCGTCAGGTATACCGTACTCCGATTCAGAATGTTGCAGCGGCGGCTAGGATTGCAGATTCTATACAGCCGTCCGATTCAGAGGCCGGCAGAGGACTCGAGCAGATCTGAACCCTGCTTGGGGCGGCTCGACAGCAGAACTCCGCTGTCTCTCAGTCGCGCAACAGGATTCACAGCGAATCAGTTAGAGCAGACACAGTCCAATCGGCCCATAGTCCAGGATCACCTCAGCGTCGCGGAGGCAGAGATTACCGCAACGATCAGTACAGAGATCAGAGGCGAGATCAGTTTGCTCCTCGACATCACTGTGATGACCACCGTCGGGTGCCTACTCCTCCGCGGAGTGGTCCATACGTGCCCCGGTACTATGATGACAGGCGCCCGTACGGTGATGAGCGGGACCCTGGGTTTGACGCGAGATCCGTTCTCGTTCAGAACCGGGTCGACAGAGGCAGATACAACAGAGGTGGCTATGACAGAGATTTTCCGAGTGGCAGTGGTACAGCTGTTTCTGGTCCAGAGTGTTTCAGCAGAGCCATCCGATCTGCTGAGATCCCCCCAACTTCAGGTTGGCAGCTGGGATTAGCAAATTCACTGGCGAGTCGAAGCCGGAAACATGGCTAGACGATTACCGAGTGGCTGTTCAGATCGGCGGAGGCAACGACAACGTGGCTATGAAGCATCTGCCCCTAATGTTAGATGGTCCGGCCCGGGCATGGCTTAATCAGTTGGCTCCTTCTAGCATCTATTGCTGGGAGGATCTTGCCCGAGTGTTTGTCAAGACCTTCGAAGGCACCTGCAAGCGCCCTGCCGGTTTGCTCGAGTTGCAGCACTGTGTACAGAAGCCGAATGAGACCTTGAGGGATTACATTCAGCGGTGGACCACTCTTCATCACACGGTGGAAGGTATTTCCGAGCACCAGGCTGTTTGCGCCTTCAAGGCCGGAGTCAGATACAGAGAGCTCTATTTGAAGTTTGGTCGGACAGGAGATATGTCCCTGAGCAAGATGATGGAGATTGCCACCCGATACGCCAACGGCGAGGAGGAGGATCGCCTCCGCAGTGGCAAGAGTAATGCAGTCAACAGTAATCCCGGCGGCGGAAATTCCAGTCGGAAGCAAAAGCGTAAAGCTGACGGCTCTGTCCAGGCAGAAGTAGCCACTCTGGCAGCGAAAGGGAAAGTGAAGCCAAAGGGGCAGTTTGTTCAGAAGAAGTCCAAGAACCAGTCTACAGATGTCCTGGATATGCCATGTCCCATTCACTCACGGAAGGATGAAGAAGGCAACTTGATCCTGTCAAAGCATACCACTCGACAGTGCCGATTGCTGATCCAAGGGTTCAAGGGAGAGCAGTCGAGTGACAAAGATCCTGAGAAAGAAGAGGACGAAGGTAAAGAAGACTTTCCTGAGATCAATGCCACATTGGTGATTTTTGCCAATGTAGAAAGCAAGAGTCGATTGAAGGTCATCAACACGGAGGTCAACATGGCTGCTCCAGCTACCCCCGAGTACCTCAAGTGGTCCCAGACAGCTATCACCTTCGATCAGTCGGACCATCCCGCTCATGTCCCTACCCCAGGTCGACAGGCGCTGGTGGTGGATCCGGTGGTAGGAGGCACTCGGCTCCGCAAAGTTCTCATGGATGGAGGAAGTGGCCTGAATATTCTGTACGCTGATACCCTCAAAGGGATGGGCATTCCGATGTCCAGGCTCAGCGAAAGCAATATGCAATTCCACGGGATCATCCCTGGGAAGAAGGCCAAGTCACTCGGACAGATTGCGCTGGATGTGGTGTTCGGCACTGACAAGAACTTTCGCAAAGAGAAGCTGACATTTGAGGTTGTAGACTTCAAGAGTGCATATCATGCCATCCTTGGCCGCCCAGCGTATGCACGTTTCATGGCCCGCCCGTGTTACGTGTATCTCAAGCTGAAGATGCCCGGGCCCAAGGGTGTGATCACAGTCACAGGCAATCGACAGAGGGCTGAGGAGTGCCTCCAACAGGGCTCCAAGATCGCCAACATGCAGATGGCTGTAGTCGAGTTAGAAGAGTACAAGAAGACTGTTGATCCCGCTGATCTGTTGCGTTCCAAGAAGCCCACCACCGAGTCAGCTTTTCAGTCGGCAGTAGACTTGAAGCAAGTGCACATTCACCCGATAGATCCTATTGCTGTTCCGACCAACATCTCAACCACACTCGACAGTAAATAGGAAGCCGAGCTCATCCAGTTCCTCCGTGAGAACTGGGACATCTTTGCATGGAAGCCCGCTGACATGCCTGGTGTACCCAGGGGACTGGCTGAGCACCGTCTGAGAGTTGATCCGAAGGCCAAGCCTGTAAAAGAACACTTGCGCCGGTCGGCAACAGAGAAGCGGAAGGCAATCGGCGAGGAGGTGGCTCGACTCTTGGAGGCCAAGTTCATTCGCGAGGTCTACCACTCCGAGTGGCTTGCGAATGTCGTCATGGTCCCCAAGAAGGACAAGTCGCTCCGAATGTGTATAGACTTCAAGCATATCAATCGGGCCTGCCCGAAAGATCATTTCCCGCTCCCCCACATCGACCAGATTGTAGACTCGACTGCGGGGTGCGAGCGTTTGTCTTTTCTCGATGCATACTCTGGCTATCATCAGATCCGTCTGTTTGGTCCAGATGAAATAAAAATGGCCTTCATCACCCCTTTCGGATGTTTCTGTTACATCACCATGCCTTTTGGTCTGAAGAATGCTGGCGCTACTTTCATGCGCATGATTCAGAAGTGTCTCCTCGACCAGATCAGTCGGAATGTCGAGGCCTACATGGATGATATCGTAGTCAAGTCTCGCAAAGGTTCCGACCTGCTGACTGACTTGGCGGAAACATTCGCCAACTTAAGAAGATATGACCTCAAGCTGAATCCAACCAAGTGTACTTTTGGAGTTCCGGGTGGAAAGTTGCTCGGTTATCTCGTTTCCGAACGAGGAATCGACATCAACCCCGAGAAGATCTGTGCCATCGTCCGAATGAAATGCCCCGAGCGTATTCACGATGTCCAGAAGCTTACTGGTTGCCTGGCAGCGCTGAGCAGATTCATTTCTCGTCTCGGAGAGAAGGCACTCCCTTTGTACCGACTGATGAAGAAATCCGATACGTTCGAGTGGAATTCAGAGGCAGAAGGAGCGTTTGTCCAGCTCAAAGCCCTGCTCTCCACCCAGCCGGTGCTTGCCGCTCCACACAGCAAAGAACCCCTGCTCCTGTACATTGCAGCCACCAATCAGGTCGTCAGTACAGTTCTTACTGTCGAGCGAGAAGAAGAGGGCAAGGCCTAAAAAGTCCAGTGACCAGTTTATTACATCTCTGAAGTGTTGACTCCTTCTAAGGAAAGGTACCCACATTACCAGAAGCTTGTCTATGGTATATATCTATCAGTGAAGAAAGTGGCGCACTATTTTCAAGATCACTCAGTCTCAGTCGTCAGTGATGCACCTTTGAATGAAATCCTCAACAATCGAGACGCGACTGGTCGAGTGGCCAAATGGGCCATTGAACTTCTTTATTTTGATCTCAAGTTTGAAGCGAAGAAAGCCATTAAATCTCAAGCACTTGCTGACTTCATGGCCGAGTGGATAGAACAGCAGCAGCCAGTCCGGATCCACTCGGAACACTGGACCATGTTCTTTGACGGCTCGAAGATGCTGAACGGTTCTGGTGCTGGTGTGGTGTTGGTGTCTCCCAAGGGCGATAAACTCAGCTATGTCCTCCAGATTCACTTTGATTCCTCCAATAATGAAGCTGAGTACGAAGCACTCCTTTACGGGTTGCGTAAATCCATTAAAAAAGGACAAATTTTAGCAGAAGGAGCTGCTACAGTTGGGGGGGAACTTGCTTTAGGAAAAAACGTATTAGTAGCTTATAGCAAAAAGGTCAACAGGCCAGGTTTTACTACAATTACTTGAAATGCGTTTGGATAATATCCTTTTTCGATTGGGTATGGCTTCAACCATTCCTGGGGCCATCAAAAATTTTGGAAGGATTTTGCCTTCGAAGTTTGTCAGGCAAAATTAGCCCACTTGAGTCATGAGTATAAATGAAATTTGTTTTTTCTGTAAGGAAATTAATGCACGTCATAGTGGGAAAAATCGTTGTTTTTACGATCCCTATGTAGAAAGCCCTTTTTTTCTAGTATTTACTAGAAAATTTGATCCTCTCTTTTTTCAAAAACAGTCATGGGTAGTTATAAGGATGGTATCCTTCCAAATGGGATAAGAGAATTCTTATTAGTCTCTTTCTTAGGGTAAACCACCGCCTCTCAGGCCTCCCCGACGGGTTCTACCATAGAGGCCCATCTCGCTCGGCGTCCGTCGCCTGATGGTATACGGTGACTCGGATTTGGTGGTCAATCAAGTGATGAAGGAGTGGGATGTCAGAAACCCCGCCATGACCGGATATTGCAATGCAGTAAGAAAGCTTGAGAAGAAGTTTGAGGGTTTGGAACTCCATCATGTTCCCCGAGTGAAGAACCAGGCAACTGATGAACTGGCAAAAATCGGTTCCACTCGGAAGCCTGTGCCCAGCAATGTGTTCCTAGAGCATTTGCACTCTCCTTCAGTACAAGAGGACCCCTTCACCGAAGAACCCCCGCAGCCTATCAGCGCCTCCAATCCGACTGAAGTTGATGTCCCAGCAGTCATAGATCTGGTCAGTGAGATTCTGGTGATAACTCCCGATTGGACGGTGCCCTACATCGCGTACATCCTCAGGCAAGAACTTCCAGAAGACGAAGTTGAAGCTCGACAGATTTTCCGCAGATCCAAAGCTTTCACTGTTATGAATGGGCAGCTCTACAGAAAGAGCGTAACCGGCGTGGCTCAGCGATGCATTTCTCCCGAAGAAGGTTGACTGATTCTGCTGAAATTCACTCGGGAACTTGCGGCCATCATGCGTCCTCTCGAACGATTGTTGCCAAGGCCTACCGAGCTGGTTTCTTCTGGCCGCGCGCCAATGAGATGGCTAAGGATATTGTGCAGCACTGTGAAGGATGCCAATTCTATGCAAACTTGTCGCACAAGCCTGCGTCTGCCTTGAAGACCATTCCACTCATCTGGCCGTCCGCTGTATGGGGATTGGATATGATCGGACCTCTCCGCACGGGCCAGAGTGGTTTCACGCACCTTCTGGTAGCAGTCGACAAGTTCACTAAATGGATTGAGGCCAAGCCTATCAGGAAGCTGAATTCTCGCACAGCCATCAAATTCATGAGGGAAATAATATTCAGATACGGAGTTCCCCATAGTATCATCACGGACAATGGTTCTAATTTTGATTCGGAAGAGTTCAGAGCCTTTTGCTCCTCTCAAGGCACTCGGGTGGATTACGCATCCGTTGCGCACCCCCAGTCAAACGGTCAGGCCGAGCGAGCAAATGGCCTGATCCTTCAAGGGTTGAAGCCTCGACTCATGCGCGAACTCGATCACGCAGCTGGAGCTTGGGTTACAGAATTACCGTCTGTTCTGTGGGGCTTGAGGACAACTCCAAATCGGTCAACTGATCGCACTCCTTTCTTCATGGTGTATGGAGCTGAAGTTGTCCTGCCGAGTGATGTTCTTCACAATTCTCCTCGAGTGGACCTTTACTCGGAGGTTGAAGCTGAGCAAGCACGCAAGGATGCTATGGATCTCCTTGAAGAAGAGCGGGAAATGGCTTTGATCCGGTCGACTGCATACCAGCAAGATCTGCGTCGCTTCCATGCAAGGCACGTCAGGAGTCGGACCTTCCACGAAGGTGACCTCGTGCTCCGAGTGGATCAGCAGCGGCCTCACAAGCTAGCCCCCGCGTGGGAAGGCCCTTTCGTCGTCACCAAGGTGCTGAACAATGGAGCCTACCACCTCTTCAATCTCAAGAAGAACGCTGACGAGCCACGGGCCTGGAACGCGGATCTGCTTCGTCGGTTCTACACCTGAAGGTTGATCTGTCTGATGTAATAAGAGTAAACTGTTTTGATTATCAAGGGTACGACTCCTGCAGTCTCTTGTCGATTCCGATCGCACAATTCTGAGTTCAAGAATACTCCGAGTGCGAGCGATTTTCCACTCGGGGGGCTTAGCCGCGATTCCGCATCGCCTAAGTTTAAATCTACTCCGAGTGATGGGCGATCCTCACACTCGGGGGCTTAGCTACGACTCCGTGTCGCCTAAGTTCAGAACCTCGTCGAGTGAACAGCATCGCATTCACTCGAAAGCTTAGCCGCGATTCCGCATCGCCTAAGTTTAAATCTACTCCGAGTGATGGGCGATCCTCACACTCGGGGGCTTAGTTGCGACTCCGTGTCGCCTAAGTTCAGAACCTCGTCGAGTGAACAGCATCGCATTCACTCGAAAGCTTAGTCGCGATTCCGCATCGCCTAAGTTTAATTCTACTCCGAGTGATGGGCGATCCTCACACTCGGGGGCTTAGCTGCGACTCCGTGTCGCCTAAGTTCAAAACCTCGTCGAGTGAATAGCTTCACTCGAAAGCTTAGCCGCGATTCCGCATCGCCTAAGTTTAAATCTACTCACACTCTGGGGCTTAGCTGCGACTCCGTGTCGCCTAAGTTCAGAACCTCGTCGGGTGAATATCATCGCATTCACTCGAGAGCTTGGCTGCGAATCCGCTTCGCCCAAGTTAAAAGATTATTCCGAGTGATGAGCGATCCTCTCACTCGGGGACTTGGCTGCGAATCCGCTTCGCCCAAGTTAAAACTCTACTCCGAGTGATGAACGATCCTCACACTCGGCGGCTTAGCTGCGAATCCGCTTCGCCTAAGTTATAAACATACTCCGAGTGATGGGCGATCCTCACACTCAGGGGCTTAGCTGCGACTCCGTGTCGCCTAAGTTCAGAACCTCGTCGAGTGAATAGCTTCACTCGAAAGCTTAGCCGCGATTCCGCATCGCCTAAGTTATAAACATACTCCGAGTGACGAGCGATCCTCCCACTCGGGGGCTTGGCTGCGAATCCGCTTCGCCCAAGTTAAAACGCTACTCCGAGTGATGAGCGATCCTCTCACTCGGGGGCTTGGTTGCGAATCCGCTTCGCCCAAGTTAAAACTCTACTCCGAGTGATGAACGATCCTCACACTCGGCGGCTTAGCTGCGAATCCGCTTCGCCTAAGTTATAAACATACTCTGAGTGATGGGCGATCCTCACACTCAGGGGCTTAGCTGTGACTCCGTGTCGCCTAAGTTCAGAACCTCGTCGAGTGAATAGCTTCACTCGAAAGCTTAGCCGCGATTCCGCATCGCCTAAGTTATAAACATACTCCGAGTGACGAGCGATCCTCCCACTCGGGGGCTTGGCTGCGAATCCGCTTCGCCCAAGTTAAAACGCTACTCCGAGTGATGAGCGATCCTCTCACTCGGGAGCTTGGTTGCGAATCCGCTTCGCCCAAGTTAAAACGCTACTCCGAGTGATGAGCGATCCTCACACTCGGGGGCTTAGCCGTGATTCCGCGTCACCTAAGTTATAAACTACTCCGAGTGACGAGCAATCCTCTCACTCGGAGGCTATCTGCGAACCAGTCTTCGCCTAAGTTCTGATACTCACTCCCGAATGACGAGCGGTCCTCTCACTCGGGGGGCTTAGCTGCGAGTCAGTCCTCGCCTAAGTCCGAAATCAATCAAACAAATTTAAGACCCCTGCCGATGACACCGCCACTCGACAACGGTCTCGGGGACTACACCCAGTGGGTGCACTCCGCGTGTCCCCACTGGACCAGAAACCACTCGACAAGACCTGATCTACTCGAGAGGAAATCAAGCAAAGGACTGAAAAGCAAATTCAGATAAATCCAGAGTATTCAGCATGGATAAAAGTTGCCCATGCAAATGACGAAAGTACTCGGGCCCAAGACCCGAAAGAAGTTTTAACGATACATCACCACTCGGCATACCGAGGCAAATTAAAGTTTTTGATCACTAGAAAAGCTTTCTCAAGCTCCAGTGGGACTTGCAGGTTCGACGAAGGTGTCCAGGTCGATCCCGTCAGCGATCCGAGTGGCCGCTTCGATGAAGGTCTCCATGAAGTCCTGGAACTGGAGCTTCTTTGTGTTGGCCACCTGAAGTGCTTTCAGTTTGTCCTCCTTGACCTCCTTGCAATGGACCCTGATGAGTAAGAGCGCTATGTCGGCTCCGCAGCGTGCAGCAGATTTCTTCCATGCCTGCACTCGACCAGGGAGCTCGTCAAGCCGAGTCATCATTGACTCGAGGTCAGCCTGAAGTGAGTCTTCCGGCCACAGCTCCTTGTCAACCTTCTCCATTGCACCTCGCAGTCGAGCGACGTACTCCCGGACGCCTGCGACTCGAGCTTCAAGCCGGAACATGTTCATAGCCACAGCATCTCCGACAGGTGACTTGGAAGGGTCCAGATTGGGCTCGACCGCCTCGGTCTCCTTCTCGAAGTCCTTGCAGAATTCTACATGAAGAAGATGGAAAGAATTAGTCATGATACTGTTCCCTGAAAATCAACGGAATTCACTCGACTGGAGAAAATTACCTTCAAGCAAAACATACATCTTCTGGGCGTAATCCCCCAGATAGGTCTCCAAGCCCTTTGCTCCCTTGGTTGCATGGTCAAGCCTTTTGCTCCAGTCAGCTCGCTCCTGCTTCAGCTTCGTGTTCTCTTCCTCAAGCTTGCTGGCCGCGGCGAGCTTCTTCTCGGCAGCTTCAGTCTTCTCCCTCGCCGTCTTCTGAGCATCGGCGAGTGATCTGTCTTTGTCCTCCAGCGCCTTCTTCATGATATCTAAAGCAATAGCATTGTTGAGTCGCGCTCGGAGTCGACGGTTTTCAGCACGCACGTCTGCTCGAATGGAGTCACTCGGTTCAAAGATAGAAGAAACAAATAATGAAGTACTCGATCAACAAAGTTTACCTCCTGAAGCCTTCAGATCAGCTTGCGCACGCTCCAGGTCTCTCCTCGTCAGTTCCAAGTCGAGCTGAAGCTGAGTCTTCTCCTTCTCCAAGTCAGCATATCGAGTACCGAGCTCACAGGCCTTCTGAGATCAATGACAAAAACAATTCAGTGGACAGAAATATGGGCTTCGAGTCCAAGTTCTAAGACTCCCGCCGACTGCCCGCAGTCGACGGCAGTCTCGGAGACTACACCCAGTGGGTGCACTCAGTGTGCCCCCACCGGGACGGTATCCACTCGGAACGGTTCGCCCGATCCGAGTGACGTCCGAACAAAAAAAAAGAGATTGTCCACTCGACCAGGTCAGCCCTAGCCGAGTGCGTGACAAGCGATTACCAGTCGACAGACAGAAAACTCCCAGTGGGTGCAGAAGTCAAGTCATGGTAGACGGAAAACGACACAATCAAAAAGCGCACTTACAAGTGCACTTACTTGGACGTTCGCCCGAAGCGCTGAGCTAGCGTCGTAAGCCAGCTTGCTGGCCTCGTACGCCTCCTTCGTACGCTGCAGCATATGTTCGGCCTGCATCATCGCCTCCTTAGCAGCTCCAGTCTGGTCTTCTAGAACACGGTGCAGAGAGAAGATGGTCTGTGAAGGGAGCGGCGATGTAGTCAGAAGGACTGGCGCTTGCGAGGCTGGCGCTTGGGAGACAGGCGCTTGTGGCGGACTGGCGAGCTCCACGGCCATCTGGGTCGATGCTGTAATCGGTACAGTCGGAGACGGGGCTGCGGGGTCGGTATCCATTGGCTCTGCATGTCACCAGTCGACATATCACATGACTGTCGAATGGTTTGAAAAGAATGTCAGATGACAATATGCCATCCCTTGGCGAGAAGTAGCTGTGTCCGGCGTGTCCTTCTCCGCGCTTTCCTCTCCTCGCCCCGGCGATGTCACCGAGGTAGCGGCCCTGACGATCAAGATCCACTCGGTCAGCAAAAATATGAAGCTCAGCAACAAGTTAAGCGAAGAGCAAGGATACTTACGTTGAAGCAATCGGCACGTCAACCTTGATTCTGGGGAGAGCCTTCCGGGGCTTAGTGGTGGTGACCTTGGGCTGCTTGGCAACCTTTTCAATTGGCTCTGGCGTCGACGTCCGACTGCGCTTGGAGCTCCTGGTGGTCGACCCCCCGGCCCGACCCCGGTCGAGTGTTGGGTCGTGACGCTGCTTGGAACGCCCTTCAGTACGCGGAGGAGACACGACTTCAACTTCATCGCTCCCCGACGAGTCGTCACCGTTGCCTTCGCTGTCCTCGGCGTAGCTGATGCTGTCACTGTCGCTCTCGCTCCCCGCTCCTTCAAGGTTCTGACCGCCATTCGGCACGGGTGAATACATGTTCGTGAGCTCCTGCAAAGATTCAAGTCAGTCAGCTGAAGACATATTCACTCGACAAGATACAAAAGCAATCGACAATGACATGACTCACCACATTCGGCGGATTTGCAACTGAGAAAGGCGATACTCTTTTGGAACCCCGGGGGTTGTCTCGCGCACCAGTGATGCCGTGCAGCCAAAGCGTGATGGTTTCCCCTGAGACATCTTCCGGGTGGGTACGAGTGGTATCGTCGACTCCTGAGTAATGCCACATCGGATGGTCCCGCGCCTGGAGCGGCTGGATCCGTCGACCCAGGAACACCTCCAATAGATCCAAGCCGGTCACTCCATCACGAATCAGATTCACAACACTGTTCATCAAGATCCCCACATTGGCCTTCTCTTCCTCGGCCACGGTCAGAGATGGGGGCGCAGTGGGTCGATCCAGCGTGAAGGGAGGAAGGCCAGTCGACATGTTTGGGGACGCGACGTCGTGGCAGTAGAACCAGGTCGACTGCCAGCCCCGCACCGACTCCGGAAGGGTGAGCGCTGGGAAGGCACTCCCCGTCCTCTTCTGAAGGCCCAAACCCCCGCATAGCTGGATGACGTTTGTTCTATTATCACTAGCGTGGGCCTTCTTTACCGACTGAGAACGGATGGTAAAGATGTGCTTGAACATACCCCAGTGGGCGGGACAACCCAAGAAACATTCACACATCGTCACGAACGCGGCGAGATACGCAATTGTGTTGGGAGGAAAATGATGCAACTGAGCCCCGAAGAAATTCAGAAAACCGCGGAAGAAGGGATGCGGGGGCAGAGCAAAACCTCTCTCCAAATGGGTGGTCAGGAGGACCCGCTCGCCCTCGCGCGGCTCCGGCTCCGCTTCCGTCCCCGGCAACCTCCACGACCCGGCCGCAATCAGGCCGTCAGCGACGAGCTTCTCCACATCCAACGCCGTCACGGTTGACGGCAGGAAATCGCCCTGCATCCATCCGGGTGGCGCTGCGGCCCGGGCGCTCGAGGGTTTCTTCCCCTTCGTCGTCTTCTTGGGCGCCATTGTCACGGCAGCGAGCGGATTCGATCTGAGCAGCGCGGCGGCAGAGCAGAAGAAGCGGAGGAGACGAGGGGAAAATGAGCGCACTGTCGCAAATTCCCCTCCCCTCTCGTTTTTTATGTCCGTCGACCCGAGTCACTGACTCATGGGCCCGCCAAATCCCTGTGTATCCCACTAACGGAGGAGCCGCGATATGTGGCGATAACGGTGGCGCGAGGATCGAGGAGCCGCTTCCCCGTCGGTTGCATCATCCCTGCTCGGCGCGCGTTCCCCGAAATTTCGAATCCCGCGAAATCCGGGCCGGACAGAACGTCCTTTCACATCTGAAGATCCTGTTGACCATTCGGACTCGAACCTGCATCTGAATTCACTCGGAAGAGCTGACAAGCTGAATAGATCAAGGCAGAAGTTGGAAGGCCCAGTCGTCACAAGTATCGGAAAAATCTCGAAGCTCATTCGGAACGCTGAGTTCGGCAGAACCTGCACTGTCCCTTCTCCACTCGAGCCCTGATCCATTCGGGGGCTAATGACGAGGATATGTACCTAGGGTAGGGTATTAGGCCTGTCCTACATACCCCACCTAAGGACACCACATTGGAGAACTACAAGACTACAAGAGAGATTCCGACTGAACTAGCCATGGCATATGAGTCACTCGACATATGTTCACTCGGAAGACCCCCCTACACTCGACAGTAAACTCTGACTCGGAGCGGTCGCCAATCACTCGACTGCAGAAGACCAGGAGTCTCCCCAGGGAGGCCAACGGGCAAGCGTTACGCTCGCCGCCTTAACTGGCATTTATTGTATACGTTACCAGTAACGTCCCCCTTTACTCCCCACAATCAATCCCTTAGATGCCGGACGTTTATGAGGGGCAGCGCACTCTATATAAGCCACCCCTCCCCACTGGCACAAGGGTTCGCAATCCTTTGTAAACACAACACACGTATCACTCGACAGAGTAAGCTCCCCGGAGCACCTGAGACGTAGGGCTGTTATCACTTCCGAGTGAGGCCTGAACTCATACATCTGTGTGTACACCCTCGCCGTAGCTAGGACTCTGCCCTCTCCTTTTGTACCCCTACCATCTACTGTCAGGCACGTTCCCACGACATTAAGCTGATGAGCCATACAATGAAGCTATGGGAGAGAGTCATTGAGCACCGCTTAAAAAGAATGACAAGCGTGACCAAAAATCAGTTTGGTTTCATGCCTGGGAGGTCAACCATGGAAGCCATTTTCTTGGTACGACAACTTATGTAGAGATACATGGAGTGAAAGAAGGACCTGCATATGGTGTACATTGACTTGGAGAAGACCTACGATAAGAGACCGCGGAATGTCATGTGGTGGGCCTTGGAGAAACACAAAGTCCCAGCAAAGTACATTACCCTCATCAAGGACACATATGATAATGTTGTGACAAGTGTTTGAACAAGTGATGGCGACACTAAGGACTTCCTGATTAAAATAGGACTGCACCATGGGTCAGCTTTGAGCCCTTATCTTTTTTTCTTGGTGATGGATGAGGTCACAAGGGATATACAAGGAGATATCCCCTGGTGTATGCTTTTGTGAATGATGCGGTGCTAGTCGATGATAGTTGGATGGGGGTCAATTGGAAGTTAGAGGTATGGAGACAAACCTTGGAATCGAAAGGTTTTAGACTTAGTAGAACTAAAACCGAGTACATGAGGTGTGTTTTCAGTACTACTAGGCACAAGGAGGAGGAGGAGGTTAGCTTTGATGGGCAGGTGGTGCCTCAGAAGGACACCTTTCGATATTTGGGGTCAATGCTGCAGAAGGATAGGGACATCGATGAAGATGTCAACCATCGAATCAAAGCCGGATGAATGAAGTGGCGCCAAGCTTCTGGCATTCTCTGTGACCAGAGAGTGCCATAAAAGCTGCGATTCGACCCACAATGTTGTATGGCGCTGAGGTGTGTCGGAGATGCGCATGTTGAGATGGATGTGTGTCCACACAGGGAAGGACTGAGTTCGGAATGATGATATACGAGATAGAGTTGGGGTAGCATCGATTGAGGAGAAGCTTGTCCAACATCGTCTGAGATGGTTTGGGCATATTCAGCGTAGGCCTCCAGAAGCTCCAGTGCATAGATGACACTGATGCGTGCTGATAATGTAAAGAGAGGTTGGAGTAGACCGAACTTGACATGGGAGGAGTCCTTAAAGAGAGATCTGAAGGACTGGAGTATCACCAAAGAACTAACCATTGACAGGGGTGCGTGGAAGCTTGCTATCCATGCGCCAGAACTATGAGTTGGTTGCGAGATCTTATGGGTTCACCTCTAGCCTACCCCAACTTGTTTGGGACTAAAGGCTTTGTTGTTGTTGTTGTTGTTGTTGTTGTTGTTGTTGTTGTTGTTGTTGTTGTTGTTGTTGTTGTTGTTGTTGGTATTGTTGTTGTTGTTGTTGTTGTTGTTGTTGTTGTTGTTGTTGTTGTTGTTGTTGTTGTTGTTGTTGTTGTTGTTGTTGTTGTTGTTGTTGTCATCGTCGTTGTATGTGCAAGTTTACTTGTATATTGAACATTGTATATTGAACATGAGAGAGGGGGTCGGTCTCATGTGTTTACGAGATAGGTATATTATTTGATAATACAAAATTTACATTAGGACATATTAATAAGACCATTTTAAGATAAACCTACCTTTGAAAATATTTGTGCACCCAAAGAACTAAATGGATAAAATAAAAATTGATGTGTCAAACTTCATCGCACACCGGCAACAACTGGTCTGCGAGGACTATAATTTGACCCTCTAGTCATCTACCGTCCGGAAATACTTGTCGAAAAAATGGATGTATATTTTACATTCATTTCTTCGACAAGTATTTTCGGATGGAGGGAGTGCCTTTTCTTTCATCATGTTCGATCTACAATTCAGAACTTAATTGAAATACACTGTAAATGAAATATTTGTGGTGGATAATTAATCACAAATAATCTACTGCAATTGAATGATACTCAATATATATACATACATATATATTACACAAAGTGAAAATGATATGATAAAATATATTGTATAAGACAAAAGACATATAAGTGAAAATAATTAAAATATATTAAATATCTATACTATCTACTTTTTCTTATTCTCTTCCTCCTCCTCCTTGACTCGAGCGACGAAGTCCTGGGCCCTCTTGATTCGGCCCTCAGCCACTTCCACCAACTCATATGACTGTGCCATCCCAGCTTCTAGGCCCGTAGTAGCCTGCACATTCAAGGCATAGCGCGGTACGCGGTAGGGAGGCGGTCGGGGCCGGTAGACGCTTCCGTGGTGGCGCGGGCCTCGGACTATATGCGTATGACTATGCGAGGGCTTTTCGGAGCCCGCGATAAAGTGCTCGCACCGACGGGTTTCCTCCTTCTGGCGATACTTGTCAGGCATAATGGCATCTTGAACGGCCCAAAACTCGCCTAATTCGTCGTCTTTGTCTTCCCTGACTCAATCGTGCACTAATCATACACGCAAATGCGCACGATCAAGATCAGAGACTCACGGGAAGATATCACAACACAACTCTAGACACAAAATAAAATAATACAAGCTTTATATTACAAGCCAGGGGCCTCGAGGGCTCGAATACATAAGCTTGAGTTACACCAGAGTCAGCGGAAGCAACAATATCTGAGTACAGACATAACTAAACAAGTTTGCCTTAAGAAGGCTGAGCAAAACAATGACATCTAGATCGAAAAGGCACATGCCTCCTGCCTGGGAACCTCCGAACTACTCCTGGTCGGCGGTCTCCACGTAGTAGTAGGCTCCGTTGTGGTAGTAGTAGCCGTCGACGGGGTCAGCTGGCTCCGGGGCTCCGTCGTCTGATCGCAGCAATCGGATATTGAGAAAAGAGGTAGCAAAGAAACCGTGAGTACTCATCCAAAGTACTCGCAAGACTTACATCAGAACTAGTCTATTTATGCATCGGTATCAAAAGAGGGGGGCTGTATCTGTGAACTATACTGCAGAAATGCCAGAATAGAGAGAAGGCCTAGCCTATCGAAGACTAGCATCTTGCAGCGTCTTGCAGCATTAGAAGAGTGCAGAATAGCATATTATAAAGTAGTAAGTAAGTAGTAGCAACGCCCAGAGATCCTTCCTCGACTCCCTGCGAGAAAGCGATCCCGGAGCCAACATATTATTAAACATCACAAGTATCTAGTTCTAGTTGTAGTAGATCGGGATACTCTCCGAGCGTCCGTTACCGTGGACATGGCTATTCGAATAGATATACTTCCCTGCAGGGGTGCACCAACTTACCCAACACGCTCAATTAACTTCGGTCGGACACACTTTTATCAGGTCATGCCCGGCCTCGGCTGATCGACACGCCGTAGTCCTACCTAGGCTCAACAGAGAGGCCAGCATGCCGGTCTAAATCCTAAGTGCGAAGGGGTCATGGGCCAATCGTCCTTTGCACTCCTGCGCGTTGCGAACGCGGCCGGGAGCAGACCGGCCCCCTTAATACAAGCGCAGACGGTAACCGTCCAACCCGGCACGCGCCACTCAATTTGCTAACGTCTGAGAGCTTTCAGAAGAATCGTACGACGCCGAGTGCCCATATTTATTCCCGCATGGTGGTTAGTGCGAAAAGGCCAGAGGCCTACTCAGATCACATATCCTAACCCATTAGTTTGATAGGAGCTCGCGGTGACGATCAGTGATCCTATCGCCCCGTCTCGCGGACTTACGGCAAGGGTCAGGCCCATCCCTCTCTAGGGCGGTTTGCCTGCCCGGCCGTGCCACGTAATTATCTCGCGGGTACCCTCATGGTCATCCTGACTTCAGTAACTCTCGCGGGTACCCCTCGGGGTCGACCCGACTTCAACAAGGGACTGATATAAAGTCAAGGTATCTGTGTGTCCATAACATCAAGGGGGAAATCCGAGGAATCACCCTCGATGGATTCCCACTTGATGTATCTGTCAAGGTGAACTTAGAGGAATCACCCTCGATGGGTTCACGCTTGAGGGGTTGCACGACAGAGGCATCATCGGAGGTGGTGAAAGAGGAATCACCCTCGGTAACCCACAACCGATTATCTACACTACAGAGATATCATCAGGAGTGAGGTAGGAGGTATCACCCTCAGCACTCGATAGTAGCTCTGCAGAGTCGTACAACTAAGGGGGGGGGTGTGCGGTGCTGTGTCGGTCTCTGCACATCGATCACGTTGATCGAAACATCTGGAAGCAAAGCATGGCAACACGGACAAGGGAGCGGGGCCACTGATGGATCACTAACCAACCTATACTGAGCATTTAGGATAGCAGGTAAAGTATCAACAACAATTACAAAATCAGGCTATGCATCAGAATAGGAGACATCGAACAACAGTAGCAAATTCTAATGCAAGCAGGGGAGAGAAAGAATTGGGCGATATTGAAATGATCAAGGGGGTTTGCTTGCTTGGAAGCTCTGCTAAAAGGGGCTGGACATCAGGGGCGTAGTCGTACTAGGGAGCAGCATCCGTCTCGGAGTCTACCGGAGAGAAGAGGAGGAAGAAACAATAAATATAAAGCAAACAAATGCATTACAATGCATGTCATGGCAATATGATGTGTTAGGGGTGACCTCACGCAGTGCTACACGTTACAGACGGAGCGGGAAAATATCTGGGAATATTTTCCCGGCTTTAGGCCATTTTCGGACAGACGATCTAGAGGGGAAGGTTCCATGTCTGCAGTGTTGGAGGCATGTGACAGGTATGTGGAGGGCATATTCGGATTCGTCTTATTTTTCTGATCATTTTTCATATATAAATTATTTTCATCCGAGTTACGAATTATTTTATATGATTTTTCAAAGTTTTAATCATTTTTTAGAATTAATTTAATTATTAAATTCGCATTATCCAGAAGAGTAAAATGCAAAGTGCACCCGGAGTTGTACCCAGTCAGCACACACAGGGGCTGACTGGTGGGCCTTGTTGACTGGGTCAACTCCCAGTCAGCAGAGGCTGACATGTGGGCCATTTACCCAGTCAGCAGGCTGACTGGGTCAACCTTATCCACTGGAACAGTGGACTGGGCCCACATGTCATTCTCAGTGGGTTAATTAGAGTTTATTTAAATTAAACAGAGATTAGTTAGCGGTGGGCCCCGGGTGTCAGTGACTATTTAAATTAACTGATTTTAGTTATTGCTTAATTAAACTAATTAACGGCGGGGGCCCACATGTCAGTGACTGGAGCTGCCCAGTCAGCACGTTGACTGGGTCAACCCAGTCAACGGGGCCCGTGGGACCCACTGGCAGCGACCCAGGGTGGGCCCCATGGCTGGCCACATCAGCGGCGCCGGCGTTTAAACGCCGGCGACCTCAAAACGCGGCGGAGCCGCACGGGACCTCACCGGAAATCGCCTACGGGCGACCATTTTGCGCGGGGTTGGTCGCGTTCGAATGAGCGTTCAACGCTGCGTCGAATGGCACCGGTGGCGTCGCCGGAGGAGGTCTACATCGACGGCGGGGACCAGTGAAGGCGGCGGGCGGAATCGGGCGTGGTCGGTTACGACGCTAGGGGGCATGGGAGAGAGCGTGCGTGCGTGCGTTGGGCTCCTGGGAGCACCAGGAGCTCGGTAGCGAGCTTGGATGCGAGCTGTGGCAGCGGGGACCACGACGGCGAGCTCGACCACGGCGGCGGGTACGGCCATGTCGAAAACGGTGGCTACGAGGCGTGCGCGAGTGCAGAAAGAGAGGGGAAAGAGAGAGGGGCTCACAGTGAGCCTACAGGTGTGCTCAGTGGGCTCGGGGGAGGCTCGACGGCGCCGAAATCGACGGCGGACGACGGCGGGGATCCGAGGAAGAAGACGACGCTGGCGACGGCGCTGAGGCTCTTCAGCTCGAACGGCTTGGCGTAGCCGACGTAGAGGACGACGGTGGAGTGCTACGACATGACGGCGAGGCGGGAGGCGGCCGATGGCCGCATGATCGACGGCGAACGGCGACGACTCCATCGGTCAAGCTCGAGATCGAGCGATGGAGGCGAGTGAAGAGGGGGATAAGGGCTGGCGCGAGTCCCAGGGGGCCGCGGTGGCGTTCTTATCCCTGCCGCGGCGGCTGTAGCGATGCGGGGCGGCGAGCTGGCTCGGCAGGAACGGCGTCCGATGTCGGTCGCGGGCGCGCACGGCTGACACGGGGAGGAGAGAGGAGGGAGACAGCCGTGGTGGGCTGGGCCGCACTGTGGACTTGAAGCCCACTGGCGCAGTAGTGTTAGGCCTTTTTTCCCTTTTCTTTTTCTGTTTCTTTTTCCAGCAGCCTTTTTGCATTTATTTGAGCTGCCAAATGGATTTTGCAAAATATGGGACTTGACCATTTAAATGCATTGCAATATTTGGTACTGCCATAAAAAGTTTGGGACTTGTTTGAATTGATTCGATTTTTTCATAAATGGAAAAGCATTTAAAAATGCTAATTTGGCACTGTTTTAATTGCTATAGCCCATTTTAGCAAATAAGTGATGTTGTTTTCCTGAACAAATAATTGTTATGGAATATTTGCTAAATGATGAACTATTTTGTAGCAACTTTTGTGCAACTTCAAATTTCACTTGCAATTTGAATTGATTTCAGCGATGGAATTTGAAATGAGATATGAACTCACTATGATCATGCATTGCAAATCAAGGTGACTTAGCATAATCATTATGGATCGCTGTAGCCCATTACATAGGGGTGGTACAATTCTCCTCCTCTAAAAGAAATTCTCGTCCCGAGAATTCAGGAGGTAGAAGGGAAAAGATCGGGGTATTCTTCACGAAGACGATCCTCACGTTCCCAAGTGGCTTCATCTTCAGTATGATTCGACCACTGCACTTTAAGGAACTTGGTTATCTTCTAACGGGTCCGACGTTCAGCTTGATCAAGAATGCGGATCGGATGCTCTTTATAAGAGAGATCATCTTGCAATTCGAGCATCTCATGATCCACTACACGGTGCGGATCCTTGAAGCATCGACGAAGTTGCGACACATGGAAGACATCGTGGATGTGAGAAAACTGTGGTGGCAATTCCAATTTTTAAGTCACATATCCACGTCTGGCGAGGATGTGGAAGGGACCAATGTAGCGAGGAGCTAACTTGCCCTTGATCCCAAAACGATGAGTGCCCTTCGTAGGAGTGACACGCGGATAAGCTTGTTCACCAGGTTGATAGATTCATCCCCAGTGTTTACGGTCATAATTGCTCTTCTGGCGGGACTGAGCCGCCTTGAGATTTTCCCTGACAATACGGACTTGCTCTTCAGCTTGTTGGATAATATTCGGACCAATGAGCGGCCGTTCCCCAGTTTTTGACCAATTCAGAGGGGTTCGACACTTACGTCCATATAATACCTCAAAGGGTGCCATCTTCAAGCTAGCTTGATAGCTGTTGTTGTATGAGAATTCAGCATACGGGAGAGATTCTTCCCACTTCTTGCCAAATGAGATGACACAAGCGCGTAGCATATCTTCAAGCACTTGGTTAACTCGTTCAACTTGACCTTGGGACTGGGGATGATAAGCTATGCTCCAGGTTATATGAGTTCCCATAGCTTCTTGGAAACTTGCCCAGAACTTTGAGGTGAAGAGCCTGCCACGGTCTGAACTGATCTCCTTCGGAATACCGTGGAGGGTCACAATTCTGGAGATATACAAATCTGCTAACTGACTAGCAGTGATCGTCTCCTTGACTGGCAGAAAATGTGCAACTTTGGAGAATTGGTCGATGACGACAAGAATAGCATCGTGACCTTTCTTTGATTTGGGTAGGCTAGTGATGAGATCCATTTGAACCTTGTCACATTTCCACATAGGGAAAGGAAGCAGCTGCAGAAGTCCAGCAGGCTTTTGATGTTCGGCTTTGACGCGACGACAAACGTCACATTCAGCAACATAGCGAGCAATGTCTTGCTTCATTTTAGACCACCAGTACCTTTGACGGATGTCGTGATACATCTTGGTACTACTCGGATGAAAAGACAGAGGTGTATCATGTGCTTCCTTCATAACTTTATCTATCATAAGTTCAAACCGGGGTACCACAAGGCGATCTCTGAAGTACAAGGTTCCATCTTCAGCAAGCGAGAAATCTCTAGCTTTCTCAAAAGCAAGATCCCTTTTCATCTGATCAACTTCAGCGTCTTTTGCTTGTGCAGACTTAATAGCTTTCTTGAGAGTAGGTTCCAAAACAAGGGTATTGAGAAAACCCTGTGGAACAATGTGGAGGTTCAACTTGCGAAGTTCTTCATAAAGAAGGGGTTGAGCTCGCTGAACCATGAGATTGTTGCAATAAGACTTGCGACTTAAAGCATCAGCCATTACATTAGCCTTACCAGGGGTATATGTAATACCGCAGTCATAGTCTGTGATTGTTTCCATCCATCTTTGCTGGCGGAGATTCAGATCCAGCTGAGTAAACAGATACTTCAGACTTTGATGATCAGTGTAGATCTCGCAACGATTACCGAGGAGGTAATGTCGCCACAACTTCAATGCATATATAATTGCAGCAAGTTCGAGATCATGAACTGGGTAGTTCTCTTCATGAGGACGCAGTTGTCACGAGGCATAAGCAATTACCTTGCGCTCTTGCATTAGGATACAACCTAATCCTTGACGAGATGCGTCACAATAAATCACGAAGTCCTTGCGGGAATCTGGAATTGCAAACAGTGGTGCAAAGGTCAACTTGTCCAGTCTGAAAACTTTCCTGACATTTGTCTGTCCACTCAAACTTAACACCTTTGTGAAGCAGATTAGTCAGAGGCTTGGCAATCTTGGAAAAGTTCTCGACAAAACGGTGGCAATAGCTTGCGAGTCCGAGAAAACTTCTGACTTGCTTGACATGCTTCAGAGGAGACCAGTCAAGAATAGCCTGAACTCGCTCTGGGTTGACAGCAATACCATCCTTGGAAATCACATGACCAAGGTAGGTGACTTTGGATAACCAGAATTCACACTTGGAATATTTGTCATACAGCTAATGTTCTCGAAGCTTTTCCAGAATAAGATGAAGATGTTCAGCATGTTCTTCCTTATTCTTGGAATACACAAGGATATCATCCAGATAAACCACGACGAACTTATCGAGGTAATCCATGAAGATATAATTCATTAATCAGGAGAACGTTGCTGGAGCATTAGTTAAACCAAAGGACATGACGGTGTAGTCGTATGAACCATAACGAGTAACGAAAGTGGTCTTCGGAATATCCTCTTCGCGAACTCGGATCTGATGGTAACCCAACCTCAAATCGAGTTTGGAGAATACTGATGAACCAGCAAGTTGATCATACAGATCGTTGATCCGAGGAAGCGGATACTTGTTCTGAATTGTTGCCTGGTTGATAGGTCGGTAATCTTGGACCAACCGGTTCGAACCATCTTTCTTCTTGACAAAGAGAGAAGGTGCTCCCCAAGCAGAGGAACTTGGACGAATGAAACCCTTACGAAGTGATTTGTCGATTTCCTCCTTAAGTTCAAGGAGTTCATGCGGCAGCATCTTATAAGGACGCTTCGCAATATGAGTAGTGCCTGGTTTCAAGTCGATGACAAACTTGACAGCTCTAACAGGGGGTACTCCTGGAAGTTCTTCTGGGAAAACATCTTGGAAGTCATGAACTACTGGAATGTTTTCGATCCCCTCAAGAGGAGAAGCGTTCAACGCATTCAGGGAGTAAATCTGAGCTTCGGCATTTTGAATGAGATGAGCATGGTAGTTTACTATCTCATCTGAGGGGTGCAGGAGTTGGACAACTTTATTGGCACAATCGATTGAGGCGGTATGAGCTTTTAACCAATCCATACCCAGAATGAGGTCAACTTTGGAAAACTTCAAAATAATGGGAAAAGCATGGAACTCTAACCCTTCAATCTCAACGGTAACATCGGGGCTGAACATGGAGGTTCGACATTGGCCCGCGGGAGTGTTAACCACTAGCGAATGGTGCAGCTCCTCACACTTAATGTCATCCATGCATGCAAAAGTTTCTGATATGAAAGAATGCGATGCTCCTGAATCAAATAAAATAGAAGCTGGTACTGAATTAACAAGAAGAGTACCCATCACAGTAGCTGGTTGGTCTTGAGCTTCAGTCATATTAACATGATAAGCCTGACCATGACCATAAGAAGGTCTGGCAATGATATTGCGAGGCTGATTGTTACCACGGCCATTGCCACGGCCAGCAGATGGAAGTGCCAACTGATTTTGATTCTGACGGCAGTCTTTGGCACGATGACCTGGACATCCACACGTGAAGCACATACCATCATTGGGACGGGGAGCAGGAGCTTGAGGTCTTGGCTGCCTCGGTGGAGGAGGAGGCAGACGAGGTGCAACATAAGACGGCCTTGGAGCAGGTGCAGTTGGACGGTACATGCTGTGAGGAATCCAAATACGGCGCTTCTGCGAAGACGAGCCCGAAGATGAGCCCGCGTCACGAGTGCGCTTGAGAGCATCCTTGTGATCCTTCAGACCAGTTTCAACCTGAATGGCCTTATTCACCAGGGTGGCGAAGTCAGTGAAGTCTTGGACAAGAAGTGCTAGCTTGATATCAGGGTGGAGCCCTTCACGGAACTTCTCATGTCTGCGAGCATCAGTAGTGATATCTTCTTCAGCATAGCGGGATAATTCAAGAAACTCCCTCTGGTAGACTTCCACAGTCTTGCTGCCCTGAGTGAGGTTGCGGAAGTCACGTTTCTTCCGGTCCATGACTCCTTGAGGAATGTAGCAGGCACGGAAAGCAGCCTGGAACTCTAGCCAGGTGATGATTGTTGCAACAGGCAGTGTGCGTCTGTGGCTGTCCCACCATTGAGCAGTGGGACCCTTCAGGAAGTAGGATGCAAATGTGACATAGCTGGCAGGGGCAACATTAGCCGACTCCATCTCATATGTGATGTCACGGAGCCAGTCATCAGCGTCAAGCGGCTGAACTGAGTTGCGGAAGACAGTCGGGTTGAGACGCACGAAGTCTTGCAAGGTTATTGGGGCTGGCTGCTGGTTCATGTTTGGACGTGGAAACTGATCCATTATCCCTTGCATGAATTGACGATTCAGCTCAAACTATTGCATCATTCCAGTCATATAGTCGGGCGGTGGTGGATTGTTGGCACCACGGCCACGACCACCTGGTCTAACCATCCTGCTAAAATTCAACAGGGGTAGTTTAGCAATGAGCAATTGCAGATGTATAGAATCAACCATGAAGTAACAGGCACAACAAAGGAAGTGCAATCGATACAACACAGTAGTCAACATGACATACAGATCCATACATAGAGTCGGTTACAAGCCAGTGTTACAAGAATGGAAAGGAAAGCTAGACACACTAGGCGGCACGCAGGCATGCGGTGGAGGGATACAACAACGGGACATAGCAATAGCTATATCAACGTCGGAGAAAACCACTGAAGCCAGGCAACTACAAGTGACAACGCAGGGTACCCTCTACTCGAGGATCCTGCGCTCCGTGAACACTCTGGTGTAGAACCTGGTCCCGGACTGGAAGAAGAGGACCACGTGGAGGAGTATGACCTCCAGCGGCAGGCTGATACGTCTCCAATGTATCTATAATTTTTGATTGTTCCATGCTATTATAGTATCAATCTTGGATATTGAATATACACTTACAAGCAATTATATATCATTTTTTGGGACTAACCTATTAACTTAGTGCCCAGTGCCAGTTGCTGTTTTTTGCCGATTTTTGGTCTTTTCAGAATATCAGTACCAAACGAAGTCCAAATGCCACGAAACTTTTTGGAGATTTTTTCCTGGACATAAGAGACACTAGAAGCTTCGGGAGAGGGCCAGAAGACAGAGGAGGTGGCCACGAGCCACCAGGGCGCGCCCCAGGGGGTGGCGTGCCCTGGTGCCTCATGGGCCCACCTCTACTCCGTTTGACCTAATTCCACCTCTATAAATTCTCTAAAATCGGGAAACCAACAAAGGAGTCCACGAAATACTTTTTCCACCGCCGCAAGTTCCTGTTCCCGAGACATCCCATCTGGAGGCCTTTTCCGGCACTCTGCCGGAGGGGAATTAGATCACGGAGGGGCTCTCCATCAACCTTGCTGCCCTTCCGATGATGCGTGAGTAGTTTACCACAGACCTTCGGGTCCATAGTTAGTAGCTAGATGGCTTCTTCTCTCTTTTTGATCTTCAATACAATGTTCTCCTCGATGTTCTTGGAGTTCTATCCGATGTAATCACTTTTTGCGGTGTGTTTGTTGGGATCCGATGAATTGTGAGTTTATGATCAGATTATCCATGAATATTATTTGAGTTTTCTCTGAACTCTTTTATGCATGATTGTTATAGCTTCGTATTTCTCTCTGATCTATTGATTTGGTTTGGCCAACTAGATTGATTTATCTTGCAATGGGAGAGGTGCTTTGTAATGGGTTCGATCTTGCGGTGCTCAATCCTAGTGACAGAAGGGGACATGACACATATGTATCATTACTATTAAGGGTAAAAAGATGGGGTTTATTCATGCGTGGGTTTACTTTGTCTACATCATGTCATCTTGCTTAAGGCGTTACTCCGTTCTTTATGAACTTAATACTCTACATGCATGCTGGATAGCGGTCGATGTGTGGAGTAATAGTAGTAGATGCAGAATCGTTTTGGTCTACTTGTCTCGGGCATGATGCCTATATACATGATCATTGCCTTGGATATCATCATGATTATTTGCTTTTCTATCAATTGCCCAACAGTAATTTGTTTACCCACCGTATGCTATTTTCAAGAGAGAAGCCTCTAGTGAAAACTATGGCCCCCGGGTCTACTTTTATCATATATTGAAAATCCCAAAAATACCTTGCTGCAATTTTACTTTATTTATTTATTTTTGTATTTTGTTTGATCTATCTATCTATCACCATACAATTTAATCTTGCAATTAACCGCCAAGGGATTGACAACCCCTTGTTCGCGTTGGGTGCAAGGATTTGTTGTTTTGTGTGCAGGTGCTGCTAACGAGTTGTTGTGTGATTCTCCTACTGGATTGATAACCTTGGTTTCATAACTGAGGGAAATACTTATCTCTACTGTACTGCATCATCCCCTCCTCTTCGGGGAAATCCCAACGCAGCTCACAAGTAGAAGGAAGAATTTCTGGCGCCGTTGCCGGGGAGTCATCATCAACATTGTTGGTGCAATAATTTGCCTCCTTATGTTTTGGAGATTGTTGACAAACAGTGAGGGACTGATGTGTTTTCTAGTGCACACAGAGTAACAGGTCCCTGGAGTTAAGAGGAGTTTTGGATTCACAACTTCGAAGATTATCCCCTGCGTAGCAGTGAATGTTATCACCGAAGGTTATGACGACAAGAGTGACCCCTCAAAATTGCTGACGTGAAGCATTTGATTCGGTGCCTGTCCGAAGGAAGTGACTGCAGCCGAGGAAATTGAAGACGAAGAGAAGACGTAGCATTCTTTTCGTTATTTCTTTTCTCCTTATTGAGTCATAGGACCACCGTACTATTAAGAGGGGTGTAGCGTTCGAAGCTTTGATTCTCTGATGCTAAACCCAAATCCTATGAAAGCTGTGAGAGAAATCTCTTTGTGTTCCGAGAAAATACTTGCCAGCAAGAGACTGTGATCTTCTTTGCTGTGAGAGATTTGTCTCTGACCGAGGAGTTAGCATTACTTGTGCCTCAAGTAATGTTACCGTTGCTCCCAAATCCGACCGTTGTGAACGTGTCGGTTGGCCATTGGCTGGACCGCGTGTCCAAATTGGTCATTTCCCATCAGGGAAGGCTGTGGCTATAAATAGCCACCCCGCGCCGGCGTTGTCCGGTGGCTGCTCCGTTTGATTCTGAGAAGATTGTTGAGCAACCCCTCTCCGAGAGATTTGAGTTTAAAATCCACCGAGAGAAAACCCTAGAGCCGAAAAATTAGATAGTGGTTCAGCATCACTAGAATCTAAGTCCAGTACACTCCGCCTATTACTCTTGAGAGCTGCAAACTCTCTAGACGGTTAGGTGTCAATTTCTTCAGAGACCAAGAGTAATTGTGGTTCTCGAAGAAGAAGTCTGTAAAGGTTCGGAGAGCGCCTCAAGTATCTACCACGAGTAATCGGCATTGGTTGACGAACCAATTGTCGAGGAGAATAGGGCGAAGAGAGTTTATCTTCTGTGTTAAATCACAACCCCTCCAACCAGACGTAGTCCTTGTGCAGAAGGGCGAACTGGTCTACCAAACACCTTGTCGCCATCGAGCATCACAGGTCACTTCTGTCACTCTCTTTACATTCGAACTGTGACCTGTCATATTTCAATCATGTGATTTACCTCGATACATGTTGCTATTTTCCATTCGGTAGTTTGTATTCGCTCATTGTTTACTGTATTTTCATTCGTTCCGCTGCTGGGTTCCGAGAGTTTTGATATTTCTGAGAAAAATTTAAAACTCCCATTCACAGCCCCCCCCCTCTGGTAGACTTACTTCGATCCTACAATTGGTATCAGAGCAAGGTACTCCTTGACTCTGTTCATTTTCGTCTAACCACCTTGGAGTTTAAGTATGTCTTCAGTGAGCTACAAGTTGCACCTCAAGATTCCCATCTTCGATGGGACGGACTACCCCTTCTGGAAGGAGAAGATGAAGATCCGTCTCCGAGCTATTGATGATGATATGTGGAATGTGGTGCAGAATGGATTCACAGTTGAAGTGCCCCAGGTCCCCACTGACCACGAGAAGAAACTCATTCAGATGGATGCTCAAGCTAAAGATAAAATTGGTGGCCATCTCTCTCGTGCTCAATTTCTTCGCTACCATCAGGAATTATGGGACATTCTCGAAAAGATAAACGAGGGTGTTTCAACTCAGAAAGAAGCTCGCATTCATACACTTCGGGCCAAGTTCAATAGGTTCAAGCGAAATGGAAATGAAAGCTGTCAGCAAACTTTCGATCGTCTGAGTGACATTGCAAATGAGCTACAAGGTCTCGGCGCTAAAGACATCACTGATCATGAAGTTGTGAAGAAGTTGCTCCGATCCCTTGATAGTTCGTTCGACACACTTGTTCTGATGATTCGGGAATGAGCTGATTTCAAAGTCCTCGACTCTGCTGATATCATGGAAAGGCTGAACACCCACGAAGAACAAGAAGAAGAGAAGAGAGATCTCTATGGCTCAAGTCACCGAAAAAGTCATGCTCTCAAGGCTGTGCCTGATTCTTCCTCAGAAGGAAATGCCGATGAAGATTCAGATGACACCGAAATGATTAGTCAGGATCTCGCATTGATCACGAAAAGATTCCAGCGCCTTCATAGGAAAAATCAGCTTCAGAAGAAAGGATCCAGCAACTCTGGCGGCTCCAAATCTTCATCAAAGCCAACAGGAGATTACACCTGCTTCAAGTGCAAAAAGCCAGGTCATTTCATTTCGGACTGCCCTCTCTGGGAAGCTGAAATCCGTGCAACTGGAAGATATGATTCAGGAAACCATGGCAAAAGCAAGAGCAAAAGCTACGACTCCGATGATGAGAAGAAAACGAAGAAGTTCTTCAAGAAGAAGGATTCCTCCAAGTCCTCGTCAAGATCTTCCTCGAAAAATCCCTCCAATTCCTCGTCCAACCGCAAGAACACTTCATGCAAGGCCAAGGCGTACATCGGCAAGGAAATGGATTCCGAAGAAGAAGCATCCTCTGACACCGAAGAGATTGCTGATTCAGAGGAGGACTCCGATTCCGGCATGGCGGGCATAGCATGTGGCTCCGCTCCAGCATCGAACTTCTTCGAGAATCATTCGAGCGACAACGAGTCTCCTGAGTACTGCTTCATGGCCAAAGCCTCGAAAGAAAAGGTATCCTCCAAACATCACAAGGTTCACTCCAGTGATCAATATTCTTCTGATGAGGATGACCATGCTAAACTGATAAAAATTGCCCATATTCAACAAAACTCTCTCGAGAAAATTGAGAAAACCCTCAGGAAGTCTGAAGAGTTGTTGGTTGAGGAGATGGAGAAAAATCAGTCGTTGACTGAAGAGCATTCTGCTCTCGAGTCTCGAATGAAAGAACTATCAGATCGTCATGATTTTCTCTCAGCTGACCACGAAAGATTGACTTATGATTACCTGAAACGGAAACAGGAACTCGAGTCGCTGAGAGAGGCTCATGATGACTTGATCAGGGAAAATTCTCTTCTCACCCAACAACTCAAAGAGAAACCTGAAGTGTTTATATCTCCTTGCTTAAAATGTCTCGAACGCAATAATGCTGAATCAAATGCTGAATCTTCTGTGAATGCTAACCCCTCGGTCAAGGAAAATGGTTCTGTTTCTGATGAAAATGCTAGGTTGAAGGATCTTCTTCAGACAGGAATGTTCAAGTCTCTCAAAGGGCATCAAACCCTGTGTGATGTTCTGAAGAAATCCATTCTTCACAAAAACCCCAGGAAGGAAGGTATCGGTTTCGAAAGGAAACTAAATGAGAACGGCTCCTACTGGGAACCGGATCAATATCCTCGCACTGTGTGGGTGCCTGCTAAGAGCAAAACGCTTGATCCAGCTTTACTTTCGGGATATGACTCGCCGATCCCCGAATACTCATATGATGATTCTTTGGACAACTATAAGTTTTTCAAAAACCAACGTGGTGAGGCTGTTGCTCGCTATGTTGGACCGAACAGTAGAAATGGCCCTCCAAAGGAAGCTATCTGGGTGCCTAAGAAAACTATCGAAGCATTACCTGTTACTAGACTACTAACCATGCAGGAAGAAAATGCTCGATATATTCTGGAAAAGATTCGACAGAATGAGTACATGCTTGTATCTCCCAACCGCTATACTCATTCGTCTGGAAGGAATTTCAATGCATACTCTTTCGATTATTCTCGTACTCATTCAAGTTACAATTCACATGACTATCGAAAGAAATCATATCCTGCTCGCTCATATGTTTCGAAGCCACCTACAATGATGTGGGTGGTTAAGAAAACCTGATTTCTCTGCAGGACTATGTCTCCGGGTGTACCGAATGGATAATGGATAGTGGATGCACTAGTCATATGACCGGAGACAAGTCATTGTTTGTCGACCCCAACTTAACTGCTTCATCTGAGAAGTACATTACTTTCGGTGACAACAACAAAGGAAATGTACTTGGGTTAGGTAAAATTACTATATCCAAGGACAAGAACATTGATGATGTTTTACTTGTTCAGTCTCTTGGATTTAATCTTATGTCTGTTGGCAAGCTTTGTGATCTAGGCATGCTAGTTCTATTTTCTAAATCCAAATGCATTGTCTTCATGGCCACTGACAATTCATTCGTGTTCGAAGGAAATAGAAAAGGTGATTTATATATTGTGGATTTCTCTAAGGGTCCCTCAGTCCGAACTTGTTTGCTTGCAAAAGCAACCGAAGGATGGCTGTGGCACCGAAGACTTGGTCATGCAGGTATGAGAAACTTGCAGACTCTCGTGAAGAAAAATCATCTCCGTGGTATTCCTGATGTGAAATTCGACAAGGATCGTCTATGTGCTGCTTGTGAGGCTGGTAAATTGGCCAAGAAGCATCATTCATCAAAAATTGTCATGACCACAACAAGACCACTGGAAATTCTTCATATGGACTTATTCGGGCCTCAAAACTATGCAAGTTTTGGAGGCAGTCATTATGGTCTGGTTATTGTTGATGATTTTTCTCGACACACTTGGGTATTCTTTCTCGAAGACAAAACTTGAACCCAAGACATCTTCAAAAGATTTGCCAAGAAGGCTGAAAATGAATATGAAGTGCGAATTAAGCATGTCAGAAGCGACAATGGTACTGAGTTCAAAAATACCCATATCGAAGACTTTCTCGATGAAAATGGTATCACTCATGAATTCTCTGCCGCATACACTCCCCAACAGAATGGAGTTGTTGAGCGAAAGAATAGAACTCTTATTGAAATGGCAAGAACAATGCTCAGTGAGTATAAAACTCCTATTCGTTTCCGGGCTGATGCTATTAATGTTGCTTGCCATGTTGTGAATCGTGTTTATCTTCACAAATTCCTTAAGAAAACTTCATATGAACTTATCACTGGCAAGAAACCGAATGTTTCTTATTTACGTGTTTTTGGTGCACCATGCTATATTCATGACATGAATCATAATTCTAAGTTTGCACCCAAAGCACATGAAGGTTTTGTTCTTGGTTATGGCTCGAACTTGCATACTTATCGTGTCTATTACTCTCCCCACGGGAAAGTTATGGAAACGGTAAATGTGCGGTTTGATGAATCTAACGGCTCCCAAAAGGAGCACCTGCCTAATGTGATAGATGAACCTCCGATTTCGGATGCTATTCGGCAAATGGCTATTGGGGATGTCAGGCCAGTTGAAGGAAATGTACTTGATTCTTCTGATGATGATGCTCCCATAGCTCGACGAACACACCAAGCTACTGCCGAAGCAAATGCTGTATGGGTTGAAGCAAGCCCCTCGAGCTTGGTATGACACTCTAAAGAGGTTTTTGCTCGACAAAGGGTTCAAGCCAGGATCCACTGATTCCACTCTTTTCACTCGTGCTATCGATGGCGATCTATTCATATGTCAAATTTATGTGGATGACATTATTTTTGGTTGTACTAACAATGCTTGCAGCATGGAATTCGGGTGAATGATGTCCGAGATGTATCAAATGTCTATGATGGGTGAACTTAAGTTCTTTCTCGGACTGCAAATTCGTCAACAGGACAATGGAATTTTCATATCTCAGGAGAAATACCTGAGAGATTGTCTTAAGAAGTTCAAAATGCAAGATTGCAAACAGAAGGGTTACAAAACTTCCATGCCCACAAATGGCCAGCTGGACGCAGATGTGTACGGTAAAGATTACGATCAGAAAGCTTATCGTTCGATGATTGGTTCTTTGCTTTACCTATGTGCATCCAGACCTGATATTATGTTGAGTGTTTGTATGTGTGCTTGTTTTCAAGCTGCACCGAAAGAATCGCATCACCAAGCGGTCAAGCGTATTCTGAGATATTTGGCTCACACCCCCACCTTAGGTTTATGGTATCCTAAGGGAGCACAGTTTGACCTCATTGGCTATTCAGACTCAGATTATGCAGGTGACCGGGTTGACAGGAAATCTACTTCGGGGACATGCCATTTCCTCGGTAGATCATTGGTATGTTGGTCATCAAGGAAGCAGAATTGCATCTCACTCTCTACGGCTGAGGCCGAATATATTGCTGCTGGTACTTGCTGTACTCAGTTATTATGGATGAAGCACACTCTGAAGGATTATGGCATCAAGGTCAAGAAGATCCCTCTATTGTGCGATAATGAGAGTGCGATCAAAATTGCACATAATCTTGTGCAGCACTCTCGCACCAAGCATATTGAGATCAGACATCATTTCATTCGTGATCATGTTGCTCGGGAAGATATTGTTATCAGTCATGTCAATACCGAAGAAAATCTCGCCGATATCTTCACTAAGCCTCTCGATGAGAAAAGATTATGTGCGTTACGGTGTGAGCTAAATATCCTAGATTCCGCAAACGTGCAGTAAGCTGGACTCGGCACCCGTACCAGCACTTCCACATCTTTGAAGGAATGGGTGCATAACACTCGAAGAGTTTGAAAATTTCGACAAAGTGAAATTTTCTTTCTGAGAGTGAATACATTAACGAAGAACTAGACTAACCGGGTGCCACGATAATTGTGCGATGCTCAGGGTCATACAGTTCTTATACGGTGGGTAACGCCACCACAATTTCTCTTTGCTGAATTGCATTTGAAACCTTTCGTGTTTGTCCGGATGTATTTCACCCATAGCTTGTTTTTCGGGTATTTGTGTTTCTTCGTCTGAGTGAAATGCCTAGGACCCTATTTTCCCTCTATTATATCTCTTCCAGTCTATGCTGCTCTGTTATGAATGCACAAATTTCATCTGTGAACGAAACTTTATCTGGTGTCCTTGACCACGTTAAAGTTTCGGTCCGAACTTAATCTGTTTTGGCGAAAGCCGTCCAAAATTTGGGGTTTCCCGCCCAGGTCTGGACCACGTTCCTTGATGTCGGTTGCCACGTGCTCATCATCAACTGTCAGCTTATCCTATTCGTTGAAGAGAAAGCGTCCCATGACTCCGTCCGTCCGATCAGATTCAGGGTGCGGTCATTTTCCCCTCGCATATATATTCTGCGCCGCCCCATTTCTTGTTTCACTTCGCATCTCTCACCATCGCCACCTTACGAAGCCCTACGGCACTGCTCCTCCTTGAGCTCGACGACGCCGACCATCTTCGCCGCTTCACTACCGGAAAGAGGTCGCCGAAGTCCTTCCTCGCCGCCGCGGATCATCTTCGTCTCCACGCCGCCGTAGCTGCTGCACATCACCGAGTTAGGGTATGTGCAGTACGAACTTGCTCTTCCGTTTATCCAGTTCAAGTTCGTCCGCGGTAGAAATATCCTTGTTTTTACTACAATTTCTCAGATCCTTACTACAAGGTAACTTCTCTGGATGCGGTTTGTAGTTATCCCTCGCATCCGAAAAACTTCAAATATAGGGTTTGTGTTTTGTCTCGTCCGAACGGAATGCTTAGCACGCTTACTAGTATTTTCTTCGAACCTACTAGTTCGTTCTACACATTTCCTTCGCCCGAAACATTTCTCAAAGTCTGCATCTACTTCATCAAAAACGATTTCTTTTTCAGAATCTTCGTTGTGTGCATTCGTAACCCTGTCCCCATTTTCCCTCGCATCTATCTCTGTTCACAGGAAAATGCAGTCAGTTGCGGACTCAGCTCAGCGTAGCCTGCTTGACGGAGATGATATTGTATTGGGCACTGCTGATGAATCGAAAGCTCCAAATGCCAAGGGCCCAACGGTAGGCCCGTCAACCAGCAAGAGAAAAAGGGCCAAACAGAATGACGACGAGCAAGTAGAAACTACTCCGAAGAAGAAGAGGGGTGGCAGACAGGCTCTCACAAACACAACAGAATATATCTCTCATGATCGATACAACACAGTTCCAGGCAAATCAAAACACGATCGAGATACATGACAGCAATGGATTCGACGCCACTGGGTGCGAAAATGGTTCAACTATGAGTTCGTTGCTCCTCGTTTTGCTCAGAATTTTGCATTCCATCCACCGTGGGGTGACTACCGAGAACTTTCTCTAATCAAGTCAAATGGACCTCAAGAGAGACCACCTCCTCCGGCAAATGCTCATGAGTCTTCCCTTCGCACTCCTGCCTCATATCCCGATGAGCTCGCCAAGCGTCAGCGCAATGCCGTCAAAAGAGCTGAGAGGGCTGAAAAGAAAAAGGCTCGTGAAGCAGAAAACCTTCGTCTTCTCAAAGATGATGTGGAAAAGAAAAAGGCCAAAGGAATGTCTGGAGGACGCACCAAACATAAGCATGATCCCAGTGCTACTGCTTCAAAGAGAAAGCATGCACCGAAGAACAAAAAGGTTGTACCAGCAGATGAAGCAAATATGGATGATTCCTCCGCTGATGAAGATGATCCTCCGCTCACCAAAGAAGAGGTTGCTGCTACTCTCAGCGAAGATGTGAACATTACCACTTCAACCGTGCTGTCTGATCTTCGGATCAATTTGGCCTCATCGAAGAAGATGCCAGCTAGAAAAACGCCAGCTACCACTGTCACCATGAAACAGCACGTGAACACAACTCCTCATCCAAATGCCATCAACTTGAAGGATTTGGTAGTTGATGCTCCAGTAAATGCTGCGAAGCCTGGCGAAAACATTCCTAAACCTAAAATGAAGAAAATCAAGGCGCCTACCGAGCACAATGCTCCTCAATCCCTTGCTCCGAAGGAAAAGGTTGCTAAATTTGCACCTACACTGACTCAACCATTGGCTTCTAAGCCGCCTTCCGAGCAAGTTCCTGTTCCTGTTCAGACTGCTCCCTCTGTCAAGTCAGATGCACCTCATTATTATGATCACATATTCATCATGGTGCAGCTCGATAAGTTTGTGGAGAACCCTTTCGATGGAGAAGTGGCATCTTTGCCAATCCCTGCCGAAGTTATTACTCAAGCAACTTCTGTAGTGCAAGAACTGAGAGATGATGCAGTTGAGATTAATTCTCTCTCTGCCGAACTAATGGATCTTAATGAGCGAATGAAAACTGCCTCATCAAAGTTTATCATCAACACACTCGAAGATTCCTACAAGGATATCAACCGAGCCATGAATCTTCTACGTAACGGAAGGTTGCGCTTTCACACAGATCTCGATGAAATTGTTCAGAAAATTTGTGATGAACATCAAGCCAAAGTTACTGGCTACAATGATCTGGTAAAGGGTCACATTGATCATGTTGCTAAGCAGAAGATCAAGCACAGAAAGAAAATGGCAAAGAAAAATGCGCCTGCTGCTCCGAAGGAACCGTCGCCTGTCCGTTAAGATGCTCAGTCTCAGAAAGAAAAATCTCTTGAGCCTGCTACTCCTTCGCCACCACCTGTTTAGGACTCAGATGCTCCTCCCTCGCCAAGGCCAACTAAATCAGTGCCTGTGGCCTCCCCTTCTCGGGCTGAAATTCCCTCGCAACACGTTGTTTCCGAGGAAGGTGAAATCCCTCGCTCCGAGCCCCAAGCCTCTCCAGCTCAAGAAGCGCCGCAAGTTTCGGTTCCAGCTGTCGACGAGCAAAATCAAGTCCCTGTGGAACAGCCTCAGCCTCCTCCAATGGATGTTTCGGCCTCGGTGCCCAAAGTTGATGAACCTGCTCTAGTGCCAAGAGCCCCTGCTGCACCATCTGTTGTGCCTCATGATCCCTCTCCACTCAAGTTATCCATCGATACAGTCGCACGGATGCCAGATGTTGGTCCCTCCGAACACAAATCTGTCTCTGCCCGCCGGTCTGACTCAGTTGTATATGGAGATGAGTATCTTTCTCCTGAAGAAGAACTCAAATATCCATATCCCCGCGAAGAATTGCCATTGTTCTCGACGGGCGCAGGCGCAAAAGGACCGCTTTTTAATTGGAATGCGCATCCAAAATTCCTTCAGGCCAGTCCGTATGATGGCCTGCGCACCTCTGAATCGCCTCGTTTCTGGACCAAGGAACAAGCTATTTATTACTCTCGGGTCCTTTATGAGAGCAAGAAGATTTTTCCTCATGAATTTCTGGACGTTCCAGCTATGCGAAATATTGGCTGTTTTAATCAATTACTTCAGGATCTGGATGATTTCTGCCTCACAAAGGTCTTTGAGTTTGAGCACCCGTGGAACAGAGAAATTATTCTTCAATTCTATGCAACATTGTACATCTCTGGTGATGAAAAAGATAGCTCAAAATGGATTATGGAATGGATGACCGAAAGAAAACGCATCAAGTGCACTTCGACAGATTTTGTCTCGCACTTCCATTTCCCTCGCTTTGAGCACGGTAACACTAACATTCAAGTTCATAACATTGATGTCATATCAGATGAACTTTTTCGATGCACAATGGATCCCGAAAAGATTCGTGACTACACTGGTCCTCCTCGTCCTGAGCATTTATCATTCGACAATCAGACGCTATTCCATATGCTCTCATACACCATTTGCCCATTGGCTGGTATGAATCCGGACAAATCCATCTCAGATGTTCTTCGCAATGCAATATATGCAATCTCTGAGCGATACATTTTCGATGTGGAAGACATGTTCCTACGTATTCTGAAGGATTCTGCTCAATATCCCTTTTGCATCAAAGTATTTGCGCCATGGATCCAGAAAGTTGTTGATCATGCCATGCGCATAGTGTATCTTGCAAAGGAAAGCAACAAAAGCTTTATTCCTCCTATTCGCGATACTTTGCAAGTTATGAATGATCTTTCTTCGGGCAAGTCGCCTGCTTCAAGCTCGCGCGATTATCACAAGCAATTTGATGGGCCTCGTCTGCCTCAGCGCGACCGAAAGATTACGCCTCAACCTCCATCACAACTCGAAGTTAGTTTGCGTACACAACAACTGCTACTGCAGCATATCGCTGAGGATCGACGCGAGAAAGAACATCTCGCCTCCGAGCTGAATGAACTTAACAATCGCATGAGGATAATGCATCTGATAGCTGATGAAAATAAGAAGAGACTCTGGAAATTGCTTCGCAAGTTCTTTACCGAGAAACAACTCCTGAATGTCAATCTTCAAGAGCTCTATGACTACATTGACAAAGGCTTCACTATCGAAGATTTTCAAGATAGGACTCATTCTCTACCTGCTCGTGAGCCTACAACTGATCTTCTTCATCTAAAGCTGCGTAAATTGCTTGATGAATCTGAAGCCACATCACCAATAGAGAAACCTACCAAAGGCAATGTGCAGTCTCGTGCTCCTCCTGTGGTCCCTCCAGCTATTCCTTCGTCTGCTCAGCCCCCAAGCTCTTATTCTTGAAGGAAAATCTATTGCTGCTAAAGACGAAGCCATTCTGGTCACTTCCGAAGAGGAAATCACCTCGGACAGCTCATCTGGAGATGCCACCGATTGATCCAAGATCCGCGTTTCTTCACTCGTGTTATTCATCACCTTTTTGACACTTGTTGACAAAAAGGGGGAGAATTACATCGAGTCTCGATAGATTTGCTTTTGGTGTTTCATTTGTTTTTGGTTTCGTGCGAGTTTGCAACTTCTGGTTCAAGTCTATATGCTCCTTGTTGTCAAACTCGATTAACTTCTGTGATGTAATGTTAATAACCCCTGCTGCTGCACCATTTCTCTCGAAGTATTTGTCTTGCAGGTGGAATTATTATCAGAAGTTATCGTTGATTGCACTAAGATCTCGATGGATTATATCTCATCAGTGCGAATCAAATGTCTCGAATGATTGAAATTTCCTCCATATACTTCAATTATTGCAGGAGAATCTATCTCATATCTTTCGTCCCTGCATACATTCAGGGGGAGTTCATTTCATATTCGAGCAAGTAACTCTTAATCACTCTTGTTTGATTCATTTTACACTTATCTATCTTCACTTCGATGATTATCTATTTTGTCATCAATCGTCTAAAAAGGGGGAGATTGTTGGTGCAATAATTTGCCTCCTTATGTTTTGGAGATTGTTGACAAACAGTGAGGGACTGATGTGTTTGCTAGTGCACACAGAGTAACAGGTCCCTGGAGTTAAGAGGAGTTTTGGATTCACAACTTCGAAGATTATCACCTGCGTAGCAGTGAATGTTATCACCGAAGGTTATGACGACAAGAGTGACCCCTCAAAATTGCTGACGTGAAGCATTTGATTCGGTGCCTGTCCGAAGGAAGTGACTGCAGCCGAGGAAATTGAAGACGAAGGGAAGACGTAGCATTCTTTTTGTTATTTCTTTTCTCCTTATTGAGTCATAGGACCACCGTACTATTAAGAGGGGTGTAGCGTTCGAAGCTTTGATTCTCTGATGCTAAACCCAAATCCTATGAAAGCTGTGAGAGAAATCTCTTTGTGTTCCGAGCAAATACTTGCCAGCAAGAGACTGTGATCTTCTTCGCTGCGAGAGATTTGTCTCTGACCGAGGAGTTAGCATTACCTGTGCCTCAAGTAATGTTACCGTTGCTCCCAAATCCGACCGTTGTGAACGTGTCGCTTGGCCATTGGCTGGACCGCGTGTCCAAATTGGTCATTTCCCATCAGGGAAGGCTGCGGCTATAAATAGCCACCCCGCGCCGGCGTTGTCCGGTGGCTGCTCCGTTTGATTCTGAGAAGATTGTTGAGCAACCCCTCTCCGAGAGATTTGAGTTTAAAATCCACCGAGAGAAAACCCTAGAGCCGAAAAATTAGATAGTGGTTCAGCATCACTAGAATCTAAGTCCAGTACGCTCCGCCTATTACTCTTGAGAGCTGCAAACTCTCTAGACGGTTAGGTGTCAATTTCTTCAGAGACCAAGAGTAATTGTGGTTCTCGAAGAAGAAGTCTGTAAAGGTTCGGAGATTGCCTCAAGTATCTACCACGAGTAATCGGCATTGGTTGATGAACCAATTGTCGAGGAGAATAGGGCGAAGAGAGTTTATCTTCTGTGTTAAATCACAACCCCTCCAACCAGACGTAGTCCTTGTGCAGAAGGGCAAACTGGTCTACCAAACACCTTGTCGCCATTGAGCATCACTGGTCACTTCTGCCACTCTCTTTACATTCGAACTGTGACCTGTCATATTTCAATCATGTGATTTACCTCGATACATGTTGCTATTTTCCATTCAATAGTTTGTATTCGCTCACTTTTTACTATATTTTTATTCGTTCCGCTGCTGGGTTCCGAGAGTTTTGATATTTCCGAGAAAAATTTAAAACTCCCATTCACCCCCCCCCTCTGGTAGACTTACTTTGATCCTACAAACATCTATCAAGTACCTACGCATAAACTTTCATCTCATTGCATTTATTTAATTTGCCTTTGCCTCTCGTTTTCATCTCCCCCACTTCTAATTTTTTTTTACAAAAATACAAAAATATTTTCCATTTGCCCTTTTGCTTGTTTGCTCCGTCACTATGGCTAGTTCATCACTTGTTGCTATTACCCCTGAAAATGAAGTGCTTAATTTTAAACAAAGGGGAGGAGAGAATTTAAAAGATGCTTGGTATAGGATTTGTGATGCTCATAATAGATCAACTCATAAGCAATCCACCACCATCCTTCTTCGCAATTTTTATGTGGGCATTACTACTTGGTATAAATTTGTACTTTATACTATTACCAGAGGGAATTTCTTGATGTGTCCCTCTATGGATGCTTTCAATGCTATGGGAAATTTAGTGGGATCACCACCTATCACTGTTAATGAAACATCTTTGACCTTGGAACATGTTATGCAAAGGTTAGAAGCTATTGAAAATAAAATTCCTACTATTGAACATCTTGAAAATTTAGATAAAAAAATTCATAATCATATCACTCAATTTGGTTCTAAGGTAGGAATTACATTGAAAACCTTAAAGGAAAAGGAACCGGTAGTTAATGAAAGAATAGAACAAAGCTCCGCCAGAATCGATAAGATAGAATAAATTATTAATAATTTGGGGTCACCTTTTTCCTCCGTTAAGAATATTGATAGAACTCCTCCCAATAAACATTGCAAGTTTATGTATGTTCCTAAAACCAATGGTGCTACTTCTAGTAAGGGAAATGAGGATCTTAAAATGATTAGCGTGCACCCCAATTTTGTTGATATGATAAAAGAACCTATCTATAAGAACAAAATTCTTGATTTTGTGCCTAGGAGTGTGATTATGGGAAACTCATATGTTGAACCTCTTAAAATAAGTAGTTGTGTAATTGAGGAGCTGGAAACCAAAGATGACAATACTTGAAACTATGATTATGCCTAGCTAGGGGCATAAAACAATAGCGCTTGTTGGGAGGCAACACAATGAATAAAATATATTTTTTGCTTTTTATTTCTGTTTTCTTATGTGCACACAATTATGCTACTGTTATGATTGTGTTTTTATGTTTTAATTAGTGTTTGTGCCAAGTAAAGCCTTTGGGATGATTTGGAAGATAGTATAATTGATGCTTCTTGGAAAACAGAAAGTTTTGCGTCCAGTGCTGGAATTTTAGTTCTGTATTGGAGCGTCAGAAAAATCTGAATTTTTTACGCAGTATTGGTATATAAATTTACCACGTTGTCCTAATTTTTTAGAATTTTTGGAGTTATAGAAGTATAGCTTTTAAATAGATCTTTACAGACTGTTCTGTTTTAGACAGATTCTGTTTTTGTTGCATAGTTTGCTTATTTTGATGAATCTATGGATCGTATCGGGGGGTATGAGTCATGGAGAAGTTGGAGTACAGTATCATTATGCCAATATTAAATATGAATCAATTTACTAGAGTACTTAAAGTTAAAGATTTGTTTTTTATACTAACGGATCTCACGAAGGTTTTGTTGAGTTTTGTGTGATTGAAGTTTTCAAGTTTTGGGTGAGATCACGATGGATGAAGGAATAAGGAGTGGCAAGAGCCTAAGCTTGGGGATGCCCAAGGCACCCCAAGGTAATATTCAAGGAAGACTCAAGCAACTAAGCTTGGGGAAGCCCCGAAAGGCATCCCCTCTTTCTTCTACCAACTATCGGTAATTTTACTTGGAGCTATAATTTTATTCGTCACATATCATGAGTTTTGGTTGGAGCGTCTTGTATTATATGAGTCTTTGCTTTTTTTACTTTTTAGTTTGTCACAATCATCTTTGCTGGACACACCTATTTGAGAGAGCCACACGTTTATCATGATTTGCTAAAATACTCTATGTGCTTCACTTAAATCTTTTGAGCTAGGCAGTTGCTCTAGTGCTTCACTTAAATCTTTTTGAGCACGGCGGTGGCTATATTTTCAAGAAATATTTGAACTCTCATGCTTCACTTATATCATTTTGAGAGTTCATAAGATTAAATTTTGAAGAAATATTTGCACTCTCGTGATTCACTTATATCTTTTTGAGAGTTGATAATAGTAATGATAATTTTCACAAGATATGATTTTGGTCCCAAAGTGATGAATATTCAAGAGGGATAAAATAAAAACTTTCAGGAAAGATCATTGGATATGATAAGTTTGATTCCTTGCAATAATTTTGCGATATGGAGATGATAATATGTGAGTCATGTTAGTGACTAATTGTGATTTAGTAATGTCGGGCCCATGGAACCCGGGGTATCCAGGCCCGTCTGCCTTTGGCCCAGGGCGCAACGCCTGGCGTGGGCCCAGTAGGCCGTCTTCATCAAGCATCTCACCAAGACCCCTCATGAGGCCCTGGCCTCCTGAGGACCCCTCCTCGGGGAGCAGCGAACAAGGCTCAGCATCTTCACCGGCAGCCTCGCGAGGCGGCCTCCCGAGGTGGCCTCCCGAGGCACCCTCCCGAAGACGCTCAAGACAAGGGCCGTTCGGCTCGGCCGCGCGGTCCCGTGCCCATCACGTGGGTGACGCGTGCGGCGACGAACGGCGACAGTGGTCGTGCCAGCAGGCGCGGATGAAGAGAGTTTCCCCTTTTGTGTTAAGGGAGCAAGGCCATCAGTCCACTTCCCAAAGCAACCCCAAAGGTTGCCCGAGAGGCGAAAGAAGACCAAGACGGCGGGCGCGCTGGGCGGAGGTCATCACCGAGCCCACCGGCGCATCATGGATCATGCTTTGGCAGGCGAAGAGCGCCTTTAGTCAGGATAGCCTGAGCGCCTATCCCCTTTCAAAACCCGCCAAGTGTGGCAACCCTTCCCGCCTAAGTTTTGAGGGGGAAGAGGACTGAGGCAGGTATAAAGGGACAGTGCTGCCATCGTGGTTGGAGATCCGATTTGGTCGTCTCCTCCTTCTCCTACCTTGTACGCGAGAACACCTTCTTGCTCAGTACAATCAAAACCAAGCAGGAGTAGGGTCTTACAGCACAAGGTGGCCCGAACCTGGGTAAAACCGCTGAGTCCACGGTCCGCTCCTCGCTAGTGCGCTCCCGCTGTAGCTTTGCCGTAGCTTAGCCGTGGTAGGGGACGAAGAGGTAGGAACAAGCTCACCCCAGTGTTCGAACCTTTGGGTCCCCGGAGCCCCACTTTCGACATTTGGCGCGCCAGGTAGGGGTGCGCTACTGTTCTTCCGCTCCGCCCTCCGTTCCACCAGCTTCATGGCCGACGCACGCCACGAGCGCGCCGAGCGCAGGGCTGACCGCGTGGTTCAGACGAAGCCGGTGGCCCGCGGCAACCGCCGCCGCCCTGTCGAGGCTGCTGCCACCACCGACCCCACTGCCCACGAGCAGCAGGACTCCTCCCTGCACCCCTCCATGCAGGCGAACGGCCACACCGCCACGGCCTCCTCCCTCGCCCAGCTGATGCCGGCTACGACGCCTGGCTTGGTCGCATCACCGAGTTTGTTAACGCCGCCGGGGATACTCCGGCGCCTTCCCACTCGCTCCGCCCTCTGCCGTCTCGTGCTGGGGACCTGGCGCACGGCGCTCCCCCACCGCCTCCTCTGCGCGACGAGCTTGGTGGGCCCCAGCGCAACGCGCGGGTGCGCGAGCCGTCCCGTTGCGCGTCCCCGCTAGTCCGTGACGAGGCCAGCTGCCAGATCATCTGATGCACGCCCCCCGATGCATGAGTGCTCCTCGAACGGCAGCGCTAGCGCCAGGACCAGGCCGTCCAGGAGGTTGCGGCAGCTGGGCGCCAGAACCGCGCCGCCCTTGCCGGCGGCGTCCCCTCAAGCGGTGTGGGCTGCCGTGCCTTCACCCGTGAGCTACGTCGGGTGGTGTGGCCTGCGAAGTTCAAGCCTGAGCTGCCTCCGCGCTACGACGGCACCCCCAACCCTATGGAGTTCCTTCAGCTCTACGCGTTGAGCATCGAGGCTGCGAACGGAGACGACAAGGTCATGGCGAACTGGTTCCCCATGGCCCTCAAGGACGGCCCGCGCGCCTGGCTCATGAACCTCCCCGAGGCGTCTATCTCATTGTGGGCCGAGCTCTGCAGCCAGTTCATCGCCAAGTTCAAGGGCACACAAGACCGCTCCCTCACCATCAACGACCTGCGGCACGTGCGGCAGTGCCTAGACGAGACCCTCCGCAAGTACATCCAGCGCTTCAGCCAAGTGCGCAACAAGATACCGCGCGCCTCCGACGCGGCCGTCATCTCTGCGTTCTCCACCGGCGTCACGGACGTCAAGATGCGCGAGAAGCTCGCCATCAACGATGAGCTAGACTCAGTGCTTGAGCTGTTCGACCTCGCCGACAAGTGCGCCAAGGTTGAAGAAGGTCGCCTCTTCGTCCACAACGACCCCGACGCGGCGCTCGATGCCGCCAAGACCAAGAACAAGGACGTCAAGCATAAGGGCCCTGCCGTGCTTGCGGTGGAGCTCGAGCAAAAGCGTGGCCGTGATCATGACGAGCCCAGGAAGGACGGCCGCCCACTCTACGCCTACCACAACGTGCGCTCCCACAGCACTGAAGACTGCCAGGAGCTCAAGCTGCTCCGCGACGAGCGCCAGGGCCACCGAGACGACCGCAACGGCTGCGGCGCCGGTCGCGGAGGTGGCCGTGGTGGCAACCGCTGGGACGGCCGCAACGGCAACGGCAACTTCCGCCAGGGCTGGCGCGAGCAGCCTCGTGAGGCCGCCTGGCACGACTAGCCACATGCGGCGAACCCTCGGGCCAATGCTGCTCTCCCGCCGTTGTCGCTGCCACCCCGGAGGAACGACATCAAGCAGCCTGATGAGGGCGCTGGGGCCTACCAGGAACCTCGCGCGGTCGCCTGCATCCTTGGCAGGGTGCATGCCCCCATGTCCAACCGCCACTTCAAGCTGCTCTCTCGCGAAGTGAATGCCGCCCTCCCGAGGCCTGAGGCCGCGCGGCCCCTCAAGTGGTCACAGTACGCCATCACCTTCGATCCCACGGACCACCCCAAGTCCTCGGCCTCCGCAGGCGCACTCCCTATGCTGTGCACTCCCACCATCAGCAACGTCGCGGTCACCAAGACCCTCATCGACGGAGGTGCCGGCCTCAACGTGATCTCCATCGAGACCTTCGAGACGCTCCAAGTGCCCTACGACCAGCTGATGCCGACCAGGCCCTTCTCCGGAGTGACCGATGGCTCCACCATCCCTCTGGGGCAAGTGTGCCTCCCTGTCACCTTCGGCACCCGCAAGAACTACCACACCGAGCTCATCGACTTCAACGCGGCGCACATTGGCCTGCCTTACAATGCCATCTTGGGCTACCCAGCTCTCGCCAAGTTCATGGCGGCGACCCACCATGCCTACAACGTCCTCAAGATGCCTGGCTGCAGCGGCATCATCACTGTCGCCTGCGACGAGAAGGACACGGTATGCTCCCTCGAGCGCGCCTACAAAGCCGCCGCTGTCGCGCATCGGGCTGACGAGGACGCGGTCGAGCCTCCCGAGGCCGTGCCCGTGAAGAAGAAGCAGTTGTCCTCTCAGGACCGCACCGAGACGAAGAAGGTGTCGATGGACGGCAGCGGCTCCGGCCCTGCCTTCACCATCGGCGCTGGCCTTCGTCCTGCATAGGAAAGCGCGCTCGTCACCTTCCTTCGGGCAAACTCGGATGTTTTCGCCTGGAAAGCATCTGACTTGTCCGGTGTGCCGAGGGAGGTGATCAAGTATCACTTAGCGGTGTGCCCCAATGCACGCCCCGTTAAACAAAAAGCACGGCGCCAGGCGCCAGAGAAGCAAGATTTCATCGTCAAAGAAGTTCAGAAGCTCCAAGAAGCTGGAGTCATCTGCGAGGTGTGCCATCCCGAATGGCTCGCCAACCCAGTCATCGTCCCCAAGAAGGGCAGCAAAGAGAGCATGTGCGTCGACTTCACCAGCCTCAACAAGGCCGGCCCTCAGGACCCCTTCCAGCTGCTGCGAGTCAGTCAGGGCGCCGGCCCCGCCGCCGGCGGCGCGCGCATGCCTTTCGGCCTGAGAAACGCCGGCGCCTCCTTCCAGAGGCTGGCGTCCCTCGTGCCAGGGCCTCGTGTGGGATCGAGGAGATAAGTCTAGAGGGGGGGGTGAATAGACACTTAACCAACCAAAGTTGCAGATTTTAATTTCTCTTGGAACTTAGGCAGATTTTGGCACAAGTTAAGATCACTCCAATACTTTCTACACATGCATATCTAGAGATTGAGCAGCGGAAATAGTAAAGCATGCAAAAGTACGGAATGTAAAGAGGTAGAGTATGGAAGATCAAACGCAATGAAGACACGGTGGTTTTTGGCGTGGTTCCGATAGGTGGTGCTATCGTACGTCCACGTTGATGGAGACTTCAACCCACGAAGGGTAACGGCTGCGCAAGTCCACGGAGGGCTCCACCCACAAAGGGTCAACGAAGAAGCAACCATGTCTATTCCACCATGGCTTACGTCCACGAAGGACTAGCCTCACTTGGGTAGATCTTCACAAAGTAGGCGATCTCCTTGCCCTTACAAACTCCTTGGTTCAACTCCACATCATGTCGGAGGCTCCCAAGTAACACCTAATGTCGGTGTAATGAGAACCAGGGTCTCATCAACCTCCTTAGCATGGGTCATTCCCGTCCAGGATTGTTGCCTGGCAACCCCGGCAAGGCCAAGCTTCCCGGCGAATACCATATCTGGCAAGCATTATATTAACAAGCAAGAACAAGAGCTCGTTGGGGAGAAGCTTCTTCCCAGCGGCATGATCTCCTAGCAAGACAAGACCCGGCAAGGCTTGCCGGGGGACAGCTGGGAACAAACACAAGATTATCAAGAAGGCGTTCAAGCCAATGATCAGAAGACAGAAGACCGAAGGCTGGGTTCCCGGCAAGATCTTGCCGGGAAAGCTCACAAAGACCCAGCAAGGACTCGCACCTGGCAAGATCCCGCCGCCCTACCACCGCTCCAGTGCAGCAAACAGCCTGTCGTTTAGGGTTTGTCCTCCTGGGTGTGTGTCATGGCATTAGCGGCGGATGGGGTTAAGCGGTGCTGATGGGACGGGTCCTTTTTCTGTCCCCAAGAAAGTAAGGGACACCTAAGTAGAGCATTTAATGTGTTTGTCCTAAGTCGTCAGTGATAAGCATGTAAACACTGTGGCAACTTTAAACCTCTTGTACTTGCTGTTCGCCACTGTTGGTGACCCCTTTGGACGTATAAAAGGAGGCCCAAGGCGGAGCTACAAGGAGGGAGGACCTTCTGGCCCATTCTGCATGCGTAGGTGCTTCTTGAACGTATTGTTCATCGCAAGCGCTCCGTGTACTTGAGCTGAAGAACATCCACAATAAACAACAGCAGGAGTAGGGTTTTACGCTTCTTAGCGGACCGAACCTGGGTAAAAGATCCTTGCGTTGATCGTTGGATCCGCTCTTTGTGCAAATCTTTTCCCCCGCCGAACCATAAAGGGATCCCCTCGATCCCATAGGTGTCGTACGCCAACACCTAACCAATCTAGGAGACACCACTCTCCAAAAGGTAATAGACGGTGTGTTGTTGATGAACTCCTTGCTCTTGTTCTTCAAATGATAGTCTTCCCAACACTCAAACAACTCCTCACAGATTTGGCTATGGTGGAAGAAGGATTTGAGTGGAAGGCAACTTGGGAAAGGCTAGAAATCAAGGTTCAAATGGTAGGAATGGAATAGCTTGATCTCAACACATGAGTAGGTGGTTCTCTCTCAGAAAATGTATGGTGGAAGTGTAGGCACATTCTGATGGCTCTCCTTACTGAGAAGGAAGTGGTGGAGGGGTATATATAGCCTCCACACAAAATCCAACCGTTACACACTTTTGACCCAACTCGGTGGCACCGAAACCATAATCTCGGTAGCACCGAACTGTGTAAAAGATATGAACATTAGGAATCTTGGTGGGACCGATAGGAACAAATCGGATGGACCGAAGTGCAATGGCTAGGGCAAACCTCATCTCAGTGGCACCGATTGCATCAACTCGGTAGGACCGAAGTGAAGCAATAAGGCAACAGAGAGTTGGCAAGCCATCTCGGTGAGACCGATTTGCAAAACTCGGTGAGACCAAAGTAGGTGCAAATGATCAAAGAGAGTTGGCAAGGCCATCTCGGTGGGACCGAGATCCATATCGATGGATCCGATTTGTTAGGGTTTTGGCAGTGGCTAAGTCTAGGTGAACTCGGTGGCTCCGGATAGGAAATTTTGGTGGGGCCGAGTTGGAATGTGGGTTTTAGACATCTTTGGGTAGAGAGAGTGGTTGAGGGTTTAGGAGTACTGTTACTAAGCACTTGAGCAAAAATACCATTAAGCAACACCTCATCCCCTTTTAATAGTATTGGCTTTCCTATGGACTCAATGTGATCTTGGATCACTAAACAAAAAATGTAGAGTCTTGATCTTTTGCCAATCCTTGTCCTTAGCATTTTGAAGGGCTTCCACATCCTCTTGTCCCAGCCACGCCATTGTTGAACTTGTCTGAAATTCACTAGATAAAAGCATTAGTCCAACAATATGTATGTTGGCATGAATTACCAAAACCACCAAGGGAGCAAGTGTGCTTTCAATCTCCCCCTTTTTTGGTAATTGATGACAACATGCATCAAAGCTTCAAATAAGGATTTAGCAGAAGTTTGTATGAAAGCTTTGAAGGAAAGCATGTAACATGTATGAGCTCCCCTGAACTCCCCCTGAAGAGGTGCATATAAAGTGATGATACCACATGGCAGATATACATGCTACATGTATCTTGGCTATATGCATCAGAGCAACATATATATCATATAGGTGTCCACATGTCCATGATTGTCTCCTTGCAAACAATATATACTAGCAAGAGGTCAATCATGTTCATGAGTGTGATGCATATACTTACCTTGAAGTTCTTGATCAAGTACCTGAAGAAATACACTTGGGAAAATAGAGTTAGAAAACACAAGATAACTTCTTCAAGAAAAGACACAAGATCAACAAGAAACCAAGATTGGGATGACATGTAGAGTAGAGTATCACTAGGTGAATACTTCCTTGAAGCAGACATGTCCCCAAAAAGAAATAGTTGTCTCCCCTTAAAGAACTTCCTCTCCCCCTGAATCTGACATTGGATATTGGGAGCGTTAAGGAAAGAAAACTTAAACAACAACCAAAAAACTGATCATGTTTCTCCCCTCTCAGAAACATGTAGCATTCTCTCCTCTTGTAAGGTGCATCTCTTTTATAATGGTAAGGAGCTTTGATGTATTCCTCTCTCCCCCTTTGACATCAATTTTCAAGAAGGGACTTCAAGGTTATTGATCAAGTGGGTTTGGTCCTTGAGAAACACAGCTAGCCATTGAGTGGCTCTAGATGCAAGTAGAGGATAAGAATCATTGAGTGGAGCTGGAGCAGAAAAACTCAGGAATTGTTTGACAGAAAACTCCTTAGAGCAGAAAAATCGGTGACACCGAGTTGAAACAATTCGGTGGAACCGAGTTTGATGCAATGGATCAATTTGTCAACTCAGCTCACTAGGCAAAGGAATTCTCACAAGGATTTGCAGTGAATTAACTGCGAAACTGGCGAAAAGAAAATAAACACAAAAAAGAAGCAAAGCAACATCTAGATGAAACACTAGAGAACTTCATCTAGATGGGTCGGCGACTAGGTCACCTATGTTAGAGTATATTGACTTAGGAGTCAAGTGAGAGCACTTGATCATAGGTCATACTCATCGTTTAAGCTCAAAATGGGGTTGCCATTTTTCTTTTAAGCATTTCAATGTATTCACATCTTGTTGAGTTGCTTTAGCTCATATCTTTGAGTAAAGCTTCTCTAAGATGTGAGAACTTACATTGGGATTTGGTGGTGATGTCCATCATGTAGTTGAACCTGAAGTGGATGCACATGAGTTGAAGTTGGGAGCGATCCTATCTTTTGTAGTTCATCTTCCTACATGGGTTAGCTTTGCAAGGAACAACATGTATATCCAAAATGACAAGAATGAAGCATAATTCAAAAGTTTGTCAAAGGATATGTTTAGGTTGTCTTGTTCCCTGTTCCACCATCAATTGTTGATACTTGGGTTATTCAAGATTGCTTATGATAAGAGTGTGTCGCATCCTTGTGACATGAAGCTTGTCCAAGTACCTACAAAAGGTTAGATACCATACAAGGGAGTAAAATATCCAAGACATGAGATGATCATGAAAGGTATCATGGATTAGTCAAGAATGCTCATGCCCTTGTATGCATCCACATGAACCTCTAGTTCACGTTTGTAGCATCAATGATGTTCAACTCACTTCTCAAGTGACAAAACACTTTCTCATCAAGGGGTTTGGTAAAGATGTCCGCCAATTGTTTGTCGATACGAACATGTTTAAGGTCAATGTCACCTTTCTCAACATGATCTCGAATGAAGTGGTGACGAACCTCAATATGCTTTGTTCGAGAATGTTGCACGGGATTGTGTGCTATCTTAATAGCACTCTCATTGTCACATACTAATGGTACATGTCTCACATGCACACCATAGTCTTTAAGAGTTTGTGTCATCCATAGTAATTGAGCACAACATGATCCCACGGCAATGTATTCCGCTTCGGCAGTAGATAGAGATACGGAATTTTGTTTCTTGGAGGACCAAGACACAAGAGATCTACCAAGAAATTGACATGTACCCGAAGTGGATTTTCTGTCAACCTTGTCTCCAGCATAGTCCAAATCAGAGTAGCCAACAAGATTAAAAGAAGATCCTTTGGGATACCATATGCCAAAGTTTGGTGTATATAACAAGTATCTCACAATTCTTTTCACCGCCTTAAGGTGACACTCTTTTGGTGCCGCTTGGTATCGTGCACACATGCACACACTTAGCATAATGTCGGGATGGGAGGCACATAGATATAGCAATGAACCAATCATGGATCGATAAACCTTTTGATCAACAGGTTTGCCATCCTTGGCCAAGTCAAGATGTCCACTCGTGGGCATGGGAGTTTTCATACCTTTACATTCTTGCATGTTGAACTTCTTGAATAAGTCCTTGGTATACTTTGTTTGAGAAACAAAGGTACCTTCCCTAGTTTGCTTGATTTGCAAACCAAGAAAGAATTTGAGTTCACACATCATAGACATCTCAAACTTTTCCGACATCAACCTTCCAAACTTTTCACTAAAAGAGGGGTTAGTAGATCCAAAGATAATATCATCAACATAAATTTGGCATACAAATAATTATCCATTAACCCTCTTAGTGAACAAAGTTGAATCAATCTTCCCAATCTCAAAACCTTTTTCAAGAAGAAACTTTGTCAAGCATTTGTACCAAGCTCTAGGGGCTTGTTTAAGACCATAAAGAGCTTTACGAAGTTTGTACACATGATTAGGTTTCTTGGGATTCTCAAAGCCGGGAGGTTGTTTAACATACACTTCCTCTTCAATTTCCCCATTTAAGAAGGCACTTGTTATATCCATTTGATAAAGGGTGATATCATGGTGATTGGCATAAACAAGTAAAATGCGAATGGACTCAAGTCTTGCAACGGGGGCATAGGTCTCACCATAGTCCATACCGTCGACTTGTGTGTAACCTTGTGCTACGAGACGAGCCTTGTTGCGTACAACTTGTCCATCTTCATCTTGCTTATTCCAAAACACCCATTTGGTTCCAATGATGTTTTGCTCTTCCTTAGGCTTCTCAACCAATGTCCACACTTGGTTCCTCTCAAAGTTGTGTAGCTCTTCGTGCATTGCATTCACCCAATCGGGGTCCTTGAGAGCATCTTCTACCTTCAAGGGTTCAACACTAGAGATAAATGAGTAATGCTCACAAAAGTAAGCTAAACGAGATTTAGAGCGAGTGATTCTCCCGGATTGGATATCTCCAAGTATTTGTTCTTCGGGATGATCCTTGTCGATTCTTGCTCTAACTCGAGGTAGCTTTTTCTTGGGTTGTGGTGACGCTTCCTCATCATCATCATCTTCTTCTTCTTCGTTGATGTTGTCGTTGTTCGCTTGTGGAGGTGGAGAAGGAGGTTGAGGTGGATCATCTTGTTGCACTTCCTCATTCCCATCGTCTTGACGTGTTCCACTTGTGGATGCCTCCATATCAACTTGTCGTTCACCTTCATGTGAAGTTGGGACTTCCACTTGAATAGACGAGGTACTCTCCTTTACTTCCACGGGGCGAATCTTGCCAATGGGCAAGTCTTGGATTGCTTCCGATGGTTCTTGATCTCCTATATCAAGTGGCAATTGCTCGACTTGCGAGCCGTTAGTCTCATCAAACTTCACATCTACCGTCTCTTCAACTTTTCGAGTGAAGTTGTTGTAGACACGGTAAGTGTGAGAGTTCGATCCATAACCGAGTAGGAAACCTTCATGAGATTTAGGAGCAAATTTTGAACGATGATGCTTATCAAGAATGTAACATTTTGAGCCAAATACTAGAAAGTATCCAACTTGTGGTTTGTTACCGGTGAGCAGTTCATATGTCGTTTTACCAAGGAGCTTGTGAAGGTAAAGTCGATTTGTTGCATGACAAGCTGTTTCAACCACTTCCGCCCAAAAATGTCTTGGCGTCTTGTATTCATCAACATTTGTTCTCGCCATCTCAATAAGTGTCCGGTTCTTCCTCTTAACAACTCCATTTTGTTGAGGTGTGTACGTAGCCGAGAACTCATGTGAAATACCCTCCTCATCAAGAAAGGTGTCTACATTGGTGTTCTTAAACTCTGTTCCATTGTCACTTCGAACCTTCTTGATCTTCACTTCAAATTGGTTTTGAGCCTTTCTTGCAAAGTTCTTGAAGATCTTTTGTACGTGCGATTTCTCATCAAGAAAGAACACCCACGTAAATCTGGAAAAATCATCAACAATGACCAAACCGAAAGAGTTACCACCAAGACTCTTATAGGAGTTGGGACCAAAAAGATCCATATGAAGTAGCTCGAGTGGTCTCCTCGTGGTCATAATGTTCTTCACGGGATGGCTTCCTCCAACTTGTTTTCCTGCTTGGCAAGCACTACAAAGTCGATCTTTGTCAAATATAACATCTTTCACTCCAAGAATGTGATCTCCTTTAACAAGTTTATCAAGGTTACGGATGCCAACATGTCCAAGTCTTCTATGCCATAACCAACCTTTAGAAGATTTAGCAATTAAGCATGTATGAGGTTGGGCTCTCTTAGTGAAATCAACAATGTATAGATCACCTCTACGAATGTCGGTAAATACCATATTATGATTATCTTGGCGAAACACTTGGCAATCTACTTTGGTAAATAGAACATTAAAACCAAAATCGGCTAGTCTAGATACGGAAAGAAGATTGTAACCAAGAGATTCAACAAGCATAACATTTTGTATGGAGTTATCATTGGATATGGCCACCTTACCAAGGCCAAGTACCTTACCCTTGGAGTTGTCTCCAAAAGTCACATACTTGCGTGGACCATCATTTTTAGCAAGCTCACGAAACATGTCTCTATCTCTGGTTTGCCATCCTTGGCCAAGTCAAGATGTCCACTCGTGGGCATGGGAGTTTTCATACCTTTACTTTCTTACATGTTGAACTTCTTGAATAAGTCCTTGGTATACTTTGTTTGAGAAACAATGGTACCTTCCCTAGTTTGCTTGATTTGCAAAACAAGAAAGAATTTGAGTTCACACATCATAGACATCTTGAACTTTTCCGACATCAACCTTCCAAACTTTTCACTAAAAGAGGGGTTAGTAGATCCAAAGATAATATCATCAACATAAATTTGGCATACAAATAATTCTCCATTAATCCTCTTAGTGAACAAAGTAGAATCAATCTTCCCAATCTCAAAACCTTTTTCAAGAAGAAACTTTGTCAAGCATTTGTACCAAGCTCTAGGGGCTTGTTTAAGACCATAAAGAGCTTTACAAAGTTTGTACACATGATTAGGTTTCTTGGGATTCTCAAAGCCGGGAGGTTGTTTAACATACACTTCCTCCACAATTTCACCATTTAAGAAAGCACTTTTTATATCCATTTGATAAAGGGTGATATCATGGTGATTGGCATAAGCAAGTAAAATACGAATGGACTCAAGTCTTGCAACGGGGGCATAGGTCTCACCATAGTCCATACCTTCGACTTGTGTGTAACCTTATGCTACGAGACGAGCCTTGTTGCGTACAACTTTTCCATCTTCATCTTGCTTATTCCGAAACACCCATTTGGTTCCAATGATGTTTTGCTCTTCCTTAGGCTTCTCAACCAATGTCCACACTTGGTTCCTCTTGAAGATGTGTAGCTCTTCGTGCATTGCATTCACCCAATCGGGGTCCTTGAGAGCACTTTCTACCTTCAAGGGTTCAACACTAGAGATAAATGAGTAATGCTCACAAAAGTTAGCTAAACGAGTTTTAGAGCGAGTGATTCTCCCGGATTGGATGTCTCCAAGTATTTGTTCGACGGGATGATTCTTGTTGACTCTTGCTCTGACTCGAGGTAGCTTTTGCTTGGGTTGTGGTGAGGCTTCCTCATCATCATTATCTTCTTCTTCTTCGTTGATGTTTTCGTTGTTCGCTTGTGGAGGTGGAGAAGGAGGTTGAGGTGGATCATCTTGTTGTACTTCTTCATTCCCATCGTCTTGACGTGTTCCACTTGTGGATGCCTCCATATCAGCTTGTCGTTCACCTTGATGTGATGTTGGAGCTTCCAGTTGAATAGATGAGGTACACTCCTTTACTTCCACGGGGCGAATCTTGCCAATGGGCAAGTCTTGGATTGCTTTCGATGGTTCTTGATCTCCTACATCAAGTGGCAATTGCTTGACTTGCGAGCCGTTAGTCTCATCAAACTTCACATCTACCATGTCTTCAACTTTTCGAGTGAAGTTGTTGTAGACACGGTAAGTGTGAGAGTTCGATCCATAACCGAGTAGGAAACCTTCATGAGATTTAGGAGCAAATTTTGAACGACGATGCTTATCAAGAATGTAACATTTTGAGCCAAATACTCGAAAGTATCCCACTTGTGGTTTGTTACCGGTGAGCAGTTCATACGCCATTTTACCAAGAAGCTTGTGAAGGTAAAGTCAATTTGTTGCATGACAAGCTGTTTCAACCGCTTCCGCCAAAAAATGTCTTGGCGTCTTGTATTCATCAAGCATTGTTCTTGCCATCTCAATAAGTGTCCGGTTCTTCCTCTCAACAACTCCATTTTGTTGAGGTGTGTACGTAGCCGAGAACTCATGTGAAATACCCTCCTCATCAAGCAAGGTGTCCACATTGGTGTTCTTGAACTCCGTTCCGTGGTCACTCCGAACCTTCTTGATCTTCACTTCAAATTGGTTTTGAGACTTTCTTGCAAAGTTCTTGAAGATCTTTTGTACCTGCGATTTGTCATCAAGAAAGAACACCCACGTAAATCTGGAAAAATCATCAACGATGACCAAACCAAAGGAGTTACCACCAAGACTCTTATAGGAGTTGGGACCAAAAAGATCCATATGAGGTAGCTCGAGTGGTCTCCTTGTGGTCATAATGTTCTTTATGGGATGGCTTCCTCCAACTTGTTTCCCTGCTTGGCAAGCACTACAAAGTCGATCTTTGTCAAATATAACATCTTTCACTCCAAGAATGTGATCTCCTTTAACAAGTTTATCAAGGTTACGCATGCCAACATGTCCAAGTCTTCTATGCCATAACCAACGTTTAGAAGATTTAGCAATCAAGCATGTCCGAGGTTGGGCTCTCTTAGTGAAATCAACAATGTATAGATCACCTCTACGAATGCGGGTAAAGACCATATTATGATTATCTTGGCGAAACACTTGGCAATCTACTTTGGTAAATAGAACATTAAAACCAAAATCGGCTAGTCTAGATACGGAAAGAAGATTGTAACCAAGAGATTCAACAAGCATAACATTTTGTATGGAGCTATCATTGGATATGGCCACCTTACCAAGGCCAAGTACCTTACCCTTGGAGTTGCCTCCAAAAGTCACATACTTGCGTGGACCATCATTTTTAGCGAGCTCATGAAACATGTCTCTATCTCCGGTCATGTGATCGGTACAACCGCTATCAAGAATCCACTCTTTTCCTCCGGCCATATAATCTCAAAGATTTGCCATAAGACTGAGATTCTTCATGGTCTTCTCAAATTCAATGTCAAAGTCTTCGTCCTCATCATAATAGCCATGCTCAACATCATCATCATCATACGTGTGATCATCACCTAGGGCAACAGATTCATTAGTTTCATGATCATGACAATGTTCAAGTTTATGGATTCTAATGGCTTCCAAGATAATGTTACTAATAGTTCTAACATCTCCTTTAGCACGCATAAGATCACGAAGCTCAAACAAGCAATTATCAAACTTAGGATCATTAGGACTCATCTTGTGAAAAGCAATAGCCTTATGAAGAATCTTATCGAGACTCTTTAAAGAGTAATCGGGATATCGCTTCTCTAAGTGATGCCATAGAGTATAAGCACATTCAAAGTTTTGCATACAACCAAGCACAACCTTAGGTAATCCTCTAATGATAAGATTGACGGTTCTAAGATTACGAAGCATGTCAATTTCCTCTTCATGAGTAGGATGCAAGGGATCAATAGAGGGCACATAAGGATTATGAATATACTTGCTCAAGTTAAATTCATCAAAGATATCATGCATTTCATCCTTCCAAAAGTTGTAATACTCCCCATTGAGAATAGGCACTCTACGTCTAAGACTCCCCAACATAGACACATCCATCTCCCTCCAATGGTGATGAAACCAAGGCAATGGAGACCAAAGCTCCGATACCAATTGTGGGATCGAGGAGATAAGTCTAGAGGGGGGTGAATAGACACTTAACCAACCAAAGTTGCAGATTTTAATTTCTCTTGGAACTTAGGCAGATTTTGGCACAAGTTAAGATCACTCCAATACTTTCTACACATGCATATCTAGAGATTGAGCAGCGGAAATAGTAAAGCATGCAAAAGTACGGAATGTAAAGAGGTAGAGTATGGAAGATCAAACGCAATGAAGACACGGTGGTTTCTGGCGCGATTCCGATAGGTGGTGCTATCGTACGTCCACGTTGATGGAGACTTCAACCCACGAAGGGTAACGGCTGCGCGAGTCCACGGAGGGCTCCACCCATAAAGGGTCCACTAAGAAGCAACCTTGTCTATTCCACCATGGCTTACGTCCACATAGGACTAGCCTCACTCGGGTAGATCTTCACAAAGTAGGCGATCTCCTTGCCCTTACAAACTCCTTGGTTCAACTCCACATCATGTCGGAGGCTCCCAAGTAACACCTAACCAATCTAGGAGACACCACTCTCCAAAAGGTAATAGACGATGTGTTGTTGATGAACTCCTTGCTCTTGTGCTTCAAATGATAGTCTTCCCAACACACAAACAACTCCTCACAGGTTTGGCTATGGTGGAAGAAGGATTTGAGTGGAAAGCAACTTGGGAAAGGCTAGAAATCAAGGTTCAAATGGTAGGAATGGAATAGCTTGATCTCAACACATGAGTAGGTTGTTCTCTCTCAGAAAATGTATGGTGGAAGTGTAGGCACGTTCTGATAGCTCTCCTTACTGAGAAGAAAGTGGTGGAGGGGCATATATAGCCTCCACACAAAATCCAACCGTTACACACTTTTGACCCAACTCGGTGGCACCGAAACCATTAGCTCGGTAGCACCGAACTGTGTAAAATATATGAATGTTAGGAATCTCGGTGGGACCGATAGGAACAACTCAGATGGACCGAAGTGGAATGGCTAGGGCAAACCTCATCTCGGTGGCACCGATTGCATCAACTCGGTAGGACCGAAGTGAAGCAATAAGGCAACAGAGAGTTGGCAAGCCATCTCGGTGAGACCGATTTGCAAAACTCGGTGAGACCGAAGTAGGTGCAAATGATCACAGAGAGTTGGCAAGGCCATCTCGGTGGGACCGACATCCATATCGGTGGATCCGATTTGTTAGGGTTTTGGCAGTGGCTAAGTCTAGGTGAACTCGGTGGCTCCGGATAGGAAATTTCGTTGGGGCCGAGCTGGAATGTGGGTTTTAGACATCTTTGGGTAGAGAGAATGGTTGAGGGTTTAGGAGTACTGTTACTAAGCACTTGAGCAAAAAGACCATTAAGCAAACTCCTCATCCCCTTTTAATAGTATTGGCTTTCCTATGGACTCAATGTGATCTTGGATCACTAAACCAAAAATGTAGAGTCTTGATCTTTTGCCAATCCTTGTCCTTAGCATTTTGAAGGGGTTCCACGTCCTCTTGTCCCTGCCACGCCATTGTTGAACTTGTCTGAAATTCACTAGATAAAAGCATTAGTCCAACAATATGTATGTTGACATGAATTACCAAAACCACCAAGGGAGCAAGTGTGCTTTCACCTCGTGAGCCCCTACTCCTCGCGAGCCCCTAGGGCCTCATGAGCCCCTGGCCCCGGAGGAGTGGGCTCCCGCGGCACGCCTCGCCAGGCGATCTGACGGCTCCCTAGCACAGCTCCACCTGGTGCGTCCGAGCATCGCCTCGCGCGGCCCACGTTCCTTCTCGCCGCGCCCTCCGCACCTTTGCTCCCGGAACCCTTCCGTCAAGGTGAATTGGTTTAACGCGACTGAGGGCGCCCCACGGGCTGCACCAACCTCAAGCTGACCCATCCCAAACACGGCAGTCTCTTCGCTCTCCTTTTTGGTTGTGTAATGAATCTTGCTAATTATGCTTTGATGAATTTATGTTGCCTACTTAATTGCGTGTCGGGTACGACGCCATGTCGAGAGCGCCACGCGCTCGCGACCCCTCTCCTGACCGTTCCATGAGCGGGGGCTGGGCACGGCGCCTATGCTCGGGTCCGTCCCTGCAGCGCTGCTAAATCCAAGTGACTGAGCTCTGGCTCGCGGGCCTGCTCCCATGCACGTCACCTCACCAAGGTCCTTGGTGCCTTGTCTCCTCACGCAACGGCCATGAGCGAGCTAGCGAACGCGCGTCACTCCCCCACTATGAAATTTGTCGACGTGCAGTTGTCCCAGGAGGCGAGCCGCTCGGGAGCCTCGCGGACAGCCCCTCGCGAGCTGGCCGCGGCGATTGCCTAATTAGGAGACCCCGCAAGATGAAGACTTCGAAGGCCGAACCTTGCAAGGAACGCCTCGTGAGCCGCATGCACTCCTCATGAGCTGTGGCTCGCCTGACACCGCCTCCCGCCAAAAGCTAAGTCCAGCCTCCTCGCGAGACGCCCTCACCGTCACTTAAGCTCTCTCCCCTCGCAATCTCACTGAGCACTGGCAATTTTCTTTCGCGTAAGCCGCTTGCATGCCAAAGGGGGGCTCTTTGAGCATCGCGCCTCGGGAGCCCTCACTAGCTCCCAGTGCCCCTCACCTCCTGGCCTTGTCACGGCATCGTGACCGGACATACCAGCGACGGCTGAGGCCCGCTCGGGGGCTGGGTCCTGACGATGTAGAGCGCCGAGGCAAACAAGAAAGAAAAAACCAGCCTCACGAGAGGACCTCAGGAGGGAGTGCATACATTCCAAATCGAAAAGCATTAAATCAAAACATAAAAGATATTGTTTTCACAGCCCCGCGGGGCTACATCAATTCAGTGCAGGAGAATAGAAAGAAGAAAAAGGCCTAGGCGGGGCGCCGTCACCCCCAAGACTCCAACATGGACGCCGCGCACGCCTAATCGGAGTCCTCATCCTCGCTCTTGATGCGGGGGGGAGCTGTCATCGTTTCCGCTTCCTCCGGAGGGGGCTGCACCGATGTCGCTGTCGTCCTCGCTGGAGGAGCCGCTGTAACTGTCGTCCTTGCTCTCCGCGCAGCACTCCAGACGGCTACCGGAGATCCCAGATCTTCACGAAGAGCATGGTGGCCCCGTCGTACTTGAATTGGAGGACGTGCCCCCGCTTCAGGCCGTGGGTGAGGGCGAACGACTTGCACCCACGCTTCAAGAACATGAAGCCCGGGGGAGTGAATTCCGTCGCCACCCAGGAGGGGCCGTTTCAGCAGCCATCGGCCTGCACCCACAGGCCCAGGGGCGCGCGGTCCGCCATTGCTTCCGCGAAGGAGTCCGAAAGCCGGAGCCAGGTGCAGGGCCGGCGGTGCATGTTCACTATGAACTCGCGAGCCGCCTCCGCCGAATGGCTCCCCGCTTGGGGAGGTAGGGCGGCCGCCCCGCCGCGGTAGCCTCGGCCGCGCCTGCCGCGCCCTCCGCGCTCGCGGGCGGCTCCCCTTCCACGACTGCTGGAGCCGGCGCCGACAGCTGCCGGCGAGCACCCGCGCCCCCGGGGCGGAACCTTGGACACGACAACAGAAGCGCGGGCACGCCCTCTTCCCCTCGCCATCACTGCGGCGGCTCTGGCAAGATGAGGAAGCAAAGGTTGGAGGAAGAAGAAGATGGGTGGAGGACTTCGACTCCTCTCTCCCCCTCTTTATGCTCGGCGTGGGGCTTTTCTCGTCGCTCCGCCTTCTTCGGCGTCGGGAATCGGAGCAGCAGCAATGCGCAAAGGAAGGCAATGATGGTCTCGCGTCGCGCGCGGTAGGCTTTATGTCAGTGCGGGCGGTTTCCGAGGCATCGTGGGAGAAGTGGGGGCGTCCCCCGTTACATCGTGCACCACGCGTCGTGCCTGGCCCGCAGGCGGTTAGGGCCCGCGGCGTTTCACCCCCTAGTAGGCGGGAACGTGCGCACCGCGGGCCCGGGGGTTTCTGTTGGGCCCATGGAACCCGGGGTATCCAGGCCCGTCTGCCTTTGGCCCAGGACGCAACGCCTGGCGTGGGCCCAGCAGGCCGTCTTCATCAAGCATCTCACCAAGACCCCTCATGAGGCCCTGGCCACCTGAGGACCCCTCCTCGGGGAGCGGCGAACAAGGCTCAGCATCTTCACCGGCAGCCTCGCGAGGCTCTCTCGCGAGGCGGCCTCCTGAGGTGGCCTCCCGAGGCACCCTCCCGAAGGCGCTCAAGACAAGGGCCGTTCGGCTCGGTCGCGCGGTCCCGTGCCCATCACGTAGGTGACGCACGCAGCGACGAACGGCGACAGTGGCCATGCCAGCAGGCGCGGATGAAGAGAGTTTCCCCTTTTGGGTTAAGGGAGCAAGGCCAGCAGTCCACTTCCCAAAGCAACCCCAAAGGATGCCCGATCGGCGAAACAAGACCAAGACGGCGGGCGCGCTGGGCGGAGGTCATCACCGAGCCCACCGGCGCATCATGGATCATGCTTTGGCAGGCGAAGACCGCCTTTAGTCAGGATAGCCTGAGCGCCTGTACCCTTTGAAAACCCGCCAAGTGTGGCAACCCTTCCCGCCAAAGTTTTGAGGGGGAGGAGGACCGAGGCAGGTATAAAGGGACAGTGTTGCCATCGTGGTTGGAGATCCGATTTGGTTGTCTCCTCCTTCTCCTACCTTGTACGCGAGAACACCTTCTTGCTCACTACAATCAAAACCAAGCAGGAGTAGGGTCTTACACCGCAAGGTGGCCCGAACTTGGGTAAAACCACTGAGTCCACGGTTCGCTCCTCGCTAGCGCGCTCCCGCCGTAGCTTCGCCGTAGCTTAGCTGTGGTAGGGGACGAAGAGGTAGGAACAAGCTCACCCCAGTGTTTGAACCTTTGGGTCCCCGGAGCCCCACTTCCGACAAGTAAGAATATTGGTGTTAAGGTTTGTTATTCCCTATGCATGCACATGAAGTCAATAGTTATGCAACTAAATTATATCCTACTTATGGTGCATTATTCAGTGCTAGTTATGTTCAATGCATGTTTATGACCGTTTTCGCTTTTTGGTTGGTCGCTTCTCAATCTATTTGCTAGCCTTCATTTGCACGAAGCAGGAATGCTGCTTGTGCATCCAACTCCTTAAACCCAAGTTGTGCCAAATGAGTCCACCATACCTACCTATATGCGGTATTTCCATGCCGTTCCATGTAAATTTGCATGTGCCAACTCTAATTTTTCAAAATAATTTTCCGTTTTGTGTGCCCGTACCGCTCATGAAGCGGCAGGGGGTGGCCAATATTTTCCATGCTAAGTGTGTTATTCTCACGATGAATGTTTATTCACTTGTCATTGCACGAGAGAGTGGCAGGTAATAGGGATGCCCAGTCCCGAAATGAAAATAATAATAATATGATGATAATAATAAATTCCTTGGAAAGTGTTGGTATGGAAGGCACCCGTGGATACGGCTAGCCATGGATTGTGAAAGAATGGCGGAAAGGAAATAAACTTTATTTTCTGTTTGGGAACCGCCTATAATGTGTCTAGCATGGAAGATATTGGGAATTCTCGGTTATTTTCGTTGACCGGAAAAGCATGCCTCTCAAAATAATTTTATCTCTCTAATTTAAACCTTGAGCTCTGGCACCTCTGCAAATCTCTGCTTCCCTCTGCGAAGGGCCTATCTATTTACTTTTATGCAATTTTTATTTTTATTTTGAGTCTCCATCTTCTCTTACAAAGCACCAACTAGAGAGCACTATTGTCATACTTGTGCATTGTGTGTAGCTAATATTGAGTGTGTTTCATGAATGGATCAATGATTGAGCATAATGGGCTAGGGATAGCTTTCTTTAGCGTTGATATTTTGAAAGACATGGTTGCTTGTTAGTATCCTTGAGTATTTATGTCTTCATGTCAAATTATAGACTATCGCTTTGAATCATTCAAGTCCAAATGTCCATGCTACAAAAGAAAAGAGTATATGATGAATATGATAGGTAGCATTCCACATCAAAAATTCTGTTTTTATCATTTACCTACTCGAGGACGAGCAGGAATTAAGCTTGGGGATGCTTGATACGTCTCCAACGTATCTATAATTTTTGATTGTTCCATGCTATTATAGTATCAATCTTGGATGTTTTATATACACTTACAAGCAATTATATATCATTTTTTGGGACTAACCTATTAACCTAGTTCCCAGTGCGAGTTGTTGTTTTTGCCTGTTTTTGGTTTTTCAGAATATCAGTACCAAATGAAGTCCAAATGCCACGAAACTTTTTGGAGATTTTTTTTCTGGACATAAGAGACACTAGAAGCTTCGGGAGAGGGCCAGAAGACAGAGGAGGTGGCCACGAGCCACCAGGGCACGCCCGAGGGGGGTGGCGCGCCCTGGTGCCTCGTGGGCCCACCTCTGCTCCGTTTGACCTAATTCCATCTCTATAAATTCTCTAAAATTGGGAAACCAATAAAGGAGTCCACGAAATACTTTTTCCGCCGCCACAAGTTCCTGTTTTCAAGAGATCCCATCTGGAGGCCTTTTTCGGCACTCTGCCGGAGGGGGATTCGATCACGGAGGGGCTCTCCATCAACCTTGCTGCCCTTCCGATGATGCGTGAGTAGTTTACCACAGACCTTCGGGTCCATAGTTAGTAGCTAGATGGCTTTTTCTCTCTTTTTGATCTTCAATACAATGTTCTCCTCGATGTTCTTGGAGTTCTATCCGATGTAATCACTTTTTGCGGTGTGTTTGTTGGGATCCGATGAATTGTGAGTTTATGATCAGATTATCCATGAATATTATTTGAGTTTCTCTAAACTCTTTTATGCATGATTGTTATAGCTTCGTATTTCTCTCCAATCTATTGATTTGGTTTGGCCAACTAGATTGAATTATCTTGCAATGGGAGAGGTGCTTTGTAATGGGTTCGATCTTGCGGTGCTCAATCCTAGTGACAGAAGGGGACATGACACATATGTATCGTTGCTATTAAGGGTAAAAAAGATGGGGTTTATTCATGTGTGAGTTTACTTTGTCTACATCATGTCATCTTGCTTAAGGCGTTACTCCGTTTTTTATGAACTTAATACTCTAGATACATGCTGGATAGCGGTCGATGTGTGGAGTAATAGTAGTAGATGCAGAATTGTTTCGGTCTACTTGTCTCGGACGTGATGCCTATATACATGATCATTGCCTTGGATATCGTCATGATTATTTGCTTTTCTATCAATTGCCCAACAGTAATTTGTTTACCCACCGTATGCTATTTTCAATAGAGAAGCCTCTAGTGAAAACTATGGCCCCCGGGTCTACTTTTATCATATATTGAAAATCCCAAAAATACCTTGCTGCAATTTTACTTTATTTATTTTATTTTGTATTTTGTTTGATCTATCTATCTATCACCACACAATTTAATCTTGCAATTAACTGCCAAGGGATTGACAACCCCTTGTTCGCGTTGGGTGCGAGGATTTGTTGTTTTGTGTGCAGGTGCTGCTAATGAGTTGTTGCGTGATTCTCCTACTGGATTGATAACCTTGGTTTCATAACTGAGGGAAATACTTATCTCTACTATACTGCATCATCCCCTCCTCTTCGGGGAAATCCCAACGCAGCTCACAAGTAGCACAGGCCACTCAAGACCTGGTGGCATCTCCATCCTGCGCGGGTAAAGGATGTACTCAGGATGCTTCCCTGCACTGACTGCTAGCAGCAACTGTGTCAGAACGTCGTAAAGACGAGCACGAGTGGCGTACAACTCCACAGCAATAGCTCGGGCAGTGCAATCCAGAGCCTGAGTGTACTAGATCAAAACCTGCGGGTCATAACGACGTAGCACGTAAGGAGTACAGACAGCAGTGTAGTATCCACTCTCATCCCCAGCGGAGACATACGGGATGTATCTGAATCTAGTCTCCTCCAAGCGAGGGTGCTCTCCACGGAGACGGGTAATAGCAGAATAGGCAGCATCATGGACTGCCATGTCAACAGTCACTCCAATACCATGAAAGGTGTGCAACTCAGTGATTGAGTTATTTTGCCGATCGAAGATTCGAACCACAGCGCGGTACTACTCCTGGTTGAACTCGTGATAGTCCTCGTAAACAGTGTACTCGGGGTACCAGCGATATCCCAGCCTGGTCAAGAGATCGACTAGAATGGCAGGGAATCCAGTCGCATCAACAGCCATAGTCTGGCGTACGAGCTGCATTGCGGGACGCATCTGAAACAAGGAGTTCAATGATGTCAAATGACAGTGTGTGTATCATACATCATACATGCATAGGAATAGCAGCAGATAATCCAGCTCTCCGGGTTGATGTGATCACGAGAACCTAATGTTAGATTTTATTAAAATCTTTAACCCGACTAGAAGAGAGATCAGAGTCCCAGAGTAAGGAAGAGGAATAATGTTGGGGAACGTGACAGAAAACAAAAAAAATCGGTACTGCGAGCACACCCAGGATCATTATGGAGATGCATACAAGGTTTGGATCTGATCGTTACCGACTCGTAGCGCAGCGGAACAAGAGTCGACGAAGATCGTCGGTGCAGATCCCCACAGCTAGGATTTACAACCTCCCAACCGCGAGGATGTACTCCCTCGTCAGCCCCTCGGACAGTCCCTCGGACGGTGTCACGGACAGCCATTCGGGAGGCACTCACAGAATCTCGGATGGTCACTCGGACAGCCCTTCAGGAGGGACTCTCGAACAGCCCCTCAGGCAAAAAGATCGAACCTATAACCTCTCTATGGGGTTGCACACATACGGTGTCATCTATCGGGCAGGGCTTCGCCGTCCAGAACTAGTTCCCACCAGAACCCAGACAGCCTTTCGGCTCTACGAAACTATTAGCGGGGAGGGAGAGAGAAGGCCTGATCATGCATGGCATTTGTATGTGAGAAAGAGTGAGTGTGGAGAGTGCCTCTCCACCTCTATTTATAGGAAACCCCAAGGGGTAGGGTGGCACATGAAAAACCCAAAATGCTCATGCTTTATGTCACACATAAAGGGCAAAATGGGGAGGCAAGTGGAGCACCATCGATGAGCACCCCATGGCTGTCCACCACCTTGTGGGCCCCCCCAAAAACGGGTTCCCACCCTTCCATGTCATCCCTTGATCTTTTGAGTAAAGCCCAAAAAAGGGGCTTTCCAAAAAGTAACCAAAAAGTGCTTTTCACTATTCATGGAAACATTTTTCTGCAACCGTTAAATCCGAAAGTATTTCTTTAGGTCTTAGAACATTTCTAGTACCCACTAAAATAATTTTGGACACGTTCCAAAACAATTCCGGATTAGTGATTTTCATCAGCGAAAAGCAAACAAAGCGGTTCCGGCAGCTCCGGAACATTTCTAGTTTTTTTATCCGGAAAAATCCCAGAAGTTCCCAGAACAATTCTGGCACCCTCCAAGAATTTCCAGGCGTGTGCCGAAACCATTTTGACTTAATGGTATACTCCGAAACAACTTTTCGGTTTTACCGAAACTATTCCGGTGTTCTCTCTCCGGAACTCTTCCGTTGTCTCCGAAACTTTTCCGGTGACTTTCTCTCAGACTCCCTGTCTAGTATTCAGCAGATAGATGACCCTTAAGTGTGTGACCCTATAGGTTCGGTGAAGTATAGACATGACCGGAACACTTTCCGATCAATGATCAACATCGGAGCCGTGGACACCCATATTAACCCCTATACCCACACGAATAAATATTTGAGTGAACCTCCAGTTGTTGTGTGCTATTCCTGTTGCTTCGCGATATGTTACAAACACCCGAGGTGAGACTTATCGGCATCCCCGTGGATCAACACTTGTCCACTATGCCAGTTACCTCGTTACCGGTTTTGTTCTCTTTTCTCGTTCCCGTGCTCCGTCATCCCTGTGATCAAATCACATTGTGTCTGGCCAGACGATGATGGATATCGTAACACCAAGAGGGCCCAGAGATATCACTCCATCATCGGAGGAGCAAATCCCAATCTTGAGCTATCAAGTCCCTTGTCATACTTTCTCATGAACCTGTAAGCCGCCGTAATAGCCACCCACTTACGGATGGCGTTTAACAAACCCCAAAGTTCATGAATCAAGCATGAAGGAACTCGATACTCTCATGGTCTAAGGAATTATGCAAACGTTAACTTCTTCTGTGTTATTAACCATTAACTTGTGATGAATGTATCTCATAGCATAACATCAATTCGGGTCGATTCAACACAAATGTTCTTCTAACATTGTGCCCTCAAATTTGCCGGCATGGATATTCCCATGATCAGGAAAACATGATCTTCATGAAACACTTGAGCTAGTCTTAGAGGCTTGACTAGGAATACTTATTTACCGTTTATTATTCCACACATGCACATGGGTTTTCCTTAGAGCCTTTATGGATATACGGGCTCGGGAACCATGGCAGTTATAGCACGAAACATAAACTTAATTAGGAACATGGGGATAAATAATAACATTTATTATTGCCTCTAGGGCATATCTCCTACAGACTCCCACTTGCACTAGAGTCAATAATCTAGTCAATGCTAATGCACTTTACATCTATGGCATACCGGTGTAAAATATGCTTCGCTTGTGGTATAGTCTTCGTCTAACGGACCTGACAACTTCAGGGCCGTGTGTATCTTTGCATATCCTCGCCTTTTCACGCTTTCACAAAATTCATATTTTGTGTGGACTTGGCTTTGTATATATGTGAATCACTGGTCGAACATTGATTCCTCAGACTGAGCTATGGAGCAACTATCTACAATAGTGTCCCATTGACCAAAGCCATCTTGGAACCATACTAAGTTCATGAATAACTATATGATTCAACATCTTCTTTGTCGCTTCCAAAGCATCAACATACTTAGCCTTTGTTATAGAATTCGCCACAGTAACCTGGTTTGGAACAATTTCCAACTATCGTGCCACCATATTGTGTATTACATAAAAAACCCTTAACTTAAATCGAAAATCGCATGGAGTATTGGTGAAGACTGTATCAATGTAACCACTTACAATGAGTACTTTATAATCTCTGCTTGCGAGAAAACATGTCATCAGTGCTACTATAGTACTTAACGACATTTTTCACTGTTGTCCCATGATCAGTACTTTGATCACTTTGGTATCTATACTCGCAATAGCTTGGGAGTATCGGATATATCTGGTTGTTTTACATACCATGGAATACATGATTAATCCAAACACAAAAGTGTGTGGAATCTCCATCATCTATTTTGCTCATCAGTGTTTAAGGACACCGAGTCTTGCAAAACTCTTTCCATGTGACTTCGGCAAGAATCACTCCTTGGCATTCTAATGCTAAACTGTTTTAGCATCTTGTCAATATGTATTTTTGGCTTAGCCTATTAGGCAATTCTATCTTCGTAGATAATTATGCCTAATGTCAAGGCAACCTAGCCCAAGCACTTCATGGAAAAACTATTTTCAATGAAGTCCTAATTCGTGTCAAGAAATTTATATTATTTCCAATCAACAATATTCAAGCACACAAGGTTTTTAGAAATATTATCATGCTCCCACTTACTTTCTTGTAACCACAAGCATCTTCGTTATCCATTGATGAAATCAAACTCTTTTGACTATTTCATCAAAAACGAAGATTCCAACTCCTTTTTGCTCTCTTCTGTCCATTGCTGGAACTCTGAAGTTTGCATACTCACTAGCATCCTCTGGATTGACAAAACACCTTGGGCTGTCTCACATGCAAGTCCTAGGTAGCATTTCCATCTCATGGAAATCCTTTTGGTATCCATGTATCATATCTCATGATTGAAATATGTATCAATTGCTAGTTTAACCCGAACCGACTTTAAGCATCGCTACGGAGAGACAATCTCGCCGTAGTTAATTCCTTGAATTTGTTATAAGCAACAAGTCGAGATTTATGGATAAAACATTTTTATCCGTATCAATTTATAGTTCCATTAATATTCGTTAGACTCTAAGTCTTCCGAAGGGTTCATCAAGATATAATCTTGAATTACTAATGTGGAAACTATCTCGGATTGTATTGGCATTTAGCCAATTCCGGAGTCAGGGCCCATCAACGCTTCCTTGTGTATCGTAGGTATACTGTTGTCTAACAACAATATCTCGTTTGCGCACCTGAGAGGTTTGCATGAGTTTTGCCTACATGGTTCAGCTGCAAGTTCGACCGAAGTCCATACATCTCATGTAGAGGCTTCCGTATCAGTCGCAGTAGGAAACTCTGGAGTCACTTCCAATGTCTCTTTCCTTTGACCTGATGATGAAGATATTATTATCTCGTCGAGTTGCACTGTCCTCCCACTCACCCTTTTGCAAGAACCATTTTCTTCAAAATCATACCGCTTTTGTGGCAAACATTTTTGCCTCGGTATAGTGATGGAGGAATACCCAATAACTTGGGATAACCTACAAAGCAGCACTTGTCTGATTTAGAATAGGTTTGTAAATATTTTACACAAGCCCCATATTCCAAATGTTAAGAAAAGATATAACATGGTTGGGTGTACCATACCATGGCGTCATTTCAACAGACCTGATGGCGCTCTTTTCAGTTCAAAAGCCGCAGTCTCTAAAGCATTACTTTTAAAAGGGATAATGGAAAATTCATTTATGTCATCTTTGATCTTACCATGTCATAAATGGTTTGATTACATCTCCACGGACATTCCACTCACAGTGGTGTTTCGAGAGGTGTAAATTATGAAACTCTTTTCACAACTCATCAGACATTCACTAAACTTGTAACTCAAATATTCCTTTCCGCAATCTAATTATGGAAACATAATTTTCTTGTTACAATAATTTCTACTTCATTTTGAAAACCTCTTGAATGATTTCAAAAGATCTAGACTTACGTCTCATCAAGCAAATATCCATATATCTACTTGAGTCATTTTTGAAGATAAACAAATCCACTGCCAGTTATAACCTTTATTGGACTACACACATCATAATGCATGATCACCAATAAGTTCGTTGCTCGTTCCTTATGGCCTGTGAATGGTATTTCAGTCACTTTACTTTTCCGACGAAAGTTGCAAGTGTCAGATGATTCATAATCAAATGACTTCAAAAATCCATCATTATGGAATTTCTCCATGCGGGTTTCTCCAATGTGACCAAATGCAGTGCCATACATATGTGGTATTCTTTTAGTCTTGCGACATTTAGCGTCAGTGTTATGGATGTATCATATCATTGTCAATGTTCATAACATACATTCCATCCATGATGGAAGCATGGCCCTTATGTTTATTCATAACACCGAACAACAATTGTTCTATCATGAACAACCTCCTTGCAACAAACATTATGCAATGGGCTAGAGTGTATAAAACTCTAAAATGAATTATGAAAATAAATACAGAGGTAATACACCGATGGAAGGTATAGTAACCTTTACTATGTTCCCAGCGCGTATCTCAACCTCATTTTCAGCTAGTCTTTTGGGCCATGGTAGTTCTTGTATCGAGTTGCAAGAGAATGCAATCGAACGGGTATTCCTGTGATCAACTTTTAATCACAATACCCAAGAATCAGTGATTAACATGTTTAATCATAATTCCCAAGAATTATATCTTTGACCAGCCTTCTATACATCTATAACTTGTATGACATTCATACATGAGCTGGACATTCCAGTCTTCACTCTTTTCGCCTTTATACTTCTAACAGTTTAAACTTTCAGTAACTTTCCTACTCTCATAAGAAGCACCCAACTTTAAGAGTGGCGTTAGCCCCGGACTTCCTATGCGTGTAAGTCATACTAACACCCTTTGGACATTTCCTTTCTCTTTAAGTTGTTGTTTTATTCACCTTCATTTACACGACAGGCGATCTTCTAGATCCCTCTCTTATCAATCAAATGCTTAGTAAACACTTTACTAATACTTTGCAAACAAACATTGCTTTGGATATTGTTGGGGATATTTACCAGCATACAGACCCGGCAGGGTGATAACCCGGCCATAGAGCAGGCTCAGCAGGTCAGCTCACTGCAGGGCTGAAGGAATCTTGGTGGGCCGGCTTGAGGAGGCTTAAGTAGGAAAGGCTGGCTTAGGCAATGGGCCGGCTCACGAGAAGATGAGTGGCGTGAAGGCCATCTTGGAGAACAAGTAGGAAAGAGTAGGAGACGGGTCAAAGAACGACCCGGACTCTCATGTAATTTAGGGTTCCACCTGTATATATAAAGGGGAGCACCTATACGAAAAAGACTAAGTTGCAATCTCCTCGAAAGCTAGGTTAGCGAATCTGCATCCTTGTAATCGAGATCTCCAGCAATATACTCAAGCAGGACATAGGCTTTTACCTCCACCGTGAGGGGCCGAACCTGGGTAACCCGGCATATTCTCGTTCCGGTTCAAAGCCGCTAAGCTTCCACACTTGTGCGATGGCCTCATCTCTAAGTCCTTTCACAAGGGCATCTGCCGTGTCAAAACCACGACAGTTGGCGCCCACCGTGGGGCCTACACACGGTGGAGTTCAGTTCTTAGCGGGATCCCTCCCAGGGTTCAGGAAGTACGCGGTTGGCATGATGTCAAAGAGCCGCCGCGGAAAGTTGTACATCGACGATTCATACTGGGGGCCCGACGCCGACTCAATCGAGTACGGGTATCGGGTCCCCTTCGGCAAGATCCACACCTTCATCGGCGTGGTCGGCGAGCCGGCCGCCGGGTTGGAGAATATCGCCGGCGTCGAGTCGGCGCGCTGCGGTGGTCAGAACCAGGCGAGACCCGGCCCGCATCAAGCCAGCTCAAACCATGTCTTCGTAGGTTTCACCCAAGGGGTGGCCTTGTCGGAGAACTCCCTGTCTAAGGATGATACGCTCGTCCAATATGACGGCGAGTCCTCGACGGGAGAAACCGAGTCAATCCTTGCTCTGCATGCTGGAGGACTCAGGCACGCGGACGACGTCTTTCCAGAGAGCCCAGATCCGCCTCGCTTCACGGCGGTATAAATGGCAGGAAGGCAACATTCGGTGCGAGACCCGGCCAATCCAACGGCGGGGCAGAACAACATCCTTGCCGGCTCAGGAGGAGCCGGCGCGTCAGCCACCGGCTCTCAGAAAACCGAGGTTCAGGCACTCGCGGACTTGATGACCACGCTGGCGGCCCTATTGACCGAGCCGGTTACTGCGGAGAACGCAGCAGCTCGCAACACGGAGATCATGAAGTGCCACGAGCAGATGGCCAAGATCCAAGAGGACATCAATGCGGAGAGTGCCCGCATGGTACAGGAGCAGGCCCGGCTTAGCGAGGAGAGGCAGCGCCTGGATGAGGAGGCGCATTACCTGAATCGCCGATAGGCCAAGTCGGAGCTCGTCCACAGGAGGCGTCATCAGAGCCGGCTTCCGGCTAATCTCGAGCCGACTCAGCTGTTCAACACGCCACTGGCTCCGACGAACCCGGAGGCCGGAGTCATCCCCATGGGAGAGCCCCCTTTGCAACAGCTGGTTCAGCAGCGGGAGCCGGCCCAGCATCGCACGCCAGATCAGCAACAGCCGCCGCTGTCTCGCCGGTTCCAGACCCCAATTGGACACTACTCCAACCCGGTTGATAACGTGCTGGCAGTGACCCACAACTTGGTAGCTATTCCGATTGAGGGGGACGGCCCGATTCAGACAGAGGCCAGGAATGCTATTGCGATGCTCAAGACAGCAGTAGTGCAGCAGGCCAACTACTCGCATAGCCAGCACCGTCTTCACTCAACCCCTCACCAGAGTCGTACTAGGAGCCAGCATCTGGAGTCACCAGCGGTTTCCAGCAGCGCGCATCGCAGAAGGGCCGCCCCACCACTGGTGGATCAACCTCAACCTAGGATCCCGCAGGACATTGCGGACGCTGCTCGGGTTCTACGGGCATGGGAGGAGGAAAACGCGCGTGCAGGGCGTAACCCACCAGCGCACATCAACACACCGGCGCGAGTCAACCCGCCACCGGATATCAACCCGCCGCCGAATGTCAACTCGCCCATCGCAACCCAGACAGATGGCCGACTTGGGGGTTCTTCAAGCCGCATGATCGGAACTCCATGCTTGATACCAGCGCTGCGAGAGGCGCGCATACCCCCCGATTTCAAAGGTCCTCGCAAGGTTCCTAATTATACAGCGAATCTGGAGCCCACCAAGTGGATCGAGAGTTATGAGCTGGCAATGGACTTGTTAGGCGCAAGTGAGTCAGTGTGTGCGCGTTACCTGCCTCTGATGTTGGAAGCCCCAGCACGCACCTGGATGAAAAACCTACCGGCGAATTCTATCAACACATGGTAGGAACTGAAGGAGCGTTTCATCAAGAATTTCTAGGGAACCTGTAAAAGGCCAACCACAATTGTTGATCTGGAGCGTTGTGTCCAGCGCGAGGATGAGTCGGCACATCACTGGGCTCGCCGGGTTGCGGAGGTTATACATAGTTCAGACAGCATCTCGGCCGCGCAAGCAGTGCTCGTTCTGGAACGAACATGCAAGTTTCAGCCCCTGGTCCAGAAGCTTGGGCGACTCAAGCGAAAGGTCCAGGACATGGGAGACCTCATGGATGTCTTAACCCGGTATGCGGTGTCAGATAACACCAAGGATCCGCTGTCAGACGAGGAGAAATCTGACAAGGGGAAGAAGGCTGGCGGTAAGGGTCAGCAGTAGAACAACAGCAACAGTCAGAATAACAACGCTGGTAAACGCAAGGGTTGCGATGGTAGCTCTGATCTAGTAGCGAACACAAACACAGAGAACAAAGGTCAGCGTCAGAACGACGGTTCTAGGAGGTAGTCCTCTGGTAATCGCCCTCTCACTTACGAGGAAGCTCTCAAGGCTCCCTGTCCAAAACACAGTTACAATGGTAAGCCATCCAGTCACTCCTGGGAAAATTGCTATGTCATGCAAGAGTTTGCCAAGCGGGCCTTCCAGAATCATCACAATGGGGGCGGCAACGGCAGACAACCCGCCAACCAGGGACCCGGCTTCTTAGGAGCCAGCTTGCAAGGGCCCTTCGCAGGACCCGGTTTCCAAGGGAACAGTGGCCAAGGCAGCGGATTTCAGGGGGCTGGTAATACCGGAGGCGGCAATCAGAGAAACAACCAGGGAAATCAGCACCAGGCTGGCGCAACAGGGTTTCAGAGTAACCCGAAACAGTTAAATAGCGGACAGTATCATGTTTTCACCACCAGCACCTATAAACGGATCGGAAGGTGCAGCGATGAGCGGCCACATGGCTGAGCCGGCAACTCCTTACTATCTCAACTGGTCTGAACAACTGGTTACCTGGAGCAGGGCAGATCATCTTGTCCTCCTCGATCACCCTGGCCACCTGGCTCTGGTGGTTGCGCCACAAGTCGGCGGTTATACCCTGACTAAGGTGCTCATGGACGGAGGCAGCAGCATCAACATTCTGTACTATGACACGTTCAGGCGGATGAATCTGTCCGATAAGCAGTTAACTCCGTCCTCTACAGTCTTTCATGGCATTGTTCCTAGCAAGTCAGCCTATCCCATGGGAAGAATTTCCCTTGAGGTGGCTTTTGGCTCAGAGGATAACTGGCGTTCTGAGTTCCTGTCCTTTGAGGTGGTTAAGCTTAAAAGCCCATACCACGCTTTATTCGGCCGGCCGGCTTATGCGCAGTTCATGGCACGGTCGTGTTACGTTTACCTGAAAATGAAGATGCCAGGACCAAGGGGAACCATCACAGTGCAAGGCAACCGGAAGATTGCACTCGAGTGCGAGGAAGGAGACGCAGCTTATGCCGAGACGGCTTGCGCTGCAGAGGAGTTGTGGTATTATAAGGACAATGTTGACCCGTCTGACAGGACATCCCTGAAGAAGCCCACCACGGAGTCTGACCCTCTGCTCAAGTTTAAGTCGGCCAGAGACACAAAGCAAGTTGACTTCACCCCAGGTAATTCTTCTGAGCAGTTCACCATCGGGGCAAACATGGATCCCAAATAGGAAAGCATGTTCATCGAGTTCATCCGTGAGAACCGGGACATTTTTGCATGGAAACCTTCTGACATGCCAGGTGTACCGAGAGAACTTGTTGAGCACTCCCTTAATGTGGATCCCAAGTTCAAGCCAGTTCGCCAGTATCTCCGTCGCTTTAATGAGGAAAGGCGGAAAGCTATTGGTGAAGAAGTGGCCCGGCTCCTAGCCGCCGGGTTCATCGTAGAAGTCTTCCATCCTGAATGGCTAGCTAACCCAGTGCTTGTTCTGAAGAAAAACGGGACTTGGCGGATGTGTGTTGATTACACAGACCTGAATAAGGCTTGTCCTAGAGACCCCTTTGCCTTGCCCCGTATTGACCAGATCATCGATGCTACGGCTGGTTGCGAGAGTTTATGCTTCCTGGATGCTTACTCTGGCTATCATCAGATCAAAATTAAGCTGGAAGACCAGGAAAAGACGGCTTTCATCACACCTTTTGGAGCTTTTTGCTATACAACCATGCCGTTTGGTCTGAAGTGTGCATAGGCGACTTACCAGCGTTGTGTCCAAAGCTGCTTTCATAAACAGATAGGGTGGAACATTCATGCTTATGTTGATGATATTGTGGTTAAATCCCGGAAGAAGGAAACCTTGTTGGAGGATCTCAAGGAAACGTTTGACAATCTCCGCATCTACCAGATGAAGCTTAACCCGGAGAAGTGTGTTTTTGGTGTCCCTGTAGGAAAACTTCTGGGATTTCTTGTTTCCGAGCGTGGCAATGAAGCTAACCCGGAAAAGATCAAAGCAATCACGACCCTGGCTAAGCCGGCCAATCTGAATGCCGTGCAGAAGCTGGCTGGGTGGGTTACGGCACTGAGTCGGTTCATAAGCCGGCTTGGAGAGAAGGCAAATCCGTTGTACCAATTGCTTAAGAAGTCAGATAACTTTGTCTGGAGTGATGCTGCACATCAGGCTTTTGAGGCCCTCAAGAAGCAGTTGTCGGAGCCACCAGTCCTTGCTGCCCCTCGCGAGAAGGAGCCGATGTTGCTGTATATTGTTGCCAATAACAAGGCTATAAGCGTGGCAGTCGTGGTAGAGCGCAAGGAGGACGGCAAGGAATATCCAGTCCAGCACCCTGTGTATTATATCAGTGAGGTGTTAACCGAGTCCAAGCAGCGATATCCACATTGGCAAGAACTGGTCTATGGAGTGTTTATGGCTAGTCGCAAGTTGAAGCATTACTTCCATGAACATCCAATCACTGTGGTCAGCTCAGCACCTCTTGGGGATATCATCCAGAATTGGGAGGCCACTGGCCGGGTTGCTAAGTGGGCTATTGAACTCGGTCCACATCACCTCAAATATGTGCCACGCACAGCAATCAAATCTCAAGCATTGGTGGATTTCATTAATGATTGGACAGAGTTACAGGCTCCCGAAGAGAAGCCAGACACAACATACTGGTCCATACACTTTGACGGCTCAAGGCAGCTTGAAGGCTCGGGGGCTGGAGTTGTGATTACTTCCCCACGAGGAGATAAATTCTGTTATGTTTTAAGACTCATGTTCCCCTGTACTAACAATGCAGCAGAATATGAGGCCTTGCTTCATGGGCTTCGGATGGCCAAGGAGATGAACCTGAGCCGGGTCAGGTGTTTGGGCGACTCAGACTTGGTGGCCCAGCAAGTTTCTGGCATGTGGGACTCCAAGGATCCCCTCATGGCGGCTTATCAGCATGCGGTCACAAATATTGCTGGACATTTCAAAGGTTATCAAGTTGATCACATTGATCATCGGCAGAACGAGGCGGCAGACGCACTCTCTCGCTTGGGTTCTCAGCGCAAGCCGGTGCCACCCAATGTGTTCCTGGACGTTTTGCACAACCCGTCTGTCAAGTTACCAACAGAGGAGGACTTGGCTATTCCTGATCCAGAGGCGGCTCTAGTGGCTGTTGTCCATACTATACCTGATTGGACCGTCCCCTACTTGGCTTATCTAAGCCGGGGTGAACTGCCAACAAAGGAAATCCTTGCTCGACAGATCATCAGACGATCCAAGTCTATGACTATCGTCAATGGTGAGTTGCACCGGTGAAGCGTCACTGGTGTTTTTCAGCGTTGTGTTTCACCTGAAGAAAGCCGCGCAATTCTCAATGAGATTCATTCTGGTGACTGTGGGCACCATGCCAGCTCAAGATCACTGGCCGCGAAGGCTTTCCGGCACGGGTTTTACTGGCTCACAGCTCATGCTGGCGCAGAGGACATTGTCCGCAAGTGTGATGGTTGCGAGAAATATGCTCGCCAGGCCCATGTGCCGGCTCAAGAGTTGAGGATGATCCCGATTACTTGGCCTTTTGCGGTCTGGGGGCTTGACATGGTGGGACCCTTCAAACGTTCTAAGAACAAGCATACACACCTATTGGTGGTTGTGGACAAGTTTACCAAGTGGGTCGAGGTAGAGCCGGTCAGCAACTGCGACGCGGCTACAGCTGTCAAGTTTCTGAAAAAGCTGATATTCCAATTTGGCTACCCGCACAGTATCATTACAGACAATGGAACCAATCTTTCCAAGGGAGTCATGGAACAGTTCTATCAACAGGAGCACGTCCGGCTTGATCAAGCATCGGTTGCGCATCCTCAGTCCAACGGACAGGCAGAAAGGGCCAATCAGGAATTGCTGTGTGGTATCAAACCCTGGCTCATGGTGCCTTTGTAGCGCACGCCGGGTTGCTGGGAAGAAGAATTACCTGCCGTACTTTGGAGCATACGGACTACTCCCAACAGGTCAACATGCTATACGCTGTTTTTTCTAGTCTATGGCGCAGAAGCCGTACTTCCAAGCGACATTCGTCATGACTCCCCTCGAGTGGCAGCATATGTGGAGTCTGACAATGAGCAAGCACGGCAGGATGCTCTTGATGCCCTGGAAGAAGAACGCGAACTTGCCGCGTCCAGATCAGCAATTTATCAACAAGACTTACGTCGCTATCACAGCCGTAGTGTTCGAAGCCGCACTTTTCAGGAAGGTGACTTAGTGCTCCGTCTGATACAAGACCAGACAGGCATGCATAAGCTTTCACCACCCTAGGAAGGGCCCTTTGTGGTCAGCAAGAATCTCAACAACGGGTCATATTACCTGATTGATATACGTGAGGCAGATAAATCACATACCTCTGAGGAGGAAACAAGCCGGCCCTGGAACATTGCCCAACTCCGGCCATACTACACCTGAGTCATTGACCGGGTCATATCTTTGTGCATACCTTCTATCATGTATATACCTATTTTTCGATCAAATAAAATAATGACCAGCAGCACTGTATAAAAAAGTGTTGTTTTGCCTCAAAATTTGTTTGTTGGATCTTTATTTGTTGATCTTGGTTACTTGGGGGCTTCCAACTCAATTGAGTTTAGCTTACAAATCCCTTTAACCCGGCGAGATGCCACAACGTTGGTTAAACCTGCCTGTTAGCAAGATGCTACTCCCTGAAAATGACCCGGCGTACGTCTGATGAGTCAATCACATAGGTGACCCTGAATTCGTCAGAGTTAAAACGTCCGATTGGTTATGTGAGAGCCGGCTTTCAGAGAGCGAGGACAAACCAACAGGCCAAAGTGCCAGCTTCATGAAAGCATATTCCGGCTTGCGCTTTATGAGCCGGCCGTCTCAAGTTGTGTTTAGCAGCCGGCTTATTTCAGTTATGTTTCTTTTCTGCATTCATCTCATCTCTACATACATGCATGCATTCATACATAGCATTTATTTTTGTACACTTTGATATTCTTGATTCATTACAAACAGTAACAAAGATTACTAGTCGTTTATGTGATTTTGTCAATCACAGTTGTTATTGTTGCAGCAAAATCACTCTCGTTGCAAAAACCGGCTCTCGAAGCCCAAAAGAGGATTCACAGAAACACAAGTATTTGTACAGGCAGTAAGCAAGCACAGTATGCGATGGCACTAGCATCAGTAACAAGTGTTTCAAGCTACGCTATTACAAGCCGCCCATCAACTGCAGCCACGACAAAGATTTTTACAAGTTCGGCCTACAAAAGGATAAGCCGACGTTTATGTCGCCGGGTCAGAGCGGGCGCTAGCGCCCGATGAAGCACCATGTACCGGCTCTTCGCGGCCGTCGTCATCCTCCGCCTCTTGACTTGATTCGCTGGTCGACCACTGAATTGAGTGCAATGCTTCAAATAGGGCATCGGCGGTTATCAGGGAGGAAGGGTCGACTTCAGGAGTGAAGGAGGGCTTACGCATACGGGTTAGGGCCACCGGCTCATGATTAGGCGGCTCTATCCACTCATTCTCCTTCGAGTAGGGCGCCTGGTACCTGGTCAGATCTGCCTCTTCTGCGATTTCGGTGGCGGCAACCCGGGTTTCTTTGATGCAGCGTTGGAAGTCCTTCTTGGTAAACGGCGAGTCGTCCACATTGAACTCTGGGTACCCGCCCACAACCTGAGCAGGATCGAGTTCTGGCACGTATGCCTTGGCTCGAGCAAGCGCTATTAGAGCCCCAGTGCGGCAAGCCACCTTTTTCCAGTCATCGAACCACCTGGACACGACTGACAATTCTTTCAAGGTGTCTGCGATCAGCTGCGGCGGTGCCTTGGTGTTCTTTGCGGCCATTATACAATGACAGTCGCCTATGTACAGCTGCTCTACAAGGGTGTACACTGCCTTTAATTTCACCAGTGGTTGCTGCACCAGTGTTTGGTTCTTGCGGCCTTCAAGGACAAGTACGCACGATCAGTTAAGCCGGCTCAGTATGATAAGTTGGTACAATTGACTTGTAATAGTCGTTTTACTTACCAAAGATGGCTCGGCACATGGCTATGATCTAACCCTTTAGAGTCGCCAGTTCTTGAGTTACCGGCTCAAGTTTGGCCTCGGTTTCCTTCGCCCGCGCGGCTAAGGCGGCTCTTGCGGCTTCAGTCTCTTGCAAGGTGTTCCTCACAATGACCACAGACTTATTGGCTTCAGCAGATGATTCTTCAGCCTCTTTGCGCAGCTTTTTCTCCTTCCTTGCTTCCTTTCGGAAGACAGAAGCCTGGGCCTCTACTTGATCCAGCATTTCCTGCAGGGCAGTCTGTTATACATCATATACGCATGACCCAAGCCGCCCTAAAGGACAACCCGGCGCATGGGGGCTACATGTTTTCGAGCTTAAAACAAATAGCAAGGCAAGTTCCATGCAGCTGTAGGCACTCTACATGGCACTTGGGGGCTAATGCATAAATTGATCTATCATGCTAAGTTATGTAGACCCGCCCGTCATGAATGACGAGCCGGCCTTTGGGGTTGCCGATTGAAATTATGCATATAACTTAAATTTTGAAGTCCCGGGTCATCATTCTATAATGACCCGGCCCTTGGGGGCTACATATATATATGGTTCATAAGAGGGTGCAAATTACCTCATATTTCCTCTTCAGTGAGGTTATCATAGCAATTTCTGTGTCCCGGCTTTCAGACAGCCGGGTCAGCACAGCTTGGTGTAAGGAGCTGGCGTCTTGATCTTCAAAGGTAGAAAATTCAAGAGCCGTCTTCCCCTTGTCCTTCATGGCCAGCTCAGGCTTGGCAGGGACCTTGGTAAGAGCGGTGGAGGCTTCTGGTGTAGTAGTTTGCCGCTCACTCATCACCACTACTTCTTCTTGAGCCGGTGCCTCGGGCTGCTGTTCGGGTTGGTCGTCAATTAAATTTTCCCTCTCTTGAGCGACAGGAGAGGATGCACGAGCTGGGCTTGCTGTGTCTTGAGGCGGCGGGCTCTTCTGGAATGCCGGCTCGTCCTGGGTGACCAAGGTGGCCTCCTCTTCTTGAGGGCCAGTTTGAATGACCGGGTCAGATGACCCGGCAGCTGCTTTCTTCTTAATGGCCTTGGTGCTATACAAGGGACAAGGGGTTATTCATTTAAAGGGAGAAGAATAAAGATACTACTATCACATGAATAATTACTTACCCAGGGTTGATGTTGAAAGCCGGCGCCTGAGTAGCGCTTGACTCGCCCGAGGATGGGGACGTCTGATATGCCGAGTCATTTAAATGTAAGGGCTCTTTGAAACGACCAGCTAGAGGAAAAGAGGGAGTTGGACTAAGAAGCACCTCTGCCCGGCAGCTCGTATGGAAGCCCGCCACTTAACTCGCCTTCACTGCTCCGGGTCTTCCTTTTGGAGGTCCCGGCTTGATGTGTTTTCTTCAAAACAAATTTGGGATCCAAATGAGAGTCTTGGTGTGAAAAAGGGACCTTACGGATGGCAACCCGGGGCTTCCTTCGAACCTTGCGGATTACAGCCCGGGTTTTCTTCCGAATAGGTATTGGAGAGTCAGAGTCTGAAGAGATCAAAGTTACCTCTGGCTTGTTGGTGTGGCTAATTTCAGCTTCATCCTGAAGAGAAGGGGCATCAGCAAGTTGAATAAAAAGACGACCAAGCGAGTCGAGTTCTACCTCAGCCTCATTTTCTGCAGCCAGCTCATCAGCATCGACCGGCTCATCTTGTTGTTCCACTGGAGCGGGGGAGGGTTGTCGAGGCTTCTTCCTTTTCCAAAACTTGTCGTCTGCCTGCATTTGGGATGAGTCGGCGATTATGATTGAGACGGAAAAAGCGAGTCAAGAACAAAATAAAAAGGTGCAAGTACTTACTGAAGGCACAGGGTTGGTCAAGCAGAAGGGAGCTAGCCCAATTTTGTTGCATTTATCTTGGGGCTCTCCCAACAATTTCTTGGTGGCTTTGTTGATGTCACTCACGGACAAATTGACTTGAGTGAAGCATTGCACGTCAGCCATCTCACCAGTATAATTGCACATTAAGTCGCCCCTCTGGCTAAGGGGCTGGATTCGCCAGCTTATCCAGCACCGGGTGAGGTCGATCCCGGTGAGGCCGTTAGCAGCCAAGGCCCTTAGCTTGGAATAAATAGGGGCAAATTTCTTACGTTCCTCTGCTGACGGCCAACCCGGAAAGGCAACCGTGGCATTGAGCCGGTCCAGTCTGTAACCCGGCAGGGGGTTTTCATCTTGAGGAGCAGTGTTTTTGCAATAAAACCAAGTCTTGTTCCAACCCTTGGGATGACTTGCCAGCTTGGCCTCAGGAAAGGGCGTGTTTCTTCGCCTTGGAATGGAAACGCCACCAAGTTCTATGCTAGGGCCATCGGTGAACTCGGTCTAATGATTAATGTAGAAAAACTCTCGGAAGAGAAGGACAGTTGGCTCTGTCTGGAGGTATACTTCGCAGAAGACTTGAAACTGGCAGAGATTGGTGATTGAGTTTGGACCAAGATTCTGTGGCCGAAGGTCGAAGAAATTGAGAACGTCTTGGAAGAATTTTGACCCGGGTGGACGAAAACCCTTCTGAAGATGATCTATGAAAACCACCACTTCGTCTTGCTTAGGCTGGGGGGAGCTCTCTTCATCAGGCGCCCGCCAGCTAATTGTCTCTTGAGCCGGCAAGAGGCCTTGCCCCACAAGCTCGTTCAACATAAGAGTTGAGACCTGGGATCTGACCCAGTTGCAGGCCTTGTCGGTCTTGGGGGCCATGACGATTTCAGATTTCAACTGCAAGGGTAATAATGATAAGCCGGCGTGTTAAGCTCATGAGTATAACCCGGCAAAATGATAAGATGACCATGATTGCTTAAAACATGACCCGGTTTATGCAAGCTACGGAAAGCAGTGGTGAGCTGGAAGAACAATGAGCCGACGTCGGTAATTCAGTGGTATTTTGAGTTTTTGCTAAGTGTTGAGCTAGCTACAAACAGGAATCGAACCGAGCAACCACTTTTATAGATCTGAAAAATACTTCGGAAAAGAAAGTTTAAAGACCTAGAACGTGGGTGGATATGGGAACCCGTTTGGTAATGGGAGTCTATGGAAAGTAGTATAGAGATTGGAATGGGAAAAATGGCATTGCCGCAATATTAAAGGCTCTTATTCAGATCATTACGGTGAATCTAGATCTACCAGTGAAAGGGGGAGGTGAACACTGATGAACACGGGCGAACGCCGACAAACTGCAATGAGGAATGAGGCGCTACAGATCTAAGGGGGGAGGATTTGAGTGTACCTGACCACGGTGGATGTAGCCGGAGAGTTCTGGATGAGCTCCGGTGGCGACTGGGGCGGCGGCGAGGATGCAGTCAAGGTGGCCGGAGAGCTCGAAGAGGCGCGGAGGCGTTTCGGTTGCGAGAAGAAGCGGGCGCGAGGAAGAAGACGAGCAGGAGGTGAAAAACAACAGTGGGGGTGAGCTGGCCTCTTTATAGGCACGGTAAAAATTAGAACGACAGGTGCGGAGCCCCAGGCGGCGCAGTAATTTTCGGCTGTGGGCTCCTCGATTTTCGCGCCTGACAAGACCATACAAACCCACTCAAAGATACGGCATGATGTCATCCCAGATTTTGCGGAAGTGGATTGCGACGTCATCAGGAAAGGGAAATATAAAATGCTAAGTCTAAAGCCGGAGGAATGACCCGGCGATCTACTTGACCCGGGAAATCAAGCCGGTCAAAGACAGTGCTCTGAAGGGCCGGCTTGGGGAGCACTTGGATAGTATCTTACTAATGTCTTGTTTTCCAGGATGAAGTTTAACATGAATAAATTCAAGTCAAACTGAGGGCTAATGTTGGGGATATTTACTAGCATACAGACCCGGCAGGGTGATAACCCGGCCATAGAGCAGGCTCAGCGGGTCAGCTCACTGCAGGGCTGAAGGAATCTTGGTGGGCCGGCTTGAGGAGGCTTAAGCAGGGAAGGCCGGCTTAGGCAATGGGCCGGCTCACGAGAAGATGAGTGGCGTGAAGGCCGTCTTGGAGAACAAGTAGGAAAGAGTAGGAGACGGGTCAAAGAACGACCCAAACTCTCATGTAATTTAGGGTTCCACCTGTATATATAAAGGGGAGCACCTATACGAAAACGACTAAGTTGCAATCTCCTCGAAATCTAGGTTAGCGAATCTGCATCCTTGTAATCGAGATCTGCAGCAATATACTCAAGCAGGACGTAGGCTTTTACCTCCACCGTGAGGGGCCGAACCTGGGTAACCCGGCGTATTCTCGTTCCCGTTCAACCCCGCTAAGCTTCCACACTTGTGCGATGGCCTCATCTCTAAGTCCTTTCACAAGGGCATCTGCCATGTCAAAACCACGACAGATATCTCATATCTTTTAGCCTTTGTTTGCATCTGAAAACAATTTTCAGTTCCATGAATATCACATAACTATCCCAAACTTTTGAAGTTCGGGTCTCATGGAAGCTAACATATTGCACTTGACCGTAACGGAATTCTAGCTTTTGGATCGAAGGACAAGAGTCACATCATCCATAGCATTAGCGGGAGAATACCGAAAGCATGCAATAGGACATAGTCCTTCTCGGCACTCTTGAGGACAATCCTCACATTACGTTACCAATCGTAAAGTTTTAACCAGATAAATAATAGCTTATTCAATTTAAATAGGGAAGGTGGAAACACGAGCCATTATTCTACAACTATTATACAAATCACACTTGGACTACGTTCATAATTAATTGCACTGGGAATTAAACAAGTTAATTCTATAGTGCGCTCCCACTCAAATCAATATCTCTCATAATTGATTGCAAGTGATTCAAGACCCACATTTCAATTCAACGCCATTGATGTGGACATCACTGATAACGAGAATTTCAATTGGTAGGCAAACTTGCCGATCACATCTCTATGTGACTCTTGTTCATCTTTCGATGTGTGTGTTCCGAGCTCAGGACGATCCTGCCATGAACGTCAAGACAACCAAGTGATCTCGCTGCGAGGTCTGACCTCACCCTCCTTACACCCGTACAATCGTTCGTACCCATGTAGACATGGCGCACCCCGAAAGGAAAGATGCTGTGACGGTGCTACACTTGGGAGAACACTAACTACTTGATATTTTTGTGAGAGATCTCCCTAATAAAAGCGACTACCACGCAATCAAAAAAGGGTGCATCATAAGGGATAAACATCTCAGGCAATTCATAATAGCATGATATGGCATAGCACTTCCTGACAGAGAAGTCTTTAATTTCTTCGTCTTCGGCATTTGCGTTGGTGTTCACCTTTGTGAAGATTGCCACCACCTTGTCGATGCACCAGATAATATTGCTATCTCTATAGCTAATAAAATAAGTGCATTACTTAAGCTTGACATGCAGGTCATTAAAGTGACAATCATATGGCTCCAGCCATCATGCTGAATCATGACACGCATGTCATGTTAATTTTACATCACATAGTCATCTCATACATAATCAAATTAAATATGAGAACTACTATACCACATCACATGCACATCTTATGTCATCCTGCAAAACCAAGTTAGACGCCTCTAATCGGTTTATGCAAAATTTTATTTTACGTGGCATCTAAGGTTTCGAAACAAACCGAAGCTACCAACGTTCATCATCAAGTATGATTATTCAAGTTGCTAGATTAACTTTGCGGGGCGTATGAAACACGATATAATAAAATCTCGAGTCCCATACTGAACTTCGTCATACGCAAGAACCCCGTGCAGATCATATCTGCATTGCCCTTTAGTCTGCAAAACATCCATCTTTCTTTAACTATGGTAGAACCCAAAGACACTGAATCACTTCGTTAATCTGTCAATCAGCATACTCAGGAGCAGCATGAAAGGATCACGGATTGCCAGAACTTTGTGAGATTCTACCATGCCGTCAAGATCAGGACTGCGCAAATTCAAGGGGGGCAACAGGAACATCGGGTAACAGATTTCATCTGCTACCCGCACAAATAATTTTCAGTAATAGAACACATCTACTACAAATTATATTGTGAAACACCCATACATCTCAATGTATTCTAGATTGTAACCTGCATCTATGCATAGCACGGCTCATGATGCCACTGTTGGGGAACGCGACAGAAAACAAAAAAATTCGGTACTGCGAGCACGCCCAGGATCACTATGGAGATGCACACAAGGTTTGGATTTGATCGTTACCGACTCGTAGCGCAGCGGAAGTAGAGTCGATGAAGATCGTCGGTGCAGATTCCCGCAGCTAGGATTTACAACCTCCCAACCGCGAGGATGTACTCCCTCGTCAGCCCCTCGGACAGTCCCTCGGATAGCCCTTCGTCAGGTGGTCAGACAGTCCCCCGGACGGTGTCACGGAGAGCCCTTCGGGAGGCACTCATAGAATCTCGGACGGTCACTCGGACAGCCCTTCGGGAGGCACTCTCGAACAGCCCCTCGGGCAAAAAGATTGAACCTACGACCTCTCTACGGGGTTGCACACATACGGTGTCATCTATCCGGCAGGGCTTTGCCGTCCAGAACTAGTTCCCACCAGAACCCAGACAGCCTTTCGGCTCTACAAAACTATTTCGTGGGGAGGGGGAGAGAAGGCCTGATCATGCATGGCATTTGTATGTGAGAAAGAGTGGGTGTGGAGAGTGCCTCTCCACCTCTATTTATAGGAAAACCCAAGGGGTAGGGTGGCACATGAAAAACCCAAAATGCCCATGCTTTATGTCACACATAAAGGGCAAAATGGGGAGGCAAGTGGAGCACCATGGATGAGCACCCCATGGCTGTCCACCACCTTGTGGGCCCCCAAAAAGGGGTTCCCACCCTTCCATGTCATCCCTAGATCTTTCGAGTAAAGCCCAAAAAAGGGGCTTTCCAAAAAGTAACCAAAAAGTGCTTTTCACTATTCACGGAAACATTTTTCTGCGACCGTTAAATCCGAAAATATTTCTGTAGGTCTTAGAACATTTCCAGTACCCACTAAAATAATTTTGGACGCGTTCCGAAACAATTCCGGATTAGCAATTTTCATCAGCGAAAAGCAACCAAAGCGGTTCCGGCAGCTCTGGAACATTTGAGGGTTTTTTCTCCGGAAAAATCCCAGAAGTTCCCAAAACAATTCTGGCACCCTCCAAGAATTTCCAGGCATGTGCCAAAACCATTTTGACTTAATGGTATACTCCGAAACAACTTTTCGGTTTTACCAAAACTATGCCGGTGTTCCTTCTCCGGAACTCTTCCGCTGTCTCCGAAACTTTTCTGGTGACTTTCTCTTAGACTCCCTGTCTAGTATTCAGCAGATAGATGGCCCTTAAGCATGTGACCCCATAGGTTCGGTGAAGTATAGACATGACCGGAACACTTTCTGATCAATGATCAACATCGGAGCCGTGGGCACCCATATTAACCCCTATACCCACACGAATAAATATTTGAGTGAACCTCCGGTTGCCGTGTGCTATTCCTGTTGCTTCGCGATATGTTACAAACACCCGAGGTGAGACTTATCGGCATCCCCATGGATCAACACTTGTCCACTATGCCAGTTACCTCGTTACCGGTTTTGTTCTCTTTTCTCGTTCCCGTGTTCCGGCATCCCTGCGATCAAATCACATTATGTCTGGCCAGACGATGATGGATACTGTAACACCGAGAGGGCCCAGACATATCTCTCCATCGTCGGAGGAGCAAATCCCAATCTTGAGCTATCAAGTCCCTTGTCATACTTTCCCATGAACCCGTAAGCCGCCGTAATAGCCACCCAGTTACGGATGACGTTTAACAAACCCCAAAGTTCATGAATCAAGCATGAAGGAAATCGATACTCTCATGGTCTAAGGAATTATGCAAACGTTAACTTTCTCTGTGTTATTAACCATTAACTTGTGACGAATGTATCTCATATCATAACATCAATTCGGGTCGATTCAACACAAATGTTCATCTAACATTGTGCCCTCAAAGTTGCCGGCATGGACATGCCCATGATCAGGAAAACGTGATCATCATGCAACACTTGAGCTAGTCTTAGAGGCTTGACTAGGAATACTTATTTACCATTTATTATTCCACACGTGCACATGGGTTTTCCTTAGAGCCTTTATAGATATACGGGCTCGGGAACCATGGCAGTTATAGCATGGAACATAAACTTAATTAGGAACATGGGGATAAATAATAACATTTATTATTGCCTCTAGGGCATATCTCCTACAAATAAAAGATCCTAATCCCATCCATTGGTGATGTGGGCCCGCAAGCCACACAACAGGGTTAGCAAAATAGTTTTCGAAGACTAGACTCAACTTCGGCCAAGGAGTTGGAAAGGGGCTTCCTACGGGCTGTCGGCTCTGATACCAACTTGTGACGCCCCTGACTCAATCATGCACTAATCATACACGCAAATGCGCATGATCAAGATCAGAGACTCACGGGAAGATATCACAACACAACTCTAGACACAAAATAAAATAATACAAGCTTTATATTACAAGCCAGGTGACGGTGTCCTGGACTAGGGGGTACTCACCACGTCGTCTCCCGACCAGTGGGTCGGGCCGAGGACCCCCATGGTGGTTCACTAATGGGCCAGTTCGGGCAGCCCATGACGCATACAAGGAAGACTCTACAAGACTTGGTGCACAAGCCGAAGACTCTCCTAAACCCTAGGCCACCGGTGCATATATAAACCGAGGCCAGGCTAGTCAATAGAGGATCTGATATTCATTAGAACAATCTCGTGGTAGATACATGTACTCGGTACTATCCCCATATCAGTACAATCAAAAGCAGGACGTAGGGTATTACCTCTTCGAGAGGGCCCGAACCTGGGTAAAACTCTGTGTCCATGTTACCATCGCTCCAAGACGCCTAGCTTAGGACCCCTACTACGAGATATGCCGGATTTGACACCGACACCAGGGGCCTCGAGGGCTCGAATACATAAGCTCGAGTTACACCAGAGTCAGCGAAAGCAACAATATATGAGTACAGACATAACTAAACAAGTTTGACTTAAGAAGGCTGAGCAAAACAACGACATCTAGATCGAAAAGGCGCAGGCCTCCAGCCTAGGAACCTCCGAACTACTCCTGGTCGGCGGTCTCCACGTAGTAGTAGACTCCGTCGTGGTAGTAGTAGCCGTCGACGGGGTCAACTGGCTCCGGGGCTCCGTCGTCTGATCGCAGCAATCGGGTATGGAGAAAAGAGGTAGCAAAGCAACCGTGAGTACTCATCCAAAGTACTCGCAAGACTTACATCAAAAATAGTCTATTTATGCATCGGTATCAAAAGAGGGGGCTGTATCTGTGGACTATACTGCAGAAATGCCAGAATAGAGAGAAGGCCAAGCCTATCGAAGACTAGCATCTTGCAGCGTCTTGCAGCATTAGAAGAGTGCATAATAGCGGATTATAAAGTAGTAAGTAAGTAGTAGCAACGCCCAGAGATCCTTCCTCGACTCCCTGCAAGAAAGCGATCCCGGAGCCAGCATATTATTAAACATCACAAGTATCCAGTTCTAGTTGTAGTAGATCGGGATACTCTCCGAGCGTCCGTTACCGTGGACACGGCTATTCGAATAGATATACTTACCTACAGGGGTGCACCAACTTACCCAACACGCTCGTTTAACTCTGGCCGGACACACTTTTATCAGGTCATGGCCGGCCTCGGCTGATCGACACGCCGTAGTCCTACGTTGGCTCAACGGAGAGGCTAGCACGCCGGTCTAAATCCTAAGTGCGAAGGGTTCATGGGCCAATCGTCCTTTGCACTCCTGCGCGTTGCGAACGCGGCCGGGAGCAGACCCGCCCCCTTAATACAAGCATAGGCGGTTACCGTCCAACCCGGCGCGCGCCACTCAATTGCTGATGTCTGGGAGATTTTGGAAGAATCGTACGACGCCGAGTGCCCATACTTATTCCCGCGTGGTGGTTAGTGCGAAAAGGCCAGAGGCCTACTCGGATCACATATCCAAACCCATTAGTTTGTTGGGAGCTCGCGGTGACGATCAGTGATCCTGTCGCCCCATCTCGCGAACTTACGGCAAGGGTCAGGCCCATCCCTCTCTAGGGCGGTCTGCCTGCCCGGCCGTGCCGCGTAATTATCTCGCGGGTACCCTCATGGTCATCCCGACTTCAGTAACTCTCGCGGTTGCCCCTCGGGGTCGACCCGACTTCAACAAGGGACTGATATAAAGTCAAGGTATCCATGTGTCCGTAACATCAAGGGGGAAATCCGAGGAATCACCCTCGATGGATTCCCACTCGATGTATCCGTCAAGATGAACTTAGACGAATCACCCTCGATGGGTTCACGCTTGAGGGGTTGCACGACAGAGGCATCATCGGAGGTGGTGAAAGAGGAATCACCCTCGGTAACCCACAACCGATTTGCTACACTACAGAGATATTATCAGGAGTGAGGTAGGAGGTATCACCCTCGGCACTCGATAGTAGCTCTGCAGAGTCGTACAACTAAGGGGGTGTGCGGTGCTGTGTCGGTCTCTGCACATCGATCACGTTGATCGAAACATCCGGAAGCAAAGCATGGCAACACGGACAAGGGTGCGGGGCCACTGATGGATCACTAACCAACCTATACTAAGCATTTAGGATAGCAGGTAAAGTATCAACAACAGTTACAAAATCAGGCTATGCATTAGAATAGGAGACATCGAACAACAGTAGCAAATTCTAATGCAAGCAGGGGAGAGAAAGAATTGGGCGATATTGAAATGATCAAGGGGGTTTGCTTGCCTGGAAGCTCTACTAAAAGGGGCGGGACGTCAGGGGCGTAGTCGTACTCGGGAGCAACATCCGTCTCGGAGTCTACCGGAGAGAAGAGGAGGAAGAAACAATAAATATAAAGCAAACAAATGCATCACAATGCATGTCATGGCAATATGATGTGCTAGGGGTGACCTAACGCAGTGCTACACGTTACAGACAGAGCGGGGAAATATCTGGGAATATTTTCCCGGCTTTAGACCATTTTCGGACAGACGATCCGGAGGGGAAGGTTCCATGTCTGCAGTGTTGGAGGCATGTGACAGGTATGTGTAGGGCATATTCGGATTCGTCTTATTTTTCTGATCATTTTTCATATATAAATTATTTTCATCCAAGTTACGGATTATTTTATATGATTTTTCAAAGTTTTAATCATTTTCTAGAATTTCTGGAATTAATTTAATTATTAAATTGGCATTATCCAGAACAGTAAAATGCTAAGTGTTCCCGGAGTTGTACCCAGTCAGCACACACAGGGGCTGACTGGTGGGCCCTGTTGACTGGGTCAACTCCCAGTAAGCAGAGGCTGACTGGGTCAACCTTATCCACTGGAACAGTGGATTGGGCCCACATGACATTCTCAGTGGGTTAATTAGAGTTTATTTAAATTAAACAGAGATTAGTTAGCGGTGGGCCCCGGGTGTCAGTGACTATTTAAATTAACTGATTTTAGTTATTGCTTTATTAAACTAATTAACGGCGGGGGCCCACATGTCAGTGACGAGAGCTGCCCAGTCAGCACGTTGACTGGGTCAACCCAGTCAACGGGGCTCGTGGGACCCACTGGCAGTGACCTAGGGTGGGCCCCGTGGCCGGCCACGTCAGCGGCGCCGGCGTTTAAACGCCAGCGACCTCAAAACGCGGCAGAGGCGCACGGGACCTCGCCGGAAATCGCCTACCGGCGACCATTTTGCGCGGGGTTGGTCGCGTTCGAACGAGCGTTCAACGCTGCGTCGAATGGCACCGGTGGCGTTGCCGGAGGAGGTCTACATCGACGGCGGCGACCAGCGAAGGCGGCGGCCGGAATCGGGCGTGGTCGGTTACGACGCTAGGGGGCACGGAAGAGAGTGTGCGTGCGTGCGTTGGGCTCCTGGGAACACGAGGAGCTCGGTAGCGAGCTCGGACGCGAGCTGTGGCAGCGGGGACCACGACGGCGAGCTCGACCACGGCGGCGGGTACGGCCATGTCAAAAATGGCGGCTAGGGGGCGTGCGCGAGTGCAGAGAGATAGGGGAAAGAGCGAGGGGTTCACAGTGAGCCTGCAGGTGTGCTCAGTGGGCTCGAGGGAGGCTCGACGGTGCCGGAATCGACGGCAGATGGCGGCGGGGATCCGAGGAAGAAGACGACGCTGGCGACGGTGCTGGGGCTCTTCAGCTCGAACGGCTTGGCGTAGCTGACGTGGAGGACGACGGCGGAGCGCTACGACATGACGGCGAGGCGGGAGGCGGCCGGTGGCCTCGGGATCAACGGCAAACGGCGACAACTGCGTCGGGCGAGCGATGGAGGCAAGGAAAGAGGGGATAAGGGCTGGCGCGAGTCCCAGGGGGTGCGGTGGCGTTCTTATCCCTGCCGTGGCGACTGTAGCGACGCGGGGCGGCGAGCTGGCTCGGCGGGAACGGCATCCGACGTCGGTCACGGGCGCGCGCGGCTGACACGGGGAGGAGAGAGGAGGGCGACGGCCGTGGTGGGCTGGGCCGCACTATGGACTTGAAGCCCACTGGCGCAGTAGTGTTAGGCCTTTTTTCCCTTTTCTTTTTCTGTTTCTTTTTCCAGCAGCCTTTTTGCATTTATTTGAGCTGCCAAATGGATTTTGCAAAATATGGGACTTGGCCATTTAAATGCATTACAATATTTGGTACTACCACAAAAAGTTTGGGACTTGTTTGAATTGGTTATAATTTTTCATAAATGGAAAAGCATTTAAAAATGCTAATTTGGCACTATTTTAATTGCTATAGCCCATTTTAGCAAATAAGTGATGTTGTTTTCCTGAACAAATAATTGTTATGGAATATTTGCTAAATGATGAACTATTTTGCAGCAACTTTTGTGCAACTTCAAAAAATTCACTTGCAATTTGAATTGATTTCAGTGAAGGAATTTGAAATGAGATATGAACTCACTGTGATCATGCATTGCAAATCAAGGTGACTTAGCATAATCATTATGGATCACTGTAGCCCATTACACAGGGGTGTTACAATTCTCCTCCTCTAAAAGAAATTCTCGTCCCGAGAATTCAGGAGGTAGAAGGGAAAAGATTGGGGTATTCTTCACGAAGACGATCCTCACGTTCCCAAGTGGCTTCATCTTCAGTATGATTCGACCACTGCACTTTAAGGAACTTGGTTGTCTTCTGACAGGTCCGACGTTCAGCTTGATCAAGAATGCGGATCGGATGCTCTTTATAAGAGAGATCATGTTGCAATTCGAGCATCTCATGATCCACTGCACGGTGCGGATCCTTGAAGCATCGACGAAGTTGCGACACATGGAAGGCATCGTGGATGTGAGAAAACTGTGGTGGCAATTCCAATTTGTAAACCACATATCCACGTCTGGAGAGGATGCGGAAGGGACCAATGTAGCGAGGAGCTAACTTGCCCTTGATCCCAAAACAATGAGTGCCCTTCATAGGAGTCACATGCAGATAAGCTTGTTCACTAGGTTGATAGATTGATCCCTGGTGTTTACGGTCATAATTGCTCTTCTGGCGGGACTGAGCCGCCTTGAGATTTTCCCTGACAATACGGACTTGCTCTTCAGCTTGTTGGATAATATCTGGACCAATGAACGGCCGTTCCCTAGTTTCTGACCAATTCAGAGGGGTTCGACACTTACGTCCATATAATACCTCGAAGGGTGCCATCTTCAAGCTAGCTTGATAGCTGTTGTTGTATGAGAATTCAGCATATGGGAGAGATTCTCCCCACTTCTTGCCAAATGAGATGACACAAGCGCATAGCTTATCTTCAAGCACTTGGTTAACTCGTTCAACTTGACCTTGGGACTGGGGATGATAAGCTGTGATCCAGGTTATATGAGTTCCCATAGCTTCTTGGAAACTTGCCCAGAACTTTGAGGTGAAGAGGCTACCACGGTCTGAACTGATCTCCTTCGGAATACCGTGGAGGGTCACAATTCTGGAGATATACAAATCTGCTAACTGACTAGCAGTGATCGTCTCCTTGAGTGGCAGAACATGTGCAACTTTGGAGAATTGGTCGATGACGACAAGAATAGCATCGTGACCTTTCTTTGATTTGGGTAGGCCAGTGATGAGATCCATTTGAACCTTGTCCCATTTCCACATAGGGATAGGAAGCGGTTGTAGAAGTCTAGCAGGCTTTTGATGTTCGGCTTTGACGCGACGACAAACGTCACATTTAGCAACATAGCGAGCAATGTCTTGCTTCATTTTAGACCACCAGTACCTTTGACGGATGTCGTGATACATCTTGGTACTACTCGGATGAATAGACAGAGGTGTATCATGTGCTTCCTTCATAACTTTATCTGTCATAAGTTCAAACCGGGGTACCACAAGGCGATCTCTGAAGTACAAGGTTCCATCTTCAGCAAGCAAGAAATCTCTGGCTTTCCAAAAAGCAAGATCCCTTTTCATCTGATCAACTTCAGCGTCTTTTGCTTGCGCAGACTTAATAGCTTTCTCGAGAGTAGGTTCCAAAACAAGGGTATTGAGAAAACCCTGTGGAACAATGTGGAGGTTCAACTTGCGAAGTTCTTCATAAAGAAGAGGTTGAGCTCGCTGAACCATGAGATTGTTGTAATAAGACTTGCGACTTAAAGCATCGGCCATTACATTAGCCTTACCAGGGGTATATGTAATACCGCAGTCATAGTCTGTGATTGTTTCCATCCATCTTTGCTGGCGGAGATTCAGATCCGGCAGAGTAAACAGATACTTCAGACTTTGATGATCAGTGTAGATCTCGCAATGATTACCGAGGAGGTAATGTCGCCACAACTTCAATGCATATATAACTGCATCAAGTTCGAGATCATGAACTAGGTAGTTCTCTTCATGAGGACGCAGTTGTCGCGAGTCATAAGCAATTACCTTGCGCTCTTGCATTAGGATACAACCTAATCCTTGACGAGATGTGTCACAATAAATCACGAAGTCCTTGCGGGAATCTGGAGCAGCAAGCACTGGTGCAGAGGTCAACTTGTCCTTGAGAGTCTGAAAACTTTCCTGACATTTGTCTGTCCACTCAAACTTAACACCTTTGTGAAGCAGAATAGTCAGAGGCTTGGCAATCTTGGAAAAGTTCTCAACAAAACAGCGGCAATAGCTTGCAAGTCCGAGAAAACTTCTGACTTGCTTGACATTCTTCGGAGGAGTCCAGTCAAGAATAGCCTGAACTAGCTCTGGGTTGACAGCAATACCATCCTTCGAAATCACATGACCAAGGTAGGTCACTTCGGATAACCAGAATTCACACTTGGAATATTTGGCATAAAGTTGATGTTCTCGAAGCTTTTCCAGAACAAGACGAAGATGTTCAGCATGTTCTTCCTTATTCTTGGAATACACAAGGATATCATCCAGATAAACCACGACGAACTTATTGAGGTAATCCATGAAGATATAATTCATCAATCGGGAGAACGTTGCTGGAGCATTGGTTAAACCAAAGGACATGACGGTGTACTCGTATGAACCATAACGAGTAATGAAAGCGGTCTTCGGAATATCCTCTTCGCGAACTCGGATCTGATGGTAACCCAACCTCAAGTCGAGTTTGGAGAATACTGATGAACCAGCAAGTTGATCATACAGATCGTTGATCCGAGGAAGCGGATACTTGTTCTGAATTGTTGCCTGGTTGATATGTCGGTAATCTTGGACCAACCGGTTCGTACCATCTTTCTTCTTGACAAAGAGAGAAGGTGGTCCCCAAGTAGAGGAACTTGGACGAATGAAACCCTTACGAAGTGATTTGTCGATTTCCTCCTTAAGTTCAAGTAGTTCATGCGGCAGCATCTTATAAGGACGCTTCGCAATAGGAGTAGTGCCTGGTTTCAAGTCGATGACAAACTTGACAGCTCTAACAGGGGGTACTCCTGGAAGTTCTTATGGGAAAACATCTTGGAAGTCGTGAACTACTGGAACGTTTTTGATCCCCACAAGAGGAGAAGTGTTCAACGCATTCAGGGAGTAAATCTGAGCTTCGGCATTTTGAATGAGATGAGCATGGTAGTTTACTATCTCATCCGAGGGGTGCAGGAGTTGGACGACTTTATTGGCACAATCGATTGAGGCGGTATGAGCTTTTAACCAATCCATACCCAGAATGAGGTCAACTTTGGAAGACTTCAAAATAATGGGAAAAGCATGGAACTCCAACCCTTCAATCTCAACGGTAACATTGGGGCTGAACATGGAGGTTCGACATTGGCCCGCGGGAGTATTAACCACTAGCGAATGGTGCAGCTCCTCACACTTAATGTCATGCATGCATGCAAAAGTTTCTGATATGAAAGAATGCGATGCTCCTGAATCAAATAAAATAGAAGCTGGCACTGAATTAACAAGAAGAGTACCCATCACAGTAGCTGGTTGGTCTTGAGCTTCAGTCATATTAACATGATAAGCCTGACCACGACCATAAGAAGGTCTGGCATTGATATTGCGAGGCTGATTGTTACCACGGCCATTGCCACGGCCAGCAGATGGAAGTGCCAACTAATTCTAATTTTGACGGCAGTCTTTGGCGCGATGACCTGGACGTCCACACGTGAAGCACATACCGTCATTGGGACGGGGAGCAGGAACTTGAGGTCTTGGCTGCCTCGGTGGAGGAGGAGGCAGACGAGGTGCAACATAAGACAGCCTTAGAGCAGGTGCAGTTGGACGGTACATGCTGTGAGTAAGCCAAATACGGCGCTTCTACGAAGACGAGCCCGAAGATGAGCCCGCGTCACGGGTGCGCTTGAGAGCATCCTTGTGATCCTTCAGACCAGTTTCAACCTGAATGGCCTTATTCACCAGGGTGGCGAAGTCAACGAAGTCTTGGACAAGAAGTGCTAGCTTGATATCAGGGTGGAGCCCTTCACGGAACTTCTCCTGTCTGCGAGCATCAGTAGTGATATCTTATTCAGCATAGCGGGATAATTCAAGAAACTCCCGCTGGTAGACTTCCACAGTCTTGCTGCCCTGAGTGAGGTTGCGGAACTCACGTTTCTTTCGGTCCATGACTCCTTGAGGAATGTAGCGGGCACGGAAAGCAGCCTGGAACTCCAGCCAGGTAATGACTGTTGCAACAGGCAGTGTGCGTCTGTGACTGTCCCACCATTGAGTAGCGGGACCCTTCAGGAAGTAGGATGCAAAGGTGACATAGCTGGCAGGGGCAACATTAGCCGACTCCATCTCATATGTGATGTCACGGAGCCAGTCATCAGCGTCAAGCGGCTGAACTGAGTTGCAAAAGACAGTCGGGTTGAGATGCATGAAGTCTTGCAAGGTTATTGGGGCTGGCTGCTGGTTCATGTTCGGACGTGGAAACTGATCCATTATCCCATGCATGAATTGATGATTCAGCTCAAACTGTTGCATCATTCCAGTCATATAGTCAGGTGGTGGTGGATTGTTGGCACCATGGCCACGACCACCTGGTCTAACCATCCTGCTAAAATTCAACAGGGGTAGTTTAGCAATGAGCAATTGTAGATGTATAGAATCAACCATGAAGTAACACGCATAACAAAGGAAGTGCAATAGATACAACACAGTAGTCAACATGACATACAGATCCATACATAGAGTCGGTTACAAGCTAGTGTTCCAAGAACGGAAAGGAAAGCTAGACACACTAGGCGGCACGCAGGCACGCGGTGGAGGGACACAACAACGGGACATAGCGATAGCTACATCAACGTCAAAGAAAACCACTGAAGCCAGGCAACTGCAAGTGATGATGCAGGGTACCCTCTACTCGAGGATCCTGCACTCCGTGAACACTGGTGCAGAACCTGGTCCCGGACTGGAAGAAGAGGACCACGTGGAGGAGTATGACCTCCAGCGGCAGGCTGATACGTCTCCAATGTATCTATAATTTTTGATTGTTCCATGCTATTATAGTATCAATCTTGGATGTTTTATATACACTTACAAGCAATTATATATCATTTTTTGGGACTAACCTATTAACTTAGTACCCAGTGCTAGTTGATGTTTTTTGCCTGTTTTTGGTTTCTCAGAATATCAGTACCAAACGAAGTCCAAATGCCACGAAACTTTTTGGAGATTTTTTTTCTGGACATAAGAGATAATAGAAGCTTCGGGAGAGGGCCAGAAGACAGAGGAGGTGGCCACGAGGCACCAGGGCGCGCCCCGGGAGGGTGGCGCGCCCTGGTGCCTCGTGGGCCCACCTCTGCTCCGTTTGACCTAATTCCACCTCTATAAATTCTCTAAAATCGGGAAATCAACAAAGGAGTCCACGAAATACTTTTTCTGCCGCCGCAAGTTCCTGTTCTCGAGAGATCCCATCTGGAGGCCTTTTCCGGCACTCTGCCGGAGGGGGATTCGATCACGGAGGGGCTCTCCATCAACCTTGCTGCCCTTCCGATGATGCGTGAGTAGTTTACCACAGACCTTCGGGTCCATAGTTAGTAGCTAGATGGCTTCTTCTCTCTTTTTGATCTTCAATACAATGTTCTCCTCGATGTTCTTGGAGTTCTATCCGATGTAATCACTTTTTGTGGTGTGTTTGTTGGGATCCGATGAATTGTGAGTTTATGATCAGACTATCCATGAATATTATTTGAGTTTTCTCTGAACTCTTTTATGCATGATTGTTATAGCTTCGTATTTCTCTCCAATCTATTGATTTGGTTTGGCCAACTAGATTGATTTATCTTGCAATGGGAGAGGTGCTTTGTAATGGGTTCGATCTTGCGGTGCTCAATCCTAGTGACAGAAGGGGACATGACACGTATGTATCATTGCTATTAAGGGTAAAAAGATGGGGTTTATTCATGCGTGAGTTTACTTTGTCTACATCATGTCATCTTGCTTAAGGCGTTACTCCGTTCTTTATGAACTTAATACTCTAGATGCATGCTGGATAGCGGTCGATGTGTGGAGTAATAGTAGTAGATGCAGAATCGTTTCGGTCTACTTGTCTCAGACGTGATGCCTATATACATGATCATTGCCTTGGATATCGTCATGATTATTTTCTTTTCTATCAATTGCCCAACAGTAATTTGTTTACCCACCGTATGCTATTTTCAAGAGAGAAGCCTCTAGTGAAAACTATGGCCCCCGGGTCTACTTTTATCATATATTGAAAATCCCAAAAATACCTTGCTGCAGTTTTACTTTATTTATTTTATTTTGTATTTTGTTTGATCTATCTATCTATCACCATACAATTTAATCTTGCAATTAACCGCCAAGGGATTGCCAACCCCTTGTTCGCGTTGGGTGCGAGGATTTGTTGTTTTGTGTGCAGGTGCTGCTAATGAGTTGTTGCGTGATTCTCCTACTGGATTGATAACCTTGGTTTCATAACTGAGGGAAATACTTATCTCTACTATACTGCATCATCCCCTCCTCTTCGAGGAAATCCCAACGCAGCTCACAAGTAGCAGGAAGAATTTCTGGCGCCGTTGCTGGGGAGACATCATCAACATCTATCAAGTACCTATGCATAAACTTTCATCTCCTTGCATTTATTTTATTTGCCTTTGCCTCTCGTTTTCATCTCCCCGACTTCTATTTTTTTTTTACAAAAATACAAAAATATTTTCCATTTGCCCTTTTGCTTGTTTGCTCCGTCACTATGGCTAGTTCATCACTTGTTGCTATTACCCCTGAAAATGAAGTGCTTAATTTTAAACAAAGAGGAGGAGAGAATTTAAAAGATGCTTGGCATAGGATTTGTGATGCTCATACTAGATCAACTCGTAAGCAATCCACCACCATCCTTCTTCGTAATTTTTATGTGTGCATTACTACTTGGTATAGATTTGTACTTGATACTATTACCGGAGGGAATTTCTTGATGTGTCCCTCTATGGATGCTTTCAATGCTATGGGAAATTTAGTGGGATCACCACCTATCACTGTTAATGAAACAACTTTGACCTTGGAACATGTTATGCAAAGGTTAGAAGCTATTGAAAATAAAATTCCTACTATTGAACATCTTGAAAATTTAGATAAAAAATTCATAATCATATCACTCAATTTGGTTCTAAGGTAGGAATTACATTGAAAACCTTAAAGGAAAAGGAACCGGTAGTTAATGAAAGAATAGAACAAAGCCCCGCTAGAATCGATAAGATAGAAGAAATTATTAATAATTTGGGCTCGGCTTTTTCCTCCGTTAAGAATATTGATAGAACTCCTCCCAATAAAAATTGCAAGTTTATGTATGTTCCTAAAACCAATGGTGCTACTTCTAGTAAGGGAAATGAGGATCTTAAAATGATTAGCGTGAACCCCAATTTTGTTGATATGATAAAAGAACCTATCTATAAGAACAAAATTCTTCAGTTTGTGCCTAGGAGTGTGATTATGGGAAACTCCTATGTTGAACCTCTTAAAATAAGTAGTTGTGTAATTGAGGAGCTGGAAACCAAAGATGACAATACTTTAAACTATGCATTATGCCTAGCTAGGGGCATAAAACAATAGCGCTTGTTGGGAGGCAACCCAATGAATAAAATATTTTTTTTGCTTTTTATTTCTGTTTTATTGTGTGCACACAATTATGCTACTGTTATGATTGTGTTTTTATGTTTTAATTAGTGTTTGTGCCAAGTAAAGCCTTTGGGATGATTTGGAAGATAGTATAATTGATGCTGCTTGGAAAACAGAAAGTTTTGCATCCAGTGATGGAATTTTAGTTCTGTACTGGAGCGTCAGAAAAATCTGAAATTTTTACGCAGTATTGGTATATGAATTTCCCACGCTGTCCTAATTTTTCAGAATTTTTGGAGTTACAGAATTATAGCGTTTAAATAGATCTTTACAGGCTGTTCTGTTTTAGACAGATTCTGTTTTTGTTGCATAGTTTGCTTATTTTGATGAATCTATGGATCGTATCGGGGGGTATGAGTCATGGAGAAGTTGGAGTACAGTAGCATTATGCCAATATTAAATATGAATCAATTTACTACAGTACTTAAAGTTAAAGATTTGTTTGTTATGCTAATGGATCTCACGAAGGTTTTGTTGAGTTTTGTGTGATTGAAGTTTTCAACTTTTGGGTGAGATCACGATGGATGAAGGAATAAGGAGTGGCAAGAGCCTAAGCTTGGGGATGCCCAAGGCACCCCAAGGTAAAATTCAAGGAAGACTCAAGCAACTAAGCTTGGGGATGCCCCGGAAGGCATCCCCTCTTTCTTCTACCAACTATCGGTAATTTTACTTGGAGCTATATTTTTATTCGTCACATATCATGAGTTTTGGTTGGAGCGTCTTGTATTATATGAGTCTTTGCTTTGTTTACTTTTTAGTTTGTCACAATCATCTTTGCTGGACACACCTATTTGAGAGAGCCACACGTTTATCATGATTTGCTAGAATACTCTATGTGCTTCACTTAAATCTTTTGAGATGGCAGTTGCTCTAGTGCTTCACTTAAATCTTTTTGAGCACGGCGGTGGCTATATTTTCAAGAAATATTTGAACTCTCATGCTTCACTTATATCATTTTGAGAGTTCATAAGATTAAATTTTTAAGAAATATTTGCACTCTCATGCTTCACTTATATCTTTTTGAGAGTTGATAATAGTAATGGTAATTTGCACAAGATATGATTTTGGTCCCAAAGTGATGAATATTCAAGAGGGATATAATAAAACCTTTCATGAAAGATCATTGGATATGATAAGTTTGATTCCTTGCAATAGTTTTGCGATATGGAGATGATAATATGTGAGTCATGTTAGTGAGTAATTGTGATTTAGTAAGAATATTGGTGTTAAGGTTTGTGATTCCCTATGCATGCACATAAAGTCAATAGTTATGCAACGAAATTATATCCTACTTACGGTGCATTATTCAGTGTTAGTTATGTTCAATGCATGTTTATGACCGTTTTCGCTTTTTGGTTGGTCGCTTCTCAATCTATTTGCTAGCCTTCATTTGCACTAAGCGGGAATGCTGCTTGTGCATCCAACTCCTTAAACCCAAGTTGTGCCAAATGAGTCCACCATACCTACCTATATGCGGTATTTCCATGCTGTTCCAAGTAAATTTGCGTGTGCCAACTCTAATTTTTCAAAATAATTTTCCGTTTTGTGTGCCCGTACCGCTCATGAAGCGGCAGGGGGTGGCCAATATTTTCCATGCTAGGTGTGTTATTCTCATGATGAGTGTTTATTCACTTGTCATTGCATGAGAGAGTGGCAGGTAATAGGGATGCCCAGTCCCGAAATGAAAAAAAAATGATGATAATAATAAATTCCTTGGAAAGTGTTGGTATGGAAGGCACCCGTGGATACGGCTAGCCATGGATTGTGAAAGAATGGTGGAAAGGAAATAAACTTTATTTTCTGTTTGGGAACCGCCTATAATGTGTCTAGCATGGAAGATATTGGGAATTGTCGGTCGTTTTCGTTGACAGGAAAAGCATGCCTCTCAAAATAATTTTATCTCTCTAATTTAAACCTTGAGCTCTAGCACCTCTGCAAATCTCTGCTTCCCTCTACGAAGGGCCTATCTATTTACTTTTATGCAATTTTTATTTTTATTTTGAGTCTCCATCTTCTCTTACAAAGCACCAACTAGAGAGCACTATTGTCATACTTGTGCATTGTGTGTAGCTAATATTGAGTGTGTTTCATGAATGGATCAATGATTGAGCATAATGGGCTAGGGATAGCTTTCTTTAGCGTTGATATTTTGAAAGACATGGTTGCTTGTTAGTATGCTTGAGTATTTATGTCTTTATGTCAAATTATAGACTATTGCTTTAAATCATTCAAGTCCAAATGTCCATGCTACAAAAGAAAAGAGTATATGATGAATATGATAGGTAGAATTCCACATCAAAAATTCTGTTTTTATCATTTACCTACTCGAGGACGAGCAGGAATTAAGCTTGGGGATGCTTGATACGTCTCCAACGTATCTATAATTTTTGATTGTTCCATGCTATTATAGTATCAATCTTGGATGTTTTATATACACTTACAAGCAATTATATATCATTTTTTGGGACTAACCTAGTAACTTAGTGCCCAGTGCCAATTGCTGTTTTTGCCTGTTTTTGGTTTTTCAGAATATCAGTACCAAACGAAGTCCAAATGCCATGAAACTTTTTGGAGATTTTTTCCGGACATAAGAGACACTAGAAGCTTCGGGAGAGGGCCAAAAGACAGAGGAGGTGGCCACGAGCCACCAGGGCGCGCCCCAGGGGGGTGGCGCGCCCTGGTGCCTCGTGGGCCCACCTCTGCTCCGTTTGACCTAATTCCACCTCTATAAATTCTCTAAAATCGGGAAACCAACAAAGGAGTCCACGAAATACTTTTTCCGCCACCGCAAGTTCCTGTTCTCGAGAGATCCCATCTGGAGGCCTTTTCCGGCACTCTGCCGGAGGGGGATTCGATCACGGAGGGGCTCTCCATCAACCTTGCTGCCCTTCCGATGATGCGTGAGTTGTTTACCACAGACCTTCGGGTCCATAGTTAGTAGCTAGCTAGATGGCTTCTTCTCTCTTTTTGATCTTCAATACAATGTTCTCCCCGATGTTCTTGGAGTTCTATCCGATGTAATCACTTTTTGCAGTGTGTTTGTTGGGATCCGATGAATTGTGAGTTTATGATCAGATTATCCATGAATATTATTTGAGTTTTCTCTGAACTCTTTTATGCATGATTGTTATAGCTTCGTATTTCTCTCCAATCTATTGATTTGGTTTGGCCAACTAGATTGATTTATCTTGCAATGGGAGAGGTGCTTTGTTAGGGGTGGAAACGGACCGGATACGGATCGGATAGTGCTCTTACCACTTCCATTTTCATATTTTCAAAACAAATACGAATGCGAATACGGATGTTATCGGATACGAATGCGGATCGGATGTTACTCGAATCCGGATACATATCGGATATTTACTCGATTCGGAACGGATACGAATAATAGGGACATATTGCTTAAGAAAATTAGTCGATAGCTATGTGGCATGAAATAATCAACTTGCGACATACAATAAGTTAATGATAAATAGGTTTTTGAATAAATACTACTGTAATGCATAATAATTTCTAAGTTTAATCATACAAAGATTAAAATTTGACCACTTATTTAGCTTTTATGTTGGATAATTGGCATATTGGGGCTAGAATTTTGAAAATTACCTCCTATAATCTTATTCGGATACGGATATATCCACTTCCATATCCATATTTGGGTCAAAATCTCATACCATATTTATTTTTTTATTTTTTAAATAAATTCGGATACGAATAATTTCTATTTCCATTTTATTTCGGATGCGGATGTTTCGGATATGAATAGGCATTTTCTCGAATACGAATATCGGATATTTCGGATTATCCACTGCCAGTTTCCACCCCTATGCTTTGTAATGGGTTCGATCTTGCGGTGCTCAATCCCAGTGACAGAAGGGGACATGACACGTATGTATCGTTGCTATTAAGGGTAAAAAGATGGGGTTTATTCATGCGTGAGTTTACTTTGTCTACATCATGTCATCTTGCTTAAGGTGTTACTCCGTTCTTTATAAACTTAATACTCTAGATGCATGCTGGATAGCGGTCGATGTGTGGAGTAATAGTAGTAGATGCAGAATCGTTTCGGTCTACTTGTCTCGGACGTGATGCCTATATACATGATCATTGCCTTGGATATCGTCATGATTATTTGCTTTTCTATCAATTGCCCAACAATAATTTGTTTACCCACCGTATGCTATTTTCAAGAGAGAAGCCTCTAGTGAAAACTATGGCCCCCGGGTCTACTTTTATCATATACTGAAAATCTCAAAAATACCTTGCTGCAATTTTACTTTATTTATTTTATTTTGTATTTTGTTTGATCTATCTCTCTATCACCATACAATTTAATCTTGCAATTAACCACCAAGGGATTGACAACCCCTTGTTCGCGTTGGGTGTGAGGATTTGTTGTTTTGTGTGCAGGTGCTGCTAATGAGTTGTTGCGTGATTCTCCTACTAGATTGATAACCTTGGTTTCATAACTGAGGGAAATACTTATCTCTACTATACTGCATCATCCCCTCCTCTTCGGGGAAATCCCAACGCAGCTCACAAGTAGCACAGGCCACTCGAGACCTGGTGGCATCTCCGTACTGCGCGGGTAAAGGATGTACTCAGGATGCATCCCTGCACTGACTGCTGGCAGCAACTGTGTCAGAGCGTCATAAAGACGAGCACGAGTGATGTACAACTCGACAGCAAGAGCTCGGGCAGTGCGATCCAGAGCCTCAGTGTACTGGACCAAAACCTGCGGGTCATAACGACGTAGCACGTAAGGAGTACAAACAGCATTGTAGTATCCACTCTCATCCCCAGCGGGGACATACGGGATGTATCTGAATCCAGTCTCCTCCAAGCGAGGGTGCTCTCCACGGAGACGGGTAATAGCAGAATAGGCAGCATCATGGACTGCCATGTCAACAGTCACTCCAATACCATGAAAGGTGTGCAACTCAGGGATGGAGTTATTCTGCTGATCGAAGATTCGAACCACAGCGCGGTACTGCTCCTAGTTGAACTCGCGATAGTCCTCGTAAACAGTGTACTCGGGGTACTAGCGATATCCCAGCCTGGTCAAGAGATCGACTAGAATGGCAGGGAATCCAGTCGCATCAACAGCCATAGTCTGGCGTACGAGCTGCATTGCGGGACGCATCTGAAACAAGGAGTTCAATGATGTCAGATGACAGTGTGTGTATCATACATCATACATGCAAAGGAATAGCAGCAGGTAATCCAGCTCTCCGGGTTGATGTGATCACGAGAACCTAATGTTAGAGTTTAGTAAAAATCTTTAACCCGAATAGAAGAGAGATCAGAGTCCCAGAGCAAGGAAGAGGAATAATGTTGGGGAACGCGACAGAAAACAAAAAAATTCGGTACCCACCCTTCCATGTCATCCCTAGATCTTTTGAGTAAAGCCCAAAAAAGGGGCTTTCCAAAAAGTGCTTTTCACTATTCATGGAAACATTTCTCTGCGACCGTTAAATCCAAAAATATTTCTGTAGGTCTTAGAACATTTCCAGTGCCCACTAAAATATTTTTGGACGCGTTCCGAAACAATTCCGGATTAGTGATTTTCATCAGCGAAAAGCAACCAAAGCGGTTCCGGCTGCTCCGGAACATTTCCCGTTTTTTTCTCCGAAAAAATCCCAGAAGTTCCCAGAACAATTCTGGCACCCTCCAAGAAGTTCCAGGTGTGTGCCGAAACCATTTTGACTTAATGGTATACTCCGAAACAACTTTTCGGTTTTACCGAAACTATTCCGGTGTTCTCTCTCCGGAACTATTCCGTTGTCTCCGAAACTTTTCCGGTGACTTTCTCTCAGACTCCATGTCTAGAATTCAGCAGATAGATGACCCTTAAGTGTGTGACCCTATAGGTTCGGTGAAGTATAGACATGACCGGAACACTTTTCGATCAATGGTCAACATCGGAGCCGTGGACACCCATATTAACCCCTATACCCACATGAATAAATATTCGAGTGAACCTCCAGTTGCCGTGTGCTATTCCTGTTGCTTCGCGATATGTTACAAACACCAGAGGTGAGACTTATCGGCATCCCCGTGGATCAACACTTGTCCACTATGCCAGTTATCTCGTTACCGGTTTTGTTCTCTTTTCTCGTTCCCGTGTCCCGGCATCCCTGTGATCAAATCACATTGTGTCTGGCCAGACGATGATGGATACCGTAACACCGAGAGGGCCCAGAGATATCTCTCCATCGTCGGAGGAGAAAATCCCAATCTTGAGCTATCAAGTCCCTTGTCATACTTTCCCATGAACCCGTAAGCTGCCGTAATAGCCACCCAGTTACGGATGACGTTTAACAAACCCCAAAGTTCATGAATCAAGCATGAAGGAACTCGATACTCTCATGGTCTAAGGAATTATGCAAACGTTAACTTCCTCTGTGTTATTAACCATTAACTTGTGACGAATGTATCTCAAAGCATAACATCAATTCGGGTCGATTCAACACAAATGTTCTTCTAACATTGTGCCCTCAAAGTTGCCGGCATGGACATGCCCATGATCAGGAAAATGTGATCATCATGCAACACTTGAGCTAGTCTTAGAGGCTTGACTAGGAATACTTATTTACCGTTTATTATTCCACACGTGCACATGGGTTTTCCTCAAAGCCTTTATGGATATACGGGCTCGGGAACCATGGCAGTTATAGCATGGAACATAAACTTAATTAGGAACATGGGGATAAATAATAAAATTTATTATTGCCTCTAGGGCATATCTCCTACAGACTCCCACTTGCACTAGAGTCAATAACCTAGTCAATGCTAATGCACTTTACACCTATGGCATACCGGTGTAAAATATGCTTCGCTTGTGGTATAGTCTTGGTCTAACGGACCTGACAACTTCAGGGTCGGGTGTATCTTTGCATATCCTCGCGTTTTCACGCTTTCACAAAATTCATATTTTGTGTGGACTTGGCTTTGTATATATGTGAATCACTGGTCGAACCTTGATTCCTCAGACTGAGCTATGTAGCAACTATCTACAATAGTGTCCCATTGACCAAAGCCATCTTGGAACCATACTAAGCTCATGAATGAACAATATGATTCAACATCTTCTTTGTCGCTTCCAAAGCGTCAACATACTTAGCCTTTGTTATAGAATTCGCCACAGTAACCTGGTTTGGAACAATTTCCAACTACCGTGCCACCATATTGTGTATTACATAAAAAAACTTAACTTAAATCAAAAATCGCATGGAGTATTGGTGAAGACTGTATCAGTGTAACCACTTACAACGAGCACTTCATAATCTCTGCTTGCGAGAAAACATGTCATCAGTGCTACTATAGTACTTAACGACATTTTTCACTGTGGTCCCATGATCAGTACTTTGATCACTTTGGTATCTATACTCGCAACAGCTTGGGAGTATCAGACATATCTGGTTGTTTTACATACCATGGAATGCATGATTAATCCAAACACAAAAATGTGTGGAATCTCCATCATGTATTTTGCTCATCAGTGTTTAAGGACACCGAGTCTTGCAAAACTCTTTCCATGTGACTTCGGCAAGAATCACTCCTTGGCATTCTAATGCTAAACTGTTTTAGCATCTTGTCAATATGTATTTTTGGATTAGCCTATTAGGAAATTCTATCTCCGTAGATAATTATGCCTAATGTCAAGGCTACCTAGCCCAAGCACTTCATGGAAAAACTATTTTCAATGAAGTCCTAATTCGTGTCAAGAAATTTATATTATTTCCAATCAACAATGTGTCAAGCACACAAGGTTTTTAGAAATATTATCATGCTCCCACTTAATTTCTTGTAACCACAAGCATCTTCATTATCCATTGATGAAATCAGACTCTTTTGACTATTTCATCAAAAACGAAGATTCCAACTCCTTTTTGCTCTCTTCTGTCCATCGCTGGAACTCTGAAGTTTGCATACTCACTAGCATCCTCTGGATTGACAAAACACCTTGGACTGTATCACATGCAAGTCCTAGGTAGCATTTCCATCTCATGGAAATGCTTTTGGTATCCATGTATCATATCTCATGATTGAAATATGTATCAATTGCTAGTTTAACCCGAACCGACTTTAAGCATCGCTACGGAGAGACAATCTCATCGTAGTTAATTCCTTGAATTTTTTATAAGCAACAAGTCGAGCTTTATGGATAAAACATTTTTATTCGTATCAGTTTATAGTTCCATTATTATTCGTTAGACTCTAAGTCTTCCGAAGGGTTCATCAAGATATAATCTTGAATTACTTATATGGAAACTATCTCGGATTGTATTGGCATTTAGCCAATTCCGGAGTCAGGGCCCATCAACGCTTCCTTGTGTATCGTAGGTATACTGTTGTCTAACAACAATATCTCGTTTGCGCACCTGAGAGGTTTGCACGAGTTTTGCCTACATGGTTCAGCTGCAAGTTCGACCGAAGTCCATACATCTCATGTAGAGGCTTCCGTATCAGTCGCAGTAGGAAACTCTGGAATCACTTCCAAGGTCTCTTTCCTTTGACCTGATGATGAAGATACTGTTATCTCGTCGAGTTGCACTGTCCTCCCACTCACCCTTTTGCAAGAACCATTTTCTTCAAAATCATACCGCTTTTGTGGCAAACATTTTTGCCTCGGTATAGTAATGGAGGAATACCCAATAACTTGGGATAACCTACAAAGCAGCACTTGTCTGATTTGGAATAGGTTTGTAAATATTTTACACAAGCCCCATATTCCAAATGTTAAGAAAAGATATAACATGGTTGGGTGTACCATACCATGGCGTCATTTCAACAGACCTGATGGCGCTCTTTTCAGTTCAAAAGCCGCAGTCTCTAAAGCAGTACTTTTAAAAGGGATAATGGCAAATTGATTTATGTCATCTTTGATCTTACCATGTCATAAATGGTTTGATTACATCTCCACGGACATTCCACTCACAGTGGTGTTCCGAGAGGTGTAAGTTATGAAACTCTTTTCACAACTCATCAGACATTCGCTAAACTTGTAACTCAAATATTCCTTTCCGCAATCTAATTATGGAAACATAATTTTCTTGTTACAATAATTTCTACTTCATTTTGAAAACCTCTTGAATGATTTCAAAAGATCCAGACTTACGTCTCATCAAGCAAATATCCATATATCTACTTGAGTCATTTTTGAAGATAGACAAATCCACTGCTAGCAATAACCTTTATTGGACTACACACATCATAATGTATGATCACCAATAAGTTCATTGCTCGTTCCTTATGTCCTGTGAATGGTATTTCAGTCACTTTACTTTTCCGACGAAAGTTGCAAGTGTCAGATGATTCATAATCAAATGACTTCAAAAATCCATCATTATGGAATTTCTCCATGCGGGTTTCTCCAATGTGACCAAATGCAGTGCCATACATATGTGGTATTCTTTTAGTCTTGCGACATTTAGCGTCAGTGTTATGGATGTATCATATCATTGTCAATGTTCATAACATACATTCCATCCATGATGGAAGCATGGCCCTTATGTTTATTCATAACACCGAACAACAATTGTTCTATCATGAACAAACTCCTCGCAACAAACATTATGCAATGGGCTAGAGTGTATAAAACTCTAAAACGAATTATGAAAATAAATACAGAGGTAATACACCGATGGAAGGTATAGTAACCTTTACTATGTTCCCAGCGCGTATCTCAACCTCATTTTCAGCTAGTCTTTTGGGCCATGGTAGTTCTTGTATCGAGTTGCAAGAGAATGCAATCGAACGGGTATTCCTGTGATCAACTTTTAATCACAATACCCAAGAATCAGTGATTAACATGTTTAATCATAATTCCCAAGAATTATATCTTTGACCAGCCTTCTATACATCTATAACTTGTATGACATTCATACATGAGCTGGACATTCCAGTCTTCACTCTTTTCGCCTTTATACTTCTAACAGTTTAAACTTTCAGTAATTTTCCTACTCTCAGAAGAAGCACCCAACTTTAAGAGTGGCGTTAGCCCCAGACTTCCTAGGCGTGTAAGTCATACTAACACCCTTTGGACATTTCCTTTCTCTTTAAGTTGTTGTTTTATTCACCTTCATTTGCATGACAGCCGTTCTTTTGGATCCCTCTCTTATCAGTCAAATGCTTAGTAAACACTTTACTAATACTTTGCAAACAAACATTGCTTTGCATATCTCATATCTTTTAGCCTTTGTTTGCATCTGAAAACAATTTTCAGTTCCATGAATATCACATAACTATCCCAAACTTTTGAAGTTCGGGTCTCATGGAAGCAAACATATTGAACTTCTTGAATGTTGAACTTCTTGAATAAGTCATTGGTATACTTTGTTTGAGAAACAAAGGTACCTTCCCTAGTTTGCTTGATTTGCAACCCAAGAAAGAATTTGAGTTCACACATCATAGACATCTCGAACTTTTCCGACATCAACCTTCCAAACTTTTCACTAAAGGAGGGGTTAGTAGATCCAAAGATAATATCATCAACATAAATTTGGCATACAAATAATTCTCCATTAACCCTCTTAGTGAACAAAGTTGAATCAATCTTCCCAATTTCAAAACCTTTTTCAAGAAGGAACTTTGTCAAGCATTTGTACCAAGCTCTAGGGGCTTGTTTAAGACCATAAAGAGTTTTACGAAGTTTGTACACATGATTAGGTTTCTTGGGATTCTCAAAGCCGGGAGGTTGTTTGACGTACACTTCCTCCTCAATTTCACCATTTAAGAATGCACTTTTAATATCCATTTGGTAAAGAGTGATATCATGGTGATTGGCATAAGCAAGTAAAATACGAATGGACTCAAGTCTTGCAACGGGGGCATAGGTCTCACCATAGTCCATACCTTCGACTTGTGTGTAGCCTTGTGCTATGAGACGAGCCTTGTTGCGTACAACTTGTCCATCTTCATCTTGCTTATTCCGAAACACCCATTTGGTTCCAATGATGTTTTGCTCTTCCTTAGGCTTCTCAACCAATGTCAAAACTTGGTTTCTCTCAAAGTTGTGTAGCTCCTCGTGCATTGCATTCACCCAATCGGGGTCCTTGAGAGCATCTTCCACCTTCAAGGGTTCAACACTAGAGATGAATGAGTAATGCTCACAAAAGTTAGCTAAACGAGTTTTAGAGCAAGTGATTCTCCCGGATTGGATATCTCCAAGTATTTGTTCGACGGGATGATCCTTCTCGATTCTTGCTATAACTCGAGGTAGCTTTTTCTTGGGTTGTGGTGAGGCTTCCTCATCATCATCTTCTTCTTCGTTGATGTTGTCGTTGTTCGCTTGTGGAGGTGGAGAAGGAGGTTGAGGTGGATCATCTTGTTGCACTTCCTCATTCCCATCGTCTTGACGTGTTCCACTTGTGGATGCCTCCATATCAACTTGTCGTTCACCTTGATGTGAAGTTGGGGCTTCCACTTGAATAGACGAGGTACTCTCCTTCACTTCCATGGGGCGAATCTTGCCAATGGGAAAGTCTTGGATTGCTTCCGATGGTTCTTGATCTCCTACATCAAGTGGCAATTGCTCGACTTGCGAGCCGTTAGTCTCATCAAACTTCACATCTACCGTCTCTTCAACTTTTCGAGTGAAGTTTTTGTAGACACGGTAAGTGTGGGAGTTCGATCCATAACCAAGTAGGAAACCTTCATGAGATTTAGGAGCAAATTTTGAACGACGATGCTTATCAAGAATGTAACATTTTGAGCCAAATACTCGAAAGTATCCAACTTGTGGTTTGTTACCGGTGAGCAGTTCATACGCCGTTTTACCAAGAAGCTTGTGAAGGTAAAGTCGATTTGTTGCATGACAAGCTGTTTCAACTGCTTCCGCCCAAAAGTGTTTTGGCATCATGTATTAATCAAGCATTGTTCTTGCCATCTCAATAAGGGTACGGTTATTCCTCTCAACAACTCCATTTTGTTGAGGTGTGTACGTAGCCGAGAACTCATGTGAAATACCCTCCTCATCAAGAAAGGTGTCCACATTGGCGTTCTTGAACTCCGTTCCATTGTCACTCCGAACCTTCTTGATCTTCACTTCAAATTGGTTTTGGGCCTTTCTTGCGAAGTTCTTGAAGATCTTTTGTACCTGCGATTTGTCATCAAGAAAGAACACCCACGTAAATCTGGAAAAATCATCAACAATGACCAAACCAAAGGAGTTACCACCAAGACTCTTATAGGAGTTGGGACCAACAAGATCCATATGAAGTAACTCGAGTGGTCTCCTTGTGGTCATAATGTTCTTCACGGGATGGCTTCCTCCAACTTGTTTTCCTGCTTGGCAAGCACTACAAAGTCGATCTTTGTCAAATATAACATCTTTCACTCCAAGAATGTGATCTCCTTTAACAAGTTTATCAAGGTTACGCATGCCAACATGTCCAAGTCTTCTATGCCATAACCAACCTTTAGAAGATTTAGTAATTAAGCATGTACGAGGTTGGGCTCTCTTAGTGAAATCAACAATGTATAGATCACCTCTACGAATGCCGGTAAAGACCATATTATGATTATCTTGACGAAACACTTGGCAATCTACTTTAGTAAATAGAACATTAAAACCAAAATCGGCTAGTCTAGATACGGAAAGAAGATTGTAACCAAGAGATTCGACAAGCATAACATTTTGTATGGAGCTATCATTGGATATGGCCACCTTACCAAGGCCAAGTACCTTACCCTTGGAGTTGTCTCCAAAGTCACATACTTGCGTGGACCATCATTTTTAGCAAGCTCACGAAACATGTCTCTATCTCCGGTCATGTGATCGGTACATCCACTATCAAGAATCCACTCTTTTCCTCCGGCCATGTAATCTCGAAGATTTGCCATAAGACTGAGATTCCTCATGGTCTTCTCAAATTCAATATCAAATTCTTCGTCCTCGTCATAATAGCCATGCTCAGCATCTTCATCATCATGCATGTGATCTTCACGTAGAGCGATAGATTCATTAGTTTCATGATCATGACAATGTTCAAGTTTATGACTTCTAATAGCTTCCGTGATAATGTTACTAATAGTTCTAACATCTCCTTTAGCACGCATAAGATCACGAAGCTCAAACAAGCAATCATCAAACTTAGGATCACTAGGACTCATCTTGTGAAAAGCAATAGTCTTATGAAGAATCTTATCAAGACTCTTTAGAGAGTAATCGGGATATCGCTTTTCCAAGTCATGCCATAGAGTATAAGCACATTCAAAGTTTTGCATACAACCAAGCACAACCTTAGGTAATCCTCTAATGATAAGATTGACGGTTCTAAGATTACGAAGCATGTCAATTTTCTCTTTATGAGTAGGATGCAAGGGATCAATAGGGGGCACATAAGGATTATGAATATACGTGTTCAAGTTAAATTCATCAAAGATATCAAGCATTTCATCCCTCCAAAAATTGTAATACTCCCCATCGAGAATAGGCACTCTACATCTAAGACTCCCCAAAGTAGACACATCCATCTCCCTCCAAAGGTGATGAAACCAAAGCAATGGAGACCAATGCTCTGATACCAATTGTGGGATCGAGGAGATAGGTCTAGAGGGGGGGTGAATAGACACTTAACCAACCAAAGATGCAGATTTTAATTTCTCATGGAACTTAGGCAGATTTTGGCACAAGTTAAGATCATTCCAATACTTTCTACACATGCATATCTAGAGATTGAGCAGCGGAAATAGTAAAGCATACAAAAGTGCGGAATGTAAAGGGGTAGAGTATGGAAGATCAAACGCAATGAAGACATGGTGGTTTTTGGCGTGGTTCCGATAGGTGGTGCTATCGTACGTCCACGTTAATGGAGACTTCAACCCACAAAGGGTAACGGCTGCGCGAGTCCACGGAGGGCTCCACCCACAAAGGGTCCACGAAGAAGCAACCTTGTCTATCCCACCATGGCTTACGTCCACGAAGGACTAGCCTCACTCGGGTAGATCTTCACAAAGTAGGCGATCTCCTTGCCCTTACAAACTCCTTGGTTCAACTCCACATCATGTCGGAGGCTCCCAAGTGACACCTAACCAATCTAGGAGACACCACTCTCCAAAAGGTAATAGACGGTGTGTAGTTGATGAACTCCTTGCTCTTGTGCTTCAAATGATAGTCTTCCCAACACTCAAACAACTCCTCACAGATTTGGCTATGGTGGAAGAAGGATTTGAGTGGAAAGCAACTTGGGAAAGGCTAGAGATCAAGGTTCAAATGGTAGGAATGGAATGTCTTGATCTCAACACATGAGTAGGTGGTTCTCTCTCAGAAAATGTATGGTGGAAGTGTAGGCACGTTCTGATGGCTCTCCTTACTGAGAAGGAAGTGGTGGAGTGGTATATATAGCCTCCACACAAAATCCAACCGTTACACACTTTTGACCCAACTCGGTGGCAACGATTCAGAAGACTCGGTGGCACCGAGCTGTGTAAAAGATATGAACGTTAGGAATCTCGATGGGACCGACTGGAACAACTCGGATGGACCGAAGTGCAATGGCTAGGGCAAACCTCATCTCGGTGGCACCGATTGCATCAACTCGGTAGGACCGAAGTGAAGCAATAAAGCAACAGAGACTTGGCAAGCCATCTCGGTGAGACTGATTTGCAAAACTCGGTGAGACCGAAGTAAGTGCAAACGATTACAGAGAGTTGGCAAGGCCATCTCGGTGAGACCGAGATCCATATCGGTGGATCTGATTTGTTAGGGTTTTGGCAATGGCTAAGTCCAGATGAACTCGGTGGCTCCGGATAGGAAATTTCGGTGGGGCCGAGTTGGAATGAAGGTTTTGGACATATTTGGATGGAGAAAGTGGTTGAGGGTTTAGGCGTACTGTCACTAAGCACTTGAGCAAAAAGACCATTAAGCAACACCTCATCCCCTTTTAATAGTATTGGCTTTCCTATGGACTCAATGTGATCTTGGATCACTAGACCAAAAATGTAGAGTCTTGATATTTTGCCAATCCTTGTCCTTAGCATTTTGAAGGGATTCCACATCCTCTTGTCCCTGCCACGCCATTGTTGAACTTATCTGAAATTCACTAGATAAAACCATTAGTCCAACAACATGTATGTTGGCATAAATTACCAAAACCACCAAGGGAGCAAATGTGCTTTCACCCCTCGGACAGTCCCTCAGATAGCCCTTCGGGAGGCGGTCGGACAGTCCCCCGGACGGTGTCACGGACAGCCCTTCGGGAGGCACTCATAGAATCTCGGACGGTCACTCAGACAACCCTTCAGGAGGCACTGTCGAACAGCCCCTCGGGCAAAAAGATCGAACCTACGACCTCTCTACGGGGTTGCACACATACGGTGTCATCTATCCGGCAGGGCTTCGCCGTCCAGAACTAGTTCCCACCGAAACCCAGACGGCCTTTCAGCTCTACGAAACTATTTCGCGGGGAGGGAGAGAGAAGGCCAGATCATGCATGGCATTTGTATGTGAGAAAGAGTGAGTGTGGAGAGTGCCTCTCCACCTCTATTTATAGGAAAACCCAAGGGGTAGGGTGGCACATGAAAAACCCAAAATACTCATGCTTTATGTCACACATAAAGGGCAAAATGGGGAGGCAAGTGGAGCACCATGGATGAGCACCCCATGGCTGTCCACCACCTTGTGGGCCCCCCAAAATAGGTTCCCACCCTTCCATGTCATCCCTAGATCTTTTGAGTAAAGCCCAAAAAAGGGGCTTTCCAAAAAGTAACCAAAAAGTGCTTTTCGCTATTCACGGAAACATTTTTCTGCGACCGTTAAATCCGAAAATATTTCTGTATGTCTTAGAACATTTCCAGTACCCACTAAAATAATTTTGGACGCGTTCCGAAACAATTCCGGATTAGTGATTTTCATCAGCGAAAAGCAACCAAAGCGGTTCCGGCAGCTCCGGAACATTTCCGTTTTTTCTCCGGAAAAATCCCAGAAGTTCCCAGAACAATTCTGGCACCCTCCAAGAATTTCCAGGCATGTGCCAAAACCATTTTGACTTAATGGTATACTCCGAAACAACTTTTTGGTTTTACCGAAACTATTCCGGTGTTCTCTCTCCGGAACTCTTCCGTTGTCTCCGAAACTTTTCCGGTGACTTTCTCTCAGACTCCCTATCTAGTATTCAGCAGATAGATGACCCTTAAGCGTGTGACCCTATAGGTTCGGTGAAGTATAGACATGACCGAAACACTTTCCGATCAATGATCAACATCGGAGCCGTGGACACCCATATTAACCCCTATACCCACACGAATAAATATTCGAGTGAACCTCCAGTTGCCGTGTGCTATTCCTGTTGCTTCATGATATGTTACAAACACCCGAGGTGAGACTTATCGGCATCCCCGTGGATCAACACTTGTCCACTATGCCAGTTACCTCGTTACCGGTTTTGTTCTCTTTTCTCGTTCCCGTGTTCCGGCATCCCTGTGATCAAATCACATTGTGTCTGGCCAGACGATGATGGATACCGTAACACCGAGAGGGCCCAGAGATATCTCTCCATCGTCGGAGGAGCAAATCCCAATCTTGAGCTATCAAGTCCCTTGTCATACTTTCCCATGAACCCGTAAGCCGCCGTAATAGCCACCCAGTTACTGATGGCGTTTAACAAACACCAAGTTCATGAATCAAACATGAAGGAACTCGATACTCTCATGGTCTAAGGAATTATGCAAACGTTAACTTCCTCTGTGTTATTAACCATTAACTTGTGATGAATGTATCTCATAGCACAACATCAATTCGGGTCGATTCAACACAAATGTTCTTCTAACATTGTGCCCTCAAAGTTGCCGGCATGGACATGCCCATGATCAGGAAAACGTGATCATCATGCAACACTTGAGCTAGTCTTAGAGGCTTGAGTAGGAATACTTATTTACCGTTTATTATTCCACACGTGCACATGGGTTTTCCTCAGAGCCTTTATGGATATACAGGCTCGGGAACCATGGCAGTTATAGCACGGAACATAAACTTAATTAGGAACATGGGGATAAATAATAACATTTATTATTGCCTCTAGGGCATATCTCCTACAAATAAAAGATCCTAATCCCATCCATTGGCGATGTGGGCCCGCAAGCCACACAACAGGGTTAGCAAAATAGTTTTTGAAGACTAGACTCAACTTCGGCCAAGGAGTTGGAAAGGGGCTTCCTACGGGCAGTCGGCTCTGATACCAACTTGTGACGCCCCCGACTCAATCATGCACTAATCATACACGCAAATGCGCACGATCAAGATCAGAGACTCACGGGAAGATATCACAACACAACTCTAGACACAAAATAAAATAATACAAGCTTTATATTACAAGCCAGGGGCCTCGAGGGCTCGAATACATAAGCTCGAGTTACACCAGAGTCAGCGGAAGGAACAATATCTGAGTACAGACATAACTAAACAAGTTTGCCTTAAGAAGGCTGAGCAAAACAACGACATCTAGATCGAAAAGGCGCAGGCCTCCTGCCTGGGAGCCTCTGAACTACTCCTGGTCGGCGGTCTCCACGTAGTAGTAGGCTCCGTCGTGGTAGTAGTAGCCGTCGACGGGGTTAGCTGGCTCCGGGGCTTCGTCGTCTGATCGCAGCAATCGGGTATGGAGAAAAGAGATAACAAAGCAACCGTGAGTACTCATCCAAAGTACTCACAAGACTTACATCAGAACTAATCTATTTATGCATCGGTATCAAAAGAGGGAGGCTGTATCTGTGGACTATACTGCAGAAATGCCAGAATAGAGAGAAGGCCTAGCCTATCGAAGACTAGCATCTTGCAGCATCTTGCAGCATTAGAAGAGTGCAGAATAGCATATTATAAAGTAGTAAGTAAGTAGTAGCAACGCCCAGAGATCCTTCCTCGACTCCCTGCGAGAAAGCGATCCCGGAGCCAACATATTATTAAACATCACAAGTATCCAGTTCTAGTTGTAGTAGATCGGGATACTCTCCGAGCGTCCGTTACCGTGGACACGGCTATTCGAATAGATATACTTCCCTGCAGGGGTGCACCAACTTACCCAACACGCTCAATTAACTCTGGCCGGACACACTTTTATCGGGTCATGCCCGGCCTCGGCTGATCGACACGCCGTAGTCCTACCTAGGCTCAACAGAGAGGCCAGCACGCCGGTCTAAATCCTAAGTGTGAAGGGGTCATGGGCCAATCGTCCTTTGCACTCCTGTGCGTTGCGAACGCGGCCGGGAGCACACCCGCCCCCTTAATACAAGCGCAGGCGGTTACCGTCCAACCCGGCGCGCGCCACTCAATTGCTGACGTCTGAGAGCTTTCGGAAGAATCGTACGATGCCGAGTGCCCATACTTATTCCCGCGTGGTGGTTAGTGCGAAAAGGCTAGAGGCCTACTCAAATCACATATCCAAACCCATTAGTTTGTTGGGAGCTCGCGGTGACGATTAGTGATCCTGTCGCCCCATCTCGCGGACTTACGGCAAGGGTCAGGCCCATCCCTCTCTAGGGCGGTCTGCCTGCCCGGCCGTGCCGCGTAATTATCTCGCGAGTACCCTCATGGTCATCCCGACTTCAGTAACTCTTGCGGGTACCCCTCGGGGTCGACTCGACTTCAACAAGGGACTGCTATAAAGTGAAGGTATCCGTGTGTCCGTAACATCAAGGGGGAAATCCGAGGAATCACCCTCGATGGATTCCCACTCGATGTATCCGTCAAGGTGAACTTAGAGGAATCACCCTCGACGGGTTCACGCTTGAGGGGTTGCACGACAGAGGCATCATCGGAGGTGGTGAAAGAGGAATCACCCTCGGTAACCCACAACCGATTAGCTACACTACAGAGATATCATCAGGAGTGAGGTAGGAGATATCACCCTCGGCACTCGATAGTAGCTCTGCAGAGTCGTACAACTAAGGGGGTGTGCGGTGCGGTGTCGGTCTCTGCACATCGATCACGTTGATCAAAACATCCGGAAGCAAAGCATGGCAACACGGACAAGGGTGCGGGGCCACTGATGGATCACTAACCAACCTATACTAAACATTTAGGATAGCAGGTAAAGTATCAACAACAGTTACAAAATCAGGCTATGCATCAGAATAGGAGACATCGAACAACAGTAGCAAATTCTAATGCAAGCAGGGGAGAGAAAGAATTGGGCGATATTGAAATGATCAAGGGGGTTTGCTTGCCTGGAAGCTCTGCTGAAAGGGGCTGGACGTTAGGGGCGTAGTCGTACTCGGGAGCAGCGTCCGTCTCGGAGTCTACCGGATAGAAGAGGGGGAAGAAACAATAAATATAAAGCAAACAAATGCATCACAATGCATGTCATGGCAATATGTTGTGCTAGGGGTGACCTAACGCAGTGCTACACGTTACAGACGGAGCGGGAAAATATCTGGGAATATTTTCCCGGCTTTAGGCCATTTTCGGACAGACGATCCGGAGGGGAAGGTTCCATGTATGCAGTGTTGGAGGCATGTGACAGGTATGTGGAGGGCATATTCGGATTTGTCTTATTTTTCTGATCATTTTTCATATATAAATTATTTTCATCCGAGTTACGGATTATTTTATATGATTTTTCAAAGTTTTAATCATTTTCTGGAATTTCTGAAATTAATTTAATTATTAAATTCGCATTATCCAGAACAGTAAAATGCTAAGTGCACCCGGAGTTGTACCTAGTCAGCACACACAGGGGCTGACTGGTGGGCCCTGTTGACTGGGTCAACTCCCAGTCAGCAGAGGCTGACATGTGGGCCATTTGCCCAGTCAGCAGGCTGACTGGGTCAACCTTATCCACTGGAACAGTGGACTGGGCCCACATGTCATTCTCAGTGGGTTAATTAGAGTTTATTTAAATTAAACAGAGATTAGTTAGCGGTGGGCCCCGGGTGTCAGTGACTATTTAAATTAACTGATTTTAGTTATTGCTTAATTAAACTAATTAACGGCGGGGGCCCACATGTCAGTGACTGGAGCTGCCCAGTCAGCACGTTGACTGGGTCAACCCAGTCAACGGGGCCCGTGGGACCCACTGGCAGCGACCCAGGGTGGGCCCCGTGGCTGCCCACGTCAGCGGCGCCGGCGTTTAAACGCCGGCGACCTCAAAACGCGGCGGAGGCGCACGGGACCTTGCCGGAAATCGCCTACGGGCGACCATTTTGCGCGGGGTTGGTCGCGTTCGAACGAGCGTCGAATGGCACCGGTGGCGCCGCCGGAGGAGGTCTACATCGACGGCGGCGACCAGCGAAGGCGGCGGCCGGAATCGGGCGTGGTCGGTTACGACGCTAGGGGGCACGGGAGAGAGCGTGCGTGCGTGCGTTGGGCTCCTGGGAGCACCAGGAGCTCGGTAGCGAGCTCGGACGCGAGCTGTGGCAGCGGGGGCCACGACGGCGAGCTCGACCGTGGCGGCGGGTACGACCATGTCGAAAACGGCGGCTAGGGGGCGTGCGCGAGCGCAGAGAGAGAGAGGGGAAAGAGAGAGGGGCTCACAGTGAGCCTGCAGGTGTGCTCAGTGGGCTCGGGGGAGGCTCGACGGCGCCGGAATCGACGGCGGACGGCGGCGGGGATCCGAGGAAGAAGACGACGCTGGCGACGGCGCTGGGGCTCTTTAGCTCGAACGGCTTGGCGTAGCCGACGTAGAGGACGACGGCAGAGCGCTACGACATGACGGCGAGGCGGGAGGCGACCGGTGGCCGCGGGATCGACGGCGAACGGCGACGACTGCGTCGGGCGAGCTCGAGATCGAGCGATGGAGGCGAGGGAAGAGGGGGATAAGGGCTGGCGCGAGTCCCAGGGGGCCGCGGTGGCATTCTTATCCCTGCCGCGGCGGCTGTAGCGACGCGGGGCGGCGAGCTGGCTCGGCGGGAACGGCGTCCGGCGTCGGTCGCGGGCGCGCGCGGTTGACACTGGGAGGAGAGAGGAGGGAGACGGCCGTGGTGAGCTGGGCCGCACTGTGGACTTGAAGCCCACTGGCACAGTAGTGTTAGGCCTTTTTCCCCTTTTCTTTTTCTGTTTCTTTTTCCAGCAGCCTTTTTGCATTTATTTGAGCTGCCAAATGGATTTTGCAAAATATGGGGCTTGGCCATTTAAATGCATTGCAATATTTGGTACTGCCACAAAAAGTTTGGGACTTGTTTGAATTGATTTGAATTTTTCATAAATGAAAAAGTATTTAAAAAATGCTAATTTGGCACTGTTTTAATTGCTATAGCACATTTTAGCAAATAAGTGATGTTGTTTTCCTGAACAAATAATTGTTATGGAATATTTGCTAAATGATGAACTATTTTGCAGCAACTTTTGTGTAACTTCAAATTTCACTTGCAATTTGAATTGATTTTAGTGATGAAATTTGAAATGAGATATGAACTCACTGTGATCATGCATTGCAAATCAAGGTGACTTAGCATAATCATTATGGATCACTGTAGCCCATTACACAGGGGTGTTACAGAGGCACTAAGACAACACCGGTGATGGGGGAGAGGGAGTGAGGAGACGCCGGTGAGGGGTGTTGCAAGTGCCATTGCTCCGTATAAATAGCCAGAGACCAGTGTGGGAATCGTCGCCGGCGGTCGAACGGGAGACGTCGAGCCGTGGGAACCATCGCTGGTTCAATGACGTGCTTTGGAAACCAACACATGCGATGATAATCGAGGACTAGTAAATGCATCTCCGTTTCACATTCTCGTTGATCAACGCGGGAAGAAGACTGATTGAATGTTGTACATACATCAATACCGGCCACTAACTCGTTGGTCAGTGATAAACACATATCACAGACAGGTTAATTATGAGCGTCGTCTGTGATAGCAATCTCGTCCGTGTGAAGAGAACCAAGGTTGAAGAAGACAATATCACAGACCAGCCAAATTTAGACCGGTCAGTGTTGACTTCCCTCAAATGCATATCACCGACGCATTTCGGCTGGCCTGTCTGTGATGACCGTTATCACTAACGCGTGGTTGGAGGACGGTCAGTGATGAGGGGTCTGGAGCACTCGGTTCTGTATTAGTGAATGTCGTCGCCATAGCAATCGTCCGTCCCGATTCCGATGGGAATGGAACCGCAGGTCTCCTCCGCAATCCAACCGGTGCTACACCGCCGGAGCCAACCCACGCGCCGCCGCCTTGGCCAAGGAAGCGACTCGGGATGAAGGGTGTGGTGCGGTCTGTCACGACGTTGACAAAGGCTGGTGGCTAGGTCGCGCTGGCCTCGAAGAGGGCGAGGAAGTGGACGGCTATCGGAAAGGCCCTTGAAGAGGCGGCGGCGAAGAAAAGGAAGAAGGCATCTATGTCGACGCCGTCTCCCTGTCCGGTGCCTCACATCCCTTCTCCGGTCGCCCCATCACCTCCTCCTCCGGCACGTTCGGCCTTCGCAGCCGAAGCCAAGGTCCATGGCCACCAATTGTTCGACGATATGAGCGAGAGGTAAAAAAATGTCTTTTCTTTTTTTGCTATGGATATTAATGATGGGTTGCGGCGACAATGTTATGACGTGCTTGTTGTTGTTGATTGTAGTGCGGAGGAGCATGATGTTGCAACTTTCATGTCTCAATTGGATGAATCACACATAGTCGGCCTCAACAATCTAGATTATGATGGTGTGAGGTATGATCAAGAAGAAGAGAGCAAAGAGAATGATGATCCCGAAGTGGAGGAGGTCGATGATCCCGTGGAGACACAAGCAAGCGCAAAGAGGGCAAGGACAATGAACTATAGCCAAGACGAGGGCATTTCTTTGTTCTTTGCTTGGATGAATGTCTCGCTTGATGCCTCGGTTGGTATGGATCAACCGACCGTCCAATACCGATGCACTCAAGGCTCTCTTTCCCACCGGTGGGGTGTGGTCCAAGAGCAATGCAACTGATGATCCGATTGTGTTGATCAAGTCAATTATGCACCACCGAATTGGGTGCCAATCATGGAGTATGGGCCTCTCATCCAAGAGTTATACAAGCAAAGCAACAAGAAGGGCAACGGCAAGGCATTCACATTGCACCATTACTACAAGGAACTAGTTGGCAATGAGAAGTGGATCCGAAGGAACTTTGAAACCAAACCAAAGAGGTCACGACTTAGCATATCCGTTGAAGTTGATGACGAGGAGGATGAAAATCCTCACAAAAGGCCGTATGGGCAAAAGCTTTCAAAAGAGAGGAAGAGGCATGGAGGCGTCGGCACCTACAAAGAGGAGCTTTGCGTTACGATTGAGACAAAAAAACTTTGGCGGCCAAACGCAAAGAAGAGAAGGCGGCGGGGTAGAACGAGCTCAAGTTTCTTAAGGATGAGAAGTCGAGAGCAAAATTGGCGGCCCAAGCAAGGAAGCAAAAGAGCATAGGACTGAACTCAAGGAAGTGGCTCAAAAATTTAAGGAGTTATAGGATAGGATCAACCAGAATTGTTTGCAAGAGAGATGGGAGACGGGGTCAAGGCGAGGAAATAGAGAAAACAGGGTAATTTTAGCGATCTGTTTTGCTCATCACATCGCGTCAAGTCCGCTCACGGCTCGCGTGCGGCCACTCGGAGAGCCAGAGCGCTTTGTACTCCCTCTCTTTCTTCCGGTACATAGGGCTATCTCAAAATTTTAGTTTTTTCGTTTTATAAGTCTCATTTGTACTACTTCCCATCACATGTTCAGATTTCAACGTGCATTAAGTCTCTACATGCAAGGAGTATGATAAAACTCGTCAATCCATGTAAAGCTTCCTAGTCATTTATTGGCCACGCATACATGCATTGATAAACACAATTTTTTGAGGAAAAACAAGCGCATTAATTGAGTACTTTTCCAAACTACAAAAAATATTCCACCACTCACCGTCTACCTTGATTGGTGAGATTTGTGAATTGAGCCCTATAAACCGAAAGGGAGGGAGTAACATTTAGGTAAAGGAGAGCCAGAATCCATCACGTGCGCTTTGTACCATTTTTAGGTAAAAATAAACGTTCACAAGGTCGGTAGTCGTTGGCATACAGAAGGTAGCTTTACTGAAGTCAGTACCAATTTAATGCACATTATGCAAGTTCATGATTCGACCACACAAACATTACCACTCGAAAGAAAGCCCAAACCAACTCTCCACAATACTCGCTAGTTCGCTAGAACAAAATTCTGGAGGAGAAAAGGAACCTAGACGAAATATAGACATCAATCGTATCCAAAAGGAAAATTGTTTACTAGAGATCTTCCCAACTGCGAGACCATTCTAGACATGCTGCACGATTTGTACAGTATGTAGCCGACGGAGTCCCTGGCCTTTGTTAGGCTAGTAAAATGGTCTTTTGTTCAGGTCGGCTTCGGACCCCAGCTTACGAGTCAGCGAGGACGAAGCGTCTCACTAGTGTTGGCTTCAACCTCCCGAGTATTTAGTCAGGTAAAAGCTAGCTAGCGTGGTTAGAAGAAATCAGCATTCAAATTTATGCAAGCATCTATATGCACCAGAGCTGGAATTCGGCAGCTGATGATTTCTGCCACTTGGAGAGATGTTCAGTGTCACACCGGTGGAGCTGCTCCTTCATCACCTGTACATCGAGACACGGAGATGGTTAATATTGATAAGAAAGAAAACGGCTGTTTCATCAAACAGCCTTTAACGAAACAAACTGTAGCTACTACACATTTGCTAGATTGTAGTTCCAGATACAGCAGATATATTTTTTTTTTTTTTTAAAAACACCATGGGTACCTTGCTTCTTCCATTTCGGCCAACACTTCAGAATCAAATTCTTCAATGGGGTCTTGGGAACTGGAATGAACTTTCCGACAAGAGCCAACGGCCAGCTACATGACACAGAAATAGTTATACAAGCAAGCATGCCACAGTAAAATTCATTACCTGATATGTTCATTCAAACTGCTAGCAAATTGATAATTGATACAATTTTTTTGATAAATAAATTATTTTCAAAAGCATTACTCATCTGTACAACACAAGTAGGTTTATAATGGGGACGAGGATCTCACCTGACAAAAGCAATAGCAACAGAAACAAGCCAAAGCTGCCAACTGAGTCTCACTGTTGATGTAAATTTCCCAAGGAACTCAATAATTATCACCTGAGAATAAATTATGGACGAAAGTAAGATTCTAGACACTCAAAGGTTGTCTGTTTCCGCTCATACATTTGTGTTTTCTCTCATTTTACCTGCAGCACAACGGTTACGCTCACAACTGCCAAAAAGAGGTGGTTTCTTGAAACTCCTTCAAATATGTTCAGCTCTTCTGGTTTACGTGCATTGAACTCGTTAAACACCTATTGGGAAAAACGAAAGGTGGAACTTTGTCAAGCAGCAAGATGGTATATGCATATGCTGAATGGAAGGGGTTAGGAGAAAGATGAGACCATAGACGGGGATTACACATTTCAGAAAGACTTGTTTATAGAGTTCAAACAGTAACAAACTTGAACAAATAGGGAGAAGGCAATCTGAACAAAATGAACTTATCCCTAGATTACTTGATGCTAATCAAAATCCAATCTTACTAAACCCTTTCTAAGCCAGCTGTGGGAGCTACTGATGCGTGTGTTACTGTGGCGTATAATAAAGAAACATGCTACTGTAAAGCTACGGGTGATGCGCATTAGTGGCCCAGAGAGAAAAATAGTATGTACAGACTCAACCATAAAGCTGGAAACATGCTTCCGAATCAAGTAAAAGTGCTTAAACAAGGCAGGAAGTTACCTGACACAGGACAAATGTGTTGAATATAAATGAATTTTTCACTTTACTGGAGTGTTCGAGGGTATCTTGAGTCAAATGCAGAAGATCTCGGCCCCTAAAGTTAAGCGTCAAAAGAACAGACACTTGATAGACAGCCTGTGCTTGCACAAGAGTTAAGACCTTAGTAACTGACTTAAAAATATGACGGTAAAATAATTAGTTGACAGTCAAAATCTGAAAAAACTAATACCTGAATGAACAAGTTTCTCCACATAATATTAGTCACAAGAGGTTCTCTGCATGATATGCACACTAATGTTAGAATTGTTTTAAGTGTATACACAACACTAATGCCATTCAAGAATTATATGAAATGTTGTTAATGGATTCTTTGCATGTTTAAAATCGATTTGGAATCATAGAGTATAAGTAACATTTTTTCTTGGTTCTCACCAGGAAACTTACTTTGAATGACACAGTATGAAGAAGGTTTACATAATATAAATAACAGGTTAAGATAAGTGCATAATTAATCATCTAAGAATGAATAGCAATAAACACACATACTATCAAGAAGCCCTTGCGGCAATAAACACACATACTAAAAAACCTCACACAATCACCAAATTATTTCTCTTTGTCAAAGTCCCTGGATTCATGCCTCTTTTCCGGTATATTATTAGCAACCACAAAATTCCAGATACGCTTACTATTTTGCATCACTAATTATATATATTGTTGGAGTAATTATTTGCCAAACTTTCCAATTCTTCAAATCTGTGGGCCCTCATAAATATATTCTTGGAGTAATTGTTCTATAAAAAAGCAACCACAAAATTCTATAAATACTTCCAGATACGCGTATATGATGGTACAACTTTTGCATCGCTAATCGTATATATTGTGGGAGTAATTGTTGGCCAAACTTCCCCGTTCTTCAAATCTGTGGGGCTCGCATAAAAAGATAAGGGTGTACTCAACAACCTTGATCTGAGGAAGAGAACTATGAGATTCAAAGTTGTGCTTAGGATAGGTTGATGATTTAAATATTTAAAAGACTGACATTTAGCACAGCAAGAAATACAGATATAGAAGCATAATGCACATATATTTGTTTTGTTTTAGATAACAGTTTCAAGAGGAAAAGGACTAACCTCCGTCCAACAGGTGTCCTTTTCATAAGCTGGTCCGTTGGTGGTTCAGTAGCCAACGCAAGTGCACCAAGTGTGTCCATTATGAGATTAACCCAGAGAAGCTGTCTCAACAGTAGAACAAGTAAGCATCTGGCCATAGCAAATCAATACAAGCTCACTTTAAGTTCATTTCTATTCATTCAGAGTTCCCTACTGGCACATGGCAAGATTATTTTCATAGTTGCCATCTTCAACATTTTATGAAAGATGCTTTTCACAAATATGATGATTTTCACAAGACGTTACTCTCAGCAGAAAATATACTCATCCCAACAGATATCCCACCACTGGTGCATACTCTCTCTAACTAGTACGGAATTTTCCCATCAGGTGTAAATTTTGATTTCCATGTGAAGCTCTGGCTTAGTCCATATGGTTAAACTTTTGCATTCAACAAGCAGGATTTAGTCCAGAATAGTAGCAAAAAGGCGAGTAATCAGACTAACACTGCTCTAATGCGATCTCTAATTAACTATATTAGCTGGCACAGTGATTCAAGAGACTGCAAGTGGTGGAAGCAGCACATGGCGTATAGATCCAATTAACTATGAATATTCAGACACGGCTAGCTTTGAAACTATCAATGTGGAAAATGATTTTAATCTGGCAACAATTCTAAGAAAGGTAAATAAGAATGTTGTGACAAACCTGAACAGCATTTAGAGGAACATTGCCCGAGGAAATAGCAGCAACCACATTGATTATAAGAGCCGCAACATTTACAGTAAGCTGGAATTGAATAAACTTTTGGATATTTGCATAAACAGAACGACCCCAGCGGACCACCTAGAACATTAAATATGAACAAACTTTAAGACGCTATATCTACTGTGTATCAGAAGATCATTAAGTTACAAACAGGCCTAACCTTCACGACCGAAGCAAAATTATCATCCAGAATAATTATGTCTGAACTCTCTTTAGCTACTTCTGTTCCTTGGATGCCCATAGAAAGACCAATATCTGCCTGAAAATAGGAGGGATGAGACTCAAATTAGAAACACTAGCATCAACTATTCAACTCATACATGTATAATCATTCCTTCTATCCATTAAAAAAACAGCCAATGTCCTTTTCCCATTCAAAATACAAACTCATGCACGTACCTCGTGCAATGCAGGAGCATCGTTTGTCCCATCTCCAGTAACAGCAACTACATGACCAATCTTCTTCAGTGCCTTTACAAGAAGAAGTTTATCATTCGGAGAGGATCTTCCCATCACCTGCAATGCGTATTGGACAAGATAACATATGGACTCAAACGGGAGGACGAATATCTGGCCTATCACATGAAATAAAGCACCAGAAATGCCGTAGCAAAATTTGCTACCAAACTAAGTGTAATCATGATATTTTCGTATCTATAGCTTAGTGGAAGACAAATTCAGTTGTTCAACACTTTCCGTATTTGTACAAAGGTAAAAGTTAAGCATGAGACTATCACGGAAGACGGAACATAGATATATACTACACAAAGTGGCATAAGAGGCCATTTTTGTTCCTTGATGACTGAGAAAGGGAAATTATATGTCAAACCAGACAAGTGAACATCAGCAGTGACAAGAAGACAACAGAATAAGGCAGACAAGAGTACAATACTGTGCTCCCTATACCATGCATGGAATTTTCGTGTTTAGGAAGGTTTTATATAAATATCGCAGCTTTTTTTCCCTATATTCCAGCAAAGAGTTATTTGACTAGAATTCGCAAGCCAGTCATTTTAGTTACCATTTGAATACTTGTAAAGCAAGTATCAGATGGAAAGGTAGAAGCATTATACAGAACAGCGGATGACATGAAGAGCGATTGATCCTCATAAAATGTTCATGATTTCAAACATATCAGCCTAGGCTTATGGTCCATTTTGCCAAACCAAATACGTTAGAAGACAAGATGCACAGCAATAACATTTTAGAGCAATAAGTCAACCCAAAGTACTCTCATTAGGTTAGGTCGGTAAACTTGGGACACATTTAATATTTTTGGAAGCATAAACAGTTATGGTCTTACAGATATCTTGTCGGCAACCGCCTCCCTTTCAGCGTCACTGTATGCACGGAAAACTTTTCCCTCTATTATAACTGGTGCAGAAGCCTGGGGGTCGGTGAGTATTCCACACTCAAGTGCTATTGCTCTAGCTGTCTGCAGATTATCTCCAGTTACCATCCGTACCTATCCGTTCAAAAACTGCAGAAGTTAGTTTATAGTGATGACAAGAACTCCAACAATGCACTCGGTACTGTGCAACATTTAATGGTGGCAATAGTTGACAAATTTAAAGGTGGCATGCAGTGTTAATATATAAATTACACAGGACATATAAATACACTCATTATCGGAAGCAAACATGACTTGTACTGTTTCTAACAGTTCTTTGTGTCCCTCGGCAACACATGAACTAGAAACACAAACCTTAACACCAGAATTGATGCACAGCTCAACGGCATCTCTCACTCCAGGACGGCAAGGATCCTACAAAAGAACATGGATGACTCAGCTACAAACCGAAAAGCTATCAAAAGTTATGACAAAAATAGAGGTAAGGAACAGCAAATTGTTATATGCAATATTATAGTGCAGGATTTGCTTGTCTTGTCCATGTACCTTCATTCCCACAATTCCAATAAGAGTCAGGTCATTATCAGGCAACTGCCAATTAATTCTCTGTTCCTCACTTGGAATGTCCTTCGAATCAAGATTTCTATAAGCAAAAGCAACACAGCGAAGACTTTGCTCCGCCATATCTTCTATGTATTTCCTGAAGTGATTAGCCTGAAAGACCAGACTGAGACAGGGAATTATGGAATTAAATCCGAAAAGGTTGTGTATGTCATTTACCTTATCAGAAGACATTTCATGAGTTGAGCCTTCTGCATCAAGCCAATTTGTACATAAGGCGAGAACTATTTCTGCAGCTCCTTTCCAATGCACATGAACATCTGAATCTCTCTAAAAAAACACATGACTAAGTTCAGTATATGGTTGAAATATGTACTGCAACAGTAAACAACACTTGGCAATCATGCAAAAGAATGTCATTCTAGCTAAACCAAATTAACAACACAATCATAACACATTAACACGATGACGAACACGTGACAAACTGTTGATTAATTGAAGTCTCCCAAGCATCAGATGAAGTATATGTATGTCACAGACTAATGTTGTTTGCCAGTTAAATTAGACCCTGAAGACCGCACGAGCCTCTTTCGTGACTTGCAAGGCATAGCAGAATATTAGCAAATAACAGAATTTCCAAATTATTCTTGGATATATGTTGAACTGGTATGGGCCCAAGCCCATCAACTTATCACTTAGGGCCCAAGCCCATGTGGAGGTGCTGACCTAGAAGGGGGCATCCAGTCCTCCCGTTCCAGGGGAGCTCAACACACACGACACAACACATCGAGCCGCCGCAGCCACGACCGGAGAGGTGAGCTCCTGCCCGGCGATTCTACATGGTATCAGACCCAGCGACGGTGGGGCCTGAAGGGAAGAGGTGGCGGCGGACCTAGGCGGCGGCGAGGCTCTTCTCCCGGCGGCGGCGCGCGGGGAGCTGCGCGGGGGGCTGCGTGCGAGCTCGGGTGACGCGGGGGCAGCGCACGAGCTTGCGTGCGTGGAGGCGGCGCGGCAGCGACGCGCGTGCTGCAGGGGAGGAGGCAAGGACGCAGCAGGAGGTGGCCGTCGAGGAGCTGCTGGAGGTGAGGCTGCGTTGGAACTGCTGCCCTGCTGCTGCTGATTCTGCTGGGCGTGCGAATCTCAGACACAGAGAGAGAGAGAGGAGACCAGGAGGAGGAGCTGCGGAGGTTGAGGTGCTGCGGTGCTGCTGCATTGCTGTTCCAGGAACATAAAGCTGGTGAAACTGAAGGGCGGCTGCTGTTAAACTGCTGCTGCTGGGTGTTGTGCTGCTGCAGTTTGAGGAGGAAAAGGGGGCTGCTGCTGCTGCTTGAGGAGGAGAAGAACTGCAGTTGCTGCTGTTTGAGGAGAAGGAGGCTGCTGTGCTGTGGAGTGTGCTGCTGCTGCCTTGCTGTGTATCTAAGAGGAAGGAGGATCCCGAGCAAAGATGGGTGAACCAAAAGGGAAATATAACATGTCTGTGGTAGAAGCTGCGAAGATTGAAATGGTGAAGGAATTGGAGAGCCTCAAGAGGAAGGTGGAGGAAATCCAGGCTGACAAGGAAACAGCCGAGGGGGTGACACGTGAGAAGGATGCTCACACCGTTAAGTTGAGGGCTGAGTTGGACGAGCTCTATGTTTTCATATCACAGCTCCAAACTGCAGGCTTGAATGCTCGCTATGGAGACTGTGCTCACTGGGCCTCCACTGATGACGATAATCCGGAAATGACATCTCTTGCTACGAATGAGAATGGTCCAGAATGGGTTCTAGACTCTGGAGCATCTAGGCATGTTGCGGGCAAATCCTGCATGTTCGAGTCTTACAATAAGTATCCTCCTTCTCACGCGGGCACTATGCAAACTGCTGATGGCACAAAACAGCCTGTCTTAGGGGTTGGTACAGTAAAGTGCACTCCAACCATCTCCCTATCCTCAGTTTTACATGTGCCAGCTTTTCTTGTCAATTTGGTCTCTTTCAGTGCTCTCATTGATCAAATAGACTGTCGTGTGATCCTTGATCAATTCGGTTGCGAGATTCAAGAGCGACAGACGAGGCAGACGGTTGGGACTGGCACCAGGCATAGGGGGCTCTGGTACATGGACCAGGAGGTGCAGCCGGACTTGGTGTGTGCTGCGACCATGGAGGACAAGGAGAAGCAGGCGATGATTCATCACTGTAGGATGGGACATGTATCTTTTGATAAGATGAGCAGAATATTTCCGGATGTTATGTGTGGAATAGGCAAGGGCAAGCTGACATGTGATGCTTGCGAATATGCAAAACACACAAGAGCCACATATGTGAGTAAGGGGCTTAGGAGCATATCTCCTTTTATGCTTATTCATTCGGATGTATGGAAGAGCCCAGTTGTGTCCGTGCATGGAATGAAGTACTTTGTTACCTTTATCGACTGCTATACTCGTATGACTTGGATTTATTTGATGCGTCACAAGGATGAGGTGTTTAGCTGTTTTCAGAATTTCCATGCCTTGGTGAAGAATCAGTTTAAGGTGCAGGTGCAGGTGATCAGGACTGACAATGGCACAGAGTATGTGAACAACACCTTTGGGGCCTTCTTGTCTGACCAAGGGATTCTTCATCAAACTTCTTGTCCGGACACCCCCCCCCCCCTCAGAATGGAGTAGCTGAAAGGAAGAATCGACATATTCTTGAGGTTGCTCGGTCGTTGATGTTTACCATGAATGTGCCCAAGTTCTTGTGGAGTGAAGCTGTTATGACAGCCACATACCTGATCAACCGGACACCTTCAAGGATACTTGGCATGAAATCTCCATGTGAATTGTTGCTTGGAGAAAATAAGTTTGTTGTTCCCCCAAAGTTGTTTGGCAGTACATGCTTTGTTCGAGACCACCGACCTTCTGTTGGGAAGCTAGATCCGCGGGCAGTGAAGTGTGTTTTTCTGGGCTATGCTTCTAGTCACTAGAAGTACAAATGTTGGTGTCCCTCTGAGAAACGCAGATTTGTAAGTATGGATGTCACCTTCAAGGAGTCTGAGCCATTCTATGGTGAGTCAACAGACCTGAGTTTGTTGTTTGCAGAGCTTGACCACCTACACTCTGTGGAAGATGGTCAAGAGGGGGAGAAGGCTACTCATGGTGATTCTGAGGGTACTAACACTGATGGTGATGTGCAGGCTCATGTCCAGCCAATAGTGGGTACAATTCCAGCTGGTACTCCCATTGATGATGATGTGCAAGTTCAGGTCCAGCCAACAGTGACAATTGGTACTCTTCATGTTCCTATTCGGGATCGGTGGCAGAAGAGTCCCTTAGTGTACTCACGACGGCAGCCACAAGTGCCACAAGTGCATAGCTCATCTGACACTCGTCTGGTATATTCACGGCGGCAGCCACAAGTGCAGGGGGAGCAGTCAGTGAAGGGGGAGCAATCGGTGCAGGGGGAGCAGTCGATGCAGGGGGGGCAGCAACGTAGTGATGCAAGCTCATCTGATACAGTGGAGCTGCCTATTGTGTTGCGGAAGGGGACACGTGAAGCAGCAAAGAAGGCTTTACCACCCGATGCTTTTGATGATCATGACATTGGAAATTTTGTGTCTTACGAGGCTCTGCCTCCTTCCTATAGAGCGTTTGTTGCCTCTCTACAAACAGTGTCAATCCCAAAGGATTGGAAGGCTGCAAAGCAAGATCCGAAGTGGCGTGAAGCGATGATAGAGGAGTTGGAAGCTTTGAAGAAAAACAAAACGTGGGTGCTAACCACATTGCCGACAGATAAGAAAGCAGTGAGTTGTAAGTGGATCTATACCGTGAAGCAAAATCCTGAGGGGAAGGTGGAACGATATAAGGCTAGATTGGTCGCCAGAGGATATAGTCAAACTTATGGAATTGGCTATGATGAGACGTTTGCTCCCGTGGCAAAGATGAACACAGTAAGGATATTGGTCTCCTGTGCTGCAAACTTTGGGTGGAAGTTGCATCAATTAGATGTCAAGAATGCCTTCTTGCATGGTGAGTTGCAGGAAGAAGTGTACATGGAGATACCACCAGGTTTTGGTACTTCAGAGACCACGAGGAAGGTATGCAGGCTGAAGAAATCCTTGTATGGACTAAAGCAATCACCTAGGGCATGGTTTGATAGGTTCAGACGTGCCGTCCGTGGTATGGGGTATGGTCAGTGTAACGGTGACCACACGATGTTCTACAGGCACTCTGATCAGAAGATCACCATCCTTGCTGTTTATGTGGATGACATTATTATCACTGGAGATGACAAGGAGGAAATAGAGAGATTGAAGGGTTGTCTAAGCAAGGAGTTTGAGGTAAAGGATTTGGGCAACCTAAAATACTTCCTTGGCATTGAAGTGGCTCGGACAGAGAAGGGAATCTCTATGTGCCAACGGAAATACACCTTGGATCTCTTGAGTGACATGGGCATGATGGGATGTCGTGCTGCCCCTACTCCGATTGAACAAAATCATCAAGTGACAGCACAATCAGGAGAGCTAGTGAATAAGGAAGATTATCAGAAATTGGTTGGGAGGTTATTATACTTGTGGCATACCAAGCCTGACATTACGTATGCCGTGGGGGTGGTGAGCAGATACATGCATGAACCAAGGAGTGGGCATCTTGATATTGTGCACAGAATCCTGAGATACTTGAAGGGGACTCCAGGTAAAGGGTTGTGGTTTGGGAAGAGTGGACATCTTGAGGTGGAGGGCTATAGTGACTCTGACTGGGCCAGTTGTCAAGATGATAGAAGATCAACTTCTGGCTACTGCGTGTTTGTGGGAGGAAATTTGGTGTCATGGAGAAGCAAGAAACAGCCGGTTGTGTCTAGATCAACAGCAGAAGCTGAGTATAGAGCATCATCTCAAGGGTTGTGTGAGATGCTCTGGGTGAAGTACCTACTGAGCGAGTTGAAACTTCTGAGGAAGGGACCCTTGAAGGTGTGGTGTGACAATCAGTCAGCTATAGCCATTGCTAATAACCCAATTCAACATGATAGGACAAAGCATGTGGAAATTGATCGCTTCTTCATTAAGGAGAAACTTGATGCTGGGATAATCAGCCTTACTCATGTCAGCTCTGGGCAGCAGTTTGCAGATTGCTTGACAAAGGGACTGGGAACAAAGGACTATAACTTGGCATGTGACAAGATGTGAATGATAGATATCTACCACCCATCTTGAGGGGGAGTGTTGAACCGGTATGGGCCCAAGCAAATCAACTTATCACTAAGGGCCCAAGCCCATGTGGAGGTGCTGACCTAGAAGGGGGCATCCAGTCCTCCCGTTCCAGGGGAGCTCAACACACACGACACAACACATCGAGCCGCCGCAGCCACGACCGGAGAGGTGAGCTCCTGCCCGGCGATTCTACAATATATTTTAGAACTAAAGATATGTGTTGAGCAAAGAATTTTGCCAGTCCGGTGGTCATTATTTTGTTCTGCTGTCCCAAAATCATAGCAACAGGTTACGGACCGACAGAGAATAGGCAAGGAGGATGGCTGAGAAAACGATCTGAAGATATGAATGACATCATGCATCCTAGATTGACATGGTGAACTACTGAACTCAACTGATATATCAGGATATGTATAGAAAACAAAAGGATCTCCTAAATAAAACATTTAAGCCCATAATCATCTTTAAGCCCCATGGAGCAATATCAAGGTCAAGCCCCAAGACCAGTTCCTCTTTATCAAAGTACATCTTTGCAAACCAGGCGGTGGACATATCTAGTGAAAACTCGTTCTTGGCCAAATATGACCATTCAATGAAAAACGTGCTATAACAAAGTAGTAATAAACTAGTTTTTTAGAAAATACTAAAGATACAGCTGAAAGTGAAATAAGAAATTACCCCAATCACTGCAACGCCTCCGCGTTTTTTTTCTGAGTTGAATGGAGAGACATGAATGATAGCAGATTTTGATCTCTCCACAGCAAATTTCATATGAAGCTAAAAAAGGCATCAACTGGATAAGCAATAATATAGCCACCCAAAGCGGAAGTAAGTTTTAACGCTCAGGAAATCTTACCTCAAGACCCCAAGAAAGGATTGCCTTTTCAGTTGGTGAGCCTGTTACCTCGACGGTGCTACCATCCTGGTGAGTCAAGAATCAGGGCGGTGTAGGACAGGATATCAATTACATCAAAAGAAAAATGGACAACTATAACTAGCAGTATTGATAGAAGGGGGCCTTTTCCGGCCGAAGAATAGCAGGGACCCTAAAGAAACGGCATTGCAATGATGACAGTATTGACTGTAAATGGCTAATACCCATTGCCAAAAGCAGAAGATACCCCGTATTTTATGATATATATATGTCATTTAGCATAGGCACAGCCTCCACTGGAACATCTATGAAAATGCATCTAGTGTTCGATTAAGGCTGTTCTCTTTTGAGAATAACATAGAAGAACGTCTCAGAAAATACTCCCAACCTGAAATTCTAACACTACTTCAACAGCCAAATTCAGAGCACCAAAATGTGTTTAAAAAATTATTACAAAGATGATAGCGACCAGCATTCATTTTAGCATGTATGTTGTTTAAATGCAGTAGTAAAAGGTGTCGAGTAGTTGATACTCATTGCCAAAAGCAGAAGATGCCCCGTATTTTATGTAATAGATGCCGTTTCAGCATAGACACAGACTCCTCTACACATATATAAAAGTGCATTTAATGTGCAATAAAGTTGTTCTCTTTTGAGAATAGCAGAGAGGAACGTCTCGGAAAATAATCCCAACCTGGAAATCTTAGCACTACTTCAATAGACATACTTAGAGCAGGAAAATATGTTTCGAGAAAAATACAAAGATGATTGCGACCAGCGTTCATGTTATCAGTATGCGGTTTAAATGCAGCAGTAAAAGGCGTTGAGTAGTGGATACATGTGGCATCACCTCTGGCTCAAACACACTGCCTGAAGTATTCTGTGCAATTGCTTCAAGTACAAGAGAGGTAACTGTAGGTGACAACTTGTCAATAGTAGCCTGAGGTTGCAGCTCTATCGCCCCAACTATTGATCGCACCACAGTCATCTTAACCAACAAAAAGTCACACATAGTTAAATGGTCATATAAAGGATAGTATAGAATAAAGTGAAGATCCATTATGATGCCAAAAATAACTAACCTGATTGAGCGTTAATGTACCGGTCTTGTCACTACAAATTGTTGTGGCAGAACCCATCGTTTCACAAGCTGAAAGCCTCCTCACCTGAAATTGACATGTAGATTTATGTGATGACACGCAGAATAAAAAATAAATAGATGGCAAAAATATGTACCAGAGCTTTATCTGCCATCATTTTCCGCATTGAATAAGCCAGGCTGAAAAAAATATAGGTCAGAAAACTAAAATAAAGTCAAAATGATGAAGGAAAAATTTCACTTATATTGACTCACGTTAGTGTTACAGCCAGCGGTAGTCCCTCAGGTACAGCAACGACGACAATAGTCACCTAAATTGCATTTAGCAATGTAAGAATTAGAAAAGAAAAAGGTGCTTCAGATACACCAAATATTAAATCATTACATACCGCGACAGTTAGTATCTTTATTACTCCAAATATTGTAGATTTCACACCTGTGTGCCCCTTAACAAACTGAACAGTACCATCTGGGTTTGTAGTATGTCCTGTAAAATATCTGTGAGTAAGGAAAAAAAAACTATTAGTATGTTCTGTAAGATACACGGGAACAAAAAAAAAGTTTCTAAGCATGTCCTAAAAGCTGAAAGTATCTGGGAGCAAAGGAAAGTTCAAGTATGTACATATATAACGGATACAAAAGCAACAGATCACTGCCCTTATGCACATAGGATAGGCATAAGAGTTACAGGTTTATACATTTGTGACTTTATTTCCCTTGTACGAACCATACATCATACTAAAGGTACAATGTTCAAATAATGGGGGAATTACATGAACGAGTCTTACCTTGCAAAGAGGACTACAAGGACCATTGCTGCAACAACAAGCCCCACAATGCCTATGAATGTTGCTACTCCATTCAACCGCACCTTAAACAGAAAAGAGAAGGCCGTGAATAAACCATAGCAGAACTCACACTGCACACAGATTGTTCAAAAGAATTCCAATCAGATCATCAGCAAAAGGATAAACAGAAAAACCTGCAATGGAGTCTCTTCATTATTATCTTCTGAAATGCTGGCCATTAATAGACCCCATTCAGTGTTTAGACCAACCGCAGTTACCTGCATTTGAGTAGCACAATTGCAAGTCGAATCATATCAAATCATTTATAGTAATATTAAAAGGTCAATTCCACTCCCCTCTTTGATTAATCTAGCTGGCAGGTAAGGAATACTCAAATCCAAGGGCACGAATAAGTAAATGTGCCCCAATTGCCTCTTTTTGTTCGTAGACATGTGATTCTCAAAACAGAAAGGAAAAAAGAACAAGGAGAGATAACAAGATATGATCACTCACCAACATGGTACCATAACCATCAGCTACTTTGCATCCTCCCATTAGAAAAGGTGACTTCTGATCCTTCACAACCTAATCAAGGACCGAACATTTACTACTCATTGGCAAATTGATCCTACGTAGGAGTCTAAAAACAAGGGATAACTTACAATTTTGCTTTCCCCGGTCATACTGGATTCATCAATGGCAAGAGAATGGCCACTAATTAAAATGCCATCTGCCGGTACCTAAAAGGTGGTTTTGGTTTTGTTATAATATTAGAAATGTAAACAACACAAACATAAGCCATGCAGACCATATTTGTTTACTGTATCTTACCTGATCACCAATTTTTAAAGCTACTACATCACCAACCACAATATCAAAGATCGACACTTGAATCCTTCTACCACCCCTAATAACCTGGTCACCATACCACAATTGCAATGCCATCAGAGGACCAAAAGTAGCAAGTAAATAGTCAAATCTTATGTTAGGTTCAGCTCACAACCTCGACTTGAATATTTTGTTTCTCCTCATTGAGGTGTTGGAACTGAAGGGACTGTTTATAATCACTGACAGCTAAGACAATAAGACAAAAAAAGGGTCTTTAGAAAGGTACAACTGGACTGTTCAAACTGGACACCCTTTCATGGGCTTAGTGAGCAGGAGAGAAAGTGAAGTTAAAAGAAATGAAGTGTATGAGAAAACGATAGAAAAATATACTGGAAGCGCATATTTGATATTAGCTGAGGCACAAAACAAAAATAACATTGCTCTATCTTCCAAATACAATGTATGATGGACCCAAGCATACTACTGAAGAATAAACCCAAGAAAATAAGGTCTAGTGTTTGTCTTCCAAATTTACAGCAGAATCCCGAGTTAAGAAAAGTTCAAGTTCAAAAACCATTATGTCCATCTTGCTAAAGTACAATAATGATACTCCCTCCGATCCGAATTAATTCAAGAAATCTCTATACAACATTGTACCCATCTTTAATATCAGAAAATATTGAATTACTTAAGAGTTGAATGTGTGAAAGAAAACAGCATACCAGTAACAAGTATCACAAGAAAGACAGCAAATGCTATACTTGCACCATCATACCATCCTTCCTTGATGCCCTAACGAAATTCTTAAAGTTAGAACCAAAATAAAACATAATGTTCAAAGGGTTAAACCATAAGGAAATGCTCTGTTGGAAGTTTATGGAACCAGAATTAAAACTCGCAAGGGGGAAAACGTACACAACCATTAAGGCATTATCCAACAGTTAGACAAAATATGAAACAAAGGAAATAGGAAAAAATTAGGTGGACAAGGAGTCCACCTCTGTTGCGATGCCCAATACAAGAGAAATGGCTGCAGCTACAATAAGGATAACCAATGTCAAGTCCTGGCAGGCCTCCCAGAGAAAAACCTGTTGTCACAACACAGAACACAGTAAGAAAGATTAATCACTGATACTGCAATACCTTCAAAAATTGTAAAGAAACTTACCCAGAAGCTTTTTCCTTTCTTACGAGGATATCTGTTAGCCCCAAAAGCATTCGCCCTACATGACAAATCTGCTTCATCACCATGGATCCCCTTCTCTGGGTTTGTTTTCAGTAGATTTGTGAGCCCTTTAACCTGATGGCCAAAGGATACCACATTAACTAATGATCCGGAAGTTGCAGATTCTAGCTAATTTGCATGTAGGAATGGTGCATACCCCTCCATATTCTTGCAGAGCGGAATAGTTATGATCCCTTGTCATCGATGTAAGTTGATCCTCTCCAATTCCAAACCCCCGTGGGAGAATTTCTGCATGCAAGAAACGTCAAAGTAATAAAACAACAGAATTAACAGTTTGAACAACTATTGACAAGGTGAAGGATCGTCCTCCACTGAGTACACGATTATTTCTTGACACAATCCTCACAGGGCAAAATAACAGAGAACGTAACCAAGACGCTGACAGCATCTTATGTGTACAACAACAAAATGAGCCCACAGCAGTTACCTGGTAATTCCCTATCACCATTCTGCTTTTCTCCTGCTTCCTTGAACAGTAGTGCAGCCTGATTGAATTAAAAACTAAAGCATCAAAGGGGAAAAGTGTGTGATGATAAAACATATGTACTGCAGAAACAAAAGCTTGAAAGCATACCCGTATGACTTGAGCATGAGCCCTAATCTTCCTTCTTATTTGTTCTTTTTCTTCCTCCTTTTTCAAGTCAAGTGTATATCTGAATCGCCGAGATGCATTGAGCACAAGTGCAGCTTGCTGCAAATAAAACAAACCATAATAGCAATGTGTAGAGTTAATGAATTGATTACAAGAACAGTTATGATTGAATGTGCCATGCCGCTAGTAGAAGTAATAGTGCAAATTTGGCGTAAGTATACAAGTCCAACATGCCCTAAGAAACATTCTAAATGATGCATGAACATATAAAGCATTTTACTTCCAATGCGAGCGCATGTGCATGCAAACATGCATGAACAAAAAAAAATACGCAATACAACAACAAAGTAGATTTGGAGGACTAGAATTCAGAGCAATCCATCTTTTAATACTCTGTTAATCGTATGCTCCATCCACAACAAAAGCTCTACTTTACAGGAAAGATCAAATAATGTTAACTTCCCGAGCCCTGCTATAGGGGTGGAACTAAATGTAAATCATGGAAGATAACTGCAGTCAACAAAAGAAAACAACTACTTCCTCTGTTCACTTTTATAAGACGTTTTAGATAGTTCAGACAGCTCCCAAAACAGTTGTCTAAAACGTCTTATAAAAAGGAACGGAGGGAGTATTACTTTTGGGCTGTTTCAATGCAACGTTTAGTATGCAGTCCAGTCATAATATGTTTTTAGCAATGTTGTATAGAATTGCATGACAAGAGTAGGACGTGTGGGGGTTTGGAAGGAGACGAGGAGAATGTGTTTCAGACTCAATAGGGCTTGCAGATATCAGAGGAGAGGAGTTCACACTCCTGCTGCAGCACAAGATTAGAATATTCAGCGAGGCAGGAAGTAGCTTGAGAAGTTTGAGTATGTTTCAATTAAGAAGCTGGGATACAGATAAAATTTAGGACGAGTGTTAGGCTTGAGTTTGGATAAGGATACATATCGGAAGTGCAATCACCATGTTGTGAATTAAGTCTTGCAACTACTGGGAGAAATATATCCTAGACAAAACAGCTCGCCTTAGACGACCAAAATGTGTATATCTTGCTGCTGGCGACATGACTTAGACGGTCAAGTAGTAAAAGGTTCACTAAGGTCAGTTTGCTGTGCCAACTCCTCTATCTTCTCTGTCCCAGCATGTATCCAATCTAAACACTCATCCTTGATGTCAACACCCAAGTATGAAGTGTCTACTCCACTTGTTAAATCCATCCAACAGAGTAAACCAATCAACTAAATAAAAGGATTTCCTGCGATAATGATCCCAAATTATATCTGCTTTCAAGGGCAAGCCCAGAACTAAGCAAGTCCATCATCACTCTCAGCTACATCTCATCCCTTCATTCTGTCCAACAATCCATGCTTTAATAAATTGTAAGGTTACCTCATATTATGTGTACCGCTCAGCACACTCAAGTACATGGCCGAGTAACATAAAATCCTGAGCTCTTATTGCCCCTACGAGACTATTCGAGCTCATCAACCAAGAGATGATGGCAGGATAACAGACGTACATATCGATGGCTAGGTTCAAACTACTAATTCATCTAATCATCTCACCAATCACTATGTTGTGGATGCAGCAACCCATTGTGATAGAAAAACACCAAAGCCTCATCAACTTTGGGGGATATGACCAATTATCTAGCATTTTTCCTAAAACGAGGTCCACGATCCTTTTTCCAACCATTCTGGAGCCTTCGCACCGCAATTTTGGGAACTACTTAGTTTTGTACAAGTGCACAAATCAAATGAAACTAGTCGGTAGCGATGGATAAGTTCGACAACATATGCTCCAACAGAGAAGGCACCAACACATTTGGGTGGCAACACCAACCAAAATTAAAGGAGAAACTCTACGCCCGTCTAAAAAAAGCAATCTGCACGAAACGAAACCGCACTGCGGTGGCAAGCATGGCCGCCAACCAAAGCACCCTGAAACCCCCCAACAAGTTGAGCTCAATGCAGCAAGTTGAGTAGGGAATGGCGACTCACCCTCCACCGGCGTAGCCGCTCGACGGGCGCGCGCTTGGCGGGGATGTCGAAGGGGTCGTCGTCCCCGGGGCCCCGCCCGTCGACCCCGAGGACGTCGTCGCAGCCGTCGTCGTCGGGCGGCACCTCGTCGACCCGCCGCACGTAGCGCCCCGGCGACGTCTCGGGCGCCTGCACGCCGACGCCCCCGGCCGGCATCGCGCCGCTTCCTCAGGAGAGATGACACCACACGCGGCCGCCGCGCCCCCGATCTGCACGCACATTCAACAGCAGCACCGCGTCAGGAGAAACCAAAAACCCGAAACCGAAGCGCAAATCCAAGCCTCAAAACAAACAAGCAAATGTATCCGGCGGTGCGGACACCACCTCGAGGCGGGCGCCGCCGCACGCGGGAGAGACTATAGGACCTAGACGGCGGCGGAGGTGGAGCGGGCCGTCGCGGCGGCGAGGCGAGGGGTGGGGGTGGGGGCTAGCGGAGGAAACGAAGCGAGCGAGTGTGCGGCGGGCGAATTGGGGGGGGGGGGGGGGGGGGGGGGGGCGCCGCGCTTGGCCTGGTTTGTCTGCTGCTTCCGCGTTGCTTCCTTCCTCCTTGCCTTTTTCCCGCTTCACGCACTCGGATTTCTTCCGGCTTCCTTCCTTTTCGCTTTCTGTTGCGTGGGTTCGGGGCAACGGAACGGATTGATGGGCGGATCCGAACTTCAACTGAAAACGCGTCTTCTTCTATGGCTAAAGCTGAGTGTACAGAACTGTCTCTTGTGTGATACGAAAGCCACCTCGTCGCCTCTATCCAGTATTGCAACACAAAAAAGCACATCGTTCTGTTTGTGTATATTATTTTTATTTATTTGAACACGTTGTGTGTATTATTTCAGAATAGTGTAGATTGTTGTACTCCTTTATCAGTGGATCAGCTTGTTAAACATTTGTGCTTAAATACTGATGCACTTACGAAGCAGACCTTTCATCTAAATCAAAGACGCGTTGAGTGTCACTTCACTTCGCGAACTTGACACGAACCGCATCCAACTGTCCTCTCCCAGCTTCGCCTTTAACACCGGTGTGCACCGGTAGCGACTCCCCTCGCTACTAACCCTAGCAAGAGGTTAGTGTTGATTGTGCTTTCAAAAAAAAGATGTAGTGTATGCAGGCTATAGCGTGTTTCATGTAATCAAAATCTTAAGCGGAAGAGTGAGGAGAGAAGAGAGTGTAGCAGGTTCTTCATCTACAGCCCGCCCATAGCACATGACCAAGAAAATATAGTACGTATGCAACATCTTTTCAGTCATATGGAAGTGGGCAAGGCGAGGAGCTGGTTGACCTTCGCCTCCCGGGTCGCGAGCTCTCGCGACTCCAGAGGCCCCCCCGCCGTCGCTCCAAGCGAGCCCTTCCGCCGCCCATCCCTCACTCGCCGTCGCCGGAGGAAGCCTAAGGGCAAAGCCCGGCGGCGAGGACGCGTGCGGCCTGTGCCCACGCCTTTCCTTGATCCCTTTCTTTCCTTCCCAGCCAGATCCAGATCCACTCCCGCCTCGGCCTCCGACGCGCCCCCGTGCGGCGCGCCTCTCCCGCTCGTCACCAACCTCCGGCCGGCTCCCGAGGGCGTCCCTCGACCCTTCCTCGCCTCGCCGGGCTCGCTCCCTTCCCTGGTCGCGGACACGGCCAATCCTCGTCGCGGCGGTGCCTTTCTCCGCTCGGCCCTGGCCGGGGCTTGACGACCTTCGCCACCGTTCGATCTACCTAGGTATCAGCCGCATCGACACCGCCCCCTCGTCTGCTTCTCGGCGTCATCGCGGCCTTCCTCGTTCTGGCACTTGCCATGACGGTCCGCGCTCGCCGGGTCGCCCGGCCGTCCTTCGGCCTCCTGTGGCTTCCGCCCGTGGTGTCCCTCTCTCCGCCGGCTGTCACCCCTTCGCGTCGCTCCATCCTCACCCCTCTCGCGCCCCCGCGTGGCATCCTCCCCTACCGCTCCCTTCCCCCGACGATGGAGCCGTCCGGTGCTCCATCGTCCAGCTCCTCCGCCCCTGGACCTACTCGCTGTTGATGCTCCGCCCGTGGACATCGCCGAGCTCTGGTCTGCCACCACCCCACCCACCCTCTCCCTTCAGATCCAAATTTGCCAAACGCCCTGCTCCTGATCTTTCGCTGTTCATGCTGCGGACTCTGCTTCTCTGTGCCTGTTCGGTGGAGTGGGGTTGTTTGGTTGGTGTGGAGGCCAGAGAAATCTGCGCCGGCGGTCTCCTGTCTCCTACACCTCTGAGGTCGGCTTGGTGACTCGGAAAACCCATGTTGACTCCCATGCTCTGCCTCCTCCTCCCTTGTGTCGATGTTTTCATTCTCGGCAACCCGGTAATCTCCTCTTTCTCGCCATGTGAGCTCCCTGCAAAACTATGTCTGGCCTATTGCTTGGGTCCTCTGTTCTCGCTGCTTGGTGGTTGTGTGTGTCCTCCATTTACACTCCGCCGTTCTTGGCTGAGATATTTTCTTCTGAGGCCTCTCAGTGTGCTTGTCACTCCTGCGTTACTTCCCATCAATCTCTTCCGGTGGTGAATTGACATTCTTTCGGTGCAAGCTCGTTGAGCCGGCGTCTCCCCTTCGTCATCCTCACCTCGCCACGGGCAGCCACTGCTGCCACTCTAATGTTGGGTGTGTGATGGCTAGGGGTTGGCAATGGTGCAGCCCCCTGTGGTGGAACCCTACGTTATCCTCTGTATGTGGTTTCGATGTTGCTGCTGCTCGTGTGCTCTCGCGGCGACCTCTGAAGTTGCCACCTTGTTGTCTTGCTAGTGGTGCCTTGTAGATGGTTCAGCATAACCTGTGCTGCTACGCCCAATTACCTACTTCTCTAGGTTGTTGGCCTTTGCGCTGTGTTGTATCTATGTATGGGGTGTTTTGTACTTTTCTGTTTCTTTACCCCTCGGGTTGTATGGTTTTCAGGTCTAGTTTTCCTTATAAACTGGATCAAGGTTTTCGATCTGGTCTTCCTAATAAACTGGATCATGGTTTTTGACTTGGTTTCCCTCATAAACTAGATCATTTTCTTTGAATAGAGATCATATTTAGGTGGGGATTTCTCCCCCCGTGACATGTTCAAAAAAAAAAAAAATCAGTCATATGCCTCATATATGCAAGCATTAAATGATCTAACAGTCGATCTATTATACTAGTAGTATGAGTGTTTTTTCACGAAAGCTTTGGATGAAATGACACCGTGGACTATATTCTTTCTTAAGACGACCGTGGACGGCATTTAAAGAGTCCAAAACAAGTGTGTTGGGGTGGGTCGGTGGGACTTGGTGCCACTGCACGCGACTATAGTTTGAGACTTGGAGTCGAGTCGCCGTCGTGGGTGACCTCACGCCCGCACCTGCTCCGAACTCGTATGACCAACGCGACTCCGGTGTACCGACTCGCACCGAGACGGATGCTCCGTTGATCTTCTCTCTCCGGCTACTCTCGTCTGCTTTGGTGCCTGCCGTGGCCGCGTGGGGATCATCATCCCGTGCGTCTCCAGTGGGGTGCCCGTCACAGGAGTTGCATGGGTTTCCCCAGCACGTACGTACGGACGCGTTTATCCTGCTTTTCTCTTCGTCCTTTGCTCATTTCTAATCTAATTAACCATCTCGTGTATGAAACAAACGTACGATTACGGTTCTTTTTTTTTTGCGAAAAAACGTACGATTACAGCTAAATAAACGTGTATGCAGTTAATCTCACACCGCTTGAGCAAAAGCAGACGAATATCGCAGGACACAATTAACCTCCAAAATGAGAGAGCGCTATCTATCGAAAGTCGGTCTTCATTTCTTCGGAGTTTGATCGTCTCGTGACCCACGATCCGACAAGACACGCCGGCCGAAAGTTCTTTGGAAGGAGCACTTTACTACACGATAATTATTAACTGAGCCGGTGTGTTTTATGGCAATATGAAAACGGTACGTGCCAGCGATGACGACGCTTGTTGGCGTCAGAGAGGAAAAGAAAACGAACCCGCACTACAGGTCTTGAACCCACGCGAAAGGAATCGAACACTTGACTGCAAGCCGGATCCGCCCGCACGGCCGGGGGAAATCGACTGACCGGCCAGCCGGCAGATGGACAGTGCGTACGTACCTCGGGTAGCTTCTCCGGTCGGCCGGCGCCGGTCGAGATCGTCGCCGCTAGCTGCGCCCGGCGGGGAGAGGAAGGCGGCGGCGGACTCCGATCGCTCTTTGGAGGCTAGCTAGCTTCCGATGGAGAACCTAAAGCCTCTAGTAGCCAGTAGGCGGTGCAGCTAGCAAGCGCGTCTGACACGCGCGGCATATATACTTGGTACGTCCTTGGCTGGGTGGCTACTGGCTAGATGGCTTTGCCTTTGCGTACGGTGGTGAGCAAGGAAGCGCGATCCGTGGCGTTCTTTTTAGCTTTGGACAATTGGACCTCTCTGCGGCGCTGGCCGGCTGGGGTTGATCTCCTTTTATAAGACGGTGAGATGCTGAGGTGACATGAGCATGCTATACGCGCATCGATCGTATTGTTAGTACAGCACATCAAGCAACTAGGTCTATCAACTATGTATTTGTAACGAAGAAGAAAAAGACGACGACGAAGACTAACACACATGGGTTTCAGCTTTCTCAGCAAAAGACCACATGGGTTCAGCAGGAACCTCGACGGTAGCTCGGTACTACGCCGCGCCTACGAGGCGGCTGGTAGGGGTCTCGGTACTCTGCCCGTCTGCCGGGCTAGCTAGGGATAATGAATCGGGTTTTTGTCGCGTGAGGCCGAAGGCGGGGATGTCATGAGGGGTGCCAGCGATGTGCCCCGACCACGGCGAGGCCTAGCTGTGCACAAGCAAGAGTCGGTGATAGCCGACGGGAGCAAGTCCAAAACTTGACGGGAGCGCGCGGGCCGGAGTTGCTGTAGGTCGGGGGCTAGGGTTAGGTCGTGGTGGCGGCAAGCAACGGCGATGGGAAGGTTGAGGGGAGGGCGAGGCGGTGGGAGGCAGCGCCCACCGAACGCGGGGGTGGAGGCAGGCGGATGAGTGGTGTAGGCCGGCGGTTGCACGGGAGGAAGAAGAATGTGAGGTTGAAGATGAAGTTCTATTTTTGACCGCTGGGTCAAGATCTAGCGGCCTTGGAAAAAGTGACTGATGCAAAAAAAACATTTTAAGGTACCTCACATTTAGGCGCTCCTATAATGATGTAGTTATAAAAACTGTTAATTGCTGCTTCTCCTTGAGTCCTTGGGAATTGTAGATTCAGTTTGAATTTTTCGTTTTCCTCTTATTGTCCGTGTCGGTTGGTTGCTTGCGAGGGGTGCATATGTACGGTATATATATGTCTAGACCTGATGTCTGCATATGCAATTTTGCATATCAATCGAACGAACTTGATCAACCACAGGAACGTGTCAAACTTCTTTTTTTGAACCGGGCTAACTCCCTTTCCATTAAGCATAAAGGAAATACAACAGTTTCAGAGTTATAACAGGGACGACAAAGAAGGAAAAGCTAGTTCAACGCACTGTTAGAAAACATAATCCATCATCGGAATGTACACTATGAGGCAAAAACCTAGACAACACCAAAAACTTCGAGACTAGCCTCATTACAAGCCAGATGACAGTTCAAACAAGTTCAGACTTAAGCCAGCCCACATACCGGGCGTGTCAAACTGTCGGCGGTGATCGGTCTTCCCTTTTTACCTGTCGATCGATCAAATCGTCGGCAGGATAATGCGGCGTCACGTTCAAACGGCGCCCTGACTGTGCGCATCCACGACATTTCAGCACTTGGGACGGTGGCCACATTTGCATCATCACTTTACACCACTGCATGTTGACCTTTAAATCACTCGAACCAGATGTTTGTGATCGAGGGATCGCAAGCAGGAGGGGCACCACGCACGATCCACGACCCATATAAACTTAGTTTTTTTATTCTACTCCAAAAGGAGGTCACGTACGTGCGTACGTACTACGTGCACACACTAGCTAGTCCCACTATCCTACATACGTATAGTGCTGCATGCATGCATTCGCATGTAGAGTATGTTTATTAGAGTATATTATAGAGAAGATTACTGAAGTGCGGCGCTTGCTTATCTCACACGTACTATAGGAGTAGTTCGACTCGTACCACCAACTGGGGCGCAGCTTGGGTCAGCTTGGCTCAAACCGAAAGGAGACACAAGGACGTCGCGCGCGGCGCAGGAAGTTTCCGCGTTCCTTCGCGCTTTCCCTGCGCACGGATGCTCATGGATGCATCGCGACTTCGACGGCAGGTCAAGCCATCATATCATATCACTCATTCACTCGTTGGTTGTGGCAGTGACGGGCCGACGCACAAGACGGTATAGTACGTCGTGCCAGAAATTGCCATGCAGCTGCATCATCTCGAGAAACCAATGGACGAAGAAAGCAGGTCCCGACAGAGACAATGGATTAACTCTGGCCACCTAGCTAAAGCTTGATGTACATTTCGCACAGGATATATATGGATCACCAATGCATATACGGTTCATTGGACAGGAGCACACGTACAGAACGCTTAGAGCATCTACAACCGGACTCCCGCATCGCCCGGACGGCCGGGTCAGTGACCGGTCACTTTTGCCTGACCCAACCGGTCTCCTCAAATGACCCCAATACGCCCCGGATGATCGGCACTCATCATATCTAGACATATATGGGGCGGATTTGGAGAGGTCCGGACGTGCCCGAGTGCGTCCGCCTCGTTAGTCCGGCCCACCCTGGACCGCATGAACCCCACATCGTCCCCGTAAAATTCCCCATCCGGAGGAAACCCTAACTTTACTCTCTCACTATCCGCTCCGCTCTCCGTCTCTTCCCCTCCGCACTGACAGCGAGGACGCACCACCGCGGTTTCGGTACACGCACCACCATGCAAAGTTAATCACTAGCGAGCTTGGTGGCGTGGCGGCCAACCACTCACCTATTAATGGCCTCCACCGCTCCCCCGATTCCCAAGGCCATCGTTCGGGTGGTCACACGGCTTCAAAAACCGGACGGTGAGGTATACCCATCACCAGAGCCCTAGCCGCCTCCTTTTTCCTTCCCACCGCCTCCTCCCCTCCCATCTCCTCCACCGTTCGGGACAATGTTGTCGCACAAGGACGCAACCTATTGGCTCAACTTGGCGGCGAAGCGGAACCCGTCCGTCGTAGACGCCACGCACCAACGCGAACTCTCTCCAGGGTGCACTAGTCGCGGCAGGCGCCAAATTCTTCTCCTGCGACAACGACGAATCAGCTGGTGGTGGGAGATCAAATGCTTCCCATTGCGCCTGCGGCGGACGCATGGGATCCACCCCCTCATCCGGATGAAGAAGGAAGAGGACATCGTTCCCGCTGCCCCCCTCGTCCTGGTGAATGATGTCGTCCCATCGAGGCCTAGCTAGCTGGAGCCCGAGGACCCAATTGACGCCGTGCTACGACTCTCCGCCCTCACAACTCGCAACGAGTAGCTGATCCTCCGAGAGTTCAGCCCTACACTCACCGACGAGGAGGAGGAGTGGCAGCTCGCGGCTGCCGCTCGTGAGTCCGATCCCTATGCCTACTTCGAGGATCTCTCGGAGGAGGGGGACGAGAAGGGTGACGACTATATGCCGTCGGCCATCAACTAGTGTAGGTAGTACTAGGCAGCAATGTCGCTCGAAAAGCGACGTTGCTTATTTTGAAAATATCGTTAAACGGTATTATAAATCGCTAATTATATTTAAAGCGGTGCATGTTGACAAATTAATATAGTTGATATTGAGTTATCGTGTTGACACATGCGTTCGGTTAGACTGATTGAACTCAAATTACCTCTATAAAATTTAAGAAAACAACAAAAAGGAACAAATAAAATTAAAACTATAAAAACCATGGCGACTTTGTGTTTGCACACCGCTGTCAATGGCGGATGGCGATTGCACAACTCAGTCATCGATGGTCTCCCACTAAATTATTATGGTGCCGCTTCCTGTTGAATTCGAATTGATACAGTACCCTGTGTCCTGTGACATTAAAAGAGATGGAGAACAAAGACTTGCACGCATACTCATGCAGTTAGCGTCAACCCGTCAAGGGCGCGCGTCAACCATGCATAGAACGAGGAACTTCCGACCGGTTTCGTTGCAATGCGGGTGTAATTAAGTTCGCATCAAGTTCAACTGAATACTCTTTTAAAAGTTAGATTAGTTTTTATCTGAAGATAATGGGAGCTGTTGTCATCAGTCTGGACATACACATCCCAAAAGTAAATAAAATAAGTAAAAACAACAAGAAGAATCATATCTACTACTAATACGTACCCATATTCCAGCGCTTCCTAAAATACCTCTCTGGATGGGTGGCAAAACTTTTATCTCGCGGCGCCAGACTTACCCTCATCTCCTCTACTCTAGACGCCCTCGCCACTCACTTCATGTCTGTTTTTAGACTCCCCAAGAAGATCCTTAAAAAGTTAGATGCCATCCGCCGGTCCTTCTTCTGGGCCGCCGAGGAGTCCTGCTCCGGAGCAAAATGTCTAGTCGCCTGGAATAATGTTTGCAAACTCAAACCGGCTGGGGGTCTTGGTATAAAAAATCTCGCTCCCCAAAACAACTGCCTCCTTATGAAATTCGCCTCCAAGCTCCTCCAAAAACCAGACCTTCCCTGGGTAAACTGGTTCCTACAACACTACTCTCTAGACTTCGCCAATAAGCCTCAAAACACCCCCTACCTATGGAAACTCGTAAACCAACAACTATGCCACCTTCGCAAAATTTCCTTCGTTCTCACCAACAATGGCACGTCAACCTTCTTCTGGCTGGACACTTGGCTCCTGTCAACTCCACTTGCGGAAACCTACCCACACATCTTCTCGCACTCCACTTGCCCCTCTGTCCTGGTATCTCATGTCATGCATAATGGTTTACTCGCTACTCTTCGGAACCGCCTAACTAATGTTGCTGCTGCCGAGCTTGCGTCTGTTTTGTCCTTGTTGCAGGATGTTACCATTTGCGATGCGCCTGATGACAGGTTCCTCATCCATGGTTCCTCGTTCACCTCGAGGTGCGCCTACTCACTGCTCTCCTCCGACCCTGAGCTCGACTTCAACGCTGGGTACATCTGGGGTTCCAAGGCACCTATCAAGGTCAAGATCTTCGGTTGGCTCCTCTATCGTAACAGGCTAAGCACGATGGCGAACTTACAGCGCAAGACCATCACTACTGGCTCGTCTTGCCCTCGTTGCAGCGTTGCTCTCGAGGATGCGACTCACCTCGCCCTACTCTGCCCATGGGCCGCTCAGGTCTGGTCACGCTTGGGCTTCCAGGTCCCTCTCGCCGTCGACCTCATCTGGGATACTACGACTCCGATCGGCCTCGACATCAACATTTGGCCTACAGTCGCCCTCTCCATCCTCTGGAAGCTGTGGGACTCTAGGAATGCTTGTGTTTTCCGTAACGAGATGCACTCCACCCTAGATACGGTTAGGAACATCATCTCAGATTTTACGCTTTGGGCCTTCAGATTCAAGGACCCGGTTAGTAGGGAGGCTGCCATGTCTTGGCGCCTGTACCTCTCCTCTCGATGTAACCAGTAATGTAACGACAACTGCCTCCGGGCCTTTGAGTAATATATTCAGGTGGGGACCCTCTCCCCCCCGGTGATTGTTCAAAAAAATAATACGTACCCATATTCCCAATCCCCAAGCGAGTGGGTTTAAGTAACCATATTCACAAGGAAAATTAACGTAACCCTGAAAGATAGCTGCTATACTAGCATTTATTGATCTCGTCAGTGAGTGACAGCTCGAAGTTAATCACTTTCGTGCGTGGTACACCTCGCGCGGAAAGCAAAGCAGAACGATGCGGCGATTGCCGTGCGATTGAATCAACGGATCCACCCGCATGAGCTCGCTGCAAAACTTCGTCGTCTTCCCGGCTGCACCACTGCCTCCACTTGTTAATTGGCCCGATCCACGTCAGCCATCTTATCCAGACGGACTAGCTCCATCTGGCCGTCCGTCGGGCTATGCCAGTGTGCCGACTGTCGATCGAGAAAAGGCAGCGGCAGTGCACGCTGCGCTTTTAGAGCAACTCCAACGCGCCGACCCATTTCGTCCGTGCATGTTCGTTTGGATCGAAACGGATAGAAAAGTCGGCCCAACGCGCCGACCCAAACAGACGCGTGTCTGCTTTTTGTCTGCCGGACGACCCATTCCCGGTCCAAATTTGGGCCTCATTTGCGTTGGCGCGGACACAAGGCGGACGCACGCGGCGCCCGCCTACTCTTCCCCCTGGCCCGCCAGTCGGCGGCACAGCAACCCCCATTTCCCCCCTTTTTCCAAAAAACCCCGCCCGCTCGCGCTCCCTGCCGATCGCCATGGACGACGACGCGCCGATCCTCGACGCCGCCGTCGGCCTCGCCTCCCTCGCCTCCGGCCACACGTCCGTCGTCTCGGCCAAAGGCAAGCCCCGCGCCACCAGCAAGACGGCGGCGGCACCCAAGAAGAAGCCGTTGACGGCCGAGCAGCGGGCCGTGCAGTCAACCAAGAGGAAGGACCGGAGGCACGCGAAGGACCGCAATCTCGAAGCCGCGCCCGTCGCCGCCCTAGCCGCCACCGCACAGAAGAGGAAAACAATGCAAGAGTCGTCGCGGCAACGGGGCAGGCTCTCCTCTTCCTAGGGTTAAACCCAGGCCAGCACGGGCTCGTCAGTGCCGCCGTGGCCGCGGCCAGCACGGGCTCGTCGGCCTTTCCTCGTGCGGCAATGCCGGAGTCGCCGCGCACGTCTGCCACACCGCCGATTCCCGGCTTCCATTCCTGATTCTCCGGCAAGCCTCCTGATTCTCCGGCGAGCATTCGCCGGAGGTGAGCGTGATGGCGCCGACCACGCCCGCGGCCATGGCCATCGACCTCAACGCCACACCTGTGGCCGGTGGATCATCATCGGGGGGCCAGCGGAAACGCCCGCGGGAGATCCCAGTCGACAAGCATCCCGAGGCCCGCAACCTGTTCGACATAATGCCAGCCGCCACGGATGACGAGACGGCGAACCGTTTCATCATCGAGAACATCATCTTCGAAGGTGGTGCGGCTGCCGCTGCCGCTGCCTTCGCAGGCGGTGTGGGCGCGACACCCTTCGATCCCGACGAGACCCAAAGCCAAGACAGCCAAGCCCCCTTCATGGCCGACTCCTTTGATCAAGGCCATGGTGGCATGGCCGACCCCTTGATGCAAGACCAAGTCGGCATGGGCAGCACCCTCCCGCTCGACCACGAATTCCCGGAGGACTACGACCTCGAGGAAGAAGATGAGATGGACATCAACGGGGAGCCGTTGTTCGAAGACGAGCTCTCCGCCCAAGCCGGTGCAAAAAAGAAGCGCAAAAGCAAGCGGACGAAGAGGTACACGCAGCCGGAGGACAAGCTCCTTTGTGAGTGTTGGAGGGACATTGGACAAGACCCCAAGGTCGGCGTCGAGCAAAAGGCATCAACCTTTTGGCTGCGTGTCCATCGCGAATTTCATGAACGCAAGAAGTTCGCGCCGTACCAAATGGAGAGCAGGCGCGGGTGGGTGTCCCTCTCGAAGCGATGGAGGGTGATACAACAAGAGTGCAACAAGTTTTGTGCCACCCTTGAGAGCATCGAGGGACGTCCTGTGAGCGGCCTCGGCATCAAAGATATGGTATACATGTGTCCCTCTTCTTTTCCGTGGTGCTTGCATGTCCATTTGCCAATATACTTCCATGTCCATTTGCCCATATGTGTGCATGTTATTCATTTGTAGGCATTCCAAGCTTTGGAGGCATTCAAGGCCCAACATGATGGCAAGTCCTTCAACCTCACCCATTGTTGGATGGTCATCAACGGGCTCGAGAAGTTCAAGGCACAATATGCCGCCCTCAAGGCGCGTGGAGGGAAGGAAGCCGTCGAGGACGATGGTGAGGGAGAGAAGCCGCGACCGCGGAGGAAGACCAACTCCAAGAAAGAGGACAAGCGCGATGCGGCGTCGATTGCTTTGCATGCCACTTTGGAAGGCATGATGACCAAGAAGGACACAAGGGAGGAGAAGCGCCGGCAAGACAAGGAAGAGCAAATGAATGCCTTCATGGAGATCCAAAGGAAGAGGCTTGAGATCGATACGGAGAAGCAAGCGAAGATGCTCGAGATGGAGGCCACCAATGCCAAGACCGAGGCAAAAGAAGTGGCGCTCACTAGCATGATGACGGGGGTGGAGATCATGAAGGTGAACTTGAGCGCGGTGTCCCCGAGGAAGAGGCCATGGTTCGAGAAGATGCGGGCTGACATGCTCAAGTTCGATGACGGGTGATCTATGGCGGAGAGCGCCATCCTTTTTTTTATGCCAACAAGTGTGCTGGCATGACCACGTCCGAGAAGGCGTGGTTGAAGTCCTGCTCCTTTTTTGTGCGCTGGCATGTGTGCCGGCCGCTGGCAAGCTGCCAGTATGAACTGTGTCCTGGTTTTTTGTAGGCTGGCATGGCGTCGGCATGAACTTTGCGCGATGGCATGGCCGCTGGCATGATCTATGGCAGCGGGTCTTTTTTAAAATTATGTGCGGACATGAAATGGGTCTGCGTGTTGGGCACACGGCCGACCCAAACACAAGAGGAGGCGTACGACGAGCGGGCGGCCGACCCAAACGGACAAAGCACGCGTTCGTTTGGGTCGACGCGTTGGAGTTGCTCTTATTCTCGTGTGGAGAAGCGAAGCGCCAAGGTGCTCTGCTCCGCGCTGGTTGCGTCGTTGCCTGTATAAAGAAAATAAAGATACTACGTAGATGAGATACCACATAGGGCCCAGACGAGGGAGGGTCCTACGTAAGTAAACGGACCTACTGCTAAATGAAAGAAGCATCAAAAGACTGAGTGACCTGGCCTCGTCGTTTGGCTTTAGGTTCGGGTTCTACCGCGCTCTGCCATGCTGGTAAAGACCCACCCCTTGTTTAAGTCAGAATGAGTCCCCGAGACATTGGCTTCCGCCAACAGTGAACTATTAAGGATCGCATCCCGCGCATATTCTACATTATAGCCTGCAACTAATTCAGCTTCCGTTTCTGGGAGATCAGACGGAGCTCGATTAGTTTCTGCTAGACGAGGAATAAGGAACATAACCAATACGGGGAACAAGGGAATACCGGACCATATCTGCTTTTGCGCCATGACAATCTCACTCGAATTACAGGGACCTACACATATTAGTACAGTATACCGGGGTCCCCGGCCAGAACCACACGTGCAAGTTTCCCTGCATGTGGCTCGTTCCTTTTTTGTGGAACGCGTTTGAAGGCGGATTCCTTTAAGAAAAGAGGCCTTGTGGTACCTAATATTTCATGGGTAAAAACAAGGCTTCGATAGGTAGGGTCTCGAAGAGGCCTCCCTCGTTCTTGCTCGTAAAATAAGTGTCTCCTTGGGTTTTTCTTTTTTTTCGGCTTCCTTAATTTTAGGAAATCAAGCTGTTCGACCACAGATAGGATAGGTCACTCGGGAAAACCCACCGTTTCCTGTGCTTTTTTGAGCAAGGAAATATTGCTGATTTTAGGAAAAGTGCCTTGGTGCAAAGCTAGGGTCAACATAAAGTTTCCGACGTTAGGAGGAATTCCCCTTAATACCAAGATTGGATTTCCATGGTATGCATGTTTGGGTGAACATGACCCAGGCGCGGAGGCCTGATTTCATAGTAAAATGCGTGAAAAAAAGGGACTTTGGGTAGGCGCGTGAAGGATCATACGTCAGGTCTCCTAAATCGGGCAAATAGGCTTCCTTCTTGGAGTGAAATAGCCTTTTCCTTTGATCACTCATCAGTGAACAGTAGTTCATAATGCTGGTCTTATTCCAGGTTTTGAATAATCTAGCAATTAAGAACAAGGTCGACGAGGAGTGACCGAACACTTGAGGGAACGAACGAGGAAGACCGATCCTAAATAAATAGAGTTTCCGACGTTAGGAGGAATTCCCTTTAATAGCAAAGCATGATTTCAAAGGATCGGTACCTTTGGAATGGGTACCTTGCTGATTGATGTGTCTCGCGTGCACTTGGCAGGTAGAGGCAGGTGAAAAGTAAAGAGTATGGAGGGCGGATGACCGCTGTGGACGTGCGGTGGTTTCCGATAATCAATAGCGGGATGCAAAATTTCTTTCCACCGCGTGATCTTTCGTCACAAGGAGAACCTTTTTGCGTGAAACGGGCCGGCATCGAGGCTGTGCGCGCGCTGGATCGGGCCGAACAACTGGTGATGTGGTCGTCCATACTCGCCGAATAGACGCCCCTATGTCTCGCTTACAGTGAGACGAAGAGAACCCTTGAGTCAAGGGCGAGATGGTGCGCTAGAGGCCACAACCTCGTTTTTTTTCACATTTTTTGATTTCTTTTTTTACACTTTCAAAAATTCTAAACATATATATATATATATATATATATTAAAAAAATATACTTTACATAATATTTTGAAAATGTTAATTATGCATTTAAAAAATGTTAAAGGTGCATATAGAAAAGGTTGACCATGTGTACGAAAAATGTAAAGAAAAAATATACAATGTGTGTGAAAAAACTTGATCATGTATTTAAAAAATATTAATCGAGCATTTAAAATAAATGTTAAACAAGTATTTCAATTTTTTTAATCAAGCATTGGAAAAATGTTAGATGTGTATAGAAAAAATGTTAACCATGTATTAAAAAAATGTTAATGTTCCATTTAAAAAACCGTTGATCAATCATTTAAAAAATATTAAATGTGTATAGAAAAAATGTTGACCATGTATTAAAAAAATGTTAATCTCGCATTTAAAAAAATGTGACCAATCATTTAAAAAATGCTGACCATGTACTAAAAAATGTTAATCTTGTAATTTAAAAATATAAATCAAGCATTTGAATTTTTTTGCTAAATGTGTATAGAATTTTTTGAGCATGTATTAATAAAATGTTAAAGTTGTATTTGAAAAATATTAAAGGTGTATTAGAAAAATGCATCAGATATATGCCAAAAATGTACAATGTGTACAGAAAAAAAGTAGACATAAAAATTATAAGATTTCAAAAAATGTTAATTGTGATTTAAAAATGTAAAACATGTATATAAAAAATATTTCTGATGTATATGGAAAATATCGATGTGTACTAAAAACCGAGAAACCCCGAAAAAGAAAAGAAAACAAAGAAACAAGAAAAACCAATGAAAACCGAGAAAGGAACAAAAATTAGAAGAAAAGAAAAAATCCAGTGATAACGAGCAAAAAACGAAGAAACCCGACGAAAAACCAATGGAACTCGTGAAAAAACAAAGAAAACAGATAAGAACCATGAAAAATGAAGAAAAATGATGAAATAATAAAGAAAAGAAAAAACCAATAAAAAACAAATAGAGAAATGAAGAAAACGGTGAAAAACATAGAAAACAAAAAAAATACCAAGGAAAATCGGCGAAGAAACAAATGAACCAAGAAAGAAACGAAAAAAACAAAGAAACGATCGAAGCAAAAAAACAGCGAAGTGATCACGACTAAAACGTTCGAACTAGCGAAGCGTTTGCTTGCAAAAAAACATATAAACGGGCCGGCCTAGTCTCGCGTGAGAGAGCTATTTCCTTCGGGTGAGAGTAGATTCGATCTCGCGTAAAGCAACCTTGTGCAGATTGTTTGGTAGTCTGCATCCCTTTGCACCTGTGACCCAGTTGAGCCTGTTTGAGGGTATGCAGGCTCTGAGCCACCTTCTGCAGATTGTTTGGTAGCCGGCATTGCACCAGTGACCAATTGAATGCGTGACGTTTGGTTGCTCGCATTTGTGATTTAGGGGCGAGCACATGCAAATCATAGCTATTTGGCTGTGTGCGCATCTGCTGATGTGCTCACCCCTTTGAATGGTAGTGTGCTTACCACACCACTACACAACGGCACAATACACCGCAGCAATAACAGAAAATACACATGAAATTCAAAAATTAGCAGCAACAACACAACAAGAAATTCAGAACTAGCAGGACTAATCTCGACGTTAACATAATAGCAGGAGTTTTAAAGCCAACAGGGGCATCCCATGCCCCTGCACAAACTCAGGGCGGTGTTCCCCTGACCAAAATGCACAGTTTTAAGCACCGATCACAATTTAAACCCTAAACTTGTTCAAACAAATACTAGACGGACAACAGGAATTCAGAGACCGAAGTCAAACGGGTCTTGGCAGACGAACTTGTTGCATCTGTATGTCGCGATGGTGGAGGTCCTGCCACTGTAGATCTGCACTGTGAACCCAAGGTTGAAGATCTTGAAGACAAAGAGGTCGCCGAGCACGATCTTGTGCTTGTGACAGAAGTAGTCCCAACCCCTGCCGAGCACGATCTGGTCCCGAAAGCTCTCCACCCACACCTAGTAGTCGCATGTCTTGTTGGCGGAAAGCTTCACCACACGAGCTAGAGGCACGTAGATCCATCTCTTTACTAGTGGTTGGAAAGGCTTGGGGATGACCAGCATGGCGATGTCCTCGGCATCGGCGATCGGTATGTAGAACGATGAGCCTGCAGGTGGGCAGGCTCAAGGCCTATCTTTGGACGTCGCCCCATCGACGACATGGGCTTGGACATCTCCAGGATCCTCCTCAGCACCTTCTCCCAATTATACCACTTATTGTGAGGGACCCAGTCCTCACTGTCCTCCGCACCTTGGACCACATGTAGAGCTCACCCAACTCGATCCCAATCAGTATTTATGATCTTGCCAGTTATACAAAGACAATAGTTAGTAGTTGGATTGAATATATCAAAGTCCAATGTAATTGGGCATGATCTGATCATGCCAATTGCCCCCAATGGCAGGGGCATGACCAGTGCATTGGTCAAGCCTTATGGCCAATGGCAGTGGCCTTGACCAATGCATTTATGAAGGTCGTTGTCCAGTGACAATGGCCTTGGTCAATGCAATGATCAAGTCCATAACACAATGGTAGTGGCATGATCAGTGATCTTATCGTGCCAACTACGCTCAATGGCAGTGGCCGTGACAACTGCCCCAGTGAATTGATCATGGCAACTGCCCAATGCGGTTGCCTTGATCAGTGCACGATTCCTTTGATATGATCATACTACCATGCAAGTTATACTGCAGTGATCATAGTCATTGGGCATTGCAAATGCCCAATGACAATGTTCATTGCACTTCTAGCTATTCAACTTGATCAGTGGCAAACATCAATGCACTAGTAGCAAACATTCATATTAAACCTATTATTCAATATGATCAGTAGCAAACAATTATATACAACATGCATTCAACTTGTCCTACTAGCGACAAACACTACTAGTAAACCATCATAACGAACTTGCTATATTCATGCTAACCCCTTGCGCTGATCATAGCATGCATGCAAAAAAGTTGCTATTCATGGTAACCCTAGCATGTATTGATGTATGGACCCTAAGGGCATCTCCAAGGCGGACCCGCAAACCGCCAGCATCCGCCCGAACCGCGCTGTCCGGACCGCGGAAGCCATCCAACGCGGGTCTGTATCGGTCCGCGGCGTGGTCTGGACGCGTTTTCTCCCTCAAATTGGAGACAAAGTGGGGGGAAGTTTGCGGGAGTCCGGACACCAGACACGTAGGACTCCGACACCCCCGGCCCACCAAATCCCCCCTCCCGGTCCCATTTCCTTCCACTCCGCCCTATCTCCCCCTTTCTTTGCATCTGCACCCTGCACCTCCGCTGCCGCTGCTGTACCTCTCCAGCCGGATGTCCGCAACCAGCACCGACGCGCCCGCTCGCCTTTACGACGGAGCTATACACCCTGGAGCCGTTTGTACCCAGGTACACTTCGGCCCCCTGTCGACGAGCTCCATGGCGGACACCACGCCCGACAGGTGTTCGGTCAAATGCCATTGAGCTTATTTTCAAACGCTATGTCGTTTTTTAGAGTACGAAGGATGGCGAGCTACTTGACCATGGAGGATGAGTTTTTGTGCGATGCGTGGTTGGCCGTATCCGCGGATTTCGTATGCAGGAGCAAAGGGGAGGCCTTCTGGGAGCAAGTGCATGAAACGTTTCACGCATGAAAGCACATTGCGCCCTACGACATGTACATCATTCAACAACACAACGTGAGGTCGTTGTTGTATCGTTGGTACGGAATTCAGACCAGCGTCACTAAGTTTTGTGACGTGGTTCATCAGCTGGAGGCAAGGTGGCCATTGCACGCGATAGAGGACGAGATCGTAAGTTTTGCTTCCTCTTGCTCAACCTGTCTATTGATTCATTCACTCAATGTTGGTCTACACATTATGTAGCCCGCACGCGCTGTCGTGGTGTACCACAGGACAGAGGAACGACCATTTATGTACTCACACTGTTGGATGAAGCTAAAGTGGGAGTATGTGTGGGATGCCCTGATCCGTTGATGAAAAACTTGTTGGACATCCGGTTAGTCTAGTTGAATTTGAGACATTGTTGTACTAGACTTAATTTGCATGCTATGTATGGATGATTTGTGTTATTTTCTATCCGAACTTTGATGAATATCGGCCGGTTTGAACGAATTTCGTCCGGTTAGTTCGAATTGTTGGCCGGATGTATGTGGGCAGCGTTGGATGGCGGCCTCCCGCATCCGTGTCCGCGGACTGGGTCCCTCCTGTCCGCGGACGGATGCGGGAGAAAATTTGTGAGTTGCCGTTCGAGATGCCCTAATATGTGCTAACAAAGTCAGCAAACTAGCTATGCAACAGAACATTGAAGCAACAATCTACACAACATGGATCATAGATTCGAATAGAATCAATTCGAATCAAATTGAATCGATTGGGAACGCATCCGATTTGATTTGAATCAAATCGAATCAGAAAACCCTAACTGTCGAAGAATGGTTGATTGGACTTACCGGCAGTGGAGGCGGAGCACGTGGACGAACGGATCCCGCCGGTGGTGGTGGCCCGAATCCCGGTGGGTAGGAGAGACCGGCCGACGCGGAGGAGGAACCGGCAAATGTGAGGGATGCCGCCAATGCTGCAGAGCTCCGGGTCACGCGTGGCGTAGAGGTACCGGCCACCGAAGACGAGGCACTGGCCGCTGGCGTAGATGTACCGGCCGCCGCCATCGGCGAACCCTGGTGCAGAGGGACCGAAGAAAACCCCCGAATGGGGGTAAAAATGGCCACCTCGGGCTCGCCGATGCGCCTCCTGCAGAAGCCGCCAACGAAGATGCGCCTCCGGCTGTCATCGCCTGCGATGAACCGTCGGCAGCAGCCGGCGGCTCAATGGCCGCGGATCGCGTCATTTGCCGGAAGCAGAACGGTGACAACGACCGGATTGCGGCCAGAAGATTGTCGCTCGACCGGGTCACGCCGTCGAGCCACCAGTCATGGGTTGACGCGGAACGGAGGAGGGGTGGAGGGGGGAAGGTGAGCTCGAGGGTTGGACATGGAGGAGAAACCTAGAGGTCGGGCGGTGAGAGAGAGTGAAGAGTGTGTGTGAATACGAGAGTGGGCGGTGAGGGGAGATAGCGACGGGAGTTATGAAGCGTCAAGTCGGTCTCCCGCGCTTCCCCATGCGTGCAAGCTGCAGCCACGCATGGCTCGCCCGGGCCTGGCTCGGGAAAAGGGCCGATTCGGCCGTTCCCACTCAGCCTGGCCTAGGACTGCTCTGAGGTTCGTGCAGGCCAGTTGTTGCATGCAGCCCAGCCCACCAAACAGGTCAATTTTACATCCAGCGGGCCTGTATGGGCTGGACGCGAGTAACCAAACGCTTCCTATGATTGCCAACGCCCGGTTCCAATGGAGAAAAAACCCGCAATCGCTAGTACTACCTCAGTCCTGGTTTACTAGTCCGCCTCGTATTCTGTGTCATATTTTGACCATGATTTTAACTAATAAAATATATCTGATACGTAAGAAAAATAATATCATTGTAAACTACATTCAAATACTTATCCAACAATATAAATTTTTATGACATATATTAACATTTTACTAGTCAAATATGTGATCAAACTTTAACTTAAAATACGATGGGGAATATTAAACAAGGACGGAGGTAGTAGTACAGTACAGCGCATTTGCGCCACGTGAACCTCCACGGGCGATCCGCGGCACATGAGCAGGCGATCGCACGCACGGCGCGCCCAATCAGAGGCCCCAACGACCCTGTAAACGAATCTCATGGACCCGGGAAACGAATCTCATCGAATCGGGGCCAAACCGCAGCGAACCGATCAGAGATCACAGGCCCGTGGGACTCGATCGCCAGCCAACAGACCGTAGTAGACCCCGTCCTATATAAGGCTTGGCTCTCGGCGGAAATGGCTAGAAGGTGCCCAGGAAGCATTATTGCAGAGAGAGCTAGCTGTCAGTTGTCCGTGGCGGGCTACGAGGGAGGAGCAGGACGCGCCGCGCTTCGTCGCCGGCCATGGCGTGGTTGCGCGAGAGGGTTGTCGCGCCGGTGCGGCGGGCCTGGCTCGCCGTGGCGCGGCGGGCGCGAAACCGCAGTAAGTTTCTGCAACGAATTATCTCTGAATTAACGTGCGCATCCCTTGGTTCGGTTAGTATGGTTTCTTGATCGAGCGTGCATTAGTTCATCGATCGATCCAAATAAATGGAAGACTGGTAATTACGAAATGATTACAGTTGCTGCACTTTGTATACTATAGTTCTTATAAAATTACAGCAGTAGTAGTATATGTTTTCCCGAAATAAAAGTAGGCAAATGTGTTAGGGGAAGAATAGGTCCATGCATAAATAATGTAAAATCAAGGGCGAGCATTACAATGCTACTGGTACTAAACCTATGCTGCCTTTGCTTCTAACGGCCTATTTGGACACATACATAGTACTAAACCAATGAACATGTTTTTTATGGACTATATATCCAGTGTTTGGAAACTTTGAATTTCTCATCTTATTATTTTTGCTAGCCAAATGTCGTCTTACGAAACTAGGAGCGACGGCATTTTCTACCACATGAAAGCCTGTATTTTCTACTAGGAAACAACAGTAACCATTTTTTGTTGGCAAACCGGGCGCAGGGAGCACAGGAGTGGTGGACCTGCACAGGGACGTGCAAACCTGCGGATACGACGATGTTCAGGTGATGTGGAACATGTTGAGCTCGGAGAAACATGGCCTCGGCCTCAGGCCGGCGCCTGAGAAGCCGCCGCGGCGGCGGGCCTCGTTCTGGAGGGCGTCGTTCTGGAACGTCGGAACATGTGTGGCGCAGTGAGTCCCGCGACTAGAATTCTGGCGCGGATAGCGGCGACACACTGTGCCATCTAATAATCTCCAATAAATACCTGCTGCCACCATGGTGAGATGTACAGAAAATGATGTTCACCTGTAAGATGTTAGATGGGGCTGGGAAGAATTGGTCAGGGGCATCTTGACTTCTGGCTTCTGCTGCTTGTATTGCTTTCCCTGCTTTGTTGTGGAATGACTGAAAGGCGGCAGATCGTGGCTTAATCCGTGTGACGGTACTACAAATTTCAAGCTCTGATCTTGTGTGTTTGTAGAACGTTATAAGCATTACTATAAATTTAAAATCAGAATTAGGCCTCATCTGAATTTGATGTGAGGCAAAGGTTCTGTAACTAAATAGAATAGCAGCTCCAAGATCTGTTTTCCCCGTTTTCTCAAAATAACAGAAAAAGAATTGTAAACACACAAATACTCCCTCCGCTCAGTATTATAAGATGTTCTAACTTTTTTCTGAGTCAGATGTATGTAGACACGTTTTAGTGTGCTTCTTCACTCATTTCAATCTGTATGTAGTCCATATTCCAATATCCAAAACGTCTTATAATAGTGAACGGAGGGAGTATTACACACCATACGGGTAAAGTGCTGTAATATGAGACGAGACAACTCAAAATTGACACCAGACTATTTGTGCAGTTTCAAATCAGCCTCCTATATCAGGGCAAAAAAAATGGTGTAATGCAAAGCGACTGATTATGAATGTACATAAAGTCCCTAAAAATAGACAAAAATTCTCCGTCTCCTTTAAAACACGATGGAGATTTCAACTCCAATGCTGCTCCAGAAAAACGACAGGCTAGTTTGGAATTGTACACAAAAAGGAAAGCAGGAAGTTGGATGAAGAACATTCAGATTATCTTATTGACACTGATGAGACTTCCTGCAGCCAAAGAAAAGTGAACATTAAACAAGCGCAGAATGTCTTTAACAAAAACTATTTTGGTGCAAGCCAAACGCTAATACTGGTTCAAGCCACAAGGCATCTTTTGTTTTGAGTTATAACTACAGCATCTTGTATGAATCAAAAACTCCTGATAGTTTACAAATCAAACTCAGTTCTCACGAACACCATGATAAAAGGTACGCTGTTCATCAAAATTGGAAATATATTACAGATGTGCATATCATTCTTCAGCCGTATTCTCTGCAACAACAAATTATCATTTGAAGGCGCGCTGGCAAAATGACTGTTCTAAGTTCTGTTAGGATAAAATACTTGATATAAGAGATACTCGATTCCATTCTTAAAACCATTTCAGTTACTGCACTAATCATTATTAAAACATGCTTAAGCGTTCGCTATCCAGTCACGAATTATTCTGTAGCAACCGGCCCATCATAATATTTCGTAAATGGAGTTCATTAATTCTAAAAGTAAGCAGGTGAAGTGCATGCAATGATCTAAGCTTAAAGTTCAGAACAGACTACGCTAGGCAATACCACAGAACACTTACATAGCATTCAACCACCAAAAGATCTAGGCACGTTGCATCTGTTGAATCATTTCAGGATCCAACAGTCCACTGCTGTAACTGGATGGCACAGAGGAAATTTCCTGCCTTCCTTGCCACTCTTCACCAGGCCTTAAAGTAATTGGCTTCTCAATACGTGCAGCCCCTACACACAGCATGCACTTGTACTCCTCAGCACCAAAATCTGGCATCGCTTTTGCTTTCCTGTCCCATGGGTTCCAAACAACTGCAATCAAATGAAATATAGCGATGACACATCACAAAAAACAACTCGACCAACCAGGCACTAGCACCTGGTGGCATTGCTTAGAGAAAAACAACCTGACACCAGTCACTGCAAGGTGCAGAATACATTCCGCCTCATGCAGAGTCGAACTCTGGTGGGCGGACACTGGCACACGCCCACAACCGAGCATTTACGACGACAGACCATGGAAGTAAACAAAATCAAATGCCAAAGTAACCACTCATGTTTGCAATAGTATGGAGTATGCTCAATTTAGAAAGAAAAATGAAGCTAACTCACCAACATCAGGAAGTTCCCTTTTCCTCAAAACGAATGTTCTTTTTTTCTCATGGTCAATTGTCACAATCTTGGGTGGGGCACTTAGATATATCCTGTCCACCTTCATAATCAACGTTCAACAAAGTTAGTGCCTTACCACAGTGGCTCCATACTATGAAGCATATACAAAGCTTACTTCAGATTCGAATACAACGGCATCGCCTTGTTCAGTACAACGAATCTTAGATTGCAGGTTATCATGATAGTCCAAGGTATCCAAACCCTCAACCCGTACTTCGCTGGAATGTGAAACACATGCTTCAGAGAACAAAATATTGACTCCTAAAATAGCACCGAAGTAAAGAAAAAAAAGTGTAATAGCCAAGTTGTTCATTCCCAAGTGTATTTATTCTGCAATTGAAATAGTGCCGAAGTATTGAACTCTAAAATGGCTCATTCAACATGACTCAGTATACTACAGAAAATGCTATACAAGGTACAGTCAGTCCTTACCAACCAAATAATTTTAGGAAACACAAATATAAGTTAATACAAACAAACAAAATATTAGGAAATAAAGTAACATTCTAAGGTACCTGATATCAGACATGAAAAGTATGTGTGGTATGCAAAAGTAAATTGGAATGGCTTGCCATCGGAATTCTTATTTTTTATTCGAGATGTGAGGATCAGATCTCCCCTCGGACTAAGAGCAACTTGCAAACGAAGTTCATAGCTGCAATGTATGGATAATCAACATCATCAATTTAACATGGGACCAAGGAATTTAATATTTACTAGACACAAACCTGTGTGGCCAGGTCTTCAAATCTTCTTCTGACTGCTTGAGTATCAAGTCAATATGACAATCAGAAGTGGTATCTGGAAAAGGAGGACTCTCATCAACACTCCAAAGTCGGTTCCTCGCGAATCCATGCTGTTCAAGAACTCCGTGGTTCCCTAACTGCATGATGGTAATGCTCATTTGGGTACTAATACATTGGAAAGCATAACTAGACTACTAACAACAGGAGGACCATACTTGAGGAAAACAAATTTGTATGCCCCCACGAATCGCTTTTGGTGGTTTGAAAGAAGCCTGCAAAGAAAAAAAAGGAAATGCAGGGTGAAGTGTAGGCAAATGATGAATGCAGAAGGCACTCCAGAGAGCAATTGGTCCACAGAATATCCGTTTATCGAAACTAAATATCTGAGTACCTTCCTACTGACAAATAGCTGTTGTTCTCCAGAGTTATTTTTCCAAGAGGTTACTTGACCTCCATATAAGTATACCTGGTAACAAAGAAACCGAGAGGTGTTGAATGCATTTATACAGATAAGTTCAAAAATATCATATAGAGAGACACTGGGATTTTATGCCGTTCAGTTGGATGGGTAATCAAGCAAATGACTAACACGGTATTATCCTTATGGTAGGGAAATTGTTACCGATATTTTTTGTATTGTACATCAATTCCTCGAAAGCATGCCCATAATGAAGACAGAACTGCTTCAAGACTGGCTCAAGGCTCAACTAGATAAGATTATAAACATAGATCTGTATGAAGTTTTACTACTGAGGCACTGAGCTAATACAGCTGTAATTACTTCAGACTAGATCACACTTCAGTTTGTATTGCCAAAGCAAAGAGATGGAAACTGGTTTAATGGAACAACTCAAATAAGTATGATGTACTAGCAATTCTAAATACTACGCAACAGATTTGCCCCCCATTGTGCCGAAGAACGTGGGTTCCTATGTCCAACTGTTAAGAGAGGACGGGAGATAATATTGCAATATTTGCATTAACCTTCATCATCTGGGTTTTCTGAAATACTGAAATAGAAAATAAAAATTAATTGACGAGTTTGGCAGCACAAATGTCGACACTAGGGGCATACCACCAGTGTCACATCGAGGTTTGATAGGACATCAGCCTGATAAATTATTATAGCCAAGCTGTCCAGAACCTTTATAATACACTCCAGAGACAATGCATGCCAATTCTTTTCAGAATAAGTCAGTGCTGGCATCTTGCATGTTCACGAATTAAATAATCCTATTTGCTCGCTGGCGCCACTTAATAAGAACTTTAAAGAATATACTACAATAAAATTTGAAGGATGAGCAGGCCAGGCCATCAGCCATGACCAAGTAATTTTAAGTAAAAATAAAAACAAAAAAGATAGTGAACATTGAACATGCCAAGTACACCAAAAGGATAGTGGCAAGACCAGGTTAAGACACAGCTAAGCGAAGACATCACAGAGCCCACACCGGACCAACCATTTATCCACATAGCTCAACAATCAAATCAACCACTATTAAAAATCAAGGACCGCAGGAAAACAATCATGCGCCCCCACCAATGTCAAGGGCCAAACAAAAAATCGGCATTTGACCGAACTATCTTTATCTCCTACATGGTCACAACTCAGGTACATTTATTCAAAACACCAGTTCCATTAATCCCTAAGTAGACCACAGTTAACAACAAGCACAAACTTGATTACCTATTTATTTTACTGTGACAGTGCAAATGCATTTTTCTTTTCTTGCGATGACTGTGCAGATACACCCGATCAGTCCTGCCCAACTCTTCAACGAACTAAACCTAACCGATTTGTGTGGATCGCGGCGAGACGAATGATCGGATCGAGCAAAAGCTTCGATTTCTACAATGAGCAGCGCGCGAAGGTATCGATCGAGTACCCGAGGTGGCGTGGATTAGGGTTTAAATGGGGGAAGGAGAGGGAAGGGTGACCTCGGCGGAGCTGCCGCAGGCCTCGCGGAGGACGAACTTGTCGAGGCCGGTGGCACGCTCCTTCACGCGCTCCACGGAAGAGGCTCTCTCGGCCATCCAGGGCGGGCCCGTACGGGGAGGATCGCCCGGCGGCGGACGTCACGGCCGTGGTCGCCGACGAGGAAGTGGCGGTTGGGCCCCGGAGAACGCGGCGGAAAATGGAGGGAACACTGAGATTGGAAGAGGGGAAGGGGGGATTATAGGAGGCACTTTCTTGTTTACTAGTTGTTGGGGCGCGCCCGTGGCGCGCCGCCTGAGCGGAAGCTCGGCGGTGCTAGGTGGGTCACGCCCCTTTCTCTTTCCTATTTGTACTAATGTACACAACCATTTTGATTTGCATTTTCTGATTTAGCAACTAACTGATAGTTGTTGCACTGACAATTTATTTTTTTGGTAAGGAGTAGAAATTTAGCATGGAATCATTAATACATAAGCAAAATATGCAGGCATATAAAGGTAGTTCCCATCAAACAAACCACTACAAATATGCTGGCATACAAAGATAGTTCCCCATCAAATAAATGACTACAGTGTGCCGCACTTTCAGCTCCCGGCCTCCTTTGGCCGTTTCTTCAGCACCGCGAGGAGGCCATCTCTTCAACACCGCGCGCCGAGAGAACGATGATGAAGATGCCACGGATTGCTTGGCCTCCTCGTCCGTATCCTCAGCTCCACACGGCAAGGGAAGAAGACAAAGGCACGGACTGCTCGACCTCGCCCGTGTCTCCGACACCGCACCGCGTGCAAGGGTGCGAGGACGACGGCGGCGCCCAGATGGGAGGACTCTAATCACATAACAGCTCACTGGGCAGGATTAAGGTTGTAGTTCATGTGTGTGCTGGAGAGACAAGCAGCCATATGATACATATCTGATCCAGAAGGTGTATCTGCAGTAGGTGCCCAGAAAGCAAGAACTGAAGGTGCCGCCGCCGTCGCAGCTACAAGATTATTTGCAGTCTGCGACACAAACACAAATAAAAATCTAGCCAGCTGAATAATATAATTAGTATTTAACAGCGGTGATAGCAATAGCAACCCATAAATTAAGTGGCTCCAAACTGGCAACCCAACCCATGAATAAAGCGGCGTCTTTCTGAAACGCAATGCCTCAAGTAACATGTATTTAAAAAAGGCTTGTGTTCCATTAGACATGAAAAACCTTGTGATTCTCTAGTCAGACCAACATAACGAGATCGTAAGGAAAAATCAGCACAAGGAAAGGAGAGAAACTTATTTATTTATACCCTAGCCCCAAGGGGTACACCCAGTCGCCCAAGCCCCGGGTACACCCAGTCTTGTTTCAGATGGATCTGTGTTATAACCTGAGATTAAAGTACAGTGATATGGAGGGACGCAAGAGAGACACTCACCCGCGCGATGGTATCCTCGAATTCGGAGGGCTCGAATGCTCAATGCCCTTGTCCTTCTGGATTTTCTTCCTGGCGGTGTACATCTTCATTCTCTTTCGCCAGGCCCTGTGTACAACACACATGAAAAGGACAGATAATCACTTACTGCTGATTGGATTGTGATTGTTAAATGATATAACACTGCATTGAAAATGACAACGCCAACAACTCATGCAAGGATCAGAGATGCCGGTGAAGTACCTGCATATGTTGTTGGGACTGTTCCCTGACCACTGAACAATCAAACAGTTCCTGTCAAACTGATGCTTGCAAATACAGAATGCATTAATAAACTTACGGAATGCTATTGCAAATAATCTTCATTTTTCTGTCATTGGGATGTCACTTGCTAAGACTATCATTCAGCTAGCTTGCATGTTAACAAATTATTTCTATATGGCCTCTTGGTGGTGCGGCGCCTCTTCTTTGCAGCCTCAGCATGAATATCCTGCAACCACACCACAAAGAATTACAAGCCAGAACTTCATATGCCCATACAATTTGTAGTTGCTTAAAAAAAACAAAGCAAGTGAGTACATAGAGTATTGGTTAAAACACATCTAAACAACGATGAAAACTGCCCAAACAATACATCCATTTACAACAGAGCAAAAGGAAAGAAAATTACACATGATTAAGCAGTATATATCATTCATGTTGTGAACAGCAAGCCGACTAACTGACAGTGTGGTAACTAAATCATTCAATCCCTGAGACTGATTAGATGTCACTTTCTTTGGCTGCCACTAGCTATTGGTAAATGAAACTATTAATCAGAAGGAAACATTTAAGCAGCCCAATTACCTACCAGATCATTGTACTTACACTGCCTACTCGGATCACTCTAATAGGAGATAATATTAAGAGTATGAAACATATGCTGAAGTATATGGAGTATATCATTTAAGGGAATTGGCTTGTTACCATGTAGGTTCTTCTGCTGCTTCCTGTCCATGGCCGTCCATGTAAGTGGTTGTGGAAACAGCGCTTGCACTTTGAGTTGGAGAAAAGGAAGACCTGATTTTGGGTACGCGCAAAGAATGTGCAGCACAATTTTAGCAAACTTCTACTTATTTCATTCCATTCACATTAATGATATGGGTACACAAGCTTACTTGAGAGTCCAAACGGATGAATCCGATACCCGTCCCTGGGTATATCTTGGCACCACTGAAACGGCAGAGCTCTGTCCTGTGTAAACACAATTGCAGGTATAACTAAGATTGTAGCAAACAGTTTTGCAAATCTCTAACATTCCCACACAGCATCAAAGAGATGCCTAGCCATTACGGAAACCTATTGGGAATATCAGATTAAGCCATGGGACATGGCTGCTAGCGTTCTGGTCCCTTTGTACCCCGTGGAATCGGGTTTATTAAATATTTATCGGTTTGGTAGAAAAAGGGATTGGCCTATTATAGAGGTAATCATAAATGTCTCATTGAGCAGTTTTGAACTAATTTCTGAAAGCAATCGATTTTCATTTTATGAAATCAAATGTACAATTTGCGTAGTTAAAAGGTATCGAAGTGATGTTTGTATGCATAGTTTCTGCCTATTGTAGTTAGAAAAATATGACTGCCAATTTTGTCAATCATGTATAGTTCCTGCCTGCTTTCCAAACTTTTTCTTGGAAGGAATAACAGTAGGACATGCATGTGTTATTTTCCAAGACTTGTTCGAGATAAGGATCCAATGAGTCCAGAGATAAAACAATATGAGATAAAAGAAGCCACTTACATTTTGTACATTAAAATTGTATCTACGACTACAAACACAACCTAGATGCATCATGCAGGGGAAACTATATCTGCAAAGTAAACATGGTTGCATTTGCATGAAATAGACAGTGATGCGAACAACACATGCCTAGATTCGAAGAAGAACAAGCATCTACTGAAGTTTTTCGTGCAATAGTGACAGCTTCAGAACGACAATATTAACTCATAATTTTGAGCAAGTGACTTAAAAGCGTGGGAAAGTATAAGGGCATCTGACATGTGGATCATGGATGCAATCAGTTATCCCAAAGTCAGCTGTTTATTTTCATTTCATTCAGTTACCTCAAATTGTTGATCGGCCGTCGATAGGAGTATCCCCAGCAGGAGAATTGGTAGGCGTCAGACTCTTTTTATTTTTGAGGCGAAAATGTCGAGCGACGTCAAACTCTTCATGAATCAGCAATGCCAACAAAGCTCACGATTCACGATAGGCAAGTAGGGCCGCATTGGACATGTCCTTAGAAAAAACAAAATTAACTCATTTCAACAACAAAAAAGAAAAACTTGACCGTTTGGTGCTGGTGACATAGCAAAAACAAAATATGATCTCCAGACCTTTTTTTTATATGTATCTCCATACTTTATATTGACCCTATATTGTTCTCAGCAGACAAACTAATCTCAAGGTTTTCAGGAGTAAAACTTGAAACGAACTGAAACCAACAAATCCTAAATCTCAAGAGCCCAGTGCTTTCCAATATTGTTTATACAGCACCATGTTCCCTTGGGGACTCAACACAATACTGAACAAACAAAGACGATATAACCAATATAATTATATAATCAGTCAGCTGAAAACAGATGAATCATCTGCCAACCTAGAATGAGAGGATGGCCTTTCGTAGATAATTATGGACTGCACAATTTATTTGCACGAGCGCGAAGAGTCAACTTGTGCCCAGATTTTGTGTTACTTTTTCTGCTGAAAGTGTCATGCACACATCAAAACAAATTGCGTGGACACATCAAGTACTTTTAAAGCCAAACAATTGGAAAAGAAAGCATGTCTTCAGAGACTCACAAAATTTAGAGCAAGCCTTATAGAGCATATATATAGTGTTCTTGTTTCTAGTTGTGCCTTCAAAATGTCAAACCAAATGGATTGTGCTGCGCTTTACCCTGAAATTGTGTAGCAAGGGAAAGCACAGAAACAAATTAGAAAAAGCAGGGGATGAAGATCTGTTGTACCTCGGGACATGTAGAGACAGCGAGGTTGAGCTCCTACCTAGTGCGTGGCTGATGGCGGATCTCCTCGTTCTCCTGAATGGATGGGGCACCAGAAGCAAGCCAGGAAGAGGGCGACCGAGTCGCACGGCAGCGAGCTAGCCCATCAAACCCTAGGTCAGGGCAAGGGGCGGTGCGGCGTCACGTCGCCTGCAACGGGCCGCCGGAGCAGCGATGGATCTGGTCGAGGATGTGCTTTTCCCGCGGTCGCCGCCCTCACACTCTTCTTCTCCCCAGATCCGACGACGGTGATAGAAGAGAAGAGGATGCTGCGTTCGCGTGCGGTGCGAGAGGTTGCGTGTGCGGGGAGAACGAGAGAGGTGAGGTTGCGTGCGTGCGCTGCGCTCGATGCGGGAGGAAGTTGCCTCGAAATTTCGTGTGGGGGAGAGGTGGAGACGACGTGCGCGTGCGACCCGATGAGGAGCTGCCTTCGTTGGGAAGGAAACAAACTAATCGCTGCATTTATCTCTTGCCTTTTTTTTCTCCTCGTACAGTAAATCGATCGATGTGGCATGGTCGAGAGGCCGGCCAGAGGTTCGCTCTTGGAGAGTGTAATAGGAGGGGTGGAATCGAGCCGGGCAGGCTCGTGGCTCGGGTCGGCTAGGCTCGAAGATAGTCGAGGCTTGGCTTTAGAGATAAAAACTTTGCAAAACTGGGCTCGGGCTCGGCTCACGACCTAATCGCTGCATTCTCTTATAAGCTCCTGTCCTGTCTCATTCGGGTCCATAACAACATCGAACAAGAAAGGATAATGTTTGTTAAAAAGGTCATTATTTTTCTCTTCCCAGTACCGTAGGATATTCTAATCTACACAATGAGCATGGGGTGTGGCTGTCCTTTGCAAGATTAACCAACTCACGGAGTAAGGCGGATTTATACTCATCATGGGCAGCCCCATAGACTACAACCAAACTCCACGTAAATTAGCCCTATTTCGAAGATGGAATTTTATATGAAGCTCTCCAAGCAAAAGGGCTAACAAATCCAACGTGGAAGAATGGATGCCAAGTAAGGTTCAGATGTCCCACCGGAGTAGACAATGTCAGATCTAGTTGAAAACCCGTGGAAGGCCGTCGAGGACATGGACCGCAAATCATGTCTACCTGTCTACAATACCGCAAGAAAATCTAATATGTGCTCACGTACACAATCAATAAAATGTTTATGTTTAGCCAAGTCACTTAGACCTGTGCTATTTTAAAACATGCCTTTCGTCGTGAAACTCGGCATGGTGTAGAAATCTTCTCCTTTTCAGGTGGCTTTCGTTTACTTTTTGAGGATTGGGACTTGGATTTCTGCGTGCTCCGGGATTTCTGTTTTTGTAGTTTGAATGTTGCTACATGGTTTTGTTTTCCCTTTCGTGGGGAGTTTCAGTTTTGTTGTAGTACGACTGTTGTTGAAGTGAAATTCTTAGGCTGGTGAAGCTGTTTTCAATGGAACTTTTGTAGTATATTGTTTCCAAGGTGCAAGCAAATGTAAAATCATGCCCTTTCCTGACTAATTTTGAAAATAAAGATTGTGAAATGCATTGCATTTTTTGAGCTTGAGGCTATATGCAGCATACATATGAACACACTACAGGATAACAAAGGAGAATCTTCAGAAAGTTTAGCCGTGAAAGAGATCAAGTGCTAGATGAGCAAGAGCTGGATTCATGTGAGTAGACTGTAATAACAACTCATCTCCATCTATGTTACAGAATATGATCAGGCATCTTTAAAGGAAGCAACATATACAAATTTGCGGCATCTTAGATTCTGATCCGCATATGCTTGCCTTGGAGGTTAAGCCGAATCGACGAACAAGAGGCAAACGTACCCAAACATGCATTCTAGGAACTGGGTTGACTAGTGTGCAGCAACCAAGGGGCAGGGAGAGGGAGAGACGACGAGAGTGATCATGAGAGCCCCTATTTGGCATTCTATGTGTCAAAATGTTGTGCAAACGCACAAAGTGTCAAAGACTGGGCCGACCTATATGGGCGTTTGGTACTGTAGCGAGTCACAGTGATTTTATTTACTTTGGGTCGCTTTTCTCCAAAAAAAAAAACCGGAATACAAGTAGAAAGTTTTTTATTGATATTAAAGAATATACTAAATTTATAAAAATTGGTCATGGAATTTTTTACAAATGTTCACATTTTTTTAAAGATATTCCCAATTTTTTGGAAGTGTTCTTGAATTCTGAAACTAGTCGTGATTTTTTTTTAAAAATCCCCAAAATTTTATCTATTTAAGTAAAAGTTCTCAAATTTTAAAACTATTATAGAATTATAAAAAATCTTCTCAAAATTATTAACGAAATGAAAAATATTCATGAACTTTAAAATGTCTTCTGAAATTTAAGAAGATCTTTGTGAATTTATAAAAGGTTCAGGACCAGAAACAAGAAAGAGGAAAATAGATATGAAAAAACCCAGAAGAAAAAGACGACAGAAAACCATTAGAGGAAACATAAATAATTAAAAAAAATCGCTCTGAAAACCACCAAAGACCATGTCCCCGAGCACTAAAGTAGGCCGGCCCAGCGGGCGCTCACCTTGTGCGAATAGGCGACATCTTGCCACAAAGAGCGGCAAATAAGATTCACCTGTTGTTCTAAAAAAAAGGTAAGATTCACCTGTGATAATGGCAAAGGCAACTGAAAATCATATTTGGTGCTTAAGGCGTCAGATAGAAGCCAGTTGTCGCAAACTCTTCGTAATGGGCTAGCCCTTCTAATTTCGTTTTTTCCGAAGCTCCTCCTGATTTTGGAAGCTTATAGAAGCTTCTGGGCCCGGTTTTTGGAAGCCTCCGGTTCGGTTTTTTTTTTGCTGTCTTTTTTCTCAGTTTTTGTTTGTTTTTTTATTTCTTTTTGTTTTGTCTTTTTAGTTTTTTTAGTTTTTTAACGCAGGTCTGTTTATTTTTTCCTTTTCTTTTTTATGTTTTTCTTTAAAAACAATTAATGAACATATTTCAAATTCATTTTCGTTTCATATTTCGTGAAATTTTAAAACAACTTTAACTTCTTTCAAAACTCATAAATATTTTCAAATTCATGAACATTGTTTTAAGTCACAAACATTTCTTAAATTTCATGATTTTTGAATTTCCAAACATTATTTAAATTAACGAAGTTTTTTTCATTATGTTGAATTTTTTTAAGTCATGAGTATTTTAAATTCTAAAATATTTCATTAACAATTTTATTTTTTTTAAAAAAAATCAGTAGCTGGTTTTGTCGGTGGACAATACAGCGGCAACTGAAAAATAGAAAAAAAAACGAGCCGAGGGCGAGCGAGCGTGGCGGACGCTAGTTTGGGCCGCAGACACTCACTACGCGTGGGACCTGGCGCTTGAAGCGCCAAATATGCAGCAACGTTTGCTCTATGTCAGCAAATCCTTCTAAAAAAAAGTCAGCAAATAAGACAAAAAGCAAATAATGCAGCAACGGTTGCTTTCTGTCAGCAAATAACACAGATGATATGTACGAGGTCATTTTTAACGTATATGACGCTGGTGTACATGGCTAGGTATCGTGGATTCGTTGTGCATGTTAGAGTAAAACGAGATTGAATGAAAGTGAATGGACGATTAGTCCTGATTTCCATTGATTCTCAAGTATATATACATCTGGAAGAGGTGGGAAGAAGAGGTGTCTGTTCGGAGGCATCCCTCCAGAACAGGTGCCTGTTGGCACTAGAGAGAGAGAGAAGGGACATGACTGTTCGGGGTTGGACACACCCCTTTGCTAATGACTGTTCATTAATTAGACATGTGTTAATTAATCCACTAATTAATTCCTAACACCCCCCTTGTACAACACCGCTCCTTGAATGTTTCATCGTTGAAAGCTTCTTGTATATTGATCTTTCATCTTGAGAAACCTTTCGTATAATCTTGAGAGTCTCCCCCAAAAACCCTGTGGGAAAAATATGAGGAGAATAGAGCAGATACGTTGCTAAAACTCCTTTAAACCCAATGGGAAAAAGAATAAGGAGAAAAAGGTGCAACATATAATGATTATTGTCTCCTTGATAACTCATACGAGAAAACTTTTGAGAAAGGAGAAAACTCATTGGTGAGTTTGGAGAACAATAAATATGCTTTGTACTTTCCTTGAAAAACCCCAGTGGGGAAAAATAGAAAGTATTGCATATGTCGCCTCGTTAAAAACCTTTTATGAGAAACTTCGAGAGAATGCTCATAAGGGAAAAGAGTGCGATTTGATATGCCATTGAAAACTCCTTTAAAACCCAGTGGGAAAAATATAAGGAGAAAATGATATGACATATCATATAATTGTCTCTTTTAACTCAATATGAGAAAATCCATAGAGTTTGGAGGACAATAAATATGTCATGTATACTTTTCTAAAAACCCCGATGGGGAAAACAGAAAGTATGACATATGATCTCATGTTGATATTATCTCATTAAAAATGTTGATGAGAACATGTAAAAGTAAACTCATAAAGGGAAAAAGAGTATAATATGATGCTTTGAACATGAGTAATTCAGGAAGATACTCCCCCTGATACTTGCATATCTTGAAGCCGTCGAATACCAATTCCATGAACATGTTTCTGGAATGTTGAAGTTGGTAGAGACTTCATAAACAAATCAACGAGATTGTCACATGATTTGACTTGCAAGATGAGCAACATAGTGATATTGCTTACTATGTAACCTGTTTGCATCCGGGCAACACAAGCAACATTATCTTTGAGATAATGGTTGGTGGATGTAGCCACTAAGGTCTGTTTCGAAGACTTTCATGGTATGTCTACCACACCTAGTAGGAACACAAAGCTTGTCTATGATCTAACATAGTGGGGAGTTGATCAATTTATCCAATGATATTGGTGTCCAGATTTCTCTGAAAATAAAAACTAGGACAAGATGTTTGATACCTTGGAGATATCGAAAGATATTCTTGAGTCCCAACCAATTGTGTTTGGTGGGTCCAATGACACTTAGGATATGGAACTTTGTGTCCCAATATCGCATTTCCGTCATCTCATGGTTTTATTGGATCCTTCTCTACGTCTAGAGACTGAACGACCATGGTGATTATAGATGAATAAGACTTGTCCATAGTGAATACTCCAATATATTCTGGATATAGACAACATGGTGTAGCATAATGTATGAGTGAAGGTGCTCGAGATTTTACCCAAATCCTTCATCTCAAGTTCCGTCTTTTAGATGATCAAATGCTTCATCATTGCAGGAGTAATCCTTGTATATGACAAGCACGTATGGATAATCATGATTGTAGGAGTACTCCTTGCATCGAAGGGACTCACTACGTCGGTTGTACCAAATTTACCGACAATGATGAGTCGTATGGTGACTTATTGATTTTTTACACAATGTATGTTGCGTTTTGCATTTCGATTCAGAAGTGAGATTCCATCAGGAACCATCTATGTCTGAATTTAGTGATCCACATGGATATGTAATCACTACATCTATCAACTGCATAGATAGATGATTTTGTACCACCAATGATATAAGTTATCGGAATGAGATTTCACCTCTGGAGAATAGTTGGGTATCTGCGTGAACCCTTGTGCTACAATACTTGCTCTATGTTTCACCACCTCGTTGTTCTCAATTCTGTTTCCAGAAGAAAACTGGTGTAGGTATTGCTTATGTGAATACCTTCCCTTTATTGAGCAAGATTATTTCTACCTAGATTATACCCTTTGCTCAAGTTCAGTCCGAGTGTTGTTCACACTTTGCCATGGCCATGGTCTTTGGATCTGAATCATTTGAAAGGTTATTTGCAATCTAGTTGAGAAAATGTATGTCGACAGTTGTAGACTTCTGGTTAGATGTTTCTCCAGAATCTATATGTGAGTATATAGTTGATGGAAATATCGTTACCCATGGTGACTGTTCATGATTTCCAATGCGGTTGAGTCGGGTATTCCGGTGTCCCACTCATTGTGTGCACTATGAGTTGAGTTGGTGGAGGTTGCCCATCCACTGAGTGTATACTACCCATTAGGTGTCTACCAACGTGAAGTTGACTTGCATTTACTGATTCAGAGGCCTCAATATCCTTGCTTGCGGGAAGCCTAATCCCGATGTACTATTGCCATACTTCTCCCCTTGTTGCTGTGAACGGGGAGTTCAGTGGTTTTTGTTGGTACCTCCACTCTTCCAGGCGTATTTTTGCAGGATTGTAGGATTGTGTGACACCTTTATAGTCAGTAAATGAATTTGGCAGGTTATTTGCAGTATGTTGCAAATCTTTGAACGTGTGGTTCAGATCTTTGAGTACGTGGACTTGAGGCAGAAATGTGTTGAGCATTCCACTAATTTCCTGGCATTCTTTATGGTACTTGAAATCTCCCCCTAATGCCTGGAAATGTTCCTCATTGAATCAACATACTAGGCATAAATAACTGCCCATGTGAGGGGCTTAAGGTATTGACGGAAATACAGTTATTCCTCACATAGATCCCAAATATATGTTGAGGGGCCAATGATGTATGTCGGGGTGGTGATATCGGTATGCAACCGAATTACCGCAGATGGGAAATACTTGGTAGATTTCCACGTATCAAAGATAGTGGGGAACAATGTTATGCAGTTTGGTCATGAGCGTGTAAAACTTCATGACTCCAACGTAAAGTTGGTAAGTTGCAATTCCAAGTGAAAACAATGCAATGAGCTTAATTCTTTGGATAAAGGATTCTACCAAACTATTTTGAGTCTAGACATATTGGACAAAGTGCTAAACTTCAATCCTAGGGCCATAGTGAAGGCACACAAGGAGAATTCTGCAATGTTGTCTATTCGATTTGCTTGAAGTCAATGGTCAGGATAACATGCCAATGGTTTTCGTGTGGATAAAGGCACACTTGAGACCATCGTGTAGATGTGTCTTTTAAACCATGAAATACCTGAATAGTCTAGTCAATGGATGGGAAGAGCCACTTACCTCGACTTGATGCATTCAAGGAGTTTGAGTGGTCCAGCGTAGACTTTAAGGTGCGCGAGCCTTAAAATTAGCTTCCCTGTGTCACATGTACTGCACATAAAATCCAAATATTGTTAGAGTTTGGCATCATTTTAATCATAACCAATGGAATTGATGATAGATTCTGTTTCAACCCAATGTCGAGACGACCAAGGCGAGTATGCCAAGTTTTTCATACAAAAGACATTCTGGAAAACTATCTTGTACGCAACATGTGCTACGGGTTTTGTAGTATGTGTAGTACAATCAAGACGATAAGGAGATAATGTGTTTGTCATATCCGTATATGGTGAAGAGAAAATATTCCTCTTTGTTGTCATCATAAGTTTCGCTATGGAAACTATTAATTTTGACGGATATCTCCATAGTTCAGTAGGGTACGAGTTGAACCAAGACACAATTAAGCATCCTTGATTGCACTCGAGTACTCATAGGGATAGTAATATGACCCGTGTTGAGTCAACAATCACCTTTTTAAAATGTCTCATTTCTCTTAGTAAGAGTGGAAACATTTTACTTCCCTAAATATGGAGTTTGTGGTGCATATGTCCACAAGGCACATATCCTTTCATCAGATTGACCCCGTAGAAATCTGTATATATACTTGAAAATTCTCAGTATGAAAATCTCTATTGTATATATAGAATATATACAATTGTATTTGTACCAAAGTGCTGATACAATATATTGTGATATACAATATATGATGACAACAATATTTTTGTTCTTATTACAACATCAGAAATGGACATAATTTATATTGACCACTGAGGAGATTGAGAGACTAGACGAAGTCTTCAAACATATTAGTTGAGTCGTATTCAACCATCATGTTCTCCATGCCCATAGGGTCCCGTCACCGCTGGTGATGTCGGATTGAAGTTTGAAGTGAGCTTCAAACCTTTGCCCTTGAGGTCCTTTGCGTCCTAAGGATTGCTGATATAGAATTACCAAATGCTAAGATCTGGATCGATATAGTGCCTTACGATGTATAAGCTAACATATTTTTTTCTGTTAGCGGTGTGCCTCCGACTGGAGGTGAATACACGAGTCTTGGATTGCACACATTATCCCACGAGACACAAGAGTGGTCATGATGTCCATGGCCCAGGTGGGGCAGTGGTGGCCATTGAGGGCGAATGCCTCAAATTCTCTACCCATCGGTTATCAGAGATAATTAATTTACGATTAGTAAATTAAAGACCATTACGACATGTTATAGGAATTGCTAAATTAGCAAATATATTGAACATGACATAAGTTTCAAATGATATGTCTGAAATAATTATTTATAGAATATAAATATAATACGGAAAGACCGAACCGATGTACGTCGCTGCGGGTGCGTCGAAGGCCGTCGACGTCCGTCTCCAGGACTGTCGTGACTTCGAGTCCGGCCCCGCCGGAGGAAGAAGCTTCGACGGGGAGAGCAGCGTCTCGTCGGCTGCCGCTCATCAAACGTCCATGATTCTGTTGTTGTGGAAGGCCGCTGATGCACTTCGTGTCTTTCTGATCGATTTCTTCAACGGATGCATGCACATATGCATGCAGCATGCTCGTCTTTGCCGTAGACGACCTGATGCGCCGCCGCTGCCGGTTGCCGATGCTATGCGCTGTTATCCGCCGGTCTAGTTTGTGCGCGGAAGGCTTTGTCCTTGGGAGTTGTGCTGTCTTCGCTGGGATCCTGTCGCGTGCCATGAACCAGAGAAAATAGCCTCACGCGTCCGCTGTGCCGCCGCCGATAAACTATTTCTCCCAAATCTTGCATGGAGTATCCTTCGGTGTCTCCGTGTCCACATGCTCGGTCGCGATCTTCTCATGCGCTTCCACGGCGTGGCCGCGTTCGTAGTATTCCCATGGGCCATGGCCTATCTCTCTCTGATGAAGAGCAACGTGACTGATAACGTGTTAGAGTAAAACGAGATTGAATGAAAGTGAATGGACGATTAGTCCTGATTTCTATTGATTCTCAAGTATATATACATCTGGAAGAGGTGGGAAGAAGAGGTGTCTGTTCGAAAGCATCCCTCCAGAACAGGTGCTTGTTGGCACTAGAGAGAGAGAAGGGAGAGAGAGAAGGGACATGACTGTTCGGGGTTGGACACACCCCTTTGCTAATGACTGTTCGTTAATTAGACATGTGCTAATTAATCCACTAATTAATTCCTAACAGTGGAGTGGAAGAGAGGCCCCAAAGTCACTCCGCGAAGCAGGTTTTCGCCCCGTTTTATATATAAAACAACAACAAAATAAAATACACGGTCGAACAATACAAAATGATGAGGTAGCTCTTATACAACACCGATCGTAAGATAACCGAGTCACACAGGACGCACGTGACTACGCTACTAAAAGAGGGCACATGAAGAGCTGAATACAAAACCATGCTATGCCCTATCCCACCTAAGCTTCACGACAACACCCCAAGAGGGAGAACGGCGCTAAGCGTTGTCGCTGCCGAGTCCAAATGAACAAAGGTTTTCACCCGGAAACCAACCACGAAGAGGAGCACCACGACAATGTCTTGAAGAAGAGAGAGGCGCCCGCGAGCATCGTCATCGTCGGTGACAAAGCGCGAAGCTTTCGCTCGGTAGCTCCCTCGTGCCACCACGAGGCCTCCAGGACAAGCACGACGAGGACCTCCAGATCCGGATCGGGGTGCTGCCACTGCTAGAGACAGAGATCACGCCCGAGGCACCCGCCGCTTCACCTCTTGCTGCCCCCCACGGCCAAGAGGCAAAGCCACCACCGTCGCCATGATGCCCACCGGAGAGCCAACCATGCGGACCGCCAACCGGAGCCGCCGCCCCGGCATCCATGTCCGAAACACAACCACCTGCCTACATCACGGTGCACCCACCACTGCCGGAGAAGTAAAAGGCAGCTCCTTTGACTCCAAGCCCGGCATCAGCCACGAAGTTTAGGTCAACGACTCCACGGTAGGAGGCGCTGACACCTGCGTCTCCAGCCAGTCCCGGTGGACCGAGGGAGACACAACCCTGTGGCTACCGACGGCCATCGCCGAGCACGCTCGCACGCGACCTCCGACACCGATCTGCCTGACAAGGTAACGTAGTCCCAGCCATCACCACCGATCACCGCACCCGCGAGGAGAGGGACCTCAGCCTGCGGGCACCACGTGAGCCAAGCCCAATCTCACCTACCCGGCGCAACCGCATCGGCCCCGCCTCGGGCCCAAACCTAGCCCACCCGAGCGCGAACCCTAGAACAGAACCATCGCCGTCGCGCGTGCGGCAAGCTCGACACCGCGGTCGACACCTGCCCAGCCCCGCGCACCGCCGACTCGGTTCAAGGAGCGGGGAGATCGCCACCGCCACCCTGCTCCGCCAACCAGAGCCCATCCGCCAGATCCGCGAGGCCATGAGCTCGACCGGCCCTCATCACCGCCCCAGCCGCCTGCAGCCGCCCGAGCCAGCCGGAAAAAACCCGTCTGGACCTCAAAGTCGCCATGGACGAGCCCCGCCACACCGCAGCCTCCATCGCGCCGCCCTGCCAAGGCAGAGGCCACCGACCCGCACCACCTGTAGCCCACGCCGCCCACGGGCAGCAGGACGGCAGATCCGGACGGATCCCATGCCGCCGTCGCATCTATGCCCCATGCGCGCCCAACCACCTGAGAAAAGGCCGTGCAGCCGCCGCACCACATGCGAATTCCATGGCGCCGCCGAGCCACCGTCAATTGACGCCGCCACCACCGCACGCGCCGCTGAGCCCTGCACCAGCTCCGCGTGTCCGTCGGCCGACCGTCCCGCGCCAGCCAGGCGCCCCGAGCGGAGACGAAGAAGCGGCCCCGCCGCCGCCGCCGTCGGCCCGGTTTCGCCCGGCGCGAGCGGCTGGAGGGAGAGGGGTGGAGACCGGCGAGGCTAGGGTTCCCCATGCGCTCGCGTGAGCCGCGCAGGGGACGGTCAACCGATGTGTAGAAACTCAAGTGGCCCGACCCCAGATTCACAATGAGCTACGTACCAAATTGACATAAGTACAACTCCATTGTGGTATACTCCTCCCGGCTCATGGTCCTGGCCAAGAACGATGTAACGCAATCGATTGAGGAATTGTGATCATGGATGCCCCGTTGGTTGGACTAGCTCGGTCCAGACTCCATTAGCTGTCCACTATAGCTAGGTTGGTAACTCAGGTATAATTATCGTCCTTTAAAGCTCGAGGGACCGAGATTTGTGCAGAATCTCGAGCCGACGAATCAGAGATGACCAGGCCCATCTGGACACACGTACGCCAAGCTACGACACTGCGCGTGCGAAGAATATACTTACCGATCGAAGAAGAAAGACGTTAGACACAGCGCAGCCACTATATCTCGCATTCTACCGAATCGGGCCGGCCCATCCGCGAAAAAGAGAAGGAAAAAGGGAGAACGCAGGGATCGATCCCTGGTCTCCAAGGAGATGGCCGGCGCTGCTAGCCACTCTGCCTGCTTCCCGTTCAAGCCAGTTTTCTCTGGGTTTTTTTCTTCTTCTTTTCGTTTTCTTTTGTTTCTTTTCTTTTTTCTTCTCTGTTTTTTCATTTTTTTTGCATTTGTTTCTTCATTTTTGGGGTCTATTTAGTTTCTTTTTCGATATTCATTTTTTTTTCATTCTACATTTTTTTATATGTCAACAATATTTTTCTAATACATGTTTAACATTTTTTCAATACAAATTTAACATTTTCTAATACATGGGCAATATTTTTTTTATACACATTTTAATTTTTTTTAAATTCTTGATTTAAAATTTTCAAATACAAGATTAACATTTTTTGAATACAGGGTCAACATTTTTTCTATACACACTTTGAAACCTTTTCAAATGCTTGATTAGCATTTTTCAAATACAAGATTAACATTTTCTAATACATGGTCAACATTTTTTCTATGCACATTTAACATTTTTCAAATGCAAGATTAACATTTTCTAATACATGGTCAACATTTTTTCTATGCACATTTAACATTTTTTAAATGCTTGATTAACATTTTTTAAATAAGATATTAATTTTTTAAAATGTAATATTAACATTTTTTGAACAAATGGTCAACATTTTTCTAAACACATTTAACATTTTTCAAATGCTTGATTAAAAAATTTCAAATACTTGTTCAATATTTTTTAAATGCTTGATTAACATTTTTATATACATGATCAAAATTTTCCATCATTTTTTAATACATGGTCAACATTTTTTCTATACACATTTAACATTTTTCAAATGCTTGATTAACATTTTTCAAATACTTGTTCAACATTTTTTCAAATGCTTCATTAACAGTTTTATATACATGATCAAATTTTTTGTATCATTTTTTAATGCATGGTCAACAATTTTTCTATAGACATTTAATATTTTCCAAATGCTTGATTTTTTTTTGAATACATGATCAAATATTTTCATACACATTTTATTTTTTTATACATTTTTGTATACATGATAAACATTTTCTCTCTATACATTTAACATTTTTCAAATACTTGGTCAACATTTTTCAAATGTTTTATGTAGAGTGATTTTTGTAATATATTTATTTTGAATATTTGGAAGCATAAACAAAAGTAAAAAAAAAAAGGAAGTAAAAAACAAAAACAAGAAAACGTGAAAAAACAAAACAAAAAACGAGGTTGTTGTTCCCGTCCGTCTGGGCCGACCCAACTTGCGCTACCTTTCGGCGAGGGTTCCTACAGTCTCATTGAATGCGAGATATAGGGGCGCCCTAGACATAGAGCCTCCTACGTGTGGCCGGGGCCTAAACCGGCTTGGTTGGTTGCCCACTAGCAAGGTTGGGCCTCCATGGCACAAACCTCAAATCACTCTATGCCTGGCTCTGGAGGAATTGTCGAACCAACTGTTTCTAGTCAGCTAGGTTGAAAGGCGATCCATGAGTCTATATTTCAAAGTCCACTTTTCACAAATAATTTTGTTGAGAGGTTCATCTCAGAGCTGGATTGTATCAACGCTATGACGCGTTCTTCGGCAACTAGGGGACTTGCTCGTACCTCACCAGCACCAAGGCATATGGAGTGGAGGCCCCCTCCAACTGGGTATGCAAAGATTAGAGTCGATGGTGGCTTGTCCATCGACAATGGCGTTGGAGCAGCGGCTGCAGTGTGCAGGGATTACACAGGCAAATTCCTGGGATCGTCGGTACTTTGTTCTCCCGGGTGTTTTTGATCCAGCAGTTTTGGAGGCTGTTGCATGCCGCGAAGACCTTTATCTACAAATATTGGTAGTTGTACGTGACAGCAAACCAATTGTTGATGACATTACTGAAGGAACTGAGGAGCTCATGATGCAGTTATTAGAGAGATTATTTAATGTAGATCCAATTTTGATAGTTGTAGTTTTACTTTTGAAGGTCGTGCATCTAACTGTGATGCGCACAACCTTGCCAAATTTTCTCTTTCGCTTGATTGGAGTCGCCATTTGCGGCTTATCACTCCTCATGACCCTATTTGTATCCCTATAAACATTCCAGTGGATCAACAAAGAGTTGGAAACCCCTCAAAAAAAACTTTGCATGTGGTTTGTTATTCTCACTTTACTTAATATTTTTCATCTAATTCGAGATAGCTCTACATGAAAAAGATGCACATCGACATTCTGATTTCATTCATTTCATAGTTTTGTTGACTGTAAACTTTAATTCAGTGTTTATGCTCACAGTAATTTTAGAAAAATGATGTCAAATTCGTCGCACATGCAAGCGAAATCACACCGGGTACCCCTTCGCTCGTGCGACCAAGGGCACTCACGATAGGGTTTCTCTCGCCTCTCGCCGGCACTGCCATCAGTCTATCCTGTATCCTATGGTCCTAGGACCATGGAGACGTGATCGATCCCGGCCCTTGCCAGCAGGAGGGCTCCGTTTTTAGGTGTTTTTTTATAGTTTTGTTAGCGTTTGTGTCCCGCTCAGGAAGACGAGGCGGCGACGGCTCCCTGAAGATGGAATAAGGTTCTCCCCGGCTAGCCCCTGCCCCGATGGTGCTTCTAGCATCGTCGGAGGGCATGTGGAGGTGTATCTCCGGCGAATCTCGCGGGAATCATTCGGATTTTGTCTTCGGTGGATCCGCTTGGATCCAATCTTCGTTCGTGTGTCTACAAGTTCGGTCCTTCCGATCTACGCTTCTCTTCATCGACGGCGGTTGTTTTTCTGGTGTGGTGGTCCTATGTGTCCTTAACACGATGAATTCCAGACCGTCTACTACAACAAGGTTTGCTCGGCTCCAGTGAAGGAGGGGCAATGACAGCGATGCGCCTTCGGCTTGCTCTGCTTCTTGTAGTCGTCATTAGGTGGCCTACGGACCTGAATGTAATTTTTTTACTTCTGATGTTCTTTGTACTACCTTGACAGTTGATGAATAGATCGAAAGTTTTCCCCGCAAAAAAAATCATCGCACACGGTCAACCGTCTGAAATTTCCTTAGAGGAGTAGATTCGTCTCACCATTTTACCCAACTTTCGTGTTATAAGTTTTCTGTCTCGACAGTCGTAAACGAATAGATCTATATCTCCCTAGTGTATTGTACTAACGTGTTCATGTGTGCATGTTATTTTAGACGAATTTTGTCTAATTCCTCACACACGGTTGATCGTTTGAATTTTTTGACCACCAGTTCCATCTCGTCGTTCCACACAACTCTCATGTTGTAATTTTTTATATTTTAATGTGCGTAGAGGAAGTTGTTACAAGTGTGGTGGTGTGAGGTAAGTTCACCATGTGGAAAGGAGGTGAGAGTAATCATCGGTGCACACGTAACAAAACGGCCGGATGTTGCATATGAGGAGCACAATCATGTCAACAAACACGTTGCTTGTGTTTCTGCTCTAATGCAGCCTAGGGATTTATAGTCAACCAAACGCAGTTGTCATATCCCAAAATTTTCAAATTTAGGATTTGAACATAAAAGCATATGCATACCATGATTTCAGTGTATTTTGGTTGTTTTGGAATTTATTTGACTATTTTATAAACCCTAAATTCAATTTGAGATTTATTTAATAGCCATTAAAAGACCTTGCATGAAAATGAATTTTCAAATCATGCATATGGGCTAGAAATATTTTTCCTAAGATCTACATAAGCCCTAGTTTTTGAAACTTTCTGTGTTCAAAGGATTTGGAATGGTATAAATTTGGGCCAATTCAAATGCTGGATTTAAAAAGAAAATAGAAAAATAGAAAACAGAAAAAGGAAAAAGAAAAGGCCAGGCAGCCAGATGCACTACAGCCGAGCAGGCCGGCCCATCTAGCTAGCCCAGCCACGCTCGCGCGGGCGCTTTATAAAAAAAACCAAAGAGAGATTTGTTCAAGTGAGAGCCTGTGAGCTTGTTACTCTTGGAGGCCACCGCCTCCTAGACGGTTTGGTGGTTGTTGTCTCGACGACCTCTTCGTGGAGATTGTGAAGAGGCCGAGTTACTCCTTCTTGGGGATTGTGAAGTGGTCGTGTAACTTGCCATCTAAGGAGTGAAGAATGAAGCTAACCATAGTGGCTGGGAATCACCTTCGTGGTGATATATCAAGGAGAATAGGGTGAGCCTTCGTGATGTTGGTGTGCCTTCGTGGTAACACCCACCCCTCCAGTGGAGACTAGAGTATTAGTGGATACATGAACTTCGAGAACAAATAGGCTCTATCTTGCCCCTCTACTTTAAGAAATTTATACTCGCTATTATTGACATATCTTGTGTTTAATGTGAATTGCTAGCCTGTACCATTCATGTCGTATATTGTGATATTCCTTGTGTAAGTTCGTGCAACTTACTTGTGCTAGCTAGTATCCTCGTTGTGCTCATCTTGTTTAGCTTAAGTTGTTGGTGCACTTAGTTGAGCCTAGTATGTTTAAGATGTGTGCTTGAAAAATATCCGCCTAGTTTATTTCCGAATTAGGATAAATCCAAATCCCTATAAGTTTTTAAAATGCATATTCACCCCCTCTATGTGACAACTTGGCCCTTTTACTGGGATATTTAAAAGACAAATGTGATGTATATATATTTCACATGAGTGTGTAGTATAAATCACAATGGTGTAGAATATGTCGCAACTATAGTTTGATTTACAATGGGATGAAGTATGACATAAGGCTACATCTTATACTTGAAGTATGCATGCGTGACTCCAAATTTACATGTTTGATTGTTATAATGTGGTCTATTGATATTCTGTTGTAATATGGTTACCTGAACCTCACGTGCAATACCTGTGCAACATAATAGTAATACAAGTTGTCTAAATTTATTTGCATGAGTAACACATTGATTTTCTTTTCCATCTTCAACCTCCATCCCTTTATAGCATCTCGTTGGCACTATCCTTACTCTTTGTTAGTTATTATAGTTGAATCTACCATACCTCGGCACCTAACCTGTCACTACATTCTCGCCATTTCACCTTACTCATTCTTCTCGACAACCATTGCCTCTTTATCCACCACTGTCTCCAGTGAACTCTGTCTATCTTGAGGTAATTAAGAAGGAAGAAGATAAGACACACATAAGAAGGAGGAGGAAATAGTTTTTTTCTTCAAAAAGGAGTGCAAAATCCCCCACCTCGGCATTCTCGGATACACACAACCATAAAATACTACTTCAAATGATGCAACCATTAAAGTTGAACAAATTGACTTACAAAAAGAAGGAAAACCTGAGGCCTACCTATTTTAAACTATCCACACAACATCATCTCATCCAACCTACCCAAACCTATATATCGCCGTGGATCATAATCCATCGACATGACATCATGGGATCTTGCAAAGAGCATGTCACTCTATTTCAAACATGTGTCTATCAACTTGAAGCGAAGTTTTGAGCTAACACCTTCAACAAGGAAATAACATACGAAGTAACTATACATTTTACCTCTAGCGACACAGGAAAAGGGTCCCACTGGACATGTGATGAATCGACTAAACATTCTCTAACTAATTAACCATATCTTATATTACTTCATTGCCTAATATGTTTTTGAGCTTTGGTCCATTCCTCCTTTTCTCTACTTCTTTCATCCTCCTTCCCGACGAGATCAACACTTGGGTTGAGAAGGATTGACAATGGGAGGAGGAGAATATTGGCAATGTCAGTAGCAGTAGAGAATGAACATAAACAAAGCTACTAGCATAAATAGTTCGGTTCGATCAACCGTAGAATTAGGGAGCATCTATAAAGGAGTTTCCTGATTTTTTATTTCTATTAGCCGAGTCATCCCAACCCTGGGATGTCCACCCAACTTTCACCCCACCTTTTTTCTCCTTGCCTCTCCTTCTTCTCACCCAACCCTATGCTCCTCCCCTGTCAACCAACAACGCAGGCCTAACCACCGACATCTGCCACCCGAGGCCGCTAGCGCTGTCGTGTTGCCTCACTACACTAGCCTGCCCGAGCAACCCCTCTGTCGTGTTGCCACAGCCCTGACCATCCCTCCATACCCCTCCTTCTTCTCAGCCGCGGGCGGCCCACCGTACACCTACACCCGCACACACACCCGGACCGTCAAGCCACCGCCTCCCCTCCACCCGTGATGTTGCGTCCAACCGCATCATTATTGGATGTGACTCGCTCCTAGCGAGCCCTGGCCGAGAAGCTGCGGCCCCATCTCCTGCTCGCGGCTGTCTCTCCTCTCCCATCCCATCTAAAATCAACCAACAAAAATTTTATTTTTAGATAACCGAGGATTAGCAAATCTGACAAAGTTAACTTAGACGACCGCAAAGACCACATCCAAATGTTCCAAATTGGACAGGAAAATCCCCAACACCTTTTTTTTGAGAAGGGAAAATCCCCAACACCTTAGGGGTTGTTTGGTTTGTGACTAAGATTGCCTTGTTTTTTTGAAGCCCGATTGCTTTGGTTGCCACCGTCAAGTGTCACACCTAAGATTAGGCAAGTTTGACCAACTTTGAGAGGGTGTTTGGTTCAAGCCTTATCTTAGACAAGATGCTTTTTGCCACACCAGGGCCCCACATCACATACACTCAAAAAGTATTGCAAAACTTCCTCAGGCTTAAGGCATCTCCAAAGCCGACCCTCAAACCGTCTGCATACGTCCGGACCGCGCGGTCCGGACGTGTTGTGCCATCCAACGCGAGCCTGTATCGGTTCGCCAACTGGTTCGGAGACAGTTTTTTCGGCAAACCAGAGACAAACTAGGGTGGCTTTGCGGGAGTCCGGACATCAAGCACGTAGGACTCCAACACCCACGGCCCACCCAAAACCCCACCAAAACCCCTCCCGGTCCCCGCGTCTCCATCCTCCCATTTTATCTCCTTCCCTTTCTCTCTCTTGCCTTCGCCGCCGCTCCACCACCCCGGCCGCCCCGGCACACCCATGCCGGCACTCGACGAGTCCCTCACCTCCAATGGTACACCCCGGATCCAAGCCGCTTCTCCTCCGCCGCCGTTCCACACCTCTCCTTCGACCGCCACGCAGGTACCATGAGCTCCTACGGTACTCACCATGCATGCCCGGCAACTGTTCGGTGAAATTCCCTATACTATCAATGGGCATGAGTACAACATGGGTTACTATCTGGTTGACGGTATCTATCCTCCGTGGGCTACCTTTGTCAGAACTATCTCTAAACCAGTTGGTCAAAAAAAGACTCACTTTGCCCAAAGACAAGAAGCAGCTAGAAAGGATGTTGAGAGGGCATTTGGAGTTCTGCAGGCCGTTTTGCAGTTGTTCGTGGACCAGCTAAACAATGGGATGCGGAGACCTTGTGAGAGGTGATGACTTGTTGTGTGATCATGCACAACATGATCGTGGAGGATGAGGGTGACGATGTTGCCGCAAGTCTTGAATTTGAGAACATGGGTGATCTTATGAAACTTTCTGACAATAATCCGGCCACATTTGAAGAGTTTGTTCAAATGCATCAACAAATTCGGCATCGAGCAACTCACGAACAACTGAAGGAATATCTGATTGAGCATCTGTGGGCGGTTAAAGGGGACGACAATGTTTGAGTGCAATATTTGAAATTATTTAATTAGAACTACCACTGTATTTGCACATTTGAACTATTCTAGACTATATATGCGGCTATTTGAGTGTGCGGGCTTTAAAAAAATGGGGCCGGATGTATGCGGGCAGCGTTGGATGACCGCCTGCGGCATCAGTGTCCGCGGACTTGGCCCCCCTGTCCGCGGACAGATGACGGAGCAAATTTGTGGGTTGGCGTTGGAGATGCACTTACCAACTTATGGCTCTAATTTTATTAAACTAAAGTTAGGCAAGCTTGACAAGAAATATGTGGCAAAATGTAGCAATACAAGACCAAGAACCAGACAAGCCCTTTATTGGGCAACCAACTAATTCCAACTGGCTAGAGCTAGCTAGCCCGGTGTAGAGAATAGATGCAACTCACGATATATTCATCGGTGCATATGCACGTACATATATAGGTACAAGAGGTAGTCACGTCCTCAACTATACAAGGAAAGAGGAGGGCAACACCCCCCCGCAGTCGAAGCGTCGCCATGGCCGACGCAAAGGCTGGATCAAAACTCCTCGAAGGACGCTGTAGGTAATCCCTTGGTCATGATGTCCACAGATTGTTGGGAGGTGGGTACGTGTAAAACATGGATGCGACCGAGTGCCACCTATTCCCGAACAAAATGGATGTCAAGCTCAATGTGCTTGGTGCGGCGATGATGAACCGGATTAGCGGAGAGGTAGACGGCGGAGACATTGTCACAGTACACCACGGGGGCCTTGTCGACAGGACACGAAAGCTCATGAAGAAGCTGGCGAAGCCACGAACACTCTGCAACCACATTAGCCACCGCACGATATTCCGCCTCGGCACTGGAGTGAGAGACGGTGGGCTGCCGTTTGGACGACCAAGAGATGAGCGACGGTCCAAGATAGATGCAATAGCCCGAAGTGGAGCGGCGCGTGTCAGGGCAGCCGGCCCAGTCTACATCAGAGTAGGCGATGATGTCCATGGCGGCAGAGGCCTGAAGAGAGAGCCCGAGATCCAGGGTGCCGCGGATGTAGCGAAGAATCCGCTTCACTGACGTCCAGTGAGCATCGCGGGGAGCATGCATATGGAGGCAGATGATACGTCTCCAACGTATCTATAATTTTTGATTGTTCCATGCTGTTATATTATCAATCTTGGATATTTTTATATACATTTACAGCAATTATATATCATTTTTTGGGACTAACCTATTAACTTAGTGCCCAGTGCCAGTTGCTGTTTTCTGCCTGTTTTTGGTTTTACAGAATATCAATACCAAACGAAGTCCAAATGCCACGAATTTTTTTGGAGATTTTTTCTGGACATAACCAACACTAGAAGCTTCGGGAGAAGGCCAGAAGCCCCAGGAGGTGGCCACGAGCCACCAGGGCGCGCCTGGGGGGGGGGGGCAGGCGTGCCCTGGTGCCTCGTGGGCCCACTGTGACGCCCCGAGACCGATGCTCCAGATTCCTTCCATTTATTTTCCGTTGGTGCCATGTGATTCGTTTGCTTGTTGTACTTCGGCATGTCATCATGTGCATTTCATCCGCATGTTTTCATAAAAACTTGCATCCGTTCGTAGTGTTTTTCTCTCTGTTCCTTCCGTTGTCCGTTTCGAGACCCGACACACTCGCACGCGCCCGCGGCACCTCCGAATTATTATTTTATAAGTGGGAATAAAATGTTCTCGGAATGGGTTGAAAGTTGGCGTGCGGTCTCATTATGTTGTAGATAGACCGCGTGCCAAATTTTGTCACATTCGGAGTCCGTTTGATAGCCCAACCGTTAAACTATAGCGGCACTATAGCCGGATAAACGTCGGATGTTTCGGTGTTCCAAAACGTGTTGTCAGGCTGCTCTTCTTCCCTCTCATCTCAGCCAAGCCCATCTACACAGCCCACCAAACCCACCTAGCTACCCCCTCCGTTTTGGGCCGTCCGATCGAGATCAAACGGTCCGAAAACGGACTAAAAACCCCTTCTCTAGCCCCTGTCTATAAATAGCCAGCCTCCCCTTCCATTTTTGGGCGAAACCCTAGCCTTCCACCTCTCTCCTCCTCGAAATCCGCATCCAACCAGCTCCCCGCCGCCACTTGTCGCGCCGCCACCCACCGCGCCGCTAGCAGCCGCCGCCCTCCACCACTCCCGCGCTGCCACGTCGCCTCCTCCCTAGTCGCGCGGCCCTGCGAGCCCATCTGGGAGCCCGCCCGAGCCCATCCGGGCCCGAGCCATCCCGCGTCCCGCCGCCGCTCGCCCGAGCGCCCGCTGCCTCCCGTCGCCCGACCCCGCAACGTCCCGTCGTCGTCGCCCCGCCCGCTGGCCGGAGCCTCGCCGGCGACCCAGGTCGCCGCGCCCTGCCCTCTTCCTTCTCCTCCCGCCGTTTTCCTCTCTCTCCCTCACGTCTCCTCTATCTCTCCTGCAGGAGCTCGACGCCGCCCGTGGAGCTCTGCCGTCGCATCGCGTCGCCGCCCCTGCTCCGGCCACGGATCCGGTGGGATCCGGCCTCCCCGCGACGGATCCGCCCGTTCCCGCCCCGGGTCTGTCGCCTCCGCCGTTCCCCTCGCCTCCTGGCCTCGCCCCGCGCCATGGCCGTCCTCAACCTCTGGCCGGGACGGCGTCATCCCGATCCAGCAGCGGATCCGTCTCGTCCCACCATCCAAACGCTGCACCGCTCCATCCCGCATCGAGCCCTCCCAGTTTCCCCGAGGTCCAGTCCCTGTGATTTTATCAGCATATGTGCATTTTGTGTGGGCCATATCTTTACACCTGTGCATCCTATGATGATGATTTATATATAAAAAATGATCTACTCTTCGTGCTCTACATGATGGTTGCTGTTGCATTCATGTTAGGATTCATCTGCGTGTCATAATCTCTGTTGCAAAAGTGCATCATGCTGTTAACTGCAGAAAACTGTTAATATTTGTCACTTTGTCATTTTTGTGTGATTTAATGCAAATGTCATATGAGCATCTTGTCAACATGTCTTTGGAGCATTTTCATGTCTTCTTGCTGCTAGTATTTATTTCATGCCATGATATGCCTTGATGTGAGTGCCATGAGCTTGTAAACATGCATAGTTAATGTTGCTGTTCTGAGTAAAAGCTGTCTGTGATAAAACTTGCCAACTTTGCTTGATGGTTGCCACTAATCTATAGCTCATATGTATTTGATTCCTTCATGTGATTTGGTCTATGTAATGTCTACTTTGATGCCATGCCTTTGGTTGCCATGTAAAGTTTCTATAGCATGTCTCTTTGTTGCTCTCAAGTTGCTATCATGATAAAACTGTCAACCTGTTAACAGAATGTTCCATTTTGCAAAAATCATAGTAATTAATCTGTTGCTCCTATGTTTATGCCCTTGTTGTATGTTTTGAGCTCCATGCCATGTACTTCCATGATGTGCCATTTGATGCCATGTTATAGCACTGTAGCATGTTGTTTTGATGCTTGCAAAGTGCTATGTTGCTGTTTTGGGCAGATTGCTAATATAATTTGTGTTGGTTGTAATTGTTGAACCGTTGCTCCGTTTTGATCATGTCCTACATGAAACTTGCTTAGAATCATGTGTAGCTTCACATTTTCATGTTGCATCCTTGATTGAGTGTTTGTGGATGATGTTTGCATGCATTTTGCATTATTGCCATGTTAAACTTGTTTAGCTCATATCTTCTAGACCGTAGCTCCGAATTAAATGATCTACATATGTAACTTGACTAGAAAAACGTGTAGATCATCATGGTGCATGTTAACTTGCTGTTTAACCACTTTAACATTGTGTTTAATTCAGATCAGTACCAATTTCGAAATTTGCATATGGGGATTTTCCGAAATTGTTATTTGTGTTTCCGGCCTCATTTAAACTTGCCTAGTTGTATGGGTTGCTTATGATTCATCTCTTGCCATATTTAACAACATTTAATCTTGTCATGCATCATATTCGGGTGTGCATCATGCCATGTTTACGCTTGTGTGTTTACCATGTTGTTTGCTTCTTTCCGGTTGTGCTTCTTCTCGATAGTTCCGGTTCCGTTGCGATTGTGAGGATTCGTTCGACTACGTTGGTTCGTCTTCTTCATGGACTCATTCTTCTTCCGAGCGGGATTTCAGGCAAGATGACCATGACCTTGGATATCTTTACTATCTTTGCTTGCTAGTTGTCTCGTTGCTATCGCTATGTCGCGCTTCCTACCACATATATGTCAGCCTCCCATATGCCATGATACAGCCTCTAACCACCCTTAACCAGCAAACCGTTGTTTGGCTATGTTACCGCTTTTGCTCAGCCCCTTTCTTATAGCGTTGCTAGTTGCAGGTGCAGTTGCAGGTTGTTACATGTTGGGACATGGATATCATGGGATATCACAATATCTCTTATTTAATTAATGCATCTATATACTTGGTTGTGGGTGGAAGGCTCGGCCTTTTGCCTGGTGTTTTGTTCCACTCATGCCGCCCTAGTTTCCGTAATACCGGTGTTATGATCCTTGATTAGCGTTCCTAACATGCTCAGGGGAATGGGACCCTCTTGACAGTTCGCTTTGAATAAAACGCTTCCAGCAAGGCCCAACATTGGTTTTAACATTTGCCAACATAATAATACTGAATTAAATAATTAATTTGCATAGGGAGTTAGCGCTACCCGAGGATTCTTAATTCAACATAATACAGGTGTGCCAGTGCTGATGGTGCTGGTCCAAAACTAGAGCAGCTTGCGGCGCCGCCTGGGGCAACTCGGGAGTTGGTCGCTGTAACCATAGCTCATCCGCTGTGGCCTGAGACGAGATACGCACGGCTACTATCAGGGTGTCGGCACGTCGGGAGGTCTTGCTGGACTTGTTTTACCATTGTCGAAATGTCTTGTGCACCGGGATTTCGAGGATACTTCGGGCTATCTCGAGGTTGAGGTATTTCCACCGCAGCTTGTGTTGGTCTATGATGGACCAGGTTGGAACACCCCTGCAGGGTTAAATCTTACGCGAAGCCGTGCCCGCGGTTATGTGGCGACTTGGATATTTATAACCTCCGGTTGTAGAGAACTTGAAACTAAGTTCAATTAAAATACACCAACTGCGTGCGTAACCGTGATCGTCTCTTTTCGAGGGAGTTCGGGAAGAGAACACGGTGGGGTTATGTTCGACTCGTAAGTAGGTGTTCAGGATCACTTCTTGATCATTATTAGTTCGCGACCGTTATGCGTAGTTACTCTTCTTATTCTTGTACTCGTAAGTTAGCCACCATATAATGCTTAGTGCTTGCTGCAACCTCACCACCTTACCCTTCCATACCCATTAAGCTTTGATAGTCTTGCTACCCATGGTTATGGGATTGCTGAGTCCTTGTGGCTCACAGATTACTACAACAACAGTTGCAGGTACAGGTAAAGCGATGATTTGACGTGAGAGCGATGCATGTTTGCTTTTGGAGTTCTTCTTCTGCTTCTTCTTCTTCGTCGATCTTGGGATAGGCTCCTGGTCGGCAGCCTGGGCTAGCAGGGTGGATGTCGTTCGTGTTTTTCGTTTGTGTTTCATCCGTAGTCGGATTCCGCTCTTATGTATGGTGTTTGCTATGTATTGATGTATTCCTGTGATGACTGTATGTATTTGTATGTATCCCCATCCATTATGTACATGGTACGATGTAATGATATCCACCTTGCAAGCATCTTCGATATGCACTTCTATCCCTGGTGGGGTCTCCGAGTCCCTCGAGGATAGGATCGCATATTGGGCGTGACACCCACCTCTGCCTCTTTTGACCTAATTCCACCACTATAAATTCCCAAAAATTGGGAAACCAACAGAGGAGTCCACGAAATACTTTTTCCGCCGCCGCAAGCTTCTGTTCTCGAGAGATCCCATCTGGAGGCCTTTTCCGGCACTCCGCCAGAGGGGGAATCGATCATGGAGGGGCTCTACATCAACCTTGCCGCCCTTCCGATGATGCGTGAGTAGTTTACCACAGACCTTCAGGTCCATAGTTAGTAGCTAGATGGCTTCTTCTCTCTTTTTGATCTTCAATACAATGTTTTCCTCATTGTTCTTGGAGTTCTATCCGATGTAATCACTTTTTGCGGTGTGTTTGTTGGGATCCGATGAATTGTGAGTTTATGATCAGATTATCCATGAATATTATTTGAGTCTTCTTTGATCTCTTTTATGCATGATTATTATAGCTTCGTATTTCTTCTCCGATCTATTGATTTGGTTTGGCCAACTAGATTGATTTATCTTGCCATGGGAAGAGGTGCTTTGTAATGGGTTCGATCTTGCGGTGCTCAATCCCAGTGACAGAAAGGGACATGACACGTATGTATCGTTGCCATTAAGGGTAAAAAGATGGGGTTTATTCATTCGTTAGTTTACTTTGTCTACATCATGTCATCTTGCTTAAGGCGCTACTCCGTTCTTTATGGACTTAATACACTAGATGCATGCTGGATAGCGGTCGATGTGTGGAGTAATAGTAGTAGATGCAGGCAGGAGTCGGTCTACTTGTCTCGGACGTGACGCCTATATACATGATCATTGCCTTGGATATCGTCATGATTATTTGCTTTTCTATCAATTGCCCAACAGTAATTTGTCTACCCACCGTATGCTATTTTTTTGAGAGAAGCCTCTAGTGAAAACTATGGCCCCCGGGTCTATCTAAATCATATATTAAAAACCCTAAAAATACCTTGCTGCATTTTTCTTTTATTTATTTTATTTTGTATTTTTGTTTAATCTATCTATCTATCACCATACAATTTAATCTTGCAATTGACCGCCGAGGGATTGACAACCCCTCGTTTGCGTTGGGTACAAGGATTTGTTGTTTGTGTGCAGGTACTGCTAACGAGGTGTTGCGTGGTTCTCCTACTGGATTGATAACCTTGGTTTCATAACTAAGGGAAATACTTACCTCTACTATGCTGCATCATCCCTTCCTCTTCGGGGAAAATACCAACGCAAGCTACAAGTAGCAGGAAGAATTTCTGGCGCCGTTGCCGGGGAGACATCATCAACATCTATCAAGTACCTACGCATAAACCTTCATCTCCTTGCATTTATTTTATTTGCCTTTGCCTCTCGTTTTCATCTCCCCCACTTCTAAAAAGTTTTTATAAAAATACAAAAATATTTTCCATTTGCCTTTTTGCTTGTTTGCTATCTTTGCTTGTGTTACCATGTGCCTTCTATTTGCTTGCATCTTCGCTTGCTAAAAATCTATTGATATGGATCCTCATCCACTTGCTAATCTTTTCAAAAGACCCAATTATGATGAACCAATTGCTAGTGAGTTGAGTGCACTTGATTTTCTCTATGAAGTTTTGCTTGAAAATCATGAATCTGAAAATTTCGATGAAGTGCTAAAAGAAGAAGTTTATAAAGTGATTCATGATAGCTCCTTGAATGAAAAGCATGATTGCAATGATGTTATTATAAATTCTATTAATATCAATTGTGCTAATTATATGCAAAACCACAAGCTTGGGGATGATAATTTTGTTATGTCCACTACTTATTGTAATGATCATGATTGGGGTGATGCTTCTTATGATCTTGAAAATTTATTTAAGCCTCATGATGAATATGATATTGATAATAATGATTGCAATAATATTGAAAGTGGGATTGGAAGAGTGTCAACTTTAAGTAAAAATAATCCCACATATTCGGAGAGTGTTCAATCTTATGAAGTTTTTGATGAAAGTGGGTTTGGAGAGGTCATGACTTTAGTTGATGTTAATCCCACTATTTTGGAAGATTATAAATTTTTTACGCATGTGGATCATAGAGAGAATATTGTTTATGATAGCTATATTGTTGAGTTTGATTATGATCCTACATATAATTATTATGAGAGAGGAAAATATGGTTGTAAAAACTTTCATGTCACTAAATTACCTCTCTTTGTGCTAAAATTATTAATGCTCCATTCTTCCTATTTACATATGCTAGATATTGCTTGTCTTGATAATTTGTTTTCCTATAAAATGCCTATGCATAGGAAGTATGTTAGACTTAAATGTGTTTTTCACATGTTACATGATGCTCTCTTTGTGTTTCAATTGTTATCTTCCATAAGAGCATCATTGAAATCTCAAACCTATCTTAATGGCTATAAAACAATAGCGCTTGTTGAGAGGCAACCCAATGAATAAAATAAAATTTTACTTTTTGTTTCTGTTATTGTGTGTTTTCGCAATTATGCTAATTTTATGATTGTGTTTTTGTGTTTTTAATTAGTGTTTGTGCCAAGTAAAGCCTTTAGGATGATTTGGAAGATAGTATAATTGATGCTGTTTGGAAAACAGAAAGTTTTGCGTTCAGTGCTGGAATTTTGGTTCTGTACTGGAGCGTCAGAAAAATCTGAAATTTTTACACAGTATTGGTATATGAATTTTCCACGTTTTCCTAAATTTTCAGAATTTTTGGAGTTACATAAGTATGGATTTTAAATATATTGCTACAGACTGTTCTGTTTTTGACAGATTCTGTTTTTGATGCACTACTTGCTTGTTTTGATGAAACTATGGATTGTATCGGGGGGTATAAGCCATGGAGAAGTTAGAATACAGTAGGTATAATGCAAAAATAAAATATGAATGGGTTTGCAACAGTACTTAAAGTAGTAATTTATTTTGTTATACTAACGGATCTCACGAAGGTTTTGTTGAGTTTTGTGTGATTGAAGTTTTCAAGTTTTGGGTGAGATCACGATGGATGAAGGAATAAGGAGCGGCAAGAGCCTAAGCTTGGGGATGCCCGAGGCACCCCAAGGTAATATTCAAGGAAGACTCAAGCGTCTAAGCTTGGGGATGCCCCGGAAGGCATCCCCTCTTTCTTCTACCAACCATCGGTAATTTTACTTGGAGCTATATTTTTATTCGTCACATGATATGTGTTTTGCTTGGAGCGTCGTGTATTATATGAGTTTTTGATTTGCTTGCTTTTTATTTTGTCACAATAATCTTTGCTGGACACACCTATTTGAGAGAGCCACACTATCATCATGATTTGTTAGAATACTCTATGTGCTTCACTTAAATTTTTTAAGATAGGCAGTTGCTCTAGTGCTTCACTTAAATCTTTTTGAGCACAGCAGTGGATAAATTTTGAAGAAATATTTAAACTCTTATGCTTCACTTATATTATTTTGAGAGTTGATAAGATTGAAATTTTGAAGAAATATTTGAACTCTCATGCTTCACTTATATTATTTTGAGAGTTGATAAATTTTGAAGAAATATGTGCACTCTCATGCTTCACTTATATCTTTTTGAGAGTTGATAATAGTAATGGTAATTTGCACAAGATATGAATTTGGTCCCAAAGTGATGAATATTCAAGAGGGATATAATAAAAACTTTCATATAGATCATTGGATATGATAAGTGTGATTCCTTGCAATAGTTTTGCGATATGGAGATGATGATATGTGAGTCATGTTAGTGAGTAATTGTGATTTAGTAAGAATATTAGTGTTAAGGTTTGTGATTCCCTATGCATGCACATCAAGTCAATAGTTATGCAAAGAAATTATATCCTACTTATGGTGCATTATTCAGTGTTAGTTATGTTCAATGCATGTTTATGACCGTTTTCGCTTTTTGGTTGGTTGCTTCTCAATCTATTTGCTAGCCTTCATTTGCGTGTGCATCCAAACTCTTTAAACCCAAGTTGTGCCAAATGAGTCCACTATATCTACCTATATGCGGTATTTCAATGCCGTTCCAAGTAAATTTGCGTGTGCCAACTCTAATTTTCAAAATAATTTTTCTGTTTTGTGTGCCCGTACCGCTCATGAGGCGGAAGGGGGTGGCCAATATTTTCCATGCTAGGTGGGTTATTCTCACGATGAGTGTTTATTCACTTGTCATTGCACGAGAGTGTGGCAGGTTGTAACACCCCAAAAATTTAACCATGTTTTTATTAAGTAAAATTTGGCTAGAAATAATTTTTTTGAATTATAATAGGACTTTTATAATTTCAGCTTCTCTTTTGTCTTCTGTTTTTCAAAATTCTTCCCTCCATATAGAAAAATTTGGGGAAAATATTATTGGCTTTGGTAGTTTTCTTAAATCACCTCATTTATATTTTGATAACAGTAGGAAATATTTTCATAATAAAATTTTGCCCAAGATAATCATTTTAATAGCATTTTCAATTCTTGAAATGCTTCTGTTGCACTACAACTATTTTAAATAATTCTTTTAAAATTCCACATAAATTATGAGGGGTCATGTGATGCCTATAGATTACTTTTATGCAAAAACCCAACCTGGTCTTTTGTAAATTTTGAGTGAAACTTCCTCTTTTCAATTCTGTCCCATTCTTGAGTTTTAACTACAACCTCAATTTTTATTGCTCCAAAAATTCTGAAATTATTCCACCTTATAGTCCTTCCAACCAAACTCTTAAGTCCAGAAGAACAGCTCCAATTTACTCATTTAGGTCCACCAAATGAATCCTCCAAGTTTCTGTCCAGAACTGAATTCTGGTAAAACTTGCATTAACAAGTTCTTCTTTTTGCCAAGCCAACCCCACCATCATCTCTATCATATAAGGAGACACCATCCTGTCAATTTTCACACCCAACAAAACTCCCTAGCTAGCACTAGCATTTTATCAAACACACTGTGTGCATGGCAGAAACTTGCATCCTCCTGTACTTGCATTACAAACTTACTCATCTAACCAAAACATCATGTCCAGTACCCCTCTAAAGATCAGAAGCACCATCCTGTTAAATTTTAGCTCGTTTGGGTCCCTGTAGATGCCATTGGCATTTGTTCGAGCACATGGTGTGCGTGCACTGGGCACGGCCAGAGCGCCCGCGTTGCAGCCGCTGGCATCGCGCTGCTGCCACGCTCCTGCTGCTGCCCTTGCTCGCCCGAACCTCCATCTGGATCATCTCGTCCACCCTGAGCCCTGCCGACACCCTCCCCTGGCCGCTAGCGTCGGCCACCGCCACCAAAATCGCCGCCCGACGAGTCCCTCCTCGCCACGTCTCTGCCCGCGTAAATGCCAACGGCCAGAGCTCATCCACTCCCTCACCGACCCCCTACCGCTCTTACCGGCCTCCACCGACCCCGCCGACCTCGCCAGCTACCTTAACGGCGCCATGAATGGCCGCCCCGCCGTGCTTATCTTCGGGAGCCGCGGGAACCGACGTCGCCCGCCTATAAAAGGCCCTCCCCGAGCTCACTCCTACCCTCACCACCTCTTCCCCACCCACATGAGCACCCACGAGGCAGCCAAACGGCCGGAGAAGGGTCATCTCTCTCGCCTCCGGGCGAAACTTCCGCCGGGGTCTTCCGGTCGATTCCACGCAACCAGTACCTCTCCCTCGCTATTTCCCTCACCACCAGCCTCACCAAGCCACCACGAACCCATTGCAACCCTCGATTCAGCTCAGAATCAACCATGGGCAGAAGTCCCCTTCCACCCGTAGCTCTCCTCCGCCATGATTGATGCCCCACTCGAATTTGAGCTCCTCAACGACCACCTTCACCTCCCACGGATGCGGTACCTCCCCCTGAATCCATCCATGTGCCGAGCGTCGCTGGAGATGCCCTACAGCGCCGGTAATCACCGCCGGCGTACGCTCTGTCCACGCACGCGAGGGAGAAGTCAAACCCGACAGGTGGGTCCCACCTGTCGATGAGTCACCCCTCCTCTCCAGTAGCGCATCTCCGTGGGTGCGCTTTCCTTGCGAGGAAACATACTCCTGGAAGTACGCCTCCGTCCTCCCAGCGTTGACGGGCCGGCCAGCCTTCGCGGCCCGGCAGCGACTACGGTTCCGGCCCAGTGGCGCCAGGCGGCTAAACCCCGCCCAGGGTGCACTTTTGCTGGCCAGATTCAGCGAGCAGGTTGCTTTTCCTCTTTTTCTTTTTCCAGTAAATTTCAAATATTTCCACAGAAATCATTTCAAAGCCAAATTGGATGATTCAAATTTCTGCATACTCCTAAAATCATTCTCTATTAATCCAGCTAGGGTGAACATTTTTCCTAAGCTTTGTCTGTGCTGAATCTATTAAATAGTCCATTTCTTTATTTTTTTTCCAGCTTAGAAATTCCCTAGGAAATTCATATGAACTCCAAATGAACTGATTCTTTTTCCTACAATTTTTATTTTTCCTCTAGTTTATTTTATTGTTTATTTAAAAAAATTCCAAACAACTTTTTAGCACTGTTTTGGCTTTATGTGATAATTTCAATATTTTTGAAAATAGGAAATGGAGGGAAGATAAAATTTTCAAAGTTTTGGAATACACCCAACACTTCTGCATGCTCAAGGCAAGCATCTTGAACACTTGATATGGTGATTGCATGGTTAAATATTTGCAAGAATAATTGAATCATGCATATGTTGAATTCAAATAAAATTTGCATGCATGTAGTGTTGGCATGTTTCCTCGTACCGTACAACGTGTGCTTGTCATGACTAACTTGGAGGAGCAGGTATAAGAGAAATACCGTTACCGGCAGAAGGGTGATCACGTCGGAGCGTGATCATGCCTTGTTGGTTATGCATGTTGGGACATGCAAGGGCTGTGGCCCTGTTTTGGTGTTACTATTGAAAGAACGCTTTATTGTGCTAACCACTGCAGGAAAACTTAAACCTCCTGAGTCGACCGTAGATCGAGTCTTGTTCCGGTAACCCCCATACTTGTTTCGTGCTGCCACTTGTCCCTACCACAGGTAGGGTACGGTTCAGTAAGTTGTTAACCCCTTTCCCTGCACACACCGTACAGAGAGGCCGCGATGAAGGTTTCCAGGTACCGGTTATAATGCCAGTCATCGGGTCAGGGGGCATGGGTGTATCCGGCTGGGCCGAGAGGGGGGCACCCCTTGTAATCCGCGCGTATAAATAGTGATCCCATGCTATTCGAGACGATGGTCTCCCCGACTTAGAGTTTTCTTGAACGATGCTTTGGGTCATTCCTGGCATCCGGAAAGTTAATCTGGTGTGTGCTGGTTAGGTGTGTTTTCAACCCAAAGGCCGTAATTGGAATTAGGCAGCAACTCGGTGCTGGCTAAAGAAATCCTTTACTTGTGGGTAAAGAGTACACCCTCTGTAGAGTTTTAAAACCTATTCGAATAGCCGTGTCCGCGGTTAAGGACTACAGTCTGGGTTGGTCAAGTGTCGGTCTTAGTGTCGGTCTTCGGAGGAAATAATTAAAACTTAAGCATGATTTATTTTGCAGGATAATTATTGTCACCACTAATGCCAGCATGAATATTATTGTTATCATGAATATTATTGTGGACTAACCGTTTCTCTTATATGTATTCTCTGAGTGTCACTTGGGCTGGCTAGACTACCCGTGACACTCGGTTTTATTTTCTTTTCTGAGTGTCACTTGGGCTGGCTGGACTACCCGTGGCACTCGGTTTTATTTTCTTTTCTGAGTGTCACTTTGGCTGGCTAGACTACCCGTGACACTTGGGTTTTATTTTCTTTTTTGAGTGTCACTTGGGCTAGCTAGACTACCCGTGACACTCGGTTTTATTTTCTTTTCTGAGTGTCACTTGGGCTGGCTGGACTACCCGTGACACTTGGTTTTATTTTCTTTTCTGAGTGTCACTTGGGCTGGCTGGACTACCCGTGACACTCGGTTTTATTTTGGGACATTTACATTTGTGCCCCTAACTAGAACCCAGTACTCAGATTTGCCCCTAATTTCGAAGCATGCTCAAATTTGCCCCTCTTCCGTTAGTTGCCCTTATAGAAATGCCCTTCTGCGCCATTGCCATCCGGTCAAAAGGCTTTGACCGTCTCGAAAAAAATACCAAAAAAATTCAGAAAAATCTGAAATTTTGTGGGATCAAAGATATTCAGGTGCACAAGGTGCGTGCAATTTTTTGTGCTGTTTAGACATACCAGGAGCTCGTGGCAAAGGAAAAACAGTAAATCTGTACGCCTGTGAACAGTAAATTCAAAAAAATAGCAAGAAAATTCAAAATAATATGAATTTTTTTGGCATCCAAGATGCTTGGGTGCGCAAGGTGTGTGCAAAATTTTGTTGTGTTTGGACATTGTAGGAGCTCGTGGAGAAAAAAACAAAATTTGGCTCAGAAAAAACTTTGAAAAAATAAACTTTTTTGTTTTTTTGCTAGAGCTCCTCGCATGTCATTTGATAACAAAATTTTGCACACACCTTGCGCACCCGAGCATCTTGGATGCCAAAAAATTTCATATTTTTTTGAATTTTCTTTCTATTTTTTTTTGAATTTACTATTCACAGGCGTACATATTTATTGTTTTCCTTTGCCACGAGCTCCTAGTATGTCTAAATAGCACAAAAAATTGCACACACCTTGCGCGCCTGAGTATCTCTGATCCCACAAAATTTCAGTTTTTTTTGAATTTTTTTGCTATTTTTTTCGAGACGGGTAAAGCCCTTTGACCAGACGGTAACGGCGCAGAAGGGCATTTCTATAAGGACAACTAACGGCAGAGGGGCAAATTTGAGCATGCTTCGAAATTAGGGGCAAATCTAAGTAGTGGGTTTCAGTTAGGGGCACAAATGTAAATGTCCCTTTTATTTTCCTTTCTGAGTATCACTTGGGATGGCTAGACTACCTGGGTACTCAGTTTTTTTTTCAAGACCTCTCGAGGCATCGCATTTAGACACCCGTTTGGCATTTCTTTTCAAGACCTCTCGAGGCGTCGCATTCAGACACCCGTTTGGCATTTTTCTTGGAATTCTTCGGGCTGTCCAACGCCCGATGTTCCATTTTATTTACTTGATTTACTACTAACATGATATATTTATTTTTTCGCACCATATAAATATTTATCATGCCATGCTTTAATTTCGGTCAGCATATGCATATTTTATATTCCATCATGAACATATGCATTCGGTATATCATTTGTTCTTAATGTTTGCGAGTACATCCCAACGTACTCACTGGCTTGTCCCTGGCTATTTAATTGGCCAGGTCAGGTTTTCAACAAGGAGTATTACCACGACGTCCATGCGGAGCCTAGGATAGCAGCCACGCGGGATAGGAATTATCCAGGTCAGCTGTTCCTGTGGGGATGGAGCCCCATCGGCGTTGGAGAACCACGAGTTGCTTCCGTCACCCGTCACTAGAAATCATTGTTGTATCATTAGACCTTTATGGTCTTGTACCCAATTCTTGTAATTGCTTGGTAATCTGTAACAAGGACGTGTCCACTAGTAACAGTAATCCTGGGGCTGGTGATGACACGAGGGGTTATTCCTGGGATTTTATGTTCCGGAAATCCGCCCCCGACACAGGTAATAGGGATGCCCAGTCCCGAAATGAAATGAAATGAAAAATCTTATATAATGATAATAATAAATTCCTTGGAAAGTGTTGGTATGGAGGGCACCCGTGGATACGGCTAGCCATGGATTGTGAAAGAATGGTGGAAAAGGAATAAACTTTATTTTCTGTTTGGGAACCGCCTATAATGTATCTAGCATGGAAGATATTGGGAATTCTCGTTCGTTTTCATTGACAGGAAAAGCATGCCTCCCAAAAAATTTATCTCTCTTATTTAAGCCTTGAGCTCTGGCACATTAGCAAATCTCTGCTTCCCTCTGCGAAGGGCCTATCTATTTACTTTTATGCAATTTTTATTTTTATTTGAGTCTCCATCTTCTCTTATAAAGCACCAACTAGAGAGCACTATTGTCATACTTGTGCATTGGATGTAGCTAATATGAAGTGTGTTTCATGAATGGATCAATGATTGAGCATAATGGGCTAGGGATAACTTTCTTTAACGTTGATATTTTGAAAAGCATGGTTGCTTGTTAGTATGCTTGAGTATTTATATCTTCATGTCAAACTATAGACTATTGCTTTGAATCATTCAAGTCCATATGTCCATGCTATAAAAGAAAAGAATATATGATGAATATGATAGGCAGCATTCCACATCAAAAATTCTGTTTTTATCATTTATCTACTCGAGGACGAGCAGGAATTAGCAGACCTGCTGGACGACATACTGGAGCTCCGGTCATGTAAGAGTGAGATACTCTAGAGCACCAACAATCGACTGGTAGAACGAAGCATCCGGAGCCGGGGACCCATCTATGGCAGAGAGCTTGGCCTTTGTGTCAACAGGCATGGCCGCGGGTTTGCATTTAAGCATCCCAGCGCGATCAAGAAGCTCATGAGCATACTTCCGCTGATGAAGAAAGAAGCCATCCGCACGACGCACCACCTCAATCCCGAGGAAGTAGTGCAGAGGACCCAAGTCCTTAATGGCAAACTCAGCGCGAAGACAGTCGGTGAGCTGTCGAAGAAGAGCAGTGGAGCAAGCTGTCAGGATGATGTAGTCGACGTAGAGGAGTAGGTAGGCGGTAGCATCGCCCTGGCGATAGACGAACATCGAAGCATCGGAGTGAGTGGAGCGGAAGCCGAGCTGATGAAGAAATGCTGTAATGCGCTGGTACCAGGGCGTGGAGCCTGCTTGAGCCCGTATAACGAGCGTGAAAGCAGGCATACATGCTCCGGGTAAGTGGCGTCGACGAACCTCGTGGGCTGCTGGCAATACACCTGTTCCTCGAGGTGACCGTGGAGGAAGGCGTTGGAGACGTCCATCTGGTGCACCGGCCAGGCTCGGGACACCGCGAGCTGAAGGACGGTACGGATCGTCCCGGGTTTGACAACCGGGGCAAAGGTATCCGTGAAATCAACACCGGCGCGCTAACGAAAGCCACGAACCACCCAACGCGCTTTGTAGCGATCGAGTGTACCGTCGGGACGAAGCTTGTGCTTGAACACCCACTTCTCGGTAATGATGTTGGCGTGACGGGGACGTGGGACAAGCTGCCAAGTCTGATTTCGTTTCAGGGCATCAAATTCCTCCTGCATCGCTGCAAACCACAGTGGGTCGCGAAGAGCCGCACGAGTTGAAGCCGGAAGAGGTGACGGAGGCGCGGCAGAAGCAGCGCAAGCATACTCGTCGGCGGAGTACCGCATGCTCGGCCGTCGAATGCCCGTGCGCACGTGAGTAATAGGACCGGCGGGCGGCAGGACAGCAGCAGAGGGCGCAGCCACAGCTGTCTCTCCCGAAGGCGGCGAGTGGGACGGCGACTCGGAAGAGGCCGACGAGAGGCCCAGCGTAGCCGGCGAGGCCGGCGTAGGGGCCGGCGTAGAGGCCGGGGAGGCCGGCGTAGGGGCCGACGTAGGAGTCGGCGATGCTGCAGCGGGCGACGGCAAGGCCGTGAGGACCCGGGGCGCACCAAGCCCCGGTGCTACTCGACGGCGAGGAGGGCCAGCCAAAGGAGGACTGACCGCCGGCGAGGAAGCCACCACCTGTTCCTGTGAAAAAGGAAAACACTGCTCGTCGAAATAAACGTGTCATGAGGTGATGACACGATGAGAGACCGTATCATAGCAACGGTAGCCTTTAGTGTTAGCCGGGTAACCGAGGAAGACACAAGGTAGGGACCGGGGAGCGAATTTATGAGGGGCAGTGGCGGTAATACTAGGATAACAAAGACAACCGAAGATCCGAAGACCATCGTATGACGGAGGAGAACCGAAGAGAAGGTGGTGAGGAGTATAATTCCAACGAACACGACAAGGACGAAGGTTAATAAGAAGGGTGGCGGTGGCGAGGGCGTCGGGCCAAAAACGAGGTGGCATGTAGGCATGAAAGAGAAGGGTGCGAACACAGTCATTGAGAGTACGAAGGACGCGTTCTGCTCTACCGTTTTGTTGCGAGGTGTATGGACAGGTGAGGCGGAAGATTGTACCGTGGATGGAGAGGAGAGTGCGGATGGTGATGTTATCAAATTCTTTCCCATTGTCAGTCTGAAGAGCAAGGATAGGGCGACCAAACTGAGTAGACACATATGAGTAGAATGCAATGAGTGTGGCGGGAACATCAGATTTCCTACGAAGCGGAAAAGTCCACACAAAGTGAGAGTAATCATCCAGAATAACAAGATAGTATAAACAACCGGAGTTACTGGGTATAGGCGACGTCCATACATCACTATGAATTAATTCAAAAGGATAAGACGCAACTGTGGATGAGGAACTAAAAGGAAGTCTAACATGTTTGCCCATACGGCATGCTTGACAAGAGTGAGCATCCGTTTTATTACATGAAAAAGTAAAATCCTTGATTATTTGACGAAGAGCGGTGGAGCTAGGATGGCTGAGGCGGGCGTGCCAAAGATCAACGCCGGTGGAAAAAGCGAGAGGTCCAGCACGGGATGATGATGAAGACTGGACGGGGTACATGTCGCCGGGACTGTCACATCGGTGAAGAACCATCCGGGTGCGAGCGTCCTTAACAGAAAAACCAACTTCGTCAAATTCCACAGTTACCGAATTATCACGAGAGAGATTACGAACAGAGACTAAATTCTGAATAAGTTCAGGAGACACAAGAACATTATTGAGAAACAGTGGTCTAGAGGTGGAAGGAAAATTAGTAGAACCGACATGAGTAATAGGGAGACCGACACCGTTACCGATGATGATACGGGAGGAAGTGTGAACGGGAGATGCGGAGGAGAGGTTACCCGGGTAGGCTGCCATATGCGATGATGCACCGGTGTCCATGAACCAATCCCCACCGCCGGTATAGGAACCGGGAGGAGGCGCGTACTGCAGCACGGTGAGGAGGGCCGGGTCGCAAGGGACCGGCGGGGCCGACGGCGCTGTGTAGCCAGGGTAGCCCGCTACCCTGCCGCTAGGGTTCGGCCCACCATGGTCGAAGGGTGCAACGGGGTAGTAGGCCGGCGGCGGAGCTACAGACCCCGGCTGGGGCGCCGCGTAGAGGGCCTGGGGACCCGACGACCGCGGCCCGAGAAGGCCCGGGGCGGGGGGACGCGGAACCGGCATCGTGTAGGCATGAACCACCCCAGTCCAGGGGTTATGGCCGATGCTCCAAGGTGGCGTCGGGAACGGCGAGCGCTGCTGGTTCCCCTGGTTGGCGCCGCCGTTGGTGTTGCGCTGCTGGCCGCCACAGCTGCGCCGGCGCTGCCGACTCCGATCGGCCGGCAGCTGCTGCGGAGGGGGCGCCATGGGCGCCGGAGGCCGCGCCGGGTAGGAGACGCCGTAGGCGCCGGCGGGCACCGGCGGGAGCCGAAGGAGTCAGTGCAGGAGCGCCACGCGAGTAGCCGGCGGCGAGGGCGGTGTGGACGGCGCGGGAGCGCAAGTTCTTCAACCGGCGTTCCTCGAGACGAAGATAGGCCACCGCCCGCTCGTAGGTAGAGTTAGCCATAAGAGTGAGATTGGGAGCGGCGTTACCGAGATCCTCGTTGAGGCCGGCGGTGAGGGTGGAGACGAGGAGCTCATCCCCAACCTTGAAGCCGACGTCGTTCAGCTCGTCGGAGAGGGTCTTGAGGCGCATGCAGTAGGCGTCGATGGAGGAGTCGTTTTGGTGGCAACCAAAAAATTCCTGCTCCAAGAAGACGATCCGTTGGAGCTTGTTGTCGGTGAAGAGGCCAACGATCTTGGTCCACACCGTGTAGGCATCATCGCCATCGCGAACGACGGTGTGGAAGATGTCCTTGGATACGGTGAGGAAGAGCCACCGGATGATGGTGGCGTCGATCGCCATCCAGTCGTCGTCACGGCGCATGGCGAGGAAGTCGGTGGTGCCGTCGATGTGATCCCGGAGATTGTACTCACGGAAAAGAAGGTTGAAGTATGTCTTCCATGCGTAGAAGTCCACCTCCGTGTGGGAAAGCTTGATTGGGACGCGCTCGAAGATGGGCACGTCGCGGATGTAGGTTGGATCGGGAATGGAGGAACCGGAGGCGGAGGAGGCGAACGGGTTGCTGCGGTGGGATAGGGAAGAGTGCGACATGGTGCTGGCTAGGTGGAGCGGCGCAACTAGGGTTAGGTTTTAGTGGTGCGTGGGGCGGCGGCGGCTAGCGCGAGGCAGGGAGAGGGAGCAGCGGGCTAGGAATGGGTGAGGAGGAGGGGAGGGAGCGGCGACGGCGGCTGGAGGAGCGGCGGCGGCGTCGCAGCAGGGTGGAGTTTAGCGGCGGCGGCGGCTAAGGAAGCTACGGCGGCGGCGCGGCTAGGGTAGAGAGAGGGATCGAGAATAGGCTGATACCATGTAGAGAATAGATGCAACTCACGATATATTCATCGGGTGCATATGCACCACGTACATATATAGGTACAAGAGGTAGCCACGTCCTTAACTATATAAGGAAAGAGAAGGGCTTGTTGTACAAGAAATATACATGCAATATATGTCTCAATACCCGGGGTGTCCATACGTGGATCAAAGGCCACTTCCCTGACACGTCGGAAAGTCGATCGAGCAGCTGATCCAGCCAGCTCCGATCAATCCACGTCGAACCATTGCTACTATCGCCAATCATGGAGCTGCAACTCCACACGCACCGTCGCACCTGATCGACGCACCTGCACGCCCCAGGTGCATGAAAGCCGATCGCTGTTCTCTGCGCTCGCAGTCGCAGGTCCACGCACATGCAATCTTTCTTTCATGCACTAACTCCAACCCTAGCTTCCATAGCCTAGGTCTACTCGGACCTGAAAGCAGCTGGCCGCGTCTGCGCCTGCACGCGACTCTGCGTCCCTAGAGCTTTAGGCACAGTACGCAGCTTAATTACCGTGCGCATTATGTGTGCATGTGCCTACCTAAACGGCTACACGCCTACACCTGACCTCACGACGTAGTACGTACTAGATCGATATCTCTCGTCTCTCTGTACTTTCTTGTCTCCTGGACTGGATCGAGTATGTGGGTGCTGCTATCTTGGGTAGTGATTCGTCCGTAGATACACCCCGCCTGCGTTTCGCCGATGGCAAAGCGAACGGTTGATCGCATAGTCGACTGCGAAGAATCCCAGCCGATTTTGTCAGCCGTTGCTTGTCCGATACAGTACTTAGCATCGGTAGCACTTGTACGTACCCTGGTCGGTAGGCTATAAATATAATGTACACTTACAGTGTGGCATATTGCACGGTCTGGGTATTGATCGAGTTTCGTTTATTAATTGATCGGATAGTGCTCCAGAGGACTCGGTTAACTTCTCGCAGAAAGAAACTGAAGGATTAATTAACTCTGCTACACTACCCCGCAAAAAAAAAAAAAAAAACTCTGCTACACTGCATGCATGCATACGGTTTAGGGAGCAGCCGAGCAGGAATGCAAACAGTAGTGGAAGAGAAGCTCGCAGCTTTCCATTAATTAAACATGCTATATACAGTATAATTAAATAAGCGCAGAGAGCGTACGTGTCATACATGTCAGGCATCGATGAGGCTCTGGAAGATGACTGTATGCATGATCGGTTGCCTTAAACTATGGGATCTCTCTGCCGATCGACGGACGATCCATCTCTGTGCTTTGCGGATTCGATGCGAACGTACGCTTTCTTTGTCTTGTAGTACCATGATGATATACAGGAGAACGGCTCAGATCGCCGTTGGTTTTGAATGATCAAGGAGCTGTAAAGTAGCTCATGCGTTTGTAATTGACACGTAGGCCTTGACCTTGCACGCCTCTTTGGGATATATGCTAGGCACCGGATATGAGGATCAGCTAAGAAAACTCTTCATCTGTTATAAATTACTAGCAAAAAACCCCGTGCGATGCAATGGGAGAAAAAAAATATAACACGTCTCTAATCCAATAACATGGCTGACTACCTCAATAAGTCCACGTCCTTTATTTCAACATGGCATTAGCAAATGAACCTATGCATTGCAACAGGAGAGAAAAAAAATACCACACGCCCCTAACCAATAACCATGACTCAAGACCCCAATATGTCCACGTGCATCCCATCTGTGTTGCGGCTTATCCTCCTTCCCACCCTCGCTGACGGTGGCCTCTGTGCTCACACAACCACAATGGGTTTGAACGTGGTCAATCCAAAGGTGTGTGTCTCTCTCTCCGCATAAGATGAGAAATCTGGTTTATTTTTTCCCATGCGAGGTTTTGCCGATGCTTGCATGCGAGCTTATAGATAGTTTCTTTCGTCTCGGTGAGGTGTTGATTTCTAATCCGGATCTACACCGATACGAAAGAAAGACAAATTGTGCATTATTGATTAAGATTATGCCCTAAATATCATTTTAATAGGTTTGACAGGTAAAACAACATCATATTCAGATTCTACACATTTTTCAAATCAATTTTCATATATAACATGTCAAAATCGGAGTTAGGGTTTAAAACATATGATATTTTTAAAAAGTAATTTAATCTGCCCATGGACTGCGGGTTTATTAAACGATTTTATTTTTGCAAAAAGCGAAAGGTTTCTGGACTCACTTAAAGCAGGAATGCGGGTCGATTAACCGAAAGTTCAATGGGTTTTCCACAAAAATTGAAACGTTTTCTAGATTCACTTGAAACAGGACCGCAGGTTGATTTTAAGAAACTACAGGGGGTTTTGTGCAAAAAGCGTGACGGACGGGCATAAACACTAATTCATTTATTAGTAGGCATAAATTAAAATTTTAGATTTATTTTTCCTATGTCAATCTTCTTTATATCAAACCTATAGAAAGAATATACTGATATCTAAAATGCCAAATCGGTTTAATTGGTTTCTTCATGGAAAATAGTTTCATGCTATATATATATATATATATATATATATATATATATATATATATATATATATATATATATATATATATATATAGGACTCCTATTCTGTACTCCTGGGAGTATGTACTCCCATCTTCAATATACCTCATATACGCATTGATTATACCCCTTTATCATTCTAAATATACTTCATTAAATATTCTAAGATACCTCAATACAAGTTTTGCCGAAAAAATATCATTTGTGACGTACTTTTTATAATATACCTTTTCACGTATGAATAAATCAGTATATACGTAAACCTTTAAAAATATGTAGACTCACATGATTTTTTTCATGAATCTCACTTTGGGGTATATAGTAATTATTAATGAAGTATATTAAAAATAATAAAGAGGTATAAAAGATTGATCTATGTGGTATATGAGCAGTGGGAGTACGTACTCCTAGGAATACACAGCCATTTTCCTATATATATATATATATATATATATATATATATATATATATATATGTTGGATGGAGAGAATTTGTAGCACGAAGGGATGGGGGTACGTAGAAGCTGGTTTACTCTTTGCATGGACTTTCGCCCTTAATTAATTTTGAAAGGGTCCATGCGCGCAGCTTTTGCCAGCTCCACCCATCCCATATCCCATGCTTTTTCTTTTGACTTCCAAATTTGAATCTATTATATCTTTTAAAATAAAAAATCCAATTTATATTTTGTTTGCATATTCGTGTTTCTTGTAACGAGGGCATTAAAATAAGATCCATTTTGAATACGTCTTGACGAGTTTTTAAAAACTTCGTTAAGTTTCAATTGCTGCGTGCCGCCTCCCTGGCTCTGTTTATACCGCAAAGTCTATACCTATTTATCGAGGAATTTTTCCGCCACGGCCACCACGCGTTCCGAGGTGATCTAATATGGAGATCTTTTATGGTACTCTGCCGGTGTGGGTAATCATCGCCGAAGCCATGTACACCAACCGTGCTACTCCGATGGCCATATGTGAATAGTCCTCCTTGGACTATGAGTCCATAACAATAGCTATGTGGCATGCTCCGTCCCTTGTTTCTCAATACAAAGATCGCAATTCTCGGTGTGCTCGTTATGGTGTGATGAATTGTCACTTTATGATGAGATTATATATGGATTTTTTGGTTTCTATTACTTCTTTGATGCATGATTTATAGATGTACATGCTCTCCGATCTATTCGACTTTCACTGGTCATGATTAGATGAACGATCTCCAAGAGGGAGAGGTGTATATTAGTTGGGTTTAACCTTGCAAGTAATCTATCCCAATGATAAAGAGGGAAAAAGGCTTGTACTGTGTTACTTCCACTAAGAATAAAAAGATAGTTGACTAGTTGTCTCAATGATGAATTTGAGGTAAAGAGAATATACTATCAACATTATATTACTTTGCATAATGCAGTGCTTAATACTTTGAGATGCATGCATGATAGCAGTCTTGGAGTGGAGTATTAACTAAAAATGTTGTTCGATAATGGTCTATAGATATAAGGATGTAATTCGTATATCCAATCATGACACATATGATTCAGCCATAAACATTGTAATTTAATCGATACACAATTGTAATTTGTTCCACCAATCCTTTTATGGAGAGATGCGTCTAGTGAAGTTATAGATCCGCGATCCTTTATTCCTCATAAATGCAACCTTGAAACTTTATTTTTTTGTTCTTTTACAACTGACATAGTGGCCCATGCAATGCGCGGGCTAGGTATTTCATTGGGTAAATGTTTATTCAAACAGTAAATGGATCATTTGGTAATCATGCTATTGAGAATTTTCTAGTTATAAATTCAAACTCGTATTATTCAATAAGAAAATGGTATACACCTAACAATACTAAGATCATGAAATAATTAGAACATCATTTTTTAGAAATCATACAAATTTCGTATTCATAATTGTTGATTCACACATTTGCTTTCATAAGAAATATCTTAGTAGCATTCCTTCATGTGAGGTCGATTGAAAACTATAGTAATTGAAATATTTTCTTATAAAATACAGCTAACTCCGTAAACTACAATAAAATCGAAAAAATATGAGGTAAGTATGGTAAGAATGATGGGGAACGAAGAAAGAAAATCAAAAAATTTCCTACGAACACCCAAGATCTAATCTAGGAGATGCATGGCAACGAGAGGGGAGTGTGTCTACATACCCTTGTAGACCGAAAGCGGAAGCGTATAAAACGCGGTTGATGTAGTCATACTCTTCACGATCCAATCGCGATCCAATCCGATCTAGTGCCGAACGGACGGCACCTCCGAGATTAGCACACGTTCAGCTCGATGGCGTCCTCTCCTTCTTGATCCAGCAAGCGAGGGAGAGGAGGTAGATGAGATCGGAACCAACACAGCGGTATGGTGGTGGTGGTGGCAGCGGAATTCCGGCAGGGCTTCGCCAAGCGCGTACCGGAGAAACGTGGGAGGAGTTGGGAGAGGCAATGGGCAAGGGTGAAGGGGTGGCTGCCCCCATGCGCCTCCCCCTCTATATATAGGCTAGGGGGCAGGGGAGGGTGTCCAAAACCCTCCTAGGGCCGGCCACAAAGGAGAAATCCCTTTAAACTTGGAGATAACATCTTATCTCTAGATTCAACCCTTTAAATTTAGAGATAATACCTTATCTCTAGATTTAAACGACATGTGCCTTGGGGAATGGTGCAGCCAGCCCATGTGGGCTGTAGCCCCACCCCTCGGTCCATGTGGGCCCTTCCCGGGTCGTTGGGCCCCACGGTGGAACCCCCGGAACCTTCTAGAACCTTCTCAACATTACCCTAGCGCTATCGAACGTTAAGCGTGCGACCCTACGGGTTCGGGAATCATGTAGACATGACCAAGACACCTCTCTGGTCAATAACCAATAGCGGGACCTAGATGCCCATATTGATTCCTACATATTCCATGAAGATCTTTATCAGTTGAACCACGATGTCGAGGATTCAGATAATCCCGTATGCAATTCCCTTTGTCCGGCGATATGTTATTTGCCCGAGATTCGATCGTCGGTATCTACATACCTAGTTCAATCTTGTTACCGGCAAGTCTCTTTACTCGTTCCGTAATACAAGATACCGTGACTAAACTCATTAGTCACATGAAGCTTCTTGTGATGTTGTATTACCGAGAGGGCCCAGAGATATCTCTCTGTCATACGGAGCTACAAATCCCAGTCTCGATCCATGCAACCCAACAGACAGCTTCGGAGATACATGTAGAGCACCTTTATGATCACCCAGTTACGAAGTGACGTTTGATAGCACACAAAGAATTCCTCAGGTATCTGGGAGTGGCATGATCTCATGGTCCGAGGAACTGATACTTGACATGAAGAAAGCTATAGCAAATAATTAAGTAATACGATCTTATGCTAAGCTTACGGTTGGGTCTGTCCATCACATCATTCTCCTAATGATGTGATCCCGTTATCAAATGACAACTCATGTCTATGGTTAGGAAACCTTAACCATCTTTGATCAACGAGCTAGTCTAGTAGAGGCCTACTAGGGACATGGTGTTGTTTTTGTATTCACACATGTATCTAAGTTTCCGGTCAATACAATTCTAGCATGAATAATAAACATTTATCATGAACAAGGAAATATGATAATAACCAATTAATTATTGCCTCTAGGGCATATTTCCAACAATCTCCCACTTGCACTAGAGTCAATAATCTAGTTTACATTGTAATGAATCTAACACCCATAGAGTTCTGGTGCTGATCATGTTTTGCTCGTGAAAGAGGTTAGTCAATGGGTCTGCCACATTCAGATCCGTGTGTACTTTGCAAATATCTATGTCTCCATCCTTAATGTAATTACGGATGGAGTTGAAGTGGCGCTTGATGTGCTTGGTCTTCTTGTGAAACCTTGGCTCCTTGGCAATCGCAATGGCGCTAGTGTTGTCACAATAAAGAGTCATCGGATCCAATACACTAGGTACAACTCCTAGATCGGACATGAACTCCTTCATCCAGACTCCTTCCTGTGATGCTTCCGAAGCAGCTATATATTCCGCTTCACATGTAGATCCCGCCATGACGCTCTGCTTGAAGCTACTCCAACTGACTGCTCCGCCATTAAGAATATACACGTATCTGGTTTGAGACTTCGAGTCATCCGGATCTGAGTCAAAGCTAGCATCGACGTAACCCTTTACGACGAGCTCTTTGCCACCTCCATAAACGAGAAACATGTCGTTAGTCCTCTTTAGGTACTTAATGATATTTTTGACTGCTGTCCAGTGATCTACTCCTGGATCACTTTGGTACCTCCCTGCCAGACTTATGGCAAGGCACACATCAGGTCTGGTACACAGCATGGCATACATTATAGAGCATATGGCCGAGGCATAGGGAACGACTTTCATCCTTTCTCTTTCTTCTGCCGTGGTCGGGCTTTGAGTCTTACTCAACTTCACACCTTGCAACACAGGCAAGAACCCCTTCTTTGACTGGTCCATTTTGAACTTCTTCAAAATCTTGTCAAGGTATGTGCTTTATGAAAGTCCTATTAGGCGTCTTGATCTATCTCTATAGATCTTGATGCCCAATATGTAAGCAGCTTCACCCAGGTCTTTCATTGAAAAACTCTTGTTCAAATAACCTTTTATGTTTTCCAGAAATTCTATATCATTTCCAATCAATAATATGTCATCCACATATAGTATTAGAAATGCTACAGAGCTGCCACTCACTTTCTTGTAAATGCAAGCTTCTCCATAAATTTGTATAAAACCAAAAGCTTTGATCACCTCATCAAAGCGTATATTCCAACTCCGAGATGCTTGCACCAGTCCGTAGATGGATCGCTGGAGCTTGCATACTTTGTTAGCACCCTTAGGATCGACAAAACCTTGTGGTTGCATCATATACAACTCTTCCTTAAGAAACCCGTTAAGGAATGCTGTTTTGACGTCCATCTGCCAGATTTCATAATCGAAATATGCGGCAATTGCTAACATAATTCTAACAGACTTAAGCATCACTACGAGTGAGAAATCTCATCGTAGTCAACCCCTTGAACTTGCCGAAACCCCTTTGCGACAAGTCGAGCTTTATAGATGGTGACATTACCATCAGCGTCTGTCTTCTTCTTAAAGACCCATTTGTTCTCAATGGCTTTACGGCCATCAGGTAACTCTACCAAAGTCCATACTTGGTTCTCATACATGGATCCTATCTCGGATTTCATGGTCTCAAGCCATTTGTTGGAATCCGGGCTCATCATTGCTTCTTCATAGTTCGTAGGTTCGCCGTTGTCCAACAACATGACTTCCAGGATAGGATTACTGTACCACTCTGGTGCGGAACGTACCCTGGTCGACCTACGAAGTTCAGTAGCGGCTTGATCCAAAGTTTCATGATCATCATCATTAGCTTCCTCTCCGGCTGGTGTAGGCATCACGGGAACTTCTTTCTGTGATGTGCTACTCTCCAATTCGAGAGGAGGTACAATTACCTGATCAAGCTCTACTTTCCTCCCACTCACTTCTTTCGAGAGAAACTCCTTCTCTAGAAAGGACCCATTCTTGGCAACAAAGATCTTGCCCTCGGATCTGTGATAGAAGGTATACCCAATGGTTTCTTTAGGGTATCCTATGAAGACACACTTTTCCACTTTGGGTTCGAGCTTATCAGGCTGAAGCCTTTTGACATAAGCGTCGCATCCCCAAACTTTAAGAAATGACAACCTAGGTTTCTTGCCAAACCATAATTCATACAGTGTCGTCTCAACGGATTTAGACGGTGCCCTATTTAAAGTGAATGTGGTTGTCTCTTATGCATAACCCCAAAACGATAGTGGCAAATCGGTAAGAGACATCATAGAACACACCATATCCAATAAAGTACGATTATGACATTCGGACACACCATTATGCTGTGGTGTTCCAGGTGGTGTGAGTTGTGAAACAATTCCACATTGTCTTAAATGCGTGCCAAACTCGTAACTCAAATATTCACCTCCATGATCAGATCGTAGAAATTTTATCTTCTTGTTACGATGATTCTCCACTTCACTCTGGAACTGTTTGAACTTTTCATATGTTTCAAACTTGTGTTTCATTAAGTAAATATACCCGTATCTACTCAAGTCATCTGTGAAGGTTAGGAAATAACGATATCCACCACGCGCTTCAACACTCATCGGACTGCATACGTCGATATGTATTATTTCCAACAAGTCACTTGCCCGCTCCATCGTACCGGAAAACGGGGTTTTCGTCATCTTGCCCATGAGGCTGGTTCACATGTTTCAAATGATTCATAATCAAGAGATTCCAAAAATCCATCAGCATGGAGTTTCTTCATGCGTTTTATACCAATATGACCTAAGCGGCAGTGCCACAAGTATGTGGTACTATCATCATTAACTTTGCATCTTTTGGCTTCAATATTATGAATATGTGTATCACTACGATCAAGATTCAACAAGAATAAACCATTCACAAGGGGTGCATGACCATAAAAGATATTACTCATATAAATACAACAACCATTATTCTCTGACTTAAATGAATAACCGTCTCGCAATAAACAAGATCCAAATATAATGTTCATGCTTAACGCAGGCACCAAATAACAATTATTTAGGTTTAAAACTAATCCCAAAGGTAGACATAGAGGGAGCGTGCCGACGGCAATCACATCAACCTTGGAGCCATTTCCAACGCGCATCGTCACCTCGTCCTTAGCCAGTCTTCGTTTATTCCGCAGCTCCTGTTTTGAGTTACAAATATTAGCAACCGAACCAGTATCAAATACCCAGGCGCTACTACGAGCACTAGTATGGTACACATCAATAGCATGTATATCAAATATACCTTTGTTGACATTGCCAGCCTTCTTATCTGCCAAGTACTTGGGGCAGTTCCACTTCCAGTGACCATTCCCCTTGCAATAGAAGCACTCAGTCTCAGGTTTGGATCCAGCCTTGGGTTTCTTCACAGGAGCGGCAACTGGCTTGCCATTCTTCTTGAAGTTCCCTTTCTTTTCCTTGCCTTTCTTCTTGAAACTGGTGGTCTTGTTGACCATCAACACTTGATGCTCTTTCTTGATTTCTACTTCCACGGCCTTAAGCATCGCAAAGAGCTCCGGGATTGTTTTCTCCATCCCTTGCATATTATAGTTCATCACGAAGCCTTTATAGCTTGGTGGCAGTGACTGAAGAACCCTGTCAATCGCTACTTCATCCGGAAGATTAACTCCCAACTGATTCAAGCGATTGAAGTACCCAGACATTTTGAGTACGTGCTCGCTGCTGTTCTCTTCCATCTTGAAGCTAAAGAACTTGTCGGAGGCGTCATACCTCTCGACACGGGCGTGAGCCTAAAATACCAATTTCAGCTCCTGGAACATCTCATATGCTCCGTGGTGCTCAAAACGTCTTTGGAGCCCTGGTTCTAAGCCGTAAAGCATGGCGCACTAAACTATCGAGTAGTCATCAGAACGTGCCTGCTAGGCGTTCACAACATCCACAGACGATGCTGGAGGGGGTGGCGCACCGAGCGGTGCATCAAGGACACAACCTTCTGTGCAGCAGTGAGGATAATCCTCAAATTATGGACCTAGTCTGCATAGTTGCTTCCATCATCTTTCAACTTAGCTTTCTCTAGGAACGTGTTAAAATTCAGGGGAGCTACAACGCGAGCCATTGATCTACAACATTAATTTGCAAAGACAATTAGACTATGTTCATGATAATTAGTTCAGTTAATCAAATTACTATTGAACTCCCACTTAAATCAAACATCCCTCAAGTTGTGTAAGTGTTTACATGATCCAAATCAACTAACCCATGTCCGATCATCACGTGAGATGGGGTGGTCATCAATGGTGAACATCTCCATGTTGATCATATCTACTATATGACTCATGTTCGACCTTTCGGTCCTCCGTGTTCCGAGGCCTTGTCTGTACATGCTAGGCTCGTCAAGTTTAACCCAAGTATTCTGCATGTGCAAAACTGGCTTACACCCGTTGTATGTGAACGAAGAGTCTATCACACTCGATCATCACGAGGTGCTTCGAAATGACAAACTTTCGCAATGTGCATACTTAGGGAGAATACTTTTATCTTGAAATTAAGTGAAGGGATCATCTTATAATGCTACCGTCGTCCTAAGCAAAATAAGATGCATAAAAAGATAAACATCACATGCAATCAATATATGTGACATCCATTATCATCTCGTGCTTTTGATCTCCATCTCCAAAGCACCGGCATGATCTCCATCGTCACCGGCATGACACCATGATCTCCATCATCGTGTCATCACGTTCTTGTCTCCGCCAACTATTGCTTCTATAACTATTGCTAACGCATAGCGATAAAGTAAAGCAATTACATGGCGTTTAATGATTGACACACATGTCATACAATAAATTAAAGACAACCCTATGGCTCCTGCCGGTTGCCGTACTCATCGACATGCAAGTCGTGAACCAATTACAAAACATGATCATCTCATACATCAACATATATCGCATCACGTTTTGGCCATACCACATCACAACATGCCCTGCAAAAACAAGTTAGACGTCCTCTACTTTGTTGTTGCAAATTTTACGTGGCTGCTAGGGCAAACTATAAGAACCGTTATTATCTACGCAAAACCACAACGGTGATATACAAGTTGCCTTTTAACCTTCTACAAGGACCGCCATTGTCAAATCAGATTCAACTGAAGTAGGAGAGACAGACACCCGCCAGCCACTTTATGCAATACAAGTTGCATGTCTGTCAGTGGAACCGGTCTCTTGTGCGAGGACAAGTAAGGTTGGTCCGGGCCGCTTCTTCCCACAATACCGCCGAACCCAAATAAGACAAGGGAGGTAAGCAATCTGAACATCAATGCCCACAACTTCTTTGTGTTCTACTCATGCATATACATCATAGGCCTAGCTCATGATGCCACTGATGGGAACGAAGCATGAAAATAAAAAATATTCCTACGAACACCCAAGATCTAATCTAGGAGATGCATGGAAATGAGAGGGGAGTGTGTCTACATACCCTTGTAGACTGAAAGTGGAAGCGTATAAAACACGGTTGATGTAGTCGTACTCTTCACGATCCAATCGCGATCCAATCCGATCTAGTGCCGAACGGACGGCACCTCCGAGATTAGCACACGTTCATATTGATGGCATCCTCTCCTTCTTGATCCAACAAGCGAGGGAGAGGAGGTAGATGAGATCGGAACCAGCACGGCGGTATGGTGGTGGTGGTGGCAGTGGAATTCCGGCAGGGCTTCGCCGTGCGTGTACCGGAGAAATGTGGGGGGAGTTGGGAGAGGCAATGGGCAAGGGTGAAGGGGTGGCTGCCCCCATGCGCCTTCCCCCCTCTATATATAGGCTAGGGGGTAGGGGAGGGTGTCCAAAACCCTCCTAGGGCCGGCCACAAAGGAGAAATCCCTTTAAACTTGGAGATAACATCTTATCTCTAGATTCAACCCTTTAAATTTAGAGATAAGACCTTATCTCTAGATTTAAACGACATGTGCCCTGGGGAATGGTGCGACCAGCCCATGTGGGATGTAGCCCCATCCCTCGGTCCATGTGGGCCCTTACCGGGTCGTTGGGCCCCACGGTGGAACCCCCGGAACCTTCTAGAACCTTCCCGGTACAATATCGAAAAGAATCAAACTTTTTCCGGAACCGAAAATATGACTTCCCATATATAAATCTTTACCTCCGGACCATTCCAGAGCTCCTCATGATATCCCGGATCTCATCCGGGACTCCGAACTACTTTCATACTTTCCACTATTAGTATCTCAACATTACCCTAGCGCTACCAAAAGTTAAGCGTGCGACCCTACACTACAAAAAAAGACACATCCGTGACATTATGGCCCGAACGAAAACTTTTTCTGTCATGGTTGTGACACTTCTATGACAACAATTGTGACAAAAACACGTATCATCATAGATGTGGTGGGCTCCTACTTCTGTGACAAAAATTATGACAAAAATAGGCTTTTCGTCCTGGGTGGGCCGGAGACGCACCCGCATGACTTTCTTTGGGCCGTCCATGACGTAAAAAATCATGGTAGAACTGAGGGCGAGGAAATTTTCGGGGAGTTTCCCGGTTACGGTGGGCACTCGGTGGGTGGTCGGGGCCGAGTGATGCAGTGTGGTTTGCGCGTTTCTCTCATACGCGCGCGTGTGTGTGAGGCGTTCGCTAACTGAACCCGAGCGAGGCGTTCGCTTACTAAACCCGAGCAATCACACTAGCTACGTACTGAAGCCGATCGATCCCTTCGCTGCTAACTGAACCCGACCGATTCCTTCGCTGCTAACTGAACCCAAACGATTCCTTCGCTACTAACTAAAGCCGGTCGAGCCCCCGTATGTGCGAGACATAGCAGGTTGGGTTGCCTCTCGATGAACAGTGCCCGTTGCTGCCGCGCGCGTGATACGTAGAACGAGTCGAGACGCATCGATCGAGCCCCTTGCGCGTGAGACGTGGTGAGTTGACCTAGCCGGTTGGTTGGCTATGGATGAACAATACCCATTGCTGCCGCCCGCTCGTACGCCCCACCCCAGCCGGTGGGTTGGTTGTGGATGAACAGTACCCTGGCCGTGTGAAGGTGGTTGGCGCTGGATGAACAGGGCCCCGAGGAGGCCGCCACACCCTAGCCGGTTGGGGGTGGATGAACATGACCCCGTGGAGGCTGGATGAACAGTAGCCGGTGGAGGCTGGAGGAAGTTGACGGTGGATGAATAGTAGCTGGTGGAGGCTCGAGGAGGTCAACCGTGGATGAACAGTAGCCCGTGGAGTCCCGTTTTGCGGTACGCCACACCTCTCCCGATGAACAGGACCCCGTTTCGACTGTAGGCAGTTGGGGAGAATTCCGTTTCCTCCATTTTGCGGTACGCCAGAGCCCTCCCGATCAACAAGACCCCGTTTTGACCATAGGCGCTCGAAGAGAAGTCCGTTTCCTCCGTTTTGCATACGCCACACCCCCAGTCGATGAACAGGACCCCCGTTTCGACTGTAGGCGGTCGAACAAAAGGCCGTTTCCTCCGTTTTGCGGTATGCCAGACCCCAAGTTGATGAACAGGACCCCGTTTCGGCTATTCCGTCCAAGCCGGTTGGCTCCCGACGAACAGGACGTGTTCCGACCCAGTCGCTTGGCTCCCGATGAACATGACACTGTTTCCTACGTTCCGACCCAGCCGGTTGGCTGCTGATGAACAGGAGGCCGTTGCTACCGTCCGTTGCCGTTGCTACCGTCCGTTGCCTCTCTCCATGTACACGAGCCTTGGCCGTATGTATGCGCGAGTACGCGTTCGAGACCCCGCCCGTATATGTACGTACGTGGCCGTATTTTTTGCCGTGTGGCTGTACGTATGTGTACATGATTTAGACGGGGCTGCCTGAACTGCTACGTCGGGGGCTCTACTACGACACGTGCCGCTCCTTACACGCCCACGGTTCATCGTTGCAGAGAGACCGATCGACCAGTATGTACGTACACGTTCGCAACCAGACAGACAATGCTACGTACACTTCGACCGGGTGGGTCCCAGTTGTCAGGGAGGATAAGGAGGCACTTCCTTGCGTGTGAAGATATAGTAGGTGGGTCCCAGCTGTAAGGGGGAGGAATCATTTTTTTGCGTGTAATAAGGAGGCACTTCCTTGCGTGCAAAGATGTAGCTGGTGGGTCCAGTTGTCAGCCTCACCGCGTACAGTCCTCTTCCGATGGTTGTTGTTCATTGACCACGTTGACTACGCCGCGCCGAGAGCACCAAGGCGGTGGACGACGGTGAGGCCTAGGAAGGGAACGACGTGGAGCCGGGGAAGACGCGGCAGTGGATGCCCACGCGGATGGGAGTACGAGGGTTGACTGGTTCGGCTGCGGTGTGAGGCCGCCATCGCCAGAGAATAACAGGGGATGTGAGTGAGTAGAGGGAAGGCCTGGCCAGCGGTGGGAGTAGGGTGGGGCGGTGAGGCCTATGCGGCAGCACAGCCGGCCACGGGAGGCAGGAGCAGGCGGTCCCACCGGTGCTGGTTTGGGCGGCTGGAGCAAGAAAATCAGAGATTGAAGAAGCAGCACGGCCATTGGATTAGCATCCAACGGTCACTGCTGCTAGAATCGTTTGTTGACTAAGTTGATGAACCCCTGCGTACGCGTCAACCTAGTAGGCCCACAAGTCAGCCTCCAAATTTGGTGGGTCCCAGTTGTCATGGGTAGGAATCATTTTTTTCACGTAATAAGGAGGCACTTCCTTCCGTGCGAAGATATATCTGGTGGACCCCAGCTGTCAGGGGGAGGAATCATTTTTTTTGCGTAATAAGGAGGCACTTGCTTGCGTGCGGCCATGGACCATGTGGGTCTCTACTGTTAGCCTCTCCATGTACATCCCTCTTCCGATGGCTGTTGTTTGTTGACCACGTTGACCACGCCGCGCCGAGAGCACCAACGCGGTGGACGACGGCGAGGCCCAGGAAGGGAACGACCCAGAGCCGGCGAAGCCACAACAGTGGATGCCCACACTGAGGGGAGAACGAGGGTTGACTGGTTTGGCCGTGGTGTGAGGCCCGTGTCGCCGGAGAATAATAGGAGGTGTGGGTGAGTAGAGGGATGGCCTGGCCAGCGGTGCGAGTAGGAGGAGGCGGTGAGGACTGCACGGCAGCACGGCCGGCCACGGGAGGTGGGAGCAGGCGGTCCTGCCGGCGCTGGATTGGGCGGCTGGAGCAAGAAGATCAGAGATTGAAGAAGCACAACGGCCGTTGGATTGACATCCAACGGTCACTTCTGCTAGAATCGTTTGTTGAGTAATATATAATAAGTGAAGAATTCTTGCATACGCGTCAACTTAATATGCCCACAAGTCAACCTCCTAATCTGTGGCGGACAGCATACAACCCATTTGCTATTTTTTAACAATAATTTATAGCTCATTTGCAAATTCTTATGCAATTTATTGCAGTCCATTTTCTTTTTGTTGGCCAGGATTAGGGCTAAAAATTTAAATGAAATTTTGCATATTTCGGTGGGGGTCCAAACTATTTTTAATCCCGAAATGTCGAGCCAGATTTAAAGTAATTTCAAAATATATTTAAATTAGGTTAAAAGCCAATGAAATTTGAAATCTGAAAATGTGAAAAAAATTAGAAATTTGAAAGTAATTGCCAATTTGTTGTGTGTTTTTTATATTTACAGCCCATTTCATATTACTTTTAAGATTTGCAGCTGTCTTGAAAGATTTGCAGCCCAGCAGGGCGGAGAAAAACAAGTTGGCCTGGGTTGGGTTGGCCTCAATTGGGTATTCATAAGAAAAAAACCCGGAGCTAGCCATTTTCACAAAAAAAAATAGCTGGGCTGGTCATGTTGTAAACGTAAAATAGAAGACTGGGCTAGATGGGACACAGCCCAGTTGATACCCTGCTCCATCTCAACAATAACAAAAAAAAACTGCTCGGGCTGCTAGGTCCCAGGTGTGCGCCGCTCTTGTGCAGTTCTCTTGTCTATTGACTATACGCTCACAATGTCGTGGGTCCCAGATATCATCAAACCACTAGGAGGAAGCATTTTCTTTTTTGCTTGTAACAATGAGGCCTTGCTTGCGTACGGCCATGGACATGGTGGGTCCCTACTGTCATCTTCTCCACGTACAGTCCTCTCCCAATTCCTCTCGTTTGTTGATCATGTTGACAACGCCAGACGGCGGCGCCGCGGCGAGCGCACCAAGGAGCGCGGAGGACGACGGCGAGGCCTCAAGCGGGAATGAACAGGAGCCGGGGAAGATGCGGCAGTGAAGTAGCGGGCAAAGGGGAGTACGAGGGTTGACTGGTTCGGGTGCGGGGTGGGGCTGACGTTGCCGTTAACGATTTAGGAGATGATAGGGCGGCGATGCGTGCACGGAGGCGCAGCCAGCCGTGGGAGGCGGGAGCAGGCGGCCCCACCGGCGCTAGTTTGGTTTTGGCGGCTGGAGGAAGAAGAGACTGAAGAAACACGATAGACTGTACAAGCAGCAGGAGTACTTAACAACGTTACCTAAAAGTAGCAGGAGCACTTAACAACCAAAGCTGAAAGCAGTATGAGTACTTATACAGGTTCAACCGTACAAGGCACGCCTCGAACAGTGCTACTTTGCCTACTGTTAACGAAGGGTGAGGCCACCAAGCCCTAGGACAAGGCCCGGGTGCCACCCCGCGCATCCACAACTTTCTGTAAGCGGCTTCATCTTGCAATGTGGTCAATAAACAGGATATTTGCTTTAGAGCCATGGAAAAGCATGAACATAACCTTCTGTCCTATTCTTCAAGATCGACGGGCCTTCATGATTTGAGACCACCCATGAATAATTATCTTTTCACCTCTAAGGGAAATGGAGTAGGTCGACATAAACATCATGTTGTGACCAAGCGCAAGTCTGAGTCGACCATGGCCAGGCATCTGTATAGGAACAATAAAACTGGGCAGTTTCTGTTTCAAGAAGAAGAACATAGCTATAAAACTGTGTATAAGCAAGAGTTTATGAACAACATATATAACAAAAAATAGCTCGTACCATCAGTTTCTTGACACAGTTGGACCTGTTCAACGTGTGCACCAGTGGCACACATATCCCACGTGGCCTTCCACCATTGAAATGCCCCACAAGGTCCTCAAGATGATCAATAAAGTGAATTGGTGGATGTCATCCCAGTCAACTTCGGTGCCATCAGTAACCGTCGAGTTCTTATCAAATAACAGACGAGTAGTGTCCTGCACTTTGTAATAACCTACGCGTGTCACCAATTATAAGAAATATTAGTTAGAAGTAGCATCATTGTGAGAGAAGGGAATCACAAATTGTTGCTACTTCTAAAGTCAAATTGTGATCAGTTAGATAGAATAGGTGGATTACAAAGTAAAAGTGGTAACATGCAAGAACCAGATACAAAACTAACATGGATGAACTACTGGAACGACGTCGGGGTGGAAGGTCACAGGGAAGATAAGACCAGGTTCTGCTATTTCCATGAATATTGGTGTGCCAACTTTCAGTCCGTAACACTTGACAAAATTTATCCAAGTTTGGCCATAAAAAAAGGAGCGATCTTCTTGGTTAATGAACCCAACTGTGAACTTATATCCATGGCATGTCTCCAATGTGACCATTATACTGGTGTATTCAGTTATGGCAAGGCCGACCTTCTTGAGTACATGTGTTCTGGTAGAGCAAGGGATGCACTGCAGGATAAATAATATGAGAACACAATTTATTCGCTATCCAAATCTAGAAATAATTTCCTCTTTCACGTCAGTGTTGAGCATGGTACTAGTACCTTTTATCCAAATATAACAATCCAACTTTCCAAATTAGTCGACAGCATGTTCAAAAACCCCAACCCTACCGGATAGAAAAGAGGATTCTAGGAACATACCGTGCGATTTTTGAAATCCTGTGTTAGGACAAGAAGGAACAAGTCTGGCGTCTCGCCAAGGGCGCAGAAACCTGTAGGGTCCTCACACTTTGGGCACTTCAAATGAAACACACTAGATTCAGTACGAAGAAAAATGCATCAACGGCGGCGGTTGCCATCCTAGGATTACCGATGACAGAGGAACAAGGATTTATCAGGGATGGATGAAGATTTCGTACCTGGTTCTCCATGAGAAAACCCTAAGCAATCGCTGAGAGGTGGTTTTCTCTAAACAAGCCGACTAGGGAGAAGGGGATTCAGGTCGAGTGAAATATTGCTGTTTCGTCCGTTGAGCTGACTGCTACTGCTGGAAAGGTGGGGTTTTGTGATTTGATGGCTCATTGAGCATTACTGTGGCGCTACGACTGGGGTGAGTCTACCGTGCAGTTGTGCACTCTAATTTGGTGCATGGCACGTGGACCTGGTTGCTGGATGTCTCGCATATCAGCGAAATGAAGTAGAAAGGCAGGAGTAACTAGTTACACATAAATATTTTTTTGATAAGAGAGATACTCCCTCTGTAAAGAAATATAAAAATCTTTTATATCACAACTTTATAAATAAGAAAAATCAAGGGGAATATATATACATAAATACGGGGTTCAGATATATATATATATATATATATATATATATATATATATATATATATATATATATATATATATATATATGTTTTTGAGAATAAAATACTCAGATAGGCTGACGGCTCTTGACTTTGGGCCATAGGCCGGTGGGCCTGCATGTTTGGGGGCCCATGTGTTCTAAGTCAGCGCATTTCATCCCATAAATATTGCATCCGATAGGGACGACGCTAGTTTTAGATGCTGTCGCAAGGAGAAGACATAAAATTGAATAAAGCACGACAGCCATTAGACTGAAATTGAACGACAGTTCCTAACCAGCAATCGGAGTTGCAATTCTTTCAGGATGTCCTACGTGTTATACACTAGTACTACTTATACACACAGGACACTTGTTTCACCATGGCATATATTACATCAAAAGCTCTTGGAGGATAGATCAGTTCGGCAGTTGCGTGCTGCTACTGAAGAATTTCAAAGTTGATTAGGACCATATCTCCTTGCAGAGAAACTTCAATTCTGACATCATCCCCAACAGCAAGATTTGATTGAGTTTTGAACCTTAACCATCCTTTAGCATCAATCATCATGCGACCATCCTTTCTACTTACGGTATATTGCGCAGGTTCATTCACACCAAGGCTGCGCATGGTAAGAGAAACTTGGCCACGGTCACCCGGATTATTGAACGACTCCCTCATTGCTCTAGGAATTTTCTGTTTGCAAACAAGAGGACATACGCAAATAGTTAGATCAACACGGTGAATCATGTGAAACAACATGGAAAGACAAAAGAATGAAGCACTTGGGCTGCCAATGCTTACCAAAAAGGTGGAGATGTTGGTTTTTGTAAGGACTTTGGTATATGCAGTGCGAACTGTAGCCCAGTCTGTTGTCGGTGCAAGTGCTGGTTCCGTTGCCGCTGCATGGGCCGGAGCAGATGCAAGTGCAAGTTCAAGTGTTGGTGCTGGTGCCGGAGCCGTTACTGGTGCCTGTGGCAGTGCGACTGGTAGTGCCGCTGCTACTGCCAGATACGGTGCTCCTTCTGGAGCTGGTGCCGGTGTCGGTGCCCGATCCTCTGGTACATCAGCTTGATCCGCTGACGCGGTCGGTGACCAATCCTCTACTGGATCAGACTGAGATGCTGCCACTGTCAGTGCTAGAGCCAGTGTCGGAGCAGGTGCCGGTGCTCGATCCGCTGCGGTTGTCGATGCTGGAGGTGGTACCGATGTGCGAGACAACAGCGCTCGTCTCTGGTCTACTTTGATTTCAGACTGCAGCTTTGTAACTTTGCTACGCATCCTTCTTAAGCGAGAGTGCACATGAGCAATTCGAACTTCCTTCGGCTCCGTGACCCGGATCCAGTCTTTTTCTTTCCTTCTTTTAAAGGCGACAAGGACTAATTCTGGCGTGTTTGTTAAAGTAAACTGCAGTTGATCAGAGGGCTTCAGATTGTACTCAGACAACAGACGGATCCAATTGTGTCCACTAATATAAGTGATGGACAGTGCCTTCATTATTGACACATCATAAGAAGTGAAACCTGCTAAAATAACCATCATAGAGCAAACCAAATGGTTTATTCTGTAACGAATGTGACATGGCAAAACTGCATCATAAAATTGCAGCAAAAGTAAGAAAACATGACAGTTAATCAATGAGATTTACTTTATGTGACACGACTTAATCCTTACCAGGAAATCACTATCTTCAAGTTCTAAATTGAAGGTTGTTCATCCAATTACGGGTGGCATGTAGGGCCCCTCCTTACTCCCACAAGCAGGACAGTCCAAAGGCCGTGACAACTCATATGGAGCGAACATCCGCGGGAATGGAAATCCTGGTGGGTGCGATAAACCCTGCAATGCATACATATATTGGAGTGTAACCATAACTGATATAAACTCAATATTTCAAAATATACGGACTGAATTGAGTGGACAAACACACCAAAACATGTCTAACTCTATATACATCTGATTCATAAAAAATGTAAACATCTTATGTCTTTGAACAGAGGGAGTACTGTACTGGCATGAAAAAACACAGATACCAAACAACCGAAATTGGTATTATAGGTTCACCATTTCTGAAACATTAACATAGAGTATTCTCAGGATTCACCGCAAAACAAAAGCGGCAGTACTAACCCATACAGGGTTCACACACACAAATCAAGCACTGAACAATATTACTTACTACACACAAGCAAAGTTGTACTAATTAAACTCTGCAGACTATTTCTTGCCACCGACCTACGGGATGTGCCCCACAAAACTAACCAGGCCATGGACATCGTGAGAGATGTCTATCGGCACCTTCGCCATCCCGTCAACCTTGGAGAACCTAACAGTGTGGTCTTTCCACTCATAAACATGACGATGAAGACATGCCGCATCAGATTTGTTGGGAAGCTTTACAAGAACCACACCCTTCGTAATCGCAAGCACAACTACAAAATTGTTGTGGTGAAGTACACCCTCGAGAACACGCCTGACAACAATGCTACAGGAAAACACTTGTTCACGACATGTGGCTACAAGGACACGGCAGCTGGATAGTTTAGTAGTGCACATCCTCAGGTTTCCAGTTCACACGGCATGACTTTGAGAACTTCATCTCCACAGCGGACCTGGATCTAATTCAAACATAAACCAATATTTTATTACTGCCTCCTTTCACAAATATAAGATAATTTTCTATATTTTACTCCATATAAGACTACATATAAGTACAAAAATGAGTGAACAAAGACACTAAAACATGTCAACATCAGATACACAAAAAAGTTAGAACATCTTATATTTGTGAACAGAGCGATTACTTACAATACCCATAACACAAGTTACTGAGGGTACTATATTCTCTTCCTACAGCTAGCGTTGATGTTCATAAAGTAGTTGAAAGTAATCTATAAGAAAACTGTGTTATGTGCAAAAATCATATGCATGTCAACCTCTCACATGTTTTGGTCAAAAGAGACATTTAGAACCGTCATTTGGCACACAAAAATCACATGCAAGATCGCCCAGAAAGTTATACTACTAGTACTACGCGTACATTACACAAACATCGCATATTAGCAAGCACTTTGCAAGTTAGATAAAAAACACGATCAAGATCGCCAAAAAGATCGTCAACAAGAGATATTACCTCGACCAGCTTAACGAGGGATCCCGGAGAGGTGGCCTTGGGCAAGGCGATGGCCTTGAGCTTGTCTGTGGTCGTCTCGGTGGGGTGCTTGCGCTTCTTCAGACTCTGAGCCTCGACGGATTTGGCCAGAGCCATAGACATCACTTTGGCCGGTGCTCCAGGGTCCATCAAGAAACTGTCAAATAGAAATAAAAGGAAAGAAAACGATAATCAGAAACCCAAAAGAAGAACATATAGGGAGTTAGGATCGGTCGCGGGGTTGCAAAAGATGACTGGAACGAAAGTATAGCAGCACCATTGATGCGCTCACCTTTCCTTCTTTGGGAGAGAAGAACAATGGCAGAAGCGAGTTGGGGTTTTCTTGAAGAAATGAGGGACAAGATGAGGGAGAAGGGAGTGGGTTTTCTTGAAGAGAGGAAGATGAGGAAGAGGAGTGAAATGATGGTTGCTTTGTCCGTCCAACTTACTGCTGGAAAGGTGGGGTTTTGTGATTTTACGCATCATGGGGCATTACTGCGGCGCTATGACCGCGGTAAGTCCACCGTGCAGTTGTGCACTCTAGTGCGGAGTAATTTGGTGCATGGAAAGTGGACCCTGATGCTGGCTGTCCCACACGTCGGCGAAAGTGAGTAGCAAGGTTCCCGACGACCGTGGAGGAGGATCCGCGCGGTAGAGCGTCTCCACTATTTCTTAAAAAAATATTTTTTAATTATAACAAGTGTTTCCACTCTTACGATGGAGGAGTGTGAAACACGGTATCCACTTGAACTTACACTACTAGTACTCCTACTACTAGGCATGTGCAGTGGTTCATACAACAGTCTTATCTTGTTGCCAGTGTAGTAAGATATGACGATAAAAAATGATGTATAGTAAACTGATTATACCACCCGAAGAAAAGTAACTGATTATAAATAAATCTGTTGTGAGGGATATTGTTGCGAGTGTTTCAGCATATTTTTGGTTTACATCGCGGTTAGTATTCATGAATACAGTCCTAGGTGGGTCCCCTGCGTGTACGTGCCTTCCATCCCGTGCTACCTCGGCGTACAGTCGACCTGTGGTGGAGTACTATTATTTTAGCAGACAAGGCAACCGGAGAAGTAGAATCAAGGGATGGAGGCAGCAGCCGCTCCGGAAGGGTGTCTCCGGAGGATTGACATCCAGTGGCATGCTGTGTGCATGTCACCTATGAATAGTAGTGTAACATGCCCATTTTTTTAACGTCCGATCGAGAATGAACGGTGAGATCAATGTCAACAGTACTCAGGGTACAGTGCACGGAGAGTATGCTGCTACAGTACTCGACCAAAACAGGAACCATATGAAGCACGCTTCTATAGTGCTATGTGCTACAATGATTGTTCTGGACCGTCTGAGTTTGATCCAACGGTCATGTTACGCCGTCACATGCCCATGCAGAGGACGCCTAAACAGCACCGAAGTCCCTCTACTTCTCCAGGCAGACAACGGTGGTGATGCAGGGTGCCACCGCCGGCAGAGCCCGCTCCCGATCGACGGGAGCCAGCTCGTCAAAGACGGTGTCCAATGGGACAAATGGATTCCGGTGACGAAGCCCGGAGAGGATTCGCCCGGCAACGGCGATAGCCACCCACACCCTCTCCTTGTCCAGCGCCGCCCCCACCACCGCGCGGAGACGGTTCAGCTCCTCGGAGATATAGGTGAAGAAGGAAACCAGGTTAGGAAGCCGCAGCTCATTGAAGTCGATGGGGGTGGTCGAACGGGTTTAGCCCGACGGCCGGCATGGTCGCGCTGGCACGACGGCAGGCATCGCGCAGCTACAACACTTGTGTGGCAACATGGTCCAGCAAGTGGTTGAGGCGATCCTGGACCTCGTCATGATCGGCCTGCTCGCGCTCCAGCTGGCTCGCCATCAGGGCAACCTGGCCACCTAGGGTATCTCCCGCTTTCTGCAACAACGCCGCCGATGCCTCAAGCATCTTTGTGGTGGACTCCTGCCGCTTTTGAAGGTCCGTGAACTCCCGCTCATAACGGAGGAGCATGGCACTCTTCTCCTCCCTGAGCTCATGGATCTCCACGTCCTTGGCCCTGAGCTCCGCATCCTTGGCCTGGAGCTCCTCTGTCAGGCGCCTCACCTCAGACTCCGTGATCTGGTGCGCCACCATGGAACCCGGTAGAAGCAATGGGGAAAGGAAGCAAAGGGGGCGAAATGGCTGGAAGACAATGCAATCTACGGGAAGGCAGAGGGATCGGGGTAAATCTTTTGGTATTCACCATGGGAAACCCCAGTGGATGCCTTTTCACATCAGGGAGCAGTGGGTTTTACTGGCGGAGTCATCATGACTAATTCCTGCCGTGCCTGCTCCCGTCAAACAAAAAAAAATCCTGTCACACCCAAGGACCAAAGCAACGCAACGGTGGATAGTATTTTAATTTACCTAGCAGCAAGGAGGGAAAAAATGCTTGAAAAAACAAATGTGGCGGTGGCCTAGCTGATCGGTCGCTCTAGCCCAACTAGCCAGCCACTGTTCTTGTACTCGGCGGGAAAGGTGGGGTTTTGTGATTTGATGACTCATTACTTTGGCGCTATGACCGAGGAGGACCCAGAAACCGTGCGGTAGGGCGTCCCACACTCCCACGTCTCAGTAAGGAAGAAAATATGCGTGCACCACCGGGGAGGACCCAGATACCGCGTAGTAGGGTGTGCCATGTCTCAACACGGAGGAAAATGTGTGTGTAAAAATATATGAGACGTAGCTATGGTAAGAACTCAGGACCCAGCCAGTCAGTCGAAAACACCCCACTAGCCACACAGCTTCATCATGCTAACGTGGCACGGAGGATAGGTGTGGTTTGCTCCGTCTCGACCAGCCACGAGGTCTCTTGTTCCTAGGCGATTCATCTATTTTCCAAGCATTTTTAAGTTATAATAGCACCACGGCCAGCTCGCGCCGCTCTTCGTGTTTGCCCGTGCGTCTAAAGGTTGTAGATGGAGAGGAGAGAGAGATCGCAGACATGGGACCAGCCAGTAAGTGAGTCAATGTTCATGCACGTGTTGACGAGCCACTCCCTCTACTCTACTCAACGTGATACAGTATAAAATCAAGTTATGTGACAAAGCCAACAACCGTTGCTATTTCTGGCTATCGACGTACGCTTTGTAGTCTAGGTTGCCGGCTCGAATCTCGTCCTTCTGATTTTTTATTTTTAGGTCCAAATTTGTTCCATGATGAGTGGGACCCCCGTGTGTTGTTCCGATATTTCTGTGTACGAGGGATTTTTTGCACAAAAACTTTGCGCGGTTAGACAAGTTATGGCACCAGTTACACGTATTTTACAAGTTTAGGAACAAAAGTGACAGCGGCGGAGAATATCACATGCTCCCCGCGGCTTAGATGCTACCGTGATACGAGATTCTACGTCGTTGGATCTGAGATCCAATGGCACGTGAGTAGTCTTTGTACTTTTGCGCAATTATCAAACTCTTCAAGGGCTTTTTTGCAAAAAAACGTACATACCTCCTGTGAGCCGCTGGATCTTGGATCCAACGGTTCCCAGGAGCTCGTATCACGGTAGCATCTAAGGTGTGGGAGAACCCGATATTCTCACATATGAGAGAATATAAGGTGCTCCCCGCATCTTGGCCGCTTCGGCGATACGAGCTTCTAGCAGCCGTTGGATCTGAGATCAAATGCCATGTGCGTAGTATTTGTACTTCTGCGCAATTCCCAAACTCTTTGAGGCCTATATTGCAAAAACATTCAGACCTCCTAATGGGAGCCGTTAGATCTCCCGGGAGCTCGTATCACCGTTGTATCTATGGTATGGGAGCACCTCATATTCTCCCACGCGAGAGAACATCGGGTGCTCTCGTTGCTTGGATGCTACGGTGATACGAGCTTCGAGGCCGTTCGATCTGAGATCCAATGGCATCTGAGTATAGTCTTTGTACTTGTGAGAAGTTCCCAAACTCTTTGAGGTTTTTTTTTGCAAAAACCATTCGGACCTACTAGGAGCTGTTGGATCTCAAATCCAATGGCTCCGAGGAGCTCGTATCACCACAGCATCTAAGGTGTGGTAGCACGTGATATTCTTATAGACGAGAGAATATTAGGTGCTCCCGCATCTTAGATGCTACGGTGATACGAGCTTCGTGGTCGTTGGATCTGGGATCCAATGGCATTTGAGTAGTTTTTGTACTAATTGTGTGCAATTCCCAAACTCATTAACATTTTTTTGCAAAAATATTCAGACCTCGTGTGAGCTGTTGGATCTCAGATCTAACACCTCACAAGAACTCATATCACCATATAGCATCTAAGGTGTGGGATCACCTGATATTCTCCGGGGGTGGGGGGGGGGGGGTGGGGGCACAACCCATCGGTGTTTGGGAGGGTGGGGCCAAATGTTTAAAAAATATAATCTAAACCCTCGTAAAAAAAGACCTTCACAATTTTATCTAAGGTTGGGGGGTTACCCCCCGACAATCTACATAGCTCCACCTATGCAAGAGGCGTAGAGCGAGCGTCTATGTGTGAGAGAGATGACGTGAGGTCAATCGAGTCATATATAGAGGGAGAGATCGAGTGAGTGTGGGCTAGCGTACACTCGAATGTGAAAGACGATACAGAGAGATATCGTGCGACGAAGCTGTAGTGAGGGCTGGAGGGAGAGATAGTTACCGAGAGAGTGGCCTAGATAGACTTTGTGTATGTGTGCGTGGCGTGCATGGAGTTTTTTTTACAGAGGCAACGTATGTGTCTAGAGGGAGAGAGGGAGAGAGATAGAGAGGGGGAGAGAGAGAGCTCGTCATGGAGGGCACGACGAGGTTGTGTGTGAGAAATACATTTGTTGAGAGCGTGAGGGCGGGTGTGAGATAAATGGGGATCAAAACATGAAGAGAAATAATGAGCGTGTGTCGGATACTAATAGCTCTATTAACAAAGAGATGAAGATCGATCGATACATGAAGTTTGTGTGGTGAAGGGGGGGGTGTCAATGGAGAGACCTAAACACAACATTTTAGTGTACATAGTAGTAGACTTAATATTCACGTTTCAGTTTAGTGTACATTGTAAACATTGAATTGAGGACCATGCATGGCTTACATTTTATTTTTAATTCGTGCCAAACATGCATGGATTGGAAAAGTAGATGCACTATACTGACTTGTTTGTTGTTGTATTTGTGTGTGTGGTCATATGCTTGAATACATACAAAATTTTCTCACCACCATACCGTTCATATTTTAAATTTGAATTTGCATTCAAAAACTTAGTGTGGATACCATGAAATGTGATATCCACGTTGAGATCACTATATCACAAACTCACTCTAATTCCAGAACTCATCATAAATCAATTACCGTCCCTTTTGGAATGACCAATTATTTGCAAGGAAAATACGAGCATTGTAATACATATAGATTCGTTTGCCAATTTTTAAAAAGTTTCCTTTTGCATTCTCGAATGGTAGCACCCGACAACGTACCAGCCAAACCGGGCTCATGTCGTGGTGGTGGCGTGCGTGGTAAGCACATTAGCCAACCACAACCAAAAGAACCGCGATTAGAACTTCGCGCCTCCGCATTTTGAATCGAAATATCTGGCGGTCGGAATTCCAACCCTGCGAAATTCCCCTTATGTCCCCGGTCCATAATGACTACTACCGATGAACACTGGAGGGATGCTTTAGTAACTAAGCCACGTTACCTACCGTGCCGACCACGTTCAAGTCCCTCGGTCGCCGCTACCCAAGGTCACCCGTCAACTCCATTGCCTACTACACTAGGATGAGTATATAATAGAGCTTCATTTGTTCGTGCCTACTAGAGTATGACGCAATGCACTGGTACGGAGGGAGTATCTTTTTACTCTGCATATATAATTTGTTTGAAGTCTAACTAAGCAATGTTTGACCAAATTCTATCTTAAAAAATATGAACACTAAAGATGTATCGCCTGAAAGTTTATTTCATGATGCATGTAATGATATTGTTTCGAATCCTGGTTTTTAAATTCCAGAAAATCTAAAACTCACCTGAAATTCATGAAACTGCGCATGGTCTTGTGATACGGCACAAATAGGATGTGGTAATTTTTTTGTTCAATTTGAGACAAGCTGCTTATGAAAAGTTGCACATATGAACATCCAAGGTATTTTGGAACAAAGAGCTGTCATGTTAACACGAATAGTTCACTATTGTATTCAAACCGTGGGCGTTAGACCAGCGTGCCGCCACGCGTCTTGCTTCTCATAGGCAGGTGCCGTCCGAGCAAGCATGTGAGTCGACGGGAGGCGTGCGAGCAGGCCGCTGCGTAGGCTCACCAGGATGCGAGCCCTTTGACCAGCCTCCACCACCCACCTTCATCCCAACCACACCCACTTTTAATGGCGCTCGCGCCGCAGTTTAAATCACCGTGGCACTCCCCGCTCTCGCTACAATCTTCTCTCTGCCTCTCCGATTCTCTTGTCGTCTGCCTCCAATCAACCTGACCTCGCTGTACGCCATGGCGCATCACGATGTGCTGCCCCTAGTCTTCCAGTTTCCTGAGGAAGACCCTAAGGAGGTTTCGTACGAGCTTGACCTGGCCGTGCGGGAAGTCACCACGTCTGTCCCCGCGCCCGTTCCAGCTCCCGTTCCCGCGCCAGCGCCAGTGTCCATCCTCATGGGATTGATGGGCTGGGAGCCGCACACTGTCGCCCAGCTTGAAGCCGCGGGGATCCACGAGGTCCCCGCTGACTTGCACGCGCCTGTGCACCTACCAGCGCATGCGCCTGCGCGTGCACTGACTCACGCACCCGTGCCGGTGCCCATGCACATGAATGTCTCCACCACGCCGTTGCCAGCACCTGTCCCCGCACCGGTGCCAGTGCCCCCCTCAGCGGCATGGGTCACCGCCATCGACCGCTTTCTTGCTGCGACGCCAGTCGCCGCCTCCCGCCGGTTGACTAGCTCCTGGAGGCCGAAGTCGAGAACATACTGGCCTTCCTTGAAGCTTGGGCCAATGTCCAGGAGTATGCCAACGCCGGCGCAAGATGCCGCCATCGCCGCCGTCAAGTGGCCCAATGGCACACAGGGCACGGCAGAGGAGCCGCTTCCCGCCGCAGCTGCAATTAGTTTTATTCATTTATTTTTTAGTTCGATCGTGGTATGAATGTAAAGTCACAGTCAGACTGAATGAAATCTATGGTTTGATCGATTGAGTGTTCAGCTAGAGCCCTATCAAACTAAATAAAAAAAAGTCATCAAGCGACATGTATTCCTTCTCATCGCAAACAATTCATATTAAATACCTGCGTCAATTCCAAATACTTGTAGGGCGCGAGCAGGTCCCTTCGAGCACTAGGCGATACATACATTTATCCACGCATTTAATTATTACTACTAGTTAAATACACCACGGGTGCCTGAACTTGTCCGTCACGGCCACTTTTTTGCCTATACTTGTAAAATACTAGTAGGTGAAACTGGTGCCGTAACTTATGAACGCATCCAGATACGGTCGACGGCATCGGGCATCTGCCCCGGGTGGCGCGCCATGTTTACTAGCTCGTGCGTTCTTCGTGTTTGCCCGTGCGTCTAAACGTAGAAGGGGAGGAGGGAGAGAGAGCAGACATGGGACCCACCAGTAAGTGGCTCAATGAAGGGGAGTAGTACGTGCTGACGAGCCGGTCCCACTAATCTACTAAAAGTGATATAAAAACATGTTATCCATTAAAGATACAACAAACGAGACAATCCATTTCTGAGTCCAGGCTCATCTGCACCCACGCTAAAGAACAAAATGAAAACAAATACTAGAAAAATTCAAAAAATTCCATTTTTTTGCATGGTAGAAAATTTGGTGCATGATGTCCGCTCCAATTTTCATACCATTTGGACATCTGAGTAGCTCTCGGCAAAAAAGACAGATTTGGGTTAAGAAAAGAGTGTACTGTTCATGTACTGTTCTGACCCAATTTGTCTTTTTTGCTGAGAGCTACTAAGATGTTCAAATGCTCTTAAAATTGGAGCGGACCTCACGCAACGAATTATCTAGCACGCACAAAAAAATTGGAATTTTTTGATTTTTTTGTGATTTTTTTTTTGAATTTTTTGTGAATTTTTTCTTCACCGGGTGCAGATGAGCCTGGGCACCGAATCGCTGACGTGCGCCTGGAAGGACCTGGTCACCTATTCGATCCTCGTCCTTTTCATTTTTAATTTATATGGGTCCAAAATTGTTCCATGACAGGTGGGTGCCCCGGTGTGTAGTTTGTAGCATTTTAATTTATGGGTCAAAATTTGTTCCATTACAGGTGGACCCCCGGTGTGTAGTTTGTAGCTTAGTTGTAATAATTAAAGAAAACATGAGAGTTTTTTTTTGGAAAAATACCATGGTGTGACGTGAAAGGTGAGAAAGAGCGTGCGAGAGAGCGGTCACAGAGCTAGAGGGAAATAATTGGTGGAGGGGCGGGGCCGCAGGGGGGGCAACGGTGTTTGGAGTAGTTGTGGGCCAAATGCTAGAAAAAAACTAACCTAAACCCTCCAAAATAAATGCCTTCACAAATTAATCCAAGGATGGAGGCATAGCCCCCCTGGCAATGTAAATAGCTCTGGCCCTGCGAGAGATGGAGAGGTAGCGTCTATGTGTGGGAGAGACGGCACGAGAAAGCGAGGTCAATCGAGACATAGATAGACAGGGAGATAGGGTGAGTGTGGCCCGACATTCAGTCAAAAGAGAGATATGCTCGAGAGTGATATCATGCGATCGAGCTTTTGGGGAGGGTGAGGGCTATAAGGGAGATCTTGAGAGATTGACGTACATAGACAATGTGCGTGACACAGTATACAGAGTGTGGATCGAGGCCCAGACAGGGACATATATCGTTTGTGTGTGAGAGAAAGCAAGGTCAATCGAGACATAGATAAAGAGAGAGAGATTGAGCGAGTGTGGGCCACCATGCGGTCGAAAGAGTGAGAAGTACGGGTTGGAGAGAGTGACCTAGATAGATAATGTGCGTGAGAGAGTATATACAATATGTCAAACTAGGCCCAAACAAGGAGATATATCATTTGTGTGTGAGAGAAAGCGAGGTCAATCGAGACATACATAAAGAGAGAGGGCGAGATTGAGCGAGTGTGGCCCGCCAAATGGTCGAAAGAGTGAGACGGTTTGGTGAGAGTGACCTAGATAGATAATCTGCGTGACCGAGTATGGAGTGTGTCGATCGAGGCCCAAACAGGGAAATATAACGTTTCTATGTGAGAGAAAGCGAGGTTAATCGAGACTTAGATAGATAGATAGATAGAGAGAGAGGGAGAAAGATTGAGTGAGTGTGGGCCGCCGTGCGGTCAAAAAAGTGAGACGGTGTGGAGAGAGTGACCTAGATAGACAACGTGCGTGCATGTGCGTGAGGGGGGGGGGGTCTAGAGAGCCAATGTATGTATCTAGCGAGAGGGTGGGAGGGAGAGAGAGAGAGCTCGGCATGGAGTGCAATGGCGGGTGTTGGGGATATTTCCCAGCATTTAGACCCGACAGGAAGATGACCCGGCCATAGAGCGGGCTCAGCGGGTTATCTCACTGCGGGGCTAAGGAGATATTCAGCGGGCCGGCTTGACGGAGGCCCGGTGAGAAAGGCCGGCTCAGCCTACGGGCCGGCTTGAGGAGAAAACATACGGCAGGATGGCTGCCTTGGAGAATAAGTAGAATAAGAGTAGGAGACGAGTTAGGATTACGACCCGAACTCTCATGTAAATCTAGGGCTCCACCTGTTTTATAAAGGGGAGCGCCTAGGCCAGAAAGACTAAGTTGCAATCCCTCGAGAGCTAGGTTAGTGAAATCGCATCCTTGTAATTGAGATCCAAGCAATACAATCAAGCAGGACGTAGGCTATTACCTCAATTGTGAGGGGCCGAACCTGGGTAATCTCGCGTCTTCTCGTTCCCGATCAACCTCGCTAAGCTTCCACCCTTGTGCGATGGCCTCGTCTCTAAGTCCTTTCACAAGGGCATCTGCCGTGTCAAAACCACGACAGTTGGCGCCCACCGTGAGGCCTACGCACGGTGGAGTTGAGTTCTTAGCGGGAGCTCTCCCAGGGTTTGGGAAGTACGCGGTCGGCTTGATGACGAAGAGCCGTCGTGGGAAGCTCTACATCGACGATTCGTACTTGGGCCCTGACGCCGACTCAATTGAGTACGGGTACTGGGTTCCCTTTGGCAAGATCCATACCTTCATCGGTGTCATCGGCGAGTCGGCCGCCGGGTTGGAAGCTGTCACTGGCGTCGAGTTGGTTCTCCGCGCTAGCTCGAGCCAGGCAAGACCCGGCCCGCCACAGGCCGGCCGGAAGCATGTCTTCGTAGGGTTCACCCAAGGGGTGGCCTTGTCGGAGAACTCCCTATCCGGAGATGATACGCTCGTTCAATCTGACGGCAAATCCCCGACAGGAGAAACTGGGTCGATCCGTCCCCTATATGATGGAAGGCTGGGATACACCGACGAAGTCTTCCCAGAAGTCCTTGAGCCGCCTCGTTTTGCAGCGGTCTACATGGCGGGTAGACAAGATCCGGTGCGTGATTCAGTTGATCCAGCGGCTGGGCAGAACCTCACCGTAGCCGGCTCAGGAGGAGCCGGCGCGACAGCCGCCGGCTCTCAGAAAACCGGGGTACAGGCGCTTGCGGACTTGATGAATACGCTGACAGCCCTGTTGGCCGAGCCGGTTACTGTTGAGAATGCAGCTGTGCGCAACACGGACATCACAAAGTGTCGCGAGCAGATGGCCAAGATCCAAGAGGACATCAATGCTGAGAGTGCCCACATGGCAGAGGCGCAGGCCCGGCTTGCCAAGGAGAGACAACGCCTAGATGAGGAGGCTCATTACTTAAGCCGCCGGCAGGCTGAGTCAAAGCTCATCCACCAGAGGCGTCATCAAAGCCGGCTTCCGACTAATATCGAGCCGACGCAGCTGTTTACCACACCAAACAATCCGCCGGCTCCGATGAACCCGGGTGTTGGAGTTATCCCCCCGGGAGGACCACTCTTGCAGCAGCCGGCTCAGCAGAGGGAGCCGGCCCAGCATCACATGCCAGATCAGCAACAGCAGCTGCCGTCTCGCCGATTACAGACCCCAATTGGACATTACTCCAACCCAGTTGACAACATACTAGCGGGGACTCACAACTTGGCGGCGATCCCAATCGAGGGAAACGGTCCAGCTTAGATTGAAGCCAGGAACACCATCGCGATGCTTAAGACTGCAATGGTGCAGCAAGCCAACTACTCTCATAGTCAGCACCGGCTTCACTCGACCCCTCATCAGAGCCGCACCAGGAGCCAATGCCCTGAGTCGCCAGCAGTCTCCAGTAGCGCGCACCGCAGAAGGGCCGCACAACCACTGGCGAATCAGCACCAGCCCAGGATCCCGAATGCGCAGGACATTGTGGATACCGCTCGTGCTCTACGAGCGTTGGAGGAGGAAAACACGCGCGCAGTGTATAACCCGCTGACATCACACGACCTGCCCACCGCAACCCAGACAGCCGGCCGGCTTGGGGGCTTATCCAGCCGCATGATCGGGACTCCTTGTCTAGTCCCGGTGTTGCGAGAGGCACGTATGCCCCCGGATTTCAAAGGTCCTCGCAAGGTTCCTAATTATATAGCTAATCTGGAGCCAATCGAGTGGATCGAGAGTTACGAGCTGTCAATGGACCTGTTAGGAGCAAGTGAGTCAGTGTGTGCGCGTTATCTGCCCCTCATGTTGGAAGGCCCCGCACGCACTTGGTTGAAAAACCTGCCGGCGAATTCTATTAACACTTGGCAGGAACTGAAGGAGCGCTTCATCAAGAATTTCCAGGGAACCTGCAAAAGGCCAACCACAATTGTTGATCTCGAACATTGTGGTCAACGTGAGGATGGGTCAGTGCATTATTGGGCTCACCGGGTTGTGGAAGTTATACATAGTTCAGATAGCATTTTGGCTGCACAAGCAGTGCTTGTTCTAGAACGAACATGTAAGTTTCAGCCCCTTGTCCAGAAGTTAGGGCGACTCAAGAGAAAGGCCTAGGACATGGGTGATCTCATGGATGTCTTAACCCGGTATGCGGAATCAGATAATACCAAGGATCCGCTATCTGACGAGGAAAAATCTAGTAAGGGCAAGAAAAACGGTGGCAAGGGTCACCAGCAGAACAATGACAATGGGCAGAACAGCAACGGCGGCAAATGTAAAGGTTATGAAGGCGGCTCTGACTTGATGGCAAATACAAGCACTGGTAACAAGAGTCAGCGCCAAAATAACGGTTCCAGAAGGCCATCCTCCGGTAATCGCCCTCTTAGCTTCGAGGAAGCTCTCAAGGGTCCATGCCCAAAACACAGTTTCAATGGTAAACCATCCAGCCACTCCTGGGAAAATTGCTATATCATGCAAGAGTTCTCCAAACGGGTCATCCAGAACCATCATAACGGTGGAGGCAACGGCAGACAACCCGGAAATCCGGGGTCCGGCTTCTCCGGAGCCGGCTCGCAAGGGCCTTTCGCAGGCCCTCAGTTCCAAGGGAACATCGGCCAGAGCGGCGGGTTCCAGGGGGCTGGCAATGCTGGAGGCAGCAATCAGAGGAGCAATCAAGGAAACCAGCATCAAGCCGGTCCGTTAGGGTTTCAGAGTAACCCGAAGCAGTTGAATAGTGGGCAGTATCATGTTTTCACCACCAGTACCTGCAAGCGGGGTCGAAAGGTGCAACGGCGAGCCGCCCATATGGTTGAGCCGGCAGCCCCGTATTATCTCAATTGGTCCGAGCAGCCGGTTACCTGGAGCAGGGCGGATCATCCAGTCCTCCTTGATCACCCTGGCCATTTAGCTCTGGTGGTGGCACCACAAGTTGGCGGTTATACGTTGACCAAAGTACTCATGGACGGAGGCAGCAACATGAATATTCTGTACTATGACACGTTCAGGCGGATGAATCTGCCCGATAAGCAGTTGACTCCATCCTCTACAGTTTTTCACGGCATCGTTCCTGGCAAGTCAGCTTATCCCATGGGAAGAATATCCCTGGAGGTGGCCTTCGGCTCAGAGGATAACTACCGTTCTGAATTTCTGTCCTTTGAGGTGGTTAAGCTTAAAAGCCCATACCATGCCTTATTTGGCCGGCCGGCTTATGCATGGTTCAGGGCACGACCGTGCTATGTTTACCTGAAAATGAAAATGCCAGGGCCAAGAGGAACCATTACAGTAGAAGGAAGTCAAGAAATTGCGCTTCAGTGCAAGGAAGGAGATGCAGCTTACGCTGAGTCCACTTGTGCTGCAGAAGAGTTGCGGTACTACAAGGATAACGTCAACCCGGCTGACAGGACATCTCTGAAGAAACCAACAACGGAGTCTGACCCGTTGTTCAAATTTAAGTCGGCTAGAGATACTAAACAAGTTGATTTCACCCCGGGTAATTCCTCTGAGCAGTTCACCATCGGGGTGAATATGGATCCCAAATAGGAAAGCGCGCTCATCGAGTTCATCTGTGAGAATCGGGACATCTTTGCATGGAAACCTTCTAATATGCCAGGTGTACCGAGAGAACTCGCTGAGCACTCCCTCAATGTGGATCCTAAGTTTAAGCCAGTTCGCCAGTATCTCCGTCGTTTCAATGAAGAGAGGCGGAAAGCTATTGGTGAGGAAGTGGCCCGGCTCCTAGCTACCGGGTTCATTGTTGAAGTTTTCCATCTAGAGTGGCTAGCCAACCCGGTGCTTGTTCTGAAGAAAAATGGGACTTGGCAGATGTGTGTTGATTACACAGACCTAAATAAGGCTTGTCCTAGTGACCCCTTTGCCTTGCCCCGTATAGACCAGATCATTGATGCCACGGCGAGTTGTGAGTGTTTATGCTTTCTGGATGCCTACTCTGGTTATCATCCGATCAAGATGAAGCAGGAAGACCAGGAAAAGACGGCTTTCATCACACTCTTTGGGGCCTTCTGTTACACCACCATGCCGTTTGGTCTGAAGTGTGCACAGGCGACTTATCAACGCTGTGTCCAAAATTGTTTTCACAAGCAAATTGGGCGGAATGTTCATGCATATGTTGATGAAATCGTGGTTAAATCTCGGAAGAAAGAAACCCCGTTGGAGGATCTCAAGGAAACATTTGACAATCTCCGTGTCTACCAGATGAAGCTTAACCCGGAGAAGTGTGTCTTTGGTGTCCCTGCAGGAAAACTTCTAGGATTTCTCATTTTCGAGCGTGGCATTGAAGCTAACCTAAAAAAGATCAAGGCGATCACAACCCTGGCTAAGCCGGCAAATCTCAATGCTGTGCAGAAGCTGGCAGGGCGGGTTGCGGCGTTGAGCCGGTTCATAAGCCGGCTTGGGGAGAAGGCAATCCCGTTGTATTAATTGCTCAGGAAATCAGATGACTTTGTTTGGAGTGATGCTATAGATCAGGCTTTTGAGGCCCTCAAGAAACAGTTGTCTGAGCCGCCGGTCCTTGCTGCCCCTCATGAGAAGGAACCTATGTTGTTATGTATTGCAGCTAACAATATGGCTGTAAGCATTGCGGTTGTTGTAGAGCGCAAGGAGGAAGGCAAGGAATATCTAGTTCAGCGCCCTGTGTATTATATCAATGAAGTATTAACAGAGTCCAAGCAGCGATAACCGCATTGGTAGAAACTGGTCTATGGAGTGTTCATGGCTAGCCGCAAGCTGAAGCATTACTTCCACGAGCATCCAATCACTGTGGTCAGCTCAGCACCTCTTGGTGACAAAATCCAGAACCGGGAAGCCACGGGCCGGGTTGCTAAGTGCGCCATTGAGCTCGGTCCACATCATCTCAAATATGTGCCCCGCACAGCAATCAAATCTCAAGCTTTGGTGAATTTCATTAATGATTGGACAGAGTTACAGGCTCCCGAAGAAAAGCCATACACGACGTATTGGTCCATACACTTTGACGGCTCAAGGTAACTCGAAGGCTCGGGGGCTGGAGTTGTGATCACTTCCCCGCGAGGAGATAAGTTCTATTATGTTTTAAGACTTATGTTCCCTTGTACTAACAATGCAGCAGAATATGAGGCATTGCTTCACGGGCTCCGAATGGCCAAGGAGATGAACCTGAGCCGGGTCAGGTGTTTGGACGACTCAGATCTGGTGGCCCAACAGGTTTCTGGCACATGGGACTCCAAGGATCCCCTTATGGTGGCTTATCGACATGCGGTCACTAATATTGCTGGACACTTCAAGGGTTATCAAGTTGATCACATCGATCGCCGGCAGAACGTGGCAGCAGATGCACTGTCTCGCTTGGGTTCTCAGCGGAAGCCGGTGCCACCTAATGTTTTTCTGGATGTTTTGCATAACCCGTCTGTCAAGTTGCCAATGGAGGAAGACTTGGCTATTCCTGACCCAGAGGCGGCTCTAGTAGCTGCTGTTCATGCTATACCTGATTGGACAGTCCCTTACTTGACTTATCTAAGCCGGGGAGAGCTTCCAGCAGAAGAAATCTTTGCTCGACAGATCATCAGATGATCCAAGTCTATGACTATCGTCAATGGTGAGTTGCATCAATGAAGTGTCACTGGTGTTTTTCAGTGTTGCGTTTCACCTGAGGAAGGCCATGCAATTCTCAATGAGATTCATTCTGGCGATTGTGGTCATCATGCCGGCTCATGATCACTCGTCGCAAAAGCTTTCCGGCACGGGTTTTACTGGCTCACAGCTCACGCCGATGCAGAAGATATTTTGCGCAAATGTGATGGTTGCCAGAAGTATGCTCGCCAGGCTCATGTGCCGGCTCAAGAGTTGAGGATGATCCTGATAACTTGGCATTTTGCCATCTGGGGGCTTGACATGGTGGACCCTTTAAACGTTCTAAGAATAAGCATACTCACCTGTTGGTAGCTGTGGACAAGTTTACCAAGTGGGTGGAAGCAGAGCCGGTCAGCCGTTGTGATGCTGCTACAGCTGTCAAATTTCTGAAAAAGTTGATATTTTGCTTCGGCTATCCACACAGTATCATCACAGACAATGGAACCAATCTTTCCAAAGGAGTCATGAAACAGTTCTGTCAACAGGAGCACATTCGGCTTGATCTAGCATCGGTTGCGCATCCTCAGTCCAACGGGCAGGCAGAAAGAGCCAATTAGGAATTGCTGCGTGGTATCAAGCCCCGGCTCATGGTGCCTTTGCAACGCACGCCGGGTTGCTGGGAAGAAGAATTACCTGTAGTGCTTTGGAGCATACGGACTACTCCCAACAGGTCAACAGGCTATACGCCGTTTTTCCTGGTCTATGGTGCAGAAGCTGTACTTCCAAGCGATATTCGTCATGACTCCCCTCGAGTAGCGGCTTATGTGGAATCAGATAATGAGCAAGCTCGACAAGACGCTTTGGATGCTCTGGAAGAAGAACATGAACTTGCCGCGCCCCGATCAACAATTTATCAACAAGACCTACGTCGCTATCACAGCTGTAGAGTTCAAAGTCGTACCTTTCAGGAAGGTGACTTAGTGCTCTGTCTGATACAAGACCAGACATGCATGCATAAGTTTTCACCACCTTGGGAAGGGCCCTTTCTGGTTAGCAAGAATCTCAACAACGGGTCATACTACCTCGTTGATATACGTGAGGCAGATAAATCACGTACCTCTGAAGAGGAGGGATGCCGGCCCTGGAACATTCCCCATCTCCGGCCATATTACACCTAAGTCATAGACTGGATCATATCTTTTGTACATACCTTCTAGCTTGTATATACATATTTCGATCAATGAAATAAAGACCGGCAGCTCTGTATAAGAGAGTATGTCATTTCGCCTCAAAATTGTGTGTTGAGTCTTTATTGGTTGATCATTGGTTATTTGGGGGCTTCCAACTCATTGAGTTTAGCTTACAAAACCCTTTAACCCGGCAAAAAGCCAACAATTGGTTAAACCTGCCTGTCAGCAAGATGCTACTCCAAACAAGGTGACCCGGCGTATGCCTGATGAATCAATCACAAAGGTGACCCTGAATTCGTCAGAGTTAAAATGTTTGTTGGTCACGTGAGAGCCGACTTTCAGAAAGCGAGGATAAACCAAAAGGCCAAAGCGCCTGCTTCATGAAAGAAAATCAGACTCGTGCCTAAAAGGGTCGGTCTGTATGTTGTGCTGCATAAGCCGGCAATTTACAATTCATGTTTTGCATTAATATTGCATCTGCATGCATGCATAATCTTTGTTTTCATACATTCTGCATTATAATCACCTTTTTCTTCATCTGGCAGCAAGGCTTGCCGTGTTATTTTCCTTAACACACCACGGGTGTGAGCTCGTACTTAACGCGCTGAGTCTATGCTCGTATTTTGAGTGGCAAAAAAACTTGTCATTTCAAGCAACAAAGTTTATACATGCAATAACAAAAGGCAGCAAGTGCACGATGGCACTTGTACCAGCAGAAGTTTTTGATATAAAACTATTACAAGCTGCCCATCAGGCTGCGGCCACAAGCAAAGGTTTCCAAGTTCAGTGGTAGTACATAAAGAGCTGGTGTTCTATGATGCCGGGTCAGGGGTGGTGCCGGAAGTCGAAGGAGCACCATGTGCCGGCTCTTCACGGTCGTCATCATCCCCCGCCTCCTCCTGACTTGTTGAGTCACTAGTCGACCACTGGATTGAGCGTAAGGCTTCAAACATTGCATCGGTGGTTATTATAGAGGAAGGGTCAACTTCAGGAGCAAAGGATGGCTTACGCGCACGAGTAAGAGCAACCGGTTGCGGGTTTGGCGGCTCAATCCACTCATTGTCTTCCGAATATCCGGCTTGATATTTGGATAGATTCATCTCTTCTGCAATCGCGGTGGTGGCAACCCGGGTTTCCTTTATGCATCGCTGGAAGTCCTTCTTGGTGAAAGGGGAATCATCCACATTGAACTCTGGATATCCGCCAATGACTTGAGCCGGATCCAATTCCGGCACATATGCCTTGGTGCGCGCAAAAACTGTTAGAGCCCCGGCACGGCAAGCTGCCTTCTTCCATTCTGCAAACCATCTTGGAACTGTTGATAGCCCCTTTAGCATATCTGCAATCAAGTGGGGCGGGGCCTTGGTGTTCTTAATGGCCATGATGCAGCGTGCGCCGCCTATATATAATTGCTTGGCAAGTGTGTAGACGGCTTTCAGCTTCACCAATGGCCGTTCAGCTTGGTTGTGAGTTTTCCCGCCTGCAAGAAGACAAGATCAAGTTAGTGTGGCTGGCGTGGTATTTTATGATAGGACATGTTTGGCGGCTTGTGAATTTGCTACATACCAAAGATGGCGTTGCACATGCTGGTGATCTGGTTTTTCAATGTGGCCAGTTCTTGGGCCACCGGCTTGAGTTTGGCTTCTACCTCTGATGCACGCTTAACCAAGGTGGCTCTTTCTGCTTCAGATTCCTTCAGTGTGCTTCTCACAATCTGCAAGGATTTGTTGACTTCCAAAGATGATTCTTCATCCCTTTCACGAAGCTTTCTCTCTCTCTCTCTTTGCTTCCTTTCGGAAGAAGGATGCTTGTGTTTCCACTTGATTCAACATATCCTGCAAGGCAATCTCACAGTTACAAGTTATGTACAAAAGTCCCGAGCTGCCATTCTGGTCGACCCGACCCTTGGGGGCTACACTTATCAGAGTTTTCTAACAAAGCAATAAAGTCCCATGAGGATGTGGGCATTCCACATGGCACTTGGGGGCTAATGCACAGTTTGCTCTACATTCCTGCATATGGAGACCCGGCCATCATAATATGATGAGCTGGCCCTTGAGAGCTACCGATTGTTGTTACCTTTGCAATTATACTTTTGAAGACCCAGGTCATCATATAATAATGACCCGGCCCTTGGGGGCTACATATATATATGTGGGAATATTAAGACATGAGACAGAAGGTTACCTCATACTTCCGTTTAAGAGAAGTCACCATGGCGATTTCTGTGTCCCGGCTCTCAGACAGCCAGGTTATCATAGCCTAATGCAGCATGTTGATATCCTGATCTTCAAAGGAATGAATGTTGAGGGTTGCCTTCCCTTTGTCTTTAATGGGCGACTCAGCCCTGGCAGGGATCTTTGCTAAGAATGAAGAGGTTTCCGGTGGAGCATTCTGTTGTTCACCAGTCACCATTACTTCGTCTTGGCCTTCTCAACAGGCTGGTCTTCGGTTAACTCTTCCTTCTCTTGAAGGATAGGAGAAGAGGCATGAGCTGGGCTCGTGGTAGTGTCTTGGGGCGGCAAGTCGCTCTGGAAAGCTGGCTCATCCGGAATGTCCGGGTTAGCCGCCGTGTCTTCTTGAGAAGGGCCTGTTTGAATGACCGGGTCAGATGACCCGGCGGTGGTGGTTTACTTCTTAATGGCCTTTGCGCTATGCAAGGAACAAAGAGTCATTTGGTTAAAGGATAAAAGAGCAAGAATCCATTATATAAAACATGAGTAAGCAGGTTGTTTACCCTGGATTGATGTTAAAAGCTGGAGCCTGAGTGGCGCTTGATTCGTCAGAAGAGGGAGATGTCTGATATGCCAAGTCGTTCAAATGTAAGGGCTCTTTGAAACGACCGGCGTGAGGAAGAGAGGGACTCGGACTGAGAGGCGCCTCTGTCTGTGCTCTCCGTGCTGGCGGCTCGTTTGGTAACCCGCCACTCAGTTCTCCTTTACTGCTCCGGGTTTTCCTTTTTGATGTTCCTGCGAGCTGCGTTTTCTTCAAAAGAGCTTGGGGATCTAAGTGAGCATCTCGGTGTGAAAAAGGGACTTTACGGACGGTAACCCGTGGTTTCTTTCGGACTTTGCGGACTGCAACCCGGGATTTCTTTTGGACAGGTTTTGGAGAGTCAGAATCTGAAGAGATCAAAGTTACCTCTGTCTCACTGGCATGGCTGATCTCAGCTTCTTCCTGTGGAGAGTTGGCATCAGCAAGCTGGTTAAAAAGGTGGCTGAGAGAGTCAAGTTCTACCTCATTGTCTTCATCATCATCTGGGTCTTCTTCGTTGTCTTCTCGAGGAGGAGTAGGGTCTTGAACCTCAACCCGCCACCAGTCAGCATTCTTCTGTACCATGACGGATTGATAAAAATTATGACAAGGATAAAATAGTATTGACAAAATGAGAGGCAGCAAAAGACGGGTTACCTCAGGTGCCGGGTTGTTTGAGTAAAAGGGGGTGAGTCCCACGAGCTTAATATCGTCCTTTGTTTCACCAAGAAGCTTCTTGGCAAATTTTAGGACATCCTTCTCCTGGAGGTTAACCCGGCTAAATCGAAGTGGATCTTCTGGATGGCCGGTATAGGTATGCATAAGCCGGTTCCTCAGGCTGAGGGGTTGAATGCGCCATTCAATCCAAGTCTGGGTCAGGTCAACACCAGTGAGACCATGGGCGATCAAAGCGTTCATCTTTGGGTACAAGGGCTCCAGATTTTCTCTTTCCTCTTTGGAGGCGAAGCCAGAGAAGGCTGCATTGGCGGCAAGCCGGCTTTCCCTATAACTCGGGAGCGGATGTTGCCCTTCGGGGGAGGTGTCCTTGCAGTAAAACCAGGTTCTATGCCACCCTTTAGGGTGGCTGGCCGGCTTGGCGTTGGGGAAGACTATGTTTTTCCTTCGTTGGATGGAGATTCCACCAAGTTCAACGCTTGGGCCATCCTTATGCTCTGTTTGGTGATTCAAATAGAAGAACTCCCGGAATAAGCTAATGGACGGCTCAAGTTGAAGATAAACTTTGCAGAATACTTGGAATTGGCACAGGTTGAAGATGGAGTTGGGGGCCAGATCTTGAGGCCTGATATTGAAGAAATGCAGCACGTCTCTGAAGAACTTAGAGCCCAGAGGACAGAAGCCCCTTGAAACATGATCAGCAAATATGATGATCTTGTTCTGATCTGGCTGAGGGTGAATTTCTTCCTCATGAGCTTGCCATGCAATTGTTTCTTTAGCTGGCAGCAGCCCGGAATCCACCAGGGCTTGCAGACTAAGCTCTGACATGCTAGACTTTGCCCAGTTGATGATCTTAGGTTTAGCCATTGATTCAGCTGCAATTTAAAAGAGAAAGTATCATAAGCCAGCAATACACGAGCTTTTTGGATTATTATAAAAATATATATATGTGTGAGCCGACAATTCAAAGGTTTTCCGGGTTATCGTAAAGCAAAAGGCACGAACCAGCAGTAGGAATATTTGCCAGGTCATGAGAAGGGAGGCAAGCAAGTGCCAGGTCAAGATTTATGACATAGATAAGCCGGTAAAATACTTGGTGTGGATTTTTACAAGTGCTGACATAGACTGGGCAATGACTCGGTAAACAAGTTTCACATGAATTCAAAGATTCAACAGATCTGAGAAATGGCATAAAGCGAAAGGATAAAACCTAGGTATGTTCTTCATATTATGAGACGAACTACAATGAGATCTATTTGGAGCGGAATAGACGGTAAGGATATGTGGAAAATGCTACGGATTGATTCTGCGAACAACAAAATAGGAACCTACGGGTGTTCTTAGATCTACCGAGGACTAATACTATGAACTGGGAAGAACGAGCAAAGAACATGGGGCAATGGAGGAGAAGTTGCTTACCGATTCGGCTAGAGAGTTCTTGCAGTCCTCGGGTACGGCGGAGGCGGCTGCGTGGACGGCACCAGATGAGCTCCGGTGGCAGGGCGAGGGCTTGGACGGTGCTGAACGGGCAACGACAGCAAGCTCGAGCAGGCGCGGTGGTGTTAGAGAGCCAGAGGAGGAAGATGAGTAGCAGAGAAGGAAGTGGGGGAGGTGTCGGTCTATTTATGGGCATGGCGGAACCCCAAATGGCATGCGCGAAGCCCCAAGCGGCGCAGTGAACAGTGGTTAAAAAGGCTCCTCGATTTTCGCGCCTGACAGATAATACAAATCCACTCAAAGATTCCCCCATGATGTCATCCCGGATTTGCGGAAGTGGAGCGTGACGTCATGAAGTGCGACGATGGAAAAATACCAAGTTTATAAAGAAGGAATGACTCGACAAGATGTTAAGTCAGAAAATCTGCTCGACCATGGCATATGCAGAAAAAGCCGGCTTGAAAAAAGTAACTTCAGGTTATGGCTTATCAGGCAATTCTTTATTTACTTTGTTTTTCAGGTTGGAGTTTAACATGGATAAATCCAAGTCAAACTGAGGGCTAATGTTGGGGATATTTCCCAGCATTTAGACCCAGCAGGAAGATGACCCGGCCATAGAGCTGGCTCAGCGGGTTATCTCACTGCGGGGCTAAGGAGATATTCAGCGGGCCGGCTTGACGAAGGCCCGGTGAGAAAGGCCGGCTCAGCCTATGGGCTGGCTTGAGGAGAAAACATACGGCAGGAAGGCTGCCTTGGAGAATAAGTAGAATAAGAGTAGGAGACGGGTTAGGATTACGACCCGTACTCTCATGTAAATCTAGGGCTCCACCTGTTATATAAAGGGGAGCGCCTAGGCCAGAAAGACTAAGTTGCAATCCCTTGAGAGCTAGGTTAGCGAAATCGCATCCTTGTAATTGAGATCCAAGCAATACAATCAAGCAGGACGTAGGCTATTACCTCGATTGTGAGGGGCCGAACCTGGGTAATCTCGCGTCTTCTTGTTCCCGATCAACCTCGCTAAGATTCCACCCTTGTGTGATGGCCTCGTCTCTAAGTCCTTTCACAAGGGCATCTGCTGTGTCAAAACCACGACAGCGGGTGTGCGAGAGAAATACGTTTGTTGAGAGAGTGGGGGAAAGGGGTTTGTGTATTTGAGACAATTAGAGATTGAAACATGGAGAGAAAGAATGAGCGGGTGTTGGAAACCAATAGCTCTATAATGTGGTTAAGAGTGGAAGGTTGATTGATAGAGGAAGTATGTAGTGTGTGTGCGAGGGGGGGGGGAGGGGGGGTAAACACAACATTTGAATGTAGATAGTAATAGACTTAATATTGACGTTTCATTTTAGTGCACATTGTAAAAATTTGAATTGAGGACCATGCATATGGCTTCTGTAATTATTTCGAATTCGTGCCATACATGCATGGTTTGGAAAAGTTGATGCACTAATATTGACTCGACTGTTATGGTATTTTGTATGTGTGTGGTCATATGCTTGAATACATCCAAAGTTTTCTCACCACCATAGTGTTCATCTTATACATATGAATTTGCATTAAAAAACTTAGCGTGGATACCATGACATGTGAAATCCACTTTAGAATTGGAGATCGCTATGTCACAAACACACTCTAGTTCAAAGAACTCATCATTAATTAATTACTAGTATCTCCTTTCAAAGGACTAATTATTTGCAAGGAAAACACGGGCATGGTAATACATACGGATTCGTTTGCCAATGAAAAAAGATTCGTTTGCATTCTCAAATGTAGGCGCACTAGGTAGACCACGGTCGTGTCGTAGTGGTGGCGTGTGTCGTACGGATGTTAAAAACTTCGCGCCTCCATGTTTTGGATTGAAATATCTGGCGACCTGAATTCCAGCCCTGCAAAATCCCCCTTCTCCCCCGCCCCCTTCCGCGCCCAGAGCGCTCAAATCCCTAATTTGCCACCACCCAAGCAAAATTCGAATCGCCCCTCGTCTCGTCTCATTCCCCACCTCCGTACCTGACGACGATGATGAAGACGACGGTCACGCTGCACCACCGCACCGGAGCTGCCTCATCTATGCCCTCGTCCACCGCACCGGGTGGTCCACCGACAACGTCAGTCGCCGCAGCCGACGTGCTTCACGGACACCGACTTCCACCGCATTAGGTCTGCTTCACCGACGCTGTCTTCCACCTTACCGGGGCTACTTCACCGAGCACATCGTCGCACCTCCACCCCCCCGCTAGTGCTTCACCTGCGGCCTCGTCCACCACATCGTAGTGCTCTACCACCGCTCAAGATCTGCTTCCGTAGGCGGCCAGCCAACGCAAGCGCATCACCCTCAACGGCTCTGAAGTGACCCGCACTCTAGGCGAGTATGCCCAAACGCCGGCCCGAACTAGGTATCCACATATCACTGCGTTGTGCACTATTCCGACGATGCTTGGACATCCCTTTGTCGGAGTCTGGACCCCAAGGGACTAGAGGTTCGAACACTAGGGGCGCACTAGCTCTCTCCAATCAACGGTGACCATGACAAGGCTACAACGAGAGCGCTACGCGGGAGCACGACAGGGACACGACGGTTACCCAGGTTCGGGCCACCTTGCGGTGTAAAACCCTACTCCTACTTGTGTTGGGATTGCTGTTGGCAAGAAGATGTTCTCGCGTACAAGGTTGAAGGGAGAGGAATCGATCCCCCCTACAGTGGCAGCTCTGGCCCCTTTTATAGTCGCCTTGGTCCTCTTCCCCCAAAAACTAGGCGGGAAGGGTTGCCACACTTGGCGGGGTTTGAAAGGGGACAGGTGCTCAGTCTTATCCTGACTAAAGGCGGTCTTCGCCTGCAAAATTATGATCCATGACGCGCCGGTGGGCTCGGTGGTGACCTCCGCCCTGCGCGCCTTGCTGTCTTGGTCTTCTATCACGAAACGGGCAGTCCTCGGGACTTGCTTTGGAGGTGGGCAGCTGGGGCTGCCCCTTTAACATCAAAGAGGAAAGCCTCTCTGTCTGCGCCCGCTGGTGCATCTTCTGCCACCCTTCGTCGCCACGCGCTTCACCCATGTGATGGGCAACGGACCACGCAACTAACGTCAGGCGAGGTGGCCTTGGGTGCCCGGCTTGGGAGGGCACCCCGGGAGGTAGCCTCGCGAGGCTCCTACTCCTGCCGTGGCTAAGTGCCGGCAGGGCACGTCTTGAGGAGGGGTCTTCAGGAGGCCCGACCTCGGGAGATGTCTTTGCTTCACGGTGCCCTTGAGCGGGCCGCATCTTGGGCCTTCGCCAGGCATCATTCCCTGGGCCGCAAACAGACGGGTCGGGATACCCCGGTTCCCAATGGCCCGACAATAGCCCCCGGGCCCGTGGCGCGCACGTTCCCGCCCGTTGGGAGCGAATCGCCGCGGGCCCTAATAGGCTGCGAGGCCCAGGCGTGACGCGTGGCGCACGACGGGACGTGGGACGCCCCCACTTCCCCACTACGCCTCGGTATCCGCCCGCGCCTGCCATATAGCCTGCCCGCGTGAGGTGCAGGCCATCATTGCTTCCTTGTTGCTGCTCTGATTCCCGACGCCGAAGAAGGTGGAGCGACGGGAAGAGCACCCTCGTCGAGCATAAAAAGGGGGAAAGCGGAGAGACGAGGTCCTTCGCCCATCTTATTCTTCTTCTGCTCCTTCCTTCCTTTCCTCTCTCATCTTTTAGAGCCACCGCTACGATGGTGAGGGGCAGAAGGCGAGCTCGCGCGTCCGCTGCCGCCACGAGGGTTCCGCTCCAGGGGCGCGGGCGCCCCTCGGCGGTCGTCGAAGCTGGTCCAAGCGCTCGTGGGAGGGCTGGTGCCCGTGGTCACGGAGGGCGCAGCGCGCGCGGCCGAGGCGGGCGCGGCAAGACAGCCGCCCGTCCCCCCAGGCGGGGTTTCATTCGGTAGATGCGACGTACGAGTTCATCGTGGGAATGCATCGCCGGCCTTGCAGCTGGCTCCAACTCCCTGACTCCTTCGCAAAGCCGATGGAGGGGAGGGAGCCCTTAGGGCTGTGGTTGCAGGCGGACGGCTGATGCAACATGCCCTCCTGGGTGGCGACGGAGTTCACCCCCTGCGGTTTGATGTTCTTGAAGCAGGGGTGGAAGTCCTTCGCCCTCGCCCGCGGCCTAAAGCGGGGGCATCTCCTCCAATTCAAGTTCGACGGAGCTGCCACCCTCTTCATGAAGATCTTCGGGGCCTCCGGGACCCACCTTGGGTGCTGCACGGAGAGCGAGGATGACAGCGGCTCTGAGTCCTCCGACGGAAGTGACAGTGGCAGCAGCGGGGGCTCCAGCAGTGGGGGCGAGAGTGGTGAAGGCTCTCCGCGCATCAAGAGCGAAGATGACGACTCCGATTAGGCGCAGGCGGCGTCTGTGTTGGATCTTGAAGCGCGCCGTGTCCCCCCTTGATCTCTTTCTTTGTTCCTGCAATGGGCCGATGTAACCCCCGATGGCGTGAAAAACAACATCTTTTGTTCTAAGTACTTATGATTTGGCATGATGCATGTTTTCTCGCGAGGCGCTCTCGTGAGGCCTGTTTCTCTTTCCTTGTTTGCCTTCGTGCTCTATGTCGTCAGGACCCAGCCCCCGAGCGGGCTACAGCCGTCGCTGGTATGTCCGGTCGCACAGCTCGTGAGGTATTTTGTACTTAGCTCTTGCAAGTGTTGATTGCCGTGCCGTGACTGCGGGGCGCGCCTCGCGAGGCTCCTGCTCGTGAGGCCTCCCGCTAGCACTTGGTGGAGATGGTCGCCGCGGCTGGCTCGGGAGGCAGCGCTCGCGAGTCTCTCTGGGGACTTAGGAAGGCGTCTTGTCGTGAGTCGTCTCGCGAGGCAGCACTTGTGAGGCCTTTAGAGTGCCTTGTTCCTTTGACAACTTCGCAATGATTTCACAAAACGGGGGAGCGGGGCGCACTTGCTAGCTTGCTCGTGGGTATCACGCGAGGAGACAAGACACTAAGGACCTTGGTGAGGTGGCGTGCACGGGAGCGGGCCGGCGAGCCAGAGCTCGATCGCTTGGGTTTTGCAGCGCTGCTGGGACTGACCCGAGCACAGGCACCGTGTCCATCCCCCGCTCGCGAGATGCGCAGGAGGAAGGTCGCGAGTGTGCACAGCTCCTGAGGCAAGCAACTTAACAACATATGAGATATCTTAGGAAATAGAGCTTTACTGAAACATAGTAATAAGTTCATTACACAACCAAAAAGAGACATGATTGCCATGTTTGGCACGGATCACATGAGGTTGGTGCAGCCCGTGGGGTGCCCTCAAGTGATAGTTCCGCCAGCGCGGAGCATGGGGCTTCCACTAGGCATGGGCATGATCGCGGTTCGATCGTTCCGCCAGCGTGGAGCATGGGGCTTCCACTGAGACGTGGGCATGATCGCGGTTCGATCATTCCGCCAGCGTGGAGCATGGGGCTTCCACTAATACGTGGGCCTGATCGCGGTTTGATCGTTCCGCCAGCGCGGAGCATGGGGCTTCCACTAAGACGTGGGCGGGAGCTCTCGCGGGCCCATCAGGCAAACACAATGAGAGACTCCAGGGCATGTACAACCCCACTTCGTTCGTACGTGTGAGGGTCACGGGTAGAACTTGCAGAGCTGTTGGATATTCCAGGCGTTAGGCACAGGAAGTCCGTCCTCCGTCTCTAGCCGGGCGGCGCCGGGCCTGGAGACATGAATAACCCTAAAAGGGCCTTCCCACATGGGTGAGAGCTTGTGGAGTCCCTCTCTGGAGAGGATCCTTCTCAGGATGAGGTCGCCGACCTCAAGGGTGCGCGGCCGTATGTTGCGGCTATGATAGCGACGCAAAGCCTGTTGGTATCTGGCGGCGCGGAGCGCGGCTTGGCGACGCGCTTCTTCGAGGAGCAGCAGGTCGGCCTCTCGTGAGGTGTCCTGACGAGCCTCGTCGAAGGAAAGGACTTGCGGAGAGCAATGCCGGAGCTCAGACGGGAGGATGGCCTCGGCTCCGTAGATGATGAAGAAGGGAGTCTCGCCGGTAGGCTTGGTTGCCGTTGTGCAGATGGACCACAACACAGACTGTAGCTCATCGAGCCAGCCCTTGCCGCAGGCCTCGAGCTTTTTCTTGAAGCTTCTTGTCTTGAGGCCCTTAAGGACCTTGGCGTTGGCGCGCTCAGCCTGGCCATTGCTTCGAGGGTGCACCACAGAGGCATAGCAGATCTGCGTGCCGAGGCTGGCGCAGTATGACTTGAAGAGGCCGCTCGTGAACTGGGAGCCATTGCCAATGATGATGTGGTTGGGGACGCCAAAGCGGCTCACGAGGCCCTTGATGAACTTGATGACAGATCCTGCTAGGATGGTGCACACGGGCTCGACCTTGGCCCATTTGGTGAACTTGTCGATGGTGACGTAGAGGTAGCGGTAGCCGCCAGCTGCACGAGGGAAGGGTCCCAAGATATCCAGCCCCCAGACCGTGAAGGGCCATGAGAGGGGAATCGTCTGGAGGCCCTGCGCTGGCTGGTGGATCTGCTTGGCATGGAATTGGCAAGCTTTGCAGGATTGGACCAGCTCGGTGGCGTCGTGGAGCACGGTGGACCAATAGAAGCCGCTTCGAAACACCTTGCCGGCAAGGGTGCGCGATGAGGAGTGGTGGCCGAAGTCTCCTCCATGGATGTCAGCGAGCAGCTCGCACCCTTGCTCTTCTGAGATGCACCGCAGCGAGACGCCATTCGGGCGCCTGCAGTACAGCTCGCCGTCTTGCAAGCAGTAAGCGGTGGCTTTCCGGGCCACGCGCTCTGCTTCTGAGTCCTTCACCGGGAGGGTGCCGTGAAGCAAGTAGGCCTTGAACTCTGCAGCCCAGCTGTCTGCTTGAGGCTCCATCGCCAGCAGCAGGCGGGCTCCTAAGGCCGGGCTGCAGTCTGGCACGCCCGTGGGTGGTGCGGGTGGGAGTTCTTCATGAAGCAGCGTGGCGCCCACGGCAGGTGGTGCAGCTGATGGCCTGAGGAGCCTTTCCTCAAAGATGCCAGGGCTCTGGGGCTCGCGGCGGGATGCTCGCTTGACGATGTCATCGGCCTCCTTGTTGCCACTGCGAGGGATGTGCTGCAGCTCCAAGCCAAGGAAACGCTTCTCAAGTTTACGTACCTCTTCTAAGTAGGCAGCCATGTGCTCGTCCTTGGGCTTGTAGCTTTTGTTGGAGAAGTTGACGAGGAGCTGAGAGTCACCCTTGATGGTGTGGTGCTTGATGCCCAGGGCAGAGGCGGCCTTGAGGCTGGCGATGAGGCCCTCGTACTCTGCGATGTTGTTTGAGACCTTATCGTCGCGCTTGAAGCAAAGTTGGACAGCGTAGTAGAGCTTGTCTCTCGTTGGTGAGGTGAGCATGATGCCAACCACCGCGCCCTGTGTGGAGAAGGCACCATCGAAGTGCATGGACCATCCGCCTGGCGCTTCGTTCCCAGGCAAGAGGGATTCAGCCTCGCGAGGCTCCTCCTGGGGTGGATCCATCCACTCCGCTACGAAGTCAGCCAGGGCTGCACCCTTGATCACCCTTGTGGTGCAGAATTCCAGCTCGAAGGCCTGCAGCTCGATGTTCCACTCGGCGACGCGGCCGGCGGCGTTGGGGCTGCGCATGACTTGCTCCAGGGGGTAGGCTGAAATCACCTTGATGGGGTGGCCCTAGAAGTAGTGGCGCAACTTCCTGGAGGCGACGAGGAGCACAAAGAGTAGCTTCTATTTCATGGGGTAATGCTCGTGTGCGTCTCGCAGCACCGTACTGATGAAGTACATGGGGTGCTCGACGAGGCAGGTAGTTGTTGCAGTAGCTTGGTCTTCGGGGGGCCCGGGGGGCTCACGAGGCTTGGGAGGCAGCTCAGGAGGTGGCTCACCGGAGGGCTCCGGAGGCGAGGGCTTGGCAGGCGATGGCACGGCCTCGGGAGGCGACGCTCCAAGGGCCTCCTGAGGCAGGACCTCAGCAGGTGGCGGCGCGAGCTCATGAGGCGCTGGCGCGGCGGGCTTCTTCTATGCACAAATGCGCTCTTCTCGAACTGCGACCAGGGCCACGCTGGCCGTCTGGGGAGTAGCCGCCAAGTACAGGAGTAAGGGCTCGCGAGAGCGTGGCGCGATCATGATGGGCGAGCTCGTGAGGTACCTCTTGAGGTCTTCGAAGGCAGCGTCAGCCTCGGGAGTCCACTTGAAAGGGCCAAATCTCTTCATGAGCTTGAAGAATGGCAGGGCTCGCTCGCCGAACTTGGAGATGAACCGCCCAAGGGAGGCCATGCATCCAGCCAGGCGCTGCATCTCCTTGAGGTTCCTGGGAGGGCGCGTCTTCTCGATGGCCTTGATCCTCTTGGGGTTGGCTTCGATGCCACGGTGAGAGACCAGGAAACCGAGCAGCTTGCCGGAGCGGACTCCGAAGACGCACTTGTCTGGGTTGAGCTTGAGGTTGACCTTGCGCAGATTGTCGAACGTCTCCTGGAGGTCCGCGAGGAGGGACCAGGCCTCGCGGGTCTTGACAACAATGTCATCGATGTAAGCCTCGGCGTTTCTTCCCATCTGGGGCCCCAAGGCAAGGCGCATCAGTCTCTGGAACGTGGCCCCGGCGCTCCGAAGGCCGAAAGGCATGCAGACGTAGCAGAATATGCCGCAGGGGGTGATGAAGGCCGTTTTCTCCACGTCTTCGGTCGCCATCTTGATCTGGTGGTAGCCTGAGAAGGCATCTAGGAAGCATAACAACTCGCACCCAGCGGTGGAGTCCACGATCTAGTCGATGTGGGGGCAGCGGAAAAGGGTCTTGAGGGCAGAACTTGTTGAGGCTTGTGAAGTCGACGCACATGCGCTCCTTGCCGCCCTTCTTGGGCACCACGACGGGGTTGGCAAGCCACTCAGGGTGGCGCACCTCACGGATGACCCATGCTTCTTGGAGCTTCTGAACTTCCTTGACGATGAAATCTTGCTTCTCTGGAGCCTGGCGCCATGCCTTCTGTTTCACGGGGCGTGCATTGGGGCACACCGCTATGTGGTGCTCGATCACCTCCCTCGGCACACCGGACAAATCAGATGCCGTCCAGGCGAACACATCCGAATTTGCCCGAAGGAAGGTGACGAGCGTGCCTTCCTATGTGGGAGAGAGGCCTGTGCCGATGGTGAAGGCAGGGCCTGAGCCACTGCCGTCCACCGACACCTTCTTTGTCTCGGCGCGGTCCTGAGAGAACAGCTGCTTCTTCTTTGCGGGTGCGGCCTCGTGAGGTTCGGCGGCATCCTCGTCGGCAGGGTAGGCGATGGCGGCAGCCTTGTAGGCGCTCTCGAGGGAGCGGACTGCGTCCTTCTCATCACAGCAGACGGTGATGATGCCGCTGCAGCCCGACATCTTGAGGACGCTGTAGGCGTGGTGGGTTGCCGCCATGAATTTGGCGAGAGCCGGGTAGCCCAAGATGGCGTTGTATGGCAGGCCGATGTGTGCCACGTCAAAGTTAATGAGCTCGGTATGGTAATTCTTGCGGGTGCCGAAGGTGACGGGGAGGCGCACCTGGCCCAGAGGAATGGTGGAGCCATCGGTCACTCCGGAGAAGGGCCTAGTGGGCAGCAGCTGGTCGTAAGGCACCTGGAGCTGCTCGTAGGTCTCGATGGAGATCACATTGAGGCCGGCGCCTCCGTCGATGAGTGTCTTGGTGATGGCGACGTTGCTGATGGTGGGGGTGCACAGCATGGGGACCGTGCCAGCCGTGCTTGTAGACTTGGGGTGATCGCTGGAGTCGAAGGTGATCGGGTACTGGGACCACTTGAGGGGGCGAGAAGCTTCAGGCCTCGGGAGGGCATCGTTCACCTCACGAGAGAACAGCTTGAAGTGGCGGTTGGATGCGGGAGCCTGAGCTCCGCCTAGGATGCATGACACTCCGCGAGGCTCTTGGTAGCCCCCAGCGTCTTGGTCGGGCTGGTTGCCATCATTCCGTCGTGGCGGCAGCGGCAGAGGCGGAAGGGCAGCATTGGCCTGAGGGTTGGCCTCATGAGGCTGGTCGCGCTAGGCGGCCTCGCGAGGCTGGTCACGCCAGCCCTGGTGGAAGTTGCCGTTGCCGTTGCAATCTCCCCAGCGGCCGCCATTACGGCCACCTCCACAGCCGGTGCCACGGTCATTGCGGTTGCTGCAACGGCCAAGGCGCTTGTCGCGAAGCAGCTTGAGCTCATGGCTGTCTTCAGTGCTGTGGGAGTGCAAGTTGTGGTAGGTGCAGAGAGGGCGGTTGTCTCTTTTGGGCTCGTCACGCTCACGGCCGCGCTTCTGCTCAGGCTCCGCCGAGAGCACGGCCAGGCCTTTGCACTTGACGTCCTTGTTCTTGGCCTTGGCGGCGTCCGGCGCCGCGTCAGGGTCGTTGTGGGTGAAGAGGCGGCCCTCCTCGGCCTTGGCGCACTTGTCGGCGAGGTCGAACAGCTCGAGCACGGAGTCGAGCTCGTCGGTGATGGTTGGCTTCTCATGCATGCGGATGTCCGTGATGCCGTTAGAGAACGCGGAGACGATGGCAGCCTCAGAGGCGCGCGGGATCTTGTTGCGCACTTGGCTGAAGCGCTGGATGTACTTGCGAAGGGTCTCGTCAGGGCGCTGGCGTATAGTGCGCAGGTCGTTGAGCATGTGGGGGCTCTCGTGCGTGCCCTTGAAGTTGGCGATGAACTGCCGGCAGAGCTCGCCCCACGAAGAGATGGACGCCTCGGGGAGGTTCATGAGCCAGGAGCATGTGCCATCCTTGAGAGCCATGGGGAACTAGTTCGCCATGACCTTGTCGTCGCCGTTCGCTGCCTCGATGCTCAGGACGTTGAGCCGCAGGAACTCCGCAGGGTTGGGGGTGCCGTCGTAGCGCTGAGGGAGGTCCGGCTTGAACTTGGCGGGCCACACCACGCGACGTAGCTCGCGGGTGAAGGCGCGGCAGCACACGCCGCTGGAGGGGACGCCGCCGGCGAGGGCGACGCGGTTCTGACGGCCGGTGGCCGCGACTTCTTGAATGGTCCTATCTTGGCGCTGGTGCTGCTGCTCGAGGAGGACGCGCGCGTCGGGTGGCGTGCGCCGGACTATTTGGCAGCTGGGCTCGTCATGGTCCGGCGAAGACGCGCCGCGAGAGTGCTCATGCGCCCGCGGGTCGCGGTGGCGCCGGGCGCCCTCGTCATGCAGAGGAGGCGGAGGAGGTGCGTCGTGCGCCACGTCCCCGGCGCGAGACGGCGGGGGGTGGAGCGAGTGAGAGGGCACCGGGGCGTTGCCTGCGGCGTTGACGAGCTCGGTGATGCGGCCGAGCCAGGCGCTGTAGCCGGCATCGGTGGAACGGTAGCGCAGGAGCTCGCGCGCCTTGAGCAGCGTGGCCTACGGGGCCGGCGCATCGCGGCGAGCAAGCGACGAGGCCATGGCGGTGTGGCCATCTGCCTGCATGGACGGGTGGAGGGAGGACGCCTGCTGCTCCCTGGCAGCGGGGTCAGTGATGGCGCCGGCGGCGCGGCGTCAACGGTCGTCGTGGGCGACAGGCTCCGTCTGGGCCACCCTGGCAGCCCGGCGCGTAGCGCTCACGGCGAGCGTCGGCCATGGCGGCGTGGAGGTGGAAGAGAACTCGAACCGCCCCCTACCTGGCGTGCCAAATGTCAGAGTCTGGACCCCGGGGGACTAGAGGTTCGAACACTGGGGGCGCACTAGCTCTCTCCAACCAACGGTGACCACGGCGAGGCTACGGCAAGAGCGCTACGCGGGAGCACGACAGGGGACACGACGGTTACCCAGGTTCGGGCCACCTTGCGGTGTAAAACCCTACTCCTGCTTGTGTTGGAACTGCTGTCGGCAAGAAGATGTTCTCGTGTACAAGGTTGAAGGCAGAGGAATCGACCCCCCCTAAAGTGGCAGCTCTGGCCCCTTTTATAGTCGCCTTGGTCCTCTTCCCCCAAAAACTAGGCGGGAAGGGTTGCCACACTTGGCGGGTTTTGAAAGGGGACAGGTGCTCAGTCTTATCCTGACTAAAGGTGGTCTTCGCCTGCAAAAGCATGATCCATGACGCACCGGTGGGCTCGGTGGTGACCTCCACCCTGCGCGCCTTGCTGTCTTGGTCTTCTATCATGAAACGGGCAGTCCTCGGGACTTGCTTTGGAGGTGGGCAGCTGGGGCTGCCCCTTTAACACCAAAGAGGAAAGCCTCTCTGTTTGCGCCCGCTGGCGCATCTTCTGCCACCCTTCGTCGTCACGCACGTCACCCATGTGATGGGCAACGGACCGCGCAGCTGACGTCAGGCAAGGTGGCCTCAGGCACCCGGCTCGGGAGGGCGCCCCGGGAGGCAGCCTCACGAGAGGGCCTCACGAGGCTCCTGCTCCTGCCACGGCTAAGTCCCGACAGGGCATGTCTTGAGGAGGGGTCTTCAGGAGGCCTGACCTCGGGAGATGTCTTTGCTTCGTGGTGCCCTTGAGCGGGCCGCGTCTTGGGCCTTCGCCAGGCATCATTCCCTGGGCCGCAGATAGACGGGCCGGGATACCCCGGTTCCCAATGGCCCGACACCTTTTACTGCTCTCTTAGCTTATACGCCTATGCAACTCTGACTTCAACTCTTATTTCTTCTGGAACTATCATATGAAACAAGCAAAACCATTTTTTAGCGAAGCATGACGGTGCTATGGGATCTGGTACACATCCTGCACGCTCGTATAACCTTGTAAGTACCTGTCCTCCGGTACAACAGCAAGGTCGATTCCTCTCATTAGATCAACCATTCGCCATGCCAAAAATGTAGAGGGGGAAGGAAGGAGTACACGGCCTGCACATTCAAGCAAGTGGTAACATGGACTTCTTCGTGGAACATCCCAAGCGCAAGCAGAGCTGCAGTGAGCTTGTACAACGAGCTAGCGTAAGTCCTTGCATTTCATTTAATTCGTATTGGCCTGCGTGTATGATTTGCATGTATAATTGGGGTAGTGAAATGTATTCTAGTGGCGCTTTTGATTTACCCACATAATGGTTGAATTGCTTGTTTCTATGAACTGAGTTGGCCAATAATGAGAAGGATGTCAGTCTTTTCATCCTGTTGTAGATTGCTTAGATCTCGATAGGCCAAATATAATCGCATGAATTATACAGTGAAAGGCAGTGTGGTGTGTATTGCTACAACTAGTCTGACAACCTGTCCTCATATAATATAACAAGGTCGCACCATCTTATAAGATTAACCATTCAATTTACCAAAATGCAGTGTGGGAAGGAAGGAGTATTGGGACTACGTATCCAAGCAAGTGATGTCATGGACTCCTTCATAGAACCTCGTAAGCGAAAAAGAAGTTGCAGTGTGCCTGTACAAAGAGCTATTGTAAGTTCAGTTCTTTGCTTCTCGGAATTTTAGTTAGCCACTAATTAAAAAATTGTTCAATTACCTTGCTTGCCTTAATTTAGTTTGCTACTCATTACATAATGCCATAGCCTGTTAATCCTATTAAAGACTGCGCCTATCTATGTGTTTGTTACATACTGTTTATAGAACTACCTGTGCCTGAACTTCAATAGCTACTTAAGCACGTAGATAGCTGGTCATATCTACTTCTAGGGTATAACAAAATTCATGTGTAATTTACCTTCTGATACCCTATTTGTTTATCTTGTTTGCTGTTATGAATTCTAGCACTAGTAATGTTTGCATGTTCATGGAGAGACAACTGTCAGGTTTATATGAGGGACACCGTCTTTTTAACTTACATATATGTGTCAGAATCATTTTGCTTACATGAATGAAATTTAGAGATGTATGTGTTGCTGGTAAACTCTACCGACTTGTTACTTTAATACGTTGCCAAAAACTTGTTAGTTTTACTAATTCATGTGTAATTAAATACGTTGCCAAAACTGGTTAGTTTTACTTGTTTGATGTTAGTTTCTTATGGCTCTTGCAACACTTTATTTATGCTTGCTAACTATCAAGTTTTCAGGATCCAATTGAAACTCCGATGGCACAACAGATATGTTCTGAAAAACTTCCTTGTTTAACTGGTTTGCTGCTGTAACTTGTTGCTCTAATCATGTTACCAACTTCAACTTCTGAGGATCCAATTGGAACTCCAATTGCACAGCAGGTACATTTTCGAAAACTTATTTGTGTAACAGGTTTGCTGCTGTAACTTGTTGCTCTAATCAAGTTACTGACTACTCACCTTTTCAGGATCCAAGAGAAACTCCAATGGCACAACAGGTCCCTTTTGTAAAACTTGTTTGTTTAACTGCTTTGCTGCTGCAACCGGTTGCACTAATGATGTTAATAACTTATACTTTTCAGCATCCAATTAAAACTCTTTAAATCCTTGTTTGTTTACATGGGTTGCTATTCTAACTCCCAGTTGAGATGTTTTGCTAACTTCAACTTTTCCGAATCCAATCGGAACTGTAATGGCAAAACAAGTTATCCCAAGATCAAAGAGCGAGGTCCCCATGGACGTTGGATCATCCCAGAGCAGTGGCACCGGCTCAATCGTGCATCATGAATTGCCAACTGCTGATGCTCTAGAGGCTAAACTATTGGTAGAAAGAGAGTCTGCTTCTGCACTTAGAGATGAAGTTGACATGTTGAGGAAGCAAACAACACAATCAGAAGCAGTACTCACGAAAACCATTAAATATTTAGTGGATTTCACAACGAAGCAAGCTGAGACTAACCGCATTGTTAAGGTCTTGGAGGAAAAAATGAAATTAAAATCCCACTTGGTAAATCATAGGTGAAATTTTTTTTCCATCGTTGAATGACCTTTGTGCTGTTTGTTCATGTAATAGATTGGAACCATTTGTTTTTGAGATCATGTAATAATTGTTGGCTGTGACACCCTGGTTTTTGGCAACTTTTTCTTTTCAAAATCTTTCTGGCTTTATTTGTAATTTGGATGGTTTTCAGTTGACTTTGGAGTTATGAATCTCTCTCAGTGATCCAAAGCCCTCATCATCTTGCCAAGATCTTGTCACACACCTTCTGGATCAAATTCCAATTCTCAATCTTGCCCAATTATTCATTTTCTTTCTTTGGGAAAATCTGTCATCACTATGGGTTATGAAGCAACCTATAGTTCTGATGATCAGAAAAATCCCAAATTAATACCACACCTTCTTGTCATCATCTACGCCCACAATCTTCAAAAACATTTCATGGTCCAGTACAAAATTTAGTCCAGAAAACTCCATTTGTCTTCTGGACAGTACCGACCATTTGTGAAGCAACTCATATTTTCCCAACTCAGAAAACTCTCATATAATTCCCTGAGATATTAGGGAACTTATCTTACCACAATATCCAAAAATATCATCTTGTCCAGTACAAATTTTTATCAGCAATATTCTGCCAAGTTTCTGCTCATTTTGAACCTCTATGAAGGAAGTACCATCTAGAGGTATCCAATGGAGCTGAAAATTTTATGACAGCATCTATCCACCAAATAACCCTCCCACACCAAATTTCAGCCCCAGCAGATCAACCAGATGAGTGCTACAAGCTCAGCTTGTGTCTGTTCCAGTAACAGTAGTTGTACATGAACCCTATTCAAACTTTGATGAAAGTTTCTCAAACTTGGCCAGCTTATAGTCCTTCCAAGATAGATCATCCCAGACATCTCCTTTGGCTCCATCTCCAGCTCACCTCTCCTCTAGACCTCTCCCAAAGTTTCTGTCAGAAACTATAGCTGAAGCTACCCTTTGTATCAGAGTGAACCTAGCCAAACCAAGAGCATAGAGGGACTAAATGACCAAAGGAGAACACGCTAGACATGGTGCGCTGGACTTGCGCGGCCTCCAGATGCCGGACACCGTGGTGAGCACGGTACTGACATGCCAGTACGCGTGCTCTCCATCTTGCCTGCGTCTGTCGAGGTCGTTCCAGTGGCCTCGCGCTGCCATTTCGTGTCCAGAGGTGCCGACATCGTTGCTGCCGTCCACGTACCCCTCTCCCGAAGCCTCCCCTCGCCGGAATCGCCCTCGCCGGCCGCCACCGCATCCGGGCACTGTGCCGCCCGTGCGGGCACAGTGGCTCTGCTGCTCGTCTTCTTCCTCCACTAGCCGCCACTGTCCGTCTTAACTCCCCTGCCCTCTCCTATCCCGTCACCCGCGTCGAGCCAGCCAGCGCGGCGTCCTGGCGCCAGCGACGTGACCCAAGCTCCGCCTGCTCTAGAGACTTCGCCCCTCGCCTATAAAAGGCCACGGCCAGCCTCCCGAGCTCCTCACCCCACTCCTCCACCTCCCAATTGAGCCCCCGAGCACCGAGCCACGGCCGAGAGGCCCTCTGGCCTCGAATCTCGCCAGCGGTCCGCCGCCACCCGAACCCAGCCACCTCGCCATTCCACTCCTCCCTAGCCCCCACTGACTCCATGAGCGAGCTCGACGCACTCCACTGACCACGCCCGACCTCTTGCCCGACCGAATCTCCGCCGGAATCGCCGTCTCCGACAACACCCGAGCACCGCCACCGCCGGAGAGGAAGGTGCCGACGTCGTCCGACCATCTCTCGCGAAGCTACTGGTACGTGCGTGTTCGTCTCGGAGTTCTCGTTCCATCTCTGTAGTCGCCGGACCTCGCCGCCGTCTGTATCGCCGGAGCCCCGCAGTTCTCTGTTCCCTCTCTCCCTCGTTCAAATCTGAGAGAGGGGCCCGCTAGTCAATGGCTTGCCGAAGCGGTAAGTGGAGGCGCCCTGGCAAAGTACGTCTTCGACGTGGCCCTCTGCTGGATTTTCTATTTTCTGTTTTTAATCAGATTTGACCAGAAACTTTGACCGTCCATAACTTTTTATCTATAAGTCCAAATCTATTGATTCTTTTTTGCTCTGGGTTTGTCTTGAGCTCCTCTATTTTCTGTTGAGTTTTGGTATTTTTCCCATGCTCACAGAATTTCTGGTGCACATAACAGTAATATGTGACATTTTTCTTTGCATTTTTAAAATAATTTCGGAAGGAAATCCTTTTGGATTTGAAGCCCATGAGTTGGTGGACAACCCAACAGAGCAAGGCAAGCCATGTCATCCATTGCATGAAGCATTTCAATAGCGTTGGTTATTTAATTGAATTACTTGCATTATTTTAATTTGTGATAATTTAGGGTAATTTACTTTGATGCAAGCTACTGCCATGTTAAGTTATTCTGGATGAATAACCCTGCTTGCTAAGTACTTGACAACACTAAACTAATTGGTTGATCAAGTGTCACCTATCCGGACTTATCCGTGCAGCCACATTTGCCGGTATGGGACGGCCTTGACTTGGTCTGGCTTTGTGCTCTTTTATCGGTACCACCACATTAGGGAGGGTTATGCGTGCGTGCTGTCCTGATCATGTAGACGACGATAATCCTGTGAGCCCAGTTGAGTTATTTTGCCGGCGTCCCTGTTTGGGACAGTTAGTTGGCCACGACGGTGGCAGGTGTCACGGGGTGACACAGGGGCCACCCAGGACATGACCCTGGGAGGGTATGATTGTCGGTGGTACGATAGAGGAGTCACGGGTCAGACATGTTTCGTTGGAGCAGCACCGGTCCACCCGAATGGGATCCCGAGGCCAGGAACTCCATAGTGTGGGTAAAGTGCGCAACCTCTGCAGAGTGTAAGAATCTATTCGAATAGCCGAGTCCACGGTATTGGACAGTCCATACTAGGCCACTGAATGGTCAACCGTAATAATGATAATAATGATGGAAGAACTTGTCTTATGTTCGGAAGTTCTCAGTGGTTTATGAGCGTTCCGAGGGTTGTGGGACAACCCAGAAGAGAGTAAGTTGATATTCGATAACAGTGAGTAAGCAACTTAAGTACTTAACATGATCATTGCCATGCTATTGTTTGCTACGTTGTTTTGGTTGCCGTGAGCTTGCGAGTACATTCCAAGTACTCACCTGGCGTATCATGCCAGATGCAGGAGAAGCCGAGGACGGAGGTCCCGATGGTTCGTGCTACGCTAACTAGGCCGTGTCCCCAGCAGTGTCCCTGTGGATGGAGTTTTCCGCGCTATGTTCCGCTACGCCATAGTTCTACCTAGTAATATCGAGGCCCTGCTATGTTCCATAAATAATGTAGATATTGTCATAGCGCCTAATGTGCTTCTGGCCTCGCTATCGATGTAAATTATGAACTTGTACTCGAGATATATCAATAAAGTTCAGTTTAGTTCTGTTCCAAGTTGTTGTGTGTTTCCAGAAGACATGATCTCTGGGTTGGAAACACTGGGTAAACCGGTCCTCTGAGCCGGGGTATCTGCTGCGTGCCCCATCTTCGATGGCACGGACTATCCCTACTGGAAGAACAAGATGCCCATGCATCTTGAGGCAATTGACAATGATCTCTGGTTCGTCATCGAGAATGGAGTGCCTACCGTGGCTCCAAGCATCAACGCCACTGACGTGAAGAGATTCAAGCAACTCGACTCTCAAGCAAAGAATATCATATGTGGACATCTGAACAAAGGACAGTATGGTAGAGTGAGTGCTTTGGAAACTTCGAAGCTTATTTGGGATAGGCTTTCCAAGGTCAACGAGGGGGTCTCCACTCAACGTGACTCCCGAGTTGACGTTCTTCGCAATCTCTTCAATCGCTTCAAGAGGCTCGACAATGAGAATGTGCAGCAAACCTTCGACCGCCTTACTGATATCTCCAATGAGCTTCAGGCTCTTGGTACTGCTGACATCACCGATCATGAGGTGGTGAAGAAATTGCTGAGGTCACTGGACAATTTCTTCGACACCTTGGCACTGATGATACAAGAGCACCCTGACTACAAATCACTTGACCCGGCTGATATTCTTGAAAGGCTCAACTAGATGAATTTCAGCAAGCAGAGAAGATAGATATGTATGGTCCAAGCTATGGACCTCCTCGCGCTCTGAAGGCAAAAGCAAAAGCCAAGGTTATTTCTTCATCTGAAGAAGAAGAGGAATCTGAGAGCAGTTCTGATGGTGCTGAGGAAATTGGTAGAGAACTGGCAATGCTTGTGAAGAAGTTCCAGAAGTTTTCCAAGAAAAATCGCTTTGGAAAGTCTTCAAAGTATGACTCGAAGAACACTGGAGAAGCGTCTGCTCGAGACTACAACAAGAGAACCTGTCACAAATGTAAGAAGCCATGCCACTACATTGCCGACTGCCCTCTATGGCTAAAGAAAAAGAAGAAGAGCAGGGATGATGACTCTGATGGCAAGAAGAAGAAGTCCTCAAAGTCTTCATCAAAATCTTCATCACGCAAGAAAGGCAGATCCAGCAGAGCTCGCGCATACATTGGGAAGGAAATGGGTTCTGAGGAAGAATCTGATCATGAGGAAGCTGAGGTATCTGAGGAGGAGTCAGACTCTGGTGTGGCGAGCCTAGCTCTCGCTACTGAGTACCTCAGCAAGTCCTTCTTCAACCTTGAAGACAATGGTATCTCCACCAACAATGAGGACAGTGCTGATGACTACACTCTCACCTATTGCTTCATGGCAAGAGGTGCAAAGGTAACCTCACGAGAAGCTTACTTTGAAACTTCCAGTGATGATGACTCTGAGTGTGAATCTAAACCAAGCTATAAGAAACTTGCTAAAATTGCAACTGAGCAACAACATGCTATGAAAAGATTCAAAAACTGCTAACAAAAGCGATGACCTGTTGGATGAGGAAATGGATCGCAGTCAAGCCTTGTCTGAAGATCTCAGATGTCTTAAGTCACAGTACGACAAACTTGAAAGTCGTCATGTGGCCCTCTCAGCCGAACATGAGAAGTTGTCCTATGAATTTATTTAAAGGAAGAAAGATCTCGAGAAGCTGAGAGCATCTCATGATGATCTTAAAAAAGAGAACGATTCACTCCTAGCTCAACAGATCAGTACCGCTTAGAAGAATTTGTTGCACCATGCTTAAAATGCCTTGAACGTGAAAATGCAAATTCTTCAGCTGAATGTTCAAATGCTTCAGTACTTTCAATTGCTTCAACTACTTCTGTGGCCACTAAACCCTCATCTGAGTAAGCCTCCAGTGATATTGACGAAAATGCAGGGCTGAAGGAATTGTACGTCACTGACATGTACAAAAGCCTCAAAGGGCATCAAACCCTCTGTGATGTGCTCAAGAAGCAAATTCTTCACAGAAACCCTAAGAAAGAGGGTATTGCTTTTGAGAGAAAGCTTAATGCTGATGGTTCTTATTGGAAGCCTGAGCAATATCCCAAAACCATATGGGTTGCTACAAAGGGACCACCAATAGACCCATCTACTTTATCTGGCTATACTTGTGATACTTCATATTCTTCAGATGAGTCATTTGACTCCAACTACAAACTGTTCAAAAATCAGAATGGTGAAGTATTTGCCAGATTTGTTGGTACTAACTGCAGGAACGGTCCTCATGTGAAGAAAATCTGGGTTCCCAAAAGCCTTCTGGAAAATCTTCAGGTGAATGTCATCATGACACCACCGATGAAGAAGAAAATTCCCAGGCCAAATTCTTCATAGGGATCAAAGTCATCAAATGGATGCAGACCTACTTACGGTCGTGCTAATGCCTCTATTTCGCAGGGAAACAAACAACGATCTGATGAATATGAGCATTATTCTTCGAACCACTATGTCCACAAAACATCGAAGAATTTCTCCACTTACTAATTCAATTACTATAACCCTCCTGTGAAGTGAAATGCATATTCCTCTATGCCTAAGTTCTCCATTAATGCACTTTGTTACATTGTTTCTCAGCCACCCATTCAGATGTGGGTGGTTAAGAAGAAGAACTAATCTCTTCTGCAGGGTCAGGTATTCAGACAACTAAAATGTCTGATGAATTTGCTAAAGACCTGACAAAATGCTTGTTGGGATGCAAGCTAAACAAGATGAAATGAATACTCATTTCACACATCGCTTGTGCTGCTAGTTATTACTCATTGATGAAATTGTCTGATGAAATTGATCATCATATTCTTCACTTTGAAGTATATGAATTTGTAAGTCAGACTAATGCTTCTACAGGATGACACACCCAAAGCCACTGAATGGGTCCTGGATAGTGGCTACACGAATCACATGACTGGTGATAGAAATTTACTCACTGATGCTCCCCTTACTCTATGATGCGGGACGCCACGGAAACGATCTTTCACGGTGCCAAAGAACTCACTAGGAGCAGCAACTATGTCTCTCAAGTGGCAAGAATAAGAGGAAACACTCTCAAATATATTGCAGCGGATAACTAGCTTGGTTTACAAGGATGCAACCCAAACCATGAAACTTGTGAACCTATATAGAATCATAAGAGGGAACCACAAGGATCCTATATGAATTGAGGACAGGCCCTTCAATCCACACACACGATCTAACACTCAACGATACTAGTGCTCTTAGCACAACACAACCCTCACCGGCTGTTCTACAAACATAAACTCAGAAATCTCCTCCCCCTTCACATGGAACAGCTGGGGAGTACATATATTAGAAGCACCTACTAATTAGGTGTGAAAACAACTCAAAATGAAGGGTAAATTCGTGAGCCCCAAGCTATAGCAGGAGCAAACTTGTTGAGCCTCGCGCTGTAATTAATTCCTGGACAGCTTGCATGGGAACTTGCACAACTTTTGACTCAAGACCTCAAATGATGCACCGTTTTTTTGAATGAAAGCTTACTTCAAACACCATCTTGTGCAGCCTCTAAAATGTGCTAGAACATTCCAGAATTAATTAGGTTTAGGTGGGAAGTTGCAGCTGGAAAACTTATGTGGCATTTCTTCCTAAATAGGCACCGGAAGATTCCCAACAAAGATAATGGTTTTGCCCATGTCTTCCTTTGGCTGCTCTAATGGTTTAACATTTGTTCTAGCATGAACCTCACTCTTTGATGCCTTGGTCAAGATTTGGTCCACATCATCCTCCCTTCCTTCAAACAAAACCGTCCTCGGTTTTGAGGTATTCTTTTTGGGCTTCTTCACTTGTGGGAATTGCTCAACCTTGAGTGCTTGATCCATCATAGGCTCTAAGACATGGTTCACTCCGTAATGCATGAAGGAATACTTGTTAGACTTCCCATGGTGAGTAGCATTGTGATCAAATTGCCACGGCCTTCCCAAAAGAACATGACATGCTTGCATTGGCACCACATCACAAACTACCTTGTCCACATAAGTTCCCACTGAAAATTGCACCCTAGCGCGATGCGTAATCTTTAGCTTACCAACACCATTCAACCATTTCACATAATATGGCTGGGGCTGCCTCCATGTTGATATCCCAAGAGCGTGCACAAGATCACTACTGATGATGTTATTGTAGCTACCTCCATCGATGACTACCTTGCAATTTTTGCCCTTGATCTTGCAAATGGATTGGAACACATTTTATCGCTGGCCCTTCTCAACAATAGGAGCATCATCATGAGCCACTTTGCGAACCATGAGATTAACACCATCTCCTCCATCTGAACTCAAAGGTGCTCTGGTCTCAAAAGTACAATATTTTGCATCTTCCTTCTCAGATTCAGATTTGTCACTTGAGTCATCGGTGACATATCCATCATTTGTAAGCACCTTCTTCAAATTAGGACAATCCTTCTTGAAATGACCTCTACGCTTGCATGTATGGCACTGGATATTACTAATGCGAGTGGCGGGAGCATTGGAAGATTCAACCTTTGATGCATTAGCTTCTTTTGCAGTCATCTTGTTGTGTGAGCGAAAATCTGCAGCAACACTTCCATCTACTTCTCACTAAAATGAACCTCTCCAAGTGCTTGATGTGTAGGTTTGGCTGCGATTTTGGTGACGCTTCAGCTGCTGCTCTACACGAATAGCTTGATGCACATGTTCTTGCAAATCTTGATATGTAACCATCTCTATCCTTTCTTGCACATCTTTATTCAGCCCATGAAAGAATCTTGACATTGTGGCCTCCTCTGGCTCATTCACCGCTGTCCTAATCATCAAAATCTCCATCTCTTTATAGTACTCATCAACACTAGAGTTACCTTGGCACAACCATTGGAGTCGATTGTATAAGGTTCTTGTGAAATGTTCAGGAACAAAACGCCTCCGTAACAGATTTTTCATTTGCACCCAAGTCTTCGGACGACCTCCAGCACGACACAATTGGTTCCACCAAATCAAAGCATATCCGGTAAACTCAATGGATGCATATCATACCTTCTTTTCCTCCGTATAGTGGTGGCTATCAAAGATCTGATCCACGCACATCTCCCACTCCAAATAATCATCGGGCTCAGTTTTCCCATTGAACGATGGTATGGTAAGTTTGAATTTACCAATCCCATCATCTTCATGGTCACGAGAGCACGCCAATGACCTCTTCCACCCATGACAAAGCCTTCTTGGCCTTCTCCGCGACGATCATGATGAGCACGTCGTGGTCGAGGCTCGTAGTAGTTTCGAGCATCATCGGAGTGGTCACTCCAATGCTCTCCGTGGTGGTCTCGCTGTATGGGGAGTTGTCGATGTCGACCCCGTGCAACAAGCCCATCTCGTGTTGGAGACGGTGGTGCCCAAGTAGCACCTCGCTGGTCGTGGCGAGCACGCCGAGGTGGTGCAGTGTAGTAGCTATGGGCATCGCCGGAGTAGACGTGGATGTGTTCTCCATGCCCCTCCTCAAGGTGGCGTTGGCCCTGCTGTTCAGGGAGTTGTCGATGTCGACCCCGTGCAGCAAGACTATCTCGACGGAGTTCCTCGGTGAGGGAGTCGATTCTCCGGCCAAGGTTGGTCTCCACGGCCGATATGTGCCTCTCCACCTTGTTCAACACATACTCTCGTGTATCCTCCAATGCCAACACATAGGCGGGCTGCAAGCTTGGATCATACACAGGAAGTGACAGTTCCTCCTCCACGAGGCGCCCACCTCCATGCACACCATCAACACTGCTAGACCTCCTCGAACCCATGGAAGCTTCTCAAGAAAAAAATCAGCAGGAGAGAAAACAACACCGTGAACAATCTAAAGCTCTGATACCAAGATGATGCGGGACGCCATGGAAACGATCTTTCACGGTGCCAAAGAACTCACTAGGAGCAGCAACTATCTCTCTCAAGTGGCAAGAACAAGAGGAAACACTCTCAAATATATTGCAGCGGATAACTAGCTTGGTTTATAAGGACGCAACCCAAACCATCAAACTTGTGAACCTATATAGAATCACAAGAGGGAACCACAAGGATCCTATATGAATTGAGGACAGGCCCTCCAATCCACACACACGAGCTAACACTCAACGATACTAGTGCTCTCAGCACAACACAACCGTCACCGGCTGTTCTACAAACATAAACTCAGAAATCTCCTCCCCCTTCACATGGAACAGCTGGGGAGTACTTATACTAGAAGCACCTACTAGTTAGGTGTGAAAACAACTCAAAATGAAGGGTAAATTCGTGAGCCCCAAGCTGTAGCAGGAGCAAACTTGTTGAGCCTCGCGCTGTAATTAATTCCTGGACAGCTTGCATGGGAACTTGCACAACTTTTGACTCAAGACCTCAAATGATGCACCTTTTTTTTGAATGAAAGCTGACTTCAAACACCATCTTATGCAGCCTCTAAAACATGCTAGAACCTTCCATGATTAATTAGGTTTAGGTGGGAAGTTGCAGCTGGAAAACTGATGTGGCATTTCTTACTAAATAGGCACCGGAAGCTTCCCAACAAAGATATTGGTTTTGCCCATGTCTTCCTTTGGCTGCTCTAATGGTTTAACATTTGTTCTAGCATGAACCTCAATCTTTGATGCCTTGGTCATGATCTGGTCCACATCACTCTGTCTCATCTGAAGCATATCACATACGCTGACAAAGGAAAAAGCAAGGTATTGGGTCTAGGTAAGGTTGCTATCTCGAAGGATCGACACATGGAAAAGGTGATGCTTGTCGAGTCCCTTGGATACAACCTCATGTCCGTCTCAATGCTTTGTGATCTTGATATGATTGGTATCTTTGGCAAATATAGATGTATTGTGCTATTGGAATCTGACAAATCCAAAGTCTTCAAAGGCTTTAGGAGAGGTGATTTGTACATTGTAGATTTCTCACTAGGTCCTAAGCCTGCCACGTGTCTGCTGGTAAAAGCTTGAGAGTGCTGGCTATGGCATCGATGTCTCGGACACGCTGGCATGAGTAATCTAAGCACACTCGTCAAGAAGCACATCATTGGCGTCGAAGGCGTCAAATTCGTCAAAGATCATCTGTGTGGTGCTTGTGAGTCTGGAAAGATGACCAGATCCAGGCATGCGGCTAAGACAATCATGACCACTACTCGTCCCTTTGAATTACTTCATATGGATTTGTTTGGTCCTACCCATTATGCCACACTAACCAATGCAACATCTCTCTACGGATTCGTCATAGTTGACGACTACTCTCGTTACACCTGGGTACACATCATTTCCTTCAAGACTGAAGTTCAGGATGTCTTTAGACGATTCTCCAATCGGGCCATGACGAATTATGGTCTCAAGATAAAGCACATCTGGAGCGACAATGGCATCGAGTTCAAGAACACATGACTTGATGACTATCTTGACGAACTTGGTATCACTCATGAGCTCTCCTCTCCCTACACGCCTCAGCAGAATGAAGTCGTGGAGCGTAAGAATAGGACACTCATCGAGATGGCTCGCACAATGCTTGATGAATACAAGACCCCTCGTCGATTCTGGCCTGAAGCAATTGACACTGCATGTCACATCATCAACTGGGTATATCTTCACAAATTCTTCAAGAAGACCTCATATGAGCTCGTCACAAACAAGAAACCCAATGTGAGTTATTTCAAAGTCTTCGGTGCTAAATGTTGGATTAGAGATCCTCATCATAGTTCTAAATTTGCACCGAAAGCACATGAAGGTTTTATGCTTGGTTACGAAAAGGAATCGCACACCTACAGATTCTTCAACACCTACCACCACAAGGTTGTTGAAATTGTAGATGTGCGGTTCGATGAAACTAACGGCTCGCAAAGAGAGCACCTGCCTCCTATGCTAGATGAAATGCCTCCCGAGGAATCTATCAAGCTGATGGGCACCGGTGAGATAGTGCCTAGTGAAGAATTAGCTGATGAAGAAGTAGTGATCCCTCGTAGTGAAGAAACTGCTGATCCTGAAGAAAATGATGCCGAGGACTCTGCACAGCAACAACAACAGCAAGGCCCTCGTCCAGTACATCCACAAGTGGCGAATGAAGTGCAGATTGAGAAGATCCTCGACAACATCAATGCACCAGGTCCCCTCACTCACTCAAGAGCTTCACATTTGGCTAACTTTTGTGGGCATTACGCGTTTGTCTCTATTTCAGAGCCAACCAAAGTTGATGAAGCATTTCTCGAGCCTGAATGGATTCAAGCAATGCAAGACGAATTGCATCAATTTGAGCTCAACAACGTTTGGGAGCTTGTCAAGCATCCCGATCCATGCAAGCACAACGTCATCGACACCAAATGGATCTACCACAACAAACAAGACGAAAATGGCCAAGTGGTGAGGAATAAGGCCTTTCTTGTAGCTCAAGGCTATAAACATGTTGAGGGTATTGATTTTGATGAAACATTTGCACCTGTTGCTAGGCTTGAAGCCATTCTTATACTGCTTGCATATGCTAACCATCATGATATCCTCTTATATCAAATGGATGTGAAAAGTGCATCCCTCAATGGTAAGCTTGAGGAAGAAGTAAATGTAGCTCAACCACCAGGTTTTGAGGACCCAAAGCATCCGGACAAAGTCTGTAGACTCAACAAGCCTCTCTATGGCCTCAAGCAAGCCCCGAGGGCTTGGTATGATACACTGAAGTAGTTCCTGAAGAAAAAGGGTTTCAAACCTAGTTCACTTGACCCAACCCTTTTCACTAAATCTTATGATGGTGAACTGTTCATATGCCCCAAATATATGTTGATGATATTATCTTTGGTTGCACTAACAAGCGACACAGTGACAAATTTGCATATATGATGCATGAAGAATATCAGATGTCTATGATGGGGGAGTTGAAATTCCTCCTCGGGCCTCAAATTCATCAACAACCCAATGACATCTTCATTTCTCTGGAGAAATATCTCAAAGATTGCCTGAAGAAATTCGGCATGCAAGACTGCAAAGGCCTCAAGATACCAATGCCAACAAATGGTCAACTCTGCTTTGACGAAAATGGTAAAGATTTCGATCAGAAGGTATATCGCTCCATCATTGGTTCGCTGCTTTACCTATGTGCATCTAGGCCAGATATTATGCTTAGTGTTTGCATGTGTGCCCGCTTTCAAGCGTCACCGAAGGAATCACATCATCAGGGTGTGAAACAAATTCTTCGATATTTAGCTCACACACCAGTGCTTGGATTATGGTATCCCAAGGGCTCATCATTTGATCTTGCTGGATTTTCTGATTCTAATTATGTTGGAGATCGTGTGGATCGCAAGTCAACATCAGGCACATGCCATTTCCTCGGACGATCTCTTGTGTGTTGGTCCTCGAAGAAGCAGAACAACATCTCACTTTCCATAACCGAGACTGAGTACATTGCCGCTGGCGTCTGCTACTCACAGCTGCTATGGATGAAGCAGGCCCTCAAGGATTATGGCATCAACGTGAAGAAAGTGCCACTCTACTATGACAATGAGAGTGCCATCAAGATCGCCCACAACCCAGTTTAACACTCTAGGACGAAGCACATTCAGATTCGTCACCATTTTCTTCGTGATCATGTGCTGAAGGGAGACATCGTCATCAACCACGTGAAGACCGACGACCAGCTTGCAGATATCTTCACAAAGCCCTTGTATGAGAGAAGGTTTTGCATGTTGCGGTGTGAGCTAAACATCCTAGAATCTTTTAATGTCGTTTGAAAAGGACACACATCCTAACGCTTATGCATTTTTGATGACTTTGATGCGCAACACACGAAGTAATGTTTTTCTTCAATCAATGAAGACTAACCCTCTAAGTGTGAAGAAATTAATGAAGAATTTGATTCTCAGAACCCTACGACAATTGTACGATGTGTCTGAAATCATCAAAATTCTTATACGGTGGGTAACGCCACCACCCTCTTCTTGACGTTCTTCAATTTGAGTTTTTCGTCATTTCCAATTTCGTCAAACTTTTTCAAATTCGTCTTTTGAGGTTGTTCTTCATTGCTTGAGCTAATTCTTCCTATATATATATATATATATATATATATATATATATATATATATATATATATATATATATATATATATATATGAGTTTTTCATGTCCTCAACAGCATTCACATATTGCTTTTTCGTCTATGTGAATGTGATCGGACCCGCTCCCCTCTATGCTAAACTCAAACCACTCTGTTCACAATCTCTTCATATGCGTTCTAATTGACACCATTCAAAGTCTTCACTGTGTCCTTGTCAGTTGAAGAAATTACGAACACATTTAAAAAAAATTAAATTCCAGTTTTTGGCAGTTGCCACAGTAACTTTATCCCGTGCATCCGACGCGTGGATAAGCGCACTCAAAATGCATGTATGACGCGTGTCGCTAAGATGCGAATTGCCAGGGGCTTATCCGTCCAAAATCTTCGGACCACCCAGTTTTCACCGCGCCTATATAAAGGCTTGACCCCGTCAACCTTATCCTACTTCACTTCCCGCACCCCTGTCGCTCTCACTCCTGAACCCTAGCGCCGCCGCTGGAATTCATCACCGCCGGAGAAGAATAGCTTCACTGCCTCGACTTCTTCGTCGTCGTACTCACGCTGACCGCAGATTTCTTCACCTCCGCCGCCGCCGTAGCTGTCTTTCGTCGCCAAGTTAGGGCATGAAGGATCTGAGCTGACGATTTCCTTCAACTCGTCATCCAGTTCATCGAGTTCATCCTTGGGGCAATCAAAATTTATTTTTACTGCCCAAGTTTGATCTTTTTATTACCAAAAATTCTTCAAGTGTTGTTTTTACTACTTCTTTCCAATTCTTCAGCACTTCCTTCTGGCCAGTCTTGGTTATTTCATCTAACTTATGCTTAATAATTAGATTCCTCAATTGTGCAAATTTCACAATCTGTACAACTCTGGAACCTAAGTCAAGAACACTTAGTGAATTTCTTCAAGACGATAAGTGTCAATTTCCTCAACTGTATTTGTTTTGAAAAACTTCTGAGAACGCATGTGACTCTTCCCAATTTCCTCACCACTATACTCTGTTCACAGGTACACATGTCTGCCGACGAATCTCTATGTTCTCATCGACTTAATTCATTTGCAGCATTGCTTGAGGAAAATCTTCAGACCTCTTCAGAAACGTCAAAAGTTCAAATCCCTCAGTTGAAGAAAATGGCTGATGGTAAAAAGCCTCAGAAGGGAGGCAAGAGGAAAGAGGAACACACTGCTTTTGAGATCCCTGATGACCTATATGCAGGGTACTGTACACCAGATGAAGCAACACATGGCAAATAAATAGACAAGCAGCGCAAGACGCGCTTACAAAGAATCAAACGCAGGTGGGCTTATGAATGGAGGGATTACAGATATGTAACCCCAAAATACATGAAGGAATTTGCAGTGAAGCCTCCTTGCAAAAGACCACCCCTGGCGCCTGGTCAAACTACTCACCCCACAAGCATCCGAAGGGGTGAAGAATTTCCTGAAGAATGGGCTAAACGACAAGCTAAATTGCAAAAACAGGCTTAGAAGGCTGTTGAAGAGTTCAACAGGGCCTCAAAGGCATCAACAGATGCTGGTGCAGGCTCAAGTGGCAGTATGCCCAAGAAAGCTATGAGGAAGAAGTCGGCTCAAAAGCCTAAGCCTTTGATACGTCTCCAACGTATCTATAATTTTTGATTGTTCCATGCTATTATAGTATCAATCTTGGATGTTTTATATGCAATTATATATCATTTTTTGGGACTAACCTATTAACCCAGTGCCCAGTGCCAGTTGTTGTTTTCTGCTTGTTTTTGCCTTTTCAAAAAATCATTATCAAAAAGTGTCCAAACAAAAAAAAACTTTGGATTAATTTTTCAGCACCAGAAGAGACCCAGGAAGCTTTGGGAGAAGACCAGAAGAGCCATGAGGAGGCGGCAAGCCTGGAGGGCGCGCCCAGGGGGGTAGGGCGCGCCCCCAGGCTTGTGGGCCCCTCGTGGCACCTCTTGACCTAATTCCAACGCTATAAATTCCCAAATATTCCAAAACCAACAGAGAGCCAGAAGACAAAACCTTTCCGCCGCCGCAAGCCTCTGTTCTTCTGCGATCCCATCTGGAGGCCTTTTCTGGTACTCTGCCAGAGGGGGAATCGAATACGGAGGGTTCTTCATCAACCTTGCTGCCTTTCCGATGATGTATGAGTAGTTTACCACAGACCTATGGGTCCATAGCTAGTAGCTAGATGGCTTCTTCTCTCTCTTGGATCTTCAATACCATGTTCTCATCGATGTTCTTGGAGTTCTATCCGATGTAATCTTCTTTTGCGGTGTGTTTGTTGGGATCCGATGAATTGTGAGTTTATGATCAGATTATTCATGAGAAATATTTGAGTCTTTTCTGAACTCTTTTATGCATGATAATTATAGCTTTGTATTTCTCTCCGATCTATCGATTTGGTTTGGCCTACTAGATTGATTTGTCTTGCAATGGGATAGGTGCTTTGTGATGGGTTCAATCTTGCGGTGCTCAATCCCAGTGACAAAAGGGGACATGACACGTATTTGTATTGTTGCCATTAAGGATAAAAAGATGGGGTTTAATCATATTGATTGAGTTTACTTTGTCTACATCATGTCATCTTGCTTAAGGCGTTACCCTGTTTCATACTTAATACCCTAGATGCATGCTGGATAACGGTCGATGGGTGGAGTAATAGTTGTAGATGCAGGCAGGAGTCGGTCTACTTGTCTCGGATGTGATGCCTATATACATGATCATTGTCATGAATCCGTCATAATTATTTGCTTTTCTATCAATTGCCCAACAGTAATTTGTCTACCCACCGTATGCTTTGTGTTCGAGAGAGAAGCCTCTAGTGAAAACTATGGCCCCCGGGTCTACTTTATCATATATAAAAAACCTAAAAATACCTTGCTGCAATTTATTTACTTTTATTTTAATTAGTATTTTAGTTTATCTATTTACCTCGATAAGATTTAATCCTTGCAAATAACCACTAAGAGGATTGACATCCCTCTTATTTGCGTTGGGTGGAAGTGTTTGCTCTTGTGTGTGCAGGTGTGCTTAACGGAATTTTGCTTGGTTCTCCTACTAGATTGATAACCTTGGTTCTTAACTAAGGGAAATACTTATCTCTACTGTACTGCATCATCCTCTCCTCTTCGGGGAAATACCAACGCAGACTACAAGTAGAAGGAAGAATTTCTGGCGCCGTTGCCGGGGAGACATCATCAAAATTACCAAGTACCTGTGGCGCCCCGCCTGAATACCACTGTAGTCAGACGGTCACCACACGTACCAGCCCTGGAGATCACTCTGGCATGTGCTTTTACAACAAGGATCATGAACACAGGCATTTCTATTAATGAATATATCAGTCTTACATGATATATTACAAGGGTGATGGCAGCGGAAAAGCTCTATCTAAGGCAGCATAGTCCTGGTGCGGCTCCAATCCACAGGGATCTGGCTGGGTTACTCTTCTAGCCCGTGAACACTCTCCGGCTCCTCGCTAGCGAACGTCGGATCCTTAGGTGAACCTGGCCACATTGAAGGCCGCTGAGTACTTTTGAATGTACTCGCAAGCAAACCAAACTAACATATACACCAAGCAATGCAATCCATGGCATTCAAGCATGCATTTGATATCTTAACAGTATTAAATATCATGTTATGGCAGGATTATCTATCATAATAACTATTGGTGTAAATGCAGTAAGGTAAAGCATATCGAGTAAATAATTCATACTCCGAGTATTCTCATGATTCAAGTCTGATTCAAACTTTGCGGTCATCCAACCGCTCATCTCATAGCCATCGCTTGGCGAACACCATACACCTGACATCACCCGAGGTCCATGCATCTGCACTATAAATCTGCCAAATCTTACCTCTCTCTGGTTCAGTTTTAACAATACATTATATAGTTTGTTCCTCCAGACTCGACACAGACCAAATAGGGGCCTATACGAACTGTCCATGACTGAGGACATGGCTATTCGAATAGATTTACACTCTGCAGAGGTTGTGCACTTTACCCACACCATGGAGCGCCTGGCCTCGTACTTTAGTACATGTTCCCATTCGGGTGGACCAGTGCTGCTCCAACAAAACCTTGTATATTGCCTGGCACTCTTACGGTCCCACCGACAATCATACCCTCCCAGGGTCATGTCCTGGGTGGCCCCTGTGTCACCCCGTGACACCTGCCACCGTCGTGGCCAAACAAAACGGTCCCAAACGGGGACCGCGCGCAAACAAACAACTGGGCTCACAAGGTTATCGCCGCCTACCTGGCCAGGGTAGCGCGCATGCATAACCTTCCCTAGTTTGGTGGTACCGACAAGAGGCAAGACAATAGACTAAGTCAGGGCCGTCCCATAGCAGCAAATGTGGCTGCACGGGTAAGTCCGGATAGGTGGCACTATGACTCGATCCAGTCGACGGAGGAGGTTGTTATCATTAAGTCACATTCTTTAATATTGCAATAATAGTAACCATGCATGATGTAACAATTATGAAAGCATAACAACCTATATCCATACAATATCACAGCGAGTCATTAGTGAAACAATATTTAAATGGCAGGTTATCCCTTTACAAGTTTTAGCTGTAAGTGACGACCATCTGAACCCCTGCATGAAACCGACAAATAACCCAGTAGCCACCAGAACGGTCTTTACAACTCAGATCTGGGACGTTACCGGAATAACTCAACCCCGGCTCAAGACGGCTGAAAAGCAGCTCAGAGCATGAGACGGTGTTGATAAAAAGAGTGTAGCGGTTCCTTAAGACGGCCGAAAAGCAGCTCAGAGCATAGGGTCACCGCTACAGAAAGAAATTCAACAGCTGTCCGAGACGGCCGAAAAGCAGCTCAGAACACGGGCCAGTTGTTGAAAAGAGAACAAAAAGTCGGCATCCACCCCGGACGTCCGGAAGCAGCTCAGAACACAGGCGTGGTGCCGTCACCAAAGAAAGGCAAACAAGGGTTCACTGGCGTCACATACAGCTCAGCACTACGCATACAAGCATAAGCATATTAATTTAAACATGCAAGAATAACACAGAGCAATGCTTTAGGGCATATATCAAATGGTCGGCTTGCCTGGGGGTGAAGGAATACTCCGGGAGAAGTGCGATCACCTCGCGGAAGAATTTGCCGGAAAGGATTCTCCCTCGAAGGGCTGATAGAAGGGCAATGGCAAAATGGTCATTTTCACAGTGTGGAAACATTATGAAAATGATACCATCGGAACGGGCTCGATGAAGTCAAGACGTGGGCGTTGGGTTTACCTCAATCGGAGTCACGGTTAAAAAGTTAGGGCCGTTCGTTCGTTAGGCAGAAAAACAAATAAAAACCGAGTTTTTCTGCTGCTAACGGGCAAACGCCTGCAATTTAACCATTTCGTCCGGCTGAGTAAAACAGAAAGCGCAGTTTTGTGAAATACGCTTTCCGCAAGGGGAAAGCGCATTCCTGCCCGCAACCGCAAGTGAGTACGCTTTCATCAGCGGAAGACGTATTCAACGAAATACGCCTCCACTTACTCAGCTGGGCCCGGCGGCTGGGTCACTTACACCTGGGCCCCGCCAGTGCTCTCTCTCTCCTGCCTTCCTCCTTCCACCTCCCGACGAGAGCAGAGGAGCGGCGAGGCCGCACGGCGCCGGCAGGCGTCCGGTCAGCTCCGGCCACCTCTGGCTGAGGCAAGGGCACCGGTGGCCTTGGGGCGGAACGCCGCATCCATTGGTGGGAGACTCGGACCGTGGGGAGAGTTGGAGGTGCGGCGACGGGCGGCGACAGAGAGCGGCTATCCCGGTGGCCGGCGAAGTTCCGGTGGGCAAGGGCTCGCGGGGATGGGGTGGATGGAAGTGGAGCTCCACGGCGAGCTCAGAAGGACCCGCAATGGAAACGGGGACGGGCTGTGCTGGCCGAATTTGAGGAGGGGGGCGGCGGCGGCCATGGACGGAGTTCGCCGGATTTCGGGCACTTAGGGGACGCAGCTGCTCGGGGCTGGGGTTAGGAGGGCTCCAGAGAGGGAGAGAGGAGTGGGGTGAGCTCGAGGGAGCTCGGGGCTTGGCTATTTATAGCCGAGGGAGGGCGCGGGATAAGGATGGCCGCGGTGGTGAGCTGGCCGTCATCCTGGAGCTCAGAGGCGACGACTCAGGCGGTGGAGCTGCGCTGGGCGTCGGGAGCGTCACGGGGAGGCTGTGGAGCTGCGCTGGCGCGCTCGAGGAGCTTCGGCTCGGCCGGATGCGGCGGCACACGAGCAGCACAGTGGCGTACGGCGGAGCTCGTCGCGGCGCGGCGAGGAAGGGGACGGAGGGGGAGAAAGGTCCAGAGGGGGCACGCGGCAGAGAGGAAGCTAGTCGGCACAAAATGGCAAAGGTACGGCCGCCGGAGCTGGCCGTCCGACGCGATGTGTCGTGCAGAGCGTCATTTCTGTGTAGCCACTGCGTGGTCACCACGCCAAAACGTTCTCTGGCGCACGAATTGACCCAACACCTTGTCAAACACGATAGGAACGGATCAAATAGGTAATCTATGACATTGGATGGACCAGGAAGGCTCCAGAGTGATCAAGAGGATCCAGAACAGTTTCTGGTCAGAAACTTGGGGAGGAAGCTGTGGTCAAACAGAGGTGCCAATGAGCTGGAAAAGTTTTCATAGGGAAATGTGGTAGGAAGGACTAGGTGCTTGCAAAATTTGAGCCCATTTGGACAAGTTTTGCATACACTTCCTTAACAAAGCATAATCTGGTCCAGAAACTTGACCTTGAAGCTGCACTCATATGGCTTGATGAAATGAGCTGAATTTTTGTGGAGATTGATGATTTGGATTAATGAAGGTTCTGGGAAAATTTCAGCTCATTTGGATATACCAAAATGGTACTTCCTTCACAGAGCTGCAATCTGGACAGAAACTAGATGGAATTTTTGAGAGAAATTGGCTGGATAAAATGATGTGAATTTTGGCATACTCACATCATATATGGAATGTGAGGTCCTGGATTAGTTTAAAGATTTTTGAAGCAATATAAAATATAGTTGCTTCACCACCTCAAAATAGATCCAGAAACAAGACTTGGATGATGCTCTCAAAATTTGATCTGTGGGACTTGGGATCTTGATGGAAATGGTGAAGATATGGATAGGATAAGCTCCACAAATTATTTGGGATTTTTCCTGGCTACTAAAATGGTAGTTCCTTTGGAAAGTGCCCAAATTGCAATATTGGCTTTAAATAGGAAAAGGCAATTTTCCTTATTTAATTATGGCCAATATTTTTATTGGAGCTCAATATGATCACAAAGAATATCTCCACAAGTTTTCATGCACTTTGGAGATGGATAGATATTTTCCTGGATTTAATTCCTTTAACTGGCAGAAAAAGGAATTAATTTTAGATGAAAAATATTGCAAATGACTTGGCAATATTTTTGCAAATCCAGGGTTTAAAAAGATAGGATGATCACTGGGAGAAATTTGGGAGGCAATAGATCAAAGGAAGTTGGGGTTCCTTTGTAACGGAAGGAATTAGGGTTTCACTTCCGGTAAACCGGAGAGTAGGGTTTCGGTGGCAAAATCCTGAGAAGATATCTGGGGTGGCAAGGTTGGACTGGAGAGAGTCTCTGGTTGGATAGGGACGGCAAGGCTAAATGACCATCTTCATATACCCGAGAGCGAGAGAAAATCCGATAACACCAAAAAAGACGGGAGCCAAATCCCGCGAAAGAAAAAAAAACAAGGAGCGAAAACCAGGGTGTCACAAACCTACCCCCCTTAAGAAAATCTCGTCCTCGAGATTTCCGGGCTTACCTCCCGGCTAAGGGGACTTACCGGTGTGCGACTTGGATCCATCAGCTGTCTTGTCTTCATTGATTTGCTGGTCCTTTTAACTGCCTCTTTTGCTGGCTCAGGTGCTGTCTTTTTCCGACGGTTGCATTGAATCCTTCTCTTTCCTGTCGGGCAAACCCTTTGTGCTGGTAGTTTGTTGGCTGGGGTTGGTGGGTAGTTCCGAATATCGACAAATAATCTGGTTTCCATGTCTTGAGACTAGCTGCTTCGGGTTTTATTGCGATACCTCGTACACTGACTGCCAAGGGCGAGACATTCTTTCTGGGTACCGGACTCATGTGCTCGTATGGCCTGGAGTGGCTAGGAGTGACTCTCTTTTTGCCTTGTCAGAATGCTCCATCTGGCTGTGGGTTCTATACGGATGCTTTCTTCCTGTCTCTTGCATTCTGACTTCGTTCTCAGGAGGTTCCCAACTGAAATGTCGGGCACGATCACAAAGTAATCATAGACGGTAATCTCTGAGGTGGCTCTGCCATATATAACCTCTGTGGTCCTTGCTATGACCACTGAGCTGACATAGTATGGCTATCATCCGGTGTATCTTTTGGAGCATAACCTCTGATCTTGGCTGATGGCCCGTATTCATGATGACATGTTGGCTGCATTGTTGTGGCCGTATATGCAAGAGTCTGACAAGGATCAGCAATATCACCTTGTTTGTGGAGCTTTACTTCATTGACCATCGCGGAGATTGTTTATTCAAGACTTCCTTGTTCTTGGGGGTTCCTTTTGGGGAACTTGTCATGACCTACCATCATGGCTCCTTGGTCATATCCCAGCTTGTTGGGCTTGTATTCACCATTTACTCTTGCATATCTCATAGGGATTGCTGTGTTCACATCATCCTTTGAAGTATGGGGCCGACGTTTCTCTTGAGCACAGTCATTCCCGTGTACGAGTGGCTCGCATGAACTGATCCCCTGGACTGCATGCTCACAACATATGCAAGGGTAGGATAAATCCTTTCATAACCACTGAGTTCTGAGGCGGACGTGTGTCTGGACTAATTCATGCTTCTGACAGGATAGTTGTGGGCTCGATGGCGTGTTGAAGAAGGCTGAAATCCTTACGCTCGAAGCTTCTGCCAAGGTAGTGTGCTGAAGAAGGCTGGGTATCATACCTCAGAAGCTTTCCCTCATGCGGCTTACTGAGGAAGGTCAGGTGCCTTATGCCGGAAGCTTTCCGCGGTAGCACGTTGTGGGAGTGCCGTATCCTAGAATATCTTCTCACCAAGGGGTGTAGCGAGGAAGGTTGGGAGTCTTGCGTCGTAAGCTGCTCCTGATAACTTGCGGAGGAAGGCTGGGTTCTTTGTACCAAAAGCCTTGCACTGTGATAAACAGTCGGACCTTGATAGAAGATATTCCATTGGTCATGCACACCGCTTGTCCTTCTGCTGATCCATTCACATTCCTGAAATATGTCTTCAGTGGGTAATAAATGATTCTTGAGTTCATTGGGAAAAAAAACTCAGGGTTCACCCCTCTGACTAAAATAATCCTTGTATCCAGAATAAAATAATTTGTTCTTACTGATGTCCATTCTTGATAGCTCATCTCACTATTCCTTTGGTGTGATCAATTCTGTGGCAAACTCCCTTGGCTATAGTCTGGCCTTGTCTGTTGCACGCCAACTCTGCTTCTGACCCATTCTTCATTCTTGACAGATCCGGTGATACTGTTCTGAATATCGGGCAGTTGGCTTGGCTTGACTCTTACTGAATTTGGATTATTGGGTATTATCCAAGTTGTGCTCGGGTCTTCTTGACAGCTCTTGCAGATGGATCCAGTCGAAGCGGCAGAGCGGAACCGACAAAAGAAACAAGAACCATGAAAAACCAAAAAGCAAATAAAGCTCAAATTTTGCGGACCTTACACATGTGGCCGAAGATTCACTAGTATAACTAATATAGCGCACTCGATGTACCTCTAAGGATTTAGAAGCAAACCACACAATGCTCCTGGTAGCAATTGGTGTCAAGCTCCTACTACTTCCTTAGGGAACATCAAACTCGACGCACGACCATAGCCAAAGTGGCTTAGTCAACGATCCTAGGGGTGTCGGAGAAAGATGGAATTTATAAGCGTTTCCCAAAGGAAACTAGATTTGAGGAGAGAAATGCCATGGCTAGCAAGCAAGGTGGGGATATCTGGTTTACCTAGGGGTTCAAGGCTCACGGGTCGTTGCCTGGTGTGGGCATTCCACACCGGAGGCAAAGGCCACGAGAGTTGGGGTCTGATGGAGCCATAAACCTATGGAGGTTGCGTTATGATCAATAGTAGCCGTGCCGGTCTGGCAAAGATGGCTGAAATCCATCTGGGCTTTCTACTAATCAAAAAGGCAATGAAGTCTGGCTAGGGTAACCTACAGTCAGCCTGGCTCTGATACCAACCGTTGTGGCGCCCCGCCTGAATACCACTGTAGTCAGACGGTCACCGCACATACCAGCCCAGGAGATCATTCTGGCATGTGCTTTTACAACAAGTATCATGAACACATGCATTTCTATTAATGAATATATCAGTCTTACATGATATATTACAAGGGTGATGGCAGCGGAAAAGCTCTATCTAAGGCAGCATGGTCCTGGTGTGGCTCCAATCCACATGGATCTCGCTGCGTTACTCTTCTAGCCCGCGAACACTCTCCGGCTCCTCGCTAGCGAACGTCGGATCCTTAGGTGAACCTGGCCACATTGAAGGCCGCTGAGTACTTTTGAATGTACTTGCAAGCAAACCAAACTAACATATACACCAAGCAATGCAATCCATGGCATTCAAGCATGCATTTGATATCTTAACAGTATTAAATATCATGTTATGGCAGGATTATCTATCATAATAACTATTGGTGTAAATGTAGTAAGGTAAAGTATATCGAGTAAATAATTCATACTCCGAGTATTCTCATGATTCAAGTCCGATCCAAACTTTGCGGTCATCCAACCGCTCATCTCATAGCCATCGCTTGGCCAACACCATATACCTGACATCACCCGATGTCCATGCATCTGCACTATAAGTCTGCCAAATCTTACCTCTCTCTGGTTCAGTTTTAACAATACATTATATAGTTTGTTCCTCCAGACTCGACACAGACCAAATAGGGGCCTATACGAACTGTCCATGACCGAGGACGCGGCTATTCGAATAGATTTACACTCTGCAGAGGTTGTGCACTTTACCCACACCATGGAGCGCCTGGCCTCGTACTTTAGTACATGTTCCCATTCGGGTGGACCAGTGCTGCTCCAACAAAACCTTGTCTATTGCCTGGCACTCTTACGGTCCCACCGACAATCATACCCTCCCAGGGTCATGTCCTGGGTGGCCCCTGTGTCACCTCGTGACACCTGCCACCGTCGTGGCCAAACAAAACTGTCCCAAATGGGGACCGCGCGCAAACAAACAACTGGGCTCACAAGGTTATCGCCGCCTACCAGGCTAGGGTAGCGTGCACGCATAACCTTCCCTAGTTTGGTGGTACCGACAAGAGGCAAGACAATAGACTAAGTCAGGGCCGTCCCATACCGGCAAATGTGGCTACACGGGTAAGTCCGGATAGATGGCACTATGACTCGATCCAGTCGACGGAGGAGGTTGTTATCATTAAGTCACATTCTTTAATATTGCAATAATAGTAACCATGCATGATGTAACAATTATGAAAGCATAACAACCTATCTCCATACAATATCACAACGAGTCATTAGTGAAACAATATTTATATGACAGGTTATCACTTTACAAGTTTTAGCTGTAAGTGACGACCATCTGAACCCTTGCATGAAACCGACAAATAACCCAGTAGCCACCAGAACGGTCTTTACAACTCAGATCTGGGACATTACCAGAATAACTCAACCCCGGATCAAGACGGCTGAAAAGTAGCTCAGAGCATGAGACGGTGTTGATAAAAAGAGTGTAGCGGTTCCCTAAGATGGCCGAAAAGCAGCTCAGAGCATAGGGTCACCGCTACAGAAAGAAATTCAACAGCTGTCCGAGACGGCCGAAAAGCAGCTCAGAACACGGGCCAGTTGTTGAAAAGAGAACAAAAAGTCGGCATCCACCCCGGACGGCCGGAAGCAGCTCAGAACACAGGCGTGGTGCCGTCACCAAAGAAAGGCAAACAAGGGTTCACTGGCGTCACATACAGCTCAGCACTACGCATACAAGCATAAGCATATTAATTTAAACATGCAAGAATAACACAGAGCAATGCTTTAGGGCATATATCAGATGGTTGGCTTGCCTGGGGGTGAAGGAATACTCCGGGAGAAGTGCGATCACCTCGCGGAAGAATTTGCCGGAAAGGATTCTCTCTCGGAGGGCTGATAGAAGGGCATGGGCTAAATGGTCATTTTCACAGTGTGGAAACATTATGAAAATGATACCATCGGAACGGGCTCGATGAACTGAAGACGTGGGCGTTGGGTTTACCTCAATCGGAGTCACGGTTAAAAAGTTAGGGCCGTTCGTTCGTTAGGCAGAAAAACAAATAAAAACTGAGTTTTTCTGCTGCTAACGGGCGAACGCCCGCAATTTAACCATTTCGGCCGGCTGAGTAAAACAGAAAGCGCAGTTTTGTGAAATACGCTTTCCGCAAGGGGAAAGCGCATTCCTGCCCGCAACCGCAAGTGAGTACGCTTTCATCAGCGGAAGACGTATTCAACGGAATACGCCTCCACTTACTCAGCTGGGCCCGGCGGCTGGGTCACTTACACCTGGCCCCCACCGGTGCTCTATCTCTCTCTCCTGCCTTCCTCCTTCCACCTCCCAACGAGAGCAGAGGAGCGGTGAGGCCGCGCGGCGCCGGCGGGCGTCCGGTCGGCTCCGGCCACCTCTGGCTGAGGCAAGGACACCGTTGGCCTTGGGGCGGAACGCCGCATCCATTGGTGGGAGACTCGGACCGCGGGGAGAGCTGGAGGTGCGGCGACGGGCGGCGGCAGAGAGCGGCTGTCCCGGTGGCCGGCGAAGCTCCGGTGGGCGAGGGCTCGCGGGGATGGGGTGGATGGAAGTGGAGCTCCACGGCGAGCTCAGAGGGACCCGCAATGGAGACGGGGACGGGCTGTGGTGGCCGAATTTGAGGAGGGGGACGGCGGTGGCCATGGACGGAGTTCGCCGGATTTCGGGCACTTAGGGGACGCAGCTGCTCGGGGCTGGGGTTAGGAGGGCTCCAGAGAGGGAGAGAGGAGTGGGGTGAGCTCGAGGGAGCTCGGGGCTTGGCTATTTATAGCCGAGGGAGGGCGCGGGATAAGGATGGCCGTGGTGGTGAGCTGGCCGTCGTCCTGGAGCTCAGAGGCGACGGCTCAGGCGGTGGCTGGCGTCTAGCTGGGCGTCGAGAGCGTCACGGGGAGGCTGTGGAGCTGCGCTGGCGCCCTCGAGGAGCTTCGGCTCGGCCGGATGTGGCTGCCCACGAGCAGCACAGTGGCGTACGGCGGAGCTCGTCGCGGCGTGGCGAGGAAGGGGACGGAGGGGGAGAAAGGTCCAGAGGGGGCACGCGGCAGAGAGGAAGCTAGTCGGCACAAAATGGCAAAGGTACGGCCGCCGGAGCTGGCCGTCCGACGCGATTTGTCGCGCAGAGCGTCGTTTCTGCGTAGCCACTGCGTGGTCACCACGCCAAAACGTTCTCTGGTGCACGAATTGACCCAACACCTTGTCAAACACGATAGGCACGGATCAAATAGGTAATCTATGACATTGGATGGACCAAGAAGGCTCCAGAGTGATCAAGAGGATCTAGAACAGTTTCTGGTCAGAAACTTGGGGAGGAAGCTGTGGTCAAACAGAGGTGCCAATGAGCTGGAAAAGTTGTCACAGGGAAATATGGTAGGAAGGACTAGGTGCTTGCAAAATTTGAGCCCATTTGGACAAGTTTTGCATACACTTCCTTCACAAAGCATAATCTGGTCCAGAAACTTGACCTTGAAGCTGCACTCATATGGCTTGATGAAATGAGCTGAATTTTTGTGGAGATTGATGATTTGGAGGAATGAAGGTTCTGGGAAAATTTCAGCTCATTTGGATATACCAAAATGGTACTTCCTTCACAGAGCTGCAATCTGGACAGAAACTAGATGGAATTTTTGAGAGAAATTGGCTAGATAAAATGATGTGAATTTTGGCATACTCACATCATATATGGAATGTGAGGTCCTGGATTAATTTAAAGATTTGTGAAGCAATATAAACTATATTTGCTTCCCCACCTCAAAATAGATCCAGAAACAAGACTTGGATGATGCTCTCAAAATTTGATCTGTGGGACTTGGGATATTGATGGAAATGGTAAAGATATGGATAGGATAAGCTCCACAAATTATTTGGGATTTTTCCGGGCTACCAAAATGGTAGTTCCTTTGGAAAGTGCCCAAATTAAAATATTGGCTTTAAATAGGAAAAGGCAATTTTCCTTATTTAATTACGGCCAATATTTTTATTGGAGCTCAATATGATCACAAAGAATATCTCCACAAGTTTTCATGCACTTTGGAGATGGATAGATATTTTCCTGGATTTAATTCCTTTAACTGGCAGAAAAAGGAATTAATTTTAGATGAAAAATATTGCAAATGACATGGCAATATTTTTGCATATCCAGGGTTTAAAAAGATAGGATGATCACTGGGAGAAATTTTGGAGGCAATAGATCAAAGGAAGTTGGGGTTCCTTTGTAACGGAAGGAATTAGGGTTTCACTTCCGGTAAACCGGAGAGTAGGGTTTCGGTGGCAAAATCCTGAGAAGATATCTGGGGTGGCAAGGTTGGACTGGAGAGAGTCTCTGGTTGGATAGGGACGGCAAGGCTAAATGACCATCTTCATATACTCGAGAGCGAGAGAAAATCCGATAACACCGAAAAAGACGGGAGCCAAATCTCGCGAAAAAAACAAGGAGCGAAAACCAGGGTGTCACAGTACCTTCGCACAAACTATCATCCACTCGCATTTATTTTATTTTCTTTTTATTTGCATTTGCCTCTAGTTTTCATCTCCCTCACTTCAATTTTTTTTACAAAAACACAAAAATATATTTTTTGCTTGCTTTGCTTGAAATTGTTATCATGTCTGAATTTGAAAAAGTTGTGGTTGAAAGTGCTATCGAGGATAGTGGTGATGAATCTCTTGGGGAGGAAACACACTCTTTTGATCTTAATCATGACCCTCCGGAGACAAAGCCCTCCACTAGTTTTAAGACTAAAATTTATCATGTGCGAAGTGGTAATATTATTGGGAAAAACATTATTCAGGAATTCTTTAATTGCGCAGGAGTTATACCAATAATTAGTGGATTTATTCTTGATAAAACAAATTGTTATGTGGATGCCATTGCCATGCTTGTGGTTAAATTAGAAAGAATTTTTTTACATATCCATCCCACCTTACAAAAGATATTTTATGAACTTCCCAACATCCATGATCCTAGGGCTAAGGAAATTGCCACTATAATCCTTATGCATGAATTTGATTATATAATCCGAGAAGCTAGGGATATTTTTTCCTTTTACAAAATTAATTTTGAGCATCCTCCTATAGAGGAGATTCTTCATGACAAAGATACTATTCGTAGGTTGGAATCTAAAGATTACTTTGCTTATGGTAAAAATATTAGGAGAGTTCCATACGCCGAAATAATTAAAACTATGTACCACCATGCTTATGATAAATTTGAGTGGGTTACTAAAGGAATTGATGAGGGATTTAGTGAATAATGGTTTGAGGGTACGGCTAGAGATCCTATTGATGATGAGATACATGTTTTATATGAGGATGTTTCTGGTGATGATCCTGAGTTTGAAGTTATGAATGTTAAAGTTACTAATCAAAGTCCCTTCAATTACCTAAGCTCACCCACTAGAAAAGAAGAGCATGAGAGTAGACAATTAATGAGAAAAGTTTTGGAAGATTTAATCAAAAAGGACTTGGGAACCAAGGATGACAACACTTGAAACTATGCATCATGCCTAGCTAGGGGCATAAAACAATAGCGCTTGTTGGGAGGCAACCCAATGTTTAAAATAAAATTTTGCTTTTACCTTCTGTTATTGAGTGTTCACACAATTATAGCTTCTGTTATGATTGTATTTTTATGTTTTAATTAGTGTTTGTGCGAATTAATGCCTTTGGGATGATTTGGAAGATAGTATGATACATGCTGTTGGAAAACAGAAACTTTTGCGTCAAGTACTGGAATATTTTTTTCGCTGGAGCGTCAGAACCTTCTGAATATTTTACACAGTATTGATATCTGAATTTCCCACGTTGTCCTAATTTTTCAAAATTTTTGGAGTTACAGAAGTATGACGTTAATTCAGATCTTTATAGATTGTTCTGTTTTAGACAGATTCTGTTTTTGTTGCATAGTTCGCTTATTTTGATGAACCTATGGATCGTATCGGGGGGTATGAGTCATGGAGAAGTTGGAGTACAGTAGAATTATGTCAATATTAAATATGAATCAATTTACAATAGTACCTAAAGTTTAGGATTTATTTGTTATACTAACGGATCTCACGAGGTTTCCGTTGAGTTTTGTGTGCTGAAGTTTTCAAGTTTTGGGTGAGACTACGATGGATACAGGAATAAGGAGCGGCAAGAGACTAAACTTGGGGATGCCCATGGCACCCCAAGGTAATATTCATGGAAGACTCAATCATCTAAGCTTGGGGATGCCCCAGAAGGCATCCCCTCTTTCGTCAACAATCTATCGGTAACTCACTTCGAGCTATATTTTTATTCATCACATGATATGTGTTTTACTTGGAGCGTCTTGTGATATAGTTTGGTTGCTTTTGTTTGATTTTTAGTTTGTCACAATCATCTTTGCTGAACACACCTTTTTGAGAGGGACACACATTATTCGTGATTTGCTAGAGTACTCTATGTGCTTCACTTATTTCTTTTGAGCTAGGCAGTTGCTCTAGTGCTTCACTTATATCTTTTAGAGCACGGCGGTGGTTATATTTTAAAGAAATAGTTGCACTCTCATGATTCACTTATATCTTTTTGAGAGTCTAATGAATAGCAATGGTAATATGCACGGGTTATGAATTTGGTCCTGATATGATAGGTATTCAAGAGGGATATAATAAAAACTTTCATGTAGATCACTGGATATGATAAGTTTGATTCCTTGCAATAGTTTTGCGATATTAAGATGGTAATATGTGGGAGGTATTAGTAGATGATTGTGGTTTAGTAAGAATATTGGTGTTAAGGTTTGTGATTCCCGAAGCATGCACGTATGATCTGTCGTTATGCTAAGAAGTTGGAGCATGATTTATTGTTGATTGTCTACCTTATGAGTGGCGGTTGGGGACGAGCGATGGACCTTGTCCTACCAATCTATCCCTCTAGGGGCATGCGTATTAGTACTTTGCTTCGAGGGCTAATAAACTTTTGCAATAAGTATGTGAGTTCTTTATGACTAATGTGAGTCCATGGATTATACGCACTCTCACCCTTCCGCAATTTGCTAGCCTCTTCGGTACCGTGCATTGCCCTTTCTCACATCGAGAGTTGGTGCAAACTTCACCGGTGCATCCAAACCCCGTGATATGATACGCTCTATCACACATAAGCCTCTTTATATGTTCCTCAAAACAGCCACCATACCTACCTATCATGGCATTTCCATAGCCATTCCGAGATATATTGCCATGCAACTTCCACCGTTCCGTTTATATGACACACATTGTCATTGTCATATTGCTTTGCATGATCATATAGCTGACATAGTATTTGTGGCTCAGCCACTGTTCATCATTTTTTATACATGTTATGCTAGCATCATTGCACATCCTGGTACACTGCTAGAGGCATTCATATAGAGTCATATTTTTGTTCTAGTATCGAGTTGTAATATTGAGTTGTAAGTAAATAAAAGTGTGATGATCATCATTATTAGAGCATTGTCCCAGTGAGGAAAGGATGATGGAGACCTTGATTCCCCCACAAGTCGGGATGAGACCCCGGACAAAAAAAAGAGGCCAAAAAGAGCCATGAAAAAAATATGAGAGAAAAAGAGAGAAGGGGCAATGTTACTATCCTTTTTCCACACTTGTGCTTCAGTGTAGCACCATGTTTTTCATATAGAGAGTATCCTATTTTGTCAGTTTCATATACTAGTGGGAATTTTTCATTATAGAACTTGGCTTGTATATTCCGATGATGGGCTCCCTCAAATGCCCGAGGTCTTCATGAGGAAGCAAGTTGGATGCACACCCACTTAGTTTTCATGTTGAGCTTTCATACACTTATAGCTCTTAGTGCATCCGTTGCATGGCAATCCCTACTCCTCGCATTGACATCAATTGACGGGCATCTCCATAGCCCGTTGATTAGCCTCGTCGATGTGAGACTATCTTCTTATTTTTGACTCCTCTTATTTATCTCTACCACCACACTCTATTCCACCCATAGTGCTATATCCATGGCTTGCGCTCATGTATTGCGTGGGAGTTGAAAAAGCTGAAGCGCGTTAAAAAGTATGAACCAATTGCTCGGCTTGTCATCGGGGTAGTGCATGATAAATACTTTGTGTTAAGAAGATGGAGCATGACAGGATTATATGATTTTGTTGGGATAACGTTCTTTACCATTTTTATTTTGAAAGTCATGATTGTTTGTTAGTATGCCTGAGTATTGATGTCTTTATATAAAATTATAGACTATAGCTTTGAATCATTCGGATCTTATTATTCATACCGTAAGAGAGATTACATGATGAAACATGATAGGTAGCATTCCACATCAAAAATTCTATTTTTATCATTTACCTACTCGAGAACGAGCAGGAATTAAGCTTGGGGATGCTTGATACGTCTCCAACATATCTATAATTTTTGATTGTTCCATGCTATTATAGTATCAATCTTGGATGTTTTATATGCAATTATATGCCATTATATATCATTTTTTGGGACTAACCTATTAACCCAATGCCCAGTGCCAGTTGCTGTTTTCTGCTTGTTTTTGCCTTTTTAGAAAATCATTATCAAAAAGTGTCCAAACGAGAAAAAAACTTTGGATTAATTTTTTCTGGACTAGAAGAGACCCAGGAAGCTTCGGGAGAAGACCAGAAGAGCCACGAGGAGGCGGCAAGCTTGGGGGGCGCACCCAGGGGGGGTAGGGCGTGCCCCCAGGCTTGTGGGCCCCTCGTGGCAACTCTTGACCTAATTCCAACGCTATAAATTCCCAAATATTCCAAAACCAACAGAGAGCCAGAAGAGAAAACCTTTCCGCCGCCGCAAGCCTCTGTTCTTCCGTGATCCCATTTGGAGGCCTTTTCCGGTACTCTGCCAGAGGGGGAATCGATCACGGAGGGCTTCTTCATCAACCGTGCTGCCCTTTCGATGATGTATGAGTAGTTTACCACAGACCTACGGGTCCATAGCTAGTAGCTAGATGGTTTCTTCTCTCTCTTGGATCTTCAATACCATGTTCTCCTCGATGTTCTTGGAGTTCTATCCGATGTAATCTTATTTTGCGGTGTGTTTGTTGGGATCCGATGAATTGTGAGTTTATGATCAGATTATTCATGAGAAATATTTAAGTCTTCTCTGAACTCTTTTATGCATGATTATTATAGCTTTGTATTTCTCCCCGATCTATCGATTTGGTTAGGCCTACTAGATTGATTTGTCTTGCAATGGGAGTGGTGCTTTGTGATGGGTTCAATCTTGCGGTGCTCAATCCCAGTGACAGAAGGGGACATGACATGTATTTGTATTGTTGCCATTAAGGATAAAAAGATGGGGTTTAATCATATTGCTTGAGTTTACTTTGTCTACATCATGTCATCTTGCTTAAGGCGTTACTCTGTTTCATACTTAATACCCTAGATGCATGCTGGATAGCGGTCGATGGGTGGAGTAATAGTAGTAGATGCAGGCAGGAGTCGGTCTACTTGTCTCGGACGTGATGCCTATATACATGATCATTGCCATGAATCCATCATAATTATTTGCTTTTCTATCAATTGCCCAACTGTAATTTGTCTACCCACCGTATGCTATGTGTTCGAGAGAGAAGCCTCTAGTGAAAACTATGGCCCCCGGGTCTACTTTATCATATATAAAAAACCTAAAACTACCTTGCTGCAATTTATTTACTTTTATTTTAATTAGTATTTTAGTTTATCTATTTACCTCGATAAGATTTAATCCTTGCAAATAACCGCTAAGAGGATTGACAACCCTCTTATTTGCGTTGGGTGCAAGTGTTTGCTCTTGTGTGTGCATGTGCGCTTAACGGAATTTTGCTTGGTTCTCCTACTGGATTGATAACCTTGGTTCTTAATTGAGGGAAATACTTAACTCTACTGTACTGCATCATCCTCTCCTCTTCGGGGAAATGCCAACACAGACTACAAGTAGCAGCCTTCAACTGATATGCCCTCACGGCCAAAGTCTTCAGCCACAAAGTCTTCTTCTGCTAAGACCTCATAGCCCAAGCCGTCATCTTCAAAGGCTTCAGCACCTAAGGCTCCTTCTGCACCAACTTCGTCAGCACCTCCGCCAGTCACAAGTTCTTCAATGGTAGCTGCAAGAGCTTCAACGCCAGTCGTGCTAGCATCCTGCCAACGCACTGAAGGTTTTCAAACGGCCACCATTGCAGCATCAAGTGCCTCAGCTAGTGGGCATATTTCTTCAAACATGCCCAAGCTGAAGAAGAAGGCCACAGCAGGCCGTAGAACTAGGCCCAGCCCCAGAAGCAAGGCCGTAGTGCCTCAGGCTGATGAAAATGATATGGCTGATGAAGATGAACTCGCTGAGTTCGTTCAGAGAAGAATGGAAGAAGCTGCTCGCGCCAAGAACACTACTGTTCCACTTCTTCTTGATCCTAATAAGATTTTGGATTTTATTGATATATGGTGCAAGAAGCCTGACACCCCACTAGACGACCTCGACTTGCCTCCTGGTCCAAGCCATGTGCTGTCCTCCTTCATATTGACAGAGAAGCACAAGATTGCACAAGCCAAGCTTGTAAAGAAGCAACAGCTTTAGAAGGAGAAGGAGCTGAAGAGAAACATGCTTACCATATCTCCTCAGCAGCTCGTAGCACTTCAATCTGAGATCCATTAGCTGTCTAATGAATATGAATGACAAGCCAATCATTGCTGTGGTGTGAGAGATAGATTCATCAATGCAACCAACAAAGTGGTTGCTAATCACAACAGGAGGGAGGCTGCCAAGCTTGGTCAAGTGCCTCCATCAAGTTCCTCAGCTCCGCCACCAGCTCCTCAGGCCAGTGAGACTGTGCCTTCATCTCCTCTGGAAGTCCAATCCAGGGCAACTGAAGAAGCTGCGCCTGAAGAAACTGCCAGGGCGACTGCATCAGCCGCGCCTGAAGAAATTGCTCCACCAAGTTCGTCAGCTGCAGCACCTGAATAGACGTCATCTTTGAAGATCATAACACTTCGTTCTGCATCAGAAGTGAAGAAAATCAAGGCAGCTGCGAAAAGAAAAGCATCAGCACCTCCTTCCACTTAGAAAGTGAAGAAATTGAGGGCGGCTCCAATGTCTTCAAATGCGCCAATTGATGCTATTCCAATTTCATCAGCGCCCCCGACTCAGAACTTAGAAGAATTCCAGATTGTTCCATATGGTGTGGATTATGTCATCCCACCTGCTGATGAAGAATGTGATACCCACTCTGCTACTTCCATAGAGCAGGTGGATGAAGAAATTGAAGTTGAAGCAGATGTTTCACTTCATCAGGTATCATCGCCGCCAGTCCGTATGACTGAAGACCAAACTGCTTCATGTAGAAGCAATGAGGAAACTGAAGAGGACATGGATGTGGGATCCACAACACCTGTTATTCATGATGATTTCTGGGATGTTGCTCATCCGAACTCACCCCTCACCACGCCTCTGACACAAGTGCCTCATTTGCCAGCTATCACTGAGGAAAATCATACTGGTTCTGAAGGACGTCAACCTTCCCATCAGACCATCACTAAAGAAATTCCAAATGCATCAGCTGAAGAGATCGTGCAACCAATGACTACTGAAGAAGTTGCACCTCCTCCTACTCAACAAGAAGAGCAAACACCCTCAGCAGATTCTAAAATTGTTCCATTTGCAACAGCTGAGGAAGTTTCCAAGTCTTTGGCTATCACGGATCCCAATGATTCAACAGGCTCTCCTAGGCCTATGTTTGATGTGAGGCCAAAGAAGATCAATCTTCAGCCTGTACCCTTCATAGACGAGTCTCCTTATGACTCTGCAAAGATCAGGCATTAACGATTCTGGACAAAGACACAACTGAATTACTATTCATCACTTCTATTTGACAAGAACAAGGTCTTCCCGCATAGCTATATTCCTCATGTGGATTTGGAATCACTACCATGCTTTAGGCCAGTCTTGGCTGTTCTTCATGATGTTGGGCTGCTCAACTTCATCACTGACGTCTATGATTGGAACGAAGAGCTTATTCTTCAATTCTATGCCACTTTGCATCTTTCTGGTGATGTTGATGATATTCACTCTTGGGCACTCGACTGGATGTGTGAGAACATGCACTACAGGGCTCCTGCTGATGAATTGCTTCGAGACCTTCCAGTTGAATTGCCCTTAGAAGAAGCCAAAAAAATCTATGAAGAACCTGAGCTGTCCAATCAACTGATGCAAGTACTGATGAAGCCTTTGGCTGAAGGAGAAGCTCCAAGCACTACCTTCTTAGTGAAGGATTTGCTCTTTGTGCCACACACTATGTATCGCATTCTTGCCAAAACCCTCAGTCCAATTAAGGGTCACAACTCTGAGACTGAAGAAGTTGTGGGAATCATGAAGAACTTGCTATTCAACATCATCCATGGTATTCCTATCAATATCCATGATTTTTTCATGAGGACTCTGGCCATAGTGGCACAATCTCCATTTGATTTGAAGCCTTATGCACCTTGGATTATGAGATTCATCAGAACAAGGTCTTCAATCAACTACCGATCTGACTGCGAAAATCATCTCTGCTTTATGCCAGATGTGGAAATTCTTTAGAATACTATTTCTTCAGTTCCTGGCAAAGGCAAAGCACTCATTGATGAAGGAATTCATCCTCTTGATGGGCAGTTTTGTCAGCCTGTCTCGCAGTCCACAAGATATGATACTTGAAGCCAAGACACTGATGCAAATGCTTCACAGCAAAAGCCTCAAGGTGAAGCTCCACGAGTCATGACTGATCGTGAGCTTCTCATTAGTCTTCATCAGAAAGTGGACAGGAACCACAACTGGGTAAAGCGTTAGCTTGCAATGATACTCGCAAATATGACTGTGACGTAGAACTCAGTCCGCAAAAATCACTACTATGCCCATGAGATCTTTGACAGAAGCTGGACTATTCTTTCACATCTAAAGACCCCTGAAGAACTTGTATAGATGGAATTCCAACAAGACTTCGATTGGGCCAATCCCCCAAGAAGATGTTCAAGAAATTTCAAGTTCCTCAGATGGTACCAAGATCAGTGTCTCCTTCAAGAACTACTGATGAAAATGAAGATGTTGAAGACACTGGAGGAGGCCCCTCTTCACCACGCAACAATGACAACAACACTGGCGCTCCTCCGGATTCATCAAGATGATATTCTTCAGGGGCGTTAGTCCTCATTTTCATCTCCTTTTGGTCATTTGATGACAAAGGGGGAGAAATTTGAGTGTTAGTCTTCAAGCGGATCATATATTGGGTTGTTTTTTTGTTAAGTTGCAACTCTTGGTTTTATTTGATTCGTTCCTTTGATGAGTTGTAACTTAATAACTGTTGGTGGTCTGACGTTTTTCTGCTACGTTTATCTGCATGCGTGACTATGCTCTAATTTCTCAATGATATATGTGCATGCATGTTATAATTCGTCAGACACCAATTTTCATCATGCATTCAAACTCTTCAATATCTTATGATTATGCATGATTGGATTCCAAGATATAGGGGGAGATCTCCACAATTTCAACCTGCCATGTGAATTTGCAATCCAAAGCAAATTGTTCATATGCACATCTTCTGGGGGAGTTCCTCTATATCATGTAACCAATGTCTTCACATTCTGTACTTACACTTCCATTATTTACTCCCGTTGAAAACTTAACTGATTTGTCATCAATCACCAAACAGGGGGATATTGTAAGTGCATCAAGTGCCCCCTTAGTGGTTTTGGAGTATTGAAGACAAATAGGTTAAGGGACTAATGTGTTTGTAAGTGTACACAGGTGAAATAGTCCCTGAAGACTTGGTTTAACCCACGGAAGTCGACCCCTAAAAATGTATTTCTTCAAGTGAAAAATTTGGTGTGGCCTTTGAAGAAATTGATGTGAAGACTTTAAAGCTTGATGACTTTGTTTTCATAGTTTCTTTTTCTTCTTATTTGAGTCATAGGAAAAACCGTACTATTAAAGGGGGTCTAGGTGAAACATTTATCACATTTCCAAAGTGATGCTCAAACCTATACACACTACAGCCGCTTCGAGTGAAGCCTTTGGAAATCTCCGGAACAGCTGACGAATTTGCTAGCGAGAGTGACGCAGTTCATCTGGCCGCTGACAAATTTGGTCAGGCCGAGGAGTTAGGATTTCACCAGTGCGATCTGCCTATTGTGAGGAAATTGAGTGCCCTGACGAAATTGAGAGTCCCTGTCGGCCCAGTGGGAACCGGGGTACCACGGCCCGTCTGCCTCTGGCCCAGGAGGCGGTGCTCGCGGGCCGGCCCAAGCATGGTGGCCCTGGCATTGTCACCAAGGAGGGGTCGCCTCGCGAGGGGACAACCTCGCGAGGCCCCTCACTGCCCGGCCTCGCCCTGGTGAGGCCGGCAAGCCCCAGATTGCCTCATGAGGGGATCCCTCGGGAGGCCGCTTTGCGGGGCGTGGCGCACTGCGCCTGCCGCGGGGCGGCTAGCCCGTCACATGGGTGACACCCCGACGTCAGGGCGAGGACAGCAGGATACAACTCGGACAGGTTTCCGTTCTGATGATAAGGGAGCAACAGCATCTGCCTTCCCCCGAAAAGCAAGCCCCAAGACATTTCCTCTTTGGTGATAGAAGATCAGGACAGGTCAGCGCGCCAGGACGGATGTCATCGCCAAGCCCACCTGCGCGTCACGGGGAGCTACTTTAACAGGTGGAGACCACCTTTAGTCAGGATAAGCCTGCGCCCCTGTCCCCCTTTGAATTGTCGCCCTGTGGCTACCCTTTCCCGCTCATATTTTTGGGGAAGAGGACCAAGACACTACAAAAGGGGCAGGGTTGCTTCCATGTAAGGGGATCGACTCATTTTCTCCCCCACACCTCTTGTACCTCGAGCACAAGCTTTCCACCATAGAGCAATCCAACACAAGCAGGAGTAGGGTATTACACCGCACGGTGGCCCGAACCTGGGTAGCTCGCGCGTCCCCTTTGTGTCCGGTGAGAGCCAGCAAGTCTGTCGCATCCCCGCCGTAGTCCCGTCGTAGGCTGCCAAGCAAAGTCCCCCAGAGTTCGAAGCCTAAGTTCTTGGAGAAGTTTCTTGGACGCAGATCCTAGACTCCGACAGTCCCAATTTCCGACCGTTGCTGAGCCGCGTGCCAGCTATCGAGTGGATCTTATCCTGACAACGGTCATGTCGAAGAAGGGCATTTATGACAATTCATGTCGGGTTGCTCCTTGGCTATAAATAGCCGCCCCCCACAACCACTTGTTGGTTGGCTGCTCTAGAGAGAGATTAACACTTTTCATTTCAGAGCAACCCTTCCTCTGACGACTTTGTGAGAACCCAAGTGAGGAAAAAGTCAACCAGAGCCAAAGTGATTGAGCATCACTGAAGAAGTTGATCTGTGTGATCTGACGCTTATTACCTTTGAAGACTGTCGTTCTTCTAGACGGTTAGGCGTCATGTTCTGAGAACCCAAGAGTAATTGTGGCGTGCCGGTGAACAAGTCTGTGAAGGTTTTGGAAGTCTACCTTGAAGACTTACCACGAGTGATTGGGCGAGGACTAAGTGACCTTAACTCAAGAGGAATACGGTGAGGACTAAGTGTCCTTTGAGGTAAAACTCAGCCGCCTCAACCAGACGTACAGTTGATGCAGCAACTGGAACGGATCTAACAAATCACTGTGTCTTCACCAAGCTTACCTGGTTTCAAATTCCTCACCCCTTACCTTTATGCAATTCCGCTGCTAAAGAACCCGTGTCTTAGTTTTCTGAAGAATTTGAACTGAAGACTTTCATCATGCTGTCTTTCATTTCTTCAGTTCATCTTCCTCATGCATGTCTGCTTGTTTGATTACATGTTCTTCACTTGTATGTATTCTGTATGCATGCTACCTGTATCTGTGTCAATCTAGTTTCGCCTCTGTTTCTATTTCGTCACTCTGATTTTCGTCAAAATCTTTAGAGTTTGACGAATTTCTAAAAATCTCCCATTCACCCCCCTCTGGGAGTTAACCCGCGCTTTCAAATACAAAATGGATTCGAATTTAGTTGCCAGGGTAAACATGAATGCTTATTCTCCCAAGATTCGAAAGAAGCGGCAAAACACCCACTCCCACATCGGTTGCTCGAAACCAGTGTTTGGGAGATGGAAATTACTGTCTACCCCTGACACGCACAACCTATCGGCCCGATTTCCCCTGCTCTAAATAGGGGTAGGTTTGTAACTTCAGTCAGACATGACATGACCGCCTCTCACCCCATTCAGACACGTGGGCGCCAAACATGGGCGGCAAAACACATTTGATTCAAGCTCGTCCCAAAGACCTCTCTCTCCCCCTCCATTTCCCCATTCATACACAGTGGGCGGCAAAACAAACTCTCCTCGCCCAAAATCGATCTAGGCAAAGTAGGGGCAGGTTTGTAACTTCACTCGTACGTGACACAACCGCCCTACCAGTCAGCCCCGTTCATACACCGTGGGCGCCAACTGTGGGCACCAAAACACCCTCTCCTCGCCCAAAATCGCTCTCGGCAAATTTTGGGGAGATTAGAGATTACCGTCCTATCCCCAACCGACGAGACTGTCTGAAATTTTAAACGGGGGCTAAGTTCATAACTTTCCCACATTTTAGACAAGCGCGTCCCAAAGACATGGTCCCCCCTACCCCTCTCCCTCCATTTTCCCATTCATACACCGTCGGCGCCAGAACACCATCTCCACACCAGCCTCCTCCGTCCGCCACCCCATCCATCGCCGCCCTCCTCCACCATGCCGGAGCGCCTACCCAGACCGCGTTGTCCACTTCAAGAGATCGACGTTCCTCATCAATGGCGCTAGACTAGGAGCCTTGCATCACGTCCTCTCGCTTCATCCACACCGTTGTCCACCTTGCCGGGGCCGCTCCGACGACCTTCTCGTCCACCGCAACGGGACTTATCCCCTGATGCCTCCGTCTACCATCGCAGATCTGCTTCCACGCCGCCGACAGCCATCGCACCCCCGATGCCTACACGGCGCCGCAAGAGAGGTGGTACTCTTTCATATCTGCTCAACTTTTTGATCTCAACCAGAAAATAGATCGTCACTTGTTTACTGTACTTCCTTTTCAGCTCTTAGAATCTTAGTTGTTAGTTCAACGCAAACATTGGTTGCTAAGTAGCCTTGGTGCGGTTTGCAGCTTCAGATCTGCCATGGCACAGTCATAATAGGGTTTAATTGATCATGCTTAGGGTTTCCCCCCTTTTATGATCACTATACGATCAGCCTACGTGCTTTGTGTCATAATAGCACTGCTCCACCCATCAAGCTAAACAAGCTTAGTTGTTCAAATACGAATCTGATATGATGCTGATATTAGTAAAAAAGAGTCGTTTAATTGGTCAGCTAAGTGTTCCAAATTTAATTTCAAAATGCATGTGCGACGCTGGGGCGGATCTACAGGGTGGCCAGCGTGGGCCGTGGCCCACCCTGGGATTTTGGGTCGGTCTGTATACCATAAGAGATTAGAACATGGTTAGTCAGCCAATGCCTTTGCTAAAAAAAATCCAATGCCTCCAGACCCCGATTCCCCTCTGTTCTCTTCCGCTTCCGGTTTCTACTCGCCACCAGCCGCCTGCCTCGCTGGCGACTTGCCGTCGCCGGACGCCATGACTTTAGTAGGAGACACCGGACTAACAGGAGGTCAGGAGCCACTCGCCCAACAGCGTCACCGCTACCCGGCCGCGCCAGCGTGCCCAGCTTCCCAGTCCGCTCAGGGCTCAGGCATGTAGCACCCACTCAGCCAACCCGATTTATCCTGAGATACACCGTCCTCAACACTCAGCAGCCACTTCCCATCACCCATTTTCTAATTGAATCATCACTCATTAGGCATGACTCTCATTAGGGTTTGTTGTGTACTGAGTGCTACCTACATTTAATAGTTCAAATGTTTCAGTAATCTTTAGTACCTGTAGAGTTGACAGGGTTTCAAAATTCCTCGCCTAGGAACAAACACTAGTCATGTTGGATTGTTGGTCATAGTGACATTGACCCAGATTACTACCGCAGGCCAGGTTTGTTGACAATTTTACTAGTCTTTGTTACTCATTCGATATGATATCCAATTATTCACATTGATTAATTGCAAACAATAAGTGCTAGCCCAACTTCTTGATTCAGATTTTGGATGGTCTCTTACTACAGTTACGATTCTGCATACTTGTCCTAGTAAGCTCACAAGTACTGATTGATTCACTAGCTTTATGCTTGCCTTGTCATATTTGTTGTCAATATTTTTTTAGGGTGGACCACCCTGTTTCAAAATCCTGGAACCACAGACATGAGCGAATAGTATTTCTCTGTGTGATCTCTTCCATCATGTGTGGGCCACGAACACTGCATTGTAAATAAAGAAAAGTGTTATATCCACCTTTTACATAGACTACGATCTTTTACATGGAATACAATCTGCCTACGTGCTTTGTGTCGCACTACCAGCACTCCACCCTTGAAGCTAAACATTATGCGACTCATAATTCCGAAGTGTATTTGTTCAAATATGAATTTGGTATGATGCTAATATTCCTACTTCAGTTTTGAAATGTGTGTCCGTCCCTTATAGAGACATAAGAGGTTTGTATTTCTCTGTGTGGTCTGGTCAGCACGGTTGGGGGATGAACTTTGTATACATAGGGGTTTGTAGGGAGACACTATTGGAGTAGAATCTGCAATGCATTCCAAAGATAATCTGACTACTTTTTATGTTTTCGTGAATCTCAGATACTGAACATCATCATAATGATTATGAGCTTGGGCACATGAGAAGAATAAAGTAGAACAATGACATGGCTATCAAACTTGGCATTAAGGGACTGAGATCCAGTCTAGATGCAATGGAATGCGCACGCTCTCCACCTATAGATTCGTGTTCAGAATATGATCCTAATAATGATTCTGAGCTAGAGGGAGACCTAAGTCAATGTAGCTCCCCAGTGGAGGAGTTAGAGGCAGATGCCCTATCTTATTCACCCATCAAGGTGCTTGCTCTAACTTGGCAAGGTTTTATTGGTCGCACATATCTTGCAAATCATGCTTTGCATTGCTTCTACTTTGTTACACCGCCATTTGCTTAGTTTACACATCATATATGTGAATATGCCATGCCTATCCATTTTCAGTACATATTCCATCTGTCATCATACCATATTTCTCCATTCAAATGTTGTTCTTGTGTATCAGACGTTCAAAAGGAAGAGCGCGATTGCTGATCGCGATGGAGCACGAACAAAGTTTTTGGAAAAGGTAGTGACACCTGATAAATCAAATAGCCCATTAGGTGTAGTGGCAATATCACCAGACCCACAAAACACAGTCCCAACTCTAGCAGACTCTACCCCTACCCCACTGGCCATCTCAGATGCCCCAACTTAGTAGACCCCAACTGTAGCAAAAAGTATGACAATTCCAGTTGACATAGCACCAGCTCTACGACGCAAAACCCCTATTCCAGCAAAGAGTACACCAACTCCAGTTGCCAAATCCCTTCTCGAACCGGAGAGAGCCCCAATTGCAGGAAATAGGACCCCTATAACACTTCTTCCCATTTTAGAAGACGAAGCTTTTATTGTTGTTAGGAACATTGTGCGCATCTTTCCTTCATGGAAAGATTATACTACAGACAAACAACAATTTCCAATCTTCCTCCGCAACTTACATGTAAGTAATGTACTAATGTTATTCATGGTAATTAGTGCCTATGTTTCTGCTAACAGAAATCAAAAGATTTCATTCTTTTAAATAGGCGAGGACCAAACTGGATAGTGAAGACGAGCAAAGCTTGGTTGCGCTTTTCAAGCACGCTTTGAGGAAGTATCGTTGCTACCTGAGGCAAGCACACTTCGATGGCAAGCCTCTAAACGAAATTTCTGCAAAGTCTCCGGTGCTTCATTTACTAGACAGTGACTGGAATAAGCTTGTTACACACTGGTCTCGTCTGCAGCGTAAGGTACTGTCTATGATATCGCATCACAATTTGAACTACATTTCTGCATGTGCCTTACCGTCTCACTTGTATGAAAACTGTTTGCAGGAGGATATACATTCTCAAGGGACCACAGGATCTCGCAACTATACTGCACACTGCATTGCTCTTGTGAGTACCTCTTGCCCTGTATGACCATACTTACTTTCATAGCTGGTTGATTATGTAGCATCACTGCACATGTTACCCTCCTTATCCTCCATTTGGTGGACATTATAAGATCCGTATTGACTCTTACATAAATTTAGAATCAACCCAATGCTTCTGAAGAAGTTTAGCTCTACAGTCCTCTTGTAAGGACCGAACGTCTTGTATCATTGTACTTACATTAACCGCTACTCCATACGTCCCATAATATAAGAGCGTTTTGTACACTACACTAGTGTACAAAACACTTATATTATGGGACGGAGTGAGTAGTTCATTGTGTTACATTACTCTGCATCTTATCTCCCTCGCCCACCATTTCCTAAAAATTATCAGATCTATACTTAATCTTACCAAAAAGTTGAATACACAGACAATGCAAGTGCAAAAATGTAACCCATTGCTCTTGTCAGTACATTTTTTCCTGTAACGCTGTACTTACATGGATAGGTAGTTGATTATGTAGCATCATGCTACTTGTGAACTGCGTTGGGATTTCCCCAAAGAGGAGAGGATGATGCAATATAGTAGAAATAAGTATTTCCCTTAGTTAAGAACAAAGGTTATCAATCCAGTAGGAGAACCACACAGAACCTCGTTAGCAGCACCTACACACACAAAAGCAAATACTTGCACCCAACGCGAACAAGAGGGTTGTCAATCCCATTGGCGGTTACTTGCAAGGATTAATTCTGATAGTGATAGATAGATAGATAAATTGCAAAACAAAATAAAGAAAATAAAATTGCAGCAAGGTATTTTTGGATTTTATATATGGTAGATAAATGACCCGGGGGCCATAGTTTTCACTAGAGGCTTCTCTCTCGAACACATAGCATACGGTGGGTAAACAAATTACTGTTGGGCAATTGATAGAAAAGCTCATAGTTATGACGGATTCATGGCAATGATCATGTATATAGGCATCACGTCCGAGACAAGTAGACTGACTCCTGCCTGCATCTACTACTATTTCTCCATCCATCGACCGCTATCCAGCATGCATCTAGGGTATTAAGTTAATGAAAACAGAGTAACGCCTTAAACAAGATGACATGATGTTGACAATGTAAACTCAAGCAATATGAATAAACCCCATCATTTTATCCTTAATGGCAACAACACAAATACATGTCTTGTCCCTTTTTGTCACTGGGATAGAGCAACGCAAGATTGAACCCATCACAAAGCACCTCTCCCATTGCAAGGTAAATCAATCCAGTTGGACAAACCAAACGGATAGATCGGAGAGAAATACAAAGCTATAACAATCATGCATAAATAAGTTCAGAAAAGACTCAAATATTTCTCATGAATAATATGATCATAAACCCACAATTCATCGGATCCCAACAAACACACCGTAAAAAAAGATTACATCGAATAGAACTCCAAGAACATCGAGGAGAACATTGTATTGAAGATCAAAGAGAGAGAAGAAGCCATCTAGCTACTAGCTATGGACCCGTAGGTCTGTGGTAAACTAGTCACACATAATTGGAAGGGCATCAAGGTTGATGTAGAAGCCCTCCGTGATCAATTCCCCCTCTGGCAGATCGCCGAAAAAGGCCTCCAGATGGGATCGCGGAAGAACAGAAGCTTGCGGCGGCGGAAAAGTTATTCGAGGTGGCTCTCTGGTATATGGGGAATATTTGAGAATTTATAGGCTTGGAATTAGGTCAAGATGTGCCACTAGGGGCCCACAAGCCTGGGGGCGTGCCTACCCCCCTGGGCGTGCTTCCCAAGCTTGTCACTCCCTCGTGATGTGGCACCCCGGCTCAGAGACACCGAAGCACCCTGTATTCTAGCCCAGGGATCAAGTCTCCTGGAATACGGCACTGCTTGGCATAGAAGAAATCAGCTCTTTATTACTAATAGTTGGAGTTCAAAGGTTACAAAGAGTTTGCAACATGTTACAATGATGCTACTCCGGCTATGGTGGCTCTATGCTAGCAGCGGCACGACTCATAACAGCGGAACCACGACGACGAAAATGGGCTCCACTCCGCAGGGACTCTGGCTGGGACACGCCCTAGCTCACAAATCGGAATCCTTGACTATGCAAACATGTCGGCACCTGCAAACTGGCATGACACGCCAGGTGAGTACTTTGAATGTACTCGCAAGCTCACAACAAACAAAAGCATTAAGGCAAAGCAACCTCATAGCAAGCATGATTATATCAGATTCGAATGTTGCTAAAAGGGTGGAAGAAAATAATAATATGCTTTTTCTAACCTATCCACAAAAATCCCCTGTCAAAGTCACAGAGGCCACTTTACTCCTGGCTACTCGGGTGATCCACTTACTCTTGTGACCAACTCATGGTTACCTCAAGAACATCTGACGATCATCCCCGGGATCATCCTCAACAATTACCAGCGGCCTACTGACGAGCGATCACCTTACTATACTGAGACGAGTTCTTCCATCATTAACACGTCATTCCCTCATCGGTATTGATCAGACAGTGTGACTTAGTATGAACTGTGTCCAATACCGTGGACGTGGCTATTCGAATAGATTCTTACACTCTGCAGAGGTTGCGCACTTTACCCACACTATGGACATTCGTCCAATGAGACTTGCCTAACCCGTGACCCTTCTATCGTACCACCGACACATCCTCTCTGAGGTTATGCCCTGGGTGACCCCTGTGTCACTTCTGACACCTGCCACCATTGTGGCCATACCAACTGTCCGAAGCGGGGACCTGAGCTCAATAACCAAACCGGGCTCACGAGATTATCGTCGTCTACCTGATCAGGGTAGTACGCATGCGTAACCTCCCCTCTTTGGTGGTACCGATAAAAGAGCACGCGGATAGACCAAGTCAAGGCCGTCCCATTTCGGCAGATGTGGCTGCACCGGAAAGTTCGGTTCAGTGGCACTTGAGCAACAAATGAAGGGATTTATCCCCAAGTAACCTTTCCATCAAAATTGCCACTTCAGTATCACAGTGATCCAAGTTAAAGCAACAACGAACTAGTAATCCAATGAGCAAAAAGATCAAACCACTACTACTGATCCCATATATGCATTACCGGACAGAATCACAAATAATCATAGACGGCAATCTCTCAGTCCGACAGCCTCATGACAACATCAAACTTAAATCTACCAATGACTATGATCTCATCATCAACATGGCAGTAGCCTATCCAAGATTTCCAAAGTGTTGCATAAATTAATCCATTTCACAAATAATTCATATTTAGCATGAAAATAATTATTTAAACCATGATATTGCAATGCAATTATGCAAATGTGAGTTGTGGCTTGCCTTGCACCAAAGGAGTGTGGGAATACTCCTAGTCTTCACCAACTAGACAAAATCACTGTGAAAATATTTTGCACACATTTGTAAATATCACATGTAGCATTTTTCTCTGTCCAGAAACTCTAGACAGATTAGAAAAATACCAAAATTTTACAGCAAATAGAGGAGCTCATAAGAAAAATAATGCATAAAGAATGAAATCATTTGGAATTATGGTTTAAAAGATATTGCTGTTCAAAGTTTGGTCAAAATTCTGTTTTGAATTGAATTTAAACAGAATTTCCAGAAAAACCACAGCCGGCCACGTCGAAGGCGTAAAGTGGGAGTACATCTCCACTTACGTACCGCTTCGGGCGCGGCTGGGTCGCTGACATGCGGGGCCCGCTGTCAGTTTTAAATAGAGAAAGGGAGGGAACAGAGAGATGGCGGGACTCACCGGCGACGTTCGCCGGCATGGAGGGGCGGTGGCGCGGGGAGATGGTCAGGACGGATCGGCCAGATGCCGGTGAGCATGCCCTTACCCACAGCTCTCCGGGACATGGCCGGATGGAATCGGCCACATCTTCTCAGGCGGCGGAGATCTACAGTGGTGAACGGTATCGCCGATTCCGGCGAGGCTTCGAGCAAGGGAGGGGCTGGGGTGGATCAGTGGAGCTCCACGAGCTCGACGGTGGTCTCGGTTGGGGTTGGGGTGGACGGAGAGGAGCTGGAGAAGCTGGGGCAGGGTGGCGGAGCACCTCTTCGGAGATGGAGCAGGAGGGCTCTCCGGCTTGCTCCCGTGCCATGAGGCGACGATTGGGGAATGCGGGAGGCGAGTGGTGAGAAGAGGCGAGGTCGGGGGCGGCTTTTATAGCCGGGCGAGAGGTGCCCGTGCCAATCGGCGCCGAGGAGATGCGGACGAGCTCCGGGGTGAGCTGGTCGCCGTGCTGGCGGTCAGACCGCATGGGGAGATGACAGGAGCGAGCAGAGGAGTTAAGGCGATGGCACGGAGCGACGGGGAAGGAGCCAGCCAGCGCGGCCACAGTGCCTGTATGGTGCACAACGGCGGAGCTTGGCCGTGTCTACCAGCGAGCTTCGCCGGAGAGAGAGAGGGTTCTAGACGGGACAGGTGGACAGCGGCGACGCTGTCGGCACTAGCGGACAACCGGGGACGGCCGCAGCTGGCCTGGCCGACGCGATCGAACACGGTCAGTGCGCAGAGCGCGTGCTTGGCCATCCAGACACGTGGTCACCATGTGCACTGGTGCACGTGGTGTGCCCTGGCTCGTTTGGTCATGTCTACGCGGTAGTCCTCTCAGACAGTGGCCTCCCTGTGCAACTAGTTTGGCAAGAGATGGCCTGAGCAGTACTGGAGCTTCCAGACAAGTTTTTGGATAGAAACTTGGGCAACAGGCTGAGGTGAAAATGTTAGGCAAATGAGAGAGGGAGTTTGTCACAATGATTTGTGGTAGGAGGGTGCCCATTCTGGGAAAAATTCCAGGCCAAATGGACAAGTTTTGGATGTAGTTGCTTTACAATCACATCTCTGGTCCAGAAACATTGTTGAAGATGTTGCACTCTTATGGATGGGCTCCTAGAGCTGAAACTTGGTATTTGTGGGTCATTTGGTGGTGAAAAGATTCTATAAAAATTTCACCCCATTTGGGTAAGCATAAATGGTACTTCCTTCACAATGCTTCCCACTGGACAAAAACTTGGAGGAATTTTGTAGAGAAAATGGCTTAATGAAATGGGCCAAAATTTGGTGGAGTGTGATCATATGGGTAGGAGAATGTCCTGGATTAATTTCAGAATTTTTGGAGCAATATAAAACATAGTTGTTTCACAGACTAAAATTATGACCAAAAACAAAGATTGGATGATGTGCTCAGCATGAGCATGGAATCTTGAATACTCTCACAGATTCATGGTTCACATGATCCAAAGAATTTATGAGAATTTTCTTGGAATTTTTGAGTGGACAGAATTATAGGTTGCTTCACAACCTAGAGCTCAAAGGGTTATTCGTTTAATGGAAAAAGAATATTGTAATTGGAATAAAGTTGAGATTGAGCAAGAATGAAAATGACATGACTTGGGAGAAGTTTTTGGAAGCTTTGATTCACTTGGGCAGGAAAATCAAAAATATTCCCAAGTTTTAAGTCCATAGAGCCATTCAGAATAAAATCCAAGCCAAATTCTACTAAAATTTTCAAATAAATTTTCAGAAGAAAAGTTGGAAAAACCAGGGTGTCACAAACCTACCCCCCTTAGGAGAAATCTCGTCCTTGAGATTTGGTTGCTCAGGGAACACGTATGAATGTTCTGACTTAAGGAAACCGGTTCCAACTCGGGTATCCTTTTCCTTTATACCATGTTCCTTCTGGATCTCCTATGACCTGACTGTCTTGCCGTGGGGTGGTTTGTATTCAATATTCTGACAGGGCTATCCCCACACGTGTCATCGTGTACTGGCTTCAATTCCCTTATGTCCACTGGCTTAGCTGCCATCCCATCATGGCTGGAGTATGTGATCTCCCATCTGGTTCCGATAGTGATTTTTGCTGGACATGTCATTCTCAATACCGACAGTATTTGATGGAGTTGTGGACAACTTCTCTTGATGGACACACCCCTTTTAATCATTGCATCAGGTTACAATGCTGAAAATCGCAATGATCCTCTTGGCAGAGTCTGACTACTTGCAGGAAGTCTGAATCATCTGGGCTGATTCCAGGGATCCATACTGACGATTTGATTGTTACCTGTTATAACCAATACAAGGGGGCAATGCCTTATAGTAATAGTTTCTAGAGGCATGACTAATGGTGGTTCATGCGGATGAATCTTGTTCATGACAGGGTATCACATGTGGGAGCACCTGGTTCGAGACTCTTATTCAACATTTCAAGTACTCGTCCTTAATATGAGGCCCTTACAGAACAGGGTAGACCTCTTAGGTGTATTTTCCTAGTGATCTGTCTTGGGGAATCCGTACCATGGTGTCCTTACAGTGATCATCACACTAGCAACATTGGTCTTATATGTATCCTTAACTTTCGCATGACCATGGGTGCTGTCAGGGGCAATATTCCGGCCAACATACCTTATCCGTATTTTATGGTGGTACAACCACTTTTGAGTGGAAAGTTATCATCTCCCAAGCTCTAACTGTAAGGTAATGATCATCTGAACCCCTTGCACGGAAGCGGCAAATAAACCAGTAGCCACCAGAACGGTCTTTACAACTCAGATCTGGGACATTACTGATATAACTCAATCATGGCCCAAGACGGCTGAAAAAGCAGCTCAGAACATGAGACCATGTTGATAAGAAGAAGGTACCAGTTCCCTAAGACGGCCGAAAAACAGCTCAGAGCATGGGGTCACTGCTACAAAACGAAACTCAGCAGCTACCCGAGACGGCCGAAAAGCAGCTCAGAACACGGGACAGTTGTTGAAAAGGGAAAAAAATAACGTCGTCATCCACCCCGGATGGCCGTAAGCAGCTCAGAACACAGGCGTGGTGCCATTTCCAGAGAAAAGCAGGCATGGGTTCATCAGGATCATAGACCAGGTTCATGGGTACCTTGGTATCCACTGCCGAAATTGTTGCTCCAAACTGTCTTACATCATAGCTCGTTAGTCCTCACAACCCACCGATGGGTATACTTGCCTCCATCTTGCATGACTTGTGTAGGTGTTGAATCCTCACCTTCCTTTGGTAGTCCTGCTTAAACATAGTTTCTTTTCGTATGAATGACGGGCATGACCTGGGCAGCATCCTTACAATGTATAGGGAAGTATGTGTAGCTGAACATCGGATCTCCGAGGCAGACCTTTGCGTCCTGACTAATCCATATTTCTGATCGAATGGTTGTGGACTCGATTTCTCGAGATGCACTGCTGGCACACCTTGCAATAGCTTGTACCAATACTGCCAATTGTTTGTAGTGCCGAAGATTGGATAGTTTGTGCTGGAAACCCTCGGGTATCATGCTGGAGAAGGCCGGGTAGCTTATGCTCGAAGCTTCCGTCGGGATAGCGTGTTGAGGAGGGCTGGGAAGCGTACCTCAAAAGCTTTCCCTCTGGGTTACTTACCGGAGAAGATTCAATATCTTATACCGGAAGCTTTCCCACGGTAGCTTACCGAAGAAGGCCGGGTGTCTTATGCTGGAAGCCATCCACATATCGTACCGAGGAAGATTCGAAGAGCCTTGTACCGCAAGCTTCTCTGATAGCGTGCAGAGGAAGACTAGACTGCTTACACCAGAGGTTCCTTTCCATGCCTTGCGGCCATATATGTCTCTTCACAACTTCTGTTGTTGACTGCTTGTGAACAAAATTATCTGATTATCCTTCTTGCTGTGTACTGGATGCATAGAACATTCTTGTTTACTTCTGAGGATAACCTGTTTCTTATTTTACTCATACAAATTCAGACTTCATATATGGTCCATTCCTTCAACCCGGTTGGTCTTGCACCCCAACTTATCTCCCTGCTAGTTCCTTATGGCTGTAATAGCTATACATTGCGGCAGATATGATGCTGATAGCCAATTCAGGGCATCACTTGTATTCAGACCTGATATTCCCATTGCCAGACAGCCAACTAATAATTTCACAATGTTCAGCTGAGCTTCCAAGTATTTGAAATCCTTGCTGATCCTCTGAGTCTGATGGCGATTGTCAAATAACTTCCATAGGGAAAGTGATGTGACACCAAAGAGCCAAACAAAAAGGGCAAATGCAAACTGCTTAAGGAAATGAATCAAACTTACAAAAACCATGCTTTATTGCTACTCAGGGTAATTTACAACACTCGGTGCTACCACAACTCATGCAACATGAACCTCGCAAGTATTTAGGTACTACGATCGGGTGGCGGGTTACTGGAGGACGAAGGAGCTGGCGGAGAGGTTGACGGAGCTAAAGCCATACCAAGCGTTCTCCGGGCGCGGGTTGCATCTCTGACCAGCTCAGCAATGAGGACGTACTCTGTGACCATGTAACGAGACATGTATGCCACAACTACGTCGTCATCCGGGCGAACCGAAGGAAATCTAATCCATCTGGGAGTAGTGGCCATAGTGGGATAATAGTGGAAGGCACGCTTTTCTTGCATCGCGTTTTCCTGATGATGAAGAACAGTATGGCCTGCCAGAGCGGCAAGTTGGACAGCGCGATCTGGTGGAGGCATAACCACCACTGAGACTATAGGTGCGCTTCCCCAAAGGTAGGTCGACTGACAGGAGGACAATAGCATGATACTCAAGCACCAGTCCTGCAAGCAGGGTCTGGAACACTTGGTACCTTGGCATCTCTCCACTGGGATAGAGAAGACGCCAAACATCCCAAAGCAGGGATGCGAAGCTGAGTGGTGCAGGGGCTGAGTTGTAGTCAATCATATTCGATGCCATCTATAAAATCAACTGGTTAGTGAACCAAATCTATATGCATGCTATGCGACAAACAAGTGCAGCAACCAAATGCATCACACAAGCAAGTTGGGCCCTATACTACCGGTTTCTAGCGCTCGGGTTACCTAGGGCATCCTATAGCCAGACTTGCTCTGATACCAGACCTTGTGGCACCCCGGCTCAGAGACACCGAAGCACCCCGTATTCCAGCCCAGGAATTAAGTCTCCTGGAATACGACACTGCTTGGCATAGAACAAATCAACTCTTTATTACAAATAGTTGGAGCACAAAGGTTACAAAGAGTTTACAAAAGGTTACAATGATGCTACTCCGGCTATGGTGGCTCTATGCTAGCAGCGGCACGACTCATAACAGTGGAACCATGACGACAAAAATGGGCTCCACTCCGCAGGGACTCTGGCTAGGACACGCCCTAGCTCGCAACTCGGAATCCTTGACTATGCAAACATGTCGGCACCTACAAACTGGCATGACACGCCAGGTGAGTACTTTGAATGTACTCACAAGCTCACAACAAACAAAAGCATTAAGGCAAAGCAACCTCATAGCAAGCATGATTATATCAGATTCGAATGTTGCTAAAAGGGTGGAAGAAAATAATAATATGCTTTTGCTAACCTATCCACAAAAATCACCCCTGTCAAAGTCACAGAGGCCAGTTTACTCCTGGCTACTCAGGTGATCTACTTACTCTTGTGACCAACTCATGGTTACCCCAAGAAGATCTGACGATCATCCCCGGGATCATCCTCAACAATTACCAGCGGCCTACTGACGAGCGATCACCTTACTATACTAAGACGAGTTCTTCCATCATTAACACGTCATTCCCTCATCGGTGTTGATCAGACAGTGTGACTTAGTATGAACTGTGTCCAATACCGTGGACGTGGCTATTTGAATAGATTCTTACACTCTGCAGAGGTTGCGCACTTTACCCACACTATGGACATTCGTCCAACGAGACTTGCCTAACCCGTGACCCTTCTATCATACCACCGACACATCCTCTCTCAGGTTATGCCCTGGGTGGCCCCTGTGTCACTTCTGACACCTGCCACCGTCGTGGCCATACCAACTGTCCCAAGCAGGGACCTGAGCTCAATAACCAAACCGGGCTCACGAGATTATCGTCGTCTACCTGATCAGGGTAGTACGCACGCATAACCTCCCATCTTTGGTGGTACCGATAAAAGAGCACGCGGATAGACCAAGTCAAGGCCATCCCATTCCGGCAGATGTGGCTGCACCGGAAAGTTCGGTTCAGTGGCACTTGATCAACGAATGAAGGGATTTATCCCCAAGTAACCTTTCCGTCATAATTGGCACTTCAGTATCACAGTGATCCAAGTTAAAGCAACAACCAACTAGTAATCCAATGAGCAAAAAGATCAAACCACTACTACTGATCCCATATATGCATTACCGGACGGAATCACAAATAATCATAGACGGCAATCTCTCAGTCCGACAGCCTCATGACAACATCAAACTTAAAATCTACCAATGACTATGATCTCATCATCAACATGGCAGTAGCCTATCCAAGATTTCCAAAGTGTTGCATAAATTAATCCATTTCACAAATAATTCATATTTAGCATGAAAATAATTATTTAAACCATGATATTGCAATGCAATTATGCAAATTAGAGTTGTGGCTTGCCTTGCACCAAAGGAGTGTGGGAATACTCCTAGTCTTCACCAACTAGACAAAATCACTCTGACAAATATTTTGCACACATTTGTAAATATCACATATAGCATTTTTCTCTATCCAGAAATTCTAGACAGATCAGAAAAATACCAAAATTTTACAGCAAATAGAGGAGCTCATAAGAAAAATAATGCAAAAAGAATGAACTCATTTGGACTTATGGTTTAAAAGATATTGCTGGTCAAAGTTTGGTCAAAATTCTGTTTTGAATTGAATTTAAACAGAATTTCCAGAAAAACCACAGCCGGCCATGTCGAAGGCGTAAAGTGGGAGTACGTCTCCACTTATGTACCGCTTCGCGCACGGCTGGGTCGCTGACATGCGGGGCCCGCTGTCAGTTTTAAATAGAGAAAGGGAGGGAACAGAGATATGGCGGGACTCACCGGTGACGTTCGCCGGCGTGGAGGCGGCGGTGGCGCGGGGAGATGGTCGGGATGGATCGGCCAGACGCCGGCGAGCATGCCCATACCCGAAGCTCTCCGGGAGATGGCCGGATGGCGTCGGCCCCTTCTTCTCAGGCGGCGGCGAGCTACGGTGGTGAACGGGATCGCCGATTCCGGCGAGGTTTCAAGCAAGGGAGGGGCTGGGGTGGATCAGTGGAGCTCCACGAGCTTGACGGTGGTCATGGTTGGGGCTGGGGTGGATGGAGAGGAGCTGGGGCATGGTGGCGGAGCACCTCGCCGAGATGGAGCAGGAGGGCTCTCCGGCTTGCTCCGGTGCCGCGAGGCGACGATTGGGGAATGCGGGAGGCGAGTGGTGAGAAGAGACGAAGTCAGTGGCGGCTTTTATAGCCGGGCGAGAGGTGCCCGTGCCGATCGGCGTCGAGGAGATGCGGATGAGCTCCGGGGTGAGCTGGCCATCATGCTGGCGGTCAGACCGCGTGGGGAGATGACATGAGCGAGCAGAGGAGTTAAGGCGATGGCGCGGAACGGCGGGGAAGGAGCCAGCCAGCGCGGCCACAGTGCCCGTACGGTACACAGCGGCGGAGCTTGGCCATGTCCTCCGGCGAGCTTTGCCGAAGAGGGAGAGGGTTCCAGATGGGCCAGGTGGACGGCGGCGACGCTGTCGGCACCAGTGGGCAACCGGGGACGGCCGCAGCTGGCCTGGCCAAAGCGATCGAACACGGTCAGTGCGCAGAGCGCATGCTTGGCCGTCCAGACGTGTGGTCAGCGTGCGCACTGGCTCGTTTGGTCGTGTCTACGCGGTAGTCCTCTCAGACAGTGGCCTCCCTATGCAACTAGTTTGGCAAGAGATGGCCTGAGCTGTACTGGAGCTTCCAGACAAGTTTCTGGATAGAAACTTGGGCAACAGGCTGAGGTGAAAATGTTAGGCAAATGAAAGAGGGAGTTTGTCACAATGATTTGTGGTAGGAGGGTGCCCATTCTGGGAAAAATTCCAGGCCAAATGGACAAGTTTTGGATGTAGTTGCTTTACAACCACATCTGTGGTCCAGAAACATTGTTGAAGAGGTTGCACTCTTATGGATGGGCTCCTGGAGCTGAAACTTGGTATTTGTGGGTCATTTGGTGGTGAAAAGATGCTACAAAAATTTCAGCCCATTTGGGTAAGCATAAATGGTACTTCCTTCACAATGCTTCCCACTGGATAGAAACTTGGAGGAATTTTGTAGAGAAAATGGCTAAATGAAATCGGCCAAAATTTGGTGGAGTGTGATCATATGGGTAAGAGAATGTCCTGAATTAATTTCAGAATTTTTGGAGCAACATAAAACATAGTTGTTTCACAGACTGAAATTATGACCAAAAACAAAGATTGGATGATGTGCTCACCATGAGCATGGAACCTTGAATACTTTCACATATTCATGGTTCACATGATCGAAAGAATTTATGAGAATTTTCTTGGAATTTTTAAGTGGACAGAATTATAGGTTGCTTCACAACCTAGAGCTCAAAGGGTTATTCCTTTATTGGAAAAGGAATATTCTAATTGGAATAAAGTTGAGATTGAGCAAGAATGAAAATCACATGACTTGGGAGAAGTGTTTGGAAGCTTTGATTCACTTGGGCAGGAAAATCAAAAATATTCCCAAGTTTTAAGTCCATAGAGCCATTCAGAATAAAATCCAAGCCAAATTCTACTAAAATTTTCAAATAAATTTTGAGAAGAAAAGTTGGAAAAAACAGGGTGTCACACGTGACTCGTCTGGTCTTCTCCTGAATCTTCTAGGGTCCCTCTTGGTCCAGAAAAAAATAATCCAAAGTTTTTTCTTCGTTTGGACTCCGTTTGATATTGATTTTCTGAAAAGCCAAAAACAAGCAAAAAACAACAAATGGCACTGGGCACTAGGTTAATATATTAGTCCCAAAAAATGATATATAATTGCATATAAAACATCCAAGATTGATACTATAATAGCATGGAACAATAAAAAATTATAGATATGTTGGAGACGTATCAAGCATCCCCAAGCTTAATTCCTTCTCATCCTCGAGTAGGTAAATGATAAAAACATAATTTTTGATATGGAATGCTACCTAACATGTTCATCATGTAATTCTCTTTTACGGTATGAATATTAAGATCCGAATGATTCAAAGCAATAGTCTATAATTTGATATAAAGACATCAATACTCAGGCATACTAACCCCGGAGACAATGAAGCAATTGGTTCATACTTTTTAACGCGCTTCAGCTTTTTCAACCCCCACACAATACATGAGCGCAGGCCATGGATATAGCACTATGGGTGGAATAGAATATGATGATAGAGATTAATAAGGGGAAGTCAAAAAAAGAAGATAGTCTCACATCGACGCGGCTAATCAACGGGCTATGGAGATGCCCAACAATTGATGTCAATGAGAGGAGTAGGGATTGCCAAGCAACGGATGCACTAGGAGCTATAAGTGTATGAAAGCTCAAAAATAAAAAAAAAAGCTAAGTGGGTGTGCATCCAACTTGCTTGCTCATGAAGACCTCGGGCATTTGAGGAAGCCCATCATCGGAATATACAAGCCAAGTTCTATAATGAAAAATTCCCACTAGTATATGAAAGTGACAACATCGGAGACTCTCTATATGAAAAACATGGTGCTACTTTGGAGCACACGTATGGAAAAGGATAGTAACACTGCCCCTTCTCTCTTTTCCTCTCATTTCATTTTTTTGTGGGCTCTTTCTGGCCTCTTTTTTTCTGTTTTTATTTATTTCCTCACTGGGACAATGCTCTAATAATGATGATCATCACACTTCTATTTACTTACAACTCAAAATTACAACTCGATACTAGAACTAATATGACTCTATATGAATGCCTCTGGCAGTGTACCAGATGTGCAATGATGCTAGCGTAACATGTATGAAAATGATGAATGGTGGCTGAGCCACAAATACAATGTTAGCTATATGATCATGCAAAGCAATATGACAATGATGATGTGTGTCATATAAATGGAACGATGGAAGTTGCATGGCAATATATCTCGGAATGGCTATGGAAATGCCATAATAGTTAGGTATGGTGGCTATTTTGAGGAAGATATAAGGAGGCTTATGTGTGATCAAGCGTATCATATCACGGGGGTTTGGATGCACCGACGAAGTTTGCACCGACTCTCGAGGTGAGAAAGGGCAATGCACGGTACCGAAGAGGCTAGCAAATTGCGGAAAGGTGAGAGTGCGTACAATCCAAGGACTCACATTAGTCATAAAGTACTCACATACTTATTGCGAAAGTTTATTAGCCCTCGAAGCAAAGTACTACTATGCATGCCCCCAGGGGGGAGGTTGGTAGGAGTTAGCCATCGCGCGCCCCCGACCGCCACGCAAAGGAAGGCAATCAATAATAAATCATGCTCCAACTTCTTAGCATAATGACAAACCATACGTGCATGCTTCGGGAATCACAAACCTTAACACCAATATTCTTAATAAACCACAATTACCTACTAGTAACTCCCACATATTACCATCTTAATATTGCAAAACTATTGCAAGGAATCAAACTTATCATATTCAGTGATCTACATGAAAGTTTTTATTATATCCTTCTTGAATACCTATCATATTAGGACCAAATTCATAACCCGTGCATATTACCATTACTATTTATTGGACTCTCAAAAGGATATAAGTGAAGCATGAGAGTGCAACTATTTCCTTAAAATATAACCACCGCCGTGCTCTAAAAGATATAAGTGAAGCACTAGAGCAATTGCCTAGCTCAAAAGATATAAGTGAAGCACATAGAGTATTCTAACAAATCATGAGTAATGTGTGTCCCTCTCAAAAAGGTGTGTTCAGCAAAGATGATTGTGGCAAACTAAAAAGAAAACTATGGCACAAGACACTCCAAGTAAAACACATATATTGTGATGAATAAAAATATAGCTCCAAGTGATATACCAATGGATTGTAGACAAAAGAGGGGATGCCATCCGGGGCATCCCCAGGCTTAGACGCTTGGGCCTTCCTTGAATATTACCTTGGGGTGCCTTGGGCATCCCCAAGCTTAGGGTCTTGCCGCTCCTTATTCCTTCATCCATCGTGGTCTCACCCAAAACTTGAAAACTTCAGCACACAAAACTCAACAGAAACCTCGTGAGATCCGTTAGTATAACAAACAAATCTTAAACTTTAGGTACTGTTATAAATTGATTCATATTTAATATTGTCATAATGCTACTGTACTCCAACTTCCCCATGGCTTATACCCCCCGATACAATCCATAGATTCATCGAAATAAGCAAACTATGCAATAAAAACAGAATCTGTCTAAAACAGAACAGTCTGTAAAGATCTATTTAAAAGCTATACTTCTGTAACTCCAAAAATTCTGAAAAATTAGGAAAATGTAAAAAAATCATATACTAATACTTTGTAAAAAAATCATAATTTTATCATGGTCCCGTATATAAAAAAAATCCAGCACTGGACTCAACACTTTCTGTTTTCAAGCAGCATCAATTATATTATCATCCAAATCATCCCAAAGGCATTACTTGGCACAAACACTAATTAAAAGATAAAAACACAATAATAATAGAAGCTAAAATTTTGTAAACACACAAAACAGAAAACAAAGGTATTGGGTTGTCTCCCAACAAGCTCTTTCTTTATAGCCATTCAGATAGGCTTTGAGATTTTAATGATGCTCACATGAAAGATAATAATCGAAACACAAAGAGAGCATCATAAAACATGTGACAAACACATTTAAGTCTAACATACTTCCTATACATAGACATTTTATAGGAAAACAAATTATCAAGACAAGCAATATCCAGCATATGCAAATAGGAAGAATGAAGCATTAAAAATTTCAAAACAAAGAGAGGTAATTTAATAATATGAAGACTTCTATAACCATATTTTCCTCTCTCATAATAATTACATGTAGAATCATAATAAAACTCAACAATATAGCTATCATATAAAATATTCTCTTCATGATCCACATGCATAAAAGTGTTATACTCTTCCAAGATAGTGGGATTAGCATCAACTAAAGTCATGACCTCTCCAAACCCACATTTATCAAAAATTTCATTAGATTGAACACTCTCCAAATATGTGGGATTCTTTTTACCTAAAGTTGACACTCTTCCAAACTCACTTTCAATATTATAGCAAACATTATTATCCATAACATATTCATCATGAGGCTTAAATAAATTTTCAAGATCATAAGAAGCATCACCCCAATCATGATCATTACAATAAGTAGTGGACATAACAAAATCATCATTCCCAAGCTTGTAGCTTTGCACATCATTAGCACAATTGACATTAATAGAATTTATAATAGCATTATTGCAACCATGCTTTTTCATTCAAGGAGCTATCAAGTGTGGGTGCAATAGCAATTATTTCATTTTTAACATAAGGACCTATAGAAAGTTCATCTCCATAAGCATAATTAATATTGGCATCATGGCCACAAGCATAGCAAGCATCAAATTCATCAAAAAGGGATATTTCAAGCGGATCAACAGAATCATAATTATCTATAGATTCATGCATATCATTATTCCCTTCCAAAGCAGCAGACATTCTCCCAATGAATTCACTAACATAGGCATTGGAAGCATAGTTTTCATCGCAATATTTAAGTATGGCAAAATTTTCAGATTTCTAGAGAGTAGCATCATACTTTTCAATCAAAGAAGCAACTTCATGGGCACCCTTAAAAACAACAAATTCTTCAATTTGTTCGATATCATAGTAGCTATAAACACCCTTGGCATAAGAAGATAAGATTTCATTATCATTAAACTCACATAGGTAGGGAAGGTGTTTTTTAGGGTTCTCAGAGCAACAAGTAAAATCATGAATTTCACATAGATTCCAAGCATAGCATAGCAAACAATTTATGTGATTCCATAAGAGTCTCCCTTTTAGAGACAAACGGTGATGCACAAAGTGAGCATGCTCTTCTAATGATTTTCCCTCAACTAAACTAGTTGGGGTTTCAGCACGAGCACAAATTGATCGAAGATGATCCAAGTAGAAAACTTTAAGTGGATCCATATGTCTATAATTTTATTTTCATTGAGTCACACAATTATAGCTAGCAAAGAAAATAAAATATTTTTGTGTTTTTGTGAAACTGTTTTAGAAGTGGGGGAGATGAAAACGAGAGGCAAATGCAAATAAAAAGGCAAATAAAAGTAGAGCAAGTAGATGATAGTTTATGCGAAGGTACTTGATAGATTTTGGTGATGTCTCCCCAGCAATGGCACCAGAAATTCTTCCTGCTAGTTGTGAACTGCGTTGGGATTTCCCCAAAGAGGAGAGGATGATGCGGTATAATAGAGATAAGTATTTTCCTCAGTTAAGAACCAAGGTTATGAATCCAGTAGGAGAATCATACAGAACCTCGTTAGCAGCACCTACACACACAAAAGCAAATACTTGCACCCAACGCGAACAAGAGGGTTGTCAATCCCCTTGGCGGTTACTTGCAAGGATTAATTCTGATAGTGATAGATAGATAAATAAATTGCAAAACAAAATAAATAAAATGAAATTGCAGCAAGGTATTTTTGAATTTTATATATGATAGATAAATGACCCGGGGGCCATAGTTTTCACTAGAGGCTTCTCTCTCGAACACATAGCATATAGTGGGTAAAGAAATTACTATTGGGCAATTGATAGAAAAGCGCATAGTTATGACGGATTCATGGCAATGATCATGTATATAGGCATCACGTCCGAGACAAGTAGACCGACTCCTGCCTGCAACTACTACTATTACTCCACCCATCGACCGCTATCCAGCATGCATCTAGGGTATTAAGTTAATGAAAACAGAGTAACGCCTTAAGCAAGATCACATGATGTAGACAAAGTAAACTCAAGCAATATGAATAAACCCCATCATTTTACCCTTAATGGCAACAATACAAATACGTGTCTTGTCCCTTTCTGTCACTGGGATAGAGCACCGTAAGATTGAACCCATCACAAAGCACCTCTTCCATTGCAAGATAAATCAATCTAGTTGGCCAAACCAAACGGATAGACCGGAGAGAAATACAAAGCTATAACAACCATGCATCAATAAGTTCAGAAAAGACTCAAATATTTCTCATGAATAATCTGATCATAAACCCAAAATTCATCAGATCCCAACAAACACACCGCAAAAGAAGATTACATCGAATGGACCTCCATGAACATCGAGGAGAACATTGTATTGAATATCAAAGAGAGAGAAGAAGCCATCTAGCTACTAGCTATGGACCCGTAGGTCTATGGTAAACTACTCACACATCATCGGAAGGGTAGCAAGGTTGATGTAGAAGCCCTCCGTGATCGATTCCCCCTCTGGCAGATCGCCGAAAAAGGCCTCCAGATGGGATCACGGAAGAACAGAAGCTTGCGGCGGCGGAAAAGTTATTCGAGGTGGATCTCAGGTATATGGGGAATATTTGAGAATTTATAGGTTTGGAATTAGGTTAGGATGTGCCACGAGGGGCCCACAAGCCTGGGGGGCGCGCCTACCCCCCTGGGCGCACCTCCCGAGCTTGTTGCCCCCTCGTGACTCGTCTGGTCTTCTCCCGAACCTTCTAGGGTCCCTCTTGGTCCAGAAAAAAATAATACAAAGTTTTTTCTTCGTTTGGACTCCGTTTGATATTGATTTTCTGAAAAGCCAAAAACAAGCAAAAAAAAACAGCAAATGGCACTTGGCACTAGGTTAATAGATTAGCCCCAAAAAATGATATATAATTGCATATCATTGCATATAAAACATCCAAGATTGATACTATAATAGCATGGAACAATGCAAATTATAGATACGTTGGAGACATATCACATCACTATGCATTGATGTCTACTACGCAACTTTTATTCTTGTAGACGTTGTTGGGCCTCCAACTTCAGAGTTTTGTAGGACAGCAGCAAATTTCCCTCAAGTGGATGACCTAAGGTTTATCAATCTGTGGGAGGTGTAGGATGAAGATGGTCTCTCTCAAACAACCCTGCAATCAAATACACACAATCTCTTGTGTCCCCAACACACCCAATACAATGGTAAATTGTATAGGTGCACTAGTTCGGCGAAGAGATGGTGATACAAGTGTAGTATGGATAGTAGATATAGGTTTTTGTAATCTGAAATAATAAAAACAGCAAGGTAGCAAGTAACAAAAGTGAGCACAAATGGTATTGCAATGCTTGAAAACAAGGCCTAGGGTTCATACTTTCACCAGTGCAATCTCTCAACAGTGCTAACATAATTGAATCATATAATAATCCCTCAACGTGCGACAAAGAATCCTCCAAAGTTTCTATCGGAGAAAGTAGGACGAAAACGTGTATCAACCTATGTGCCTAGATTACCCCAATGTCACCATGGGAATCCGCAAGTTGAATACCAAAACATACATCAAGTAACTCAATAGAATACCCCATTGTCACCACGGGTATCCACATACAATACATACATCAAGTGATCTCAAATCCAATATTCAATCCGACAATGGCGAAACCTCAAAGAGAAAGACTCAATTCATCACAAGAAGATAGAGAGGGAAGAAACACCATATGATCCAACTATATTAACAAAGCTCGCGATACATCAAGATCATGCCAAATCAAGAAGACGAGAGAGAGAGATCAAACACATAGCTACTGGTACATACCCTCAGCCCCGAGGGTGAACTACTCCCTCCTCGTCATGGAGACCGCCGGGACGATGAAGATGGCCTCCGGTGATGATTTCCCCCTCCGGCAGAGTGCCGGAACAGGGCTTCGGATGAGATCGCTTCGGAATAGAGGCTTGTGGCTATGGTGTGGAAGTTCTAGGTTTCTTTTCGGGGTTTTCTATATTTATAGGGTTTTTTAGCTTTGAATTCACGCCAGGGTCACCCATGAGGGAGCGACAAGCTCGGTAGGCACGCCCTGGGGGGAGGGCGCGCCCCCCAGGCTTGTCGCTTCCTCGTGAGGCTTCTGGTCCTTCCTCGACACTTCGCGGGTCTCTTTTGGTCCATAAAAAATCACCGTAAATTTTCAGCCCAATCCGAAAAGTTTTATTTCTGCACAAAAAACAACACCACGGTAGTTCTGCTGAAAACATCGTCAGTCCGGGTTAGTTCTAATCAAATCATACCAAAACCATATAAAATTGTTATAAACATGGCATGAATACTTCATAAATTATAGATACGTTGGAGACGTATCAGCATCCTCAAGCTTAATTCCTGCTCGTCCTCGAGTAGGTAAATGATAAAAGAAATAATTTATGAAGTGTGAATGCTAGCATAGTGCATAAGTTTGATCAATGATAATTTCAATCACTTTTCCTAACATCATAAACAATAACTCTTTCTCATAAAACTCATCATGATCAAGTAGCAATCAATTCACATGTTATAGTTCAAACAATGCATTCTCTTGAAACTTAACAAAATATGTTGTTAGTCAGCAAACAATTTCAATGCATCTTATTTTCAGCAAAGTCTAATTAAGAGCTCCACATACTCAATTATCATATAGTCTTTTATGATTTCTAATACTCAAAGCATATTTTTAGAACAAATAGCATCCATCAAACATAGAGAAAGATAGGGGCTTAATGTTTCGCCTCCCAACTCATTTATCATAGAGATAATTGTCAAAAATAATAATTCATGATCAAATATATTTGAATGGATATATGTGTCTGGATATTTCCCCACCACATGATGCTTGCCAACTAGAGAATAGGTTGGAATAAGAAGTTGACTCAACAAAGATAAATAACATGAAAGTAAATATCACAAAAGTAAATAGAATGTCTCTTCGCAGAGGGAGGCAGGGATTTTAAGAGGTGCCAGAGCTCATTGCTTAAAACAGAGATGAATACATTTTGAGTGGTGTGCTTTTCCTGTCAATGTCACGACTAAGGATTTCAATATCTTCCATGCTAAACACATTTTTGGCGGTTCCCATGCATAAATGAAAGGTTTAACTCCCCTCAACCATTCAAACACAAGCCATGGCTAGCCGAATTCACGGGTGCCCTCCAAACTTTAAATTTTCCAGGGGGAGCCTTTGTTTTATTATGTATATTTTTCCTTTTTATTTATTTAAGGGACTGGGCATCCCGATTACCAGCCTCTCTCATGCAATGACAAGTGAATAATATATTTGTATGTGAAAGTTCTCTTCCATATACTAATCATTCATGAATTGCTTGTATGACCAATATTGTGATTGTCAAATTTCAATAGATTTCACTTTCTGAACCCAATGTGAAATATTACGAAGCATATGGAACAAGGATAATTTCAGATTTATGATATTCAATTCATTCAAACATTTTCTCTTAGGATATAAGTGAAGCACGAGAATGAATGACAAACTACTCCAAAAAGATATAAGTGAAGATCAATGAGTAGTCAAACAATTAAGTAGCTATGTGAAGACTCTCTCCAAATAAAGATTTCAGAACTAAGTATTTTATTCAAACAACAAACAAAATGAAAATGGAAGGACACTCCAAGAATAGCACATATCATGTGAACAAGTAAAAACTTATGCTAACAGATAGGTGTTGATGAAGAAAGGTGGGATGCCTACCGGGGCATCCCCAAGCTTAGTTGCTTGAGACTTCTTGGAATGTTATCTTGGGGAGCCTTGGGCATCCCCAAGCTTGAGCTCTTGTGTCTCCTTAATTCCTCTCATATCATGGCTTCTCCTAAATCTTAAAAACTTCATCCACACAAAACTCAACAAGAACTCGTGAGATAAGTTAGTATAAATCAACTCAAAACCTTAACATTCTACACTATAGCAAATCACTAAAATTATAATTAAACATTCTATACTAAATGCCTCTACATATTTAATACTCCTATCCACAAATAAAAATATTAAACAAGCCAATATATGCAAACAATGCAACTATAACCAAAATCTATCTAAACAGAACAATCTGTAAAGGGGGAATAAAAATTCATACTTCCCTAACTCCAAAAATTCTGAAAAATTACCACGTGACAGAGAACTTATGCATGATTACTGTATAAAAATTCCAGATTTTTATAATGTTCTGACCATTCACATAAATTTAGGACATAACAGAAAGCTTTCTGTTTTCAGACAGCAACATATAAACTTGCAAACTGAGCATGGTAAAGGCTATAATTGGAATTTTATTGAAATAAAAGATACAAAACATGATTATTGATAACAGCAAGCAAATCTCAACAAAATAAAATGACGCTCCAAGCAAAACTCATATTATGTGACGAATAAAAATATAGCTCCAAATGAGGTTACCGATAATGTTGAAGACGAAAGAGGGGATGCCTTCCGGGGGCATCCCCAAGCTTAGATGCTTGAGTCTTCCTTGAATATTACCTTGGGGTGCCTTGGGCATCCCCAAGATTAGGGTCTTTCCTCTCCTTATTCTCCTCATATCGTTATCTCTCCCAAAACATGAAAACTTCAATCACATAAAACTTAACGGAACTCCGTGAGATAGGTTAGTATGAAAATAAATCATTCACTTTGGCACTGTCAAGACAAGATTCATAATTTTTCTCACATAATAACTACTGTATTGCATCATTTCCACAATTTATATTACTCAATATAAGCTATGGAAACACTAAAACAAGCAAACTATGCAATAAAAACAGAATCTGTCAAAAACAGAACAGCATGTAGTGAGAGAATTAAAAAACAAGCAAACTATGCAATAAAAACAAGGCCTAGGGTTCATACTTTCACTAGTGCAATCTCTCAATAGTGCTAACATAATTGAATCATATAACAATCCCTCAACGTGCGATAAAGAATCACTCCAAAGTTTCTATTAGAGAAAGTAGGACGAAAACATGTATCAACCTATGTGCCTAGATTACCCAAATGTCACCACGGGAATCCGCAAGTTGAATACCAAAACATACATCAATTAACTCAATAGAATACCCCATTGTCACCATGGGTATCCACATGCAAGACATACATCAAGTGATCTCAAATCCAATATTCCATCCGACAATAATGAAACCTCAAAGGGAAAGACTCAATTCATCACAAGAAGATAGAGAGGGAAGAAACACCATATGATCCAACTATATTAACAAAGCTCGCGATACATCAAGATCGTGCCAAATCAAGAACACGAGAGAGAGAGAGAGAGAGAGATCAAACACATAGCTACTGGTACATACCCTCAGCCCCGAGGGTGAACTACTCCCTCCGCGTCATGGAGACCGCCGGGACGATGAAGATGGCCTCCGGTGATGATTTCCCCCTCCGACAGAGTGCCGGAATAGGGCTCCAGATGAGATCACTTCGGAACAGAGGCTTGCGGTGGTGATGTAGAAGTTCTAGGTTTCTTTTCAGAGTTTTCTATATTTATAGGATTTTTCAGCGTTGGATTCATGCCAGGGGGGCCATTTGGGAGCGACAAGCTCGGTAGGTGCGCCCTGGGAGGAGGGCGCTCCCCCCCAGACTTGTCGCTTCCTCGTGAGGCTTCTGGTCCTTCCCCAAAGCTTCGGGGGTCTCTTTTGGTCCATAAAAAATCACTATAAATTTTCAGCCCAATCCGAAAACTTTTATTTCTGCACAAAAAACAACACCATGGTAGTTCTGCTGAAAACAGCGTCAGTCCGTGTTAGTTCTAAACAAATCATACTAAAACCATATAAAATTGTTATAAACATGGCATGAATACTTCATAAACTATAGATACGTTGGAGACGTATCATGCATCTTATTTTCATTATCCTCTACCCCTTCCAGTATTATCATATCAATAATTACTCTCTACAAAATGTAGAGTATAGGCAATGCTTATGAAGAAGTTTCTGTGTTGAAATTCTTTAGTTATCCCTCCCTTGACATGGTGAAGGGCATTATAGAGCCGGTGTTAACTGTCAATGTAAGTCCATCCTTCTAAAGCCTTTCTCCTCAACTACTGTTTAATTTGCTCATACTCCCTATCGTCAACTGCTATTTAGTTTGCTGTTTCTATCAAAATGCATGTTTGCAACAACTGCAAGTTTCAAGTTTTAGTCATGAAACCAAATTCCTTATTCATACCATGCACATTATTCAAAACAGATCCATTGATTTTCTTTAGCCCTGCATGTATGCTTGTGTTGTTGATCTGTAATCCAGTGTGTGGTGAAGCTGCCCACATTTGCACCTTGTCATTTCCTGCTTTGTCTTAACTGATCAGGCTGATGATATGAACATGGCATGCACGTTAACGAAAAGAGATACAATGATTTTCTTTTGCCCTACATCTATGCTTGTGTTGTTGATCTATAATCCATTAGTGTGGTGTAGCTCCCCGCATTATGAAGAATGCCAAATTATGCTCTTGACATTTTGAATCATCTCTTTATTTTGTAATATGAAACTGGATGGAATTGACATCGCACTTACCATATTTGTTTATATACGTGCAAAACCTGTCATCTGTCTTGTTGTTTCAGGGTGATATGCCTGATGGCACGCACAAGTCTGCTGAAGACTTTGAGACAAACCCAACATATATTGCAGCAAAGAAGGCAAAACATCTTGAAGATAGTGAGACAACCTCAAAGTCATGTCTTGATGCAGTGTTCAAATTACTCGAGACTAGCAGTCACACAAGCTCACAGAAGTCGCTGCCTGAATCAGTTCGACTTCTTTAATCTCAACTACAAGCAGAAAGGCATAGTGCAACTCAATTTAGACTTGAAGTCCAATCTCTAAGGAAGATCGTAGAGAACTCCAATGAGAACCTGATTGCTAAACAGCTAGAGCCAGAAGATATGACCGACATGCTAGGCCGTTCTCACTGCCTTGCTCAGCTGCCTGCGCAGCAGCTCCCGCGCAAGGCTAACGTTTCTTGAACTGTGTTCAAGTGGTCTTGGTTTAGTATTATTTTGTTGTGCTGCAATGGCAGGGCCTTTGATGCCCAGGATTTGTAATCTGCTTGTTGGTTGCGCTTTATGATCACTGGTAGTGAACTTTGATGCCCAGTGGATGTAATATGCCCTAATTCCTTTATTGTATAGTGTAGGTTTATTCTAAGTTACTATGCCGTAATTTCTTTATTGTATAGTGTAGGTTTGTTCTTAATTTATAGTTACTGTATATGTCATCATTCGCTATCAGAAAAAGGGTGAAAATCTGATTCAGGCGAACGGGCCGAAACATACGCCTCTAACGGGCCTGCATTTCAGTGGGCCATTAATGGGCCACCCCGCAACAGGCTTTACTCCCGCCGGCGCGGACCTGCCGTATGGGCCCTTCATGGACACGGTACGCCCAGGCCCATAACCCACATGGGCCTCTAGTGGGCCCAAACTTTAGTTGGGCCCATGTAGCTTTGGGCCATTAACAGGCTGAATATTATGCTGGCCTGTTATGGGCCTTTAGCAGGCCGAAAAGCTTGTTGGGCCTTAATTTTCATGAGTCAACCACGGGCTTTTAGCAGGCTGAAATATACCTTGGGCCATTATTGGCCCAGTTACATGACGGGCCGTTACCAGGCCGAAACATATCTCGGGCCTTGGTTGGCCCAATCATATCATGGGCCTTTAGTAGGCCGAAAGCTTAGTAGAGGACGAACGGGCCGAATTGTACGACAGGCCTTTAACAGGCCCAAAGTCAGGTTGGCTGGAATTTTGCCACCGAGATCACAGGCCGTTAAGGGGCCGAATGTCGCGTCGGACCATATATGGCCCATGTGTAGCATGTAGCACGGGCCATTAACAGGCCGAAAGGCACACCGGGCTGAAACGGGCCCATTTCTACATCGGGCCTTTAACAGGCCGAAAACTCACTGGGCCGTAATGGGGCCCAAAGACTGAGCGAACAATTAACGGGCCCGATCTGGCGGTGGGCCGTAAATGGGCCATGTTTAAGCAGGCCGCTAGTAGGCCGGCCCACTAGTACCTGAGTAAATCTTATGGGCCTTTGACTGGGCCGGTCTTTTAAACCTAAATGGGCCACTGTTGGGTCGTGCCACGTGTAACATTTCCATAGGCCCGTCTCGTCCATTGGAGGAATGACATCTGTCGCGACGCCGAGCTGACACGTGGTTCCTTCGGCCAATGAGAATTTTACACGTGGAAAATCCCCATTGGTCAAAGCTATTAACGGGTTATTAGATCCAAACCGGAACCCGATTGCTTAACGGCGACCCGTTAAGGTGGATGCCACATGTCGGTCACCCTTGACGAAAACACTTCCATGACACATCCTTTATCGTCATGGAAGTGGACACTTCTGTGATGATAATTTGAGTATTGTCATGGAACACTTCTACGACAGCACAGGTATGACTATCTTGATTCTGTCATAAAATCGTCACGGATGTACATGCATGACAGAAAACATGACCTACTGTGACAAAGACGTATCATCACGGAAGTATTTTTTGTAGTGCTACGGGTTCGGGAATCATGTAGACATGACCGAGACACCTCTCAGGTCAATAACCAATAGCGGGACCTGGATGCCCATATTGATTCCTACATATTCCACAAAGATCTTTATCTGTTAAACTATGATGTCGAGGATTCAGATAATCCCGTATGCAATTCCCTTTGTCCGGTGATATGTTACTTGCCCGAGATTCGATCGTCAGTATCTCCATACCTAGTTCAATCTCGTTACCGGCAAGTCTCTTTACTCATTCCGTAATACAAGATCCCGTGACTAAACTCATTAGTCACATGAAGCTTCTTGTGATGTTGTATTACCGAGAGGGCCCAGAGATATCTCTCCGTCACATGGAGCTACAAATCCCAGTCTCGATCCATGCAACCCAACAGACACCTTCGGAGATACCTGTAGAGCACCTTTATGATCACCCAATTACGAAGTGACATTTGATAGCACACAAAGTATTCCTCAGGTATCCGGGAGTGGCATGATCTCATGGTCTGAGGAACTAATACTTGACATGAAGAAAGCTAGAGCAAATAACTAAGTAATATGATCTTATGCTAAGCTTACGTTTGGGCCTGTCCATCACATCATTCTCCTAATGATGTGATCCCGTTATCAAATGACAACTCATGTCTATGGTTAGGAAACTTTAACCATCTTTGATCAATGAGCTAGTCTAGTAGAGGCCTACTAGGAACACAGTGTTATTTATGTATTCACACATGTATCAAAGTTTCCGGTCAATACAATTCTAGCATGAATAATAAACATTCATGAACAAGGAAATATGATAATAACCAATTTATTATTGCCTCTAGGGCATATTTCTAACAGTCTCCCACTTGCACTAGAGTCAATAATCTAGTTTACATTGTAATGAATCTAACACCCATAGAATTCTGGTGCTGATCATGTTTTGCTCGTGAAAGAGGTTTAGTCAATGGGTCTACCACATTCAGATCCGTGTGTACTTTGCAAATATCTATGTCTCCATCCTTAATGTAATTACGAATGGAGTTGAAGAGGCGCTTGATGTGCTTGGTCTTCTTGTGAAACCTTGGCTCCTTGGCAATCACAATGGGGCCAGTGTTGTCACAATAAAGAGTCATCGGATCCAATACACTAGGTACAACTCCTAGATCGGACATGAACTCCTTCATCCAGGCTCCTTCTTGTGCTGCTTCCGAAGCAGCTATATATTCCGCTTCACATGTAGATCCCGCCACGATGCTCTGCTTGGAGCTACTCCAACTGAGTGCTCCACCATTAAGAATATACACATATCCTGCTTGAGACTTCGAGTCATCCTTATCTGAGTCAAACCTAGCATCGACGTAACCCTTTACGACGAGCTCTTTGGCACCTCCATAAGCGAGAAACATGTCCTTAGTCCTCTTTAGGTACTTAAGGATATTTTTGACTGCTGTCCAGTGATCTACTCCTGGATCACTTTGGTACCTCCATGCCAGACTTATGGCAAGGCACACATCAGGTCTGCTACACAGCATGACATACATTATAGAGCATATGGCCGAGGCATAGGAAATGACTTTCATCCTTTCTCTTTCTTCTGCCGTGGTCGGGCTTTGAGTCTTACTCAACTTTACACCTTGCAACACAGGCAAGAACCCCTTCTTTGACTGGTCCATTTTGAACTTCTTAAAAATCTTGTCAAGGTATGTGCTTTGTGAAAGTCCTATTAGGCGTCTTGATCTGTCTCTATAGATCTTAATGCCCAATATGTAAGCAGCTCACTGGTGCAGCGACGTGCTATACAAATGGTTTTTACCCCCTTTCCGTGACGTGTAAGAAGCTCCATCCTTGCTACTCATGTGTGCTCGCATTACCATCACACTCGGTATTCTGTGGTGCAACGTTTACGATGCTCGCCCCATCACAAACAATTCACGATTGTACACCGTATGCGAAGCTTGAATATATCCCACACATTTGTCTGTACATAAACGTTTGAGATGTATAAAATGTCCCAAATGGTTCATCCATATTACCCGTGTCGGATGAAGGCCTATCGCACGTGTTCTTCTATGAGCAAACGTTTATGATGCATGACACCATAAACAGTTCATAATTACATAGCGTGTGTGATAAGGTGACTTTCACAAACATTTATTAAGAAGGAACTGTGTGCGTTGTTGTTGTTAATCTCACACATTTTTTCTTGTCTGATCGTGTGTGCAGTAGAGTTTCATCGCACACGTACTGATCTGAGAAACATTCTGGTTGCTAAAGACTATAAAGAGAGAGGTGGAAGACATTCTGGTTGCTGGAGAAGGTTAAGCAGAATGCCCATATTGTGCCCTCCTCCATGCCTAATGCACGCACGACTCTAGGCCAACCCCTTGTGATGGCCGCTCGCCCATCCTTCATTGTCTTCATTAGGACTTCTCGATGCTCATTGTAGTCTCGATGAAATACTTTAATCTTCATTGCATGTCCACCAATCATGTACTTTGTGAGGTAATCTTGAGTAAACTGCTTTGGGAACCACTGCAAACAAAAAAGATTCAGACATTGTTGTCTAACAACTCATTATGGGCAGTAAAAAGAGAAAGCTACAGAGTTCGTAGTTACCATCCTACAACTCACTATTGTGTTGGATAGAGCGTAGACAAATAATTTAATTGCCACCGTTCGTATCTTTTTGCTAATAATTCTTATCAGTTTCTTCACTTGATGCTGGTTCATGAATATCTCATTGCCCCATACCCAAAAAGGGTCGAGGCGTGGATCTTTGCCTAAGACATATGTACCTACAAGCAACAAGTCAATATTAGAAGCTAAAAAGTGTCCAGCCGTGGATCTGTATGCACTACATTATGGAACGGAGGCAGTATAAGCCAAGGGATGAAACTAACCTCGGTGGAAAATGCTGGCCACTCCCGTTGTTGTCCTGTGTAAGTACATGGAAAGGCATGATAAGTACTACAGGCTTAACATCAACCAAATATAGCCATGGTAAACAATAACATCTCAAAATGATAGCTTGAATGTGTTGGTTTCAGCATGCTGTTAAAGCAGATAAAAAATGGAAGGGAATGTTAACTACAACAGGCTTAACAGGGACCAAATATTGTAATTCAAACTGGTGCTGTTGAAAATGAATAGAACGTAGCTCATGCTTAAACATCACACTGCATAAATGTGTAAAACTGAAATAAAGGGCATGTGTTAACTTCACCAGGCATAACAGGAACCAAATATAGCCGTTCAAACTGGTATTGATGAAATTGAACTGCACAGTTCATACTTGCACATAATGAACATCACATTGTGAATAACTGAAATAAACAAGGCATATATGCTTACTATAACAACCTAATATAGCCATTGAAAACTGGACAGAAGCCCACTTCAACCAACCTAACAAGCAAATACAGATAAACAAGGGATCTGCTTGAAAACTAGACAAAGGCTCACTGCAACCAACCTAACAAGCAAATACAGATAAATAAGGCATCTTCTTGAAAACTGGACAAAGGCTCACTACAACCAACCTAACAAGCAAATACAGATAAACAAGGCATCTGCTTGAAAACTGGACAAAGGCTCACTGCAACCAACATAACAAGCAAATACAGATAAACAAGGCATCTGCTTGAAAACTGGACAAATGCTCACTGCAACCAACCTAACAACCAAATACAAATAAACAAGGCATCTGCTTGAAAACTGGGCAAATGCTCACTGCAACCAACCTAACAACCAAATACAGATCAACAAGGCATCTACTCACTATAAACAACCAAATATAGCCATTCGTGAAACTGAAGTGGATAATTCATACTTAAACATCAGATAGCCCTATTGAACATTACATTTTTGCATAACTGAAATAATTAAATACGGCACAATATAACATCGCATGGCAAAAGCTACTACAACAATGGGTACGAGTTGGCTACCTAGAAAAAGTAAGATTTGCTTATAGGATATTGCCTCACTTGTCATGGAAGGGATCCTTCCACTTGGAAGAGCACAGACCCAGGGTGCGCTCCCTGATGTCGCAGATGGGCTGTTTCACCTTGCAAGAGCCGTAGTGGGTGCCCTTCGCGTGGTCGTGGTTGATGAGATCTGACTTGGCAGCTGAGGATCCCAAGCCACCGCCGTAGAATGTGTCCTTCAGAAATGACATAATGGGCTCGATGGCGTACAAGGATCGCAAATCCTTGACCGCGAGGTGGAGGATATCAGCGGCGGGGCCTTCGAAGAGATTGACGGCGGTTGAACCCAAGGAATTGGGAATGGACCACTTAACCTGTGACATGGCCTGCGTGAAGCCTTCGCTGTCGACGAGCTTGATGTCGTAGCCGGAGACGCACCCGCATGACATTCTTTGGGCCGTCCATGACGTAAAAAATCATGGTAGAAGTGAGGGCGAGGAAATTTTTGGGGAGTTTACGATTACGGTGGGTGGTCGGGGCCGAGCGATGTAGTGTGGTTTGCGTGTTTCTCTCGTACGCGCGTGCGTGTGCAAGGCATTCGCTAACTGAACCCGAGCGAGGCGTTCGCTTACTGAACCCGAGCGATCGATCGATCCCTCACACTACTACACATACTGAACCCAAGCGATCGGTCCCACTGCTAACTGAACCCGAGCGATCCCTTCGCTGCTAACTGAAGCCGAGCGATCCCTTCGCTACTAACTGAACCCGAGCGATCCCTTCGCTGCTAACTGAACCTGATCAATCCTTCTCGCTGCTTACTGAAGCCGATCGAGCCCCCGTGCACGACGTAGCCAGCCGGTGTTGGGTTGCCTCTCGATGAACAGTGCCCGTTGCTGCCGCGCGCGCGATACATGTAGACACAAGTCGAGACGCATCGATCGAGCCGGTTGGTTGGCTGTGGATGAACAGTTCCCGTTGCTGCCGCCCGCTCGTACGCCCCACCCCAGCCGGTGGGTTGGCTGTGGATGAACGGTACCCTGGTCGTGTGAAGGTGGTTGGCGCTTGGATGAACAGGACCTCGAGGAGGCCGCCACACCCCAGCCGATTGGGGGTGGATGAACAGGACCCCGTGGAGGCTTGATGAACAGTAGCCGGTGGAGTCTGGAGGAAGTCGACGGTGGATGAACAGTAGTTGGTGGAGGCTGGAGGAGGTCGACCGTGGATGAACATTAGCCCGTGGAGTCCTGTTTTGCGGTACGCCACACCCCTCCCGATGAACAGGACCCCCTGTTTTGACCGTAGGCAGTTGGGGAGAAGTCTGTTTCCTCCATTTTGCGGTACGCCAGAGCCCTCCCGAATAACAGGACCCCGTTTCGACCGTAGGCGGTCGAACAGAAGTCTGTTTCCTCCATTTTGCGGTACGCCAGACCCCCAGCCGATGAACAGGAGCCCGTGTTGAACATAGGCGGTCGAACAGAAGGCCGTTTCCTCCGTTTTGTGGTACGCCAGACCCGAGTCGATGAACAGGACCCCGTTTCGGCTGTTCCGTCCAAGTCGGTTGGCTCCCGATGAACAGGACGCGTTCCGACCCAGTCGCTTCGCTCCCGATGAACACGACGCTGTTTCCTCCGTTCTGACCCAGCCGGTTGGCTGCCAATGAACAGGAGGCCATTACTGTCGTTCGTTGCCTCTCCATGTACACGAGCCCTGGCCGTACGTATGCGCGAGTACGCGTTCGAGACCCCGCCCGTATGTACGTACGTGGTCGTATGCTTTGCCGTGTGGCTGTACGTACGTGAACACGATTTAGACGGGACTGTCTGAACTGCCACATCAGGGGCTCTACTATGACACGGGCCGCTACTTACTCGGCCACAGTTCATCCTTGTAGAGTGACCGATCGACCAGTATGTACATACACGTTCGCGACCAGACAGACAACGCTACGTATGCTTCGACCTGGTGGGTCCCAGCTGTCAGTGGATAAGGAGGCACTTCCTTGCGTGCGAAGATATAGCTGGTGGGTCCCAGCTATAAGGGGGAGGAATCATTTTTTTTTGCGCGTAATAGTGAGGCACTTCCTTGCGTGCGAAGATGTAGCTGGTGGGTCCAGCTGTCAGCCTCACCGCGTACAGTCCTCTTCCGATGGCTGTCGTTCATTGACCACATTGACTATGCCATGCTGAGAGCACCAAGGCGGTGGACGACGGCGAGGCCTAGGAAGGGAATGACGTGGAGCTGGGGAAGACGCGGCAGTGGATGCCCACGCGGATGGGAGTACGAGGGTTGAATGGTTCGGCTGCAGTGTGAGGCTGCCATCACCGGAGAATAACATGGGATGTCAGTGAGTAGACTGAAGGCCTGGCCTGTGGTGGGAGTTGGGTGGGGCGGTGAGGCCTGCGCGGCAGCAGAGCCGGCCACGGGAGGCAGGAGCAGGCGGTCCCGTCGGCGCTAGTTTGGGCGGCTGGAGCAAGAAGATCAGAGATTGAAGAAGCAGCACGGCCGTTGGATTAGAATCCAACGGTCACTGCTGCTAGAATCCTTTGTTGACTAAGTTGACGAAGCCCTACGTATGCATCAACCTAGTAGGCCCACAAGTCAGCCTCCCAATCTGGTGGGTCCCAGTTGTCATGGGTTGGAATCATTTTTTCCGCGTAATAAGGAGGCACTTCCTTCCGTGCGAAGATATAGCTGGTGGGTCCCAGCTGTCAGGGGGAGGAATCATTTTTTTGCATAATAAGGAGGCACTTGCTTGCGTGCGGCTATGGACCTTGTGGGTCCCTACTGTCAGCCTCTCCATGTACATGCCTCGCCCGATGGCTGTCGTCTGTTGACCACGTTGACCACACCGCGCTGAGAGCACCAACACGATGGACGACGGCGAGGCCCAGGAAGGGAACGACCCCGAGCTGGCGAAGCCACATCAGTGGATTCCCACACTGAGGGGAGTACAAGGGTTGAATGGCTCAGCTGCGGTGTGAGGCCTGTGTCGCCGGAGAATAACAGGAGGTGTGGGTGAGTAGAGGGATGGCCTGGCCAGCGGTGCGAGTAGGAGGGGGTGGTGAGGCCTGCGCGGCAGCACAGCCGGCCACGGGAGGCGGGAGCAGGCGGTCCCACCGGTGCTAGATTGGGCGACTGGAGCAAGAAGATCAGAGATTGAAGAAGCACGACGGCCGTTGCATTGACATCCAACGGTCACTTCTGCTAGAATCATTTGTTGACTAATATATAATAAGTAAAGAATTCTTGCATACGCGTCAACTTAATTGGCCCACAAGTCAGCCTCCCAATCTGTGGCGGACAGCATACATCCCATTTGCTATTTTTTTAAATAATTTACAGCTCATTTGCAAATTATTATGCAATTTATTGCAGTCTATTTTCTTTTTGTTGGCCAGGACCAGGGCTAAAAATTTAAACGAAACTTTCCATATTTCGGTGCGGTCCAAACTATTTTTAATCCTGAAATGTCGAGCCAGATTTAAAGTAATTTCAAAATATATTTAAATTAGGTTAAAAACCAATGAAATTTGAAATCTAAAAATGTGAATTTTTTTAGAAATTTGAAAGTAATTGCCAATTTGTTGTGTGTTTTTTATATTTACAGCCCATTTCATATTACTTTTAAGATTTTGCAGTAGTCTTGAAAGATTTGCAGCCCAGCAGGGCGGAGAAAAACAACTTGGCCTTGGTTGGGTTGGCCTCGATTGGGTATTCATCAGGAAAAAAAATTGGGCTAGCCATTATCACAAAGAAAAAAATAGCTGGGCTGCTCATGTGGTAAACGTAAAATAGAAGCCAAGGCTAGACGGGCCACAGCCCAGTTGATACCATGCTCCGTCTCAACAATAACAAGAAAAAACTGCTCGAGCTGCTAGGTCCCAGTTGTCAGCCGCTCTTGTGCAGTTCTCTTGTCTATTGACTATACGCTAACAATGTCGTGGGTCCCAGATGTCAACAAACCACTAGGAGGAAGCATTTCTTTTTTGCTTGTAACAATGAGGCACTTGCTTGCGTACGGCCATGGACGTGGTCGGTCCCTACTGTCATCCTCTCCACGTACAGCCCTCTCCCGATTCCTCTCGTTTGTTGACCATGTTGACAATGCCAGACAGCGGCGACTCGGCGAGCGCACCAAGGCACGCGGTGGACGACAGCGAGGCCTCGGACGGGAACGAATAGGAGCCGGGGAAGATGCGGTAGTGAAGTCACATGCAAAGGGGAGTACGAGGGTTGACTGGTTTGGGTGCGGGGTGGGGCTGACGTCACCGTTAATGATTTAGGAGATGGTAGGGTGGCGATGCGTGCGAGGAGGCGCAGCCAGCCGTGGGAGGCGGGAGCAGGCGGCCCCGCCGGTGCTGGTTTGATTTTGGCGGCTGGAGGAAGAAGAGACTAAAGAAACATGACAAAGTGTACAAGCACAACATGAGTACTTAACAACGTTAACTGAAAGCAGCAGGAGCACTTAACAACCAGAGTTGAAAGCAGTATGAGTACTTATACAGGTTCAACCGTACAAGGCACGCCTCGAACAGTGCTACTTTGCCTACTGTTAACGAAGGGTGAGGCCACCAAGCCCTAGGACAAGGCCCAGGCGCCACCCCGCGCATCCACCACTTTCTGAAAGTGGCTTCATCTCGCAATGTGGTCAATAAACAGGATATTCACTTCAGAGCCATGGAAAAGCATGAACATAACCTTCTGTCCTATTATCCAAGATCGACGGGCCTTCATGATTTGAGACCACCCATGAATAATTATCTTTTCACCTCTAAGAGAAATGGAGTAGGTCGACATAGACATCATGTTGTGACCAAGCGCAAGTCTGAGTCGACCATGGCCAGGCATCTGTATAGGAACAATAAAATTGGGCAGTGTCTGTTTCAAGAAGAAGAACACAACAGTAAAGCTGTGTATAAGCAAGAGTTTATGAACAACATATATAACAGAAAACAGCTTGTACCATCAGTTTCTTGACATAGTTGGACCTGTTCAACGTGTGCACCAGTGGCACACATATCCCACGTGGCCTTCCACCATTGAAATGCCCCACAAGGTCCTCAAGACGATCAATAAATTGTAGGAATTGGTGGATGTCCTCCCAGTCGACTTCGGTGCCATCAGTAACCGTCGAGTTCTTATCAAATAACAGACGAGTAGTGTCCTGCACTTTGTAATAACCTACGCGTATCACCAATTATAAGAAATATTAGTTAGAAGTAGCATCATTGTGAGAGAAGGGAATCACAAATTGTTGCGACTTCTACAGTCAAATTGTGATCAGTTAGACAGAATAGGTGGATTACAAAGTAAAAGAGGCCACATGCAAGAACCGGATACAAAACTAACATGGATGAACCACTGGAACGACATCGGGGTGGAAGGTCATAGTGAAGATAAGACAAGGTTCTGCTATTTCCATGAACATTGGTGTGCCAACTTTCAGTCTGTAACACTTGACAAAGTTTATCCAAGTTTGGCCAGAAAAAAGGAGTGATCTTCTTGGTTAATGAACCCAACTGTGAACTTATATCCATGGCATGTCTCCAATGTGACCATTATACTGGTGTATTCAGTTATTCGCTATCCAAGTCTAGAAATAATTTCCTCTTTCACGTCATTGTTCAGCATGGTACTAGTACCTTTTATCGAAATATAGCAATCCAAATTTCCAAATTAGTCAACGGCATGTTCAAAAACCCCAACCCTACCGGATAGAAAAGAGGATTCTAGGAACATACCGTGCGATTTTTGAAATCCTGTGTTAGGATGAGAAGGAACAAGTCTGGCGTCTTGCCAAGGGCGCAGAAACCTGTAGGGTCCTCACACTTTGGGCATTGCAAATGAAACACATTAGATTCAGTACGAAGAAAAATGCATCAACGGCGGCGGTTGCCATCCTAGGATTACCGGCGACAAAGGGACAATGATTTATCAGGGATGGATGAAGATTTCGTACCTTCTTCTTCATGAGAAAACCCTAAGCAATCGCCGAGAGGTGGTTTTCTCTGAAGAAGCAGACGAGGGAGAAGGGGATTCAGGTCGAGTGAAATAATGCTGCTTCATCCGTCGAGCTTACTGCTTATGCCGGAAAGGTGGGGTTTTGTGATTTCATGGCTCATTGAGCATTACCGCGGCGCTACGACCGGGGTGAGTCTACCGTGCAGTTGTGCACTCTAATTTGGTGCATGGCACGTGGACTTGGTTGCTGGATGTCCCGCATATCAGCGAAATGAAGTAGAAAGGTAGGAGTAACTAGTTACACATAAATATATTTTTGATAAGAGAGATACTCCCTCTGTAAAGAACTATAAAAATCTTTTATATCACAACTTTATAAATAATAAAAATCAAGGGAATATATATACATAAATATGGGGTTCGGATATATATATATATATATTTTTAGAATAAAATACTCAGATAGGCTGACGGCTCTTGACTTTGGGCCACAGGCCGGTGGGCATGCATGTTTGGGGGCCCATGTGTTCTAAGTCAGCGCATTTCATCCCATAAATATTGCATCCGATAGGGACGGCGCTGGTTTTAGTTGCTGTCGCAAGGAGAAGACAGAAAATTGAATAAAGCACGGCAGCTGTTAGACTGAAATCGAACGACAGTTCCTAACCAGCAATCAGAGTTGCAATTCTTTCAGGATGTCCAACGTGATATACGCTAGTACTACTTATACACACTGGACACTTGTTTCACCATGGCATATATTACATTCAAAGCTCTCGGAGGGTAGATCAGTTCGGCAGTTGCGTGTTGCTACTGAAGAATTTCAAAGTTGATTAGGACCAGATCTCCTTGCAAAGAAATTTTGATTCTGACATCATCCCCAACTGCAAGATTTGATTGAGTTTTGAACCTTGACCATCCTTTAGCATCAATCATCATGCGACCATCCTTTCTACTTACGGTATATTGCACAGGTTCATTCACACCAAGGCTGAGCATGGTAAGAGAAACTTGGCCACGGTCGCCCAGATTATTGAACGACTCCCTTATTGCTCTAGGAATTTTCTGTTTGCTAACAAGAGGACATACGCAAACCGTTAGATCAACACGGTGAATCATGTGAAACAACATGGAAAGACAAAAGAACAAAGCACTTGGGCTGCCAGTGCTTACCAAAGAGGTGGAGATGTCAGTTTTTGTAAGGACTTTGGAATATGCAGTGTGAACTGCAGCCCAGTCTGTTGCCGGTGCAAGTGCTGGTTCCATTGCCGCTGCACGGGCTGGAGCAGATGCAAGTGCAAGTTCAAGTGTTGGTGCAGGTGCCGGAGCCGTTGCTGGTGCTTGTGGCGGTGCGACTGGTAGTGCCGCTGCTGCTGCCGGAGACGGTGCTCCTTCTGGAGCTGGTGCCGGTGTCGGTGCCCGATCCTCTAGTACATCAGCCTGATCCGCTGACGCGGTCGGTGCCCAATCCTCTGCTGGATCAGACTGAGATGCTGCCGCTGTCAGTGCTAGAGCCAGTGTCGGAGTAGGTGCCGGTACTCGATCTACTGCGGCTGCCTATGCTGGAGGTGGTACTGATGTGCGAGACAGCAACGCTTGTCTCTGTTCTGCTATGATTTTAGACTGCAGCTTTGTAACTTTGCTACGCATCCTTCTTAAGCGAGAGTGCACATGAGCAATTCGAACTTCCTCTGGCTCCGTGACCCGGATCCAGTCCTTTTCTTTCCTTCTTTTAAAGGTGACAAGGACTAATTCTGGCGTGTTATATAAGTGATGGACCGTGCCTTCATTATTGACACATCATAAGAAGTGAAACCTGCTAAAATAACCATCATAGAGCAAACCAAATGGTTTATTTTGTAATGAATGTGACATGGCAAAACCTGCATCGTAAAATTGTAGCAAAAGTAAGAAAACATGACAGTTAATCAATGGGATTTACTTTATGTGACAAGACTTAATCCTTACCAGGAAATCACTATCTTCAAGTTCTAAATTGAAGGTTGTTCATCCAATTACGGGTGGCATGCAGGGCCCCTCCTTACTCCCACAAGCAGGATAGTCCAAAGGTCGTGACAACTCATATGGAGCGAACATCCACGGGAATGGAAATCCTTGTGAGTGCGATAAACCCTGCAATGCACACATATATTGGAGTCTAACCATAACTGATGTATACTCCCGCTGTCCACAAAAATAAGACGATCTGGATATTTCAAAATATACGGACTGAATTGAGTGGACAAACACACCAAAACGTGTCTAACTCTATATACATCTGATTCATAAAAATGTAAACATCTTATGTCTTTGAATAGAGGGAGTACTGTATTGGCATGAAAAAACACCGATATCAAACAACTGAAATTGGTATTATAGGTTCACCATTTCTAAAACATTAACATAGAGTGTTCTCAGGATTCACCACAAAACAAAAGCGTCAGTACTAACCCATACCGGCTTCACACACACAAATCAAGTACTGAACAATATTACTTACTACACACAAGCCTAGTTGCACTAATTAAACTCTGCAGACTATTTCTTGCCACCGACCTACGGGATGTGCCCCACATAACTGACCAGGCCATGGACATCGTGAGAGATATCTATCAGCACCTTCGCCATCCCGTCAACCTTGGAGAACCTAACAATGTGGTCTTTCCACTCATAAACATGTCGATGAAGATAGGCCGCATCAGATTTGTTGGGAAGCTTTACAAGAACCACACCCTTCGTAATCGCAGGCACAGCTACGAAATTGTTGTGGTGAAGTACACCCTTGAGAACACGCCTGACAATAATGCTACAGGAAAACACTTGTTCACGACATGTGGGTACAAGGACACGACAGCTAGATCGTTTGGTAGTGCACATCCTCAGGTCTTCCAGTTCACACGGCATGACTTTGAGAACTTCATCTCCACAGTGGACCTGGTTCTAATTCAAACAGAAACCAATATTTTATTACTGCCTCTGTTCACAAATATAAGATGATTTTCTATATTTTACTCCATATAAGACTACATATAAGCACATAAATGAGTGAACTAAGACACTAAAACATGTCTACATCAGATACACAAAAAAGTTAGAACATCTTATATCTGTGAACAGAGCGATTACTTAAAATACCCATAACAAAAGTTACTGAGGGTACTATATTCTCTTCCTACAGCTAGCGTTGATGTTCATAAAGTAGTTGAAAGTAATCTATAAGAAATCTGTGTTATGTGCAAAAATCATATGCATGTCAACCTCTCGCATGTTTTGGTCAAAAGAGACATTTAGAACCGTCATTTGGCACGCAAAAACCACATGAAAGATCGCCGAGAAAGTTATACTACTAGTACTGCGTGTACATTACACAAACATCGCATATTAGCAAGCACTTTGCAAGTTAGATCAAAAAACACGATCAATATCGCCAAAAAGATCGTCAACAAGAGATATTACCTCGACCGGCTTAACGAGGGATCCCGGAGAGGTGGCCTTGGCCAAGGTGATGGCCTTGAGCTTGTCTGTGGTCGTCTCGGCGGGGTGCTTGCACTTCTTCAGACTCTGAGCCTCGACGGTTTTGGCTAGAGCCATAGACATCACTTTGGCCGCGGGGTCCATCAAGAAACTGTCAAATAGAAATAAAAGGAAAGAAAACGATAATGAGAAACCCAAAAGAAGAACAAAGAGGGAGTTAGGATCGGTCGCGGGGTTGCAAAAGATGACTAGAACGGAAGTATAGCAGCACCATTGATGCGCTCACCTTTCCTTCTTTGGGAGAGAAGAACAATGGCAGAAGCGAGTTGGGGTTTTCTTGAAGAAATGAGGAACAAGATGAGGGAGAAGCTATTGGGGTTTTCTTGAAGAGAGGAAGATGAGGAAGAAGAGTGAAATGATGGTTGCTTCGTCCGTCCAATTTACTGCTGGAAAGGTGGGGTTTTCTGATTTGATGCCTCATGGGGCATTACTGCGGCGCTACGACCGCGGTAAGTCCACCGCGCAGTTGTGCACTCTAGTGCGGAGTAATTTGCTGCATGGCAAGTGGACCCCGATGCTGGCTGTCCCACACATCGGCGAAATTGAGTAGCAAGGTTGCCGAAGACTGTGGAGGAGGATCCGCGCGGTAGAGCGTCTCCACTATTTCTTAAAAAAATATTTTTTTGATTACAGCAAGCGTTTCCACTCTTACGACGGAGGAGTGCAAAACACAGCAGCCACTTGAACTTACACTACCAGTACTCCTACTACTAGGCATGTGCAGTGGTTCATACAACAGTCTTATCTTGTTGCCAGTGTAGTAAGATATGACGATAAAAATGATGTATAGTAAACTGATTATACCACCCGAAGAAAAGTAACTGATTATAAATATATTTGTTGTGAGGGATATTGTTGCGAGTGTTTCAGCATATTTTTGGTTTACATCGCGGCTAGTATTCATGAATACGGTCCTGGGTGGGTCCCCTGCGTGTACGTGCCTTCTATCCCGAGCTACCTCGGCGTACAGTCGACCTGTGGTGGAGTACTATTATTTTTAGCAGACAAGGCAACCGGAGAAGTAGAATCAAGGGATGGAGGCGGCAGCCGCTCCGGAAGGGTGTCTCTGGAGGATTGACATCCAGTGGCATGTTGTGCGCATGTCACCTATGAACAGTAGTGTAACATGCCCATTTTTTTAACGTCCGATCAAGAATGAACAGTGAGATCAATGTCAACAGTACTCGGGGTACAGTGCATGGAGAGTATGCTGCTATAGTGCTCGACCGAACAGGAACCATACAAAGCACGCCTCTATAGTGCTCTGTGCTACAGTGACTGTTCTGGACCGTCTGAGTTTGATCCAACGGTCATGTTACGCCGTGACATGCCCATGCAGAGGATGCCTAAATAGCACCGAAGTCCCTCTGCTTCTCCAGGCGCACGACGGTGGTGATGCAGGGTGCCACCGCCCGCAGAGCCCGCTCCCGGTCGACGGGAGCCAACTCGTCAAAGACGGCGTCCAATGGCACGAATGGATTCCGGTGACGTAGCCCGGAGAGGATTCGCCTGGCAACGGCGACGGCCGCCCGCACCCCCTCCTTGTCCAACGCCGCCCCACCACCGCACGAAGATGGTTCGGCTCCTCAGAGATATAGGTGAAGAAGGAGACCAGGTTAGGAAGCCGCAACTCGTTGAAGTCGATGGGGTGGTCGAACGGGTTTAGCCCGACGGCCGGCATGGTCGCGCTGGCACGACGGTAGGCATCGCGCAGCTACAACACTTGCTTGGCAACATGGTCCAACAAGTGGTTGAGGCGATCCTGGACCTCGTCACGATCGGCCCACTCGCGCTCTAGCCGGCTCGCCATCAGGGCAACCTGAACGCCTAGGGTAACTCCCGCTTTCTGCAACAACACCGCCGACGCCTGAAGCATCTTTGTGGTGGACTCCTGCCGCTTTTGAAGCTCTATGAACTCCTGCTCATAACGGAGGAGCATGGCACTCTTCTCCTCCCTGAGCTCACGGATCTCCATGTCCTTTGCCCTGAGCTCCGCATCCTTGGCTTGGAGCTCCTCTGTCAGGCGCCTCACCTCAGACTCCGTGATCTGGTGCGCCGCCATGGAACCCAGTAGAAACAATGGGGAAAGGAAGCAAAGGGGGCGAAACATCTAGAAGGCAATGCAATCTACGAGAAGGTGGAGGGATCGGGGTAAATCTTTTGGTTTTCACCATGGGAAACCCAGTCGATACCTTTTCACATCAGGGAGCAGTGGGTATTACTGGCGGAGTCATCATGACTAATTCCTGCCACGGCTACTCCCGTCAAACAAAAAAAGAATCCTATCATGCCGAACGACCAAAGCAACGCAGCGGTGGATAGTATTTTAATTTACCTAGGGGCAAGGAGGGAAAAATGCTTGAAAAAACAAATGTGCCAGCGGCCTAGCTGATCGGTCGCACTAGCCCAACTAGCTAGCCACCGTGCTTGTACTCGGTGAGAAAGGTGGGGTTTTGTGATTTGATGACTCATTACTTCGGCACTATGACCGAGGAGGACCTAGAAACTACACGGTAGGGCGTCCCACACTCCCACCATCCCACGTCTCAGTAAGGAAGAAAATATGTGTGCACCACTGGGGAGGACCCAGAAACCGCACGGTAGGGTGTGCCACGTCTCAACATGGGGGAAAATGTGTTGTGTAAAAATATATGAGACGTAGCTTGGTAAGAACTTGGGACCCAGCAAGTGGGTCGAAAACACCCCACTAGCCACACAGCTTCATCATGCTAACGTGGCACAGAGGATAGGTGTGGTTAGCTCCGTCTCGACCAGCCACGTGGTCTCTTGTTCCTAGGCGATTCATCTATTTTCCAAGCATTTTTTTAGTTATAATAACACCACGGCCAGCTCGCACCACTCTTCGTGTTTGTTCTTGCGTCTAAAGGATGTAGATGGAGAGGAGAGAGAGATCGCAGACATGGGACCAGGCAGTAAGTGAGTCAACGTTCATGCACGTGCTGACGAGCCACTCCCTCTACTCTACTCAACGTGATACAGTATAAAATCAAGTTATGCGACAAAGCCAACAACCGTTGCTATTTCTGGCTATCGACGTACGCTTTGTAGTCCAAGTTGCCGGATCGAATCTCGTCCTTCTGATTTTTTATTTTTAGGTCCAAATTTGTTCCATGATGAGTGGGACCCCCGTGTGTTATTCCGATATTTCTGTGTACGAGGGATTTTTTGCACAAACACTTTGCGTGGTTAGACAAGTTATGGCACCAGTTACACGTATTTTAAAAGTTAAGGAACAAAAGTGATAGCGGAGGAGAATATCATGTGCTCCCCGCGGCTTAGTTGCTACGGTGATACGAAATTCTATGTCGTTGGATCTGATATCCAATGGCATGTGAGTAGTCTTTGTACTTTTGCGCAATTCCCAAACTCTCCAAGGGCTTTTTTGCAAAAAAACAAACATACAGACCTCTGTGAGCCGCTGGATCTTGGATCCAACGGCTCCCAAGAGCTCGTATCACGGTGGCATCTAAGGTGTGGGAGAACCCGATATTCTCACGTATGAGAGAATATAAGGTGCTCCCCACAGTATAGCCGCTACGGCGATACGAGCTTCTAGCAGCCGTTGGATCTGAGATCCAATGCCATGTGCGTAGTATTTGTACTTCTGCGCAATTCCCAAACTCTTTGAGGCCTATATTGCAAAAACATTCAGACCTCCTCATGGGAGACGTTAGATCTCCCGGGAGCTCGTATCACCGTAGTATCTACGGTATGGGAGCACCTCATATTCTCCCGCGCGAGAGAACATCAGGTGCTCTCGCTGCTTCGATGCTACGGTGATACGAGCTTCGAGGCGGTTCGATCGGAGATGCAATGGCATCTGAGTATAGTCTTTGTACTTGTGAGCAATTCCCAAACTCTTTGAGGTTTTTTTTGCAAAAACCATTCGGACCTACTAGGAGCCGTTGGATCTGAGATCCAACGGCTCTGAGGAGCTCGTATCACCACGGCATCTAAGGTGTGGTAGCATGTGATATTCTTATAGACAAAAGAATATTAGGTGCTCCCGCACCTTAGATGCTACGGTGATACGAGCTTTGAGGCCATTGGATTTGGGATCCAATGGCATCTGAGTAGTTTTTGTACTAATTGTGTGCAATTCCCAAACTCATTAACATTTTTTTGCAAAAATATTCAGACCTTGTGTGAGTCATTGGATCTCAGATCTAACGGCACACAAGAACTCGTATCACCATATAGCATCTAAGGTGGGAGCACCTGATATTCTCCCGGGGTGGGGGGGGTGGGAGCACCTGATATTCTCCCGGGGTGGGGGGGGGGTGGGAGCACAACCCATCGGTGTTTGGGAGGGTGGGGCCAAATGTTTAAAAAATATAATCTAAACCCTCCTAAAAAAAGACCGTCACAATTTTATCTAAGGTTGGGGGTAACTGGGGGGTTACCCCGCCCCGCCCCCCCCGATGATCTACATGGCTCCGCCTATGCAAGAGGCGTAGAGCGAGTGTCTATGTGTGAGAGAAATGACATGAGGTCGATTGAGTCATATATAGAGGGAGAGAGCGAGTTAGTGTGGGCTAGCGTACACTCAAATGAGAAAGACGATATAGAGAGATATCGTTCAACGAAGCTGTAGTGAGGGCTGGAGGGAGATAGTTACCGAGAGAGTGGCCTAGATAGACTTTGTGTTTGTGCGCGCGGCGTGCATGGAGTTTTTGTTACAGAGGCAACGTATGTGTCTAGAGGGAGAGAGGTAGGGCGATAGAGAGGGAGAGAGAGAGCTCTTCATGGAGGGCCCGACGAGGTTGTGTGTGAGAAATACATTTGTTGAGAGCATGAGGGCAGGTGTGAGATAAATGGAGATCGAAACATGGAGAGAAATAATGAGCGTGTGTCGGATACCAATAGCTCTGTTAACAAAGAGATGAAGATTGATCGATACAGGATGTATGTGTGGTGAGGGGGGGGGGGGATGGACAGACCTAAACACAACATTTGAGTGTACATAGTAGTAGACTTAATATTCACATTTCAGTTTAGTGTACATTGTAAACATTGAATTGAGGACCATGTATGGCTTACATTTTATTTTTGAATTCGTGCCATACATGCATGGATTAGAAAAGTACAAGCACTATACTGACTCGTTTGTTGTTGTATTTGTGTGTGTGTGTGGTCATATGATTGAATACATACAAAGTTCTCTCACCACCATACCATTCATTTTTTAAATTTGAATTTGCATTAAAAAAACCTAGTGTGGATACCATGAAATGTGAAATCCACGTTGAGATCACTATATCACAAACTCACTCAAATTCCAGAACTCGTCATTAATGAATTACCGTCCCTTTTGGAATGACCAATTATTTGCAAGGAAAATACGGGCATTGTAATACATATATATTCATTCACCAATTTTAAAAAAGATTCCTTTTGCATTCTCGAATGGTAGCACCCGACGGCGTACCATCCAGACCGGGCTCGTGTCGTGGTGGTGGCGTGCGTGGTACGCTAGCCAACCCCAACCAAAAGAACCGCGATAAAACTTCGCGCCTCCACTCGAGCCTCCGCGTTTCGAATCGAAATATCTGGCGGCCAGAATTCCAGCCCTGCGAAATTCCCCTTATGTCCCCGGTCCATAATGACTACTCCTACTACTATCGATGAACACTGGAGGGATGCTTTAGTAACTAGCCCACGTTACCTACCATGCCGAGCACGTTCAAGTCCCTTGGTCGCCGCTACCCAAGGTCACCTGTCAACTCCATTGCCTACTACACTAGGATGAGTATAGAATGGAGCTTCGTTTGTTCGTGCCTACTACCTCCGTCCTGGTTTATTGGTCCTCTTCGCATTTTGTGCTAAATTTTGACCTTACATTTAACTAACAAAATGTTAATGCATGTAACCAAACATAATATAACTGGAAACTATGTTCAAATACAAGTCGAATGACATAATTTTTGGTGACATGCATTATTATTAGAGTATGACGCAATGCACTGGTACGCAAGGAGTATCTTTTTACTCTGCATATATAATTTTTTTGAAGTCTAACTAAGCACTGTTTGACCACATTCTATCTTAAAAAATATGAACATCTACTACAACACTAAAGATGTATCGCCTGAAAGTTTATTTACTGATGCATGTAATGATATTGTTTCGAATCCTGGTTTTAAATTCCAGAAAATCCAAAACTCACCTGAAATTCATGAAACTGCGCATGTTCTCGTGATACGGCACAAATAGGCTGTGGTAATTTTTTTGTTCAATTTGAGACAAGATGCTTATGAAAAGTTGCACACATGAACAACCAAGGTATTTTGGAACAAAGAGCTGTCACGTTTACGCGAACGGTTCACTATTGTATTCAAATCGTGGACGTTAGACCAGCGTGCCGCCACACGTCCCGCTTCTCATAGGCAGGTGCCGTCCGAGCAAGTGTGTGAGTCGACACGAGGCGTGTGAGCAGGCCGCTGCGCAGGCTCACCAGGAGGTGAGCCCTTTGACCAGCCTCCGCCACCCACCTTCATCCCATCCACACCCACTTTTAATGGCGCCCACGCCACAGTTTAAATCACCGCCGCACTCCCCGCTCTCACTACAATCTTCTCTCTGCCTCTCTGATTCTCCTGTCGTCTGCCTCCAGTCAGCCTGACCTCGCCGTACGCCATGGCGCATCACGATGGGCTGCCCCTAGTCTTCCAGTTTCCTGAGGAAGACCCTAATGAGGTTTCGGACGAGCATGACCTGGCCATGCAGGAAGTCGCCGCGTCTGTCCCCGCGCCCGTTCCAGCTCCTGTCGACGTGCCAGCACCAGCGCCATCCCCGTGGCATTGATGGGCTGGGAGCCACACACTGTCACCCAGCTTGAAGCCGCGGGGATCCACGAGGTCCCCGCTGGCTTGCACGCGCCCGTGCACCTACCAACGCATGCGCCTGCTCGTGCACTGACGCACGCGCCCGTGCTAGGACACGTGCACACGAATGTCTCCGCCGCGCCATTGCCAGCGCCTGTCCCCGCGCCGGTGCCAGTGCCCGTCTCAGCGGCATGGGTCGCCGCCGTCAACCGCTTCCTTGCAGCGACGTCAGTCGCCGCCTCCTGCCGGTTGACTAGCTCCTGGAGACCGAAGTCCAAAACATACTGTCCTTCCTTGATGCTTGGGCCAACGTCCAGGAGTATGCCAACGCAGGCACAGGACGCCACCGTCGCCACCGGCCAGTGGCCCAACGGCACACAGGGCACGACAGAGGACCCGCTACAATTAGTTTTATTCATTTATTTTTTTAGTTCGATCGTGGTATGAATTTAAAGTCACAGTCAGACTGAATGAAACCTATGGTTTGATCGATTGAGTGTTCTGCTAGATCCCTATCAAATTAAATAAAAAAGTCATCAAGCGACATGTATTCCTTCTCATCGCAAACATTTCATATTAAATACCTGCGTCAATTCCAAATACTTGTAGGGCGCGAGCATGTCCCTTCGAGCACTAGGCGATACATACATTTATCCACGCATTTAATTATTAGTACTAGTTAAATATACCACGGGTGCCTGAACTTGTCTGTCACGGTCACTTTTTTCCTATTCTTGTAAAATAGTACTAGTAGGTGAAACTGGTGCCGTAACTTGTGAACGCGTCCAGATACGGTCGACGGCATTGGGCATCTGCCCCGGGTGGCGCGCCATGTTTACTGCTCACGCGTTCTTCGTGTTTGCCCGTGCGTCTAAACATAGAAGGGGAGGAGGGAGAGAGAGCAGACATGCGATACACCAGTAAGCGGCTCAACGAAGGGGAGTAATACGTGCTAACGAGCCGGTCCCACTAATGTACTGAAAGTAATATAAAAACATGTTATCCATTAAAGATACAACAAACGCGACAATCCATTTCTGAGTCCAGGCTCATCTGCACCCACGCTGAAGAACAAAAATGAAAACAAATACTAGAAAAATTCAAAAAAATCCATTTTTTCATGGTAGACAATTTGGTGCGTGATGTCCGCTCCAATTTTCATATCATTTGGACATCTGAGTAGCTCTCGGCAAAAAAGACAGATTTGGCATCTGTAAAAGAGTATATTGTTCATGTACTGTTCTGACCCAATTTGTCTTTTTTGCTGAGAGCTACTAAGATGTTCAAATGCTCTTAAAATTGGAGTGGACCTCACGCAACGAATTATCTAGCACGCAATTTTTTTTGGATTTTTTGTCTTTTATTGAATTTTTTGTGAATTTTTTGAATTTTTGTGGACTTTTTGTGATTTTTTTCTTGACCGGGTGCAAATGTGCCTGGGCACCGAATAGCTGACGTGCGCCTCGAAGGGCCTGGTCGCCTGTTCGATCCTCGTCCTTTTCATTTTTTATTTATATGGGTCCAAAATTGTTCCATGACAAGTGGGTCACCCGGTGTGTAGTTTGTAGCATTTTAATTTATGGGGCGAAATTTGTTCCATTATAGGTGGACCCCTGGTGTGTAGTTTGTAGGTTGTTTGTAATAATTAAAGAAAAAACGAGAGTTTTTTTGCAAAAATACCATGGTGCGACGGGAAAGGTGAGAAAGAGCGTGCGAGAGAGCGGTCACAGAACTAGAGGGAAATAATTGGGGGAGGGGCGGGCCAAATGCTAGAAACAAAACTAACCTAAGCCCTCCGAAATAAATGCCTTCACAAATTAATCCAAGGATGGAGGCATAGTCCCCCTGGCAATGTAAATAGCTCTGGCCCTGCGAGAGATGGAGAGGTAGCGTCTATGTGTGGGAGAGACGGCGCGAGAAAGCGAGGTCAATTCAGACATAGATAGACAGGGAGATAGGGTGAGTGTGGCCCGACATTCGGTCAAAAGAGAGATATGCTCTGGAGAGATATCGTGCGATCGAGCTTTTGGGGAGGGTGAGGGCCGTAAGGGAGATCTTGAGAAATTGATGTACATAGATAATGTGCGTGACAGAGTATACAGAGTGTGGATCGAGGCCCAGACAGGGAGATATATCGTTTGTGTGTGAGAGAAAGCAAGGTCAATCGAGACATAGATAAAGAGAGAGAGAGATTGAGCGAGTGTGGGCTACCATGCGGTCAAAAGAGTTAGAAGTACGGGTTGGAGAGAGTGACCTAGATAGATAATGTGCGTGAGAGAGTATATACAATATGTCGAACTAGGCCCAAACAAGGAGATATATCGTTTGTGTGTGAGAGAAAGCGAGGTCAATCGAGACATACATAAAGAGAGAGGGCGAGATTGAGCAAGTGTGGCCCGCCAAATGGTTGAAAGAGTGAGACGGTTTGCTGAGAGTGACCTAGATAGCTAATCTGCATGACAGAGTATGGAGTGTGTTGATCGAGGCCCAAATAGGGAAATATAACGTTTGTGTGTGAGAGAAAGTGAGGTTAATTGAGACTTAGATAAAGAGAGAGAGAGAGAGAGAGAGAGAGAGAGAGAGATTGAGCGAGTGTGGGCCGCCGTGTGGTCGAAAGATTGAGACGGTGTGGAGAGAGTGACCTAGATAGACAACTTGTGTGCATGTGCGCGAGAGGGGGGGGGGTCTAGAGAGCCATTGTATGTATCTAGCGAGAGGGTGGGAGGGAGAGAGAGAGAGCTCGGCATGGAGTGCAATGGCATGTGTGTGAGAGAAATACGTTTGTTGAGGGAGTGGGGGAAAGGGGTTTGCATATTTGAGAGAATTAGAGATAAAAACATGGAGAGAGAGAATGAGCGGGTGTTGGAAACCAATAGCTCTATATGGTGGTTAAGAGTGGAAGATTGATCGATAGAGGAAGTATGTAGTGTGTGTGTGTCGGGGGGGGGGGGCTAAACACAACATTTGAATGTAGATAGTAATAGACTTAATATTGACGTTTCAATTTAGTGCACATTGTAAAATTTGAATTGAGGACCATGCATATGGCTTCTATAATTATTTCAAATTCGTGCCATACATGCATGGTTTGGAAAAGTTGATGCACTAATAGTGACTCGATTGTTGTGATATTTTGTATGTGTGGTCATATGCTTGAATACATCCAAAGTTTTCTCACCACCATAGTGTTAATCTTATACATATGAATTGCATTCAAAAACTTAGCGTGGATACCATGAAATGCGAAATCCACGTTAGAATTGGAAATCGCTATGTCACAAACACACTCTAATTCAAAGAACTCGTCATTAATTAATTACTAGTATGTCCTTTCGAAGGAGTAATTATTTGCAAGGAAAACACGGGCATGGTAATACATACAGATTCGTTTGCCAATGAAAAAAAGATTCGATTGCATTCTCAAATGTAGGCGCACCAGGTAGACCACAGTCGTGTCGTGGTGGTGGCGTGTGTCGTACGGACGTTATAAACTTCACGCCTCCATGTTTCAGATTGAAATATCTGGCGGCCCGAATTCCAGCCCTGCAAAATCCCCCTTCTCCCCCGCCCCCTTCTGCGCCTAGAGCGCTCAAATCCCTAATTCACCGCCACCCAAGCAAAATTCGAATCGCCCCTCGTCTCTTCTTGTTCCCCACCTCCGCACCGGACGACGACCACCAAGACGACGGTCGCGCTGCACCACCGCACTGGAGCTGCCTCATCTACGCCCTCGTCCACCGCATCGGGTGGTCCACCGACAACGTCGGCCGCCGCAGCCGACGTGCTTCACAGACACCGACTTCCACCGCATCAGAGCTGCTTCACCGATGCCGTCTTCCACCTTACCGGGGCTACTTCACCGAGCACATCATTGCACCTCCACCCCCCCGCTGGTGCTTCACCAATGGCCTCGTCCACCGCATCGTAGCGCTCCACCGCTGCTCAAGATCTGCTTCTGTAGGCGGCCAGCCAACGCAAGTGCATCACCCTCAACGGCTCTGAAGTGACCCGCACTCTAGGCGAGTATGCCCAAATGCCGGCCCGAACTAGGTATCCACATATCACTACGCTGTGCACTGTTTCGACGATGCTTGGATATCCTTTTACTGCTCTCTTAGCTTATACAGCTATGCAACTCTGACTTCAACTCTTATTTCTTCTGGAGCTATCATCTGAAACAAAGCAAAACCATTTTTCAGCGAAGCATGACAGCGCTACGGGATCTGGTACACAACCTGCACACTCGTATGACCTTGTAAGTACCTGTCCTCTGGTACAACAGCAAGGTCGATTCCTCTCATTAGATCAATCATTTGCCGTGCCAAAAATGCAGTGGGGGAAGGAAGGAGTACACGGCCTGCAAATCCTAGTATGTGGTAACATGGACTTCTTCATGGAACATCCCAAGCACATGCAGAGCTGTAGTGAGCCTGTACAATGAGCTAGCGTAAGTCCCTACATTTCATTTAATTCGTACTGGCCTGCGTGTTTGATTTGCGTGTATGATTGGGGCAGTGAAATGTATTCCAATGGAGCTTTTGATTTATCCACATAATGGTTGAATTGCTTGTTTCTATGAACTGAGTTGGCCAATAATGAGAAGGATGTCAGTATTTTCATCATATTGTAGATTGCTTAGATCTCGATAGGCCAAATATAATCGCATGAATTGTACAGTAAAAGCCAGTGTGACGTGTATTGCTACAACTAGTCTGACAACCTGTCCTCATATAATATAACAAGGTCGCACCATCTTATAAGATTAACCATTAGACTTACCAAAATGCAGTGTGGCAAGGAAGGAGTATTGGGACTGCGTATCCAAGCACGTGATGTCATGGACTCCTTCATAGAACCTCGTAAGCGAAAAAGAAGTTGCAGTGTGCCTGTACAAAGAGCTAGCGTAAGTTCAGTTACCTGCTTCTCAGAATTTTAGTTAGCCACTGATTAAAAAATTGTTCAATTATCTTGCTTGCCTTAATTTAGTTTGCTACTGATTACATAATGCCATAGCCTGTTAATCCTATTATAGACTGCGCCTATCTATGTGTTTGTTACTTACTGTTTATAGAACTATGTGTGCCTGAACTTCAATAGCTGCTTAAGCACGTAGATAGCTGGTCATATCTACTTCTAGGGTGCAACAAAATTCATGTGTAATTTACCTTCTGATATCCTGTTTTTTTATCTTGTTTGCTGTTATGACTTCTAGCACTAGTAATGTTTGCCTGTTCATGGAGAGACAACTGTCAGGTTTATATGAGGGACACCATCTTTTTACCAACTTCAACTTCTCAGGATCCAATTGGAACTCCAATTGCACAGCAGGTACATTTTCGAAATCTTATTTGTGTAACAGGTTTGCTGCTGTAACTTGTTGCTCTAATCAAGTTACTGACTACTCAACGTTTCAGGATCCAAGAGAAGCTCCATTGGCACAACAGGTCCCTTTTTGTAAAACTTGTTTGTTTAAGTGTTTTGCTACTGCAACCGGTTGCTCTAATGATGTTAATAACTTATACTTTTCAGCATCCAATCGCAACACTTTAAATCCTTGTTTGTTTAACTGGGTTGTTGTTCTAACTCCCAGTTGAGATATTCTGCTAACTTCAACTTTTCCGAATCCAATCGGAACTGTAATGGAAAAACAGGTTAGCCCAAGATCGAAGAGCGAGGTCCCCATGGACGTTGGTTCATCCTAGAGCAGTGGCACCGGCCCAATCGTGCATCGTGAATTGCCAACTGCTGATGCTCTAGAGGCTAAACTATTGGTAGAAAGAGAGTCTGCTTCTGCACTTAGAGATGAAGTTGACATGTTGAGGAAGCAAACAGCACAATCAGAAGCAGTACTCACGAAAACCATTTAATATTTGGTGGATTTCACAACGAAGCAAGCTGAGACTGACCGCATTGTTAAGGTCCTGGAGGAAAAAAGGAAATTAAAATCCCACTTGGTAAATCATAGGTGAAATGTTTGTTCCATCGTTGAATTACCTTTGTGTTGTTTGTTCATGTAATAGATTGGAACCATTTGGTTTAGAGATCATGTAATAATTGTTTTTTGGTCTGTATTTTTTTAGCACGAGTCTGTAATAATTGATAAGAACATGAGACATTTCACTTTTTTTGAGGCAAAGACATTTCATTTTGTTTGCTATGCCATGCCTACAAAATATTCTAATCAGTCTGATTGTGCATTCAGCAAAAATAGTAGTATAGATGGGCCTTAAGTGGCACGCATCTGAAAGGGCCAAGATGCTGTACTAGCTTTGGTACAAAAAAAGATGCTATTCTAGCCAAAAACAGTATAGCGGCCTGGCTTATGTATGTTAGTTCATATTATTGATCCATATACTCTATATGTTGTCATATGTCTCTTAGTTTTCTATATTATTGGTTGGTTGGCTCAATATTTTGAATTTTGAGACATCGCTTGGCTTCTAAAATTCATATATAAATGGGAGTACACTATATGCTGCTTGTGTCATACATGTTAGAATTGAGTTGAACATAAAGTTGTTTCAAATATTCGTATTCACCTTAAACTGGATTCAACCTTCTGAATTCGAGTATCATGGCATTTGTAAATAATATTCATATATAAAGGTGGAATACATCTTTGTTGTGCTTTTGAAGATATATAAAAAAACATAGAATGATTTATAAAGATTTGTAATCGAATATAGGGTAAACGTGAATGCTTATTCTCCCAAGATTCCAAAGAAGCGGCAAAACACCCACTCCCACGTCGGCTGCCCAAAACCAGTGTTTGGGAGATGGAAATTACTGTCTACCCCAGACACTGACAACCTATCGGCCCGATTTCCACTGCTCTAAATAGGGGTTGGTTTGTAACTTCACTCAGATGTGACACGACCGTCTCTCACCCTATTCAGACACGGTGGGCGCCAAACATGGGCGGCAAAATACATTTGATTCAAGCTCGTCCCAAAGACCTCTCTCTCCCCCTCCATTTCCCCATTCGTACACAATGGGCGGCAAAACAAACTCTCCTCGGCCGAAATCGATCTAGGCAAATATTTTAAGTAGGGGCAGGTTTGTAACTTCACTCATACGTGACACAACCGCCCTACCAGTCAGCCCCGTTCATACACCGTGGGTGCCAAAATACCCTCTCCTCGCCCGAAATCGCTCTCGGCAAATATTGGGGAGATGCGAGATTACCGTCCTATCCCCAACCGATGAGACGTCCGAAATTTTAAACGGGGGCTAAGTTGGTAACCTCCCCACATTTCAGACAAGCGCGTCCCAAAGACATGGTTCACCCGACCCCTCTCCCTCCATTTTCCCATTCATACACCGTCGGCACCAGAACACCATCTCCACACTAGCCTCCTCCGTCCACCACCCCATCCATCGCCGCCCTCCTCCACCATGCCGGAGCGCCTACCCAGACCGCATTGTCCACTGCAAGAGATCGACGTTCCTCATCCACGGCGCCGGACCAGGAGCCTTGTATCGCGTCCTCTCGCTTCGTCCGCGCCGTCGTCCACCTTGCTGGGGCCGCTCCGACGACCTTCTCATCTACCGCAACAGGACTTATCCCCCGATGCCTCCGTCTACCGTCGCAGATCTGCTTCCACGCCACCGACAGCCATCGCACCCCCCGATGCCTACATGGCGCCGCAAGAGAGGTGCTACTCTTTCATATCTGCTCAACTTTTTGATCTCAACTAGAAAATAGATTGTCACTTGTTTACTATACTTTATTTTCTGCTCTTAGAATCTTAGTTGTTAGTTCAACACAAACATTGGTTGCTAAGTAGCCTTTGTGCGGTTTGCAGCTCCAGATCTGCCATGGCACAGTCATAATAGGGTTTAATTGATCATGCTTAGGTTTTCCCCCCTTTTACGATCACTATACGATCAACCTACGTGCTTCGTGTCATAATAGCACTACTCCACCCATCAAGCTAAACAAGCTTAGTTGTTCAAATACAAATCTGATATGATGCTATTAGTAAAACAGAGTCATTTAATTAGTCAGCTAAGTGTTCCTAATTTAATTTCGAAATGCATGTGCGCCGCTTGGGCGGATCTATAGGGTGGCCAGCGTGGGCCGCGGCCCACCCTAGGATTTTGGGTCGGCTTGTATACCATAAGAGATTAGAACATCGTCAGCCAGCCAATGCCTTTGCTAAAAAAACAAAAAAAGCCAATGCCTCCAGACCCCGATTCCCCTTTGTTCTGCTCTGCTTCCGATCTCTACTCGCCGCCAGCCGCCTGCCTAGCTGGCGACTTGCCGTCGCCGGACGCCATGACTTTAGGAGGAGCCACTGGACTAACAGGAGGTCTGGAGCTGCTTGCCCAACAGCGTCACCGCTGCCCGGCCGTGCCGGCGTGCCCAGCTTCCCAGTCCGCTCCAGGCTCAGGCGTGCAACACCCACTCAGCCAACCTGATTTATCCTGAGATACGCCGTCCTCAACACTCAGCAGCCACTTCCCATCACCCATTTTCTAATTGATTCATCACCCATTAGGCAGGACTCTCATTAGGGTTTGTTGAGTACTGAGTGCTACCTACATTTAACGGTTCAGATGTTTCAGTAATCTTTAGCACCTATAGAGTTGACAGGGTTTCAAAATTCCTCGCCTAAGAACAAACACTAGTCATGTTGGATTGTTGGTCATAGTGACATTGACCCAGATTACTACCACAGGCCAGGTTTGTTGACAATTTTACTAGTCTTTGTTACTCATTCGATATGATATCCAATTATTCACTTCGATTAATTGCAAACAATAAGTGCTAGCCCAACTTCTTCATTCAGATTTTGGACGGTCAATTACTGCAGTTATGATTCTGCATACTTGTCCTAGTCAGCTCACAAGTAATGATTGATTCACTAGCTTTATGCTTGCCTTGTCATATTTGTTGTCAATATTTTTTTAGGGTGGACCACCCTGTTTCAAAATCCTGGAACCGCGGACATGAGCAAGTAGTATTTCTCTGTGTGATCTCTTCCATCATGTGTGGGAAACGAACACTGCATTGTATAGAAAGAGAAGTGTTATATCCACCTTTTACATTGACTACGATCTTTTACATGGAATACAATATGCCTACGTGCTTTGTGTTGCACTACCAGTACTTCACCCTTGAAGCTAAACATTATGCCACTCATAATTCCGAAGTTTATTTGTTCAAATACGAATTTGATATGATGCTAATGTTCCAACTTCAGTTTTGAAATGTGTGTCCGCCCCTTATAGAGACATAAGAGGTTTGTATTTCTATGTGTGGTCTGTTCAGCACGATTGGGGGATGAACTTTGTATACGCAGGGGTTTGTAGGGAGACACTATTGGAGTAGAATCCGCAATGCATTCCAAAGATAATCTGACTACTTTTTATGTTTTTGTGAATCTCAGATACTGAGCATCATCATAATGATTATGAGGTTGGGCGCATGAGAAGAATAAAGCAGAACAATGACATGGCTATCAAACTTGGCATTAAGGGACTGAGATCTAGTCTGGATGCAATGGAATGCGCATGCTCTCCACCTACAAATTCCTGTTCAGAATATGACGCTAACAATGATTCTAAGCTAGAGGGAGACCTAAGTCAATGTAGCTCCCTAGTGGAGGAGTCAGAGGCAGATGCCCTATCTTATTCACCCATCAAGGTGCTTGCTCTAAATTGGCAAAGTTATATTGGTCGCACATATCTTGCAAATGATGCTTTGCATTGCTTCTACTTTGTTACACCGCCATTTGCTTAGTTTACACATCATATATGTGAATATGCCATGCCTATCCATTTTCAGTACATATTCCATCTGTCATCATACCATATTTCTCCATTCAAATGTTGTTCTTGTGTATCAGACGTTCAAAAGGAAGAGGGCGATTGCTGATCGCGATGGAGCACGAACAAAGTATTTGGAAAAGGTAGTTGACACGTGATAAATCAAATAGCCCATTAGGTGTAGTGGCAATATCACCAGACCCACAAAACACAGCCCCAACTCTAGCAGACTCTACCCCTACCCCACTGGCCATCTCAGATGCCCCAACTCAGCAGACCCCAACTGCAGCAAAAAGTATGATGATTCCAGTTGACTTAGCACCAGCTCTACGACGCAAAACCCCCATTCTAGCAAAGAGTACACCAACTCCAGTTGCCAAATCCCTTTTTGAACTGGAGAGAGCCCCAATTGCAGCAAATAGGACCCATGTTCCACTTCTTCCCAGTTTAGAAGATGAAGCTTTTATTGTTGTCAGGAACTTTGTGTGCATCTTTCCTTCATGGAAAGATTATACTACAGACAAACAACAATTTCCAATCTTCCTTTGCAACTTACATGTAAGTAATGTACTAATGTTATTCATGGTAATTAGTGCCTATGTTTCTGCTGACAGAACTCAAAAGATTTCATTCATTTAAATAGGTGAGGACCAAACTGGATAGTCAAGACGAGCAAAGCTTGGTTGCGCTTTTCAAGCACGCTTTGAGGAAGTATCATTGCTACCTGAGGCAAGCACACTTCGATGGCAAGCCTCTAAACAAAATTTCTGTAAAGTCTCTGGTGCTACATTTACTAGACAGTCACTGGAATAAGCTTGTTACACACTAGTCTCGTCTGCAGCATAAGGTACTGTCTATGATATCACATCACAATTTGAACTACATTTCTGCATGTGCCTTACCGTCTCACTTGTATGAAAACTGTTTGCTGGAGAATATCCATTCTTAAGGGACCACAGGATCTCGCAACTATACTGCACACTGCACTGCTCTTGTGAGTACCTCTTGCCCTGTATCACCATACTTAGTTTCATAGCTGGTTTATTATGTAGCATCACTACCCATGTTAGCCTCCTTATCCTCCATTTGGTGGACATTATAAGATCCGTATTGACTCTTACATAAATTTAGAATCAACCCAATGCTTCTGAAAAAGTTTAGCTCTACAGTCCTCTTGTAAGGACCGAACGTCTTGTATCACTGTACTTACATTAACAGCTACTCCATCCGTCCCATAATATAAGAGCGTTTTGTACACTACACTAGTGTACAAAACTCTTATATTATGGGACAGAGTGAGTAGTTCATTGTGTTGCATTACTCTGCGTCTTGTCTCCCTCGCCCACCATTTCCTAAAAATTATCAGATCTATACTTAATCTTACCAAAAAGTTGAATACACAGACAATGCTACTGCAAAAATGTAACCCATTGCTCTTGTTAGTACATTTTGTCCTGTAATGCTGTACTTACATGGATAGGTAGTTGATTATGTAGCATCACTGTGCATCTTATCTTCATTATCCTCTATCCCTTCCAGTATTATCATATCAATAATTACTCTCTTCAAAATGTAGAGTACATGCAATGCTTATGAAGAAGTTTCTGTGCTAAAATTCTTGAGTTATCCCTCCCTTGACATGGAGAAGGGCATTATAGAGCCAGTGTTAACTGTTAATGTAAGTCCGTCCTTCTAAAGCCTTTCTCCTCAACTGCTGTTTAATTTGCTCATACTCCCTATCGTCAACTGCTATTTAGTTTGCTATTTCTATCAAAATGCATGTTCGCAACAACTGCAAGTTTCAAGTTTTAGTCGTGAAACCAAATTCCTTATTCATACCATGCACATTATTCAATACAGATCCATTGATTTTCTTTAGCCTTGCATGTATACTTGTGTTGTTGATCTGTAATCCGGTGTGTGGTGAAGCTGCCCACATTTGCACCTTGTCATTTCCTGCATTGTCTTAACTGATCTGGCTAATGATATGAACATGGCATGCACGTTAACGAAAAGAGATACAATGATTTTCTTTTGGCCTGCATCTATGCTTGTGTTGTTGATCTATAATCCAGTAGTGTGGTGTAGCTCACCACATTATGAACAATGCCAAATTATGCTCTTGACATTTTGAATCGTCTCTTTATTTTGTAATATGAAACTAGATGGAATTAACAGCGCAGTTACCATCTTTGTTTATATACGTGCAAAATCTGTCATCTGTCTTGTTGTTTCAGGGTGATATACCTAATGGCACGCACAAGTCTACTGAAGACTCTGAGACAAACCCAATGTATATTGCAGCAAAGAAGGCAAGACATCTTGAAGATAGTGAGAAAACCCCAAAGTCATGTCTTGATGCAGTGTTCAAGTTAGTTGAGACTAGTAGTCACACAAGCTCACAGAAGTCGCTGCCTGAATCAGTTCAACTTCTTCAGTCTCAGTTGCAAGCAGAAAGGCATAGTGCAACTCAACTTCGACTTGAAGTCCAATCTTTAAGGAAGATCGCAGAGAACTCCAATGAGAACCTCATTGCTAAACAACTAGAGCTGGAAGATATGACCGACATGCTAGGCCGTTCTCACTGCCTTGCTCAGCTGCTTGCGCAGCAGCCCCCGTGCAAGGCTAATGTTTCTTGAACTGTGTTCAAGTGGTCTTGGTTCAGTATTATTTTGTTGCGCTGCAATGGCAGGGCCTTGGATGCCCAGGTTTTGTAATCTGCTTCTTGGTTGCGCTTTATGATCACTGGTGGCGAACTTTGATGCCCAGTGGATGTAATATGCCCTAATTCTTTTATTGTATAGTGTAGGTTTATTCTAAGTTACTATGCCATAATTTCTTTATTGTAGGTTTGTTCTTAATTCGTAGTTATCGTATATGTCATCATTCGCTATCAGAAAAAAGGGTAAAAATCTGATTCAGGCGAACGGGCCAAAACATGCGCCTCTAATGGGCCTGCATTTCAGTGGGCCATTAATGGGTTCCACGCAACAGGCTTTACTCCGGCCTGCGCGGACCTGCCGTATGGGCCCTTCATGGACACGGTATCCCAGCCCCATAACTCACATGGGCCTCTAGTGGGCCCAAACTTTAGTTGGGCCCATGTAGCTTCGGGCCATTAACAGGCTGAATATTCTACTGGCCTGTTGTGGCCCAGAAGACAGCATGGGCCTTTAGCAGGCCGAAAAGCTTGTTGGGCCTCAATTTTCATGAGTCGACCACGGGCCTTTAGCAGGCTGAAATATACCTCGGACCATTATTGGCCCAGTTACATGACGGGCCGCTACCTGGCCGAAACATATCTCGGGTCTTGGTTGGCCCAATCATATCATGGGCCTTTAGTAGGCCGAAAGCTTAGTAGAGGACCAACGGGCCGAATTGTACGACAGGCCTTTAACAGGCCCAAAGTCAGGTTGGGCTGGAATTTTGCCACCGAGATCACGGGCCGTTAAGGGGCCGAATGTCGCGTCGGACCATATATGGCTCATGTGTAGCACGTGCCATTAACAGGCCGAAAACTCACTGGGCCGTAATGGGGCCTTTAACAGGCCGAAAACTCACTGGGCCGTAATGGGGCCGAAAGACTGAGCGAACAATTAATGGGCCCGATCTGGCGGTGGACCATAAACGGGCCATGTTTAAGCAGGCCGCTAGTGGGCCGGCCCACTAGTACCTGAGTAAATCTTATGGGCCTTTGACTGGGCAGGCCTTTTAAACCTAAATGGGCCACTGTTGGGCCGTGCCATGTGTAACATTTAAATAGGCCCATCTCGTCCATTGGAGGAATGACATCCGTCGCGATGCCGAGCTGACACGTGGTTCCTTCGGCCAATGAGAAATTTACACATGGAAAATCCTCATTGGTTAGGGCTGTTAACATGTTATCAGATCCAAAACCAGACCCGATAGCTTAACGGCGACCTATTACGGTGGATGCCACATGTCGGTCACCCTTGACGAAAACTCTTCCATGACGCGACATTTATCGTCATGGAAGTGGACACTTCCATGATGATAATTTCAGTATTGTCATGGAACACTTCTGCGACAGCACAGGTATGGCTATCTTGATTCTGTCATAAAATTATCACGGATGTACATGCATGACAGAAATCTTGACCTACTATGACAAAGACGTATCATCATGGAAGTGTTTTTTTGTAGTGGACAATCGCTGCCTCTTCTCGCCTTGTATTTTTCTTCTACAGGCAACATAGACCAACAGGAGATTCGCGCTGAAATATTGAATTATTCAGGGTTCGTTTGGCCTTTTTATACATTAATTGAGTTTTCTAGGCACATAATTCAAATTTGAACTACAAGCACATGCTCCAGTTCACCAAAATGGCTTCGAAAACCATGCATGTGTCCTTAGGTGCATGTTTAGGTCCCATGCGAGAAATGGGGATGAATTACAAACATCTCGGCGTACTAGCTCGGCCTCAAACATTGAGAATCTCGGTTTTTAAATCCCCGTAAATCCAAAACTCACCCGAAAATCGTGAAACTTGGCATCGTGTCATGACATGCCACATATATGCCGTGGTAAATTGTTTTCCAATTTGGGGCAAGTTTTGGTACAAGCCTCTTACAAACCGGAGCTTCTAGCAAGAAACCTCGTGGTTTCGATAGGGAACGTGTCACCCTTGTGGGCGAAATGACAATCGTCGTTGCCTCTTCTCGCCTTGTATTTTTTTCTACAGGCAACATAGACCAACAGGAGATTCGCGATGAAATATGGAATTATTCAGGGTTCGTTTGGCCTTTTTATACATTAATTGAGTTTTCTAGGCATTTAATGTCCATAATTCAAATTTGAATTACAAGCACATGCTCCAGTGCACCAAAATGGCTTCAAATACCATACATGTGTCCTTGGGTGCATGTTTAGGTCCCATGCAAGAAATGGGAATGAATTACAAACATCTTGGCATCCTGGCTCAGCTTCAAACATTGAGAATCTCGGTTTTTAAACCCCCGTAAATCCAAAACTCACCCGAACTTCATGAAACTTGGCATAGTGTCATTATATGGCACATATATGTCGTGGTAATTTTTTTGTCCAATTTGAGACAAGGCGCACACATTAATAGCCAACGTAGGCATTTTGGAACAAATAGATGACACGTTAATATCGCAAACGGTTGTATTGTTTGAACTGTGGGCATTCCACTAACCATTTGCGTGCGGCCACGCGTCCCTCTTTTTATTGGAGAGTACTACCTCAGTCCTGGTTTATTGGTCCTCTTTGTATTTTGTGCCAAAATTTGACCATACTAGGTGGCGTGCGTGCAGATGTTTGATTAGATGGGACGAGTGCGATAAGTCCGCCACGCAGGCTCGACGGGACGCATGCGAGCAGTCTGCCACGCAGGCTTGACGGGACGCGTGCGAGCAGTCTGCCATGCAGGCTCACCGGGAAGCGACCTATTTGACCTCCACCCGTCGGCTCGCTCCCAACTTCTCCATTAATGGCGGCCGAGCAGGCTCACCGGGAAGCGAGCTCTTTGACCTCCACCCACCGCCTCACTCCCAACTTCTCCATTAATGGCGGCCAAGCCACTGTTTAACATGCGGTTAATGCACCTGGACGGAGGGTGTTAGCTTGTGATCCCATGGCCCCGCTCAACGCTAGCTAGCATTGTTTTGTTCGTGCCTCGCTGAGAACATGACTTTTAGCCTGTTTTTGACTCGTATACATGTACCTATGAGGTTACGAACGAAACAATACAATGAAAAAATTACAATGGCAATGGATAATAATTGTCTTACATATCCCGGATAATTTAAAATGCCACATGCGGCAACGCCCGAAAGACACAGGGGCAAGAGAAGAAGGAAGTCGCTGCTCTCTACTTCTTGATGGATCCCTGGGCGAGGAGTTCTTCCAGCTCCTTCTTCACATCCTCATGACTTTGCTTGATAGCAGCCACGGATTCCTCCACCTGCAGCTCGCACTCGATGCGGAGCTTCTTCAAGTCATCCCTAAGTTCATGGACGACGGCTGTCAGCGTTATCCACGAGGCAATGCTCTTCTCACGCAACTTCTTCCAGCCGGCGGCCTCCTCCTTCTGCTTGTCGAGCTCCTTGTGGAGCTTCGCATTGTCACCCATGAGTTGTATGACAAGGCCGGTCACCTTATCAACCGAGGTATCGCTAATCTCGAGCAGCTTCTCCAAGCCGGCGACCAGCTCCTGCTGGTTAATTAGGCCAGCGAGAATGTCGTCGTTGCTGGCTAAGGACTTCAGCCCCGCCAGCTCATTGAGTTCTCCGACGCGGCCCTCGCCTGCCCGTGAGAGCTCGTTCGAGGGCTCCGCGGCGCGGCAGGACATCTCTGCTGCGGCTGGCGCGCTGCGGCGGGACCTCTCTAGTGCTTCCGCGGCCTTGGTCTTTGCTCCCTGGTTATATGTCAACCTAGAACTCCTCCTATCGGCCATGGCAGACACAAGGAACGACTTAAGAGGAAAGACCTACTTTTTTGGTGATGAGGAGGGAATGTGAAGTAATTTTTGAGTGGGTAGTTTTTATAGCCCAGTGCTAAGTGGGAACACGTTTAGGTTTGATCGGTGTGAACAGATTTGTAATTACTTATTGTGTGGTAATTTGGAATGTGACATGTGCCCGCGTTCTCGGATGTGTACATGTCTGTCCAGTATCACAAACAGTCCAGATATCGTCAGCATGTCCGATGGATGGGCCGTCTCGCCTCCCACGCGTGACAGACGGTTAACCAGAACTGCTATACGCAGGTGGTTGCTCGCCGTTGAGGCGGCCACGGCGCGCTCTGCTCGCGTCCCTTCGTGCCCTCTGCTCGACGTTGAGGCGGCCGTGGCGCGCTCTGCTTGCATCCCTCCGCACACGCTCTTTCAGCAGTTGGGGCCGGCGCACGATCACGTTTTGGGCGCCATATGCAAGCGGTTGCGTCCGCGCGCGTCGCCACGATGCAGTTAATACGTGTGGCACGATGCAGTTACGCGCTGCAACAACTACCATGCACGCGCGCCGACACTCCAGGCCGTTCGGCCTCCCCATTTATTCCCACGGCCATTATAACCTTAGTCTCTTCAACCTTTCGATCGTGCCCCACCACACAACAAGCACACCCATGACGACACATAGAGAGAGGATATCCAGCGGCGCTCCAATGGAGTTCGGCGTGCATCGTGTGGACACCCACGTGAGGGGGAAGGAGCTCTCGGTGGTGTACACCATTGACCCGGCCGTGGAGGACTCCGTCAACACCATGGAGCAGTTGCTTGCTAAGGACGACAAGTACAAAGTGGTCGGCTTCGACCTCCAGTACACCGCCGGTCGTCCCGGGGTTGATCAGGCGGTTGCCGTCGCCCAGTTGTGCGTGGGCCATCACGTCCTCGTCTACCACTACTGCCTGGCCACAAGGCCTTGTGAGCGTTTCACCAGGTTTGTCAAGAGCCCCAACTACAAGTTCGCTATGGTGGACACCGCCGACGATGTAAAAGTGCTCCAGATTTCGGGCTTGGCCTGCCTGAAGCTTGTCGACATCCGTGGCCACTACAGGGTCTGGGGCAGCACGAAGAAGGACTCCCTGGTTGAACTCGCCGCGGCCATCATCGAACTCTACTATGAAAACATGAAGGAAGGTGCCAAGAAAAATCCTGTATCCTAGCACGGTGCCTGGGTGCGGAGACTGGATGTACCTCACCTCAAGTTTGTAGCCAAGAACGTGTACACATGCTACGAGATGCACAGGCGGATCGTCAACATGAGGGAGTGCCTCCTTCCTGTAGACGATAAGGGATCGAGCCACCAGCAGAGCAGCAGCGGCAAGCGTCACAAGAACTAGATGATGATTAGATATGATCATTTATCCTAGTTTATTATGCCTGTAATTGTTTACTTTGGTGTGCGCAAATGTTATGTGTGTAGTCAGTTATGTAATTGGATGTTTAATTTGGTTATGCAATCATGTCCTTATAAGTATATATGTTGTTGTTCTGTAGACAGAGCATAGATGTTGTGCCGACAGAGCAAATCACATCGCCCACGGGCTAAACTAGGGAACCCATCGGTGATGATTTCATCAATCGCTGACAATTGTATACCAGTAAGCGTTTGCCCACAACACACACGGGTTATTAGCAGGAATCGTCTGTGTTGTTATCCATCTTCTCACACATTTCGGATTACTAACCTGTTTGCCGCGTATCACACACATCTTGTTAAGTTGAACCATTTTTGTTGTGTTGGGTAATCGCAAACAGTTCATTCGAGTGAACTGTATGCCGTGTAACGCACACACCTTGATCTGTCTGACCATTTCTATTGTGTTGGCTAATCACAAACAGTTCATCCGAGTGAACTGTATGCCGTGTATAGCACACACCTCTAACTGCCTACCCATTTCTGTTGTTCTGGCTCATCCCAAACAGTTCGTATGGATCAACTGTATGCCACGTATCGCACACGGGTCTCTAATCTAAATCGTGCTTGATGTCTCCGCCATCGCACACAGTTTGTCTTATTGGTGACGGTTTTATTACGACACCGTTTGTGATTCATGCATCACACACAGTTTGGTCGCGGGGTCTCTGATTCATCTGTCATGTTAGCGGTCGCCTACAGTAGTGGCTTCACCCAGGTCTTTCATTGAAAAACTCTAGTGCAAGTGGGAGACTATTGGAAATATCCCCTAGAGGCAATAATAAAGATATAATTATCATATTTCCTTGTTCATGATAAGTGTTTATTATCCATGCTAGAATTGTATTGACCGGAAACTTAAAATACATTAGTGAATACATAAACAACACCGTGTCCCTAGTAAGCCTCTACTAGACTAGCTCGTTGATTAAACATGGTTAATGTTTCCTAACCATAGACATGAGTTGTCATTTAATAACAGGGTCACATCATTAGGAGAATGATGTGATGGACAATACCCAACCGTAAGCTTAGCATCTGATCGTGTCACTAAGTTCAATTTTCCATAGCTTTCCTAATGTCAAGTATTTGTTCCTTAGACCATGAGATCATGCCACTCCCGAATACCGGAAGAATACTTTGCGGGTTATCAAACGTCACTTTGTAACTGGGTGTTTATAAAGGTGCTCTACAGGTATCTTGGAAAGTGTTTGTTGGGTTGCATGGATCGAGACTGGGATTTGTCACTCCATGTGATGGAGAGATATCACTAGGCCCTCTCGGTAATACAACATCGTAAACATCTTGCAAGCATGTGACTAATGAGTTTAGTCACGGGATCTTGTGTTACCACTACTAGGGAAAACCCTATAGATAGACTCTTAGCAGCAGCGTGGGGTAATGGGCCGGCCCTACTAGTATTTAGCAGCAGCGTGGGGCTGAGCCCCACGCTACAGGTAATCATATAGCAGTAGCGCGGGCTGTCCATCCCGCGCTGCTGCTATGTGGTCCGTATCGTACCCCCCGAGGCTATCTATAGTAGCAGCGTTGTGTATGAGACCCGCGCTACTGCTAACATCTTAGCAGCAGCGCGGGTCTTGTACCCGCTGCTGTAACTATCGAAACACAGGGCCAGCTGGTGGGCCCCACTTAGCAGCAGCGCGGGCTGCATACCCAGCGCTACAACTACTGCTAGAGTAGTAGCACGTGCCCTTCCGTCGCGGTGCTGCTGCAGCAGCCACCTTTTTCCCACCCCTCCCCCTCCCTCTCCCTCACTTGCTTCTCCCCCCTTGGATTTGTTCTCTCTTCCTTCTCCTACCTCTCTTCTCTCTCCTTTAATGCCCCCTCCACCATCTCCATTAATGCCCCCTTCCCCCCTTTCTCTCCCTTCTTCCATATATCTCTTGCCCCCTCCACTCCTAGCTTTGTCTCACTAGCTAGCTCTCTCTCCTTCTTCACTAGTTAGAGCTATGTACCTCACTATCTAGATCTACTCATTTAATGAAGTAAGCTATCTCTCATCACCGTGCTCGATCTCTCTCGAGATAGCTGAGTAAAAAGAAGTGTTGTGCAAGAATGGAAATATGTGTGTGTGTGCGCGCATGCGTGATTTGACCGAATTGTGCGATATGACCGAATTGTGCATGGCATTGGTTGCCTATGTGTATTTGCCAAAATGTGCGTGTGACATGAGTCGCCTATGTTTTGCCGAAATGTCGATTTATTTCCGTTTCTGTGAATTTCGGGCAAACTCGATATGTCCTATTTTTAGAGAAGGGCATGCCACTACTAGGAAAAAGCCTACTAGTAGCGCTGGTTTTTGGGCTAGCAGTAGCGCTGGTGCCGGCGCTACTGCTACGACGCTACAGCTAAATTTTAGCAGTAGCGTGGGTTTACCAGCGCTACTACTAACTATACATAGCAGTAGCATGCTCATTAAACCGCGCTGCTGCTAATAGCAGCAGCGCCTCTTTCCAGAGCGCACTGCTGATAATAGCACGCCGCTGCTACATGCATGCCCGCGGTACTGCTAATTTTTCCTGTATTTTTTTTCTGCAGCATATTGGCCCTGTATTTGTACAGGTTTTATACAGTAGTTTCATCATATGATTTTATGATCATGATGAGTTATTATATCAGTGGGTGAATGAGACATGGATTAGATTCAAGTGGAGGCAACATGGTGCAGATCGAAAGTACTACTAATCCAAACTTGATCACTTTAGTTTGGATTAGTAGTACTTTCGATCTGCACCATGTTGCCTCCACTTGAATCTAATCCACGTTTATTTCACCCACTGATATATGTAATAACTCATCATGCTCATATAACAACTCAGCATCATCATCATAATAATAACTCATCATCGTTATCATAATAACAAGTCATACTCATCATCATATATAGTCATCTAACAACTTCTACTCGTTATCATAATAACAAGTCATACTCATCATCATCATAGTCATAACCAACCCTAGTTAATTGTTCTTAGCACATGATCATGAGTATTAGCTAGGACCTGCTACGCTCTCTAAGCTAAAATAGCATAAAACAACATAGCCCCTGACTCTCCATTATGAAGAATGGAGATTATCCTGTCTCCAATTCGTGCGCTTCGCACAATGTTGCTTCCAAGTAGCTCCCTTTCATTATTCATAACTTTTTTCCATTCTTTGATTGTGATGTTTTCATCGGTTTGAGAAATCTTGTATGAACAGCGGTGAACCCGAGGCGGACTTGGCCGTAATCTAATAACATCAATGCGACCTTTCGTAAACATCAGATGAGGCACACAATCCTTCGGGATTTTCTGTTGAAGAACATAATAATAACTTAGTTAGCAATGTAGTTTAGCTTTAGAAGAATGTATGCAAAAGATGCACTAATGTCGTAATAGTAAAAAATCATACCATGCCATCTCCATGGATGTTACCGTAGTTCAACACGTGCACTAGTGGCACGTATTGACCATAATGTGGAGGAGTTTCATAATTGATATTGAAATTCTCAACATCAATAATAAATGAGATAAGATGATCTTTCTCCTGGTAACTTAGTTTAGAGCCATCAGTGTAGTAGGTTTTGTCTACTATCTTTCGTACATTTTTTGAAGAATGGAAATAAGCTGTCAATGGAAATAAGCCGTCAATGATTTTTAAATAAGCAATATAAATTACTAACAAATTTATTTGACAAACTCACAAAGAGGTAGAACTGGAAGCGTCTCGACATCCACCCAAATGTCGATATTATCGTAAATTTCATCTTCGGGGCCAAGATCGAAGGTGATTTGCATATCCTCCTTAAATTCATAGGCCTTGCAAAATCCTCTCCAAGTTGAGCAACCGAAATGTGAGCTATTTGGTGAATTAAATAGCTTAACCAAAAAAGTGAAACCATGCTTCGTCCTAAGGTGAGCACTCTTCGTCTCTGTTCTCTCCCTATCTTCAAAACCGAGCTTTTCCAAGACATACGGTCTTGCATGACATGGGATGAACTATTTCAATTAAAAAAATGGAAAATTACACGTTGAAGCCAAAATTCACAAGTCATGCATAATTACGGAAAAATACTTGTCATCCTTACGTACCGTAAAAACGTCGAAAGTCTCCTTCAGCACGATGGTGAAGTACCTACCGTTTTGCAGATAAGGCATCCTGTCGCACCAACCCCGGTCGTCTTCACAGTAGTCGCACTCAGGAATCATATCGTCATCAGACATTTCCTGTGTTCATAAGTCAAAGATTAAAAAACGATGACAAATAACAGGAACTCAACACATAGATCATTATTACTCATCACGGGTTGACTTTCGGTCTGTAGAGTCCTTGAAAACACTCATCTCACGTGGTGTATATGGTGGGCACTCCCTCTTTGATATATTCGACCGATGGTGATGGTCACTACTCCTCCTCCCCCTAGTGCATAACAAAGGTCTAGCACAAGGAGAAGAAGGAGAAGCGACCCCCACGACAACAGTCGGCATTCTTCTTCTCTCATATATGGTGGACACTCTCCCTCACTAATTTTCTTTCCGGCAAATACACGAAGGCAATCGATATTTCCGGCAAATACACCAAGGCACTTGAGCCCCGACAGAGTTAAAGTCAACCCGAAATGTCGTTTAATTCTCTTTCCGGCAAATCCAAGGCACTCGATATTTCTTACATACTAGCACAAGTCATGCTAAAATTCACGGAAAAATCCGGCATGACCTTTGCTAAAATAGGACATATCGAGCGCTTGAAATTTACCGGAACGGAAATGAATCAACACTCCGGCAAAACATAGGCCACTCGGATTTTCCATGCGATACAAAGATGTTCATACACATACAGAGATGTTTAAACTTGAAATTCTATCCGGATCAATTATCATTGAAAAAAAACTAGCTTCACATTGTCACAGCTACTCATGTACTACATCTATAAAAACATCATGTTTACTCACTATAGACGATGGTTGTCAACCGGGCGCGGGTATCGTCGGTGATCTTCTGGGCGTCGTCGACCGGCTCGTCGATGATCTACCCCTGCGCCACATGAGCATTCACACATGAGCATTCAAACTTGGTGCTCATTGCATTTCAATGGTTCAATATATTAACAAAAACATTTCAATATATATCTTATAATCCGAACATTTCATTGGGACAATAAGCATAACTAAATAGGTCTCTCTCTCTCTCTCTCTCTAAATTTGTCAATGTGAGATTGACATAACTAAATACCCTAGTTCTAGAATTCAACTCTTACTAAAAATTTCTATTACTATAATTGCTATACCTAAATTTTCTTACTACAAACTACTATTACTAAATGTGATACCTAAAAATTTCTCATATAGCATTCCAATACATTTCTATTACTAAATTTTCTATTCTATTACTAGTAATAATCTCTACCAAATTTTCTATTCTATTAACAAAAACATTTCATTGGGACAAGAAGCATAACTAAATTTTTAACTAATTAAGTAAACTAGAAAGTATAAAGTAGAAACTATAAACTAATTTACTAAACTATCAACTAAACATTATTATGCTGATTCAAAAGACCTACATTTACTAAAAATTTGTATTACTAGTTTTTTTTACTAAAATTTATATTACCAAAAATACCCTAGTTCTAACCCTAACATCTATCCATCCATCCATCCATCTATCCATCTATCTATCCAAGCATTACTAAAAAGAACCTAGTTCAATCCATCTGTCTATCCATCTATCTATCCAAGCATTACCGAAAAAAACCTAATTTCATCCATCCATTTATGCAATGCAGGAGGGAGGGAGGTAGGGATGGAGGTTGAGGGTCCGAGGGAGAGGGTGGGAGGGAGGGAGGGAGGAGGGAGGGATGGAGGGAGGGAGACATACCGGGGGGGCGACGGCGGCAGCGGGCGACGGCAGTAGCGGGCGGCGGGGGCGGCAGCGCGGCAGTGATGGGGGAGATGGAGATGGAGAGCGTGGAGAGGGAGAGTGAGGGCCGCATGATGAAGATAAGTTGGATTAGCAGCAGCGCGGGATAGGAAACGACGCTACTGCTAAATTCTGTAGCAGTAGCGCTGGCCTGTCGACCGGTGCTGCTGCTAAGTGCGGCCCACCTGCTAGCACCGTGCACAAATAGAGGTAGCGGTGGGCCTCCGACAAGCGCTACTACTAATCGATTAGTAGCAGCGCCGATTTTTGACCACCGCTACTACTACGGTCGGCCCCGGTGGGTGAGGATGGGTCCACTTAGCAGCAGCGTTGGTCGGCTGCCCAGCGCTACTGCTACAGATATACCTGTAGCGCTGGCTGACTCCACGCGCTACTGCTAAATAGCAGTAGCGCCACAGCCCAATCCCACGCTACTGCTAAGGTTCTATCTATAAGCTTTCTCCTAGTAGTGTGCCGAATTTTTGTATGACTTTGATGCATGTATGCGTGGTTATAATTCTTTTGCTTATACCGCGCAGGCGATCATGAAGGTTAGTGGAAGGATGGTGGAAAGATACTTGCAATCCGCGGTGCACGACATGTATGAAAATAACCGAAAGGCGATTTTATGTCTGTCTTGAAGATGCAAAGGTGGAGTCTGGCTCGACCCCTTTAAGGATGGCCGTTTGAAGGCGCAACTGCTCATGAATGGTTTCATGGATGGCTATACTCGGTGGATAAGTGAAGATGATGATGACGACGTCGATAGGGCAGCCAATAATGACATGGGACCAGACGAAGAGATGAGCGATAATGGACCCGAAGAAGAGGGCGTCGGACATGGCAACGGAGAATAGGTCGGACAAGGCGGATAAGAGGCCGGACATGATGGAGAAGATGCGGACACACCGCAGTCTTCGTCGCTATTAAGTTCAGTCATGCGGGACCCTCATGTTCGAGACCTACTGCGCAAGAAGACAACTAGCGACCAGGCTGCTTCTAGAGAGGAGGCCAAGCTAGCGCAACTGGAGGTAGACTCGAAGACTCCATTGTATGATGGTTGCGATCCAGAGGTGACCCGCTTGAGTTTCACGCTCGAACTTCTATAGACGAATGCAAAAAGCAAATGCACGACGCAAGTCATGATGAGCTTTTGAAGTATCTAAAGAAGGTTCTTCCCGCGGGGAACTTATGTCCTACTAGTGTCGAGGAGGCCAAGAAAATCGTGTGCCCTCTTGATCTGCCGCACATTAGATACCACGCATGTATCAACGATTGCATCATTCATCGGAAGGAGCACGCAGAAAAAACCAGCTATCCAGTGTGCAATGCTTCTCGATACGAAAAGGCTGGAAAGAAAGCTCCTCAAAAAATTGTATGGTACTTTTCGATCACTCCCCGTCTGCAGCGTTATTTCGTAGATCCTAAGGAAGCAAAGCTCATGCGCTGGCACGCAGAGAGGGTGAAGCCCGACGATGGAGACGATCTGAAGCCGAGACACCTCACAGAAGCTAGCCAGTGGAGAGCATTCAATGCTGAATATTGATTTTTCACAGATGATCCAAGGAACATCGTGCTTGGCACGAGTACTGATGGCATGAATCCGTTTGGCAACTAGAATACCAACCATAACACATAGCCCGTGTTTGTGTCGGGCCATTGGGAACCAGGGTACCATGGCCCATCTGCCTGCGGCCCAGGAGATGACGCTTGGCGAAGGCCCAAGACGCGGCCCATCTAAGGACGCCACGAAGCGAAGACATCTCGCGAGGCACCAGCCTCACGAGGACCCCTCCTCAAGGCGTGAGCCACCAACACTTAGCCGCAGCAGCGGCGGAAGCCTCGCGAGGCCCTCTCGCGAGGCTGCCTCCCGAGGCAGCACCCCGAGATGGTCGCCCGAAGCCATCCGAGCCTGACGTCAGTTCCGCGGTCCTGTGCCCATCACATGGGTGACGCGCATGGAGACGAACGGCGGTAGAGGTCGCGCCAGCGGGCGCAGACAGAGAGGATTTCCTCTTTGGTGCTAAAGGGGCAGCCCCAGCTGCCCATCTCCAAAGCAAGTCCCAAGGACTGCCCGTTTGGTGAAAGAAGACCAAGACAGCAAGGCGCGCAGAGCGGAGGTCACCACCGAGCCCACCGGCGCGTCATGGATCACACTTTTGAAGGCGAAGACCGCCTTTAGTCAGGATAGCCTGAGCGCCTGTCCCCTTTCAAAAAGCCGCCAAGTGTGGCAACCCTTCCTGCCTAGATTTTCAGGGGAAGAGGACCAGGGCGGCTACAAAAGGGACAGGGCTGCCTTTGTAGAGGAGGTCGATTCCTTCATTTCCTACCTTGTACGCGAGAACATCTTCTTGCTCACAGCAATCCCAAGCACAAGCAGGAGTAGGGTTTTACACCGCAAGCTGGCCCGAACCTGGGTAACCATCGTGTCCCCTGTCGTGCTCCGCGCTAGCGCTCTCACCGTAGCCTCGCCGCGGTCACCCTTGGTTGGTAGGAACTAGCTCGCCCCCAGTGTTCGAACCTTCAGGTCCCCGGAGCCCCGGTTCCGACATTTGGCACACCAGGTAGGGGGCGACTTCAGTTCTTCCCACCTCCTCACCACCATGGCCTACGCTCGTTGTGAGCGCTACACACGCATGGCTGCCAGGGTGGCCCAAACGGAGCCGGTCGCCTGTGACGACCGTCGATGCCGCGCCGCCAGCGCCACCATCGACCCGCTGCGAGGGAGCAGCATGCTTCCTCCCTCCACCCGTCCGTGCAGGCGGACGGCCACACCACCACGGCCTCCTCGCTCGAGCGTCGTGACACGCTGGCCACGCAGGCCGCACTGCTCATGGCACGCGAGCTCCTGTGCTACCACCCCACCGACGCCGGCTACGACGCCAAGCTCAGCCACATCACCGAGCTCGTCAACGCCGCCGGAGATGCCTCGGTGCCCTCTCACTCGCTCCGCCCTCCGCCATCTCGTGCCGGGGACATGGCACCTGATGCGCCTCCTCCGCCTCCTCTGCCTAGCGAGGGCGCCAGGCGCCACCGCAATGCGCGGGCGTGTGAGCCATCTCGCGGCGCGTCTTCACATGACCATGGCGAGCCCAGCTGCCATATCGTCCGGCGCGCGCCACCCGACGCGCACGTCCTCCTCGAGCGGCAGCGCCAGCACAAAGACAGGACCATCCAGGAGGTCGCGGCCGCCGGCTGCCAGAACCGTGCCGCCCTCGCCGGTGGTGTCCCTTCCAGCTACGGGGGCTGCCGCACCTTCACCCGCGAGCTGTGCCGCGTGGTGTGGCCTACCAAGTTCAAGCCGGACCTACCTCCGCGGTACAACGGCACCCCCAACCTCGTGGAGTTCCTGCAGCTCTATGCACTGAGCATCGAGGCAGCGAATGGCGACAACAAGGTCATGGCGAACTGGTTTCCCATGGCCCTCAAGGACGGCCCGCGCTCATGGCTCATGAACCTCCCCGAGGAGTCCATCTCCTCGTGGGTAGAGCTCTGTCAGCAATTTGTCGCCAACTTCAAGGGCACCCACGAGCGCTCCCTCATGCTCAATGACTTGCGCGCCGTGCGCCAGCGCCCTGACGAGACTCTCCGCAAGTACATCCAGTGCTTCAGCCAAGTGCGCAACAAGATCCCGCGTGCCTCTGAGGCCGCCAGCGTCTCCGCGTTCTCCAACGGCGTCATGGACGTCCGGATGCGCGAGAAGCTCGTCATCAACGACGAGCTTGACTCCGTGCTCAAGCTGTTCGACCTTGCCGACAGGTGCGCCAAGGCCGAAGTGGGTCGCCTCTTCGCCCACAACGACCCCGACGCGGCGCCAGACACCGCCAGGGCCAAGAGCAAGGACGCCAAGCGCAAGGGCCCTGCCGTGCTCGCGGCGGAGCCCGAGCAGAAGCGCGGGCGCGAGCGGGACGAGCCCAAGAGGGACAGCCGCCCTCTCTGCGCCCACCACAACTCGCACTCCCACAGCACCGAGGACTGCCACGAGCTCAAGCTGCTTCGCGATGAGTGTGTGGGCCGCCGAGGCGACCGTAATGACCGCGACGCCGGCCGCGGAGGAGGCCACAGTGGCAACCGTTGGGGAGACCGCAATGGCAATGGCAACTTCCGACAGGGCTGGCGCGACCAGCCTCACGAGGCCACCACGAAGGAATGACGGCAACTAGCCTGACGAGGGCGTTGGGGGCTACCAGGAGCCTCGCGGGGTGGCTTGCATCCTTGGCGTGGCCCAGGCCCCCGCGTCCAACCGCCACTTCAAGCTATTCTCTCACGAGGTGAACGATGCCCTCCGGAGGCCAGAGGCCGCTCGGTCCCTCAAGTGGTCACAGTAGGTAATCACCTTTGACTCCAACGATCACCCCAAGTCTTCGAGCGCTATGGGCACGGTACCCATGATGTGCACCCCCACCATCAGCAACGTCGCCATCACCAAGACGCTCATCGACGGAGGTGCCGGCCTCAACGTGATCTCCATCGAGACCTTCGAGCAGGTCCAAGTGCCCTACGCCCAGCTGATGCCGACCAAGCCCTTCTCTGGAGTGACTGATGGCTCCACCATCCCTCTGGGGCAAGTGCGCCTCCCCGTCACCTTTGGCACCTGCAAGAACTACCACACCGAGCTCATTGACTTCGACGTGGCGCACATCGGCCTGCCGTACAACGCCATCCTGGGCTACCTGGCACTCGCCAAGTTAATGGTGGCGACCCACCAGGCCTACAACGTCCTCAAGATGCCGGGCTGCAGCGGCATCATCACCGTCTGCTGCGATGAGAAGGACGCGGTCCGCTCCCTAGAGAGCGCCTACAAGGCTGCCGCCACCGCCTATCCTGCCAACGAAGACGTCGCCGAGCCTCATGAGGCCGCACCCACGAAGAAGAAGAAGCTGTTCTCTCAGGACCGCGTCGAGACGAAGAAAGTGTCGGTGGATGGCAGCGGCTCAGGCCCTGCCTTCACCATCGGCACCGGCCTCTCTCCTGCATAGAAAGATGCGCTCGTCACCTTCCTTCGGGTAAATTCAGATATGTTTGCCTGGATGGCATCTGATTTGTCCGGTGTGCCGAGGGAGGTGACCGAGCACCACTTAGCAGTGTGCCCCAATGCACGCCCCGTGAAACAGAAGGCACGGCGCCAGGCGCCAGAGAAGCAAGATTTCATCGTCAAGAAAGTTCAGAAGCTCCAAGAAGCTGCAGTCACCCGTGAGGAGCGCCATCCCGAATGGCTCGCCAACCCAGTCGTGGTGCCCAAGAAGTGCGGCAAGGAGCGAATGTGCGTCGATTTCACGAGCCTCAACAAGTTCTGCCATCAAGATCCCTTCCTGCTGCCCCGCATCGACCAGATTGTGGACTCCACCGCCGGGTGCAAGTTGCTATGCTTCCTAGATGCCTTCTTAGGCTACCACTAAATCAAGATGGCAACTGAAGATGTGGAGAAAACGGCCTTCATCACCCCCTGCGGCATATTCTGCTACATCTGCGTGCCCTTCGGCCTCAGGAGCGCTGGAGCCACCTTCCAGAGGCTGATGCGCATCGCCTTGGGCCCCCAGATGGGAAGGAACGCTGAGGCCTACGTCGATGACATCGTTGTCAAGACTAGCGAGGCCTGGTCCCTCCTCACGGACCTCAAGGAGACGTTCGACAATCTACGCAAGGTAAACCTCAAGCTCAACCCAGACAAGTGCGTCTTCGGGTTCCCTCCGGCAAGTTGCTTGGCTTCCTGGTCTCCCACTGTGGCATCGAGGCCAATCCCGAGAAGATCAAGGCCATCGATAAGATGCATCCACCCCAGAGCCTCAAGGAGATGCTGTGCCTGGCGGGGTGCATGGCTTCGCTTGGGCGGTTCATCTCCATGTTCCGCGAGCGAGCCCAGCCATTCTTCAAGCTCATGAAGAGATTCGGCCCCTTCAAGTGGACTCCCGAGGCCGACGCTGCCTTCGAAGACCTCAAGAGGTACCTCACGAGCCTGCCCATCATGGCCACGCCACGCTCTCGTGAGCCCTTGCTCCTATACTTGGCAGCCACTCCCCAGACGGCCAGCGCGGCCCTGGTGGCAGTTCGAGAAGAGCGCGTCTGCGTACAAAAGAAGCATGCCACGCCGCCGCCTCCCGAGGCCGCGCCGTCGCCTGCCGAGGACCTTCCTCAGGAGTCCTCCAGTGGGCTGCCTCGCGAGCCGCCACCCGAGCCCCCTAAGTCTCATGAGCCCCTCGGGCCCTCTGAAGACCAAGCTGCCATGACAACTACACGCCTCGTCGAGCACCCGGTGTACTTCGTCAGCACAGTGTTGCGAGATGCGTGCGAGCGCTACCCCATGCAGCAGAAGCTCCTCCTCGCACTCCTCGTCGCCTCCAGGAAGCTGCGCCACTACTTCCAAGGCCATCCCATCAAGGTGATCTCGTCTTACCCCCTGGAACAAATTCTGCGCAGCCCCAACGCCGCTGGCCGCAACACCGAGTGGAACATCGAGCTGCAAGCCTTCGAGCTGGAATTCTGCACCACGAGAGTGGTCAAGGGTGCAGCCCTGGCTGACTTCATAGCGAAATGGACGGATCCGCCCCAGGAGGAGCCTCGCGAGGCCGAATCCCTCTTGCCTGGATACGAGGCGCCTAGCGGCTGGACTATGCACTTCGATGGCACCTTCTTCCGACAGGGCGCAGGGGCTGGTGTCCTGCTCACTTCGCCGACAGGAGACAAGCTCTGCTACGCCATCCAACTATGCTTCAAGCGCGACGACAAGGTCTCCAACAACATCGCAGAGTACGAAGGCCTCATCGCCGGACTCAAGGCTGCCTCTGCTCTGGGCATCAAACGCCTCACCATCAAGGGCGATTCGCAGCTCCTCGTTAACTTCTCCAACAAAAGCTACAAGCCCAAGGACGAGCACATGGCCGCCTATTTGGAAGAGGTGCGTAAGCTCGAGAAGCGTTTCCTTGGCCTGGAGCTCCAACACGTTCCTCGCGGCGGCAACAAGGAGGCCGACAACATCGCCAAGCAAGCATCTCTGCGCGAGCCTCAGAACCCCAGCATTTTCGAGGAAAGGCTCCTCAAGCCATCAGCAACACCGCCTGCCGCGAGCGCCACACTGCTTCAGGAGGAGCTCCCACCCGCACCAGCCATGGTCGCACCAGACTGCGACCCAGCCTTAGGAGCCCGCCTGCTGCTGGCCCTCGAACGTCAAGTGGACAGCTGGGCCACTGAGTTCAAGGCCTACTTACTTCACGGCACCCTCCTAGAGAAGAACTCAGAGGCAGAGCGCGTGGCTCGCCAGGCCACCGCTTACTGCTTGAAGGACGGTGAGCTATACCGCAGGCACCCCAATGGCGTCTCTCTACGGTGCATCTCTGAAGAACAACGACGCGAGTTGCTCGCCGACATCCATGGAGGAGACTGTGGCCACCACTCCTCATCACGCACCCTCATCGGCAAGGTCTTCCGTAGCGGCTTCTACTGGCCCACCGCGCTTCATGACGCCACCGAGCTGGTCCAATCCTGTGAAGCTTGTCAGTTCCACGCCAAGCAAATCCACCAGCCGGTGCAAGACCTCCAGACGATTCCTCTCTCGTGGCCCTTCACGGTCTGGGGCTGGATATCTTGGGACCCTTCCCTCGTGCAGCTGGCGGCTACCGCTACCTCTACGTCGCCATCGATAAGTTCACCAAGTGGGCAGAGGTCGAGCCCGTGCGCACCATCCCGGCAGGCTTTACCGTCAAGTTCATCAAGGGCCTCGTGAGCCACTTTGGCGTCCCCAACCGCATCATCACTGACAACGGCTCCCAGTTCACAAGCGGCCTCTTCAAGTCATACTGCGCCAGCCTCGGCATGCAGATCTGCTACGCCTCTGTGGTGCACCCGCGAAGCAACGGCCAGGCTAAGCGAGCCAAGGCCGAGGTCCTCAAGGGCCTCAAGACGAGAAGCTTCAAGAAAAAGCTCAAAGCCTGCGGCAAGGGCTGGCTTGATGAGCTACAGTATGTGCTATGGTCGATCTGCACGATCGCAACCAAGCCTACCGGTGAGACTCCCTTCTTCCCCGTCTACGGAGCCGAAGCAGTCCTTCCTTCTGAGCTCAAGCACGACTCTCCGTGAGTCCTCGCCTTCGATGAGGCTCATCAGGACGGCTCAAGAGAGGCCGACCTACTGCTCCTCAAGGAAGCCCGTCGCCAGGCCGCCCTGCGCGCCTAAGATACCAGCAGGTTTTGCGTCGCTATCATAGCCGCAACATACGCCAAAGCACCCTTGAAGTCCTCGTCCTGAGAAGGATCCTCTCCAGAGAGGGACTCCACAGGCTCTCACCCATGTGGGAAGGCCCTTTCAGGGTTGCTCATGTCTCTAGGCCCGGCGCCGCCCGGCTGGAGATGGAGGACGGAGTTCCTGTGCCCAACACATGGAACATCCAACACCTCCGCAAGTTCTACCCGTGACCCTCACGCGTTTGAACGAAGTGGAGCTGTACATGCTCCGAAGCCTCTCATTGCGTTCGCCTGATGGGCCCGTGAGAGCTCCCACCCACGTCTCAGTGGAAGCCCCATGCTCTGCGCTGCCGGAACGTCCCACGCCTAGTGGAAACCCCATGCTCAGCGCTGGCAGAACAATCATCTGAGGGCGCCCCATGGGCTGCACCAACCTCACGCTGATCCGTGCCGGACACGGCAGCGTCTTCTCTTTTGGATGTGAAATTGAGGGCACCCCACGGGCTGGACCAACCTCAAGCTGACCCGTGCCGGACACGGCAGCCACATCTCTTTTTGGTTGTGTAATGAACTTATTATTATACTGCAGTAAAGCTTTATTTACTAAGATATTTTATGTGTTGCTAAGTTGCTTGCCTCAGGAGCTGTCTACACTCGCGACCTTCCTCCTGCGCATCTCGCGAACGGGGGTTGGACACGGTGCATGTGCACAGGTCAGTCCCAGCAGCGCTGCAAAACCCAAGTGATCGAGCTCTGGCTCACGGGCCTGCTCCCGTGCATGCCACCTCAGCGAGGTCCTTGGTGTCTCGTCTCCTCGCGTGACGCCCATGAGCAAGCTAGCAAGCGTGCACCAATCACCCCTTTGTGAAATTGATATGAAGTTTTCACAGGAACAAGGCACTCAAAGGCCTCACGAGCGCTGCCTCGCGAGGTGACTCACGACAAGACGCCTCCGTAAGCCCTCAGGGAGCCTCGCGAGCCAACCTGCGGCGACCGTCTCCACCAAGTGCTAGCGGGAGGCCTCACGAGCTAGAACCTCGCGAGGCGCACTCTGCAGCCACGATACGGCAAGCGACACTTGCAAAAGAGCTAAGTACAAAAACACCTCACGAGCCGCTCTCGGCGCCCCTCAAGTTTTCCTCTTCCCGCAACCTCGCTGAGTGCTGACGTTCTCTCCTCCGCGCAAGCCGCTTGCATGTCAAAGGGGGGCTCTCTGAGCATCGCGCCTCAGGAGCCCTTACCGTCTCTCAGTGTCGTACACCTCCTGACCTTGTCCAGGCAACGCGACCTGACATACCAGCGACAGCTGTAGCCCGCTCGGGGGCTGGGTCCTGACGACGTAGAGCACCAAGGCAAGCAAAGAAAGGGAAATAGGCCTCACGAGAGAGCCTCACGAGGAAACACACATTGCATCAAATCATAAAATACTTAAGCAAAAGACATTGTTTTTCACGCCCCCACGGGGCCACATTGACCTATTACAGGAACAAAAGAGAGGGGCCAAAGGGGAGCACGGCACATCTTCAAGATCCAACTCGGGCGCTACCTGCGCCTAGTCGGAACCTTCCTCTTCGCTATTGATGCACGGAGACCTGTCATCGCTTCCGCTCCCGCTGCTGGAGTCGGTGCTGCCTTCGCTGTTGCTTCCGCCGGAGGAGTCAGAGCCGCTTCCGCTCTCGCTCTCCGCGCAGCACTCCATGCGGGCACCGGAGACCCCAAAGAACTTCACAAAGAGAGTGGCAGCTCCGTCGTACTTGAACTGAAGAAGATGCTCCCGCCTTAGGCCACGGGCGCAGGCAAACGAGTTCCACCCCCGCTTCAGGAACATGACGCCAGTGGGGGAGAACTCGGTCGCCACCCAGGAGGGGCCGTTGCAGCAGTCGTCCGCCTGCAGCCACAGACCCAGGGGCCCGCTGCCCTCCATTGCTCTCACAAAGGAGTCAGGGAGCCAGAGCCAGCTGCAGGGCCAGCAATGCAGCCCCACAACGAACTCGTACGCCGCCTCCGCCGTGTGGAATTCCGCCTGGGGAGGACGGGTGGCCGCCCCACTACGCCCGCCTCGGCCGCGGGCGCCACGCCCTCCACGGCCGTGGGCGGCGGCCCTTCCACGAGGAGCGCCCCCGGCCCCGAGGAGGAACCCTCGCGGCAGCAGCAGATGCGCCGGCTCGCCCTCTGCCCCTCGCCGTCGTAGCGGTGGCCCTGGAAAGAGCAAGGAAGAGTGAAGGGTGGAAGAAGGGGAGAGGCAGAGATAGAAGATGGCGGGGGAGGCCTCTACCTTCCCCTTTATAACACCTTATGAGGACGGCCCCCTTGCCACTCCGTCTTCTTCGACACTATCAATCGAGGTAGCGAAGGGAAGCACTGATGGCTTGCTCCCCGCGCGGGCAGGCTTTATGGTAGGCGCAGATGGTTACCGAGGCATAGTGGGGAAGTGGGGGCGTCCCATGTACCGTCGTGCGCCACGTGTCGAACCTGGGCCCCACAGTCTATCAGGGTCCACATTGTTTCGCTCCCAACGAGGAGGAACGTGCGCGCCATGGGTGTGGCACCCCGGCTCAGAGGACCGGTTTACCCAGTGTTTCCAACCCAGAGATCATGTCTTCTGGAAACACACAACAACTTGGAACATAACTGAACTGATCTTTATTAATATTGTACAAGTACAAGCTTGGGAGTTACATCAAGTAGCGAGGCTGGAAGCACTATACGTGCTATGACAATATCTACATTATTTATGGAACATCAAGGGCCTCAGCACTACTAGGTGATTCTACGGCGTAGCGGAACATCGTGCAGGAAACTCCATCCCATAGGGAGACTGCTGGGACACGGCCTAGTTAGCGTAGCACGAACCATCGGGACCTCCGTCCTCGGCTTCTCCTGCATCTGGCATGATACGCCAGGTGAGTACTTGGAATGTACTCGCAAGCTCACAGCAACCACAACAATGCAGCAAACAACAGCATGGCAATGAACATGTTACATGCTTAAGTTGCTTACTCACTGTTACCGAATATCAACTTACTCTCTTCTGGGTTGTTCCACAACCTTCGGAATACTCGTGATCCACTGAGCACTTCCGAGCATAAGACAAGTTCTTCCATCATTATTATCTTTACAGTTGACCACTCAGTGTGACCTAGTGCGGACTATGTCCAATACCGTGGACGCGGCTATTTGAATAGATTCTTACACTCTGCAGAGGTTGCGCACTTTTCCCACACCATGGAGCTCCTTGTCCCGTACCTCGGTACACTTCCCTTCCGGGTGGACCGGTGCTGCTCCAACGAAACTTGCCTAACCCGTGACTCCTCCACCGTACCACCGACAATCATCCTCCCCTGGAGTTTTGCCCTGGGTGGCCTCTGTGTCACCCCGTGACACCTGCCACCGTCGTGGCCAACTAAACTGTCCCAAACGGGGACGCTGGCAAATAACTCAATTGGCTCACAGGATTATCGTCGCCTGCCTGATCAGGGTAGCACGCACACATAACCCTCCCTTTTTGGTGGTACCGATAAAAGAGCACGTGGTCAGAGCAAGTCAAGGCTGTCCCATTTCGGCAGATGTGGCTGCACGGGTAAGTCTGGGACGGTGGCACTTGATCAACCATTCAGCTTAGTTTTAGCAATTACATGACCAGCAAGGTTGTTTATCATGAATAAATTAATATGGCAGTAGCTATGCAACAATATAAATTTACTATGAATTATCACATATTAAAATAATGCAAATAATTCAATTAATAAACCAATACTATTGAAATGCTTCATGTAATGGATGATGTGGCTTGCCTTGCTCAGTTGGGTTGTCCACAAACTCTTGGTCCTCAAAACCAAAATGATTCCCTTCTGAAAATATTTTAAAATAGCAAAAGAAAATGTCACATAATACATTTCTGTTCACCAGAAATTCTGTACATATGAGAAAAATACCAAAATTTACCAGAAAATAGAGGGGCTCAAGACAAAACCAATGCAAAAAGAATCAATTGATTTCGACTTGTGGATAAAAAGTAATGGACAGTCAAAGTTACTGGTCAAAGTTGAAATTTAATAGAAATTCGAAAATCTCTGGAAGGGCCACGTCGAAAGCGTATTTCCCGAATACGCTTCCACTTAGGTACCGTTTCGGGTGCGGCTGGGTCACTGATATGCGGGGCCCAGCTGTCATATTTAAAAGGAAAAAGAGAGGAACAGTAAGAGGGCGGCTCACCGACGGCGATAGCCGGAGTTAGCGACGGCGGCGAGGTCGGGAGATGGCGGAGATGGATCGGCCACACGACGGCGGTCCTCCCTGTACCAGTAGCGTCTTCTGGGACTGCCTAACGGCGTTGCCCCCTTCCTCTCCGGCGGCGGCTGGTTTCGGGGGTCGGCGGCGACGGCGAATCCGGCAGAGTTTCGGCTAGGCAAGAGGTCAGGGGAGGTCATGGTGATGCACTGAGCTCGTGTATGCCGTCGGGCAGAGCTGGGGTGGAGCAAATCGAGCTGGTGACGGAGTTGGCTGGGCGGCAGAATGCCGGCGAGCTGCGAGGCCAGAGGGCCTCTCGGCCATGGCTCGGTGCTCTGGTGGGCGATAGGAAGTGGAGGGAGTGGGGTGAGGTGTGGGAGAGGCCGGGAAGGCCTATTTATAGGGAGGGGCAGAGCTTCTGGAGTCGGGCGGCGCCGTGGCCATGTCGCCGGAGTGAGGACGGTTAGCTGGTTGGCGCGGCACGGGCGACGTGATGGAGGACGGTAGGAGAGTTAATGCGCGCAGTGGCGGCACGCGGGGAAGAAGACGGCCAGCGAGGCCACAGTGATAGCACGGGCGCCACAGTGGCCGCGTGCGGTGGCGGCCAGCGGGAGCGATTCCGGCAAGAGAGAAGGGTCTAGGGCGGCCAGGTGGACGGAGGGGAGCTCGTCGGCGCGCGGAGACAAGGTACGGCGACGCGGTCGTCGCGCTCTGACGTGACCTGTGCCTGCCGGCGCCCAGAGCACGGTTTTGGCAGGGCTGGCCACGCGGTCACCGCATGCACAGGCACAGGCGGTGCGAGCTGGCCTGCCAGGCCGTGTCTGGTGTGCCGACCTTGCATACTAGAGCCCTCTCATGCCACTAGTTCGCCCAGAGACTCACTGAGCTGAAGTGTAGCATCAGCAACAGTTTGCTGTCAGAAACTTAGGAGAGATATGGAGAGAAGATGAGCTGGAGATGAAACCAATGGAGATGTCTGGAGTGATCTACGTTGGAAGGACTACAAGCTGGCAAGATTTGAGAAACTTTGGCCAAGATTTGAACATGGTTCATGTACAAATGCTATTCTGGCCTAGAAGCTTGGTGAGGTTGTTACACTCACATGGGTGATCTGCTGGAGCTGAAATTTGTTGTGTGGGGGTTATTTGGTAATGCCAAGATGTCATAAAATGTTCATCTCAAATGGATGCCTCTAGCTGGTACTTCCTTCACAGAGGTTTGCACTGAGCAGAAACTTGGCAGAATATTTTTGCTGGAAATTTATACTGGACAAGGGGATGTTTTTGGATATTGTGGCAAGATATGATCCCTAGTATCTCAGGGAATTATTTGAGAGTTTTCTGAGTTGAGGAAATATGGGTTGCTTCCCAAAGGACCAGTGTTGTCCAGAAGGTAAAAGGAATATTCTGGACAAAATTTTATACTGGACCATGAAATGTTTTTGAAGATTGTGGGAGTAGATGATGACAAGAAGGTGTGGTATTAATTTGGGATTTTTCTGATCATCAGAACTATAGGTTGCTTCACAACCCATAGTGAAGGCAGATTTTCCCAAAGAAGAAAATGGGTGATTTTGAAAGAAATGAAAATTGGAATCTGATCCAGAGGGTGTGTGACAAGATTTTGGCAAGATATTGAGGGCTTTGGATCACTGAGAGAGAAATTCAAAGATTCCCAAGTCCAAATTCAACTGAAAAGGTTTCAAAAACTTTGCAATTTGCAAATAAAACCAGAAAAATTTCGAAAATAAAAAGTTGCCAAAAACCAGGGTGTCACAATGGGCCCCGGGGCTACTATCGGGCCATTGGGAACCAAGGTACCACGGCCCGTCTGCCTGCGGCCCAGGAGACAACACTTGGCGAAGGCCCAAGACGCGGCCCATCTAAGGGCGCCATGAAGCGAAGACATCTCGCGAGGCACCAGCCTCCCGAGGACCCCTCCTCAAGGCGCGAGCCACCAACACTTAGCGGCAGCAGCGGCGGAAGCCTCCCGAGGCCCTCTCGCGAGGCTACCTCCCAAGGCGGCACCCCGAGACGGTCGCCCGAAGCCATCCGAGCCTGACGTCAGTTGCGCGGTCCTGTGCCCATCACATGGGTGACGCGCATGGCGACGAACGGCGGCAGAGGCCGTTCCAGCAGGCGTAGACGGAGAGGCTTTCCTCTTTGGTGCTAAAGGGGTAGCCCTAGCTGCCCATCTCCAAAGCAAGTCCCAAGGACTGTCCGTTTGGTGAAAGAAGACCAAGACAGCAAGGCGCGCAGGGCGGAGGTCACCACCGAGCCCACCGGCACGTCATGGATCATGGTTTTGCAGGCGAAGACCGCCTTTAGTCAGGATAACCTGAGCGCCTGTCCCCTTTCAATAACCCGCCAACTGTTTCAACCCTTCCCGCCTAGATTTTCAGGGGAAGAGGACCAGGGCGGCTACAAAAGGGACAGGGCTGCCTTTGTAGAGGTGATCGATTCCTTCATCTCCTACCTTGTACGCGAGAACATCTTCTTGCTCGCAGCAATTCCAAGCACAAGCAGGAGTAGGGTTTTACACTGCAAGGTGGCCCAAACCTGGGTAACCGTCGTGTCCCCTGTCGTGCTCCGCGCTAGCGCTCTCGTCGTAGCCTCGCTGCGGTCACCCTTGGTTGGTAGGAACTAGCTCGCCCCCAGTGTTCGAACCTTCAGGTCCCCAGAGCCCCGGTTCCGACAGTTTGTATGGATGTACAACCTCCCCCCTGGAAGTGCATGAAGACAAAATATATACACATGAGTATGCTGATTCAAGGGCCGAAACAACCGGGAAATGATATTAATCTATATCTTGGGCTACTGAAAGAGCAGCTTCACACGTTATGGACAACACCGGTCAAGACATGGAATGCCAGCAAAGGAGAGTATTTTGATATGAGAGCCGCGCTGATGACGATGGTGCACGACCATTTCGGCTATGGATATGTCTTAGGCCAGGTGTGCCACGGATATTGCGGATGCACCGAGTGCATGGATGATACAACATCTTAGCAGCTAACGAAAGATGGCGGGTCTGTGAAAATCATGTACATGGGGCATCGAAGATGGCTTGACAAGGATGACCCATGGAGAAGTGTGGAGATCTATTCAATGGTGAGGCTGAGCATCGAGGACCTCCACGTAAGAGGAGCGGCGTCGAAATCGATGAGTTGTTGAAAAACTGGGAAGTGTGCCCCATGCCGGGAAAGAAGAAAAAGGCACCGGAGCCGCTGCTCAAGGTATGGAAAACGAGGTCTGTTTTCTGGGACTTGGAGTACTGGCATAAAATCGACACGCCTCATAGCCTTGATCAAATGCATATCACGAAGAATGTCCTGAAGAGCTTGCTTGGCACACTGATGAACATGCCGGATAAGACCAAGGATGGGCTGAAGGCAAGAAAAGACTTGGAATCTCTGAATATCAAGGTAGATCTCCACATGCCCCATAAGAAGTCGTCAGATGAGACAGATACAGAGACGGAGGCGGAGGACAGGGGTGACAGTGTCCTGGACTAGGGGGCACCAACCTAGTCGGCCCATAGTCCTCGGGCTGGGCCCAAAGGCCCTGTTCTCATTCAGATGGACTCCGGAAGCTGTGACGTGATCAAGATGGAATCTACCGAAGACTTGGAGTGTACCCCAAGACAACTCCTGCCGCCTCTATCGCATCCCTAGATACCGCCTATGTAACCCTAGATGCCCCTACCTAGCGTATATAGAAGCCGGAGGGTTTAGCCTGTAGAGGACACGGAATCATAATTATCATCCACCTAGCTCTAGGGTTAGGCCTCTCCTAACGATCTCGAGGTAGATCATGTTTGTACTCGATACTTCATCATCAATATAAACAAGAGCAGGACGTAGGGTTTTACCTCCATAGGGAGGGCCCAAACCTGGGTAAACATCGTTGCTACTGGTAGTCTGCGTTGGTATTTCCCCGAAGAGGAGAGGATGATGCACTACAGTAGAGATAAGTATTTCCCTTAATTAAGAACCAAGGTTATCAATCCAATAGGAGAACCAAGCAAAATTCCGTTAAGCGCACCTGCACACACAAGAGCAAACACTTGCACCCAACGCAAATAAGACGGTTGTCAAACCTCTTAGCGGTTACTTGCAAGGATTAAATCTTATCGAGGTAAATAGCTAAACTAAAATACTAATTAAAATAAAAGTTAATAAATTGCAGCATGGTATTTTTAGGTTTTTAATATGATAAAGATAGACCCGGGGGCCATAGTTTTCACTAGAGGCTTCTCTCTTGAGCATAGAAACATACGGTGGGTAAACAAATTACTGTTGGGCAATTGAAAGAAAAGCAAATAATTATGACGGATTCATGGCAATGATCATGTATATAGGCATCACGTCCGAGACAAGTAGACCGACTCCTGCCTGCTTCTACTACTATTACTCCACTCATCGACCGCTATCCAGCATGCATCTAGAGTATTAAGTTAATAAAGATAGAGTAATGCCTTAAGCAAGATGACATGATGTAGAGAAGCAAATTCAAGCAATATGAATAAATCCCATCTTTTTATCCTTAATGGCAACAATACAAATATGTGTCATGTCCCTTTCTATTACTCGGATTGAGCACCGCAAGATTGAACCCATCACAAAGCACCTCTCCCATTGCAAGATAAATCAATCTAGTAGGCCAAACTAAACCGATAGATCGAAGAGAAATACAAAGCTATAACAATCATGCGTAAAAGAGTTCAGAGAAGACTCAAATATTTCTCATGAATAATCTGATCATAAACTCACAATTCATTGGATCCCAACAAACACACCGCAAAAGAAGATTACATCGGATAGAACTCCAAGAACATCAAGGAGAATATTGTATTGAAGATCAAAGAGAGAGAAGATGTCATCTAGCTACTAGCTATGGACCCATAGGTCTATGGTATACTACTCACACATCATCGGAAGGGCAGCAAGGTTGATGTAGAAGCCCTTTGTGATCGATTCCCCCTCCGGCAGAGTACCGGAAAAGGCCTCCAGATGGGATCGCGGAAGAACAGAGGCTTGCGGTGGCGGAAAGGTTATTTCTTCTGGCTCTCTGTTGGTTTCCCAATATTTGTGAATTTATAGAAGTGGAATTAGGTCAAACGGAGTCACGTGGGCCCCACAAGGCAACATGGCGCCCCCCCCGGGGCACGCCCTGTTGCCTTGTAAAGCCTCTGTGAGGCTTCTGGCCTCCTCCCGAAGCTTCCAAGGGTTCTTTTGTCCAGAAATAATCTCCAAAAAGTTTCGTGGCATTTGGACTTCATTTGGTACTGTTTCTCTGAAAAGCCAAAAACAAGCAAAAAACAGCAACTGGCACTGGGCACTAGGTTAATAGGTTAGTCCAAAAAAGATATATAATTGCATATAATTGCATATAAAAACATCCAAGAATGATACTATAATAGCATGGAACAATAAAAAATGATAGATACGTTGGAGACGTATCAATCGTCCCCTTTGTTCCTGTTATCATCGATCTGAGATCCACATCTCGGGACCCCCTACCCCGAGGTTTGCCGGATTTTACATCGAGACTGGTGCTTTCATTGAGAGTTCCACTGTGAGATCAGCAAAGGATCGATGGCTCACCTGCAGATCAATTACGGCTCCGGCTATGGGGACATCTTCGTCCCCGGCCAGTTATTCGTTTTCCGCAGCATGGTCTTTTGCACCGACTCCTCAAGCCATCTGGCTTCCGTTGAGAATTATGCTCTAGATCACGTCATAACTTTTGGAGGCCTGGAGTACACCGCGAATTCACGCGGAGAACTCGTCCTTATCGGTTGGATGCCAGGCCGGATTGAGGGCTTACTGGACATCGGGGGCTCGGCCCCGGAACCGATCTCCTTCGAGGACGTCAGATAAAATCCCTTGCCCCTATAGGCCCCTACGGAGGAATCGACTACCTCCACCATGGACAGCCTCGTCCTGGCATCAAGCCATGATGTTGCTCCGAGCACCACTTTGGATACTATGTCAGATCTAGAGCCGGCTCGGGCGACGGATCCAGGATCAACCCCGGACCCGCACGAGGCTAATGACGCATCAGGCGGTCTACCAGTCGTGCTTCAAGTCAGCCCGGCTTATAGCCAGGCCATGGATCCCGAAGAGCTATCTCACCTAAATGAGATGTTGGATCGCATCCAAAGCATATCAATCTCCAATAGCCAGGCTTCGGTCTACGGCAAGATCGGACTTAAAGCCGATGATCGAGAAATTTATATACCACCCACCACCCATCTAGTCGCCACAGTCGATGATTTAACCGACGTGTTGGATGATGATGAAGGCACCGACATGGATGAAGATGTCGATGTCCCCATAGAAACCACCATGCCACTGGTCAACACCGGCAAGTGGACTGCATCAAGACGCCAGCGAAGGCGCGGACAAGGTGCCAATGGGGACCCTAGCGGGCACGACACCGCTGCTACCAACACCGGGGCAGCGGCAGACGATGCCAATGACCTGGGAAAGGATTTACAAGCCTCCCCAGAGCGGCCGCATAGCCCCGCGGGAATCTCCGAGGACGAGGACCCCGATGACCTCTTCGAAGGGGCCGATGACAATTACTTCCCTCAGTCCGAAGAGGACGAAAGCCTAGGCACCGAGGACTTTATAGTCCCAAGAGACCCCTTCGAGCAGGAGCGGTTCCGGCGACGCCACGTAGCCACTGCCCAAAGCATGAAACGAAAGCAGCAGCAGCTGCAAGCCAACCAAGACGCGTTGAATGATAAGTGGGTCTAGATACTCTTGGCCGAGCAAGACCTCGAGGACCGACTCCGGAGCACACCTAAGTCTTACCCGCGCAGGCGCTTCCTGCCCGAATTCGACGAAGAACTAGCCGACGACATGCTTTTAACACGCGGATGGGTTGACGAACCTGACCGCCTCCCTAGAGGGCGCGACAGGCCAATGCGGGAAAATCTACGCACCCAAACAACTACTCGCCATTACGGCAAGGATCCCATCGATTACACCGATCCATACAACGCGAGACGCTAGATAGAGGCAAATCGGGCACCGCCTAGGTCCATTTACGGGTCAAGAGGACGTGCACCGGCCGGGCTCAATGGCTACAACGCCTGGATAGACAGGAACGGCCGAGCTCGGGAACAAGCCTATACACGGATTACCCCAAAGACAGGCACGAGACTGCTAGGTTCCGAGGTCCCGCCCACCCAATCTGCTTTACAGACAGGGTAATGGAACATCAATTCCTTGACGGATTCAAGCCCATCAACATCGAACCGTATGATGGTACTACTGACCCAGCAGTGTGGATCGAAGATTTTCTTCTCCACATCCACATGGCGCATGGAGATGACCTCCACGCCATCAAATATCTGCCGCTCAAATTAAAGGAGCCGGCGAGGCACTGGCTTAACAGCCTGCCTCCTCATTCAATTGGAAACTGGGAAGCCCTGGAGAACACCTTCAGGGCTAACTTCCAAGGAACTTACATCCGGCCTACAGATGCCGACGACCTCAGCCACGTCATTCAATAGCACGGCAAGTCGGCAGGGAAGTTCTGGAATAGGTTCTTAACTAAAAGAAATAAATTATGGACTATCCCGACGTCGAGACTATTGCCGCTTTCCGGCATAGCATCCGAGGCGAGTGGCTCACACGCCAGCTCAGGCAGGATAAGCCGAGGACCATGGCGGCCCTTACCTCACTCATGACCCGCTGTTGCGCGGGAGAGGACAGCTGTCTAGCCCGCAGTACTGACAATGTTGAGGTCGGCACTTCAGAAACTCGCAACGTCAATGTCAAGCTGAGGCGCAATAAAAATAAGCGCATGGATAAAAATGGTGGGAGCAATACCGAGGATGTCGCAGTAAATGCTGGGTTCAACGGACCTAGATCCGGTCAGAAAAAGAGGCCTTTTAAAGGGAACAAGGATGGACCCAACCAGCTCGACAGAATCCTCGACAGGCCATGCCAAATACATGGTACCTCGGACAAACTAGCAAACCACACAAACCGGAACTGCTGGGTCTTCAAGCAGGCCAGAAAATTAGCGACGGAGAGCCAAACTAAAGCACAACCTCGCAGCGAGGATGAGGATGAACCTCGGCGACCGAACAATGGAAACCAGAAGCAGTTCCCTCCTGGGGTGAAGGATGTAAAAATGATTTATGTGACCCACATCCCTAAAAAGGAGCGGAAACGTGCTCTTCGGGACATTTACGCTTTAGACCCTGTCACCCCAAAGTTCAATCCGTGGTTGGCTTACCTGATCACGTTTGACAAACACGATCACCCAACCAACATCTGGCATGGTGGATCGGCTGCTGATACGTCTCCAACGTATCTAATTTTTTTTATTGTTCCATGCTATTATAGTATCAATCTTGGATGTTTTTATATGCAATTATATATCATTTTTTGGGACTAACCTATTAACCTAGTGCCCAGTCCCAGTTGCTGTTTTCTGCTTGTTTTTGGCTTTTCAGAGAAACAGTATGAAATGAAGTCCAAATGCCACGAAACTTTTTGGAGATTTTTTTCTGGACAAAAGAAACCTTGGAAGCTTCGGGAGGAGGCCAGAAGCCTCACGGAGGCTTCACAAGGCAACAGGGCGCGCCCCAGGGGTGCGTGCCGTGTTGCCTTGTGGGGCCCACGTGCCTCCGTTTGACCTAATTCCACTTCTATAAATTCACAAATATTGGGAAACCAATAGAGAGCCAGAAGAAAAATCCTTTCCGCCACCACAAGCCTCCGTTCGTCCGCGATCCCATCTGGAGGCCTTTTCTGGTACTCTGCCTGAGGGGGAATCGATCACGGAGGGCTTCTACATCAACCTTCCTACCATTTCGATGATGTGTGAGTAGTTTACCACAGACCTACGGGTCCATAGCTAGTAGCTAGATGACTTCTTCTCTCTCTTTGATCTTCAATACAATGTTCTCCTTGATGTTCTTGGAGTTCTATCCGATGTAATCTTCTTTTGCGGTGTGTTTGTTGAGATCCGATGAATTTTGAGTTTATGATCAGATTATTCATGAGAAATATTTGAGTCTTCTCTGAACTCTTTTATGCATGATTGTTATAGCTTTGTATTTCTCTCCGATCTATCGGTTTAGTTTGGCCTACTAGATTGATTTATCTTGCAATGGGAGAGGTGCTTTGTGATGGGTTCAATCTTGCGGTGCTCAATCCCAGTGACAGAAGGGGACATGACACGTATTTGTATTGTTGCCATTAAGGATAAAAAGATGGGGTTTATTCATATTGCTTGAATTTTCTTCTCTACATCATGTCATCTTGCTTAAGGCGTTACTCTGTTTTTATTAACTTAATACTCTAGATGCATGCTGGATAGCGGTCGATGAGTGGAGTAATAGTAGTAGATGCAGGCAGGAGTCGGTCTACTTGTCTCAGACGTGATGCCTATATACATGATCATTGCCATGGTCATAATTATTTGCTATTCTGTCAATTGCCCAACAGTAATTTGTTTACCCACCGTATGTTTCTATGCTCAAGAGAGAAGCCTCTAGTGAAAACTATGGCCCCCGGGTCTATCTTTATCATATAAAAACCTAAAAATACCTTGCTGCAATTTATTTACTTTTATTTTAATTAGTAGTTTAGTTTATCAATTTACCTCGATAAGATTTAATCCTTTCAAATAACCGCTAAGAGGATTGACAACCCTCTTATTTGCGTTGGGTGCAAGTGTTTGCTCTTGAGTGTGCAGGTACGCTTAACGGAATTTTGCTTGGTTCTCCTACTGGATTGATAACCTTGGTTCTTAACTCTGGGAAATACTTATCTCTACTATACTGCATCATCCTCAACTCTTCTGGGAAATACCAACGCAGACTACAAGTAGCAGCTGCCTTGGTCCTGGACCCAATCGTTGACGGATTCCACCTGACGCGCGTCCTCATGGACGGAGGCAGTAGCCTCAATTTAATCTACGCGGATACAATCAGGATGATGGGCATTGACTCATCCAGGATCAAACCCAGCATGACCACCTTCAAAGGTGTCATACCAGGCGTGGAAGCCCGCTGCACGGGAACAGTAACGCTGGAGGTAGTTTTCGATTCACCCGAGAACTTCCGAAGTGAAGAGTTAATCTTCAATATAGTCCCTTTTCGAAGTGGATACCACGCGCTGCTCGGGCGTACAGCACTCGCCCGCTTTAACGCAATCCCGCATTATGCATACTTAAAGATGAACATGTCGGGATCAAATGGTGTTATTACAGTCAATGGTAACACCAAACGCTCCCTCCGAACAGAGGAACAAACCGCGGCTTTCGCAGTCGAGGTACAAGCAACCGAGGAGGCAGCTCGCCATAAGCCCAGCTCCTCAAAGCACGTACAGGCCACGCGAGCCGACCTCGGCCAGGCCACCATCCCCCCTAAATAGGGGAGCGGGCTCCTCGTTTTCCTCCCTTTGGAAGGACATCACGTCCCCAGGGTGCACAATTTTGCACTAAAAATTCCATGGGTGGCCGAGGAGCCGAAGCATACGACGCGTTGCTATCAGCTCGAGTGAGCAGCAATGCACTTCGGACTTGCATACCAGCAGGGTACTGTAAAAGGCCCAGATAGAAGCAGCATGTCCACATGGCTTAAACCATCCCAACGGTAGCCGCATACCTTTTCAAAGGACTCGACCGACGAAAAGCATCAAGCAAATAAGAGGCCGAGGTCATGGACATCCCACACCTCCTTCGCTTTCAACAAAGGCAAGCTAATCAACAGCACGGTGATGCAGACATGCGACAGCGACGGGCTTGGGTGAATAATCCCATTAGCATATCCGCCCTGTTTATACTCCTTTGCTTTTTCTTTTAAGTTGTATCTTTTACAAGTTCCTTTGGTTAAAGCTCGGCATGTACGGCTTGACCACATTAAATAAAAGTTCACCCATCGAGGTCATTATGCATCTCCTTATGTTCAGTGCCTTTGAGCCAAAAGCAAACATTTACGATACAACTGTTATTTAAAATTACAGGGGCTCCGCTCTTAAGCTCATACAACCCCCCCCCCCCCGCTACAAATCTGAAGTATCTATTCGGAGTCTTGGATGTTACATTATATGAATCAGTTTCGAACCTCGATTTTGGTCAATAGTTGGGTTGCCCGGCTCCTGTGCTTAACCCTTACATTTCCGATCTATTCGGCTAAGGGCATAAAGGGAGAACCACTGTGATTGCGCTGCCAGCTTACATGGCAAAGCGCCTCAGTGGATAAAGCCGAAAACTAACTGTCCTGGTAAGCACAAACTGGTCGGCTATCCGAAGACAGCATCTAGCAATGTACCCTTGAGGTTACCCGTGTCAAATGAAGGGCTCCTTATCAAATCAGCCGAAGTGGTTAGTGGCATAGACCTCAGCCATATTGCCGAACCACTCCACGGACCGGGGGCTCGTCATCAGCCCCCACAGTCAAGCTCCTATGACTAAGTGAAAGTTATAAAACCGCTATAGTCTGATTGCCTTGTCTTCGCGAGCATGGACCTCCTTCGGGAACCGAGACGTCGGCTAAGGTTCATGACTGCCGCGGAAACACCCGATGTGCCCTGCACAAAGGGGTCGACGCTCACGACTGGTTACTTTCAATTTACAACGGTCACACAGGAGTCAAAAAAATGTAAAAACACACAATCACATGTCGGAAATTAAAACCGAATTCATTACAAAATAAAAGGATTGTTTTTTACATCCGAGCTACACTTCGGCATACCGAAGTACAAATCTAAAAATACAAGTTTTCATTAGAGCATTGCGGCTCGGTGATCCGGGCCCCATCCATCGCCTTGCTCCTGTACTGCTCCACAGTCCGGTTCTTCCCTTCGGGGAGCTGGGCGGCCATGACCGCCGGTTCAACACGCAGGTAGTGCGTGTTGACGCGGGCATACACCCGCTGAGCATCATCCAGGCACGCCGAACGTTTCCAGCGCACCAACTGGGGGGCAGCCTCCCGTAGACAGGCGAAGAACCCGAAGAGGCTGGTCGGTAGGGCCTCCGTGGGCCAAAGGTTGGCGCAGACGTCTTGAAGCACCGGCCTCGCCATGCGCAGGAGCTCCATCAGCTGGTTCATTTGATTGTTCAGCAGCTCTGGATGCAAGGACGCCTGGAATTGCAGCCAGAACGCCTTCTCCACTGCATGGCCCTCTTGCGCGCCGTAGTAGCGGCCGACGTCCGCCGTGCTCCTTGGAAGATTCGTGACAGCCTCTGCAGATCGCCACAACTGAGTGAGCTCGACGAACCCCTTGCGGCCGAAAATACACTGGAGAAAAAACGGCTTACCGGCAGCGATCTGCTTCACTTGCTGAAGCACTTCGCGGTCTGCACTGGCCTGGGATTGGGCCTCAGCGTGGGCCTGGCGCAGCTTCTTGAGCTCCGTGCTCGCCACTTTCTCCTTCTCCTGGAAGGCGTCGCGCTCCTTGTAGACACCCTCCAGGGTCTCCTCCACATCTAGGACCCGTGCCTGGTCCTTATCCCTGGCCGCCTTCTCGGCAGCCAGCTCCTCCTCGGCCTTCGAGGCCGCAGCCTTCTGCTGCTTGGCCTCTTGCCGAGCTTTGGCCAGCTCTGCCTTCAGTGTCGCAAGCTCTGCCGTAGCAGCTGTCATACAAAAACAGCTCGGCATCAGAATTAGATCTTTTAAGAAGATCTCTCGAAGTGAAATCGTTACTCTCAAAACTTCTTGACATTTACCTTGAGACACCTCAATCTGCTTTCTCATCAGATCGAGGTCCTCCTCGGACCTCTGCAGCTTCCTGTTCATCTCCACCACCTCCTCGGAGGCAGAGTTCCGAGCCGAGGTTGATACATGCAAGCATGCACTCAGGCCTTAGTCCCTATTTTTTGACTTTAAAGAGTGACCAGAGTCTTGGGGGCTGCTAGATCAGCACCTAAAACTTATTTCTACATCGACCCCAAGGCCAGGTTTTTCAAAACTAGCCTTGGGCTCGGGGGCTACTGGCTACATATGGCGGGCTAGGCGACAAGTCTTCGGACAAAAGCCGCTACTATAAATGAATCAATGGAGAGATAAAAGACATACCTTGAAGCTCCTCACGAGGCCCTTGAAGACCTCACGCATTCCGGCTTCCACTGACCGGAAGCCTTGCAGCGCCGTGCCGATTAAGGCACGGTGCTCGTACGCGATGGAGGAGCCCATTAAAGCCGCCTCCATCTCCTCGGGCCACCCCACGATAACTCGCCCTTGGACGGGAGGCGGGGGTGGAGCAGCCTCTGAACCTACCACTGAAGTGCTGGGAACGAGGGTCTCCGGGTGGGATGCCTGCGCCGGAAACTGTTTGGGTTGGGCCAAGGCCTGGCTCAACCCTTCCTTGGGGACCTCGGGGACTGGTTCCCCTTGGCCCAGTTCGACCGAGGTGTTAACTTCGGCCGCAACGACCGGTTCTTCGGCCCCCGATGTGTTGGCTTGGGGGACCGGAGTGGACGACACTTCCCCGGCCCCTCGAGAGCTGGGGGAGTCTTGGCGCGCTCAGGCATCCCGCTGTCCGATGGGGGCAGATCGCAAGAAGTGTCACCGCTGAGGCGAGCCCCGGGCGGGCTGTTGAAAAATCCCTCATAAGTCCTATGTGGGAAAGCAGGCTCTCGAAGTCTAAATTAAAGTACTGATAACGTACCTCCGGAGCGCCGGTTTCTTCCTCCCCAGGGCAAGGAGGTCCTCGTCCGAATCCTCGAGGAAGCTGGGCTTCTCTGGCAGGACGGGATCGACAGAGGCCTTGCGCGGCCACTTCGGGCCCTTCGTCCTCGCCTCCTCTTCGGCGCCCTCGGACGCCGCCCTCTTTCCTTTAGGGGAAGATTTCTCTTCCCCCTCGCCTCCCTCCTTGTCTTCGTGGGTGGAGGAGGCGTGGGTTTCCTCGGACCGAGTGACCGAGCGAGGTCTCCTGACCTTGGAGGTCTGCTCTGCCCCTCGGAGGTCTGGACTCCTTGGGGATCACCACATGTGGCTCCTCGGTTAGGAGGGCCACAAGCTGGGGAGTCCTCTCCCCCTCAGGCTGCGGCGCCAGGCACAACATCTTCTGCGCCTTTGGGATCCACTTCTGCAAAATGCCCGATTGGTTAGCCAAGTGTTCGTGAGGAACTAGGAAACACAAAATACAGAATCAAGCATTGAAATTTACCTCGGGGCCGTCGTGGGCAGCTTCAAAGCCGAAGTCCTTCCCGGCCTCGGGAAAGCCTTCCTTGGTTGGCTTGAATAGCAGCTTCCACATCCCGGCCAGGGTGGTGCGGAAGAAGTGGTTGAGGGGCACCACGTCCGCGGGTTTGTACACCCACATCGGGGTGGCCCGGGACTGGAGCGGCAGGATGCGGTGGTGGAGCATGACGTTCACCACATCCGTCAGCCTGATGTCCCTCTAGTTAATCCAGAAGTCGATCTTCTTCATCAGCACCTCCACCTCAGCCGGGTTCCCCCAGTCCATGCCCTTCCTCTTCCAGGACACGAGCTTCTTCGAAGGGCCGACCGAGCAGTTCAGTGATGTAAAACCACTCGCGCTGCCACTCTTTGACGGTCTCGATGAAGGTACCTTTGAACCAGACCGCCCTCTGGTTCTTGCTGATCATTACTCCCCCGCACTCGGCGAGCTCGGAGTCGCTGGACTTCGGCTTAACGCCGAAGATCTTCAGCCAGAGCCCGAAGTGCGGCTTGATGCGGAGGAAGGCCTCGCAGACCGTGATGAAGGAATCGAGGTGGAGGATGGAATTTGGGGCTAGATGGTGGAAATCTAGCCCGTAGTAGAACAGGACCCTGCGCACGAAAGGGTGCAGCGGGAACCCCAGGCCTCTAATGAAATGGGGGACAAAGACGACCCGCTCCCCGGCCTCAGGAGTGGGTATGCGCTGCTTTGGAGTAGACGCGTGAGTGCTGATCTCTGCGGGGATGTACCCCGCGCTGCGCAACTCCAGGATGGTGCCCTCCGTCATGGAGGAGCTGCCCCAGTGCCCCTTGAGGTTGGGCTCCACCATTGTTGAGGCGAGGGGTGCTGAAGGGTCAGAGGAGCCCGGGATTGGATCTGAGCGGTGGAGCTTGGGAGGCATTAGGCAGGGAAGCAAGGGAGCCTGAACCCTCTGTTGCTAACCCCTTGCTCTTATATGGGCTGGTGAAAAAACCAAGAGCCCCCCTTTCGTGCCGTTGAAATCGCCATTACCCATAAAAGATGGCATTATGTGTATAGGGGGAAACAAAATCATAATGATATCCCTTAAAAGTGGGCACGATCTCCGTTTCGATGGGACGCACCTGTAAAAAGATTGCCTCAGGCTGCGATTCGAGTGAGCAGTAACTGCTCGCCGGGTCGTGGGTGGTGCCACTTCGATAAAGTTGTTAGGCTAGGAAGTACAGTTCACACCTATGCGGCAGGCCTTCGAGGCTAAGTAATCCCACGACCTCGGATATGAGTAGCGTCTTCGGGTTCCGAACAAGAGATGTCACTCCTTCGAGGAATGGTCTGCGGCAGCCTTGAGTTAGAAAATAAGTGTCAACAGGAGGAGGGAACTCGTCTGTCGAGCCAAGGACTCCGGATCCGAAGTTGCGAAGGGCGAAGGCGTCATCCTCGGCACAGAAGACTAGTTCGGGGGCTACTGACGGTGTCCGGGACTAGGGGGTGATACGTCTCCAACGTATCTATAATTTTTTATTGTTCCATGCTATTATAGTATCAATCTTGGATGTTTTATATGCCATTATATATCATTTTTTGGGACTAACCTATTAACCCAGTGCCCAGTGCCAGTTGCTGTTTTTTGCTTGTTTTTGCCTTTTCAGAAAATCATTATCAAAAAGAGTCGAAACGGGAAAAAAAACTTTGGATTAATTTTTTCTGGACCAGAAGAGACCCACGAAGCTTCGGGAGAAGACCAGAAGAGCCACGAGGAGGCGACAAGGCTGGAGAGCGCGCCCAGGGGAGTAGGCGTGGCCCCAGGCTTGTGGGCCCCACATAGCCCCTCCTGACCTAATTCTAGCGCTATAAATTCCCAAATATTCCCAATATACCAGGGAGACAGAAGAGAAAGCCTTTCCGCCGCCGCAAGCCTCTGTTCTTCCGTGATCACATCTGGAGGCCTTTTCCGGTACTCTGCCGGAGGGGTAACCGATCACGGAGGGCTTCCTCATCAACCTTGCTGCCCTTCCGATGATGTGTGAGTAGTTTACCACAGACCTACAGGTCCATAGCTAGTAGCTAGATGGCTTCTTCTCTCTCTTTGATCTTCAATACCATGTTCTCCTCGATGTTCTTGGAGTTCTATCCGATGTAATCTTCTTTTGCGGTGTGTTTGTTGGGATCCGATGAATTGTGAGTTTATGATCAGATTATTCATGAGAAATATTTGAGTCTTCTCTGAAGTCTTTTATGCATGATTATTAATGCTTTGTATTTCTCTCCGATCTATCGATTTGGTTTGGCCTACTAGATTGATTTATCTTGCAATGGGAGAGGTGCTTTGTGATGGGTTCAATCTTGCGGTGCTCAATCCCAGTGATAGAAGGGGACATGACACATATTTGTATTCTTGCCATTAAGGATAAAAAGATGGGGTTTAATCATATTGCTTGAGTTTACTTTTGTCTACATCATGTCATCTTGCTTAAGGCGTTGCTCTGTTTCATACTTAATACCCTAGATGCATGTTGGATAGCGGTCGATGGGTGGAGTAATAGTAGTAGATGCAGGCAGGAGTCGGTCTACTTGTCTCGGACGTGATGCCTATATACATGATCATTGCCATGAATCCGTCATAATTATTTGCTTTTCTGTCAATTGTCCAATAGTAATTTGTTTACCCACCGTATGCTATGTGTTCGAGAGAGAAGCCTCTAGTGAAATCTATGGCCCCCGGGTCTACTTTATCATATATAAAAAACCTAGAAATACCTTGCTGCAATTTATTTACTTTTATTTTGTTTAGTATTTTAGTTTATCTATCTATCACGATCAGAATTAATCCTTGCAAATAACCGCTAAGAGGATTGACAACCCTCTTATTTGCGTTGGGTGCAAGTGTTTGCTTTTGTGTGTGCAGGTGCGCTTAATGGGATTTTGCTTGGTTCTCCTACTGGATTGATAACCTTGGTTCTTAACTGAGGGAAATACTTATCTCTACTATACTGCTTCATCCTCTCCTCTTCGGGGAAATACCAATGCATCAAGAATTTCTGGCGCCGTTTCCGAGGAGACATCATCAAAATTACCAAGTACCTTCACACAAACTATCATCCACTTGCATTTATTTTATTTTATTTTATTTGCATTTGCCTCTTGTTTTCATCTCCCCCACTTCTATTTATTTTTTACAAAAACACAAAAATATTTTTATTTGCTTGTTTGCTAGTTTGCTTGCTTCGTCGCGATGTCTCAAGAAAATACAAAATTGTGTGACTTTTCCAATACTAATAATAATGATTTTATTAGTACTCCTATTGCTCCTCCCGCCACTAGTGTGGAGTCGTGTGACATTAATACTGCTTTGCTTAATCTTGTTATGAAAGAACAATTTTCTGGTAGTCCTAATGAAGATGATGCATCCCATCTAAATACTTTCGTTGAGCTTTGTGATATGCAAAAGAAAAAATATGTGGATAATGATATTGTCAAATTAAAATTATTTCCGTTCTCACTACGAGATCGCGCTAAAACTTGGTTTTCATCCTTGCCTAGAAATAGCATTGATACATGGGATAAGTGTAAGGATGCTTTTATTACTAAGTGTTTTCCTCCCGCTAAGATTATTTCTTTAAGAAATCAAATTATGAATTTTAAGCAACTTGAGCATGAACATGTTGCACAATCTTGGGAGAGAATGAAAGTAATGATAAGAAATTGCCCAACTCATGGCTTAAATCTATGGATGATCATACAAAAAAATTATGCGGGACTAAACTTTATTTCTAGAAATTTGCTAGACTCCGCCGCAGGTGGTACTTTTATGGAAATTACATTGGGAGAAGCTACAAAACTTCTTGATAATATTATGACAAATTATTCTCAATGACACCCTGAACGAACTCCAACTGGTAAGAAGGTAAATTCTTTCAAAGAAATTAATACTTTGAGTGATAAGATGGATGCTTTATTGAAATTGGTTGCTAGTAAAAATGCTCATATTGATCCTAATGATGTGCAATTGTCTACTTTGATTGGGAAAAATAATGATGCTATTGATGTGAATTTTGTCTCTAGAAATAATTTCAACAACAATGCTTATAGGGGTAATTTCAATCCTAGACCATTTCCTAGAAATTTCTCTAATAATTATGGCAATTCCTATGGTAATCCATATAATAGTAATAATATGATGCCCTCAAATCTTGAAAGTAATATTAAAGAATTTATTAATTCGCAAAAGAATTTCAATGCTATGATAGAAGAAAATTTGAATAGAGTTGATGAATTGGCTAGGAACATGGATAGAATTGCTCATGATGTGGAAAATCTCAAAATTAAATTTTGCCACCCAAGCATGACATAAATGAGTCTATTAAAGCTATCTATGTCTCCATTAATGAAAGTAAAGAAAGGACCGTTAGGTTGAGAGATAAGCGAGAATTCCTAGAAAAAGCGATTCCACCCAGTTTCTACCATAGTAATGATAAAGATATTAAAATGATTGGTGTCACTCCTATTGAATCATTATTTAGTAATATAAAACTTGATGAAAAAGGGACTGAAGAAGAGTCAACTTTAGATAGAAGGAGTCCCAATTGCTTGGAGGGTGATAATCTTAAAGATAAAAATGAAAAAAGTGGGTTTGGAGAGGTCAAAACTTTAAATAGTAATGCACCCACTACTTTGGATTATAAGGACTTTAATTATGATAGTTTTTCTTTAATTGAGTGTATTTCCTTGTTGCAATCGATGATTAATTCACCAAATGCATATGAATAAAATAAAGCTTTCACTAAACATATTGTAGAAGCCATGATGAAAGCGCATGAAGAAAAACTTGAGTTAGAAGTTTCAGTTCCTAGAAAATTACAAGATGAATGGGAACCTACTATTAAAGTCAAAATTAAATATTATGAATGTAATGCCCTATGTGATCTTGGTGCTAGCGTTTCCACTATACCAAAGTCTTTGTGTGATGTGCTAGGTCTCACCGACATGGATCCTTGTTCCCTTAATTTGCATCTTGCGGATTCTACTATAAAAAAACCATTGGGTAGAATAAATGATGTGCTTATTCTTGCAAAAAGAAATTATGTGCCTGTGGATTTTATTGTTCTTGATATTGAATGTAATCCTTCTTGCCCCATAATACTTGGTAGGCCTTTTCTACGAACAATATGTGCTATTATTGATATGAAAGAAGGTAATATAAGATTTCAATTTCCATTAAATAAAGGGATGGAACACTTCCCTAGAAAGAGAATTAAGGCACCTTATGAATCAATTATGAGGGCCACCTATGGAATTAACATGAAGGATGACAACACTTCAAACTATGCATTATGCCTAGCTAGGGGCATAAAACAATAGCGCTTGTTGGGAGGCAACCCAATGAATAAAATAAATTTTTGTTTTTACTTTATGTTCTTGTGTGTTTACACAATTATAGCCTCTGTTATGATTGTGTTTTTATCTTTTAATTAGTGTTTGTGCCAAGTAATGCCTTTGGGATGATGTTGATGATAGTATAATTGATGCTGTTTGGAAAACAGAAAGTTTTGCGTCCAGTGCTGGAATTTTGATTCTGTACTGGAGCGTCAGAAAAATCTGAAATTTTGACACAGTATTGGTATATGAATTTTTTACGCGTTCCTAATTTTTCAGAATTTTTGAAGTTACTGAATTATGGCTTCTAAATAGATCTTTACAGACTGTTCTGTTTTAGACAGATTCTGTTTTTGTTGCATAGTTTGCTTATTTTGATGAATCTATGGATCGTATCGGGGGGTATGAGTCATGGAGAAGTTGGAGTACAGTAGCATTATGACAATATTAAATATGAATCAATTTACAACAGTACCTAAGGTTTAAGATTTGTTTGTTATACTAACGGATCTCACGAAGTTTCTGTTAAGTTTTGTGTGCTGAAGTTTTCAAGTTTTGGGTGAGACTACAATGGATAAAGGAATAAGGAGCTGCAAGAGCCTAAGCTTGGGGATGCCCAAGGCACCCCAAGGTAATATTCAAGGAAGTCTCAAGCGCCTAAGCTTGGGGCTGCCCCGGAAGGCATCCCCTCTTTCCTCTACAATCTATCGGTAACTCACTTGGAGCTATATTTTTATTCATCACATGATTTGTGTTTTACTTGGAGCATCTTGTGATATAGTTTGTTTGCTTTTTAGTTTGTCACAATAATATTTGCTGAACACACCTTTTTGAGAGGGGCACACATTATTCGTGATTTGTTAGAATACTCTATGTGCTTCACTTATATCTTTTGAGCTAGGCAGTTGCTCTAGTGCTTCACTTATACCTTTTAGAGGAGGGCGGTGGTTATATTTTAAAGAAATAGTTGCACTCTCATGCTTCACTTATATCTTTTTGAGATTCTAATAAATAGCAATGGTAATATGCACGGGTTATGAATTTGGTCCTGATATGATAGGTATTCAAGAGGGATATAATAAAAACTTTCATGTAGATCACTGAATATGATAAGTTTGATTCCTTGGAATAGTTTTGCGATACTAAGATGGTAATATGTAGGAGGTGCTAGTAGATAATTGTGGTTTAGTAAGAATATTGGTGTTAAGGTTTGTGATTCCCGAAGCATGCATGTATGATCTGTCGTTATGCTAAGAAGTTTGAGCATGATTTATTCTTGATTGTCTACCTTATGAGTGGTGGTCGGGGACGAGCGATGAACTTTTCCTACCAATCTATCCCCCTAGGGGCATGCATAGTAGTACTTTGCTTCGAGGGCTAATAAACTTTCACAATAAGTATGTGAGTTCTTTATGACTAATGTGAGTCAATGGATTATACGCACTCTCACCTTTCCGCAATTTGCTAGCCTCTTCGGTACCGTGCATTGCCCTTTCTCACATCGAGAGTTGGTGCAAACTTCGCCGGTGCATCCAAACCCCATGATATGATATGCTCTATCACACATAAGCCTCCTTATATCTTCCTCAAAACAGCCACCATACATACCTATCATGGCATTTCCATAGCCATTCCGAGATATATTGCCATGCAACTTCCACCATTCTGTTTTTATGACACACATCATCATTGTCATATTGCTTTGCATGATCATATAGCTGACATAGTATTTGTGGCTCCGCCACCGTTCATCATTTTCATACATGTTACGCTAGCATCATTGCACATCCTGGTACACTGCCAGAGGCATTCATATAGAGTCATATTGTTCTAGTTTCGAGTTGTAATACTGAGTTGTAAGTAAATAAAAGTGTGATGATCATCATTGTTAGAGCATTGTCCCAGTGAGGAAAGAATGGTGGAGACTAATGAGCCCTCGAAAAAGTGGGGATGAGGTCCATGAGACTGTTCAAAAAAAAAGAGGCCAAAAAGAGCCCACGAAAAAATGAGAGAAAAAGAGAGAAGGGGTAATGCTACTATCCTTTTTCCACACTTGTGCTTCAGAGTAGCACCATGTTTTTCATATAGAGAGTCTCCTATTTTGTCACTTTCATATACTAGTGGGAATTTTTCATTATATAACTTGGCTTGTATATTCCGATGATGAGCTTCCTCAAATGCCCGAGGTCTTCATGAGCAAGCAAGTTGGATGCACACCCACTTAGTTTTCATGTTGTGCTTTCATACACTTATAGCTCTTAGTGCATCTGTTGCATGGCAATCCCTACTCCTCACATTGACATCAATTGATGGGCATCTCCATAGCCCGTTGATTAGCCTCGTTGATGTGAGACTATCTTCTTATTTTTGACTTCCCATTATTTACCTCTACCACCATACTCTATTCCACCCATAGTGCTATATCCATGGCTTACGCGCATGTATTGCGTGGCGGTTTAAAAAGTTGAAGCGCGTTAAAAAGTATGAACCAATTGCTCGGCTTGTCATCCGGGTAGTGCATGAAAAATATTTTGTGTTAAGAAGATGGAGCATGACAGGATTATATGATTTTGTAGGGATAACGTTCTTTAGCATTTTTATTTTGAAAGACATGATTGTTTATTAGTATGCCTGAGTATTAATGTCTTTATATCAAACTATAGACTATTGCTTTTAATCATTCGGATCTTATTATTCATACCGTAAGAGAGATTACATGATGAAACATGTTAGGTAGCATTCCATATCAAAAATTCTGTTTTTATCATTTACCTACTCGAGGACGAGCAGGAATTAAGCTTGGGGATGCTTGATACATCTCCAACGTATCTATAATTTTTTATTGTTCCATGATATTATAGTATCAATCTTGGATGTTTTATATGAAATTATATGCCATTATATATCATTTTTTGGGACTAACCTATTAACCCAGTGCCCAGTGCCAGTTGCTGTTTTTTGCTTGTTGTTGCCTTTTCAGAAAATCATTATCAAAAAGAGTCCAAACGGGAAAAAGAACTTTGGATTAATTTTTTCTGGAGCAAAAGAGACCCACGAAGCTTCGGGAGAAGACCAGAAGAGCCATGAGGAGGCGACAAGCCCGGAGGGCGTGCCCAGGGGGGTAGGTGCGCCCCCAGGATTGTGGGCCCCTCGTAGCCCCTCCTGACCTAATTCCAGCGCTATAAATTCCCAAATATTCCCAATATACTAGGGAGACAGAAGAGAAAACCTTTCCGCCACCGCAAGCCTCTGTTCTTCCGTGATCCCATCTGGAGGCCTTTTTCGATACTCTGCCGGAGGGGAAATCGATCACAGAGGGCTTCTTCATCAACCTTGCTGCCCTTCCGATGATGTGTGAGTAGTTTACCACAGACCTACGGGTCCATAGCTAGTAGCTAGATGACTTCTTCTCTCTCTTTGATCTTCAATATAATGTTTTCCTCGATCTCCTTGGAGTTCTAATCGATGTAATCTTCTTTTGCGGTGTGTTTGTTGGGATCCGATGAATTGTGGGTTTATGATCAGATTATTCATGAGAAATATTTGAGTCTTTTCTGAACTTATTTATGCATGATTGTTATAGCTTTGTATTTCTCTCCGATATATCCGTTTGGTTTGGCCAACTAGATTGATTTATCTTGCAATGGGAGAGGTGCTTTGTGATGGGTTCAATCTTGTGGTGCCCTATCCCAGTGACAGAAAGGGATAGGACACGTATTTGTATTTTTGCCATTAAGGATAAAAAGATGGGGTGTAATCATATTGCTTGATTTTACTTTGTCTACATCATGTCATCTTCCATAAGGCGTTACTCTGTTTTCATTAACTTAATACCCTAGATGCATGCTGGATAGCGGTCGATGGGTGGAGTAACAGTAGTAGATGCAAGCAGGAGTCGGTCTACTTGTCTCGGACATGATGCATATATACATGATCATTGCGTTGAATATCGTCATAACTATGCGCTTTTCTATCAATTGCCCAACAGTAATGTGACACCCTTGTTTTCGCTCCTTGTTTTTTTTCTTTCGCGGGATTTGGCTCCCGTCTTTTTCGGTGTTATCGGATTTTCTCTCGCTCTCGGGTATATGAAGATGGTCATTTTGCCTTGCCGTCCCTATCCAACCAGAGACTCTCTCCAGTCCAACCTTGCCACCCCAGATATCTTCTCAGGATTTTGCCACCGAAACCCTACTCTCCGGTTTACCGGAAGTGAAACCCTAATTCCTTCCGTTACAAAGGAACCCCAACTTCCTTTGATCTATTGCCTCCCAAATTTCTCCCACTGATCATCCTATATTTTTAAACCCTGGATATGCAAAAATATTGCCAAGTCATTTGCAATATTTTTCATCTAAAATTAATTCCTTTTTCTGCCAGTTAAAGGAATTAAATCCAGGAAAATATCTATCCATCTCCAAAGTGCATGAAAACTTGTGGAGATATTCTTTGTGATCATATTGAGCTCCAATAAATATATTGGCCGTAATTAAATAAGGAAAATTGCCTTTTCCTATTTAAAGCCAATATTGCAATTTGGGCACTTTCCAAAGGAACTACCATTTTGGTAGCCAGGAAAAATCCCAAATAATTTGTGGAGCTTATCCTATCCATATATTCACCATTTCCATCAAGATCCCAAGTCCCACAGATCAAATTTTGAGAGCATCATCCAAGTCTTGTTTCTGGATCTATTTTGAGGTTGTGAAGCAACTATATTTTATATTGCTTAAAAAATCTTTAAATTAATCCAGGACCTCACATTCCATATATTATGTGAGTATGCCAAAATTCACATCATTTTATCTAGCCAATTTCTCTCAAAAATTCCATCTAGTTTCTGTCCAGATTGCAGCTCTGTGAAGGAAGTACCATTTTGGTATATCCAAATGAGCTGAAATTTTCCCAGAACCTTCATTCCTCCAAATAATCAATCTCCACAAAAATTCAGCTCATTTAATCAAGCCATATGAGTGCCGCTTCAAGGTCAAGTTTCTGGACCAGATTATGCTTTGTGAAGGAAGTATATGCAAAACTTGTCCAAATGGGATCAAATTTTGCAAGCACCTAGTCCTTCCTACCACATTTCCCTGTGACAAATTTTCCAGCTCATTGGCACCTGTGTTTGACCACAGCTTCCTCCCCAATTTTCTGACCAGAAACTGTTCTGGATCCTATTGATCACTCTGGAGCCTTCCTGGTCCATCCAATGTCATAGATTACCTATTTGATCCGTGCCTATCGTGTTTGACAAGGTGTTGGGTCAATTCGTGCGCCAGAGAACGTTTTGGCGTGGTGACCACGCAGTGGCTACGCAGAAACGACGCTCTGCGCGACACATCGCGTCGGACAGCCAGCTCCGGCCGCCGTACCTTTGCCATTTTGTGCCGACTAGCTTCCTCTCTGCCGCGTGCCCCCTCTGGACCTTTCTCCCCCTCCGTCCCCTTCCTCGCCGCGCCGCGACGAGCTCCGCCGTACGCCACTGTGCTGCTCATGTGCCGCCGCATCCGGACGAGCCGAAGCTCCTAGAGCGCGCCAGCGCAGCTCCACAGCCTCCCCGTGACGCTCCCGACGCCCATCTAGCCGCCAGACACCGCCTGAGCCGTCGCCTCCGAGCTCCAGGACGACGGCCAACTCACCGCCGCGGCCATCCTTATCCCGCGCCCTCCCTCGGCTATAAATAGCCAAGCCCCGAGCTCCCTCGAGCTCACCCCACTCCTCTCTCCCTCTCTGTAGCCCTCCTAACCCCAGCCCCGAGCAGCTGCGTCCCCTAAGTGCCCGAAATCCGGCGAACTCCGTCCATGGCCGCCGCTGTCCCCCTCCTCAAATTCGGCCACCACAGCCCGTCCCCGTCTCCATTGCGGGTCCCTCTGAGATCGCCGTGGAGCTCCACTTCCATGCACCCCATCCCCGCGAGCCCTCGCCCACCGGAGCTTCGCCGGCCACCGGGACAGCCGCTCTCTGCTGCCGCCCGTCGCCGCACCTCCAGCTCTCCCCGCAGTTCGAGTCTCCCACCAATGGATGCGGTGTTCCGCCCCAAGGCCACCTGTGCCCTTGCCTCAGCCAGAGGTGGCCGGAGCCGACCGGACGCCCGCCGGCGCCGCGCGGCCTCGCCGCTCCTCTACTCTCGTCGAGAGAGAGAGCACCGGCGGGGCCCAGGTGTAAGTGACCCAGCCGCCGGGCCCAGCTGAGTAAGTGGAGGCGTATTCCCTTGAATACGTCTTCCGCTGATGAAAGCGTACTCGCTTGCGGTTCCGGGCAGGAATGCGCTTTCCCCTGGCGGAAAGCGTATTACACAAAACTGCGCTTTCTGTTTTACTCAGCCGGCCGAAATGGTTAAATTGCGGGCGTTCGGCCGTTAGCAGCAGAAAAACTCAGTTTTTATTTGTTTTTCTGCCTAACGAACGAACGGCCCTAACTTTTTAACCGTGACTCCGATTGAGGTAAACGCAACGCCCACGTCTTCAGTTCATCGAGCCCGTTCCGATGGTATCATTTTCATAATGTTTCCACACTGTGAGAAAGACCATTTTGCCCTTGCCCTTCTATCAGCCCTGCGAGAGAGAATCCTTTCCGGCAAATTCTTCCGCGAGGTGATCGCACTTCTCCCGGAGTATTCCTTCACCCCCAGGCAAGCCGACCATCTGATATATGCCCTAAAGCATTGCTCTGTGTTATTCTTGCGTGTTTAAATTAATATGCTTATGCTTGTATGCGTAGTGGTGAGCTGTATGTGACGCCAGTGAACCCTTGTTTGCCTTTCTTTGGTGACGGCACCACGCTTGTGTTCTGAGCTGCTTCCGGTCGTTCGGGGTGGATGCCGACTTTTTGTTCTCTTTTCAACAACTGGCCCGTGTTCTGAGCTGCTTTTCGGCCGTCTCGGACAGCTGTTGAATTTCTTTCTGTAGCGGTGACCCTATGCTCTGAGCTGCTTTTCGGCCGTCTTAGGGAACCGCTACACTCTTTTTATCAACACCGTCTCATGCTATGAGCTGCTTTTCAGCCGTCTTGAGCTGGGGTTGAGTTATTCCGGTAACGTCCCAGATCTGAGTTGTAAAGACCGTTCTGGTGGCTACTGGGTTATTTGTCGGTTTCATGTAGGGGTTCAGATGGTCGTCACTTACAGCTAAAACTTGTAAAGTGATAACCTGCCATTTAAATATTGTTTCACTAATGACTCGCTGTGATATTGTATGGAGATAGGTTGTTATGCTTTCATAATTGTTACATCATGCATGGTTACTATTATTGCAATATTAAAGAATGTGACTTAATGATAACAACCTCCTCCGTCGACTGGATCGAGTCATAGTGCCACCTATCCGGACTTACCCGTGCAGCCACATTTGCCAGTATGGGACGGCCCTGACTTAGTCTATTGTCTTGCCTCTTGTCGGTACCACCAAACTAGGGAAGGTTATGCGTGCGCGCTACCCTGGCCCGGTAGGCGGCGATAACCTTGTGAGCCCAGTTGTTTGTTTGCGCGCGGTCCCCGTTTGGGACAGTTTTGTTTGGCCACGACGGTGGCAGGTGTCACGGGGTGACACAGGGGCCACCCAGGACATGACCCTGGGAGGGTATGATTGTCGATGGGACCGTAAGAGTGCCAGGCAATAGACAAGGCTTTGTTGGAGCAGCACTGGTCCACCCGAATGGGAACATGTACTAAAGTACGAGGCTAGGCGCTCCATGGTGTGGGTAAAGTACACAACCTCTGCAGAGTGTAAATCTATTCGAATAGCCGCGTCCTCGGTCTTGGACAGTTCGTATAGGCCCCTATTTGGTCTGTGTCGAGTCTGGAGGAACAAACTATATAATGTATTGTTAAAACTGAACCAGAGAGAGGTATGATTTGGTAGACTTATAGTGAAGATGCATGGACATCGGGTGATGTCAGGTGTATGGTGTTGGCCAAGCGATGGCTATGAGATGAGCGGTTGGATGACCGCAAAGTTTGGATCAGACTTGAATCATGAGAATACTCGGAGTATGAATTATTTACTTGATATGCTTTACCTTACTGCATTTACACCAATAGTTATTATGATAGATAATCCAGCCATAACATGATATTTAATACTGTTAAGATATCAAATGCATGCTTGAATGCCATGGATTGCATTGCTTGGTGTATATGTTAGTTTGGTTTGCTTGCGAGTACATTCAAAAGTACTCAGCGGCCTTCAATGTGGCCAGGTTCACCTAAGGATCCGACGTTCGCTAGCGAGGAACCGGAGAGTGTTCGCGGGCTAGAAGAGTAACCCAGCCAGATCCCTGTGGATTGGAGCCGCACCAGGACCATGCTGCCTTAGATAGAGCTTTTCCGCTGCCATCACCCTTGTAATATATCATGTAAGACTGATATATTCATTAATAGAAATGCCTATGTTCATGATACTTGTTGTAAAAGCACATGCCAGAGTGATCTCCTCAGCTGGTATGTGCGGTGACCGTCTGACTACAGTGGTATTCAGGCGGGGCGCCACAAGCAATTTGTTTACCCACCGTATGCTATGAGTTCGAGAGAGAAGCCTCTAGTGAAAACTATGGCCCCCAGGTCATTTACCTATCATATATAAAATCAAAAATACCTTGCTGCAATTTTATTTCTTTTATTTTGTTTTGCAATTTACTTTATCTATCTATCATTATCAGATTTAATCCTTGCAAGTAACCGCCGAGGGGATTGACAACCCCCTTGTTCGCTTTGGGTGCAAGTATTTGCTTTTGCGTGCGTAGGTGCTACTAACGAGGTTCTGCTTGGTTCTCCTACTGGATTGATAACCTTGGTTCTTAACTGAGGGTAATACTTATCTCTACTGTACTGCATCATCGTCTCCTCTTCGGGGAAATCCCAACGCAGCTCACAAGTAGCAGGAAGAATTTCTGGCACCGTTGCCGGGGAGACATCATCAAAACCCATCAAGTACCATCGCATAAATTATCATCTACTTGCTCTTATTTTCATTTGCCTTTTTATTCAAATTTGCCTCTCGTTTTCATCTCCCTCACTTCTAAAACAAAATTTACAAAAACACAAAAATATTTTATTTGCTTGTTTGCTTGCTTTTATCGCCTTCATGTCTACACTCAAAAACAGAAAATGAAAGCAAAAATTTAAGATGACTATGGATCCACTTAAAGTTTTCTACTTGGATCGTCTTCGATCCATTTGTGCTCATGCTGAAACCCCAACTAGTTTAGTTGAGGGAAAATCATTAGATGAGCATGCTCATTTTGGGCGTCACTGTTTGTCTCAAAAAGGGAGACTCTTATGGAATCAAATAAATTGTTTGCTATGTTATGCTTGGAATCTATGTGAAATTTATGATTTTACTTGTTGCTCTAAGAACCCTAGAAACACCTCCCCTACCTATGTGAGTTTAATGATAATGAAATCTTATCTTCTTATGCCAAGGGTGTTTATAGTTACTATGATATCGAACAAATTGAAGAATTTGTTGCTTTTAAGGGTGCTTATGAAGTTGATTTTTTGATGGAAAAGTATGATGCTACTCTCTACAAATCTGAAAATTTTGACATACTTAAATATTGCTATGAAAACTATGCTCCTAATGCCTATGTTAATGAATTTATTGAGAGAATGTCTACTGCTTTGGAAGAGAATAATGATATGCATGAATCCATAGATAATTATGATTCCGTTGATTCAATTGAAATATCCCCTCTTGATGAACGTGATGCTTGCTATTCTTACGGCCATGATGCCAATATTAATGATGCTTATAGAGATGAACTTGCTATAGTTCCTTATGTTAAAAATGAAATTATTGCTATTGCACCCACACTTGATAGCTCCTTGAATGAAAAGCATGATTGCAATGATGTTATTATAAATTATATTAATATGCAAAGCTACAAGCTTGGGGATGAAAATTTTGTTATGTCCACTACTCATTGTAATGAACATGATTGGGCTGATAATGCTTCCTATGATCTTGAAAATTTATTTAAGCCTCATGATGAATATGTCATTGATAATAATGTTTGCAATAATATTGAAAGTGGGTTTGGCAGAGTGTTAACTTTAGGTAAAAAGAATCCCACATATTTGGAGAGTGATCAATCTTATGAAATTTTTGATAAATGTGGGTTTGGAGACTTTAGTTGATGTTAATCCCACTATCTTAGAAGATTATAAAACTCTTATGCATATGGGTCATGAATAGAATATTTCATATGATAGCTATATTGTTGAATTTGATTATGATCCTACATGTAATTATTATGAGAGTGGAAAATATGGTTTTAGAAACTTTCATGTTATTCAATTACCTCAATTTGTGTTGAAGTTTTTAATGCTTCATTCTTCCTATTTGCATGTGCTAGATATTGCTTGTCTTAATAATTTGTTTTCCTATAAAATGCCTATGCATAGGAAGAGGGTTAGACTTAAATGTGTTAATTACATGCTATATGATGCTCTCTTTGTGCTTCAATTCTTGTCTTTATTATGAGCATCATTAATATCCCAAGCCTATCTTAGTGGCTATAAAGAAAGAGCTTGTTGGGAGACAACCCAATAGTTATATTTATTTTTATTTTTTGTGTGCACACACAATTTTAGATTCTGTTATGATTGTTTTTTATCTTTTAATTAGTGTTTGTGCCAAGTAATGCCTTTGGGATGATTTGGATGATAGTATAATTGATGTTGTTTGAAAACAGAAACTTTTGAGTCCCGTGCAGAATTTTTCTGATTTTATTGGAGTGCGATAAAATTCTGAATTTTTTACACAGTATTGGAATATGAATTATTTACGTTGTCCTAATTTTTCAGAATTTTTGGACTTACACAATTATGGTTTTTAAATAGATTTTTACAGACTATTCTGTTTTAGACAGATTCTGTTTTTGTTGCATAGTTTGCTTATTTTGATGAATCTATGGATTGTATCGGGGGGTATAAGCCATGGGGAAGTTGGAGTACAGTAGAATTATGAAAATATTAAATATGAATCAATTTACAACAGTACCTAAAGTTAAAGATTCATTTGTTATACTAACGGATCTCACGAGGTTTCTGTTGAGTTTTGTGTGCGGAAGTTTTCAAGTTCTGGGTGAGACCAGGATGGATGAAGGAATAAGGAGCGGCAAGACCCTAAGCTTGGGGATTCCCAAGGCACCCCAAGGTAATATTCAAGGAAGACTTAAGCGTCTAAGCTTGGGGATGCCGTGGATGGCATCCCCTCTTTCGTCTACAATCTATCGGTATATCACTTGGAGCTATATTTTTATTCATCACATGATATGTGTTTTACTTGGAGCGTCTTGTGCCATCGTTTTATTTTCATTGTCTGATTTTTAGTTTGCCACAATCATATTTTTTGAGCACACCTTTTTGAGAGGGACACACATTATTCGTGATTTGTTAGAATATTCTATGTGCTTCACTTATATCTTTTGAGCTAGGCAGTTGCTCTAGTGCTTCACTTATATCTTTTAGAGCACGGCAGTGGTTATATTTTAAAGAAATAGTTGCACTCTCATGCTTCACTTATATATTTTTGAGAGTCTAATAAATAGGAATGGTAATATGCATGGGCTATGAATTTGGTCCTAATATGATAGGTATTCAAGAGGGATATAATAAAAACTTTCATGTAGATCACTGAATATGATAAGTTTGATTCCTTGCAATAGTTTTGCGATATTAAGATGGTAATATGGGGGAGGTACTAGTAGATAATTGTGGTTTAGTAAGAATATTGGTGTTAAGGTTTGTGATTATAGAAGCATGCACGTATGGTCTGTCGTTATGCTAAGAAGTTGAAGCATGATTTATTATTGATTGTCTACCTTATGAGTGGCGGTCGGGGACGAGCGATGGTCTTTTCCTACCAATCTATCCCCCTAGGGGCATGCGTAGTAGTACTTTGCTTCGAGGTCTAATAAACTTTCGCAATAAGTATGTGAGTTCTTTATGACTAATGTGAGTCCAATGATTATACGCACTCTCACCTTTCCGCAATTTGCTAGCCTCTTCGGTACCGTGCATTGCCATTTCTCACCTCGAGTGTCAATGCAAACTTTGTGGGTGCATCCAAACCCCGTGATATGATACGCTCTATCACACATAAGCCTCCTTATATCTTCCTCAAAACAGCCACCATACCTACCTATTATGGCATTTCCATAGCCATTCCGAGATATATTGCCATGCAACTTCCACCATTCTTTTTCATATGACACACATCATCATTGTCATATTGCTTTGCATGATCATATAGCTGACATAGCATATGTGGCTCAGCCACCATTCATCATTTTCATACATGTTACGCTAGCATCATTGTACATCCTGGTACACTGCCAGAGGCATTCATATAGGGTCATATTTGTTCTAGTATCGAGTTGTAATTTTGAGTTGTAAGTAAATAGAAGTGTGATGATCATCATTATTAGAGCATTGTCCCAGTGAGGAAATATAAAAAAAAGGCCAAAAAGAGCCCAGCGAAAAAAAAATGAGAGAAAAAGAGAAAAGGGGCAGTGTTACTATCCTTTTCATACTTGTGATTCAAAGTAGCACCATGTTTTTCATATAGAGAGTCTCCTATGTTGTCACTTTCATATACTAGTGGGAATTTTTCATTATAGAACTTGGCTTGTATATTCCGATGATGGGCTTCCTCAAATGCCAAAGGTCCTCATGAGCAAGCAAGCTGGATGCACACCCACTTAGTTTTTACTTTTGAGCTTTCATACACTTATAGCTCTTAGTGCATCTGTTGCATGGCAATCCCTACTCCTCGCATTGACAGCAATTGATGGGCATCTCCATAGCCCGTTGATTAGCCGCGTCGATGTGAGACTATCTTCTTCTTTTTGATTTCCCCTTATCAATCCCTATCATCATATTCTATTCCACCCATAGTGCTATATCCATGGCTTGCGCTCATGTATTGCGTGGCGGTTGAAAAAGCTGAAGCGCGTTAAAAAGTATGAACCAATTGCTCGGCTTGTCATCGGGGTAGTGCATGATAAATACTTTATGTTAAGAAGATGGAGCATGATAGGATTATATGATTTTGTAGGGATAACTTTCTTTAGCATTTTTATTTTGAAAGACATGATTCTTTGTTAGTATGCCTGAGTATTGATGTCTTTATATCAAATTATAGACTATTGCTTTGAATCATTCGGATCTTAATATTCATACCGTAGAAGAGATTACATGATGAAACATGTTAGGTAGCATTTCACATAAAAAATTCTGTTTTTATCATTTACCTGCTCGAGGACGAGCATGAATTAGGCTTGGGGATGCTTACGTCTCCAACGTATCTATAATTTTTGATTGTTCCATGCTATTATAGTATCAATATTGGATGTTTTATGTGCAATTATATATCATTTTTTGGGACTAACCTATTAACCTAGTGCCAAGTGCCAGTTGCTGTTTTTTGCCTGTTTTTGCCTTTTCAAAAAATCATTATCAAACGGAGTCCAAACGAAGAAAAAACTTTGGATTAATTTTTTCTGGACCAAAAGGGACCCTAGAAGCTTCGGGAGAAGACTAGACGAGTCACGAGGGTGCGACAAGCCCGGAGGGCGCGCCCAAGGGGGGTAGGCGCGCCCCCAGGCCTGTGGGCCCCTCGTGGCACATCTTGACCTAATTCCAGCGCTATAAATTCCCAAATATTCCCAATATACCAGATAGACAGACGAGAAAAAATTTCTGCCGCCGCAAGCCTCTGTTCTTCCGCGATCCCATCTGGAGTCCTTTTCCGGTAATCTGCCGGAGGGGGAATTGATCACGGAGGGCTTCTACATCAACCTTGTTGCCCTTCCGATGATGTGTGAGCAGTTTACCACAGACCTATGGGTCCATAGCTAGTAGCTAGATGGCTTCTTCTCTCTCTTTGATCTTCAATACAATATTCTCCTCGATCTCCTTAGAGTTCTATTCGATGTAATCTTCTTTTGCGGTGTGTTTGTTGGGATCCGATGAATTGTGGGTTTATGATCAGATTATTCATGACACATATTTGAGTCTTTTCTGAACTTATTTATGCATGATTATTATAGCTTTGTATTTCTCTCTGATTTATCCGTTTGGTTTGGCCAACTAGATTGATTTATCTTGCAATGGGAGAGGTGCTTTGTGATGGGTTCAATCTTACGGTGCTCTATCCCAGTGACAGAATGGGACATGACACATATTTGTATTGTTGCCATTAAGGATAAAAAGATGGGGTTTAATCATATTGCTTGAGTTTACTTTGTCTACATCATGTCATCTTGCTTAAGGCGTTACTCTCTTTTCATTAACTTAATACCCTAGATGCATGTTGGATAGCGGTCGATGGGTGGAGTAATAGTAGTAGATGCAGGTAGGAGTTGGTCTACTTGTCTTGGATGTCATGCCTATATACATGATCATTGCCTTGAATATCGTCATAACTATGTGCTTTTCTATCAATTGCCCAACAGTAGTTTGTTTACCCACCGTATGCTATGCGTTCGAGAGAGAAGCCTCTAGTGAAAACTATGCCCCCCTGGTCATTTATCTATCATATATAAAATAAAAAATACCTTGCTGCAATTTTATTTCTTTTATTTTCGTTTGCACTTTACTTTATCTATCTATCACTATCAGATTTAATCCTTGCAAGTAACCGCCAAGGGGATTGACAACCCTGTTGTTCGTGTTAGGTGCAAGTATTTGCTTTTGTGTGCGTAGGTGCTGCTAACGAGGTTCTTCTTGGTTCTCCTACTGGATTCATAACCTTGGTTCTTAACTGAGGGAAATACTTATCTCTACTGTACTGCATCATCCTCTCCTCTTCGGGGAAATCCCAACGCAGCTCACAAGTAGCAGGAAGAATTTCTGGCGCCGTTGCCGAGGAGACATCATCAAAACCTATCAAGTACCTTCGCATAAACTATCATCTACTTGCCCTTATTTTCTTGCCTTTTTATTCACATTTGCCTCTCGTTTTCGTATCCCACACTTCTAAAACAAAATTTACAAAAACACAAAAAAAAAATTATTTGCTTGTTTGCTTGCTTGCTTGCTTTTATCGCCTTCATGTCAACACTCCAAAACAGAAAATGAAAGCAAAAATTTAAGATGACTATGGATCCACTTAAAATTTTCTACTTGGATCATCTTTGATCCATTTGTGCTCGTGCTGAAACCCCAACTAGTTTAGTTGAGGAAAAATCATTAGATGAGCATGCTCATTTTGTGCGTCACCATTTGTCTCAAAAAGGGAGACTCTTATGGAATCAAATAAATTGTTTTCTATGTTATGCTTGGAATCTCTGTGAAATATATAATTTTACTTGTTGCTCTAAGAACCCTAAAAAACACCTCCCCTACCTATGTGAGTTTAATGATAATGAAAATCTTATCTTCTTATGCCAAGGGTGTTTATAGTTACTATGATATCGAACAAATTGAAGAATTTGTTGCTTTTAAGGGTGCTTATGAAGTTGATTTTTTGATTGAAAAGTATGAAGCATGAGCTAGCATGACGTGTGCGCGCCCATTGCTCGCCCACGGGTGTGATCCATATACTCGTGTGCCAGCCCAACAGAGCACACTATTCACACAAAAGAATATTGTTCTGTACACAGAGAGCGTAGATGTTGTGCAGACTGAGCAAATCACATGGCAAGCGTTTACCCAGAAAACACAGAGCTTATTAGCAGGAAATGTCTATGTTATTATCGGTCTTCCCACACAATTCTGATTACTGAACTATTTGCCGGGTATCACACACATCTTGTTAGGCCAAATCATTTGTGTTAATTTTGGCTCATCGCAAACAGTTCATCCGAGTGAACTGTATGCCGCCTATCGCACGCACCTTTATCTCGCTGACCATTTATGTTGTTTTGGCTCATCGCAAACAGTTCATCCAAGTGACATGTATGCCGTCTATCGCACACACCTTGATCTGGCTAATCGTTTGTGTTCTTCTGGATCATCGCAAACAGTTCATCCGAGTGAACTGTATGCCGTATATCGCACACACCTTGATCTGGCTGACCATTTCTGTTGTCTGGGCACATCGCAAAGAGTTTGTATTGATTAACTGTATGCCAAGATTCGCACACGCAACTCTAATCTGAATCGTGCTTGATGTCTCCGCCATCACACACAGTTCATCTTATTCGTGACGGGTTTTTTTCCGATACCGTTTGCGATTCATGTATCGCACACAGTTTGGTCGAAGGGTCTCTGATACATGTGTCGTGTTAGCAACATCCTACAGTAGTGTCAACCGGGCCATGAACATAATGCAGGGACACCCGGTGGACTAGCGGCCATGGTATGGACGTGTGCACGCCGCCGGAGACGACGCCACATGGAAGTTCTACTATCGTGAGGACCTGGAGGAAAAAAGGCAGAGAAGGAAGTTCAGCCAAGTGACTATCAACGAGAAGATGACGCTCGTGGTCGAGAAATCCAAAGCTGATACCAAAGCTGAGATTATGCAGGCAGCGGTAGCTGCCTGCAGAAGTGATATGGCAGTTGCGTTCACTAACTTGGTTCCGGCTATCATCGACTGGGTGAATCAAAATCCAGGCACACCAGCACATGCTTTTCCCATGCCCAGCTTCATCAGGAGCAACTCGGTGAACACTGAACCCGCACCCTCACCTGCTATCGCAACCGGACCTGCACCTGCTCCCGCACCAGCACCTTCTCCCACACCCCCATCCTCCGTCTCTGGCTTGCTCGGCGGTGCTTCGACACTAGCTGAGCTCGATGCCCTCATGGTAATTACACGTCGCACCCTCATTAACATATCTAATCTTTCGTTTCCTTTGCCTTTCGGATCTCTGACGCCGCACACAAATCCGTGCACCCTACTCTACGAGATCAACGGCCAGTTGGTGGATGTGGGAAAGGGTACGAAAATGAAGCCCAAGGGTCGCTTGTTCCACGGCCGGCAGATGCCCAATAACGTCTTCAAGGTTTCCTTGGCGAGTGTGAAAGTGGGCTACAACGGTTTGGCCCCTCCGCTACGAACCGGGTGAGAGGACGACGAGAGCCCGGCGCAGCTGGCCCAATGCAAGAATTGGCTGATACTGTGGCCGAAGAATCTTCTTCGTGTGGATGCGGCCAGGGGCACACCAATGGCAACACCTCAGCAAGGTATGACCACCACCCCACCTCAACAATTACCACCATCTGTCGTGCTGGGTGAGAGCGGACGACGCGAGGAAGGGGGTCCAACCGTTCCGGCGGCTGATCTCGTCGCCCCCATGGAAGAAGATATGGATGATGACATGGAGGAGGATGACCCTCTCCGGTGTCTCAATACCGGCTATGACAATGGAGGATTGATGAGTCAGCCATATTACTCAGGTTATGAGCGTCAAGATGAGGTGCATGATGTACCGAAGCCGGAACGTCCGGGGGTTGAGTGCAAGAAGTCTTTGTTCATCGAATCCTCGCAGGACACGCCTCCAGATGCCGCCTCAACCCAGGAACTACCCGAACTTCGTGTAGTGCTGAGCTCGACAATACTGGGGGCAGGAGTCAAGGAGGGTCTGATGGGCTCACTACCTCAACCCAAGAAGAAGTAGAGGAAGAGACTGCCGAGGAAAGGCTCTGCTGCCGCCAAAGCTGCTTCTAGCAGCCAGCCGCCTCCGGTGACCAGGGTTGCGGATAGTGTACCGATCAGAGGTGCACCGTTCCTCCATGTCGCGGGCAAGCCGATCCTACCGCCAAACGCTCTCAATGCCATAGATGGGGATCTCAGGAGACTGCAGGACCATGTGCTATCGACAGAGAAAAGACTTCTCACCTTGGATGCTCCAGGATACCCGCTTTACGCGGTTCATGTGTCGACGGGAAAGTGCTACGTCCAGAGATGCCCCGCGGATCTGTTCTTCCTGTGGTTTGATCACATCTTCGAGATGTATCTCCAGAGGTGGCTCGATTTTATGCTCGTCCATCTCTTTGCACTACATATGAACTACATCATCAGGAGAGTGCAAATCTCGCAAATCATGATAGCGGATCCCTACTACATGCAGAAGTTCTTCTTGGGAATCAACAACGTGGAACATGAAGCTGCGAGGGAGTACATAGAAGACTTCATGTTAATGAATAAGGACAAGGAAACGGTTCTCCTGCCTTATCATCCCATGTAAGTCATTCCCGGATAGCCGCTATATATTACACATCCTTTCATACATTTCAATCATTCCTTCACACGTATGGAGGCTAATTTGAGGTGTATTTATTTTGCGCAGCCAGGGGAGCGCCGTCCTTATCGTTCTTTTCCCGCGAGTCTCCCACGCTGTGTATTTGGACTTGTCCAAAAACACGGAGAAGAAAGACTACACACACATAATGAATGTTCTAGATCGTGCTCTCCACGGCTACGGCATGAGGGGTGGCCACATCGAGATCAAGAAACAAATGAAGGGCGAGCCGGGTTTTGGGCATAAAACTGATTTCTGCTGCATCCAGCAACCGGCAGCAAGTAACAATGATGGATTCTACGTTATCCATCACATGATGGAGTTCAGAAGGGATCACCAACAACTTCGCATGACATCTAAATCCAATGCCCATATCCTCAAATGGGCCGAAGACTTAGGAGCTGAACCAGATCATAAACTCAGAAATGACTTCTATCGCATCTAGCAGGACATTACGACATTCATCATGAAAGACGTCATCGAAGAGAATGGGATGTTCCACGGCGGCCCTATATCGTGGCTGACATCCGAACTCGCATAGGCCTACAGCGTATGGACATGACGCCTTTCACGAAGCTAGGGTGCATCCTCCAGGATCTGGACGGATGGAACTTCCCGTGAATGACGATGATGATGATGATGATCTGTCCATTGAATTTGTACTTTCTGTAATCAACAAAACTTTGAAACTTTGTGATGTAAATGGTCCTGCTCAACTTGCGTAGCGCTAGTTAATTAGTTAGGGTATGATGAACTTCATTAATTATGTTTACTATATTTGCTAACTCTTTCTCTTCATGTTGCTCAAGTATATTATGTTGCATATTATCGTTGAATTCGCTTGTTGACGATGCATCTCTAACAGGTACATAGATCATCGATGGCAAGTGCTATGCCGTGTACATAGGGAGGGTTCCAGGAGTGTACGACGAGTGGCCAGAGTGTCAGGCCCAAGTGTACCGCTTCCCGGGCGGCAGCCAGAGATGGTTTCAAAGCCGAAGCAAAACGGAAGCTAGTTACTTGAGGTTCACGCTAGCGCAAGAGAGGAATCAGAACTGGCTCAAGAACTACTACATAATCCCGCTCTTGCTAATCGTTATCGCTCTTCTCTTGTATATCACCGTTTAGGTAGATGATGAAACATGTATCGCTAAATGTTGGACCATTATGATGATGATGATGCGTGATATGATGAGACTATGTTGTATAGCACTTCGATGATGATGATGATGCCGACGATGAGACATTCTTGTCTCATATAGCTTCAATGTATGTGCATATTGCTATTGTATAAAACCTGTATGTATACATCGTAAATACGCAGTAGAAAAAAAGTACAGAAAATCTTAGCAGTGGCGACGTGAGCTTTTCATGCCAGCGCTGTAGCTAGTTAGCAGTAGCGCTGGGTGGGCCCATGCTGCTGCTACATCTGCGTAGCAGTAGCGCGGGGTAAGAACCAGCGCTACTGCTAAAAGTTAGCTGTAGCGCCCTAGCAATAGCATGGGCCCCCGCGCTACTGCTAGTCCTTTACCCCCCGCTACAACTAGGGTTTTCCCTAGTAGTGTACGGAATGAGTAAAGAGACTTGCCGGTAACAAGATTGAACTAGGTATGGCGATACCGATGATCGAATCTCGGGCAAGTATCATATTGCCGGACAAAGGGAATTGTATACGGGATTAAATGAATCAGGCACTTTGCCGTCTGCCATGGCAGACGGCAAAGGAATGTCTGGCTGATGGCAAAGCCCTTTGCCGTCAGCCAGCAGACGGCCCCACATCCGGCGGAATGAACTACGGCAGAGGGCTGCTTTGCCGTCTGCTTAAATAAAGCGGACGGCAAAGAAGTTTGCCGTCAGCCATACTAAGCAAGCAGACGGCAAATGCCTTGGACGACAGAGGGATAGGGTTAGGCCCGTTAGGTGGCTAACGGTGTACTTTGCCGTCTGCCAGCAGACAGCAAAGGCGCAAAGTTCTTTGCCGTCTGCCAGTTGACGTCAGCTGACATCAGGCGTCAGCTGGGGCCAATGCATGCCCGTTGCCATCTGCCAGCCGACGGCAAAGCACACCAGCCTTTGCCGTCTGCTGGCAGACGGCAAAGTGCCCAAATAGGCCAGCCCAGGTGCCCCCCAGGTTGCACAGGTAGCTGCCACGTGGCAGCTTTGCCGTCTGCTGGCGGACGGCAAAGCTCTTTGCCGTCTGCTGGCAGACGGCAAAGTGCCTGTATTGCCCCTGTTAATTCTGTTTTTTCTTAAATTCAATCAATTTCACAGATATATATATATTCATTTGAAAATACTTTCAACAAGCCTACATATCCCTGCCATATGGATATGATCATCCAACACATATATATATATATACCAAATCAAAAGTCCATATCCCACATATATATAGCCAACATATCCAACAATTAAGCAAAAAGTCCATATACAATGGTTTCATCCATACATACATATATAGGTAGCAAGTTTCACATTGTTCATCCTACAAAATCAAAACAAAAAGGAAGGACAAGGAGAAGAGTAGACTCCATCAACGCAAGCTTCCGTGATCTGAAGCAAATCTGCAAAACGGGAAAGAAGAAAGTTAGAAGAAGAAGACTAGAAGAAGAAGAAGAAGAAGAAGACTAAAAGAAGAAGAAGAAGAAGAAGAAGAAGAATTTTTCTTCTCTTTCTTTTTCTCCTCTTCTTTTTCTTCTTCTTATTGCTTACTTGTGTCATTTTAGAGCTAACCTAGGTAAATAGGTCATTTTGGAGCTAAGTAAGGTTATTATGTCATTTTCGAGGAAAATAAGCTAAGTATATGACATTTTGGAGGTAACCAAGGTTATTATGCCATTTTTGACCTAAGTATGCTAAGTATGTCATAAATGAACTAAATAAGCTAAGTATAGGTCATTATTGAGCTAACCTAGGTAATTATGCCATTTTTGAGCTAACTAAGCATATTAAGTCATTTTGGAGGAAAAAATGCTAAGTGTAGGTCATTTTAGAGCTAACCTAGGTAAATAGGTCATTTTGGAGCTAAACCAAGGTTATTATGCCATTTTTTACCTAAGTAAGCTAATTATGTCATAAATGAACTAGCTAAGCTAAGTATAGGTCATTATTGAGCTATCTTAGGTAGGTATGCCATTTCTTAGCTAACTAAGCATATTAAGTCATTTTGGAGGAAAAAATGCTAAGTATAGGTCATTTTAGAGCCATCCTAGGTAAAATAGGTCATTTTGGAGCTAAGTAAGATTATTATGTCATTTTCGAGGAAAATAAGCTAAGTATATGACATTTTGGAGCTAAACCAAGGTTATTATGCCATTTTTTACCTAAGTAAGCTAATTATGTCATAAATGAACTAGCTAAGCTAAGTATAGGTCATTTGAGAGCTAACCTAGCTAAAATAGGTCATTTTGGAGCTAAGTAAGGTTATTATGTCATTTTCGAGGAAAATAAGCTAAGTATATGACATTTTGGAGCTAAACCAAGGTTATTATGCCATTTTTGACCTAAGTAAGCTAAGTGTGTCATAAATGAACTAGCTAAGCTATGTATAGGTCATTTTTGAGCTAGCCTAGGTAGTTATGCCATTTTTGAGCTAACTAAGCATATTAAGTCATTTTGGAGGGAAAAATGCTAAGTGTAGGTCATTTTAGAGCTATCCAAGGTAAAATAGGTCATTTTGGAGCTAAGTAAGGTTATTATGTCATTTTCGAGGAAAATAAGCTAAGTATAAGACATTTTGGAGCTAAACCAAGGTTATTATGCCATTTTTGACCTAAGTAAGCAAATTATGTCATAAATGAACTAATTAAGCTAAGTATAGGTCATTATTGAGCTAGCCTAGGTAAAATAGGTCATTTTGGAGCTAAGTAATGTTATTATGTCATTTTCGAGGAAAATAAGCTAACTATATGACATTTTGGAGCTAAATAGGTCATTTCTTAAGCTAAGTATGCATTTGTTAAGCAAAACACTAGGGAAAATGTACCATCATCAGGGCTGGAATACGGAGGTAACCAAGGTTATTATGCCATTTTCGAGGAAAATAAGCTAAGTATATGACATTTTGGAGGTAACCAAGGTTATTATGCCATTTTTGACCTAAGTATGCTAATTATGTCATAAATGAACTAAATAAGCTAAGTATAGGTCATTATTGAGCTAACCTAGGTAATTATGCAATTTTTGAGCTAACTAAGCATATTAAGTCATTTTGGAGGAAAAAATGCTAAGTGTAGGTCATTTTAGAGCTAACCTAGGTAAATAGGTCATTTTGGAGCTAAACCAAGGTTATTATGCCATTTTTTACCTAAGTAAGCTAATTATGTCATAAATGAACTAGCTAAGCTAAGTATAGGTCATTATTGAGCTATCTTAGGTAGTTATGCCATTTTTTTATCTAACTAAGCATATTAAGTCATTTTGGAGGAAAAAAATGCTAAGTATAAGTCATTTTAGAGCTATCCTAGGTAAACTAGGTCATTTTGGAGCTAAGTAAGGTTATTATGTCATTTTCGAGGAAAATAAGCTAAGTATATGATATTTTGGAGCTAAACCAAGGTTATTATGCCATTTTTTTTACCTAAGTAAGCTAATTATGTCAAAAATGAACTAGCGAAGCTAAGTATAGGTCATTTGAGAGCTAACCTAGCTAAAATAGGTCATTTTGGAGCTAAGTAAGGTTATTATGTCATTTTCGAGGAAAATAAGCTAAGTATATGACATTTTGGAGCTAAACCAAGGTTATTATGCCATTTTTGACCTAAGTAAGCTAAGTATGTCATAAATGAACTAGCTAAGCTATGTATAGGTCATTTCTGAGCTAGCCTAGGTAGTTATGCCATTTTTGAGCTAACTAAGCATATTAAGTCATTTTGGAGGGAAAAATGCTAAGTGTAGGTCATTTTAGAGCTATCCTAGGTAAAACAGGTCATTTTGGATCTAAGTAAGGTTATTATGTCATTTTCGAGGAAAATAAGCTAAGTATATGACATTTTGGAGCTAAACCAAGGTTATTATGCCATTTTTGACCTAAGTAAGCTAATTATGTCATAAATGAACTAATTAAGCTAAGTATAGGTCATTATTGAGCTAGCCTAGGTAAAATAGGTCATTTTGGATCTAAGTAAGATTATGTCATTTTCGAGGAAAATAAGCTAACTATATGACATTTTGGAGCTAAATAGGACATTTCTTAAGCTAAGTATGCATTTGTTAAGCAAAACACTAGGGAAAACGTACCGTCATCACGGCTGGAATACGGAGGTAACCAAGGTTATTATGCCATTTTCGAGGAAAATAAGCTAAGTATATGACATTTTGGAGGTAACCAAGGTTATTATGCCATTTTTCACCTAAGTATGCTAATTATGTCATAAATGAACTAAATAAGCTAAGTATAGGTCATTATTGAGCTAACCTAGGTAATTATGCCATTTTTGAGCTAACTAAGCATATTAAGTCATTTCGGAGGAAAAAATGCTAAGTGTAGGTCATTTTAGAGCTAACATTGGTAAATAGGTCATTTTGGAGCTAAACCAAGGTTATTATGCCATTTTTTACCTACGTAAGCTAATTATGTCATAAATGAACTAGCTAAGCTAAGTATAGGTCATTATTGAGCTATCTTAGGTAGTTATGCCATTTTTTATCTAACTAAGCATATTAAGTCATTTTGGAGGAAAAAAATGCTAAGTATAGGTCATTTTAGAGCTATCCTAGGTAAACTAGGTCATTTTGGAGCTAAGTAAGGTTATTATGTCATTTTCGAGGAAAATAAGCTAAGTATATGATATTTTGGAGCTAAACCAAGGTTATTATGCCATTTTTTTACCTAAGTAAGCTAATTATGTCATAAATGAACTAGCTAAGCTAAGTATAGGTCATTTGAGAGCTAACCTAGGTAAAATAGGTCATTTTGGAGCTAAGTAAGGTTATTATGTCATTTTCGAGGAAAATAAGCTAAGTATATGACATTTTGGAGCTAAACCAAGGTTATTATGCCATTTTTGACCTAAGTAAGCTAAGTATGTCATAAATGAACTAGCTAAGCTATGTATATGTCATTTTTGAGCTAGCCTAGGTAGTTATGGCATTTTTGAGCTAACTAAGCATATTAAGTCATTTTGGAGGGAAAAATGCTAAGTGTAGGTCATTTTAGAGCTATCCTAGGTAAAACAGGTCATTTTGGATCTAAGTAAGGTTATTATGTCATTTTCGAGGAAAATAAGCTAAGTATATGACATTTTGGAGCTAAACCAAGGTTATTATGCCATTTTTGACCTAAGTAAGCTAATTATGTCATAAATGAACTAATTAAGCTAAGTATAGGTCATTATTGAGCTAGCCTAGGTAAAATAGGTCATTTTGGATCTAAGTAAGATTATGTCATTTTCGAGGAAAATAAGCTAACTATATGACATTTTGGAGCTAAATAGGACATTTCTTAAGCTAAGTATGCATTTGTTAAGCAAAACACTAGGGAAAACGTACCGTCATCACGGCTGGAATACGGAGGTAACCAAGGTTATTATGCCATTTTCGAGGAAAATAAGCTAAGTATATGACATTTTGGAGGTAACCAAGGTTATTATGCCATTTTTCACCTAAGTATGCTAATTATGTCATAAATGAACTAAATAAGCTAAGTATATGTCATTATTGAGCTAACCTAGGTAATTATGCCATTTTTGAGCTAACTAAGCATATTAAGTCATTTCGGAGGAAAAAATGCTAAGTGTAGGTCATTTTAGAGCTAACATTGGTAAATAGGTCATTTTGGAGCTAAACCAAGGTTATTATGCCATTTTTTACCTACGTAAGCTAATTATGTCATAAATGAACTAGCTAAGCTAAGTATAGGTCATTATTGAGCTATCTTAGGTAGTTATGCCATTTTTTATCTAACTAAGCATATTAAGTCATTTTGGAGGAAAAAAATGCTAAGTATAGGTCATTTTAGAGCTATCCTAGGTAAACTAGGTCATTTTGGAGCTAAGTAAGGTTATTATGTCATTTTCGAGGAAAATAAGCTAAGTATATGATATTTTGGAGCTAAACCAAGGTTATTATGCCATTTTTTACCTAAGTAAGCTAATTATGTCATAAATGAACTAGCTAAGCTAAGTATAGGTCATTTGAGAGCTAACCTAGGTAAAATAGGTCATTTTGGAGCTAAGTAAGGTTATTATGTCATTTTCGAGGAAAATAAGCTAAGTATATGACATTTTGGAGCTAAACCAAGGTTATTATGCCATTTTTGACCTAAGTAAGCTAAGTATGTCATAAATGAACTAGCTAAGCTATGTATATGTCATTTTTGAGCTAGCCTAGGTAGTTATGCCATTTTTGAGCTAACTAAGCATATTAAGTCATTTTCGAGGGAAAAATGCTAAGTGTAGGTCATTTTAGAGCTATCCTAGGTAAAATAGGTCATTTTGGAGCTAAGTAAGGTTATTATGTCATTTTTGAGGAAAATAAGCTAAGTATATGACATTTTGGAGCTAAACCAAGGTTATTATGCCATTTTTGACCTAAGTAAGCTAATTATGTCATAAATGAACTAATTAAGCTAAGTATAGGTCATTATTGAGCTAGCCTAGGTAAAATAGGTCATTTTGGAGCTATGTAAGGTTATTATGTCATTTTCGAGGAAAATAAGCTAACTATATGACATTTTGGAGCTAAATAGGTCATTTCTTAAGCTAAGTATGCATTTGTCAAGCAAAACACTAGGGAAAACGTACCGTCATCACGGCTGGAATACGGAGGTAACCATGGTTATTATGCCATTTTCGAGGAAAATAAGCTAAGTATATGACATTTTGGAGGTAACCAAGGTTATTATGCCATTTTTGACCTAAGTATGCTAAGTATGTCATAAATGAACTAAATAAGCTAAGTATAGGTCATTATTGAGCTAACCTAGGTAATTATGCCATTTTTAGCTAACTATGCATATTAAGTCATTTTGGAGGAAAAAATGCTAAGTGTAGGTCATTTTAGAGCTAACCTAGGTAAATAGATCATTTTGGAGCTAAAGCTAGGTTATTAGGCCATTTTTTACCTAAGTAAGCTAATTATGTCATAAATGAACTAGCTAAGCTAAGTATAGGTCATTATTGAGCTATCTTAGGTAGTTATGCCATTTTTAGCTAACTAAGCATATTAAGTCATTTTGGGGGGAAAATGCTAAGTATAGGTCATTTTAGAGCTATCCTAGGTAAAATAGGTCATTTTGGAGCTAAGTAAGGTTATTATGTCATTTTCGAGGAAAATAAGCTAAGTATATGACATTTTGGAGCTAAACCAGGGTTATTATGCCATTTTTTTACCTAAGTAAGCTAATTATGTCATAAATGAACTAGCTAAGCTAAGTATAGGTCATTTGAGAGCTAACCTAGGTAAAATAGGTTATTTTGGAGCTAAGTAAGGTTATTATGTCATTTTCGAGGAAAATAAGCTAAGTATATGACATTTTGGAGCTAAACCAAGGTTATTATGCCATTTTTGACCTAAGTAAGCTAAGTATGTCATAAATGAACTAGCTAAGCTAAGTATAGGTCATTTTTGAGCTAGCCTAGGTAGTTATGCCATTTTTGAGCTAACTAAGCATATTAAGACATTTTGGAGGAAAAAATGCTAAGTGTAGGTCATTTTAGAGCTATCCTAGGTAAAATATGTCATTTTGGAGCTAAGTATGGTTATTATGTCATTTTCGAGGAAAATAAGCTAAGTATATGACATTTTGGAGCTAAACCAAGGTTATTATGCCATTTTTGACCTAAGTAAGCTAATTATGTCACAAATGAACTAATTAAGCTAAGTATAGGTCATTATTGAGCTAGCCTAGGTAAAATAGGTCATTTTGGAGCTAAGTAAGGTTATTATGTCATTTTCGAGGAAAATAAGCTAACTATATGACATTTTGGAGCTAAATAGGTCATTTCTTAAGCTAAGTATGCATTTGTTAAGCAAAACACTAGGGAAAACGTACCGTCATCACGGCTGGAAAACGTACCGTCATCACGGTTGGAATACAACAGGGAGGCACTGACGAAATTCTGCATCGGATCCGGAGCAGAGCATATGGGAAAACGAACCCAATCTACACATACTCGGGCTGTCCATGGATAACGTTGGACAATTCGAAAGAATCACGGTTATAAATATGCAAATGCAAGCATATTTATAGATGTAACCCTTTCGAACGGGAGACGCATAGTGGTCACGCATACTGATGATTGAAGACACCTATAGCTAGCAAGTTTCGTCGGCACGAAGACCGGAGCAGAGAAAATGAAGGGGGGAGGAGGAGATGTCATTTGTGCTCACCCACGAACGCAGGGGCGGAGCTCGTCGAACGCACGGGGAGGTCGTCGAACACCAGACCCTCGCAGCGACGAAACAACTGCACATTTAAATCCACCCGATCAACACAAATATATATGATGTTTTTCATAACAAAATCAGAAAATATATGACCTAACTCATAATTCACAAATATATGACGGGGTGTCGGGTCGGGGTGTCGTGGTGTCGGAGTGTCGGGTCGGGGTGTCGGGGTGTCGGGGTGTCATGTCTTGGTGTTGGGGTGTCGGGTGTCAGGGTGTCGTGTCGGGGTGTCGGGGTGTCGTGTCTTGGTGTCGGGGTGTCGGGGTGTTAGGGTGTCGCGTCGGGGTGTCGAGGTATCGTGTCGGGCTGTCATTTAGGGTTCCATCGATGCCGAGAAACCCCCTAACCTAAATAGCCGTCATTTAGGTTTCCATCGACGCCGAGGAACCCCCTAACCCACTCGTCCCCGGGTGCCCTCAGGTATGGCGATGCACGGTCGACGGGTCAGCACTTGGACCGGGGGATTCTCGGCCTGGGCGACGGCGCCGGGACCGGCAGGACCCACTGGCTCCACCATCTATCCCCTCGACGACCGGCGATCCTCGACCCTCTGGCCCGACCCTCGACCCCTTGGCGACCGGCGATCCTCGACCCTCGTTCCCGACCCTCAACCCTAGTTTTGGCGACCGGCGATCCTCGACCCGGTTCCGTCGGCGCCGACGCACCCCTCGACCCGGTTCCCGATCCTCGACCCGGTTCTTCTTCTTCTTCTTCTTCTTCTTCTTCTTGTTTTCTTCTCCTCCTCCTCCTCCTCTTCCTCTTTTCTTCTCTTCCTCCTCTTCTTGTTCTTCTTCTTCCTCTTCTTCTTCTTATTCTTCTTCCTCTTCTTCTTCTTCTTCTTCTTCTTCTTCTTCTTATTTTCTTTTATTTTTTTCATCTTTCTTCTTTCTTCTTAACCTAAACTAAACCTAAACTAAACTAAATCTAAACCTAAACCTAAAAAAACAGAAAAAAAACCTAAACTAAACTAAACCTAAACTAAATCTAAAAAAACAGAAAAAGAGAGGAGAAGAGCTCACCTTGGGAGGGGGGCGGCCGGTGGAGGGGGCCGGTGGAGGAGGGGCCCGGTGCAGGAGAGCCGCCGCAGGGGAGGGGGGCGGGGCGGCCTGGGATAGTGCGGCGTGGGGCAAGGCGGCCGCGGCAGGCGGTGGGCCGGGGCGGCGGGGGGTCAGGGGCGGCGGTGGCGGTGGGGGTCGGGGGCGGCTGCGGTGTGGGGGTCGGGGGAGAGAGATCGAGGCAGAGAGAGAAGAGAGAGAGGAGGGGTGGGGGGTGACGACCGTTAGGTACTAACCTCTTTGCCGTCTGCTAGCAGACGGCAAAGAGGTGGGGGGTGGGCCGTTACAGCGCTGGCCTCCACTGGACCCCACCCACTTGTTTGCCGTCTGCTAGCAGACGGCAAAGAAGTGGCTGATGGCAAATATGATCTTTGCCATCAGCCAGTTCTTTGCCGTCTGTTTTTTGAAAGCAGACGGCAAAGACCTCCTTTGCCGTCTGCTAGTAGACGGCAAAGAAGTGGCTGATGGCAAATCCTCTGATTCCAGCAGTGACATATCTAATCTTTCGTTTCCTTTGCCTTTCGGATCTCTGACGCCGAACACAAATCCGTGCACCCTACTCTACGAGATCAACGACCAGTTGGTGGATGTGGGAAAGGGTACGAAAATGAAGCCCAAGGGTCGCTTGTTCCACGGCCGGCAGATGCCCAATAACGTCTTCAAGGTTTCCTTGGCGAGTGTGAAAGTGGGCTACAAGGGTTTGGCCCCTCCACTACGAACCGGGGGAGAGGACGACGAGAGCCCGGCGCAGCTAGGCCAATGCAAGAATTGGCTGATACTGTGGCCGAAGAATCTTCTTCGTGTGGACGCGGTCGGGGGCACACCAACAGCAACACCTCAGCAAGGTATGACCACCACCCCACCTCAACAATTATCACCATCTGTCGTGCTGGGTGAGAGCGGACGACGCGAGGAAGGGGGTCCAACCATTCCGGCGGCTGATCTCGTCGCCCCCATGGAAGAAGATATGGATGATGACATGGAGGAGGATGACCCTCTCCGGTGGCTCAATACCGGCTATGACAATGGAGGATTGATGAGTCAGCCATAATACTCAGGCTATGAGCGTCAAGATGAGGTGCATGATGTACCGAAGCCGGAACGTCCTGGGGTTGAATGCAAGAAGTCTTTGTTCATCGAATCCTCGCAGAACACGCCTCCAGATGCCGCCTCAACCAAGGAACTACCCGAGCTTCGTGTAGTGCTGAGCTCGACAATACTGGGGGCAGGAGTCAAGGAGGGTCTGATGGGCTCACTACCTCAACCCAAGAAGAAGTAGAGGAAGAGACTGCCGAGGAAAGGCTCTGCTGCCGCCAAAGCTGCTTCTAGCAGCCAGCCGCCTCCGGTGACCAGGGTTGCGGATAGTGTACCGATCAGAGGTGCACCGTTACTCCATGTCGCGGGCAAGCCGATCCTACCGCCGAACGCTCTCAATGCCATAGATGGGGATCTCAGGAGACTGCATGACCATGTGCTATCGACAGAGAAAAGACTTCTCACCTTGGATGCTCCAGGATACCCGCTTTACGCGGTTCATGTGTCGACGGGAAAGTGCTACGTCCAGAGATGCCCCGCGGATCTGTTCTTCCTGTGGTTTGATCACATCTTCGAGATGTATCTCTAGAGGCGGCTCGATTTTATGCTCGTCCACCTTTTTGCACTACATATGAACTACATCATCAGGAGAGGGCAAATCTCGCAAATCATGATAGCGGATCCCTACTACATGCAGAAGTTCTTCTTGGGAATCAACAACGTGGAACATGAAGCTGCGAGGGAGTACATAAAAGACTTCATGTTAATGAATAAGGACAAGGAAACGGTTCTCCTGCCTTATCATCCCATGTAAGTCATTCCCGGATAGCCGCTATATATAACACATCCTTTCTTACATTTCAATCATTCCTTCACACGTATGGAGGCTAATTTGAGGTGTATTTATTTTGCGCAGCCAGGGGCGCGCCGTCCTTATCGTTCTTTTCCCGCGAGTCTCCCACACTGTGTATTTGGACTCGTCCAAAAACACGGAGAAGAAAGACTACACACACATAATGAATGTTCTGGATCATGCTCTCCACGGCTACGGCATGAGGGGTGGCCACATCGAGATCAAGAAACAAATGAAGGGCGAGCCGGGTTTCGGGCATAAAACTGATTTCTGTTGCATCCAGCAACCGGCAGCAAGTAACAATGATGGATTCTACATCATCCATCACATGATGGAGTTCAGAAGGGATCACCAACAACTTCGCATGACATCTAAATCCAATGCCCATATCCGCAAATGGGCCGAAGACTTAGGAGCTGAACCGGATCATAAACTCAGAAATGACTTCTATCGCATCTAGCGGGACATTACGACATTCATCATGAAAGACGTCATCGAAGAGAATGGGATGTTCCACGGCGGCCCTATATCGTGGCAGACATCCGAACTCGCATAGGCCTACAGCGTATGGACATGACGCCTTTCACGAAGCTAGGGTGCATCCTCCAGGATCTGGACGAATGGAACTTCCCGTGATTGACGATGATGATCTGTCCATTGAATTTGTACTTTCTGTAATCAACAAAACTTTGAAACTTTGTGATGTAAATGGTCCTGCTCAACTTGCGTAGCGCTAGTTAATTAGTTAGGGTATGATGAACTTCGTTAATTATGTTTACTATATTTTGCTTATATTTGCTAACTCTTTCTCTTCATGTTGCTCAAGTATATTATGTTGCATATTATCGTTGAATTCGCTTGTTGACGATGCATCTCTAACAGGTACATAGATCATCGATGGCAAGTGCTATGCCGTGTACATAGGGAGGGTTCCAGGAGTGTACGACGAGTGGCCAGAGTGTCAGGCCCAAGTGTACCGCTTCCCGGGCGGCAGCCAGAGATGGTTTCAAAGCCGAAGCAAAACGGAAGCTAGTTACTTGAGGTTCACGCTAGCGCAAGAGAGGAATCAGAACTGGCTCAAGAACTACTACATAATCCCGCTCTTGCTAATCGTTATCGCTCTTCTCTTGTATATCACCGTTTAGATAGATGATGAAACATGTATCGCTAAATGTTGGACCATTATGATGATGATGATGCGTGATATGATGAGACTATGTTGTATAGCACTTCGATGATGATGATGATGCCGACGATGAGACATTCTTGTCTCATATAGCTTCAATGTATGTGCATATTGCTATTGTATAAAACCTGTATGTATACATCGTAAATACGCAGTAGAAAAAAAGTACAGAAAATCTTAGCAGTGGCGACGTGAGCTTTTCATGCCAGCGCTGCAGCTAGTTAGCAGTAGCACTGGGTGGGCCCATGCTGCTGCTACGTCTGCGTAGCAGTAGCGCGGGGTAAGAACCAGTGCTACTGCTAAAAGTTAGCTGTAGCACCCTAGCAATAGCGTGGGCCCCCGCGCTACTGCTAGTCCTTTACCCCGCGCTACAACTAGGGTTTTCCCTAGTAGTGTATGGAATGAGTAAAGAGACTTGCCGGTAACAAGATTGAACTAGGTATGGCGATACCGATGATCGAATCTCGGGCAAGTAACATATTGCCAGACAAAGGGAATTGTATACAGGATTAAATGAATCCTCGACATCGTGGTTCTAACCGATAAAGATCTTCGTTGAATATGTGGGAGTCAATATGGGCATCCAGGTCCCGCTATTGATTATTGATCGGAGAGGAGTCCCGGTCATGTCTGCATGTTCCCGAACCCATAGGGTCACACACTTAACGTTCGGTAACGCTAGGGTAGTATTGGGATGTTCATATGGTGAGTCTGAAAGTAGTTCGGAGTCCCTGATGGGATCCGGGACATCACGAGGAGCTCCGGAATGATCCGGAGGTAAAGATTTATATATGGGAAGTCATATTCAGGGCTCCGAAAAATGTCCGGGTTTTTTCGGTATTGTACCGGGAAGGTTCTAGAAGATTCCGGAGTGGGGCCCACCTGCATAGGGGACCCACATGGGCGTGGGTCACTAGTGCATTAACCTGCTATACAAACGGTTTTTACCCCCTTTCAGCGACAGAGTTTTAAACCGCCACCTTGCCTGTGTGTGCGATAGGGGGGTCCTTTCCAACACGACCCAGAAACAGTCTGCGATAGGGCCTCCGGTCACACACGCGGTGTTAAAAGAGCTCGTGTGCGATCGGGCGAGACATCGCAGACAATTATACTGGCCCAATCGTTTCCGTTTGTATGTACATCCCACACAATGAATCCAAGACAAACGTTTCCGTTCGTATATACATCCCACACAGTGAATCCCAGACAAACGTTTCCGTTCTTATATACATCCCACACAGTTTTCCACATCACATCGTCTGTGATAGCATTGCCATTGCAGACGATAGTAATAATTTTATCGTTTGTGTTATTGAATGCATCACGCACGGTGTCCAGAAGAAACTGTGTGGCATAGGTTGTCCATCACACACACTTTTTATGTAGAAAAGTTTTGTGCAAGGTGGCCTAACGCAAATAGTTGTCCAGAGGAAGTCGTGTGTGATTGTTCATTGATCCAACACGTTTACTTCCTTGAACTGTGTGGGTTGTCTGAGATCATCGCCCACGGTGTTGTCTCAATAACCGTTTGCACCAGAAAACCCCAATAAGTAGGCTAATTGGCCTATTATTATTAATCCATTTAGTAATCAAATTTACATTTCATATTAAACACACAATACATTTCATTTTTGTATTACGGAACCAGGATTTTATAATTGAAATACAGCAGAGTAAAACATCATATAGCTTCAACACTCACTCACACCATATAGGCATATAGCTAGCTACCTCATTACACAACAGCACCAAGTTTCACATGCAACATCTAAAACCTTTGGAAATTAGCATCATAGACGGTAGATAGACAGATGAATCTCATCTGGAAAACTACTGAAGCGGAAGGCGAATATTGAGCCTTCAATGATGTTGAAGGTCCTTGCAACTTTAGGCCAGTGCATGTGGATAATTGACCGCCCATCCTTCGTCCTCTTGAGGAAGACTTCAATATTGTACCGTGAGTGTTGTATGAACACCTTCCTCGCCTCTTGACCACATAGGTGGTTTGAGAGGTAATCATCTGTGAACTGCTTTGGAAAGGCCTGAAAACAATGATATGCATAAATATCTTCTCTGAATTTTGAAATGGCGCAAAGTAATAAAAAAACAAGGTACTCCCTCCGGTTCTTTTTACTCCACGTATTAGATTTGTATGAAGTCAAACTTTGTAAAGTTTCACCAAATTTATTTTAAAAATATCAACATCCACGATAACAAATATGTATACTATAAAATTGTATTTCATAATGCATCTAAAAATAATGATTTGGCAGTTTGAATGTTGATACTTTTTTCTATAACTTTGGTCAAAGTACAGATACTTTGACTTCGGACAAAACATATATGCAGACTAAAAAGGATAGGAGGGAGTATAAGAGTTAGTACCATCCTGTAGTTCACTGGTGTCTTCTTCATTGTGCAGACAAAGATCTTGTCGTTTTTCATGGCTAGTTTCTTTATCCTAACAATCTTTCTGAGTTTCTTGACTTGACTGATATTCATGGACATCTCATTTTCCCATATGCAAAATGGGTCGAACAGTGGGTCAAAACCTCTGACAGCAGGACCTACATGTGCAGGACCAAATTGTTAAAAACCTAAATACTAGAATGGTTCCTGCAATTGCACAATAATGTGCTATTAGACAAAGGACCATGCATGTGCGAACCTCGATGGTAAACCTCAGTGCCTCCCATTGTTTCCCTGCAACACATATAAGGTAGTTATTGATCAGGTTAAGTGAGGGTTGGTATACTATCAGTAAAATATGTTGATGAAAAATAAACACATTGCAGATTCAGCAGATTAATTTGAGCCACATGGAAAAGCCATTTATTCAAACCAAGCATGCTTAAGAACTAGGAAATATAGCAATTGTATATGTTTCTCATCTATTTAGTACAGCCAAATTCGAATTATTTCTCACATGCATAACAATAAAAAATTGTACCCACGACAATTGAACATCGCATTGCAGAATTGAACCAAACAGTTAACTAAGCACCACAATAAATGAAACAAACAGTTAACTGAGCACTACATTGCACAATAGAACATACTAGAAGATCAGACAGTTAACCAAACCTAGTATGCTAAACAACTTGGAAATATAGCAATTGTATTTGTTTCTCATATATTTTGTACAACCAAATTCGATTTATTTCTCACATGTAATAGAATACAAAATTGCACCCACAAGAATTGAGCATCACATTGCAGAATTGAACCAAACAGTTAACTGAACATGACAACAAATTAACCAAATAGTTAACTGAGCACCACATTGCACAATACATAGAACATATATACTAGAGGATCAGATTGCATAGTAACAGTACATAGGACAATTCACTAGAATTTGTAAAGGAAAGGCAAGAGCAGCACATGCAACAGGTAAACCGAACATGCTTAACTGGCGTAGCTAGCTAGCTCAACATAGGTCCTTGTAGTGAGCTAAAAAGACAAGCTACACCTCATCGTCGGAGGTGACAATGGGCTCCTTACACTTGGAAGAGGGCGAGGCCTCCACATCGTGGGTGCTCTCCTCGTAGTGGTGAGTCGCCTGAGCCGCTCCGGGCACCAACCTGCTGGCTCTGGAGTTGAGGTAAGCACGGGCACGCTAAGAAAACACCTCTTAGTCTTCGTCGAAGGCACCGACGGTGGCCTCGAGAAGACGCCATGAACTGTCATTTAAAGCAGCCAACCGCATGGCGGCATCCGCGTGCGAGGCGTCGATGGTGGCCTCGACGGCGAGGTGCTCCTCCAAGATCTGGGGGTCGGCACGCATGGCAGCCATCGCGACCTCATCCACGCGTGCGGCCACGATTTGCTTCTCTGCTGCCAAATGCTCCTTGAGCTCCTGGCTATACTGCGTGCACCATGGCTTAGGGCGGCGCTTATTTGGAGGATGGGTCGTGATTTGGGTGGAAGGTGTCACGCCGGCGGTTGGGGCATTGATACGTTTCCAATGTATCTATATTTTTTGATTGTTCCATGCTATTATATTATCAATCTTGGATGTTTTTATATACATTTACAGCAATTATATATCATTTTTTGGGACTAACCTATTAACTTAGTGCCCAGTGCCATTTGCTGTTTTTTTGCCTGTTTTTGGTTTTCCAGAATATCAATACCAAATGAAGTCCAAATGCCACGAAACTTTTTGGAGATTTTTTTCTGGACATAACAAACACTAGAAGCTTCGGGAGAAGGCCAGAATACCCAGGAGGTGGCCACGAGCCACCAGGGCGCGCCTGGGGGGGGGGGGCAGGCGCGCCCTGGTGCCTCATGGGCCCACCTCTGCCCCTTTTGACCTAATTCCACCACTATAAATTCTCTAAAATCGGGAAACCAACAGAGGAGTCCACAAAATACTTTTTCCGCCGCCGCAAGCTTCTGTTCTCGAGAAATCCCATCTGGGGGCCTTTTCCGGTACTCCGCCGGAGGGGGAATCGATCGCGGAGGGGCTCTACATCAACCTTGCTGCCCTTCCGATGATGCGTGAGTAGTTTACCACAGACCTTCAGGTCCATAGTTAGTAGCTAGATGGCTTCTTTTCTCTTTTTGATCTACAATACAATGTTCTCCTCAATGTTCTTGGAGTTCTATCCGATGTAATCACTTTTTGCGGTGTGTTTGTTGGGATCCGATGAATTGTGAGTTTATGATCAGATTATCCATGAATATTATTTGAGTCTTCTCTGAACTCTTTTATGCATGATTATTATAGCTTCATATTTCTTCTTCAATCTATTGATTTGGTTTGGCCAACTAGATTGATTTATCTTGCCATGGGAAGAGGTGCTTTGTAATGGGTTCGATCTTGCGGTGCTCAATCCCAGTGACAGAAAAAGACATGACACGCATGTATCGTTGCTATCAAGGGTAAAAGGATGGGGTTTATTCATGCGTGAGTTTACTTTGTCTACATCATGTCATCTTGCTTTAGGCGTTACTCCGTTCTTTATGGACTTAATACACTAGATGCATGCTGGATAGCGGTCGATGTGTGGAGTAATAGTAGTAGATGCAGGCAGGAGTCGGTCTACTTGTCTCGGATGTCATGCCTATATACATGATCATTGCCTTGGATATCGTCATGATTATTTGCTTTTCTGTCAATTGCCCAACAGTAATTTGTTTACCCACCGTATGCTATTTTTATGAGAGAAGCCTCTAGTGAAAACTATGGCCCCCGGGTCTATATAAATCATATATTAAAAACCCAAAAAATACCTTGCTGCACTTTTTGTTTATTTATTTTATTTTGTATTTTGTTTCAATCTATCTATCTATCACATACAATTTAATCTTGCAACTTACCGCCAAGGGATTGACAACCCCTTGTTTGCGTTGGGTGCAAGGATTTGTTGTTTTGTGTGCAGGTACTGCTAACGAGGTGTTGCATGATTTTCCTACTGGATTGATAACCTTGGTTTCATAACTGAGGGAAATACTTATCACTACTGTACTGTATCTCCATTCCTCTTCAGGGAATTACCAACGCAGCTCACAAGTAGGAGGAAGAATTTCTGGCGCCGTTGCCGGGGAGACATCATCAACATCTATCAAGTACCTACGCATAAAAATCTCATCTCCTTGCATTTACTTTATTTGCATTTGCCTCTCGTTTTCATCTCCCCCACTTCTAAAAAGTTTTTACAAAAATACAAAAATATTTTCCGTTTGCCTTTTTCTTGTTTGCTTGTTTGCTTGCTTGTTATCTTGTTTGCGTAGCCACGATGTCACAAGAAAATACAAAATGGTGTGATTTTTCCAATACTAATAATATTGATTTTATTAGTACTCCAATTGCTCCTCCCGCCGCTATTGCGGAGACTTGTGATATTAATGCCACTTTGCTAAATCTTGTTATGAAAGAACAATTTTCTGGTAGTCCAAATGAAGATGCTGCATCCCATATTAACACTTTCGTAGAATTGTGTGATATGCAAAATAAAAAAGATGTGGATAATGATATTTTGAAATTAAAATTATTTTCGGTCTCATTGCGGGATCGTGCAAAAATTTGGTTTTCATCTTTACCACGAAATAGTATCGATTCTTGGGATAGGTTTAAAGATGCTTTTATTACCAAGTATTTTCCTCCCGCGAAAATTATTTCTCTTAGAAATCAAATTATGAATTTTAAGCAACTTGGTCATGAACATGTTGCCCAATCTTGGGAAAGGATGAAATTAATGATAAGAAATTGCCCTACTCATGGCTTAAATTTATGGATGATCATACAAATTTTTTATGCAGGATTAAATTTTGTCTCTAGAAATATTTTAGATTCTACCGCGGGTGGTACTTTTATGGAGATTACATTGGGGGAAGCTACTAAATTGCTTGATAATATTATGGCAAATTATTCACAATGGCATACTGAAAGAGTTCCTACTAGTAAAAAAGTGAATTCTGTTGAAGAAATTAGTACTTTGAGTGATAAAGTTGATGCGCTTATGAAATTGGTTGCTAGGAAAAATATTCCTATTGATCCTAATGATGTTCCTTTATCCACTTGGATTGAGCAAAATCATGATCCCTTAGATGTGAATTTTGTCTCGCGAAACAATTTTAATAATAATGCTTATAGAGGTAATTTCAATGCTAGACTATTTCCTGGAAATTCCTCTAATAATTATGGCAATTCCTATGCTAATCCTTATAGTAATAATAATAGGATGCCCTCTGATCTTGAAAGTAATATTAAAGAATTTATTAATGCTCAAAAAGTTTTCAACACTACGATAGAAGAAAAATTGAGTAAACTTGATGATATGTCTAGGAGCATTGATAGAATTATTCATGATGTGGAAAATCTTAAGACTAAAATTTTGCCACCTAAAATTGATATTAAAGAATCAATTAAAGCTTTATATGTCTCCATGGATGAGAGTAAGAAAAAAACCGCCATGCTAAAAGCTAAACAAGAATTTTTAGAAAAAAGGGATTCCTCCCGGTTTTTATCGTAGTAATGATGAGGATATTAAAATGATTGGTGTTTCATCTATTGATTCTTTGTTTAGCAATATAAAACTTGATGAAAAGGGGACTGAAGAAGAGTCAACTTTAGCTAGTAGGCGTTCCCATAATTCGGAGGGTGAAAATCTTGATAAAAAAACTGATAAAAGTGGGTTTGGAGAGGTAAAAACTTTAACTAGCGATGTGCCCACTCTCTTGGATTACAAAGATTTATATTATGATAGTTGTTCCTTGATTGAATGTATTTCTTTGTTACAATCCATGTTAAACTCACCCAACGCTTATGAGCAAAATAAGACTTTTACTAAACACATCGTAGAAGCAATGATGAAAGCGTTAGAAGAAAAGCTAGAACTAGAAATTCCAATTCCTAGAAAATTATATGATGAGTGGGAACCCACCATTAAATTTAAAATTAAAATTAAAAATTATGAGTGCAATGCTTTATGTGATTTGGGTGCTAGCGTTTCCACAATTCCAAAATCTCTATGTGATGTGTTAGGTTTTACCAATATAGATGAATGTTCTCTTAATTTGCACTTGGCGGATTCTACTATTAAAAAGCCTTTGGGTAGAATTAATGATGTTCTTATTCTTGCAAATAGGAACTATGTGCCCATTGATTTTATTGTACTTGACATTGAATGCAATTCTTCTTGCCCAATAATACTGGGTAGACCGTTCTTACGAACCATAGGTGCCGTTATTGACATGAAAGAAGGGAATATAAAATTTCAGTTTCCATTAAAAAAGGGTATGGAACATTTCCCTAGGAAGAAAATTAAAGCACCATATGAATCTATTATGAGGGCCACTTATGGAATCAACTTGAAAGATGACAATACTTGAAACTATGCATTATGCCTAGCTAGGGGCATAAAACAATAGCGCTTGTTGGGAGCAACCCAATGAATAAAATAATTTTTTCTTTTTGTTTCTGTTATTATGTGTTTTCACAATTATGCTACTGTTATGATTTTGTTTTTGTGTTTTTAATTAGTGTTTGTGCCAAGTAAAGCCTTTAGGATGATTTGGAAGATAGTATAATTGATGCTGTTTGGAAAACAGAAAGTTTTGCGTCCAGTGCCAGAATTTTGGTTCTGTACTAGAACGTCAAAAAAATATGAAATTTTTACACAGTATTTGTATATGAATTTCCCACGTTTTTATAATTTTTCAGAATTTTTGGAGTTACATAAGTACGGCTTTTAAATAGATTGCTACAGACTGTTCTGTTTTTGATAGATTCTGTTTTTGATGCTCTACTTGCTTGTTTTGATGAAACTATGGATTGTATCGGGGGGTATAAGCCATGGAGAAGTTATAATACAGTAGGTATAATGCAAAGCTAAAATATGAATGGGTTTGCAACAGTACTTAAAGTAGTGATTTATTTTGTTATACTAACGGATCTCACGAAGGTTTTGTTGAGTTTTGTGTGATTGAAGTTTTCAAGTTTTGGGTGAGATCACGATGGATGAAGGAATAAGGAGTGGCAAGTGTTGGGGAACGCAGAAGAAAACAAAAAATTTCCGACCTACGCACTAGCCCAGGAACACTATGGAGACTGCATACAAGGTTTGATCATTATCGTTACCGACTCGTAGCGCAGCGGAAGTAGAGTCGATGACGATCGGCGGTGCAGATCCCCGCAGCTAGGATTTTACAACCTCCCAACCGCGAGGATGTATACCCTCATCTGCCCCGCGGACAGCCCTCCGGGAGGTGGTCACACAGTCCCCCGGACGGTGTCGCGGACAGCCCTTCGGGAGGACCTCCGAAACTCGGACTGTCACTCGGACAGCCCTTCGGGAGGACCTCCAAAACTCGGACGGTCACACGGACAGCCCTTCGGGAGGCACTCTCGAACTAAGGCCGAAACTACGATCTCTCTACAGAGTTGCACACATACGGTGTCATCTATCCGGCAGGGCTTCGCCGTCCAGAACTAGTTCCTGCCGGAACCCAGACAGCCTTTCGGCTCTACGAAACTATTTCGCTGGGAGGGAGAGAAGAATGCCAGATCATGCATGGCTTTGTGTATGAGAGCAAGAGTGTGTCTTATGGCAGCCCACACACCCCCTATTTATAGGAAACCCAAGGGGTAGGGTGGTTTTACAAGAAAACCCAAAACCCACATGGAAAGGAGTCCTTCCCAAGGACCTAAAAGGTGAAACCAAGGAACAAGGGGGACTCCATGAAGGAGTCCACCATGTGGCCGGCCACACCCTCATGTGGGGCCCCAAAATTGGCCCCTATCCATCCATGTCATCCCCAAGATATTTTGGAGCAAAGCCCCAAAAGGTGGCTTTCCAAAAATATCCCAAAAATCACTTTCACTATTCACGACGACATTTTTCAGCGTCTGATCGAACTGAAAATATTCATGTGGGCTTAGAACAATTCTAGTACCCACCAAAATAATTTTCAACGCAAGCCGGAACAATTCCGGTTTAGTGATTTCATCTGCGAAAAGCATCTGAAGCGGTTTCGACAGCTCCGGAACATTTCCGGTTTTCATCCCGGAAAATTCCAGAAAGTTTCCAGAATGATTCTGGCACCCTCCAAGAATTATCAGGCATGTGCCAAAACCAATTTGACTTTATGGTATCCTCTGAAACAACTTTTCAGTTTCACCGGAACTCATCCGGTGACCTCTCTGCGGAACTTTTCCGCTGTCCGAAACTTTTCCGGCGTCCGAAACTTTTTCGGTGATTTTCTCTCAGACTCCCTGTCTAGTATTCAGCAGATAGATGACCCTTAAGCGTGTGACCCTATAGGTTCGGTGAAGCATAGACATGACCCGGAACCCCTTCCGATCAATGATCAACATCGGAGCCGTGGACACCCATATCGATCCCTATACCCACACGAATAAATATTCGAGTGAACCTCCAGTTGCCATGAGCTATTCCTGTTGCTTCGCGATATGTTACAATTACCCGAGGTGAGAAACATCGGCATCCTCGTGGATCAACACTTGTCCATAATGCCAGTTACCTCATTGCCGGTATTATTCTCTTTTCTCGTTCCCGTGTTCCGGCATCCCTGTGATCAAATCACCCTGTGTCTGGCCAGACGATGATGGATACCGTAACACCGAGAGGGCCCAGAGATATCTCTCCATCGTCGGAGGAGCAAATCCCAATCTTGAGCTATCAAGTCCCTTGACATACTTTTCCATGAACCCGTAAGCCGCCGTAATAGCCACCCATTTACGGATGACGTTTAACAAACCCCAAAGTTCATGAAGCAAGCATGAAGAAACTCGACACTCTCATGGTCTAAGGAATTATGCAAACGTTAACTTCTCTGTGTTATTAACCATAAACTTATGACGAATGTATCTCATAGCATAACATCAATCGGGTCGATTCAACACAAGTGTTCTACCAACAATTGTGCCCTCAAAATTGCCGGCATAGCCATGCCCATGATCAGGAAAACAAGATCATCATGCAATACTTGAGCCAGTCATAGAGGCTTGACTAGGAATACATTTTACCGTTTATTATCCCACACGTGCATATGAGTCTTCCTCCGAGCCTCGTGGTTATTGTAGACTCGAGAACCATAGCAGTTATAGCATGGAACATAAACCTAATTATGAACAGGGAGATAATCAATAACATTTATTATTGCCTCTAGGGCATATCTCCTACAGACTCCCACTTGAACTAGAGTCAATAATCTAGTCAATGCTAATGCACTTTACACCTATGGCATACTGGTGTAAAATATGCTTCGCATGTGGTATAGCCTGATGTCCAACGGATCTGACGACTTCAGCTCTGTGTGTAACTTTGCATATCCTTGCATTTTCACGCTTTCACAAAATTCATATTTTGTCTGGACTTGGCCTTGCATATGTGTGAATCATTGGTCGAAACCTGATTCCTCAGACTGAGCTATGGAGCAACTATCTGCAATAGTGTCCCATAGACCAAAGTCATCTTGGAACCATACTAAGTTCATGAATGAACTATATGATTCAACAACTTCTTTGTCGCTTCTTAAGCATCAACATACTTAGCCTTTGTTATAGAAGTCGCCACAGTATCTTGTTTGGAACAATTTCCAACTACCGTGCCACCATATTGTGTATCACACAAAACCCTCAATTTAAATCGAAAATCGCATGGAGCATTGATGAAGACTGTATCGATGTAATCACTTACAACGAGCACTTCATAATCTCTACTTGCGAGAAAACATGTCATCAGCACTACTCTTAGCACTTAATGACATCTTTCACTGTTGTCCCATGATCAGTACTTTGATCACTATGGTATCTATACTCGCAACAACTTTGGAGTATTGGACATATCTGTTTGTTTTTACATACCATGGAATACATGGTTAATCCAAACACAAGAGTGTGTGGAATCTCCATCATGTATTTTACTCATCAGTGTTTTGGGACACCAAGTCTTGCAAAAACTCTTTCCATGTGACTTCGGCAAGAATCACTCCTTGGCGTTTTAAATGCTAAAAGGTTTTAGCATCTTGTCAATATGTATTCATTGCTTAGCCCCATTAGGTAAATCTATCTCCATAGATCATCATGCCTAATATTGAGGCTATTTAGCCTAAGCACTTCATTGAAAAACTATTTTCAAATGAAGTCCTAATTCGTGTCAAGAAATTTATTTCCAATTAACAATGTGTTAAGTACACAAGGTTTTTAGAAATATTATTATGCTCCCACTTACTTTCTTGAATCACAAGCATCTTCGATACCCATTTGATGAAGTCAAACCCCCTTGACCATTTCATCAAAAACAAAGATTCCAACTCCACTTTGCTCTCTTCTGTCCATCGCTGGAACTCTGAAGTTTGCATACTTACTAGCATCCTCTGGATCGACAAATTACTTTGGACTGTATCACATACAAGTCCTAGGTTTCATTTCCATCAGATGGAAATCTTTTTGTCATCCATGTTTCATATCTCATGATTGAAATATGTATTAATTGCTAGTTCAACCCGAACCGACTTCAAGCATCGCTACGGTGAGACAATCTCATCGTAGTCAACTCCTTGAACTTGTTATGGCAACAAGTCGAGCTTTATGGATAAAACATTTTATCTGTATCAGTATATAGTTCCATAAATATTCGTTAGACTCTAAGTCTTCCGAAAGGTGTATCAAGATTTTAATCTCGAATCACTTATATGGAAACTATCTCGGATTGTATTGGCATTTAGCCAATTCCGGAGTCAGGGCCCATCAACGCTTCCTTGTGTATTGTAGGTATACTGTTGTCTAACAACAATATCTCGTTTGCGCACCTGATAGGTTTGCACGAGCTTTGCCTACGTGGTTCAGCTGCAAGTTCGACCGAAGTCCATACATCTCATGTAGAGGCTTCCGTATCAGTCGCAGTAGGAAACTCTGGAATCACTTCCAAGGTTCCTTTCCTTTGACCTGATGACGAAGATACTGGTTATCTCGTCGAGTTGCACTGTCCTCCCACTCACCTTTTGTAAGAACTATTCTCTTTAAAAGCATACCGTTTTGCGGCAAAAAACCTTTGCCTCGGTATAGTGGTGGGGGAATACCCAATGACTTGGGATAACCTTACAAAGTAGCACTTGTCTGATTTGGAATAGGTTTGTAACCTTTTACACAAGCCCCATATTCCAAATGTTAAGAAAAGATATAACATGGTTGGGCGTACCACACCATGGCGTCATTTCAACAGACCTGATGGAGCTCTTTTCAGTGTAAAAGCCGCAGTCTCTAAAGCATCACTCTATAAAAGGGATAATGGCAAATTTATTTATGTCATCTTTGATCTTACCATGTCATAAATGGTTCGATTACATCTACACGGACTCTCCACTTGCAGTGGTGCTCCGGGAGGTGCAAGTTATGAAACCCCTTTCACAACTCATCAGACATTCGCTAAACTTGTAACTCAAATATTCCTTTCTGCAATCGAATTGTAGAAACATAATTTTCTTGTTACAACAACTTCTACTTCATTTTTGAAAACCTTATGAATGAATTCAAAAAGATCCAGACTTACGTCTCAACAAGTAAATGTCCACATATCTTCTTGAGTCATTTCTGAAGATAGATAAATCCACTACCTGCAACAACATTTATTGGACTACACACATCATAATGTATGATCACCAATATGTTCTTTGCTCGTTCCTTATGGCCTGTGAACGGTATTTCAGTCACTTCACTTTTCAGAGGAAAGTTGCAAGTGTCAGATGATTCAAAATCAAACGACTTCGAAATCCATCATAATGGAATTTTCATGCGGTCTTCTCCAATGTGACCAAATGCAGTGCCACACTTGTGTGGTATTCTTTTAGTCTTGCGACATTTAGCGTCAGTGTTATGGATGTATCATATTACCATCAATATTCATAGCATACATCCCATCCTGTATGGAATCATGGCCCTTCATGTTATTCATAACACCGAACATCAAAAGTTCTCTTATGAATAACCTTCTTGCAAAATACCTTATGCAAAGGGCTAGAGTGTATGAAACTCTAAATGAATTATGAAAGTAAATACAGAGGTAATGTATTATTATCAATATTCATAACATACGTCTCATTCATAATGAAAGTATGGCCCTTATGTTATTCATAACATCGAACATCAAAAGTTCTCTTATGAATAACCTTCTTGCAAGATACTTTATGCAATGGGCTAGAGTGTAAAACTCTAAAATGAATTATGAAAGTAAATACATAGGGAATACACCGATGGAAGGCATAGTAACATTTACTATGTTCCCTGCGTGTATCTGAACCTCATTCCTGGCTAGTCTTTCAGGCCATAGTAGTTCTTACATCGAGTTGCAACAGAATGCAATCGAGCAGGTATATTTTTGATTAACTCACAATACCCAAGAATTAGTGATTAACTTGTTTAACCATAATTCCTAAGAACTATATCTTTGACCAGTCTTCTATACATCAAAAACTTGTATGACATTCATACATGAGCTGGATATTCCAGTCTACTTTCCTTTTGCCATTATACTTCTAACAGTTTAACTTTCAGTATTTCTCCTACTCTTAGAAGAAGCACCCAACTTAAGAGTGGAGTTAGCCCCGGACTTCCTAGGCGTGAAAGCATCACTAACACCCTTCGGACACTTCCTTTCTCTTTAAGTTGTTGTTTTATTCACCATCATCATATGACTGGCGTTCTTCTGGATCCCTCTCTTATCAGTCTAATGCATAGTAAACTCCTTTACTAACAGTTTGCAAACAAATATTGCTTTGGATATCTCATATCTTTTAGCTTTTGTCTGTCTCTGAAAATGATTTTCAGATTCCATGAATATCACATAACTATCCAAACTTTCGAAGTTCGGGTCTCATGGAAGCAAACATATTGCACTTTGACTGAAAAGGAATTCTAGCTTTTGGATCGAAGGACGAGAGTCACATGATCCATAGCATTAGCGGGAGAATACCGAAAGCATGCGATAGGACAAAGTCCTTCTCGGCACTCTTGAGGACAATCCTCATATTACGTTACCAACCGTAAAGTTTTAACCAGATATTTAACAGCTATTCAATTTTAACAGGGAAGGTGGAAACGCGAGCCATTATTCTACAACTATTATGCAAATCACACTTAGACAGGGTTCATAATTAATTGCACTGAGAATTATACAAGTTAATTCTACAGTGCGCTCCCACTCAAATCAATATCTCTCATAATTGATTTTGAGTGATACAAGATCCAGACTTCAATTCATCGCCATAGAATCATCATCTCATGACGGGAATTTTAATCGGTAGGCCAACTTGCCGATCACATCTCCATGTGACTCTTGTTCATCTTTCGATGCGTGTGTTCCGAGCTCATGACACTCATGCCTGAACGTCAAGACAACCAAGTGATCTCGCTGCGAGGTCTCAACTCACCCGCCTCACACATCCCTAATCGTTCGCACCCATGCATCCATGGCGTACCCCGAAAAGTTAGGTGCCGTGACGGTGCTACACTTGGGAGAACACTATCTACTTGATATTTTTGTGAGAGATCACCCTAATAAAAGCGACTACCGCGCAATCAAGAAGGGTGCATCATAAGGGATAAACATCTCAGGCAATTCATAATAGCATGATATGGTATAGCCCTTTCTGACGGAGAAGTCTTTCATTTCTTCGTCTTCGGCATTCGCGTTGGTGTTCACCTTCGCGAAGACTGCCACCACCTTGTCGATGCACCAAATAATATTGCTATCTCTATAGCTTAATAAAAATAAGTGCATTACATAAGGTTGACACGCAGGTCATTAAAGTGCAATCATATGGCTCCAGCCATCATGCCGAATCATGACACGCAGGTCATGTTAATCAATTTACATCATATAGTCATCTCATACATAATCAAATTATTATGAACACTGCTATACCACATCACATGCACATGCAAACCATCCTGCAAAACCAAGTTAGACACCTCTAATCGGTCCATGCAAAATTTTATTTTACGTGGCTTCTAAGGTTTCGAAACAAACCGAAGCTACCAACGTCCATCATCAAGCATGATAATCCAAGTCGCTAGATTAACATTCCAGGGTGTATGAAACACGAGATAATAAAATCTCGAGCCCCATACTAAACTTCATCATACGCGTGACCCCCGCGCAGATCACATCTGCATTGCCCTTTCGTCTGCAAAATTTCATCTTTCTTTTTAACTACGGTGGAATTCAATGAACTGTTAGCACTTCGTTGATCAATTAGGATCGCGGATTGCCAGAACATTGAAACTCCACCATACTGTTATCAAGATCAGAAATATGCAAATTCAAGGGAAGCAACAAGAACATCGGGTAACAGACTTCATCTGCTACCCGCACAAATAATTTTCAGCAATAGATCTCATCTACTACCTAATTATATTGTGCAACACCCATACATCTCTATGTATTCTAGATCGCAACCTGCATCTACGCATAGCACGGCTCTTGATGCCACTGCTGGGGAACGCAGCAGAAAACAAAAATTTTCCGACCTACGCACCAGCCCAGGACCACTATGGAGACTGCATACAAGGTTTGATCATTATCGTTACCGACTCGTAGCGCAGCGGAAGTAGAGTCGATGACGATCGGCGGTGCAGATCCCCGCAGCTAGGATTTTACAACCTCCCAACCGTGAGGATGTATACCCTCATCTGCCCCGCGGACAGCCCTCCGGGAGGCGGTCACACAGTCCCCCGGACGGTGTCGCGGACAGCCCTTCGGGAGGACCTCCGAAACTCGGACTGTCACTCGGACAGCCCTTCGGGAGGACCTCCAAAACTCGGATGGTCACACGGACAGCCCTTCGGGAGGCACTCTCGAACTAAGACCGAAACTACGATCTCTCTACAGAGTTGCACACATACGGTGTCATCTATCCGGCAGGGCTTCGCCGTCCAGAACTAGTTCCTGCCGGAACCCAGACAGCCTTTCGGCTCTACGAAACTATTTCGCTGGGAGGGAGAGAAGAATGCCAGATCATGCATGGCTTTGTGTATGAGAGCAAGAGTGTGTCTTATGGCAGCCCACACACCCCCTATTTATAGGAAACCCAAGGGGTAGGGTGGTTTTACAAGAAAACCCAAAACCCACATGGAAAGGAGTCCTTCCCAAGGACCTAAAAGGTGAAACCAAGGAACAAGGGGGACTCCATGAAGGAGTCCACCATGTGGCCGGCCACACCCTCATGTGGGGCCCCAAAATTGGCCCCTATCCATCCATGTCATCCCCAAGATCTTTTGGAGCAAAGCCCCAAAAGGTGGCTTTCCAAAAATATCCCAAAAAGCACTTTCACTATTCACGACGACATTTTTCAGCGTCTGATCGAACTGAAAATATTCATGTGGGCTTAGAACAATTCTAGTACCCACCAAAATAATTTTCAACGCGAGCCCGAACAATTCCGGTTTAGTGATTTCATCTGCGAAAAGCATCTGAAGCGGTTTCGACAGCTCCGGAACATTTCCGGTTTTCATCCCGGAAAATTCCAGAAAGTTTCCAGAATGATTCTGGCACCCTCCAAGAATTATCAGGCATGTGCCAAAACCAATTTGACTTTATGGTATCCTCTGAAACAACTTTTCAGTTTCACCGGAACTCATCCGGTGACCTCTCTGCGGAACTTTTCCGCTGTCCGAAACTTTTCCGGCGTCCGAAACTTTTTCGGTGATTTTCTCTCAGACTCCCTGTCTAGTATTCAGCACATAGATGACCCTTAAGCGTGTGACCCTATAGGTTCGGTGAAGCATAGACATGACCCAGAACCCCTTCCGATCAATGATCAACATCGGAGCCGTGGACACCCATATCGATCCCTATACCCACACGAATAAATATTCGAGTGAACCTCCAGTTGCCGTGAGCTATTCCTGTTGCTTCGCGATATGTTACAATTACCCGAGGTGAGAAACATCGGCATCCTCGTGGATCAACACTTGTCCACAATGCCAGTTACCTCGTTGCCAGTATTGTTCTCTTTTCTCGTTCCCGTGTTCCGGCATCCCTGTGATCAAATCACCCTGTGTCTGGCCAGACGATGATGGATACCGTAACACCGAGAGGGCCCAGAGATATCTCTCCATCGTCGGAGGAGAAAATCCCAATCTTGAGCTATCAAGTCCCTTGACATACTTTTCCATGAACCCGTAAGCCGCCGTAATAGCCACCCATTTACGGATGACGTTTAACAAACCCCAAAGTTCATGAAGCAAGCATGAAGAAACTCGACACTCTCATGGTCTAAGGAATTATGCAAACATTAACTTCTCTGTGTTATTAACCATAAACTTATGACGAATGTATCTCATAGCATAACATCAATCGGGTCGATTCAACACAAGTGTTCTACCAAAAATTGTGCCCTCAAAATTGCTGGCATAGCCATGCCCATGATCAGGAAAACAGGATCATCATGCAATACTTGAGCCAGTCATAGAGGCTTGACTAGGAATACATTTTACCGTTTATTATCCCACACGTGCATATGAGTCTTCCTCCGAGCCTCGTGGTTATTGTAGACTCGAGAACCATAGCAATTATAGCATGGAACATAAACCTAATTATGAACAGGGAGATAATCAATAACATTTATTATTGCCTCTAGGGCATATCTCCTACAGCAAGAGCCTAAGCTTGGGGATGCCCAAGGCACCCCAAGGTAATATTAAAGGAAGACTCAAGCGTCAAAGCTTGGGGATGCCCCGGAAGGCATCCCCTCTTTCTTCTACCAACCATCGGTAATTTTACTCGGAGCTATATTTTTATTCGTCACATGATATGGTATTTGCTTGGAGCGCTGTGTATTATATGATTCTTTGCTTTGTTTTCTTTTTAGTTTGTCACAATCATCTTTGCTGGACACACCTATTTGAGAGAGCCACACATTCATCATAATTTATTAGAATACTCTATGTGCTTCACTTAAAAATTTTTAGCTAGGCAGTTGCTCTAATGCTTCACTTAAATCTTTTTGAGCACGGCAGTGGCTATATTTTGAAGAAATATTTGCACTCTCATGCTTCACTTATATTATTTTGAGAGTTGATAAGATAAAATTTTGAAGAAATATTTGCGCTCTCATGCTTCACTTATATCTTTTTGACAGTTGATAATAGTAATGGTAATTTGCACAAGATATGAATTTGGTCCCAAAGTGATCAATATTCAAGAGGGATATAATAGAAAACTTTCATATAGATCATTGGATATGATAAGTGTGATTCCTTGCAATAGTTTTGCGATATGGAGATGATGATATGTGAGTCATGTTAGTTAGTAATTGTGATTTAGTAAGAATATTAATGTTAAGGTTTGTGATTCCCTATGCATGCACATTAAGTCAATAGTGATGAAAGAAATTATATCCTACATATGGTGCATTATTCGGTGTTAGTTATGTTCAATGCATGTTTATGACCGTTTTCGCTTTTTGGTTGGTTGCTTCTCAATCTATTTGCTAGCCTTCATTTGTACTAAGCGGAAATACTGCTTGTGCATCCAAACTCTTTAAATCCAAGTTGTGCCAAATGAGTCCACCATATCTACCTATATGCGTGTTGGGGAACGTTGCATGGAAAACAAAATAATTTCTACGAGAGGGGGAGTGTGTCTACGTACCCTCGTAGACCGTAAGCGGAAGCGTTAGAACAACGCGGTTGATGTCGTCGAACAACTTCACGATCCAACCGACCGAGTACCGAACGTACGGCACCTCCGCGTTCAGCACACGTTCAGCTCGGTGACGTCCTCGACTTCTTGATCCAGCAAGACGGCGAGGTAGTGGATGAGTTCCGGCAGCACGACGGCGTGGTGACAGTGATGGTGATGCTATCTCCGCAGGGCTTCGCCCAAGCACTGCGAAAATATGACCGAGGGACGGAACTGTGGAGGGGGGCGCCGCACACGGCTAAGACAATGTTGTGTCTTGTTTGGGGCGCCCCCTCTCCTCTATTTATATATGTGTAGGGGCTTGGAGCAGAAGGAATAGTGCCACGTGAACAGTACCATGTGAACAGTACCACGTGAACAGTACCATGTGAATAGTACACACGTGGACTTGGACTCCAAAGTCCAATCCTATTCCTACTAGGACTCTCCTTTTTTCCTTCCCTAGCTGCGTGGGCTTTTGAGGACTTGGTGCGCCTGGCCCAATAAGGCCAGGGCGCCTCCCCTTAGCCCATGCCAGCCCTTGGGACATGGTGGACCCACTTGTGGACTTCCGGACCCCTCCGGAATCCTCCGGAACCTTCTGGAAGCTTCCCGGTACAATACCGAAAAAACTGCACCTTTTTCCGGAACCCAAAATATGACTTCCCATATATAAATCTTTACCTCTCGACCATTCCGAGACTCCTCGTGACGTCCGGGATCTCATCCGGGACTCCGAACAACATTCGGTTACCAATTCACATAACTCATATAACACTATATCTTCAACGAACGTTAAGCGTGCGGACCCTACGGGTTCGGGAATGATGTAGACATGACTGAGACGCCTCTCCGGTCAATAACCAATAGCGGAACCTGGATGCCCATATTGGTTCCTACATATTCCACGAAGATCTTATCGGTCGAACCGCAATGACAACATACGTAATTCCCTTTGTCCGTCGGTAAGTTACTTGCCCGAGATTCGATCGTCGGTATCTCCATACCTAGTTCAATCTCGTTACCGGCAAGTCTCTTTACTCGTTCCGTAATACATCATCCCGTAACTAACTCCTTAGTCACTTTGCTTGCAAGCTTCTTATGATGTGCATTACCGAGAGGGCCCAGAGATACCTCTCCGAAACACGGAGTGACAAATCCCAGTCTCGATCCATGCCAACTCAACAGACACCTTCGGAGATAACTGTAGAGCATCTTTATGATCACCCAGTTACGTTGTGACGTTTGATAGCACACAAGGTATTCCTCCGGTATCCGGGAGTTGCATGATCTCATGGTCTGAGGAACATGTATTTGACATTCAAGTAAGCAGTAGCAATAAAGAGAACGATCATATGCTAAGCTACCGGATGGGTCTTGTCCATCACATCATTCTCCTAATGATGTGATCCCGTTATCAAATGACAACTCATGTCTATGGTTAGGAAACCTTAACCATCTTTGATCAACGAGCTAGTCTAGTAGAGTCTCACTAGGGACACGGTATTTGTTTATGTATTCACACGTGTATTTAAGTTTCCGGTCAATACAATTCTAGCATGAATAATAAACCTTTATCATGAACAAGGAAATATAAAATAATAACAACTTTATTATTGCCTCTAGGGCATATTTCCATCAGTCTCCCACTTGCACTAGAGTCAATAATCTAGTTCACATCGCCATGTGATTAACACCCAAGAGTTCACTGGAGTCAATAATCTAGTTCACATCACCATGTGATTAACACTCAAAGAGTTCTAAGGTGTGATCATGTTTTGCTCGTGAGAGAGAATTTTAGTCAATGGGTCTGCAATATTCAGACCCATGTGTACTTTGCAAATCCTTATGTCATACTGTAGATGCTGCTATCACGCTTTACTTGGAGCTATTCCAAATGGCTGCTCCATTATACGTATCCGGTTTGCTACTCAGAGATATCCAGATTGGTGTCAAAGCTTGCATCGACGTAACCCTTTACGACGAACTCTTTATCACCTCCATAATCGAGAAACATTTCCTTAGTCCTTTAGTTACTAAGGATAATTTTGACCGCTGTCCAGTGATCCACTCCTGGATCACTCTTGTATCCCCTTTGCCAGACACGTGGCAAGGCACACATTAGGTGTGGTACACAGCATGGCATACATTATAGAACCTATGGCTGAGGCATAGGGAATGACTTTCATTCTCTCTCTATCTTCAGCCGTGGTCGTGCTTTGAGTCTTACTCAACTTTACACCTTACAATACAGGCAAGAACTCCTTCTTTGACTGATCCATTTTGAACTCCTTCAAAATCTTGTCAAGGTATGTACTCATTGAAAGTCTTATCAAGCATCTTGATCTATCTCTATAGATCTTGATGCCCAATATATAAGCAGCTTCACCGAGGTCTTTCATTCAAGTATCCTTTTATGCCATCTAGAAATTCTATATCATTTCCAATCAACAATATGTCATCCACATATAATATTAGAAATGCTACAGAGCTCCCACTCACTTTCTTGTAAATACAGGCTTCACCGTAAGTCTGTACAAAACCATATGCTTTGATCACCTCATCAAAGTGTATATTCCAACTCCGAGATGCTTGCACCAGTCCATATATGGATCGCTGGAGCTTGCACACTTTGTTAGCACCCTTAGGATCGACAAAACCTTCTGGTTGCATCATATACAACTCTTCTTTGAGAAAACCATTAAGGAATGCAGTTTTGACATCCATTTGCCAGATCATAAAATGCAACAATTGCTAACATGATTCGGACAGACTTAAGCATCGCTACGGGTGAGAAAGTCTCATCGTAGTCAACCCCTTGAACTTGTCGAAAACCTTTCGCGACAAGTCGAGCTTTGTAGAAAGTGATATTACCATCAGCGTTTGTCTTCCTCTTAAAAATCCATTTATTCTCAATGGGTTGCCGATCATCGGGCAAGTCCACCAAAGTCCATACTTTGTTCTCATACATGGATCCTATCTCAGATTTCATGGCCTCAAGCCATTTGTCGGAATCTGGGCTCATCATAGCTTCTTCATAGTTCGTAGGTTCGTCGTTGTCTAACAACATGACTTTCAGAACAGGATTACCGTACCACTCTGGTGCAGAACGTACTCTGGTCGACCTACGAGGTTCAGTAGTAACTTGATATGAAGTTTCATGATCTTCACCATTATCTTCCTCTCTTATTGGTGTAGGCATCACGGGAACGGTTTTCTCTGATGAGCTACTTTCCAATTCGAGAGAAGGTACAATTACCTCATCAAGTTCTACTTTCCTCCCACTCACTTCTTTATTATTGCACCAACTAGAAAATATACCTTTATCATGAACAAGGAAATATAAAATAATAACAACTTTATTATTGCCTCTAGGGCATATTTCCATCAATGCGGTATTCCCATGCCGTTCCAAGTAAATTTGCGTGTGCCAACTCTAATTTTCAAAATAATTTTTCCGTTTTGTGTGCCCGTACCGCTCATGAAGTGGCAGGGGGTGGCCAATATTTTCCATGCTAGGTGTGTTATTCTCACGATGGATGTTTATTCACTTGTCATTGCACGAGAGAGTGGTTGGTAATAGGGATGCCCAGTCCCACAATGAGTCAAAAATTAACAACAACACAATTTCTTGGAAAGTGTTTGTACGGAGGGCACCCATGGATACGGCTAGCCATGGATTGTGAAAGAATGGTGGAAAGGAAATAAACTTTATTTTCTGTTTGGGAACCGCCTATGATGTGTCTAGCATGGAAGATATTGGGAATTATCGGTCGTTTTCGTTGACAGGAAAAGCATGCCTCTCAAAATATTTTTATCTCTCTAATTTAAGCTTTGAGCTCTCGCACATTTGCAAATCTTTGCTTCCCTCTGCGAAGGGCCTATCTATTTACTTTTATGCAATTTTTATTTTTATTTTGAGTCTCCATCTTCTCTTATAAAGCACCAACTAGAGAGCACTATTGTCATACATGTGCATTGTGTGTAGCTAATATTGAGTGTGTTTCATGAATGGATCAATGATTGAGCATAATGGGCTAGGGATAACTTTCTTTAGCGTTAATATTTTGAAAGACATGGTTGCTTGTTAGCATGCTTGAGCATTTATATCTTCATGTCAAATTATAGACTATTGCTTTGAATCATTCAAGTCCAAATGTCCATGCTATAACAGAAAAGAATATATGATGAATATGGTAGGTAGCATTCCACATCAAAAATTCTGTTTTTATCATTTACCTACTCGAGGACGAGCAGGAATTAAGCTTGGGGATGCTGATATGTCTCCAACGTATCTATAATTTTTGATTGTTCCATGCTATTATATTATCAATCTTGGATGTTTTTATATACATTTACAGCAATTATATATCATTTTCTAGGACTAACCTATTAACTTAGTGCCCAGTGCCAGTTGCTGTTTTTTGCCTGTTTTTGGTTTTCCAGAATATCAGTACCAAGTGAAGTCCAAATGCCACGAAACTTTTTGGAGATTTTTTTCTAGACATAACAAACACTAGAAGCTTCGGGAGAAGGCCAGAAGACCCAGGAGGTGGCCACGAGCCACCAGGGCGCGCCTGGGGGGGCAGGCGCACCCTGGTGCCTCGTTGGCCCACCTCTGCCCCTTTTGAGGAGTCCATGAAATACATTTTCCGCCACCAGAAGCTTCTGTTCTCGAGAGATCCCATCTGGGGGCCTTTTCCGATACTCCGCCGGAGCGGGAATCGATCACGGAGGGGCTCTACATCAACCTTGCTGCCCTTCCGATGATGCGTGAGTAGTTTACCACAGACCTTCGGGTCCATAGTTAGTAGCTAGATGGCTTCTTCTCTCTTTTTGATCTTCAATACAATGTTCTCCTCGATGTTCTTGGAGTTCTATCCGATGTAATCACTTTTTACGGTGTGTTTGTTGGGATCCGATGAATTGTGAGTTTATGAGCAGATTATCCATGAATATTATTTGAGTCTTCTCTAAACTCTTTTATGCATGATTATTATAGCTTCGAATTTCTTCTCCGATCTGTTGATTTGGTTTGGCCAACTAGATTGATTTATCTTGCCATGGGAAGAGGTGCTTTGTAATGGGTACGATCTTGCGGTGCTCAATCCCAGTGACAGAAAGGGACATGGCATGTATGTATCATTGCTATTAAGGGTAAAAAGATGGGGTTTATTCATGCGTGAGTTTACTTTGTCTACATCATGTCATCTTGCTTAAGGCATTACTCCGTTCTTTATGGACTTAATACACTAGATGCATGCTGGATAGCGGTCGATGTGTGGAGTAATAGTAGTAGATGCAGGCAGGAGTCGGTCTACTTGTCTCGTACGTGATGCCTATATACATGATCATTGCCTTGGATATCGTCATGATTATTTGCTGTTCTATCAATTGCCCAACAGTAATTTGTTTACCCACCGTATGCTATTTTTATGAGAGAAGCCTCTAGTGAAAACTATGGCCCCCGGGTCTATCTAAGTCATATATTAAAAACCCTAAAAATACCTTGCTGCACTTTTTGTTTATTTATTTTATTTTGTATTTTTGTTTCAATCTATCTATCTATCACATACAATTTAATCTTGCAACTTACCGCCGAGGGATTGACAACCCCTTGTTTGCGTTGGGTGCAAGGATTTGTTGTTTTGTGTGCACGTACTGCTAACGAGGTGTTGCGTGATTCTCCTACTGGATTGATAACCTTGGTTTCATAACTAAGGGAAATACTTATCTCTACTGTACTGCATCTCCCTTCCTCTTCAGGGAATTACCAATGCAGCTCACAAGTAGCAGGCATGTGGGATGTAGAAGGAGGTGGAGGATGGGGGTCGGGTGTGGATTACCTGACTAGATCGACGAGGCCGGGTAGCAGGAAGGAGCGTCGCCGATGAGGTGGCGGTGCTGCAAGCAAGCAGTGAAGGTTTGAACTTGGAATGGAAGGCAGAAATAGGGGAAATGTGGCTTTTGGTAAGGAGGAGGGGGGCATGGGAGGTAGATATTTCCGCGAATGCCGAAATTTTTCGCTCCGTGCAGCGAAAAACTGGCGCGCAAAGTGTCATCAGACACGGTCCCTCATGCAGCACTGTGTACGATAGCTGAACATCACAAACGATTCATATGGCTTACCCCGTGTGTGATGAGTTTGAACGTGCAAATTTTGGTTCGAATTTCCCTGGTTACAGTGGTCGTCCATGTCATTGCATAATTTGGTACACAAAAGAGCCTACATCACACCCACACTTCTTAATCGAGCAAGTTCAGCAATTAAACAGAGCTTAGCTGACCTAAACATTACTCTAACAAAAAACCGGCACTCTAAACAAAGACTACTACTCCGCGTGGCGCTCGTCGATCTCCGCCGCCTCCTTCATGTCCAGCTCGCGCTCGATGATCTCCTGGGGAAGGGGCTCCATGGCATCCATCGCACCATACTTGGCAAGCATCTCGCCATCCACGTCCGCCATCTCTTTGGAAAAGGCCGCCACGAGCTGGGCGTGGGCGGTAGAGTTCTGGGCTTGGATGGGCTCCATCGCGGCAAGGTATGCCGCAAACGAACGGACGGCTGCTCGAACGCTCTCGGCGATTGCCAACTCTTCGGCCGTGGGGTTGCCGACCGTTGTCGGAGAAGCTTCGTGCGATTTGTGCAGTGACCGCCAAGAGCTGGGCGTGGGCGGCCTCGACATTGGCGTGGGTGGCCTCCATCAAGGCTAAGGCGGCCGCCGCAGAACGGACAGCTGCTGTCCCGCTCTCGCCATTTGCTATCCCCATCGCAGATGTTGCTCCCACCATCTGAGCTGCAGTAGCGGCTGTTTCGGCTGCCGCAGCCGCCCGGTCGCAGATTGCGGCCGTGCTCACGCGGGTTGTGAGCACGCTCATGGCGGCTGCGGATGCACTCTCGCCGGAGTGGGCCGCCGAAGTTGCCCTGACGACGTGGGTCCACGTCCCCATCTTTGACCGGCGACGATTGAACAGTGAAATGATATTTGGGGAGCTAGTTTGCTTGACGCGCTGGATGTGGACTGTAGCCGATGAACCTTCTCGCGTAAGCCATATATGACAGTGCTCGAAGATATTTTGTACTGCATTTCACACGGTTGGTGATCATAAACTGTGTGTGATGTACTTGATTTTTCGTCTTGATTTGAAATACGGAATGGGGTAACAGTGGCAAAGGACGGTGTGTGAATTGCTAGAACATTTATCTGCAGTGAACAAACAACTATAGGAGTGTCATGTTAAAATTTGGAATTATTCGGGGTTTGTTTGGACATTTTTATACATTAACTGAGTTTTCTAGGCATTTTATGTGCATAATTCAAATTTGAACTACAGGCACATGCTCTGGGGCACCAAAATGGGTTGAAAAATCATATATGTGTCCATGGGTGCATGCTTAGGTCCCATGCAAGAAATGGGAATGAATTTCAAACACCTCGGCATCGTGGCTCCACCGCAAACGTTGAGATACTTGGTTTTGAAATTCTAGTAAATCCAAAACTCGTCTGAAATTCATGAACCTTGGCATGCTATCATGGAATGGCACCAACATGCTATGGTAAAAAATTTGTCCCATTTGGGGCAGGTTTTGGTATAAGCTTCTCATAAACCAGACCTTCCCACAAGAAGCCTCATGGTTCCGATAGGGAACATGTCACCTTTGTGAATGAAACGACATTCGTTGCCTCTTCTTACCTTCAATTTTTTCTAGAGACATCATGGACCAATAGGAGTGTCGGGTTAAAATTTAGAATTATTCGGGATTCGTATGGACATTTTTATACATTAACTGAGTTTTCTAGGCATTATATGTGCATAATTAAAAATTGAACTACAGGCACATGCTCCGGTGCACCAAAATGGGTTGAAAAATCATGTGTGTCCTTGGGTGCATGCTTAGGTTCCATGCAAGAAATGGGGCTGAATTTCAAACACCTCGGCATCATGGCTCCACCGCAAACGTTGAGATACTTGCTTTTGAAATTCTTGTAAATCCAAAACTCGTCTGAAATTCATGAAACTTGGCATGCTATCATGGAATGGCACCAACCTGGTGTGGTAAATTTTTTGTCCCATTTTGGGGCAGGTTTTGGTATAAGCTTCTCACAAACCATAGCTTCTCACAAGAAGCCTCATGATTTCGGTAGGGAACATGTGTCACCTTTGTGGACGAAACGACAATCGTTGTCTCTTCCCGCCTTGATTTTTTTTTCTAGATGCAACATTGACCACTAGGAGTGTCGTGTTGAAATTTGGAATTATTCGGGGTTCGTTTGGACATTTTTATACATTAACTAAGTTTTCTCGGCACTAATATGCATAATTCAAATTTGAACTACAGGCACATGCTCCGGTGCACCAAAATGGGTTGAAAAATCATATGTGTGTCCTTGGGTGCATGCTTAGGTTCCATGCAAGAAATGGGGCTCAATTTCAAACACCTCGGCATCGTGGCTCCACCGCAAACGTTGAGATACTTGCTTTTGAAATTCTTGTAAATCCAAAACTAGTCTGAAATTCATGAAACTTGGCATTCTATCATGGAATGGCACCAACATGGTGTGGTAAATTTTTTGTCCCATTTTGGGGCTGGTTTTGGTATAAGCTTCTCACAAACCATAGCTTCTCACAAGAAGCCTCATGATTCCGGTAGGGAACATGTGTCACCTTTGTGGACGAAACGACAATCGTTGTCTCTTCCCGCCTTGATTTTTTTTCTAGATGCAACATTGACCAATAGGAGTGTCGTGTTGAAATTTGGAATTATTCGGGGTTCGTTTGGACATTTTTATACATTAACTAAGTTTTCTAGGCACTTATATGCATAATTCAATTTTGAACTACAGGCACATGCTCCGGTGCACCAAAATGGGTTGAAAAATCATATGTGTGTCCTTGGGTGCATGCTTAGGTTCCATGCAAGAAATGGGGCTGAATTTCAAACTCCTCGACATCGTGGCTCCACTGCAAACGTTGAGATACTTGCTTTTGAAATTCTTGTAAATCCAAAACTCGTCTGAAATTCATGAAACTTGGCATGCTATCATGGAATGGCACCAACATGGTGTGGTAAATTTTTTGTCCCATTTTGGGGCAGGTTTTGGTATAAGCTTCTCACAAACCATAGCTTCTCACAAGAAGCCTCATGATTCCGTTAAGGAACATGTGTCACCTTTGTGGACGAAACGACAATCGTTGTCTCTTCCCGCCTTGATTTTTTTTTCTAGATGCAACATTGACCAATAGGAGTGTCGTGTTGAAATTTGGAATTATTCGGGGTTCGTTTGGACATTTTTATACATTAACTAAGTTTTCTAGGCACTTATATGCATAATTCAAATTTGAACTACAGGCACATGCTCCGGTGCACCAAAATGGGTTGAAAAATCATATGTGTGTCCTTGGGTGCATTCTTAGGTTCCATGCAAGAAATGGGGCTGAATTTCAAACACCTCGGCATCGTGGCTCCACCGCAAACGTTGAGATACTTGCTTTTGAAATTCTTGTAAATCCAAAACTCGTCTGAAATTCATGAAACTTGGCATGCTATCATGGAATGGCACCAACGTGGTGTGGTAAATTTTTTGTCCCATTTTGGGGCAGGTTTCGGTATAAGCTTCTCACAAACCATAGCTTCTCACAAGAAGCCTCATGATTCCGGTAGGGAACATGTGTCACCTTTGTGGACGAAACGACAATCGTTGTCTCTTCCCGCCTTGATTTTTTTTTCTAGATGCAACCTTGACCAATAGGAGTGTCGTGTTGAAATTTGGAATTATTCGGGGTTCGTTTGGACATTTTTATACATTAACTAAGTTTTCTAGGCACTTATATGCATAATTCAATTTTGAACTACAGGCACATGCTCCGGTGCACCAAAATGGGTTGAAAAATCATATGTGTGTCCTTGGGTGCATGCTTAGGTTCCATGCAAGAAATGGGGCTGAATTTCAAACTCCTCGACATCGTGGCTCCACTGCAAACGTTGAGATACTTGCTTTTGAAATTCTTGTAAATCCAAAACTCGTCTGAAATTCATGAAACTTGGCATGCTATCATGGAATGGCACCAACATGGTGTGGTAAATTTTTTGTCCCATTTTGGGGCAGGTTTTGGTATAAGCTTCTCACAAACCATAGCTTCTCACAAGAAGCCTCATGATTCCGTTAAGGAACATGTGTCACCTTTGTGGACGAAACGACAATCGTTGTCTCTTCCCGCCTTGATTTTTTTTTCTAGATGCAACATTGACCAATAGGAGTGTCGTGTTGAAATTTGGGATTATTCGGGGTTCGTTTGGACATTTTTATACATTAACTAAGTTTTCTAGGCACTTATATGCATAATTCAAATTTGAACTACAGGCACATGCTCCGGTGCACCAAAATGGGTTGAAAAATCATATGTGTGTCCTTGGGTGCATTCTTAGGTTCCATGCAAGAAATGGGGCTGAATTTCAAACACCTCGGCATCGTGGCTCCACCGCAAACGTTGAGATACTTGCTTTTGAAATTCTTGTAAATCCAAAACTCGTCTGAAATTCATGAAACTTGGCATGCTATCATGGAATGGCACCAACGTGGTGTGGTAAATTTTTTGTCCCATTTTGGGGCAGGTTTTGGTATAAGCTTCTCACAAACCATAGCTTCTCACAAGAAGCCTCATGATTCCGGTAGGGAACATGTGTCACCTTTGTGGACGAAACGACAATCGTTGTCTCTTCCCGCCTTGATTTTTTTTTCTAGATGCAACCTTGACCAATAGGAGTGTCGTGTTGAAATTTGGAATTATTCGGGGTTCGTTTGGACATTTTTATACATTAACTAAGTTTTCTAGGCACTTATATGCATAATTCAAATTTGAACTACAAGCACATGCTCCGGTGCACCAAAATGGGTTGAAAAATCATATGTGTGTCGTTGGGTGCATGCTTAGGTTCCATGCAAGAAATGGGCTGAATTTCAAACACCTCGGCATCGTGGCTACACCGCAAACGTTGAGATACTTGCTTTTGAAATTCTTGTAAATCCAAAACTCGTCTGAAATTCATGAAACTTGGCATGCTATCATGGAATGGCACCAACATGGTGTGGTAAATTTTTTGTCCCATTTTGGGGCAGGTTTTGGTATAAGCTTCTCACAAACCATAGCTTCTCACAAGAAGCCTCATGATTCCGGTAGGGAACATGTGTCACCTTTGTGGACGAAACGACAATCGTTGTCTCTTCCCGCCTTGATTTTTTTTCTAGATGCAACATTGACCAATAGGAGTGTCGTGTTAAAATTTGGAATTATTCGGGGTTCGTTTGGACATTTTTATACATTAACTAAGTTTTCTAGGCACTTATATGCATAATTCAAATTTGAACTACAGGCACATGCTCCGGTGCACCAAAATGGGTTGAAAAATCATGTGTGTCCTTGGGTGCATGCTCAGGTCCCAATCAAGAAATGGGAATGAATTTCAAACACCTCGGCATCGTGGCTCCACCGCAAACGTTGAGATACTTGGTTTTGAAATTCTAGTAAATCCAAAACTCGTCTGAAATTTATGAAACTTGGCATGCTATCATGGAATGGCACCAACATGCAGTGGTAAATTTTTTGTCTCATTTGGGGCAGGTTTTGGTATAAGCTTCTCACAAACCATAGCTTCTCACAAAGAAGCTTTATGGTTCCGGTAGGGAACGTGTGTCACCTTTGTGGAGGAAACGACAATCGTTGCCTCTTCCCGCCTTGATTTTTTTTCTAGATGCAACATAGGCCAATAGGAGTGTCATGTTAAAATTTTGAATTATTCTGGGTTCGTTTGGACATTTTTATACATTAACTGAGTTTTCTAGGCAGTTTATGTGCATAATTCAAATTTGAACTACAGGTACATGCTTCGGTGCACCAAAATGGGTTAAATAAATCATATGTGTGTCCTTGGGTGCATGCTTAGGTCCCATGCAAGAAATGGGAATGAATTTCAAACACCTCGGCATCGTGGCTCGGCCGCAAACGTTGACATACTTGGTTTTGAAATTCTAGTAAATCCAAAACTCGTCTGAAATTCATGAAACTTGGCATGCTATCATGAAGTGGCACCAACATGCCGTGGTAAATTTTTTGTCCCATTTGGGGCAGGTTTTGGTATAAGGTTCTCACAAACCAGAGCTTCTCACAAGAAGCCTCGTGGTTCCGGTAGGGAACGTGTCACCTTTGTGGACGAAACGACATTCGTTGCCTCCTCTTGCCTTGATTTTTTTGTAGATGCAACATAGACCAATTATAGTGTCGTGTTAAATTTTGGAATTATTCGGGGTTCGTTTGGACATTTTATACATTAACTGAGTTTTCTGGGCATTTTATGTGCATAATTCAAAATTGAACTACATGCACATGCTCCGGTGCACCAAAATAGGTTAAAAAATCATATATGTGTCCTTGGGTGCATGTTTAGGTCCCATGCAAGAAATGGGAATGAATTTCAAACACCCAGGCTTTGTGGCTCAGCCACAAACATTGAGAAACTTGGTTTTTAAATTTCTGTAAATCCAAAACTCGTCTGAAATTCATGAGACTTGGCATGGTGTCATGAAATGGCACCAACATGCTGTGGTAAAAACATTGTCCAATATGACAGAGGGCGCACACACTAACAGCCACAGCCAACATAGCCATTCTGGAACAAATAGTTGTCACGTTATCATCAGAAACGGTTGTACATTATTATTTAAATCGTGGGTGTTCTACTGACCATTTACGTGCCACAACATGTCCCACTTTTTTATTGGCAAGGAGGTGCCGTATGGGCAGCTGTTTGAGTAGACGGGAGGCGTGCGAGCGAAGTCCGCGGCGTAGGCTGACCGGAAGGCGTGCGACCAGTCCTGCGCTGTGTAGGCTGACCGGGAGGCGGGCGACCAGTCCTCCACTGCGCAGGCTCACCGGGAGGCGTGCGGCCAGTACGATGCGTAGGCTCACCGGGTGGTGTGAGAGCAGTATGCTATGCAGGCTCATCGGGAAGTGAGCCCTTTGACCTTCATTGCCGCCCGCCTCACTCTCAAACTCTCCATTAATGGCGCCCGAGCCGCCGTTTAATAGGCAGCCTTACTGGTCTCTCTTCGCCTCCCATTCCCCTCTCGCCCGAATCCTATTTTCCAGAGCTCCACCTACGCCATGGCGCACAAGGATCATCTGCCACAAGTCTTCCGGTTTGGTGAAGTCGACTCCGAGCTGGAGGAGATAGAAAATAAGGAGGAATGGGACCTCAAGGCCATGGCCCTGAACGAGCTGGCCGCGGCGGATGCTGCCCCCGCGCCCGTCCTAGCTCCCATCCTCGCGCCCACGCCAGTGACCATCCCTGTGGCATTGATGGGCTGGTCGCCGAGCACCATCGCAGCGCTGGAAGCCGCATGCGTCAGCGAGGTCCCCACGGACCCGCGCGAGCTCGTGTACCTGCTAGCGCCAGCGCCCCCGCCTATGCTTGTGCGCGCCCCAGCACTCGCCGCGGCGCCAGTCCCCGTGCGCGCGCCTGCACTCGCCGCCCCCCCTCCTCAGCATCATGGGACGCCGTCATCGACCGCTACCTCGCAGCGCCGCGAGTCGCCGTGCCCCCGCCCCTCGCCCATCAATCGCGCGACGAACGGCTCTTGGATTTGCAAGTCTAGAACATTCTGGGATGGCTTGAAGACTTGAACAATGGCGTCCCGGAGGACGACAACGCCGTCGCAGCATGCCGCCGCCGCCGCCGCAATTAGTTTTCTAGTTTAATATTGTATCTCGATTGTATGAATGTAAAATCACAATGTCACTGAATGAAATCTATGGTTTTGATCAACTTAGCGTTTTTTCTCTGAATCTACAGACTTATCAAAGTAAAAAAAAACATCAATGTTTTTCTATGAATAAAACACTCATCACAAATGTTTCAGACTGAACACCCATATGCAAAGCGAGAGCTGGGTTCCTTCGCAGCTATGCCAATGGAAAATGTGGCGCGCAGGTTTTGTGCATCTCTTCATCGCAAATGTTTCAAAATGAACACCCGTATGCAAAGCGAGAGCTGGGTTCCTTCGCAGCGAAGCCAAGGGAAAATGTGGCACGCAGGTTTTGTGCATCTCTTCATTGCAAACGATTTTGCATGATGACCCATGTGCAACGACGTACAAACAATGTGGTAAGATTTGCATCTGTCATATTGGGTATATTTGCCATTTGTCAAATTGGAAAAATTGGCATTTGTCAATCTAGTAACATTGCCATTTGTCAACCTTGTAACACTGCCATTTGTGATCCTTAGGAAAAAAACACTGCCATTTGTCAAATTTTGCAGCTAAAAATCACTAGTACTGTAATTTTTGCAAATGAAATTCAGTAAGCATAGATTTCATTCATAGATTAAGCAGTCATTCTTTATACAAACAGTTTAACTCGACAGCTGAACCGAACAAACTTTTACCCAATTGTTGCCAACCACGTACTGAAATCGCTAATTCAACTATATATACTAGCAAATTTTAAGTACGTAGTACAGTTCAACCATATCTACAGTCAGATGAACTGAACAAAATAGCCCCTAAATACTACTACTACGGAGGGGCTTTGTACTACTTCCAGCAACCTCTCCTCTGCCGAGCGCACTCAGTAAGAGGCCGAGGAGGAGGAGCCTACCGACGAGCTGGAGAAGTGGAATCCGGCGTCTGCCGCTGCAGCACCTTTAGCGACGCCCAGCTCGAACGCCCTCTGCCGCTCCAGACGATCCCTCTCGAAGTGGCGGGACTCCTCGTATATCTTCGCATTCTGCGCCACTGCGGCGGCTTCTGCTGTGGCCGCGGTGGCAGTAAGACGCTTTGCGTGCTCGACCAGGCTCTCCTCCTCCTCCCGCAGGAACTCGATGTAGCGCGCGGCAAGGTCGCTGATGCTCGTGTGGGCCTCCATATCCCGCCTTCGGGCCGCGGTGGCGGAGCGGGTGATGACCCCAGTGGTCGACAGTGGGGTGGCGGCCATGGCGGCCGACGGTGGGGTGGCGGCCACCTTCCGCCTTCGGGCCATGGTGGCGGAGCGGGTGATGTCCACGGCGGCCAACGGTGGGGTGGCGGCCACAATGGCCACCACCCGCCTTCGGGCCGCGGTGGCGGAGCGGGCGATGGCCCTGGCGGCCGACGGTGGTGTGGCGGCAACAGCGGCCGGCAACAGCTGCCGTTGGGCAGCGGCGGCGCAGCGTGTGGCGGATGTTGTGCGCACACCCAATAGGGACGCCACGGGCAGTACACGCCGCCGAGGACTGCGCCGCCGCCGGGGACTGCGCCGCCGCCGCGGTGTAGCCTCCCAGCTGGAGCTGTCGTCATATGACGGCAGAGTGGCTGAGCGACGATGACGGACCGGTGCCATTGGCGATGGCCGGAGAAGCAGACGAGATAAGCTACGGGGAGGGAGGGGAAAATGCGATGCCGACTCGCCGGCCGCGACTGTTTATCTAGCAGGCTGGTAAGCACTGGGTTTTGGGGGGATTTCGCTGAGCCGGGCAGGAAGCTTGCACGGTTGTGCGCGGGAACCTCCACGGTTGCACGGGAACGGGCTCACCGACGAGTCATTGGCGCCTCTTCAAGCCAACGTTTGGCCAAAAGAACGCCTGTGCGGTGCTCAAGCTTGCGCTCGAAGCCTTCTGCGGTAGCGCGGTGACAAGACATGCGAGAGGAGGACAAAATGACACGTACACATACGGTTAATAAAAAAGAAACATTTGAGATTTAATTACCTAGCACACAGCCGCTCTCTACGCAGCGTCGTGAACGATTGTTCGCCCACTGTGTTATGTGGAATGCGACGTAGTTTCACATCACGCCGCCGGCTCGCAACTGCCGGCCGGCTTGTAGACGGCCATTCCCTGCATGTTCAACTGCTCTATGCGTGTGGTTGCTCGCGGTTGAGGCGGCCGCGGCGCACTCTGCTCGTGTCCCTCCGCGCGCTCTGGCCGCGTCCCTACGCGCGCGCTGCCAGCGTTTCGGGCCGGCGCACAATCACGTACGTTCGGGGTGCCATATGCATGCGGTTGCGCCGGACGCGGTGCCACGACGCAGTTACGTGCGGCAAAAAACTGCCCAGCGGATGTGTTGAGAATCCCGGTGGCCTGGCCCTCATTTATTCACGCGGCCATTTACCTTTATCTCTCGCGCCCCATGACACAATAAGCACACCCACAACGACACATACAGAGAGGATATCCAGCGGCTCCAATGGCGCTCCAAGCGGCTAACGATGACGACGGGCGGCAGTTCACAACGCCTCACGTAGTGGACACCCACGTGAGGGGAAAGGACCTCTTGGTGGTGTACACCAATGAGCCGGTCTCGGTGGAGAGCTCCATCCACACTATGGAGCAGTTGCTTGCTGAGGACAAGTACCAAGTGGACGGCTTCGACCTCGAGTTCACCGGGGGTCGTGCCGGGTATGATCAGAAGGTTGCCGTCGCCCAGTTGTGGGTGCGCCATCACGTCCTCGTCTACCACTACTCCCTGGCCACAAGGCCTTGCGAGCGTTTCGCCAGGTTTATCAACAGCCCCGACTACAGGTTCGCTACGGTGGACACCTTCAACGATCTAAAGGTGCTCGAGACTACGGGCTTGGCCTGCCAGAAGCTTGTCGACATCCAATGCCAGTACAGGGTCTGGGGCAGAAAGAAGGGGAAGGACTCCCTGGTTGACCTCGCCGTGGCCATCATCGACCCCTACTACAGAGACATGAAGGATGAGTGCAACAAGAACAAGGATGCCTGGCACGAGGCCTGGGTGCGGAGACTGGATGAAAAACACATCAAGTACGCGGCCAAGGACGCGTACACAAGCTACGAGATGTACAAGCAGATCGTTGACATGAGGAAGTGCCTTCGTCCTGCCCCAGGTGAGGGATCGAGCCACAGAGCAGTGGCGGCAGCGTCACAAGAAGTAGATGATTAGATGATCGTTTCTCCTAGTTTAGAATGCATGTAATTGTTTATTGTGGTGTGTGCGAATGTTTTGTATAGTAACCTATGTAATTGGATGTTTAATTTGGTTATATATGTTGTTCTTCTGTAGATAGAGCAAATTACATTGCAGACGGACTAAACTAGGGAACCCGTCGGTGATGATTTCATCAATCATTGACAATTGTATACCAGCAAGCGTTTGCCTACAACACACACGGTTTATTAGCAGGAATCGTTTGTGTTGTTATCGGTCTTACCACACATTTCTGATTACTGACCAGTTTGCCGCGTATCACACACATCTTGTTAAGTTGAACCGTTTCTGTTGTTTTGGCTCATCGCAAACAATTCATCTGAGTGAACTGTATGCCGTCTATCGCACACACCTTGATCTGCCTAACCGTTTTTGGTGTGTTGGGTAATCGCAAATAGTTCATCCGAGTGAACTGTCTGCCGTGTATCGCACACACCTCGATTTGGCTAACCGTGTTTGTTGTTCAGGCTTATCGCAAACAGTTTGTATGGATCAACTGTATGCCACGTATCGCACACGCGTCTCTAATCTGAATCGTGCTTGATGTCTCCGCCATCGCACATAGTTCGTCTTATTGGCGACGGTTTTATTATGACACCATTTGCGATTCATGCATCACACACAGTTTGGTCGCGGGGTCTCTGATTCATGTGTCGCGTTAGCGGTCACCTGCAGTAGTGGGTAGCGGGGAAAGGCCCCACACCCCTGGTCTAGTCGCACCATGATCCTCCCCTAAAAGGAATAGGATCATATCCCGAAGGGTATGATCAAGATCCCTAAAAAGCGGGGATAGCGATCGGTGGGGAAGGAAAGGAGGGATTTCCTTACTCTCCCCTTGGCCAACGACCCTAGGGGCTTGGAGGGCAAGACACCAGCCCCTCCCACGCCTATATAAAGGTGGGGAGGCGTAGGGGGCAGCACGCTTCCACCGCTTGGCGCCTCTCCCTCCCGTTTCTCCTCGTCCTCCGCGTAGCGCTTGGCGAAGCCATGCCGGTGTTCCGCTGCCGCCACCACCACCACGCCGTCGTGCTAGCCTAGATCCCATCTACCTCTCCACCCTCCCTTGCTGCATCAAGAAGGCGGAGACATCACCGAGCCGTACGGGTGCACATCTCGGAGGTGCCATTCGTTCGGTCCTCAGATCGGATTGGATCGCGAAGGAGTACGACTATGCCAACCACGATATTTAGACCGGTAACACTTTCGGTCTACAAGGGTATGTAGACACTCCCCCTCTCATTGCTAGCATCACCATAGAATAGATCTTGGGTGTTTCGTAGGAATTTTTTTTGTTTTCCATGCAACGTTCCCCATCACACTTCTCACTCTTAAGTGGTTGTACATATGTTGGACACTCCTTGATTGGTACTTTGACCATCCCTGATGGTCATTCTTCACCTTCTCCTCCTGCTTTACCAAGGTCTCAGAGGAGGAGAAGAGGAAGAATGACCCCCTACGACAACAGTTGGTTCGTCTCTCAAGTGGTTGTATATATGATGTACACTCACTCCCTGTTATTTTGACTGTCGGTGATGGTCATCCTTCACCTTTTCCTCCTGCTTTAACAAGGTCTCAGAGGAGGAGAAGAGGAAGGACAACCCCCTACGACAATAGTCGGTATCCTCCTCTCAGAACATCTATTATCTCTCTAGTGGTTGTATATATCATGCACACTCACTCATTGTTATTGCGATTGTCGGTGATGGTAGTCATTCCTATCCTCCTGCTTTACCAATGTCTCAGAGGAAGAGGAGGGGACAGACGACCCTCTATGACAACAGTCGGTATCCTCCTCTCAGAACAACTCTCATCTCAGTGTGTGGATTTAGAGTGACGATTGTCCACCCGAAAGAAAAATTAAGCTAATAGTACCAACAGCCTAATTAAGTAGCTCATATAAAAAACCTAATTAAGTAGCTCATCTAAGAAAACGACATATATATAGTATGCCATACCAGCTTCAATAGTTTCAACGGTACTATGATCATAGTTTAAAATCTCTACCACAAACTGATAAAAGTAGCTACGCAATGAAGGGAGAAACTCCTCGTCTAAGTCAAAGTCATAGCTGGAGTCCTCTGGGTCAGAATTCTTCTTCTACCCCCTGCGGGAGGGGCCGGCCTCATCAGTGCCCGAGCTAGGGCTGAAGACTTCATCCCAGAAGTCGTCGTCACTGTCACTCTCCTCCTCATCTTTATTCTTGGCAGCGACATCTATCAATGAATCGTTCAAGGCGTATAGGTGTGGATCCTCATTCATCCAACGGACCACGAAAGGATCATTTCCCAAGCGAGCGTAGATCCGTGCCTCGGCCTTCAGGTGTTCCTTCTTCTCGGCCTTGGACGCTACCCTCATATTCAAAGATGCCTGCTCAAGCGCGCGTGCGGCGTCGACGGGAAAGTTGAGCCGCGCCCTATGCCGGTGGTACTGAACCGTCATAGCATCATAGGCGCCCGCCGCCTCATCGGCCGCGGCGAACAAGCCAAGCCATTGTTTTTTTCCTGTCTTCGGGTTGTTGATCTGGGCTGCCCACTTGCCCCATGGCCGCTGGAAAACACCGCGGAACTTCGCTGCAGCGTCGGCCCTGGCATGTGTCCGGCGACTAAAAAGTTTAGAGAACATAAAAAGTAAAAAAAATCTTCGGAAAAAAAATCGTCACGACCTTTGCCAGAAATTGGACATATTGAGTGCCAGAAATTTGGCGAAACAGAACTTAATCAACGTTTCGCCAAAACGTTGGCACTCATTATGAATACCTACATCATGAATAAAATATGGTATGCTCTAAAAAACTACAGACAACTACAAATGTTAATAGAATAAATATGCTACATTATCTTATAACTAGTACAAACTTTTACTACACTACAGCTTATAACAAACTTTTTCTAGTACAAACTAACATTGTATTTATGAGACCAAGTGCATGGTCATATTTGTGTATCCTTACAAGAAGAAAATGTTGCAAATCTATGAGTACAATAACTAAGAACAACTATACAATAGGAGAGAGAGAGAGAGAGAGAGAGAGAGAGAGAGAGGTAGTTACCGGGGCGGTCTGAGACGACGGGGAGGGCGAGGACGATGGCGGTGGCGGACGGCGAGGCCGAGAACGTTGGAGGCGGCGGACTGTGAGGGCGAAGGTGACGGTGGGGACGTTGGAGGCGACGGCCGGCGAGGCGAGGACGTTTGAGGCGGCGGTGGACAGCGAGGGTGACGGGGATGACGGGGACAGCGACGACGTTGGAGGCGGCGGACGGCGCGCACGATGGTGGCGGCGTCGAAGGCCGCTAGGACGATGGTGACGACAGCGACGCGAGAGAGAGGGAGGAAGAATATTGGCCAGATAAGGTGTGAGCGGCTGCGGGTATGAGCGGCTTGGGGTGGATAAGGTGGTACCGAACAGTGACAGGCGTCAGTAAGCGCCCGCCATAGATACCATCAAGTGGCGGGCGGCACAAAGCACCCGCCACAGCTAAGTTTTTGAATCACATCCTACCACACTAAAGTCAATTTGTTAAAACATTTGAACTTCAAACTTTTTCTATGATTAATACACATCATACAAAGGCCCATGCTCAAATTTGGCCACTTTTCGGGTTGGTCTGCTATTTTCGAGACATTAACTGATTTTCTGGCCACTAGAAAGGGCAAAACGATCTTCGGTACGAAATAGCATGCAAACGAGGTCCGAAAGGGATGAAACTTGACATGATGTCTTTATTGGACTGAAGTAGGGTGCACTAAAAATTTGAGAGAGTTACGACGAAAACTTAATGCACCTAATGTACAAACCGAACATTCTTCACCGAAGGGTCATGATTTCGAACGGAAACCACAGTCTGCCACAAAGAAGTCAATTTTTTAAAATCATCTGAACTTCAAACTTTTTTATGAGTAGTACACACCATTCAAAGCCCCATGCTCAAATTTGACGACTTTTCGAGTTGGTCTGCTATTTATGAGACATTAATTAATTTTTCGGTCACTAAAAAGAGTAAAAAAAACTTTGAGCGTGCAAACGAGCTCGGAAAGAGATCAAACCTGACATGGTACACACTATCCAAAGCCCCATGCTCAATCTGAGACTATTCTAGGTTTAGTAAATATGATTTTATTAGGAATTTTTGCACCTAACATATGTGTGGCGGGCGACTCATAGGGCCCGCCGCCGCTAACTTCTGGAAATTTTGAATTTTTTTGGCGCGGGATATTGAAATATTGTTGTGGCAGGCATAAGAAGAAAAGGAAAAAAAAGAGTGGGCACGGCTACATGGAGAGGATAGACTGTGAGGAAGGAGATAAGAATGGGATGGGTCCCACAGACACGTGCGATGCGAACGAGGCGGTTAGCACGAGACGTGGTGCAACAAGAGACGCTAGATCAACCCAGAAACGAACGATGCCCGCGCAAAGTTCGCCAGCTGGCCGTATTGAATCATTTACCAATAAAAAAAAAAGCAAGAGAGGTCGAAAAGGAGACTGTCCAGATGAGTGTGAAATTCGATACTGAGCTTACTCTTCTTTTACAAATTTGCGTTTGAAATTTGAATAGAGGGAATCTTCTATTTTCATGAAGGAGAGTGGGTGAATCGATGAAGCATACTCTCTGGCGGATTGATTAGTTGTGCCTCTCCTATGAATGTACGTATCCCGCCTTGATGACCCAATTTGGCCCGTAAATGCCGCGTACTTACGCTATCGTGCAACATGCACCCTGCACGAAACATTGCAACCTTAACTGTAGGCGCGGAGGAACCATTTACACATACGTACGTGTAGGGCAATTAATTTTGCATCACCGACAGCACCATAATTAGCATGTCCATACATGGTGCATGCCACATTAATAGCAGAAACATGATCCCCAACTGATGCAAGATCTACGTACATTTACTTGCATGTCTCTCTTCCGTTCTTCAAATTTTATTGCGACACGGCCAATGCTATATATTAAGGGAAAAACCTTGGGAACAGCCGGCTGATCCAGCATGGGGCGTCCGCCGCCTTCAGAGGGTGACACGTGTCCCATGTGTGGCCCGCACACCGCACCTATTCTCCCTTATCTCGCTAGGCGCCACCCATTTTCTATCCAAACACATTTCTGCAACTACATCTTTCTTGTAATTTTTTCTGCAACATCACCTGTGTTGCAAAAGGTGAAGACACCAAATATTTTGCAGCAAGACCTCTGTTGCCAAAAAAAAAAATGCAACAATACCTCTGTTGTAAAAATAGTTATGCAACACAGTCTTTGTTGCAAATTGTTGCAAATGCTTTTGCAACAAGACTTGTGTTGCAAAAGGGAACTTGCAGCACGACCTCTGTTGCAAAAGTGAGGACAACGCTCAACCATGAGATTACGCCGGATATGACGGCTCGCAGTCGCAACCGGGCGGATCTTTTAAAAAGATCCGTCGGCCGACACGTAGCACGTCCCATATATTAAAGTTGTACATGCCTTATAAGTCATCCTTAATAAAACAAAATAAATAAGGTGGACATATCGACACCGTCTTCCTCCAGCGGTATGCCAGGAGCAAAACTCAACGTCACATCTAGATCTCTGGAACATCCTCCGAGCCAGGGCAACGTTGTTCACACAACGACCAAAAAGTTGTCGGTCGAAGCTAGAAAATGTCGGGCACAACGAACTAAGAATCGGATCGTGTTCCTCAAGAAGAAGGCATCGAAGAGCTGGACAACCATCCTAGATCTAGCCAGAAAGAATTAGAAGGTCCTACCTCACAAGCTTCTCGATGAAGCTAAAGTTGTCCATGCTTCGCCGAACGGAGAACAAACCATTGCCATCTGCTTTATGTATCGAGCGTATAATCACATTTATGACTAGCTGGCCAATAGCTAGATGTAAGTTTTGAAGTATACATATATGCTTATATATAACATGCAGGACAACCCCATTGTGACATGATTCAAAAGATATGATAAGGTATAATATGGTTGAAAAGATTCTCGAAACGTACAAAAATGTAGAGGATCCTCTTCTCCTCTCCTGAAACCCTAGACCAAAACCGTCACCGCCTCCGCCCCCTCCCCATCTCCCTTGCCCTCATCCCTTCCCCCAAGTGGTCGCAGGACCCAATCCCTCACATGGCGCATGTCGGCCTGTCTGGTCTACGTCCCAACGAAGATCGTCTTCTTGGGCAACGGAGGTTGATGCACAGGCAGTGGCTACACTCCATCTAGGTGGACAAGGTGGCGTCACTTGGCTGACGCGCAAGTGCAACACACGTCTGGCTAGTATTTTCATGTGTGATGGGCACCATGATGGTGCCGCTTTGGCACTAAGTGAGTATGCCGCAGCAGGGATGACCACAGTGTGATCATGGATCAATCGTGAAGACCCATCGGCATGGTCATATCCGATGAACCTTGGGGACTACACCAATTGTTGTTACCGAAGGTAGCAGAGCGTTCCTCCAAGAAAGGTGGTAGGGGCGGTGGCTTGCTCTTTGTCCTTTGTGGTCTTTGTGAGGCAATGCAAGGAGAGGATTTGCACAGTTGCCACGGGCATGTAGACGTTGTGCCCACAACTGAAGCCATGTGAAAGGATCCGGCAGTCATTCATTTTGTTCTCCTCTCCTCCTTGCTTACAGGTGGAGATCTATCACTAGAGGTAAAGGACTACACATTCATTTTCATAGGAGATGATTTTGGCTAGTCAATGCCGAGTCAGAGGATTTCCAGTCATGAACTAGACGGCTATCTCCAGGGGACACCAAGGTGGATCTCTCAGAGTAATCGGTGGACAACCCACAGAAGATCAACCATCAATACTATGACAATAACTCTGTTACATATCCTAGGCGAAAACCATTGATCTCGCCTTCACTTGTTAATTAGACCCGGAAAAATTTGCCAATGCTCTGCCATTGATCTGTTGGATCCCACATCAAGGATGAAAATTCTTATCCTGGCATTAAACTTTTGAGTCGAAGACATCAACGCGTGTGTCTATCCCCTTCTCCAAGGCATTTGCTGTGGAAAACTAGAACATAGTCGTAGGTGTATATTCATTTTTCACATCTTGTTATGGGCCTACCTTTCTTGAAAGTTTCATGTACTCTGTGTAACATGTTTGGTCCTAGTTGCCCTTACACAACAATATCAGGGTTGTTTGCACATGTTGATGCAAAGGGGAGAATCATATAATTGAATAAGATTCATTTCAAATTGTATATCACTAGTATAGTTCGGCGTCACTCCTAATTGTGCACTATCCGCCGACGATCTTGCTCAACATCGTTCTAACCGAAGCTAAACTTTGGAGCACCGCAGGGGCTTAGAAACTAGGGGCAATCATAGTGTGTGAGTAATCGCCATGCGTTGTATGAGGGTTGGTTGTAAAACAAACATACTCTATTTTCCTCCGTTTCAGAATTTTTTGCATATTGTACTGTATCCTCTTAGAAACCCAAAATGTGCATATTTCTTGCATAAAATTAGGAAGTTCACGATACATCATCGACAATATACTTACATGGGTTCACGCATTTTCTCATAATTCTATGTAAGCCATTTTTCTAACTGGGTGCATGAGCCAGTAGGTTCCTATGGAGAACATATTTTGGTAAAAACTCCATGAAACTGTGTTTTAAAGAGTAAAAAAATATATTAGAAACATAAATTATTTTACTGGTGTTTTTCTATAGACACGCAAAATTGTAATTAAAACTCATGTGTTTTATGCGGGAGAATTAAAACTTATGTCAACAATGATTAGTGATCCCTTCCAAAATAATATGAAGTTTGAAACCTAGAAATCATATATTAATAGAATATTGAACATCCCAAACATACTATTTAAGAATAGTTTAACATAAATAACAAATCGATCCTACCTTGAGATCCATGCAAGATTCCACTATATTTCTTTGAATTCTGATAGCTCATATTATTATTTCCCTCTAAGGCTTCATTTGGCTCATAGGATAGGAATATCATAAGAATACGAAAGTCATAGGAAATAACATGGCATGTGTCTCAGTTCCTACAGTAAAAGAGATGTCATTTGATTCATAGGATAGTATATTTTCAAGAGGTATTTGCTAAAAAAAATTATTTTCAAATGCGAAGGATAGGAATCAATCCTACATAGGAATAAGAATCCATTCCTACAAACCAAAGGGTTCTAAAGGAAATTTTCCTATATTAATCCTACCCTATAGAATTCCTACAAACCAAAGGAAGCCTAAATAAATTAATTATTAGAACCCAGAGTCTATGTTTCTAGATCAGTACAAAAAATATTGTCAACTAGGAAAGAATATTTCTCAATTTATTGAGACAATATGGTAATTTTTTTACCCTAGGTGAACAATTTATCACAACATGGTTTTTGATGTCAGAAATATATGAACGAATTTCTAAAAGCGATGAAATAAGATTCTCTGGGTAGATTTAGACATAGAAAGGCCCTTAAAAAAGATTTAAAAAACCCAAACATAATATATATGTGGTTTTCACGGTATATTGGTTTCACAGAATGTTCTATATATACCAATGTATTTACCGAAACTGCTGAATGGAGCTCGGCCTCCATGGAAGCCGAATTTGAGATGATCAAAATTCATATTTGTACGTTTCCAAAAATTTTGAGAAAAATACACATATAGTTAGAGACATAATGTACAAGTTTATAATTTTTTGGATGAAATATGGTAAAATGAGTGCTACAAAAAAAATCTGTTGCTTTTTAGTACATACACTGTTCATCCTCAAAGTCCAGGAATTTTTTTTGCACAGCTCGCATTTCAAGGTATTTCATCCTGAAATTTTACACAAATACACATCACATCCTTGTATATACTATTATTCCGAATTTTTTGAAATGGAGAAGTTTGATTTTTTTTATTTTAAAAATTGGCCTCCATGGAGGCCGAGCTCCAAAACTCCGTACTTATTTACCAACTACTATGCCTAGCTCCCCTTTGCATGCATACTACCAGGTCCCATTGCATCCGCATGCACATGTCCACGTAACAGTAAATTAGTTAGGTAATAAGTACTTGCGGCCTTCAATACCCGCCTTCTGTGCCGTCAAATCCTTCACCCTCTCTGGAATTTTAAGAACCACGGCATCCACTGAACAGTAACGCCATTGCTTGTACGTTGAAGAAACAAGGGCTGGCTCAATCAATGTAAATTATCGTACGTGCTGTTGTACGGACTACGAAGATGATCATTCCCTGCATGCATGCACACAATGATCTCGCCAAGATCATAAGTTAGCATCATGCATACGATAATAGTTTATAATATTACCACGGTAGTGCATAATATTATAGGTTGATCTCTTAGATGACCTTTATTTATTGTCATGCATGACACATCGTAACATAGCATTTATTATAAGGGATAATTAATTTTATGTCCCTAGTTGGGTCCCACTCGGCAATTTTACCTCTAGTTTCCAAAAACCCTCGGTTCTGCCCAAGCCACTTCGCTCCTCTTATACTTTTGCCCTTTAACTGTTTGACAATCACTTTGAAAACTCCATAACAAATTCATACTAACTCAGAAAAATGCAAATAAGATATCAAAATGTTCAGAAAAATATCACCTATATGTGCATGTCATTTGCATTCATGACAAAAGTGTTGGAAAATCCCCATCTCAGTTTGAGATAATATGATCTCAGTATGAATAGTAGAATCTGAAAAAATTGAAGAAATATTCAAAAAATTCTAATTTTTTTGGTGGTAAATATTGACCAATGTTTTGAGTGCTTACCAAGTTTCATTAGAGAATGACATTCGTTGAAGTCGAAGCAAAAAAAATTAATTCTCCAAGCCAAAAGCATTTTGGAGTGCATTTTTTTGTTTTTTTTTGCCATGGCTTCCACGAATGTCATTCCCTGATGAAACTTTGCAAGAACTCAAAACATTTGTTAATGTTTGCCACAAAAAAAACATTAGAATTTTTTTCATTTTTTTTCTTCAGATTTTACTGTTCATGCAGAGATCATATGAGCTCAAACTGAGATGGGGACTTTTCAACACTTCTGCCATGAATGCAAATGATATGCACATATAGGTGATATTTTTCTCAGCATTTTGATATCTTATTTTAATTTTTCCGAGTTAGTATGACTTTGTTATGAAGTTATTATAGTGACGGTCAAACGGTCAAAGGGCAAAAGCATAAGAGGAGCGAAGTGGCTTGGGCAGAACCGAGGGTTTTTGGAAACTGGGGGTAAAATTGCCAAGTGGGACCCAACTAAGGGCATAAAATTAATTATCCTATTATAATACCATATCATGATATGATACTCAATCCTTTTTTCCCTCATTTAATTATAATAGGTATGTGCCCGTGCATTGCCACGGGAGCCAAAAAATTCCACCTTATATGGCATGGGGCAGGCGAGAAGCACGAAGGATTAGAATTTTGACTTTGGCGTCATTATAATTTGGTAGCCTGGGTCATGAATGATAAGTAAATTAGTCTGACTGAGTGGCGTACGGGAAGGTGCGATCAAATATGGCGTGGAACGACGTAATTGCACGTTATAGCAAAAGGTAAGTTAATTAAGGTGGAGCTAATGTACTGTTGCGAAAGGAAGTAAATTCATGTGATTGAGCGATGTACTAGGAAGGTGCGGTCAAATATGAAGTTGTGGAAAAAAAAAACTGGCTGGATTAAAAAAATTGGTGAAGGGACATAGACACGCTAACGGCACTATTCCGATGGATGCAGACCTACTAACAGACTGTGGACTAAATGTCAGATAAGGAAACAAATTGCAGACTAGCTATCTGAAGTGTTGCGTACTGTACTAGACATCAAAATCAGCATAGGCATATTCTCCGGCCACACGCATGCATGCGCACATGGCTAATGGGCGTGTTGCATCACTAACGCATGGCCTTTGGATTCTGACCCCTTTCGAGCCGAACCTTCTTCCTCGCCGGGGACATCACATCCACATATCATATGGCCGAAGTCCGGACTGAAAAAAATGAAGGAATTGTGCAGCATATGGTGCAATGCAACCGGGACTTGGTAGAGAGTTGAAAACGCGCATGCGCCTGCAGCTATATAAGTAGTCTTGCCCAGTCGACACCAAGATGCTCTTAGATTTTGCCTCCATTGCAGCGTGAAATCGAAGGAAAACACTGCTACAGAGCAGATCGAAAGAGAGCAGGAGAAAAATTAGGCAGGAAGCAAAGCTCCCCTGAGATAGACGGCGCCGTCTGCAGCACCTTCGCCCAATCTCGTCACCGGCCGTCCTGTCCCCGTGAACTGCCTGCCCATGGGAGGGGAAAACCAGCTGACGAAGTGCTCTGCCTGGCAGGAAAAGGAAGACTACTTAATTTTTAAGTAGTAGAGATAGAGATGTCACCTCACCAAAAATGCTTAGTTGGTACACATGATACTAGCTACCCCCCTTGTGCGCCTTATAGAGCAAATAACAAAAAACTATCAAAATTGGTGATTTGGTGTTAGGTTTCAAAATATATTTTTTCTTCGTTAATACATATCACACATTTTAATTTTTTGCTAAAAAAATCATGATGATGTTGTTAGTCAATTTTCACCCTGATTATGATAGGTATGGCCCGCATGTAAGCATTGACGTGGCATGGATGTTAACGCCATAAAGTTTGACCGTTAAGTTTGATCAGATGCCCATCTGCCAGCACAGATCTCTATCTGACATGTGGCCCGCTGAACCCAAGGTCAAAATCAGTTAACACGCGTGCGGATAAAATCCCGTGCATGGAGAGATTATCATAGCTTGGCCGGTGGCCATCACTGGCGGAAGGCGCGTGGTGATGGATGCTGGCCAGCGATGCCCTGCATCTACATGTGCACATGGTTAGTTATAGCCTTTCTGAAGTAAGAGTATCATTCCAACAGGAAGATCGGGAATGGTCTTCTGCCTCTTATGGAGGTATATTAGAATGAGTCTGCAAGTTAATTTTGATCCCAAGCAAAGTGGTGCGAAAGTGGAAATATGCAAGAGTGTTTGCGAATAAGAATTAAAGTGCGCAAGAAAAGTAACTATAACAAAAGAGTAATTGAAATGATGGAAACCGTAATAGGGCTAAGGGCGCTCTCAGAGAATCTGGATTCACCACTAGTATTTGTGCTACTTAATTATGAGGAAGCATACTTCTTGGTTCAGATATATAATCCGAGTCGTATGTTTTATGTGTGGGCAGAGCCAAATAAAGATACGTGCATATTGCCATAGCTCTGTATCACTTACGCCACCACCATCCCTCTGCCAGCCAGCCGAGGTGATAATGATTAAGGGCCTCCCTGTGGATGCACCATAAAGCTTTTGTGTCCCCGTTATTCCTCAAACAAAAGGTCCGCTGCGGAGGGCGATACCTTCAATCACCGCAGTACCCCCTCCCACCAATTCACAATGATAGTAACATCCTTCAAGGCCTCAAGCGGTAGGTGGTGTGCGGTCGAGTTTCGCGCAACATCGGGAAGAACATTAACATAAACGTTCAGAAGAGGTTTGTGAATCTTATTGGCGTTCAGTTTATACACATACTAGGGTTACACCATACCCCCTAGAAATGGGGGCTTTACTCGGACATGGAGACGACAAACCTCATCAAAGTAGTCATGGAAATAATAGATATGATTAATGTAGCACAAGTACGAATCCAAACTAGGGTTCGATATTACAAAGAGATGACCGAGGAGTTGGTGATGAGGATGTGGATGAAGATGATGATAAAGATCAATGCCGAAGTTTCCATGATCGGGTTGATAGTGTGGCAGGGCCCTTCTGTCGACTCCTCCTCCGGATTCCTTCTGGAGGTGAGGTTTCTTGGTTCTGGAGCGTGGTTCTGATCTCTTTGTCCATCTTCTACGCGATCCGAAGATATGGGGTTCAAGTAGTTGACAAGGGGGAGGTAGCGCCGGGTGGTACATCTGATAGTACGAGCGGGTGCGCTCGTACCAGACACCATCTTCTCTTTTGGATTGTCTTTTGAGGCTAGTTTTGCTCCCACATGTTTGTCGCTTGGTAAGGTAGGTTATTATCGCATTAATTAATGTGATTTTTATCCATAAAATGATATTTTTCAAATTAATGCTTTAGAAACCTTCTCCTTTAGGATCCTAGTGAAATCAGACAAAAAAGAGTTGGAAATATGCCCTAGAGGAAATAATATAGTATTATTGTATTTCTATGTTCACAATTAAAGTTTATATTTCTGTGCTATAATTGCAATGGTTCTTGAATATGAGATTCAAAGGAAAACTATATTGCATCTGTGGAAACAAAAACACCAAATAGATCCCTAGTCTCGTCTCTAAGGTTAACTCATGTATTGCATATGATCATGTTTTCCTGATCATAGGGCATTATTAAAGTAACAAACATGTCGGCAATAATGAGAACACATTGCTGGCAGAATAATTATGTTGGATAGACCCAAACTTATGATATACTGTGAGATCCCATTTTTATCATGTTGTCAGTATTATCATATTATATGTTATGTTTACTTAAAATCCTTAGACCATGAGAATATCGTTGACCTTCATATGGGGTGGCTACGTTGGGGTCACCAAACGTTTCTTGTAACTGGGAGATTATAAAGGTAGCTTACGGGTACGCTGGAAAATTATGTCAAGGTGCCAGATGATTCAAGACTAGGATTTGATCCTCCGGCAATGGAGAGATACTCTCCGGGCCCACTCGGTATTACGGTATCCATCATCGCCTGGCCAGACACAAGCCTGATAATGATCATGGGGATACCAGATTACAGAAACGAGAGAAGAGACCAAAACCAGTAACATGGATAACATCTATATATAGTGATCAAAGAGTTGCTTCACAAGGATAGTGATAAAAGTCTTGCCACGGGTTTTGTAAATTTATCATGAAGCAAAGAGAATTGTACACATAAAAAAAATGTTAGCTCGAGATATTCACGAGTATGTGGGAATTATCATGGGTGTAGAGATCTTGCTGTTAATTATTGACCAAAATGTGTTCCGGTCAAGTTCACATATTACCAAACCTGAACGGTCATATGTGTTAAGCTTCATGCACTAGCCAATGCAACCAAAAGTCCGAACATATGGAAAGGGATAGTGCAATCCACATATACTGTAACACCCCCTCTCACGTGTGACGGGGAAGACAAGTCAACACGTGCAACCGGAAGAGAGCGACGGCGCGCGAAACTCACGTATGACTCAAGAGGACTATACGTGGACACAAAGGGGGGCTACCAGCAATTTTTGGATAAATTGCGAATGCCAGAACTTGAACTCAAGACCTTGGACCCTGATACCATGTTAAGCTTTATGTCCTAGCCAACGCAACCAAAAGTTCGAACTGATGGAAAGGGCTAGTACAATCCACACAGTGGCGAATCCAGGATTGGGCCAAGCCCCGGGTCCCATGCTTGCTACAGTGTCGCTACAGTGTTAAACAGTGCCCATGCAGCTACAGTCAACAAAGGGATTGCTACTCACGCCCCGGGCCCAGGCCCCCCCGGCCTGGGGCCTGGATCCGCCACTGAATCCACATATACTGTAACAACATGCTTAATGACTAGTTTATTTTTAGTAGAACTAGAGAGATCATAGGGGGATGATAGATGTGCATTAGAAGTGTTCCGAGAGGTCCAGGAAGTGTGCCGGTGATGCCGAGAAGGTCGAGGAAGTGTCTGGGAATGTCCCTTAAAGTCTCGGAAGGCCCTAGAAGCTTCCGAAAGGTTACGAAATGTTCCAGAACATTCCTAGAAAATTAGGTGATGGTTGTGAACCTACAACAAAAATTAAAATCAATAATTATGAATTCAATACACCATGTGACTTATGTGCTAGTGTTACCACCATGCCTAAAGCCTTAGAGCATCACTAGCAGATCGCGTATAAGCTCGTCGGCCCATAAAATCCCGGCCAATTTATAGGAAACGTGAAAATTCGGCCCGAGCGGATCCTGTAAAAATAGCCCAGCCCATAAAAAATATATGGGCGACCCGTAAAACCCAGGAGTGGCCGCTATATTTACCGGATCCGGTGCGTTTTAGGGTTCCTATTTGGTAAATCCCCCACCCTCCTCTGCCGCAATCTCTCTCTCTCCGGCGCCAAATCCACCAACCCCGGTCGGCATTTTCCCCGCGCACAACCCCTCTTCGACCGCCTCGATGTCGAGCGAAGGATGCGAGTGTGGTGGCCGAGGGGGGCGTGGCGGCTCGTCGCCACACAAGCGAGCCTGCCACGACGATGAGGCCGGGAGCTCCATCTGGCCCTCGGTCAAGGATTCGCGCGGTGTGCAGGCGAGGGAGCAGGGCGCCCTCTCCCGCAGCAGCAGCCGGAGGGCGTGGATGGAGTTCAACCGCCTCAACGACATCCTTTGGCCGACCACCAAGTGCTTCCACGAGGCAGAGAGCGAGCTTGCCGAGGTGTAGGAGGCGATCGCGAGCGGAGAAGAAGGTGCCGCCACACGGCTAGAGGCGGGCAGGGAGGAGTTTGAGCTCGCCTTCACCCTCTCCAACTTCGCAATGGAGTTTCACCTCCATGTCAAGAATGATTAGAGTAGTTTAGATTAGGTTATCTACTATGTTTAAGTTTTTGTGATGAACTTCCGGCGAACTATGGTGGCGAGACCTATGTTTATCAACTATATTTAACTTATGCAGTATGGTATGAAGGATTTGCTCTACCGTGCCTTTCGCGGTTCTGCAAAATCGTTTTACAATATCGCTTAAACGAAATTTGTGGTACCGCGGTTGACAGGATCTGCTAGAGATGATCTTATATGGTGTTCTTGGATTTGATTCTATGACTGAATGCTCTCTGAATTTGCATCTTGTTGATTCAACAATCAAGAGACCTTTGGGAAGAGTTGATAATTTTTATATTATAGCTTATAGGAATTATGTTCCGATTGATTTTATTGTTATGGATATTGAATGCAATCCCGCGTGCCCTATTATACCCGGTAGACCCTTTTTGAGAACTGTGGGTGCAGTGATTGATTTGAAAGAAGGCAATATAAGATTTCAATTTTCACTGAAGAAAGGTATGGAACACTTCCATAGGAAGAGAGTTAAATTGCCATATTAATACAATATGAGAGCTAGTTATGATTTGACCTTGAATGATAAAAAATGTGATCATAGTATCGTGCCTAGCTAAAAGGCATTAAAGAAAAACACTTGTTGGGAGGCAACCCAATATTTATATTTTTTTGGTGTGTCAATATGGTTATTGCTACTCTAGTGATCATATTTGTATCTTGCTTTCAATAATGTGCCAAGTTTTCCCTTTGGGATGTTGCAATTGCAAGTTTGTTAAGTTCTGTGCAGAAACAGAAACTTTTGCCTCCAATATTTGAATTAATTCTCTGTACAGGAACATGATAAAATTCTGAAATTTTTACACAGTACGGTCATGTTCGTTCTTTGTTAGGTCCTAATTGTTCATAATTTAGAGTTACAGAAGTATGAATATTAATTGGATTACTACATATTGTTCTGGTTTTGACAGATTGTTGTTATAGCTTGTTATCTACTTATACTTGAGTGTTCATGGCTTATATTGGTGGATATAAATTATGGAAATGAAAGTATGCACTAGATAATGTTTGAAAATAATTATGCATCTTATCTTGGCAGTACATGATAGGTGATTTATATTTATGTGTACTAACCCCTCTAATTAGGTTTTTGAAGTTTTGTGTGGATGAAGTTTTTATGATCGAGGTGAGGCATCGATATGAGAGGAATAAGGAGAGGCAAGAGTGCAAGCTAGGGGATGCCAAGGCACCCCAAGGAAATATTCAAGGAGACTCAAGCATCTAAACATGGGGATGTCCTGAAAGGCATCCCCTCTTTCGTCATCAACAACTATCAGTTTGTCTCGGTTGGACCTATGTTTTTATTTGTTCACATGATATGTGTTATTCTTGGAGCATCATTTGCTTTTGTTTTTTTGGCTTGCTGGTCATTGCAATCATTATGTTCTGGTCCCACACCTTGAGAGAGATGTCCATTGGTCATAAATTTTTAGAATGTTGTATGCACTTCACTTATATCTTTTGAGTTGGGGTAAATTATAGAATTGCTCTTACACTTCACTTATATATGTTAGAGTACGACGAAGAAACATTCTTTTGTAGAAAGGATTACGACTCCCTTGCTCCACTTATATCTTTTAGAGAGTTGAATAGTAGTTGGTTGTTTGCGTGATTTATATGTTGGTGCTAAAATGATAGGTATCCATTGTTGGTATAGATAAAAACTTGCATGAACTTGTAGATCATCGAACTTGATAACTGGGTTCCTGATACGCCTCCAACGTATCTATAAGTTTTTATTGTTTGTTGCTATTATATTATCATTCTTGTATGGTTTATATGCCATTTTAAATGATTTTTATGGACTAACCTATTAACTTAGTGCCCAGTGCCAGTTCCTATTTTTTTTGCCTTTTTCTTTGTTTTGCGGAAAAACCATACCAAATGAAGTCCAAACACGATGAAACTTTACGATGATTTTTTCTGGACTACGAGAGACCCTAGAAGCTTCGGGGAGAGACCAAAAGATGTACGAGGGAGCGACAAGCTCACACGTCGCGCCCTGCAGGGGGGCACCATCAGCACTTGTGGGGCCCACGTGGCTCCGTTTGACCAAATCTCTGGCATATAAATTCCCTAATATTCAAAAACTCAGAAGCGAGACCCGAACAATTTTATCGCCGCTGCAAGTCTCTGTTCTTCCGCGATCCCATCTGGAAGCCTTTTCCGTTACTCTGCCGGAGGGGGAAGCAATTGGGGAGGCAATCTTCATCAACCTTCCTGCCTCCATGATGATGTGTGAGTAGTTCCTTCAGGACCTACGGGTCCATAACAATCGTTATATGGCTTTCTCTCTCTTTATTTTGATCTCCAATACAATGATCTCTTCTGAGATCTATTCGATGTAATTCTTGTGATGCGTTTATTGGGTTCCAATGAATTGTGGTTTATGATCATATTATTCATTGAAACTATTTGAGTCTTTTGAGATTTAATCTATGTGTGATTTTATAGCTATGTATGCTTTCCGATATATGAGTCTTCTTTGACCAATTGGATGAGTAGATCATCAGAGGGAGTGGTGCATAGTAGTGGGTTCAATCTTGTGGTTAGCCTTACACTGTGACAGGAGGAGCCAGGGCACGTATTGTATTGTTGCTACTAACGATAAAACGACGGGGTTCGAACATATTGCTTGGTCTACATTATGTCATCTTGCTTAATGTGTTACTCTATTTGTATGAACTTAATACTTTGAGATGCATGCTGGATAGCGGTCTTTGGTTGGAGTAATAGTAGTAGATGCAATTGGATTAACGATCTACTTGTTACGGACGTAATGCCTATATATGAATCATGGCATGAAGAATCACAATCATAACTATGCGCAATTCTGTCAATTGCTCAACAATAATTTGTTTACCCACCGATGCTATGCTTATGAGAGAGGCCTCTAGTGAACCTATGCCCCCCGGGTCCATTTTCCATTACTAAAAATCCTACAATTGCTCACTGTTTTTATTTCCTTTATTTTATTTCATTTGAATACCTATCACTACCAGATTTAATCCTTGCAATTGGCGAGAACAAGGGATTGACAACCCCCTTGGCTTCGTTGGGTGCAAGCATTTGCTTTGCGTGTGTGCAGGTACTGTTCATGTTGTTTGTGTGCCGTCTCCTTCTGGTTCGATAAACCGTGGTTCTTAATTGAGGGAAATACTATCTTCTACTATACTACTTCACCCTTCCTCTTCAGGGAAGCCAAACAACTCTACGGAGAGTAGTAGTTCCTTGCAATAGTTTTGATATAAGTGTGAGTAATTAATGGATGTGCCGATAAAATAACTTGAGTAGAGTAGTGGAGAGGTGTTTTAAGGTCATACACATCAATACTTGTCATCGATGAGGTGGAACTGGCTGTAAGGTGTCTATGTTGAAGGACATTGTAAGTAACCGCCTTTATAGAATGGGTCGAGAAGCCTAGCGAGCTTCGGTTGGTCAAACTCACCCCTTGGAGTAATCGGTCTCATGGTAAGCCTAAGCCCGGTGTGGACTACAAAGTATTAGTAAGGTGTTTTGGGTTATGAGTTGTGGCTTTCTCTTCTATTCACTTCCACCTATCCATATTTTGCTAACCTCTTCGGTACTGTGCATTTCTCACTCTCACATCGAGACTAGGTGCATACATCGCCGGTACATCCAAATACCATGGGAGAACTTCCTATTGTTCTTGATAGGACCGGGAGTATATCGACCAGAGGGGGGGAGGGTGAATGGGAGTTTTAAAATTTCTTTGCAAACTTCAAATCCCTCGAGACAATACAACGAAAGTAATAGGAACACTGAAAGTAAGTAAGCGCAGAAACTCTAAACTAAACAAGAGAGACTATGCAAAACTCTCGATGAAAGCAATGATGACCTTTCAAGAATAGTAACAGAGAGCTTTCATGATGACAATGGTGACACATAATGAGGACAGGATAAACAACATAGAAGGGAAATATGGATGAGACAGAACACTATGAAAAAGAACTCTACTGAGAAGTATTCATCAGAGCATAACCCAGTTGAATAATAAAGTAACATCAGAGGATCAACAGTCGTGCATACAGATAGATAACTTTGAGTACAATGAATTAAACATACCGAACCATATAGGCATGATACAGATAATCAGCAGAGTCGAAAATAAACGATCAGAGGGATATCTATTGAAGAGGGGCATTGAAGATAAACTACTGAAAGTATTGTAGTAGAGTAGAATTAACCAGTGGTGCTCGATGGCGATAGATCATTTGGTAGACTTGTTCACTCTTCTTCAAAAGAGCTACGTCTAGTTGGAGGGACTTGTGATTGAACACAGGAGCAAACCTCTCTCCGCCCTATTCTCCTTCAATGCGAAGCTGATCAGACTTCCGTTGATTTCACTCGGGGTAGATGCTTATCTGCGAGCTCCAAACCTTCGACACATTTGCTTTGCGTACCACAATTACTCTTGGTTGCTGAAGACTTTTCTTGGTGAAGACAATTACTCTTCGACACTCAATCTAAGACATATCCACCCAGAGAGTGTGCATCTCTCAAGAATATTAGGTACAAGAACTCTCAAGTCAGATCTACTATGATGCTCAACCACTGTCTAAGTTTCGGCTCTTGATTTTCTCTCAGTGGATCTTAAACTCAAATCTCTCGGGAAGGGTGCTCAATCAATCTTCTCAGAATCTCAAGCGGAGCAGCCAACCAAAATCATTGGAGTGGGGTTGCTATTTATAGCCACAGGCTTTCCAGATGGGAAATGACCATTTAGGACACACGGTCCAGCCAATGGCCAACCGACACATTTTCCAATGATCGGATTTTGAGCATGTTGCAACTTTACTTGAGTAACAAGTAAAGTCGACTCCTCGGTCCGAAACATATCACTCGTAGCCTAGAAGAACAACATCTCTGACTGGCAAGTAAATTTTCAGTGCACGAAGAGATTTCTCTCAGTCTTGCATAGGTTTCAGCTAAGCATCATGATAGACCTAAGTCTCGAATACATATACCCCTCGTAATAGTACGGTGGTCCTATGACTCAAGTAAGAGAAAGAAGAACAATGAAACAAATACAACATCTGTGCTTCGCCTCCAATCTTCTCGACTCCAGTCATTCTTTTCGGACTCATCGAAACAAAAGTGCTTCGCTTCAGCAATATTTTAAGGGGTCAACTCCGTCACACAATCTTCTCGGTATAGTTTCTTCTCGAAACATATATCTCTCTTCTCTGCAATGCCGATCACTAGTAGGGAAAACCTTATAGGTGGAGGCTTAACAGTAGCGAGGGTCAAAGACACGCGCTACTGATAATTACTAGTAGCGCGGGTGTTGGACAAGCGCTACTGGTATCGGCTTAGCAGTAGCGCGGGTATACGTAACATCGTTGCTGCTAAGTGGGCCCCACCGTACCCACCAGGCTACGTATAGTAGCAGCGCTGGCTAAGGGACCCGCTCTACTACTATTGCTCTTAGCAGTAGCGCGTGTCACGTACACTCCGCTGCAACTACGGCCCCACTGGCCCATGTGGTGGTCCCCACTTAGCAGTAGCGTGGGATGCGGACCAGCGCTACTGCTATTGCTCTTAGCCGTAGCGCCGTGCGCCAACCCTCGCTGCTGCTATGGTGCAGCTGCCACCTTTTCCATTCCTCTCCCCCTCCCCCTCCTCTCTCCCTCACTTGTTCTCCCTTGCTTCCCGCATTACTACTAGCTAGCTTTGTTTTCTCTTCCTTCTCCTACCTCTCTTCTCTCTCCTTTATTGCCCCCTCCACCATCTCCATTAATGCACCCCTTTCTCTCCTCCCTTCCACTAGTTAGAGCCATCTCCTTCCCCAACTAGCTAGATCTACCCATTTAATGAAGTGACCTATCTACCTCCCCAACTAGATCTATCCATTTAATGAAGTAAAGCCATCTTTGTCCACTTTTGATCCCTAGGTGTGTAGCGACATTGACCTCATCACCATGCTCGATCTTTCTCGAGATAGGTCAGTAAAAAATGGTGCTTTGGATGAATGGAAATATATGTGTGTGTGCGATATGACCGAATCGGCGATATGATGGGAATTTTGCATGTGGCATGAGTTGCTGCCTATATGTGTATTTGCCGAATTGTGCGTGACATGACATGAGTTTGCTTATGTTTTGCCAAAATGTCGATTTATTTCCGTTTCGGCGAATTTCGGGCAAACTCTATTGGTCCCTATTTTTAGGGAAGGTCATGCCGATTTTTTGTATTATTTTGATGCATGCATGCGTTTATAATCCTTTTGCTTATTATACCGCGCAGGCGATCATGAAGGTCAGTGGAAGTATGGTGGAAAGATGGTTGCGTTCTGCGGTGCACGAAATGCATGAAAATAACCGGAAGGAGATTTTATGTCCGTGTCGAAGATGCAAAGGAGGAGTCTAGATCGACCCCTTTAAGGGAGGCCGTTTGAAGGCGCACGTGCTCATGACTGGTTTCATGGATGGCTATACTCGGTGGATAAGTGAAGATGATGATGATGCTGATGACGTCGACGGGGCAGCCAATGATGACATGGGGCCAGACGAAGAGATGACCGATAATGGCGACGGAGAAGAGGCCGGACATGGGGGCGGAGAAGAGGCTGGACATGGGGGCGGAGAAGAGGCCGGACATGACGGAGAAGACGCAGCCACGCCGGAGCCTTCGTCGCTACTAAGTTCAGTCATGCGGGACCCTCATGTTCGAGACCTGCTTCGCAAGAAGACGACTAACGACAGAGCTGCTTGTAGAGAGGAGGCCAAGCTGGAGCAACTGGAGGTAGACTCTCAGACTCCATTGTATGATGGTTGCGATCCGGAGGTGACCCACTTGAGTTTCATGCTTGAACTTCTAAAGACAAAGGCTAAAAACAAATGGACCGACAGAAGCCTTGATGAGCATTTGAAGTACCTACAAAAAGTTCTTCCCGCGGGGAACCTGTGTCCTACTAGTGTCGATGATGCCAAGAAGATCGTGTGCCCTCTTGATCTGCCGCACATTAGATACTATGCATGCATCAATGATTGCATCATTTATCGGAATGAGCACGCGGAAAAAACCAGCTGTCCTGTGTGCAATGCTTCTTGATACAAGAAGGCCGGAAAGAAATCTCCCCAGAAAGATGTATGGTACACGACTATCTCTTGATATGCCGCACATTAGACGCCAGCAAAGGATAGTATTTCGATATGAGAGCCGCGCTGATGACGACGGTGCACGACTATCTCGGTTACATGGGTCATCGAAGATGGCTCGAGAAGGATGACCCGTGGAGAAACCGTGGAGATCTATTCAATGGTGAAACTGAGCATCGAGGACCTCCACGTAAGAGGAGCGGCGCCGAAATCTATGAGTTGTTGAAAAACTGGGAAGAGTGCCCCGCGCCTGGAAAGATGAAAAAAGCGTCGGAGTTGCTGCTGAAGGTATGGAAAACGAGGTCTGTTTTCTAGGACTTGGAGTACTGGCCCAAACTCGAGACGCCTCATTGCCTTGATCAATTGGATATCACGAAGAATGTCCTCGAGAGCTTGCTTGCCACACTGATGAACATGCCGGAGAAGACCAAGGATGGGCCGAAGGCAAGAAGAGACTTGGAAGATTTGAAAATCAGGGCAGATCTCCACATGCCCCGTAAAAAGTCGTCGGAGGAAACGGAGACGGAGACGGAGGCGGGGGACAAAAAAGTCAACAAGAAGGAAGAGAAATATTGCCCCCCTTCTTGCTTCACCTTAAGTCCGAAGGAGATCGATCAATTCTTTAAGTGCCTTACCGGGATCAAAGTTAGTTCCAGTTATTGTGGGAAGATAAGCAGATTTCTAGACACCAAGAAGAAAAGGTTCAGCAGGATGAAGTCTCATGACTGTCACGTGATGATGACGCAGATACTCCCGGTTGCCCTTAGAGGGATAATGGACAAGCATGTCCATGACACGCTTACTGGTCTCTGCAACTTTTTTGACGTTATCTCTCGAAAGTCGATCAGTGTGAAGCAGCTCCGAAGACTACAGGTAGAGATCGTTGTCATACTAAATGAGCTTGAGATGTACTTCCCGCCCACGTTCTTTGACGTCATTGTGCATCTGTGTGTCCACATTGTGGACGACATCATCGACCTCGTGCCGACATTCCTGCACAGCATGATGCCGTTCGAGAGGATGAATGGGGTCATCAAACGATTCATTCGTAACATGTCCCGTCCGGATGGAAGCATCGTCCAGGGCTATCTGACCAAAGAGTGCATCTCCTTCTGCGAGAATTATCTATACGGCGGAGAACAGGTTGTTGGTTTGCCCGTTAACAAGCACCTTGGGAGGCTCGGAGGAGAAAGTCACACCAACGGCCGGAGGGAACTGCATGTGGACCACTCGGATAGACGCAACAACTTTGACAGAACAAACTTAGTAGTGCTGCAGCACCTAGACGTGGTAGATCCTTTTGTGACACTGCACAAAGAAACCATCGCAAAGAAGTACCGTGACCAGGGGCTACGCAAGACGGACGCCGAAGTTATTAGAGAGCACAACTCCACTTTCTTGCCTTGGTTCAAAAAGCATGTTCTTGCTAATCCCCCAGAAGAGGGCTCTACGGACAGATTGCTCATATACGCCTTAGCACATGGCCCCGCGGCCAACCTCGCAACCTATCAGGCATACGATATCAACGGGTACACGTTCTACACGGAGGCCAAAGATATAAACAGTGATTTCCAGAACTCAGGGGTGACGATGGAATGCATGACCGACGACAACGGCGCAACTGAAAGATTCTACGGAAGGGTCGAAGACATCTGGGAGCTTGACTACTCTAGACTGCACAATGCGACGATGTTCCATGTCAGATGGGCTAAGAACATCGAAAGAGAAAACCGGTATTTCACTACCATGTCTATACCCGACGCCAAGAGCGCTACCGTGAACGTCATCGCCAAAAATGAGCCATGGGTACACGCTAAGCACGTGACGCAATGCTTCTTCATAACCGACCCGAGCAATCCCAGCCGTGTTGTCGTGAGGAGAGGCAAAAGGAACATCGTCGGAATGGATGGAGTCGCCAATGAGGAAGACTATGACCAGTACGGCAACCCGATGAGGGAAGATGACGATGACGATGAAGCATACGTCAAAAGAAGAATCAAGACTACATTACCTAAGAAAGATCGTACTCCATGGAAAAGGAAAAGTCACAACGAGGGGCTCAATTATTCGACAACGAACAAGAAAGGAAAGAAGCTTACTTTGAAACATCGTCGACCCTGAGAAACCATCATTTATATATATGTACCTATTTTGTGTATGCACTTAACCGTTATCGGTCAAATGATGTAATATATATACATTGTATCCCCTTCTTCCCACCATGCATGGTTCCGGCTCGGTCGTCTTTCGGAAAAGAAAAAGAAAAAGGAGAAAGGGAAAAATAAAATGAAAAGAAGAAGAAAAAGAAAATCAAAAGAAAAATGAAAGGAATAGAAAAGAAAATGACAAGAAAAAGGAAAAGGAGAAAGGAAAAAAATGAAAAGAAAAAGAAAATGAAAAGAATAAAAAATGAAAAGAAAATGAAAATGAAAAGAAAAAATGAAAGGAATAAAAAAATGAAAAGAAAAAGAAAAAGAAAATGAAAATAAAAACGAAAGGAATAGCAGTAGCGCGGGTCTGTAACCCGCGCTATAGCTAACTTAGCAGTAGCGCGGGTTTGTGTAACCCGCGCTATAGCTAACTTAACTATAGCTCAAGTTACAGACCCGCGCTACTGCTACATTTGACTTAACCCCCGCGCGGCCTCCCTCCTTTCTCCCCCAATTCCCCATTCCCCATTCCACCCCTGCCTCCTCGCGCCGTCGCCGAAGCCAGTCCTCGACGCCCCTGCCTCCTCGCCATCGATGCGCCTGCCTCCTGGACGACGCCCCTGCCTCCTCGACGTCGCCGCGCGCCTGCCTCCTCGCTGTCGCCCCCTCCGGTGCCCGCGTGTCCCCGCCTCGCATCCGACCATCCTCGGCGCCGCCTTCTCCCCCGACCTCCACCTCCCCGCCACCATCTCTCTCGACCCCCCTCTGTAAGTCCCTCACCACTCCTCTCTCATTTCTCTCTCTCTCTGCCTCGGTGGAGGTTCTACAGTTCTAGGGTTTAGAAGTTTAATTGATTTCTAGGATTTATGAGGTTAATTAGGGTTAATAGAGATATGCATTGGACACTTTAATTAGGTTAATTAGGTTAATTATTCCTTCATCAATTAGGTTAAAGAAGGGAACTTGGAGTAGAAATCAAACTTGGAGTAGTGTAAATGGTAGTGCTGCTGCCATTAGTGTTGTTGCCCTACTTTAGATCATTTCAATGAAGAAAATGAAGTTTAGAGCACTGAATTTAACTGAATTTTATATGATTAGAAATTAACTGAATGACCTAAATGAATGAAATTCAATAGTATGAACCCTAGGTTTAACTGAATTTTGTTTCATTAGGTTAACTAAAAATTAACTGAAATTCAGAAGTATGAACCCTAGGTTAAGTAAAGTTAACTGAATTTTGTTTCATTAGTAGTTAACTGAATTTTGTTCTGCCACCATAGTTAACTGAATTAGCAACAATAGAAATAGTGCACTTAGTTTTTGAATATAAGTTGTTCTGAAATTTGTGTGCTATATATTTATTGAAATTCAGATAATTCAGAATTACTACTCCTACTATTTTCATTCATAGAAGATGGAGGCCAGTGAGAGCATGATCTTGGCTTATATTGTGAAATTGTATATCTTGTGAGAGCTAGTCTGCCCAAGTGCTATATCTTGGCTTATATTGTTTGCTGGGATCCGAGTGGCCTATGTTTTGCCGGAATGTTGATTCATTTCCGTTTTGGCAAATTTCAAGCGCTCGATATGTCCACTTTTTAGCAAAGGTCATGCCAAAATTTCCCGTGTATTTCGACATGACTTGTGCTAGAAAGTATGACATATCGAGTGCCCGGGATTTGCCGGGAAGGGAATGAAACGGCATTCCGGCAAAACATAGGCCTTTTTTTATGTCATTATTCATTTTATTATAGTTTCAGAATTAAACTTGCAGACTTAACTGTAGGAAACATGTCGAGCAACGTCGAAGCCGGGGCTTCTGCCCACGCTGACGAGGATTGCAGGGTAACCTTACAGCATGAGCACAATTACCTCGACTTCTTGTCAAGTCAGCAAAGCCAAGGTTTGCATGACCCCCTTGTCATAGCGGACGATGGTACTGCTGCGGATGTGGCGCCCCGCCTGATTACTATTGTAGCCAGACGGTTGCCGCACAAACCAGCCCAGGAAATCACTCTGGCATGCGCGTTCAAAACAAGTATCATGAACACAGGCGTTTCTATTAATGGATATATAAGTCTTACAAGATATTTTACAAGGGTGATGGCAGCGGAAAAGCTCTATCTAGGCAGCATGGTCTTGGTGCGGCTCCAATCCACAGGGATCTGACTGGGTTACTCTTCTAGCCCGCGAACACTCCGGCTCCTCGCTAGGGGTCGTCAAATCCTTAGGTGAACCTGTCCACATTGAAGGCCGCTGAGTACTTTTGAATGTACTCGCAAGCAAACCAAACCAACATATACACCAAGCAAAGCAATCCATGGCATTCAAGCATACACTTGTTATTAGAGCAACATTAATTATCATGGCATAGCATACCTATCTAGCAGTATTAATTATCATGTCATAACAGGATTGTCCACCATGATAACTACTAAAGTAAAACATATCAAGTAAATAATCCATACTCCGAATATTCTCATGATCCAAATCCTGATCCAAACTTTGCGGTCACCCGACCGCTCATCTCATAGCCATTGCATGGCAAGCATTTATACCCCTGACATCACCTGATGTCCATGCTTCTGTACTGCAAGTCTGACAAACATTACCTTACTCTGGTTCATTCTTGGTAACAATATTATGCGGTTTATTCCTCCGGACTTGACACAGACCAAATAGTGTGACCTAGTATGAACTGTGTCCCATTACCGAGGATGCGGCTATTCAAATAGATTTACACTCTGCAGAGGTTGCGCACTTTACCCACACTATGGAGCTCCCGGCCTCATGCTCCCATTCGGGTGGACCGGTGCTGCTCCAACAAAACTTGTCTATTGCCTGGCACTCCTACGGTCCCACCGACAACCATACCCCTTCCGGGTCATGTCCTGGGTGGCCCCTGTGTCACTCCTGACACCTGCCACCGTCGTGGCCAAACAAAACTGTCCCAAACGGGGACCTGAGCTCAATAACCAAACTGGGCTCACAGGATTATCGCCGCCTACCGGGCTAGGGTAGCACGCACGCATAATCCCCCCTCTTTGGTGGTACGGATAAGAGGCACAACAATAGACCAATCTAGGGCCTCCCCATAAAGGCAAATGTGGCTGCACTGATGAGCTCGGTTCGGTGGCACTATGACTTGATCCAGCCGACGGAGGAGGTTGTTATAATTAAGTCACATTCTTTATCACACTAACAATAATGATGCATGATGAAAACATAATAACCTATCCCCATACAATATCACAACGAGTCATTAGTGAAACAATGTTTAAACAAAAAGTTTATCACTTTACAAGTTCTAGTTGTCCGAACCCTTGCATGAAACCGGCAAATAAACCAGTAGCCACCAGAACGGTCTTTACAACTCAGATCTGGGACGTTACTGGAATAACTCAACCCCGGCTCAAGACGGCTGAAAAGCAGCTCAGAGCATGAGACGGTGTTGATAAAAAGAATGTAGTGGTTCCCTAAGACGACCGAAGAACAGCTCAGAGCATGGGGTCACCGCTACCAAAAGTAACTCAATAGCTACCCGAGACGGCCGGAAAGCAGCTCAGAACACGGGACAGTTGTTGAAAAGAGAAATATAAAGTCGGCATCCACCCCGGACGGCCGGAAGCAGCTCAGAACACAAGCGTGGTGCCATCACAAAAGAAAGGCAGGCAAGGGTTCATCAGAGTCACTTACAGCTTACCACTATGCACACGAGCATAAGCATATTAATTTAAACACGCAAGAATAACATAGAGCAATGCTTTAGGGCATATATCAGATGGTCAGCTTGCCTGGGGGTCGATGAATTCACCGGAGAGAAGTGCGACCATCTCGCGGAAGAATTTGCCGGAAAAGTTTCTCCCTCGAATGGGCTGATAGAGGGCAGGGGAAAAATGGGCATTTTCAAAATGTGTAAACATGGTGAAAGTGACATCATTGGAATGGGCTTGATGAATAGAAACCATGGGCTTTGGAATCACCTGATTCGGAGTTACGGTCGTGGAGAAATGACCGTTCGTTCGTTAGGCAGAAAACAAATAAAAACCTATCTGTTTCTGCGCTTAACTGACAAACGTCCGCAAATTAAGGTTTTCAGCCGGCAGGGTGAAACAGAAAGCGTACTTCACGGGAATACGCTTTCGGAGTAGTGAAAGCACACTTTCGGCCGAAGAACCACCAAAGTACGCTTTCGGGGTAGGAAGACGTATTCTGCTGAACACGCCTCCACTTAATCTGACATGGCGGGGCGGGGCCGGACTGCTGCCACTGACAGGCGGGTCCCACGCTATCCTTTCTCTCTCCTCTCGCCTCCTTCCTCTTCCCCGCGACGCTGGAGGCATAGGAGCTCGGCCGAGCTCGTTCCGGCGCTCGCCCCGGCAGCTCCGGCCGGCTCCGACGACGCTCCGGCCACCGGAGAGCTCAGTGCGGCGAGGCGCACCCGCCGGTGCACATCACGGCTGCGAGAGAGCCCGGAGGCGAGCGGGGCTTGCCGTGGCGGACGGCGGTGACGGAGAGCTCGGGGCCGAGGCTACGGCCTGCCCCGGAGCAAAATGTAGGCGGGAAGGGTGTTGGGGTGGTGGCGGTGGTTGGCCAGGGTGGCCAGAGGGAGAGAAGGGGACCGAAGGCGAGCTAATTTAGGTGAGGCACGCCGGCGGCCGTGGTGGCGGGGTGGAGGAACTCACGCTCGGGAGGGCAAGAGCTTCGCCGCGAGTGAAATAGGAAGGGAGAGGAGGCTGCTGTGGGTGGTATGGGTGCTCGGGGAGGCTCCGGGCCATGACTTTTATAGCTGGCCGACGGAGGCGATAGGCTCGACCGCCGTGGCGGCCTTAGCCACACACTGGAGCTCGCGGCGCGCTGGCGAGCAGAGGGTGGTGCCGACCTGACGCGGGCAGAGGGACGGGACGACTCGGAAGGAAGAGGCCAGAGGAAGGGGACGACGGCCGTGACACGTATGCGTACGGCGGCGCTTGTCGTCATCCGGCGAGGGCGCATACGGAGGGGGAACCTACGGGAGAAGAGGCACGCGGATGGTGGCGACGATGTCGGCACCAGAGGACAAGCTGTGGTGGCCTGAGATGGCCTGGCCGACGCGGACAGAGTGCAGAGCTATGCTTCTGCATGGCGACTACGTGGTCACCATGTGCGTAGCACGCTCTGGCCCGTGTCTGCTTGTCACACCCTGTCCATCACATCCCTCACTGCTCAAATAGATAGGATTAGCCACTGGAGAGGTTGGGAGGAGTCTAGATTGATCAGAATGATCCAGAAAACCTTCTGGATAGAAACTTGGACAGGAAGTTGTGGTTAGAAAAATGTGCCAATGAGCTGGGCAGATTGTCACAGGGAAATGTAGTAAGAAGGTGTACATGCTGGTAAAAATTGAGATTATTTGGACCAAGTTTGCATGCACTTCCTTCACAATGCAAAATTTGGTCCAGAAAATAGAATTTGAAGCTATACTCAAATGGCTGAATAGATTGGCCTGAAATTTGGTGTAGGTTGATGATTTGGAAGTATGGAGGCACAGGTAAAATTACATACCATTTGGACATACCAAAGTGGTACTTCCTTCACAGTGCTTCTCTCTGGACAGAAATCAGATGGAATTTTTGGGAGAAATTGGCTAGATAAAATGGTGTGAATTTTTGCATGCTCTGATTATATAGGGAATGTGAGGTCCTGGATTAATTTTAAGAATTTTGAAGCAATATAACATATAGTTGCTTCACAAACTCAAAATAGGTCCAAAGACAAGAATTGGATGATGTGCTCAAAACTTGAACTATGGAACTTGGGTTCTTGATGGAAATGGTGAAGATATGGATAGGAGAAGCTCCACAAATTATTTGGGATTTTTCCTGGCTACCAAAATGGTAGTTCCTTTGAAAAGTGCCCAAAATGCAAAATATTGGCTTTAAATAGGAAAATGCAATGTCCCTTATTTAATAATGGCCAACATTTTTATGAGAGCTCAATATGATCACAAAGAATATCTCCACAAGTTTTCATGAACTTTGGAGATGGATAGATATTTTTCTGGATTTAATTCCTTTAACTGGCAGAAAAATGAATTAATTTTAAATGAAAAATATTGCAAATGACTTGGCGATATTTTTACATATCCAGGGTTTATAGATGTGGGATGATCACTAGGAAAAGTTTGGGAGTCAACAGATCAAAGAAAATTGGGGTTCCTTTGTAACGGAAGGAATTAGGGTTTCCCTTCCGGTAACTTGGAAGGTAGGGTTTCGATGGCAAAATCCTGAGAAAACAACTTGGGTGGCAAGGTTGGACTGGAGAGAATCTCTGGTTGGATAGGAAAGGCAAGGCTAAATGACCATCTTCATATACCCAAGAGTGAGAGAAATTCCGATAATATCGAAAAAAGACGGGAGTCGAATCCCGCAAAGGAAAAAAAACAAGGAGCAAAAACCAGGGTGTTACAAACCTACCCCCTTATGAAAATCTCGTCCTCGAGATTTCCGGGCTTACCTCCCGGCTAAGGGGGAAATACCTGTGTGTGACTTGGATCCATTAGTTGTCTCTGGTCTTCGTCGGTTCACTGGTCTTCTAGTTGTGTCTTTTGATGACACATGTGCTGTCTTCTCAAATGGTTGTATTGAATCCTTCTCTTTCCTGTCAGGTGTACTTTTTGTCCTGGTAGTTTGTTGGTGGGTAGCAAGTGGTAATGACAAATAGCTCGGTTTCCAAGGCCTGGAGCTAGCTGCTTCGGGTTTTATTTTGATACTTCGTACACTGACTGTCACGGGTGAGGCATCCTTTCCTGGTACAAGGCTCACATGCCTGTATGGTCTCGAGTGACTAGGGGTGGCTTTCTTTCTATCTTATCAGAAGGCTTAGTCTGGCTCTGGGTTTCGTACTGATGTTTCCTTCCGTCTTATGCATTATGAGTTTGTCCTTAGGTGATCCACAATCCAAGGAACAACATGACCGAGCTACTGCTGCTATACCCCGACTGAAATGTCAGGCATGATCACAAAATAATCATAGATGGTAATCTCTTACTTCAACGTCATCATGGCATCTGCAAACTGTCGGTGCTGACGTACATGTGCTTTTAGCTGCTCCTTTCAACCTTTCGTACTGGCACAAGATGTACCATCTTTCCATGTGAATCCCGACTGTCAAACTTTGTCAATTGCTGAGGTGGCTCTGCCATATATAGCCTCTGTAGTCCTTTCTATGACCACTGAGCCAAACATGGTATGGCTATCATTCGGTGTATCTTTCGAAGCATAGCCTCTTATCCTGGTTGATGGCCCAGGGTCATGAGGAGTACAACATGCTTGTTGCATTGTTGTGGCCGTATATGCAAGAGTCTGGCAAGGATTGGTAATATCGCCTTGTCTGTGAAGCTTTATCTTATCTATCGCTAAGGTGGTTTATCCGAAACTTCTTTATTCTTGGGGGTTCCTTTTGGGGAACTTGTCATGACCGGCCAACACGGCTCCTTGACCGTATCATAACTTACTCTTGCATATCTCATAGGGATTGCTACGTTCATATCCTTTTTTGAACTATGGGGCCGATGTTTCTCTAAACACAGTCATTCCCGTGTACGAGTGGCTCGCGTGAACTGATCCACTCGATTGCATGCTCACAACATATGCAAGGGTAGGATAAATCCTTTCATAACCACTGAGTTCTGAGGCGGACGTGTGTCTGGACTAGTTCGTGCTTCTGACAAGATTGTTGTGGGCACGATGGCGTGTTGAAAAAGGCTGAATTTCTTATGCCCGAAGCTTCTGCCAAAGTAGCGTGCCGAAGAAGGCTGGGTATCATACCCCAGAAGCTTTTCCTCATGTTGCTTACTGAGGAAGGTTGAGTGCCTTATGCCGGAAGCTTTCCACGGTAGCGGGCTGAGGAAGATTGGAGAACCGTATCCCAGAAGATTTTCCCCCCTAATGGCATGGCGAGGAAGACAGGGGAGCCTTGCATCTTAAGCTCCTCCCGATAACTTGCGGAGGAAGGCTGGGTTCCTTGTACCAAAAGCCTTTCACTAGGATACGCCATTGGACCTGTGGCAGGTTCTGGCTTCCTTCTGAAGTATCCAAAACTTACCCATAGTGAAGCCACAACTTGGTATAGGCCATACCCTGACTGGAAATATTTCGTTGGTTATGCATACCGCTTGTCCTTCTGTTGGTCTGATCGTTGTTGTTATAAAGGTTGCACAACTGATGCAGACTTCATGTTGATAATTAATTCGGAACACCCTTTGCATTCAAACCAAGTGCTGTCAGTAGTGAGCTGTTGACGGATAATTCCATTCGGTTTAGCTGGACTTCCACGTACTTGGAATTCTCATTTATTCCGAACAGTTGCAAACTTATCCATATTTCTTACAAACCTTGTTCACCATGCCCAGAAAATTTTGTATATGCACTGGTGACTTCCAAAATATGTGTTGAAGCTTGTATCAACGTACCAGAATTTTGTTATTGCTCCCGGCACATTTATATTCTTGAAATATGTCTTCTGTGGGTGGTAAATGATTCTTGAGTCCATTGAAAAAAAACTCAAGGTTCACCCCACTGACTAAAATAATCCTTGTATCGAGGATGGAATAATTTGTTCTTGCTGGTGTCCATTCCCGATAGCTCATCTGGTTGTTCTTTAGGTGTGATTTGTTCCGAGGCAAACTCTCTCAGGTATATTCTAGCCTTGTCTGTAGCACGTAGAGTATGCTTCTGACCCATTCCTCATTCTTGACAGATCCGATGATAATGTTCCAAATATCGGGCAGTTGGCTTGGCTTGGCTTGACTCTTACTGAATTTGGATTATTGGGTATTATCTAGGCTGTATGCTGGTCTTTGTAGCGGTACTTGCGGATGGATCCAGTCGGAGCAAGAGAACGGAATCGACAAAAGAAGCAAGAACAACAAAAACCAAAAAGCAAATAAAGTTCAAATTTTGCGGACTTTACACATGGCCAAAGATTCACTAGTATAACTAGCCTAGTGCACTCGATGCACCTCTAAGGACTTAGAAGCAAAACCACACAATGCTCCTGGTAGCAATTGGTGTCGAGCTCCTACTACTTCCTTAGGGAACACCAAACTCGACGCACGACCATGGCCAAAGTGGCTTAGTCCACGATCCTCAGGTTGTCGGGGAAAGATGGAATTTATAGGTGTTTCCCAAAGGAAACTAGATTTGAGGAGAGAAATGCCATGCTTAGCAAGCAAGGTGGGGATATCTGGTTTACCTAGAGGTTCAGGACTCACGGGTCATTGCGTGGTGCGGACATTTCCCACCGAGGGCAAAGGCCACGAGAGTTGGGGTCTGATGGAGCCAAAACCTATGGGGTGGCCTTATGATCAATAGTAGCCGTGCCTGTTTGGCAAAGATGGCTGAAATCCATCTGGGCTTTCTACTGAGCATAAGACAATGAAATCTGGCTAGGGTAACCAACAGTCAGCCTGGCGGCTCTGATACCATCCGTTGTGGCGCCCCGCCTGATTACTACTGTAGCCAGATGGTCGCCGCACACACCAGCCCAGGAAATCACTCTGGCATGCGCGTTTACAACAAGTATCATGAACACAGGCATTTCTATTAATGGATATATAAGTCTTACAAGATATTTTACAAGGGTGATGGTAGCGAAAAAGCTCTATCTAGGCAGCATGGTCTTGGTGCGGCTCCAATCCACAGGGATCTGACTGGGTTACTCTTCTAGCCCGCGAACACTCCGGCTCCTCGCTAGGGGTCGTCGAATCCTTAGGTGAACCTGGCCACATTGAAGGCCGCTGAGTACTTTTGAATGTACTCGCAAGCAAACCTAATCAACATATACACCAAGCAAAGAAATCCATGGCATTCAAGCATGCACTTGTTATTAGAGCAACATTAATTATCATGGCATAGCATACCTATCTAGCAGTATTAATTATCATGTCATAATAGGATTGTCTAGCATGATAACTACTAAAGTAAAACATATCAATTAAATAATCCATACTTCAAATATTCTCATGATCCAAATCCTGATCCAAACTTTGCGGTCACCCGACCGCTCATCTCATAGCCATTGCATGGCTAACATTTATACCCCTGACATCACCTGATGTCCATGCTTCTGTACTGCAAGTCTGACAAACATTACCTTACTCTGGTTCATTCTTGGTAACAATATTATGCGGTTTATTCCTCCGGACTCGACACAGACCAAATAGTGTGACCTAGTACGAACTATGTCCCATGACCGAGGACGCGACTATTCGAATAGAGTTACACTCTGTAGAGGTTGCGTACTTTACCCACACTATGGAGCTCCTGGCCTCATGCTCCCATTCGGGTGGACCGGTGCTGCTCCACCAAAACTTGTCTATTGCCAGGCACTCCTACGGTCCCACCGACAACCATACCCCTTCTGGGTCATGTCCTGGGTGGCCCCTGTGTCACTCCTGACATCTACCACCGTCGTGGCCAAACAAAACTGTCCCAAACGGGGACCTGAGCTCAATAACCAAACTGGCCTCACAGGATTATCGCCGCCTACCGGGCCAGGGTAGCACGCATGCATAATCCCCCCTGTTTGGTGGTACCGATAAGAGGCACGACAATAGACCAAGCTAGGGCCTCCCCATAAAGGCAAATGTGGCTGCACTGATGAGCTCGGTTCGGTGGCACTATGACTCGATCCAGCCGAAAGAGGAGGTTGTTATAATTAAGTCACATTCTTTATCACAATAACAATAATGATGCATGATGAAAACATAATAACCTATCCCCATACAATATCACAATGAGTCATTAGTGAGACAATGTTTAAATGGCAAGTTTATCACTTTACAAGTTCTAGCTGTAAGTCACAATCATCCGAACCCTTGCATGAAACCGGCAAATAAACCAGTAGCCACTAGAACGGTCTTTACAACTCAGATCTGGGACGTTACTAGAATAACTCAACCCCGGCTCAAGACGGCTGAAAAGCAGCTCAGAGCATGAGACGGTGTTGATAAAAAGAATGTAGTGGTTCCCTAAGACGGCCGAAGAACAGCTCAGAGCTTGGGGTTACCGCTACCAAAAGTAACTCAACAGCAGGCCGAGACGGCCGGAAAGCAGCTCCGAACACGGGACAGTTTTTGAAAAGAGAAATATAAAGTTGGCATCCACCCCAGACAGCCGGAAGCAGCTCAGAACACAGGCGTGGTGCCGTCACCAAAGAAAGGCAGGCAAGGGTTCATCAGTCACATACAGCTTACCACTATGCACACGAGCATAAGCATATTAATTTTAACACCCAAGAATAACACAGAGCAATGCTTTAGGGCATATATCAGATGGTCGGCTTGCCTGGGGGTCGATGATTTCACCGGAGAGAAGTGCGACCACCTCGCGGTAGAATTTGCCAGAAAAGTTTCTCCCTCGAATGGGCTGATAGAGGGCAGGGGCAAAATGGGCATTTTCAAAATGTGTAAACATGGTTAAAGTGACATTATCGGAACGGGCTCGACGAATAGAAACCGCGGGCTTTGGAATCACCTGATTCGGAGTTACGGTCGCGGAGAAATGACCGTTCGTTCGTTAGGCAGAGAACAAATAAAAACCTATCCGTTTCTGCGCTTAACTGACGAACGTCCGCAAAGTAAGGTTTTCAGCCGGCGGGGTGAAACAGAAAGTGTACTTCGCGGGAATACGCTTTCAGAGTAGTGAAAGCGCACTTTCGGCCGACCAACCACCAAAGTAAGCTTTCGGGGTAGGAAGACGTATTCTGCTGAACACGCCTCCACTTAATCTGACGTGGTGGGGCGGGGCCGGACTGCTGCCACTGACAGGCGGGTCCTGATGACCCACAAATATAGGGGATCAATCGTAGTCCTTTCGATAAGTAAGAGTGTCGAACCCAACGAGGAGCAGAAGGAAATGACAAGCGGTTTTCAGCAAGGTATTTTCTGCAAGCACTGAAATTATCGGTAACGAGTAGTTTGATAGCAAGATAATTTGTAACAAGTGACAAGTAGCAATAGTAACAAAGAGTACAGCAAGGTGGCCCAATCCTTTTAGTAGCAAAGGACAAGCCGGAACGATCTCTTATCGTAAGCAAAGCGTTCTTGAGGACACATGGGAATTTCATCTAGTCAGTTTCATCATGTTGGTTTGATTCGCGTTCGCTACTTTGACAATTTGATATGTGGGTGGACCGGTGCTTGGGTGCTGTTCTTTCTTGAACAAGCCTCCCACTTATGATTACCCCCTCTCACAAGCATCCGCAACTACGAAAGAAGAATTAAGATAACTCTAACCATAGCATTAAACATATGGATCCAAATCAGCCCCTTACGGAATAGCGCATAAACTAGGGTTTAAGATTCTGTCACTCTAGCAACCCATCATCTAATTACTACTCCACAATGCATTCCCTTAGGCCCAAAGATGGTGAAGTGTCATGTAGTCGACGTTCACATGACACCACTAATAGAATCAACAACATACATATCATCAAAATATCGAACGAATACCAAATTCACATGATTACTTATGACAAGACTTCTCCCATGTCCTCAAGAACAAAAGTAACTACTCACAAATCATAATCATGTTCAATATCATAGGGGTATTGAATAGCATAATGGATCTGAACATATAATCTTCCACCAAATAAACCAACTAGCATCAACTACAAGATGTAATCGACACTACTAGCAACCTACAAGTACCAATCTGAGATTTTGAGACAAAGATTGAATACAAGAGATGAACTAGGGCTTGAGATGAGATGGTGCTATTGAAGATGTTGATGAAGATTGGTCTTCCCACGATGAGAGGCTCGTTGGTGATGTCGATGGCGATGATTTTCCCCTCCCGGAGGGAAGTATCCCCGGCAGAATCTCTCCACCGGAGAGCAAAAGTGCTCCTGCCCAAGTTCCACCTCGAGACGGCAGCGCACCGACCCGAAAGTCTTCTCTATATTTTCTCTAGGGAAAATGGACTTATATACTAGAAAATGGGGGCCAGAGGCTGGTCAGGGGCCCCACGAGCCACCAGGGCGCGCCTGGGGGGTGGCGCGCCCTGGTGCCTCGTGGGCACCTGGGTGGCCCCCTCTGGTACTTCTTTGCTCCAGTATTTTTTATTTATTCAAAATAAATCTCCGTAAAATTTCAGCTCATTTGGAGATGTGCAGAATAGGTATCTCTGACATAGCTTCTTCAGGTCCAGAATTCCAGCTGCCGGCAATCTGCCTCCTTGTGTAAATCTTGCATATTAAGAGAGAAAAGGCATTAGAATTGCTCCGCAAAGTGTTATATTGATTAAAAACACTATAAATACTAGTAGCAAAACATGATGCAAAATGGACATATCAACTCCCCCAAGCTTAGACCTCGCTTGTCCTCAAGCGAAAGCCGATATCGATAATCATGTCCACATGTTTAGAGAGAGAGGTGTCGATAAACAAAATACAGACATAGTAGCATCATGATCATTATTACAACAGCAATATTTATTATCATAAAACTTATCATGAGCAAGTAACAATTCATCACAACAATGAAGTATAAGGCATAAACTTTCTTGAAAACTAACAAACTATGTTCTCAGTCAACAATGCAATTGCAATTCATCATATTTTCAGGAAGGGTCTCATGTAGGATCTTTTTAGCAAGTCCACATACTCAACTATCATTTAGTCTTCTATGATTGCTAACACTCACAACATATATATGGAGCAAAAAGTTTCAGCCAGACACAAAGAAAGATAGGGGCTTATAATTTCGCCTCCCAACTTATTCACCTCAAGGGTGATGTCAACAATAATAACTCATGATCACTCATATCCAACTGGATATATATGCCTAGATCTTTCCCCACCACACGATGCTTACAAAAGAGCAAAATAAAAAGGGATAGAGGAGAACACTATTGACTCTTGCATAAAAAGTAAATACATAAAAGTAAAAGATAGGCCCTTCGCAGAGGGAAGCAGAGGTTGTCATGCACTTTTTGTTGTTGGATGCACAAGCTCTTAATGCAAAGGAACGTCACTTTATATTGCCCCTTGTGATAGCAACCTTTATTATGCAGTCCGTCGCTTTTATTTCTTTGCCATCACAATTTCGTACAAAGCTTATTTTCCCTTACAATAAAAGTTCAGACATATTTAGAGGCAATTTTTATTGCTTTTTGCACCGATGAAAACTTACTTGAAGGATCTTATTCAATCCATAGGTAGATATAGTGGACTCTCATGACATGAAACTGGGTTTAAGGGTTTTGGATGCACAAGTAGTATCTCTACTTGGTGCGGATTTTTGGCTAACAAAGATATTGGGCAAGCACCACATGTTGGAGGATCTATGACAATATAACTTCTATGTGAATATAAGCAAACATAATTCATTGCGTTGTCTTCCTTGTCCAACGTCAACAATTTGACATAAAATACTTAATGGGGGCTCACAATCATAAAAGATGTCCAAGAAAGTGTATTTGCATGTGAATCTTCTCTTCCCTATTAATTTTTTCATGAATTGCATCATTGACTAATGCTATGCTTGTTAACTTCCAATAAATTTTACCACTTATACCTTTATTTATGTAATGTCATTACTTTCCATAAGATTAGCATAGGATCTTTTTCATTATATTCATTGCTAGAATTGAAACATGAAAGTAAAGAAGCAAAAAAACTCAAACTACTCTTTATTATATAACTCTCAACTCGATTACATAGATAGATAGATCACGAAACTAGAACTCGAAAATAGATCATACTAAACTTTTATTCAACTAGATCATGAAATAACTAAGGATCGAACTAAAAATAGGTAAAAGTAATAAAAGTGATGGTGATACGATACCGGGGCACCTCCCCCAAGCTTGGCATAAGCCAAGGGGAGTGCCCATACCCATGTACTCAAGTTTCCTTCTTCGGTGATGGTGGTGATGATGAAGTGGTGGGCTTGTCCTCCGGCTTGCATGGCATAGGTTCCCCATCATAAAAAGATGAACGAGTCTCCGAAGTCCTGAAACTTGCAGCTAAACTCTACCTTTGAATCTTGCCTCATACTCATAATTTTGGTTTTGAAGATCATAGATTTGGCCTAGGAGATAATCGATTCGTTCGTTGAGCTTGAAGATGATGTCTCCCATCGATTGGCCATCCACCTTGTGATTATGGGTGAATTCCGTGATCATGGAGTGGTTGGTGCTGAGTCCACGTTCCACCATCCCTTGGCACATGAAGATCTCCTGCTCCACCGCTTCGAGCCTGGACTCCACGCTACCGGTCTTCTTGGGTCCTTGAACATCCCGGATGTGAAGCACCCCCTCACGCATTTCAATGGCTTGAGGGTGTTTCATCACCTCCAGTAGGTAGGGGTTGATGACCTTCTCGTATAACTTGTCCTTGGAAGAGCTTGGTGGAGCTACAGCGATCTAGATCTATCAGAAAAATAGCACGAAACAAGAATAGAGGAGATTTCTGCGATACGGTGGTCAAAACATCCGGGAGTATATATAAAGATTGTTTATCTTGCAAAGCAAGCAATCCAAAAGAAAACGGAGTCGGGAAGGCTCACGAGGGGCTCACGAGCCACCAGGGCGCGCCTGGGGGTGTGGCGCGCCCTGGTGCCTCGTGGGCACCAGGTGGGTCCCCTTGGCTGTTTCTTATTTTTGTATTTTTCTAATATTCCAAAACTGACAGAAAGTATTTTTATGGAATTTTTGGAGTCGGTTTACTTACCGTATCACATACCTCTCCTTTTCAGGGTTCTGGATTGTTCTGGAAGGTCTCTCTTATGTATTCCTCCGGTGTAATTGTTTCAATAATATTAGTTTCAACATTAATGGGAGTACCTGAAATATAGTGCTTAATTCTTTGCCCATTCACCACTCTCAGATTAGTGCCTTCGGTGTTGTTTATTTTGATGGCTCCGGAGCGATAAACTTCTTCGATAATATACGGTCCTTCCCATTTAGAGAGAAGTTTTCCTGCAAAGAATCTCAAACGAGAATTGTACAATAGAACTTGCTCACCCACTTTAAATTCCCGTTTTTGAATTCTTCTATCATGCCATCTTTTAACTTTTTCTTTAAACAATTTGGAATTTTCATAAGCTTGGGTTCTCCATTCATCTAATGAGCTAATATCAAATAACCTCTTTTCACCAGCAAGTTTAAAATCATAATTGAGTTCTTTAATTGCCCAATATGCTTTATGTTCTAACTCAAGAGGTAAATGACATGCTTTTCCATAAACCATTTTATAAGGAGACATACCCATAGGATTTTTATAAGCAGTTCTATAAGCTCATAATGCATCTTCAAGTTTCTTAGACCAATTCTTTCTAGATATATTGACAGTTTTTTGCAAAAGTAATTTTATATCTCTATTGCACAATTCAACTTGACTAGTAGTTTGAGGGTGATAGGGAGATGCAATTCTATGGTTGACATCATATTTAGCAAGCAATTTACGGAATGCACCATGAATAAAATGTGAACCACCATCAGTCATTAAATATCTAGGGACTCCGAACCTTGGGAAAATAACTTCTTTAAACATTTTAATAGAAGTGTTATGATCAGCACTACTAGTTGGAATAGCTTCTACCCACTTAGTAACGTAATCAACAGCAACTAAAATATGTGTATACCCATTGGATTTAGGAAAAGGTCCCATATAATCAAATCCCCAAACATCAAATGGTTCAATGGCAAGTGAATAATTCATAGGCATTTCCTGACGTCTACCAATATTACCAATTCTTTGACATTCATCACAAGATAGTACAAACTTACGAGCATCCTTGAAAAGAGTAGGCCAATAAAAACCAGATTGTAATACCTTGTGTGCAGTTCTGTCTCCCGCATGGTGTCCTCCGTAAGCCTCAGAATGACACTTCCGTAGGATTTGTTCCTGTTCATGCTCAGGTATACAACGTCTAATAATACCATCTACTCCTTCTTTATAAATATGTGGGTCATCCCAGAAGTAATGTCTTAAATTAAAGAAGGACTTTTTATTTTGTTGGTATGTGAAACTAGGTGGTATAAATTTAGCAACAATATAATTAGCATAGTCCGCATACCAAGGAGTACTACGAGAAGCATTTATGACAGCTAATTATTCATTAGGAAAATCATCATTAATTGGTAGTGGGTCATCAAGAACATTTTCGATTCTAGACAAATTATCTGCTATGGGATTCTCAGCTCCCTTTCTATCAATAATATGCAAGTCAAATTCTTGTAGCAATAAATCCACCTAATGAGTCTAGGTTTAGCATCTTTCTTTTCCATAAGATATTTAATAGCAGCACGATCGGTGTGAACAGTTACCTTAGAATCAACTATGTATGATCTGAATTTTCACATGCAAACACAACTGCTAGAAATTCTTTCTCAGTAGTAGCATAATTTCTTTGGGCACTGTCTAGAGTTTTACTAGCATAATGGATAACATTTAATTTCTTATCAACTCTTTGTCCTAGAACAGCACCAATAGCATAATCACTAGCATCACACATAATTTCAAAAGTCAAGTTCCAATCAGGTGGTTGAACAATAGGTGCAGTGGTTAAGGCTTTCTTAAGTGTTTCAAAGGCTTCTAGACAATCATCATCAAAAACAAATGGAACATCTTTTTGCAAAAGATTCGTAAGAGGCCTAGAAATTTTAGAGAAGTCTTTAATAAATCTCCTATAGAAACCAGCATGACCTAGGAAACTTCTTATACCTTTAATATTTTTAGTACATGGCATTTTCTCAATAGCATCAACCTTAGCTTTATCAACTTCAATACCTCTTTCAGGAAATTTATGTCCCAAGACAATGCCTTCATTCACCATAAAGTGGCACTTCTCCCAATTCAAGACAAGATTAGTTTCTTCACATCTCTGCAAAACTCGATCAAGGTTGCTTAAGCAATCATCAAAAGAAGTTCCGTAAACGGAGAAATCATCCATGAATACCTCAACAATATTTTCACAAAAGTCAAAGAATATAGCAGTCATACATCTTTGAAAGGTAGCAGGTGTATTGCATAAACCAAAGGGCATACGTCTATAAGCATAAGTTCCAAAAGGACAAGTAAAGGTGGTTTTCTCTTGGTCGGATTGTGATACGGGTATTTGAGAAAAACCAGAATAACCATCTAGGAAACAAAAGTGTGTATGCTTAGACAATCTTTCTAACATTTGATCAATAAAAGGTAAGGGGTAATGATCTTTTCTAGTGGCTTTGTTTAATTTTCTAAAATCAATTACCATCCTATAACAAGTTACAATTCTTTGTGGAATGAGTTCATTTTTATCATTAGGAACAACGGTAATACCTCCTTTCTTAGGGACACAATGAACAGGACTTACGCATCTACTATCAGCTATGGGATAGATTATACCTGCTTCCAGAAGTTTTAATATTTCGGTTCTTACCACCTCTTTCATCTTAGGATTTAATCGTCGTTGGTGGTCAACAACTGGTTTAGCATCAGGCTCCATATTAATTTTGTGCTGACAGAGACTGGGACTAATGCCCTTAAGATCATCAAGAGTATATCCAATAGCAGCTCGGTGCTTCCTCAGAGTTTTTAGTAATCTCTTTTCTTCATGCTCTGAAAGGTTAGCACTAATAATAACAGGATATATCTTCTTTTCATCTAGATAAGCATATTTCAATGTATCAGGCAATTGCTTCAGTTCAAATACAGGGTCACCCTTAGGTGAAGGAGGGCCTCCAAGAGTTTCAACAGGCAAATTGTGTTTAAGGATAGGTGGTTGATCAAGGAACATCTTATCTATTGCATTTCTTTCATTCATATGCATATCGTTTTCATGGTCTAGCAAATATTGTTCTAACGGATCAGTAGGAGGTACGGCAATAGAAGCAAGACCAATAATTTCATCTTTACTAGGCAATTCTTTATCATGAGGTTGTCTACGAAACTTGGAGAAATTAAACTCATGAGACATACCACCAAAATTAACACTAACAGTTTCTTTAGCGCAATCAATCTTGGCATTAACAGTGTTCAAGAAAGGTCTACCAAATATAATGGGACAAAAATCATCTTGTGGATAACCGAGGACTAGAAAATCAGTAGGGTATTTTATTTTTCCACACAAGACTTCAACAACTCTAACGATCCCAAGTGGTGTAATGGTATCTCTGTTTGCAAGCTTAATAGTAACATCAATGTCCTCTATTTCAACAGGTGCAATATCATTCATAATTTGTTGATATAAGGTAAATGGAATAGCACTCACACTAGCACCCAAATCATATAAGCCATGATAACAATGATCTCCTATTATAACAGAGACAACATGCATGTGTACTACAGGTCTGTTTTTATCTTTAGGATCTAGTTTAGCAATTCTAGCTGCTTCATCACAGAAGTAAATAACATGTCCATCTATATTATCGACCAAGAGATATTTAACCATAACAACATTAGGTTCAACTTTAATTTGTTCGGAGGGTCTATGTGCTCTAATATTACTTTTGTTAACCCCAGTTGAAACTTTAGCATGTTCCTTGATCCTAACAGGAAAAGGTGGTTTCTCAATATAAGCAGTAGGCACAACTGGATCAGCATGGTAAACAATTGTTTCTTCTTTAACACTAACGGGTTCCTCAATCTTTTCTTTAACAGGGGGATGATATTTAAACCACTTCTCCTTAGGGAGATTAACAAGGGTAGCAAATGATTCACAAAAGGAAGCTACTATCTTAGAGTCAAGTCCATATTTAGTGCTAAACTTACGAAAAGCATCGGTATCCATAAAAGATTTAACACAATCGAACTCAAGTATTATACCTGACTCATTACCTTTGTCGAGTTCCCAATCTTCAGAGTTGCGTTTAATTCTTTCCAGAAGATCCCATCTGAATTCAATAGTTTTCTTCATAAAGGAGCCAGTCGAAGAAGAATCGAGCATGGTTTGATTATCATGAGAAAGCCGAGCATAAAAAATTTGTAAGATAATTTTTCTTGAGAGCTCATGATTGGAGCATGTGTACATCATGTACTTATGCCTCCCCCAAGCTTGAGCAATGCTTTCTCCTTCGCGAGGCCAAAAATTATATATATAATTCCGATCACGATGAACCAAATGCATATGATAAAATTTCTGATGGAATTCCAGTTTCAATCGGTTCCAGTCCCATGTATCTGTATCATCACATAGCCTATACCATGTCAATGCCTTTCCCTCCAAAGATAAAGGGAATACTTTATTCTTAACTCCATCTCCGGATAAACCTACAAGCTTAAACAATCCACAAATTTCATCCACATAGATCAAGTGCATATCAGGATGTACCATTGCATCTCCTGCATAAGGATTAGCTAACAGTTTCTCTATCATACCTGGAGAAATCTCATAATAAATATTTTAAGTAGGTGCAGTAGGTTGAGGAGCAACTATTTGTGTTTCTGATCGAGGTGAAGATACCCCGAACAAACCCCTCAAAGGATTACTTTCCATAGTGACAAGTGACAATAAATTTCATCACATAATATAAATGTTTCCTTACCAAATTCCACTCACCAAAGGCACTTCACTACCCGGCAACGGCGCCAGAAAAGAGTCTTGATGACCCACAAGTATAGGGGATCAATCGCAGTCCTTTCGATAAGTAAGAGTGTCGAACCCAACGAGGAGCAGAAGGAAATGACAAGCGGTTTTCAGCAAGGTATTTTCTGCAAGCACAGAAATTGTCGGTAACGAGTAGTTTGATAGCAAGATAATTTGTAACAAGTGACAAGTAGCAATAGTAACAAAGAGTACAGCAAGGTGGCCCAATCCTTTTAGTAGCAAAGGACAAGCCGGAACGATCTCTTATAGTAAGCAAAGCATTCTCGAGGACACACTGGAATTTCATGTTGGTTTGATTAGCGTTCGCTACTTTGATAATTTGATATGTGGGTGGACCGGTGCTTGGGTGCTGTTCTTACTTGAACAAGCCTCCCACTTATGATTACCCCCTCTCGCAAGCATCTGCAACTACGAAAGAAGAATTAAGATAACTCTAACCATATCATTAAACATATGGATCCAAATCAGCCCCTTACGGAATAGCGCATAAACTAGGGTTTAAGATTCTGTCACTCTAGCAACCCATCATCTAATTACTACTCCACAATGCATTCCCTTATGCCCAAAGATGGTGGAGTGTCATGTAGTTGACGTTCACATGACACCACTAAGAGAATCAGCAACATACATATCATCAAAATATCGAACGAATACCATATTCACATGATTACTTATGACAAGACTTCTCCCATGTCCTCAAGAACAAAACTAACTACTCACAAATCATAATCATGTTCAAGATTAGAGGGGTATTGAATAGCATAATGGATCTAAACATATAATCTTCCACCAAATAAACCAACTAGCATCAACTACAAGATGTAATCGACACTACTAGCAACCCATAGGTACCAATCTGAGGTTTTGAGACAAAGATTGAATACAAGAGATGAACTAGGGTTTGAGATGAGATGGTGCTGTTGAAGATGTTGGTGAAGATTGGTCCTCCCACGATGAGGGGATCATTGGTGATGTCGATGGCGATGATTTCCCCCTCCCGGAGGGAAGTATCCCTGGCAGAATCTCTCCGCCGAAGAGCAAAAGTGCTCCTGCCCAAGTTCCGCCTCGTGACGGTGGCGCACCATCCCGAAAGTTTTCTCTATATTTTTTCTAGGGCAAATGGACTTATATACTAGAAAATGGGGGCCAGAGGCTGGCCAGGGGCCCCACGAGCCACCAAGGCACGCCTAGGGGGGGGGCACTACTAGAAAAAGCCCTATTAGTGGCGCACCTGTTTTCGTTAGTAATGGCGCACTATAGGTGCGCCACTATTAACACGCCACTAGTAACAGATAGTAATGGTGCACCTCTGGTGCGCCATTAGTAATCCAGATAGTAATGGCGCACCTCTGGTGCGCCACTACTAACCCTTAGGTGCTCCACTGGTATTCCCTCTAGGTGCGCCACTAATAGCCTTATAGGTGCGCCACTAGTAATAAAGGAAGGTGCGCCACTAATAAGGGATGAAATGTGCCACTAGTAATGTATTTGGAAAACAAAAAAATCCAAATTTACAGAAAACAACCTATAAGGAAAAATAATTTAAAAACAAAAAATGAAATAGAATCATAATTTTTATTATAGTAAGAATATTACAATGTCTTTACAAGTATCCAATAAAAGAAAAATTACAAGGAAATAAAAGAAAATTCTAAAACTAATCTTCTAGTAATCTTTTCTTCTTTTTCTTTACTTTATCCCTGCAAAGAATGATAGAAATATGTGAGAATGAACATTGCAGAGAAGTGAAATTGAGCAATTATTTGCATCCGACATCGAAGATCTAAGATACCTTGAATCATAGACATGGGTCATTTCATGAAGCCAAGAGTCTATGCCATTCAGGATGCATAGTTCCCTGTCAGAAGAACTTAATTATATTCATGGCACTGAAGCTCCAAGTGTCCAAATAAATGAAAGCAAAGCCACAGAGAAACACAAAGAAGGTACCATAGGCCAGACCCCCATAGTGAACAATCAAATGTCCAATTAAACAGTCATCTTATTGATATTTGTTATAAGATTCATAACATTCACCGTACATGTGACGTGCACCTTTAGGATGCACAAACTATTAGCTAGATAAAAACAATGAATAGTAGAATCATTCCAATATGCGATGTCTCACAGTGCTTATGCCAGTGCCCAAAACACACGCACACACACACACAAGGAAATGAAACAAACATAATTCAACATTGCTTGGAATATCTTGAGCTTGTTTGCAGAAATTGTGCTAATGGCTAACAGGGGTATTCTCTCAAACAAATGACACATGCAAAATGGGTGTAGGGCATAACAGAGCTCTACCTTACATACTTGCATAGAGTTTACCTATAAAAGGTTAATTATCAAGCCACATATGGACATACCATTTATAAACTTCAATATTGCTTCTACACTAGTATTCAGTGTAGGCTGCAACAGGGGACCGATGACCATTGTTGGGTTTATTGTGATTATTTCTAACCCATTATCATTTGCAAACTTCCATGCAGCCTCCTCGGCAAGGGTCTTGGATAGCACATACCATTGCTGAAGCAGACGAACATTCATGAGAACAGATGAGAAGAGAAATTATGTGGAGTCAAGTATAGATTTAAAATTGAAATACAAAAGGATATGGAAGTAAAGTTTTGAGATTTGCATACAAAGTTAAATAAAGCAATCTAATTTTGAAGTTAGGTAACGAATATCGAAAGAACTCTGTTATATTATGGCTAAGCTTATAGTCAGTATGAGGAATCAAATGCATATCCCCACTGAAGAATGATGTACTTATAATGACAAGTGCACGTGTCAGTTATACGGTAATAGTAGTGATGTACTTATGATGACAAGTGCAGATGTCAGTTATATGGTACTATATGTCGCTTCAACATCTATGAGGTAGGCAGAGACTGGCATTACTGTTGTGCTGCAATTGTTTAGTAACAGCAGACAGAGACTGACCATCTATAACATACTGGCACTACTGTTGACTTAACCAGGTATCATAAAAAAATTCCATGAACACTAACCAAGTATAGTATGGCACAAATAAAGATGGAATAAGATCAATTGACAGTTACTTTCTATTCTTAAACTTCTCGTTATGGATTATGAACTCGACCTACCAAGATCTTCAATAATAATGGTATATCAACCTCTTATCCTAAGAAAATTGTATTCCAGTAGAGGTGTATCGCTATGCACAACGCATTTGCAGAATTGGTATGCAAGTCATCAAGTACACAAAACAAGGACATTTGAGTGCGGGTGGAGTGATAGACATATAGAGCAATCAGAGCCAGAAGTATTTATTAACGTGACTTGCCTCTCCATATATGAAAATCAAACCAGAATTTTAGCACTCCATATGTGAAAAAACAACCAGAGCTCTAGAGCAGAGAAAGGCATATTACCTGATTCTTTTCACAGATCTCTGCATCTGAAAACCATGTCTCGTCAACTACTACATCAGGAGTCCTTGGCTTCCCATTGTAGGCAACAGCAGCCATGGACGAGGTTACGATCACTCTCTTGATAGATGCTTTCTTGCAGGAACGGAGAACATTGAGCGTTCCATTGACTGCTGGGTCAAGTAACTCAGCCTGAAAGGCACACATACATATACAAAGCAAAAGTTAGCCCAATATTTGGCTCATCTCCAACAAGGTTGCAAAGTAGCTCCTTCCTGATGAACATTATCTAGTCATGATATGCACTAACCTTGGGATCCTTGACATTGTGATAAAAGGGAGAAGCCGTGTGGAACACACAGTCAGAACCGGCGATGGCAGCATCGAAAGAGCCTTCTTCCAACAAGTATAATGGAAAAAACAATGACTATCGTAGCAACACGCTAGCAACAGTATTATTATGTTTATGAGAGGTAGGTTCTGCAGTTTAAAATTCACAAGTCAGAATGGCTGCCCCTTGACTCTTCTAGACTTGGATTTATAACATCAGAGTAGGTTATTACCTGCTTGAAATACGCCCCAAATCCATACCTGAGATAACAAAAATACATGAGAAAAGCATTCTGGATCTCTCCGATTTGCACAACATACAGGATGTGCGACATCTGAACTTACAACAGGAGGGAGCCACCTATCAATCTTGGAGCTTTTTTATGATATTGTGATTTCTAAACAATGCAAGCGTGCAACTTTTTTAATGAGACTCAACTTGTTTCACTTATAACTTTAGCAAAAGTTGAACAATACTTATACGAATTTGTGGTACACTAAAGGCTTGACCAGCATTAATCAAATTTAGTTGAATGAACATTTGCAAGGACTTTTAGATACTGACCAGCATTAATCCAATTTTGCTCAGTTAGCATTTGCAAGTACTTGTAGATGCTAAGATAGCTACGAACTATACCTGTATCACAGTTTTTGAGCCAACAAATGCTTCTATCTTCTTCCAATCACGATCAAACCTATAATAACAGACAAAAAGAAAGAGGTGAATCCCTTTATAGTAATACTGTCAGTTACATACTTGCTACCTATAACTAATATAAATGTATAGCTTAACCCCTTGTCAAAATCACTCTTTTTTTCCCCTCTCTTCCAAGCTGCAGGCAGGTGTACACCATGTGCTCCAATCAAAACCCAAAAGTATACAATCCCGGTGATACATCAGTCAGACATGAATCCTAACTTACAAAAAGTAAAATAAAACCTCCCCAATGCCTTGAAACAAATATCCAATAAAACACATCTGTCTTTTGTACGTCTGCACGCCCTCTGCTACCCCTGAACCGAGCCCCAAATGCTTATACCACATTTTAGCCAGAAAAGAAACGAATATAAAAGTCCAAGACTCTATGAAGAACCCAAAATGCTACGCGTGGATTGAAGTGCCTGGGGGCAGTTCTAACGGATTCTGCAAAAATCTCACCAATCCAGTTGGGCCAGCAAGCAAAACCAATTAGGAATCGACACGCTCCCCAATCCAGCAAGGCCAGCATCTATCCAAATCAGAAATTTTCACATTCTATGGAGCGGACACGGAGACCGAATCTACCGAGACATGAGCCGCGTGGACGAATGAAGATGAGATTGGGGTGGCGGGGGCGACTCACAGCTGCAGGGTCTCGAGGAACTTGTCGTGCTCGGGCTCGGTCCAGCTCTCCCGGGACTTGGTGATGATGTAGGGCTTCCTGACCTTCATCCTGGCGTCCTCCGCCGCGTCCGCCGGCACGGCCATCGGTGGCCCCGCGGCCACCGCCGCCACCTGCTGCTGCTGCTCCTTCCCTTTCCCCCCTCCTCCGCCGTCCCCGCCGCCTCCCCCCACGGCGGCCGCCGCCGACCCGACCTCGAGCGGCTTGGGCGTCGTGCTCATCGACACCATCCGCCGGCACGCAGACTCTCGCGACTGACTGTACGCCTGCGGGCTGTGGTAGGTGCGCTGCGGGAGCTAGGGTTTCCGCCTCTGCGGTGCGCGCGCGCGTGCGTGTGGCTTGGCTACTTGGCCTGGCTTGGCTCGGGAATGCGCAGTGGGAGGGAGAGGAAGAGGCGGGCGGCACTGGTAGCAATGGCGCACCGGTAGGGGGTGCGCCATATGTACAGATAGCAATGGCGCATCTTTTACTGGTGCGCCATTACTAGTAAAACTAGTAATGGCGCACTTTCCCCTGGTGCGCCACTGCTAAGTCTGGGGAGGGGTGTGGGGCCAGGACAAACTTAGTAGTGGCGCACCACACATCAGGTGCGCCATTAGTAATATGGCCATTAATGGCGCACCCATATCTGGTGCGCCACTGCTATATAGCAGTGGCGCACCACATACATGGTGCGCCATTACTGTCCATATTAGCTATAGCCGTTTTTGTAGTAGTGGGGGTGGCGCGCCCTGGTGCCTCGTGGGCACCTGGGTGGCCCCCTCTGGTACTTCTTTGCTCCAGCATTTTTTATTTATTCCAAAATAAATCTCCGTAAAATTTCAGCTCATTTGGAGATGTGCAGAATAGGTATCTCTGACATAGGTTTTTCAGGTCCAGAATTCCAGCTGCCGGCAATCTCCCTCCTTGTGTAAATCTTGCATATTAAGAGAGAAAAGGCATTAGAATTGCTCCACAAAGTGTTATATTGATTAAAAACACTATAAATAACAGTAGCAAAACATGATGCAAAATGGACATTTCAGGTCCCACGCTATACTCTCTCTCTCTCTCCTCTCACCTCCTTCGTCTTCCCCATGACACTGGAGGCAGAGGAGCTCGTCCGAGCTCGTTCCGGCGCTCGCCCCGGCAGCTCCGGCCGGCTCCGGTGACGCTCCGGCCACCGGAGAGCTCAGCGCGGTGAGGCACACCCGCCGGTGCACAGCACGGCTACGAGAGAGCCCGGAGGCGAGCGGGGCTTGGCCGTGGCAGACGGCGGTGACAGAGAGCTCGGGGCCAAGGCTACGGCCTGCCCCGGAGAAAATTGGAGGCGGGAAGGGCGTTGGGGTGGTGGCGGTGGTTGGCCAGGGTGGCCAGAGGGAGAGAAGTGGACCAGAGGCGAGCCAATTTAGGCGAGGCACGCTGGCGGGCGTGGTGGCAGGGTGGAGGAACTCGCGCTCGGGAGGGCAAGAGCTTCACCGCGAGTGAAATAGGAAGGGAAAGGAGGCTGCTGTGGTGGTGTGGGTGCTCGGGGAGGCTCCGGGCCACGGCTTTTATAGCCGGCCGACGGAGGCAATAGGCTCGGCCGCCGTGGCGGCCTTAGCCATGCATTAGAGCTCGCGGCGCGCTGGCGAGCGGAGGGTGGTGCCGACCTGAGGCGGGCAGAGGGACGGGACGGCTTGGAAGAAAGATACGAGAGGAAGGGGACGACGGCCGTGACACGTACGCGTACGGCGGCGCTTGTCGTCGTCTGTTGAGGGCACAAACGGAGGGGAAACCTACGGGAGAGGAGGCACGCGGATGGTGGCGACGATGTCGGCACCAGAGGACAAGCTGTGGTGGCCTGAGATGGCCTGGCCAACGTGGACAGAGTGTAGAGCTCCGCTTCTGCACGGCGACTACGTGGTCACCACAGGCGTAGCATGCTCTGGCCCGCGTCTTCTTGTCACACCCTGTCCAACACGTCCCTCACTGCTCAAATAGATAGGATTAGCCACTGGAGAGGTTGGGAGGGGTCTAGATTGATCAGAATGATCCAGAACACCTTCTCGATAGAAACTTGGACAGGAAGTTGTGGTCAGAAAAATGTGCCAATGAGCTGGGCAGATTGTCACAGGGAAATGTAGTAGGAAGGTGTAGATGCTTGTAAAAATTGAGATTATTTAGACCAAGTTTGCATGCACTTCCTTCACAATGCAAAATTTGGTCCAGAAACTAGAATTTGAAGCTGTACTCAAATGACTGAATAGATTGGGCCGAAATTAGGTGTAGAGTGATGATTTGGATGTATGGAGGCACAGGTAAAATTTCATACCATTTGGACATACCAAAGTGGTACTTCCTTCACAGTGCTTCTCTCTGGACAGAAATAAGATGGAATTTTTGGGAGAAATTAGCTAGATAAAATGATGTGAATTTTTGCATGCTCACATTATATAGGGAATGTGAGGTCCTGGATTAATTTCAAGAATTTTGAAGCAATATAACATATAGTTGCTTCACAAACTCAAAATAGGTCCAGAGACAAGAATTGGATGATGTGCTCAAAACTTGAACTATGGAACTTGGGTTCTTGATGGAAATGGTGAATATATGGATAGGATAAGCTCCACAAATTATTCGGGATTTTTCCTGGCAGCCAAAATGGTAGTTCCTTTGGAAAGTGCCAAAAATGCAATATTGGCTTTAAATAAGAAAATGCAATTTCCCTTATTTAATTATGGCCAACATTTTTATGAGAGCTCAATATGATCACAAAGAATATCTCCACAAGTTTTCATGAAATTTGGAGATGAATAGATATTTTTCTGGATTTAATTCCTTTAACTGGTAGAAAAAGGAATTAATTTTAAATGAAAAATATTGCAAATGACTTGGAGATATTTTTACATATCCAGGGTTTATAGATGTGCGATGATCACTAGGAAAAGTTTGGGAGTCAACAGATCAAAGTAAATTGGGGTTCCTTTGTAACGGAAGGAATTAGGGTTTCCCTTCCGGTAACTCGGATGGTAGGGTTTCGATGGCAAAATCCTGAGAAAACAACTTGGGTGGCAAGGTTGGACTGGAGAGAATCTCTGGTTGGATAGGAAAGGCATGGCTAAATGACCATCTTCATATACCCAAGAGTGAGAGAAAATCCGATAACATTGAAAAAAAGACGGGAGTCGAATCCCGCAAAGGAAAAAAAACAAGGAGCGAAAACCAGGGTGTTACATCGGACGCCGACACCGAGACCGGCACCGGCACCGATGGCACCGACACCGGCGGCACCAACACTGGTGCGGATGGTAGCGGCACCGAAGCCACTAATTAAGCGAAGAAGAAGTCGAGGACACGTTGCCCAAACAAGCTCGGCATCGGAAGACTACTGGTCACAGTGATGCATCCCGGCAAATTCGAGCCAACAGAGCCGGAGGAAGCTCGCAAATGCTACGGCAACCAAGTCCGATGCATCCTACGGGAAACCGCGAGCATCAATGACTCGGACTTAAGGAGTAAACCAAATATGGAGCACTTCCTCCTAACGAAGCTGCACAATAGATTCCAGTTCCCCGGCTGGGATGATGAAAAACATCCGTGGGAAGATCCTGCCATGGTCAAGATAAAAAACGCCGCCATGGGCAAGTTTAGCAACACGTTGGCCGCCTGGAAAGGCAGGGTGAAACGAGCGATTGATAAAAAACAACCCTACTCCAAGATTTCGGAGGAGAATCCGACACTTTCGGAAGAGGAGTTTGAAAAATTCAAGGAGACTTGCGCTACTGATGAAACCAAGCGTAAGTCTAAGAAATTCAAGGGGATGCAGGAAAAGAACACGGGGACCCACCACCTGGGAAGCCGTGGTTACATTGGCAAGAGGCCCATACGGGATAAGGAGGATGCGGAATGTGAAGCCGCGGGGATTCCAGACCCCTTTGCAGAGTTCACCGACCCGTAGGAGCGTGATTTCATCAGGGCCCACTGCAAGTGGGACAAGGAGAAAAAGGTTTATTACACGAAAACGCCCACGAGGAAATTGATTAGATTACTGGTAATTATTATTTTTCCTCCATATATTAGCTTCAGATCAAGTCGACTACACGTTGTAGTAACATTTGTGAACGGTTCACGTTTCTTCCGCAGAAAGAGCAACACAAGCTTGCGGCCCAAAGCGACTCATCGTCTCAGTCGTCGGCGAGGCCCAAGTGGGACTCCCCTCTCAACCGGGCCTTGAACATACTGAAGGGACTCCCTTTGGACAACCGGCCGCAGTATGGACGTGTGCACGGCGCCGAAGATGGGGCCATCATGACCCACAAGTATAGGGGATCAATCGTAGTCCTTTCGATGAGTAAGAGTGTCAAACCCAACGAGGAGCAGAAGGAAATTACAAGCGGTTTTCAGCAAGGTATTTTCTGCAAGCATTGAAATTATCGGTAACGAGTAGTTTGATAGCAAGATAATTTGTAACAAGTGACAAGTAGCAATAGTAACAAAGAGTATAGCAAGGTGGCCCAATCCTTTTTGTAGCAAAGGACAAGCCGAAACGATCTCTTATAGTAAGCAAAGTGTTCTCGAGGACACATGGGAATTTCATCTAGTCACTTTCATCATGTTGGTTTGATTCGCGTTCGCTACTCTAATAATTTGATATGTGGGTGGACCGGTGCTTGGGTGCTGTTCTTACTTGAACAAGCCTCCCACTTATGATTACCCCCTCTCGCAAGCATCCGCAACTACGAAAGAAGAATTAAGATAACTGTAACCATAGCATTAAACATATGGATCCAAATCAGCCCCTTACGAAATAGCGCATAAACTAGGGTTTAAGCTTCTGTCACTCTAGCAACCCGTCATCTAATTACTACTCCACAATGTATTCCCTTAGGCCCAAAGATGGTGAAGTGTCATGTAGTCGATGTTCACATGACACCACTAAGAGAATTAACAACATACATACCATCCAAATATCGAACGAATACCAAATTCACATGATTACTTATGACAAGACTTCTCCCATGTCCTCAAGAACAAAAGTAACTACTCACAAATCATAATCATGTTCAAGATCAGAGGGGTATTAAATAGCATAATGGATCTGAACATATAATCTTCTACCAAATAAACCAACTAGCATCAACTACAAGATGTAATCAACACTACTAGCAACCCACAGGTACCAATCTGAGGTTTTGAGACAAAGATTGAATACAAGAGATGAACTAGGGTTTGAGATGAGATGGTGATGTTGAAGATGTTGATGAAGATTGATCCTCCCACGATGAGAGGATCGTTAGTGATGACGATGGCGACGATTTCCCCCTCCCGGAGGGAAGTATCCCTGGCAGAATCTCTCCGCTGGAGAGCAAAAGTGCTCCTGCCCAAGTTCCGCCTCGAGACGGCGGCGCACCGTCCCGAAAGTATTCTCTATATTTTTTCTAGGGCAAATGGACTTATATACCAGAAAATGGGGGCCAAAGGCTGGCCAGGGGCCCCACGAGCCACCAGGGCATGCCTGGTGGGGGGGGGGGGGTGGCGCGCCTTGGTAACTCGTGGGCACCTGGGTGGGGCCCCCTCTGGTACTTCTTTGATCCAGTATTTTTTATTTATTCCAAAATAAATCTTCGTAAAATTTCAGCTCATTTGGAGATGTGCAGAATAGGTATCTCTGACATAGCTTTTTCAGGTCCAGAATTCCAGCTGCCGGCAATCTCCCTCCTTATGTAAATCTTGCATATTAAGAGAGAAAAGGCATTAGAATTGCTCCACAAAGTGTTATATTGATTAAAAACACTATAAATAACAATAGCAAAACATGATGCAAAATGGACGTATCAACTCCCCCAAGCTTAGACCTCGCTTGTCCTCAAGCGAAAGCCAATATCGATAATCATGTCCACATGTTTAGAGAGAGAGGTGTCGATAAAAACAAAATACGGACATAGTAGCATCATGATCATTATTACAACAACAATATCTATTATCATAGAACTTCTCATGAGCAAGTAACAATTCATCACAACACTGAAGTATAAGACATAAACTTTCTTGAAAACTAACAAACTATGTTCTCAGTCAACAATGAAATTGCAATTCATCATATTTTCAGGAAGGGTCTCATGTAGGAGCTTGTTAGCAAGTCCACATACTCAACCATCATTTAGTCTTCTATGATTGCTTACACTCACGACATATATATGGAGCAAAAATTTTCAGCCAGACACATAGAAAGATAGGGGCTTATGATTTTGCCTCCCTACTTACTCACCTTAAGGGTGATGTCAACAATAATAACTCATGATCACCCATATCCAACTGGATATATATGCCTAGATCTTTCCCTACCACACGATGCTTACAAAAGATAAAAATAAAAAGGAATAGAGGAGAACACTATTGAGTCTTGCACAAAAAGTAAATACATAAAAGTAAAAGATAGGCCCTTCGCAGAGGGAAGCAGAGGTTGTCATGCGCTTTTTGTTGTTGGATGCACAAGCTCTTAATGCAAAGGAATGTCACTTTATATTGCCCCTTGTGATAGCAACCTTTATTATGCAGTTATTTCTTTGCCATCACAAGTTTGTACAAAGCTTATTTTTCCTTACAATAAAAGTTCAGACATATTTAGAGGCAATTTTTATTGCTTTTTCCACCGATGACAACTTACTTGAAGGATCTTATTCAATCCATAGGTATATATAGTGGACTCTCATGACATGAAACTGGGTTTAAGGGTTTTGGATGCACAAGTAGTATCTCTACTTGGTGCAGATTTTTTGGCTAGCAAAGATATTGGGCAAGCACCACATGTTGGAGGATCTATGACAATATAACTTCTATGTGAATATAAGCAAACATAATTCATTACGTTGTCTTCCTTGTCCAACGTCAACAATTTGACATAAAATACTTAATGGGGGCTCACAATCATAAAAGATGTCCAAGATAGTGTATTTGCATGTGAATCTTCTCTTCCCTATTAATTTTTTCATGAATTTTATCATTGACTAATGCTATGCTTGTTAACTTCCAATAAATTTTACCACTTATACTTTTCTTTATGTAATGTCATTACTTTCCATAAGATTAGCATATGATCTTTTCCATTATATTCATTGCTAGAATTGAAACATGAAAGTAAAGAAGCAAAAAAACTCAAACTACTCTTTATTATATAACTCTCAACTCGATTACATAGATAGATAGATCACAAAACTAGCACTCGAAAATAGATCATACTAAACTTTTATTCACCTAGATCACGAAATAACTAAGGATCGAACTAAAAATAGGTAAAGATGATAAAAGTGATGGGGATACGATACCGGGGCGCCTCCCCCAAGCTTGGCACAAGCCAAGGGGAGTGCCCATACCCATGTACTCAAGTTTCCTTCTTCGGTGATGGTGGTGGTGATGAAGTGGTGGGCTTGTCCTCCGGCTTCCATGGCATAGGTTCCCCATCATAAAAAGATGAACGAGTCTCCGGAGTCCTGAAACTTGCAGCTAAACTCATACCTTTGAATCTTGCCTCATACTCATAATTTTGGTTTTGAAGATCATAGATTTGGCCTTGGAGATAATCGATTCGTTCGTTGAGCTTGAAGATGGTGTCTCCCATCGATTGGACATCCACCTTGTGATTACGGGTGAATTCTGTGATCATGGAGTGGTTGGCGCTGAGTCCACGTTACACCATCCCTTGGCACTTGAAGATCTCCTGCTTCACCGCTTCGAGCCTAGACTCCACGCTCCCGGTCTTCTTGGGTCCTTGAACATCCCAGATGTGAAGCACCCCATCACGCATCTCAATGGCTTGAGGGTGTTGCATCACCTCCGGTAGGTAGGGGTTGATGACCTTCTCGTAGAAATTGTCCTTGGAAGAGCTTGGTGGAGCCATAGCGATCTAGATCTGTCAGAAAAATAGCATGAAACAAGAAGAATGGAGATTTCTGCGATATGGTGGTCAAAATGTCCGGGAGTATATATAAAGATTTTTTATCTTGCAAAACAAGTAATCTAGGAGAAAACGGGGTCGGGAAGGCTCACGAGTGGCCCACGAGCCACCAGGGCGCGCCTGGGGGTTGGTGCGCCCTGGTGCCTCGTGGGCACCAGGTGGGTCCCCTCAGCTGTTTCTTATTTTTGTATTCTTTATATTATTCCAAAACTGACAGAAAGTATTTTTATGGAATTTTTGTAGTCAGTTTACTTACCGTATCACGTACCTCTTCCTTTTCACGGTTCTGGAGTGTTCTGGAAGGTCTCTCTTATGTACTCCTCCGGTGTAATTGTTTCAATAATATTAGTTTCAACATTAATGGGAGTACCTGAAATATAGTGCTTAATTCTTTGCCCATTCACCACTCTCGGATTAGTGCCTTCGGAGTTGTTTATTTTGATGGCTCCGGAGCGATAAACTTCTTCGATGATATACGGTCCTTCCCATTTAGAGAGAAATTTTCCTACAAAGAATCTCAAATGAGAATTGTACAATAGAACTTGCTCACCCACTTTAAATTCCCGTTTTTGAATTCTTCTATCATGCCATCTTTTAACTTTTTCTTTAAACAATTTGGCATTTTCATAAGCTTGGGTTCTCCATTCATATAGTGAGCTAATATCAAATAACCTCTTTTCAATGGCAAGTTTAAAATCATAATTGAATTCTTTAATTGCCCAATAGGATTTATGTTCTAACTCAAGAGGTAAATGACATGCTTTTCTATTATCCATTTTATAAGGAGACATACCCATAAGATTTTTATATGCAGTTCTGTAAGCCCATAATGCATCGTCAAGTTTCTTAGACGAATTCTTTCTAGATCTATTGATGGTTTTTTGCAAAATTAATTTTATTTCTCTATTGCTCAATTCAACTTGACCACTAGTTTGAGGGTGATAGGGAGATGCAATTCTATGGTTGACATCATATTTAGCAAGAAATTTACGGAATGCACCATGAATAAAATGTGAACCACCATCTAGCATTTTAATAGAAGTGTTATGATCAGCACTACTAGTTGGAATAGCTTCTACCCACTTAGTAACATAATCAATAGCAACTAAAATATGTGTATACCCATTGGATTTAGGAAAAGGTCCCATATAATAAAATCCCCAAACATCAAATGGCTCAGTAGCAAGTGAATAATTCATAGGCATTTCCTGACGTCTACCAACATTACCAATTCTTTGACATTCATCACAAGATAGGACAAACTTGCGAGCATCCTTGAAAAGGGTAGGCCAATAAAAACCAGATTGTAATACCTTATGTGCAGTTCTGTCTCCCGCATGGTGTCCTCCGTAAGCCTCGGAATGACACTTCCGTAGGATTTGTTCCTGTTCATGCTCAGGTAGAGAACGTCTATTAATACCATCTACTCCTTCTTTATAAAGATGTGGGTCATCCCAGAAGTAATGTCTTAAATCAAAGAAGAACTTTTTATTTTGTTGGTATGTGAAACTAGGTGGTATAAATTTAGCAACTATATAATTAGCATAGTCTGCATACCAAGGAGTATTACGAGAAGCATTTATGACAACTAATTGTTCATCAGGAAAATCATCATTAATTGGTAGTGGGTCATCAAGAACATTTTCCATTCTAGACAAATTATTTTCTACGGGATTCTCAGCTCCCTTTCAATCAATAATATGCAAGTCAAATTCTTGTAGCAATAAAACCCACCTAATGAGTCTAGGTTTAGCATCTTTATTTTCCATAAGATATTTAATAGCGGCATGATCGGTGTGAACAGTTACTTTAGAATCAACTATGTAAGATCTGAATTTATCACATGCAAACACAACTGCTAGAAATTCTTTCTCAGTAGTAGCATAATTTCTTTGAGCACTGTCTAGAGTTTTACTAGCATAATGGATAACATTTAATTTCTTATCAACTCTCTGTCCTAGAACAACACCAATAGCATAATCACTAGCATCACACATACTTTCAAAAGTCAAGTTCCAATCAGGTGGTTGAACAATAGGTGCAGTGGTTAAGGCTTTCTTAAGTGTTTCAAAGGCTTCTAGGCAATCATCATCAAAAACAAATAGAACATGTTTTTGCAAAAGATTGGTAAGAGGCCTAGAAATTTTTGAGAAGCCTTTAATAAATCTCCTATAGAAACCAGCATGACCTAGGAAACTTCTTATACCTTTAATATCTTTAGGACACGGCATTTTCTCAATAGCATCAACCTTAGCTTTATCAACTTCAATACCTCTTTTAGAAATTTTATGCCCCAAGACAATACCTTCATTCACCATAAAGTGGCACTTCTCCCAATTCAGGACAACATTAGTTTCTTCACATCTCTGCAAAACTCGATCAAGGTTGCTTAAGCAATCATCAAAAGAAGTTCCATATACGGAAAAATCATCCATGAAAACCTCAACAATCTTTTCACAAAAGTCAAAGAATATAGCAGTCATACATGTTTGAAAGGTAGCAGGTGCATTGCATAAACCAAAAGGCATACGTCTATAAGCATAAGTTCCAAAAGGACAAGTAAAGGTGGTTTTCTCTTGATCGGCTGGTGATACAGGTATTTGAGAGAAACCAGAATATCCATCAAGAAAGCAGAAGTGTGTATGCTTAGACAAGCTTTCTAACATTTGATAAATAAAAGGTAAGGGGTAATGATCTTTTCGTGTAGCTTTGTTTAATTTTCTAAAATCAATTACCATCCTATAACCAGTTACAATTCTTTGTGGAATGAGTTCATTTTTATCATTAGGAACAACAGTAATACCTCCTTTCTTAGGGACACAATGAACGGGACTTACCCATCTACTATCAGCTATGGGACAAGTTTTAATATTTCGGTTCTTACCACCTCTTTCATCTTAGGATTTAATCATCGTTGGTGGTCGACAACTGGTTTAGCATCGGGCTCCATATTAATTTTGTGCTGACATAGAGTGGGACTAATGCCCTTAAGATCATCAAGAGTATATCCAATAGCAGCTCGATGCTTCCTTAGAGTTTTTAGTAATCTCTTTTCTTCATGCTCTGAAAGGTTAGCACTAATAATAACAGGATAGATCTTCTTTTCATCTAGATAAGCATATTTCAATGTATCAGGCAATTGCTTCAATTCAAATACAGGGTCACCCTTAGGTGGAGGAGGGCCTCCAAGAGTTTCAATAGGCAAATTGTGTTTAAGGATAGGTGGTTGATCAAAGAACATCCTATCTATTTCGTTTCTTTCATTCATATGCATATCGTTTTCATGGTCTAGCAAATATTGTTCTAACGGATCAGTAGGGGGCACGGCAATAGAAGCAAGACCAATCATTTCATCTTTACTAGGCAATTCTTTATCATGAGGTTGTCTACAAAATTTGGAGAAATTAAACTCATGAGACAAACCACCAAAACTAACACTAACAGTTCCTTTAGCGCAATCAATCTTGGCATTAACAGTGTTCAAGAAAGGTCTACCAAATATAATGGGACAAAAATCATCTTGTGGAGAACCGAGGACTAGAAAATCAGTAGGGTATTTTATTTTTCCACACAAGACTTCAACATCTCTAACGATCCCAAGCGGTGTAATGGTATCTCTGTTTGCAAGCTTAATATTAACATCGATGTCCTCTATTTCAACAGGTGCCATATCATTCATCATATTTTCAGGAAGGGTCTCATGTAGGAGCTTGTTAGCAAGTCCACATACTCAACCATCATTTAGTCTTCTATGATTGCTTACACTCACGACATATATATGGAGCAAAAATTTTCAGCCAGACACATAGAAAGATAGGGGCTTATGATTTTGCCTCCCTACTTACTCACCTGAAGGGTGATGTCAACAATAATAACTCATGATCACCCATATCCAACTGGATATATATGCCTAGATCTTTCCCTACCACACGATGCTTACAAAAGATAAAAATAAAAAGGAATAGAGGAGAACACTATTGAGTCTTGCACAAAAAGTAAATACATAAAAGTAAAAGATAGGCCCTTCGCAGAGGGAAGCAGAGGTTGTCATGCGCTTTTTGTTGTTGGATGCACAAGCTCTTAATGCAAAGGAATGTCACTTTATATTGCCCCTTGTGATAGCAACCTTTATTATGCAGTTATTTCTTTGCCATCACAAGTTTGTACAAAGCTTATTTTTCCTTACAATAAAAGTTCAGACATATTTAGAGGCAATTTTTATTGCTTTTTCCACCGATGACAACTTACTTGAAGGATCTTATTCAATCCATAGGTATATATAGTGGACTCTCATGACATGAAACTGGGTTTAAGGGTTTTGGATGCACAAGTAGTATCTCTACTTGGTGCAGATTTTTTGGCTAGCAAAGATATTGGGCAAGCACCACATGTTGGAGGATCTATGACAATATAACTTCTATGTGAATATAAGCAAACATAATTCATTACGTTGTCTTCCTTGTCCAACGTCAACAATTTGACATAAAATACTTAATGGGGGCTCACAATCATAAAAGATGTCCAAGATAGTGTATTTGCATGTGAATCTTCTCTTCCCTATTAATTTTTTCATGAATTTTATCATTGACTAATGCTATGCTTGTTAACTTCCAATAAATTTTACCACTTATACTTTTCTTTATGTAATGTCATTACTTTCCATAAGATTAGCATATGATCTTTTCCATTATATTCATTGCTAGAATTGAAACATGAAAGTAAAGAAGCAAAAAAACTCAAACTACTCTTTATTATATAACTCTCAACTCGATTACATAGATAGATAGATCACAAAACTAGCACTCGAAAATAAATCATACTAAACTTTTATTCACCTAGATCACGAAATAACTAAGGATCGAACTAAAAATAGGTAAAGATGATAAAAGTGATGGGGATACGATACCGGGGCGCCTCCCCCAAGCTTGGCACAAGCCAAGGGGAGTGCCCATACCCATGTACTCAAGTTTCCTTCTTCGGTGATGGTGGTGGTGATGAAGTGGTGGGCTTGTCCTCCGGCTTCCATGGCATAGGTTCCCCATCATAAAAAGATGAACGAGTCTCCGGAGTCCTGAAACTTGCAGCTAAACTCATACCTTTGAATCTTGCCTCATACTCATAATTTTGGTTTTGAAGATCATAGATTTGGCCTTGGAGATAATCGATTCGTTCGTTGAGCTTGAAGATGGTGTCTCCCATCGATTGGCCATCCACCTTGTGATTACGGGTGAATTCTGTGATCATGGAGTGGTTGGCGCTGAGTCCACGTTACACCATCCCTTGGCACTTGAAGATCTCCTGCTTCACCGCTTCGAGCCTGGACTCCACGCTCCCGGTCTTCTTGGGTCCTTGAACATCCCAGATGTGAAGCACCCCCTCACGCATCTCAATGGCTTGAGGGTGTTTCATCACCTCCGGTAGGTAGGGGTTGATGACCTTCTCGTAGAAATTGTCCTTGGAAGAGCTTGGTGGAGCCATAGCGATCTAGATCTGTCAGAAAAATAGCATGAAACAAGAACAATGGAGATTTCTGCGATATGGTGGTCAAAATGTTCGGGAGTATATATAAAGATTTTTTATCTTGCAAAACAAGTAATCTAGGAGAAAACGGGGCCGGGAAGGCTCACGAGTGGCCCACGAGCCACCAGGGCGCGCCTGGGGGTTGGTGCGCCCTGGTGTGCGCCCTGGTGCCTCGTGGGCACCAGGTGGGTCCCCTCAGCTGTTTCCTATTTTTTTATTCTTTATATTATTCCAAAACTGACAGAAAGTATTTTTATGGAATTTTTGTAGTCAGTTTACTTACCGTATCACGTACCTCTTCCTTTTCACGGTTCTGGAGTGTTCTGGAAGGTCTCTCTTATGTACTCCTCCGGTGTAATTGTTTCAATAATATTAGTTTCAACATTAATGGGAGTACCTGAAATATAGTGCTTAATTCTTTGCCCATTCACCACTCTCGGATTAGTGCCTTCGGAGTTGTTTATTTTGATGGCTCTGGAGCGATAAACTTCTTCGATGATATACGGTCCTTCCCATTTAGAGAGAAATTTTCCTACAAAGTATCTCAAATGAGAATTGTACAATAGAACTTGCTCACCCACTTTAAATTCCCGTTTTTGAATTCTTCTATCATGCCATCTTTTAACTTTTTCTTTAAACAATTTGGCATTTTCATAAGCTTGGGTTCTCCATTCATATAGTGAGCTAATATCAAATAACCTCTTTTCAATGGCAAGTTTAAAATCATAATTGAATTCTTTAATTGCCCAATAGGATTTATGTTCTAACTCAAGAGGTAAATGACATGCTTTTCCATTATCCATTTTATAAGGAGACATACCCATAAGATTTTTATATGCAGTTCTGTAAGCCCATAATGCATCGTCAAGTTTCTTAGACGAATTCTTTCTAGATCTATTGATGGTTTTTTGCAAAATTAATTTTATTTCTCTATTGCTCAATTCAACTTGACCACTAGTTTGAGGGTGATAGGGAGATGCAATTCTATGGTTGACATCATATTTAGCAAGAAATTTACGGAATGCACCATGAATAAAATGTGAACCACCATCTAGCATTTTAATAGAAGTGTTATGATCAGCACTACTAGTTGGAATAGCTTCTACCCACTTAGTAACATAATCAATAGCAACTAAAATATGTGTATACCCATTGGATTTAGGAAAAGGTCCCATATAATAAAATCCCCAAACATCAAATGGCTCAGTAGCAAGTGAATAATTCATAGGCATTTCCTGACGTCTACCAACATTACCAATTCTTTGACATTCATCACAAGATAGGACAAACTTGCGAGCATCCTTGAAAAGGGTAGGCCAATAAAAACCAGATTGTAATACCTTATGTGCAGTTCTGTCTCCCGCATGGTGTCCTCCGTAAGCCTCGGAATGACACTTCCGTAGGATTTGTTCCTGTTCATGCTCAGGTAGAGAACGTCTATTAATACCATCTACTCCTTCTTTATAAAGATGTGGGTCATCCCAGAAGTAATGTCTTAAATCAAAGAAGAACTTTTTCTTTTGTTGGTATGTGAAACTAGGTGGTATAAATTTAGCAACTATATAATTAACATAGTCTGCATACCAAGGAGTATTACGAGAAGCATTTATGACAACTAATTGTTCATCAGGAAAATCATTATTAATTGGTAGTGGGTCATCAAGAACATTTTCCATTCTAGACAAATTATTTTCTACGGGATTCTCAGCTCCCTTTCAATCAATAATATGCAAGTCAAATTCTTGTAGCAATAAAACCCACCTAATGAGTCTAGGTTTAGCATCTTTCTTTTCCATAAGATATTTAATAGCGGCATGATCGGTGTGAACAGTTACTTTAGAATCAACTATGTATGATCTGAATTTATCACATGCAAACACAACTGCTAGAAATTCTTTCTCAGTAGTAGCATAATTTCTTTGAGCACTGTCTAGAGTTTTACTAGCATAATGGATAACATTTAATTTCTTATCAACTCTCTGTCCTAGAACAACACCAACAGCATAATCACTAGCATCACACATAATTTCAAAAGTCAAGTTCCAATCAGGTGGTTGAACAATAGGTGCAGTGGTTAAGGCTTTCTTAAGTGTTTCAAAGGCTTCTAGGCAATCATCATCAAAAACAAATAGAACATGTTTTTGCAAAAGATTGGTAAGAGGCCTAGAAATTTTTGAGAAGCCTTTAATAAATCTCCTATAGAAACCAGCATGACCTAGGAAACTTCTTATACCTTTAATATCTTTAGGACACGGCATTTTCTCAATAGCATCAACCTTAGCTTTATCAACTTCAATACCTCTTTTAGAAATTTTATGCCCCAAGACAATACCTTCATTCACCATAAAGTGGCACTTCTCCCAATTCAGGACAACATTAGTTTCTTCACATCTCTGCAAAACTCGATCAAGGTTGCTTAAGCAATCATCAAAAGAAGTTCCATATACGGAAAAATCATCCATGAAAACCTCAACAATCTTTTCACAAAAGTCAAAGAATATAGCAGTCATACATCTTTGAAAGGTAGCAGGTGCATTGCATAAACCAAAAGGCATACGTCTATAAGCATAAGTTCCAAAAGGACAAGTAAAGGTGTTTTTCTCTTGATCGGCTGGTGATACAGGTATTTGATAGAAACCAGAATATCCATCAAGAAAGCAGAAGTGTGTATGCTTAGACAAGCTTTCTAACATTTGATAAATAAAAGGTAAGGGGTAATGATCTTTTCGTGTAGCTTTGTTTAATTTTCTAAAATCAATTACCATCCTATAACCAGTTACAATTCTTTGTGGAATGAGTTCATTTTTATCATTAGGAACAACAGTAATACCTCCTTTCTTAGGGACACAATGAACGGGACTTACCCATCTACTATCAGCTATGGGACAAGTTTTAATATTTCGGTTCTTACCACCTCTTTCATCTTAGGATTTAATCATCATTGGTGGTCGACAACTGGTTTAGCATCGGGCTCCATATTAATTTTGTGCTGACATAGAGTGGGACTAATGCCCTTAAGATCATCAAGAGTATATCCAATAGCAGCTCGGTGCTTCCTTAGAGTTTTTAGTAATCTCTTTTCTTCATGCTCTGAAAGGTTAGCACTAATAATAACAGGATATATCTTCTTTTCATCTAGATAAGCATATTTCAATGTATCAGGCAATTGCTTCAATTCAAATACAGGGTCACCCTTAGGTGGAGGAGGGCCTCCAAGAGTTTCAACAGGCAAATTGTGTTTAAGGATAGGTGGTTGATCAAAGAACATCCTATCTATTTCATTTCTTTCATTCATATGCATATCGTTTTCATGGTCTAGCAAATATTGTTCTAACGGATCAGTAGGGGGCACGGCAATAGAAGCAAGACCAATAATTTCATCTTTACTAGGCAATTCTTTATCATGAGGTTGTCTACAAAATTTGGATAAATTAAACTCATGAGACAAACCACCAAAACTAACACTAACAGTTCCTTTAGCGCAATCAATCTTGGCATTAACAGTGTTCAAGAAAGGTCTACCAAATATAATGGGACAAAAATCATCTTGTGGAGAACCGAGGACTAGAAAATCAGTAGGGTATTTTATTTTTCCACACAAGACTTCAACATCTCTAACGATCCCAAGCGGTGTAATGGTATCTCTGTTTGCAAGCTTAATATTAACATCGATGTCCTCTATTTCAACAGGTGCCATATCATTCATAATTTCTTGATATAAGGTAAACGAAATAGCACTCACACTAGCACCCAAATCACATAAGCCATGATAACAATGATCTCCTATTTTAACAGAGACAACAGGCATGCCTACTACAGGTCTGTTTTTATCTTTAGGATCTGGTTTAGCAATTCTAGCTGCTTCATCACAGAAGTAAATAACATGCCCATCTATATTATCGACCAAGAGATCTTTAACCATAGCAACATTAGGTTCAACTTTAATTTGTTCGGAGGGTCTAGGTGCTCTAATATTCCTTTTTTTAACCACTGTTGAAACTTTAGCATGCTCCTTGATCCTAACAGGAAAAGGTGGTTTCTCAATATAAGCAGTGGGCACAACTGGATCAGCATGGTAAACAATTGTTTCTTCTTTAACACTAATGGGTTCCTCAATCTTTTCTTTAACAGGGGGATGATATTTAAACCACTTCTCCTTAGGGAGATCAACATGAGTAGCAAATGATTCACAAAAGGAACCTACTATCTCAGAGTCAAGTCCATATTTAGTGCTAAACTTATGAAAAGCATCGGTAGCCATAAGAGATTTAACACAATCAAACTCAAGTATTATACATGACTCATTACCTTTGTCGAGTTCCCAATCTTCAGAGTTGTGTGTAATTCTTTCCAGAAGATCCCATCTGAATTCAATAGTTTTCTTCATAAAGCAGCCAGTCGAAGAAGAATCGAGTATGGTTTGATTATCATGAGAAAGCCGAGCATAAAAATTCGGTAAGATAATTTTTCTTGAGATCTCATGATTGGGGCATGTGTACATCATGTACTTAAGCCTCCCCCAAGCTTGAGCGATGCTTTCTCCTTCACGAGGCCAAAAATTATATATATAATTCCGATCACGATGAACCAAATGCATAGGATAAAATTTCTGATGGAATTCCAGTTTCAATCGGTTCCAGTTCCATGTATTAGTATCATCACATAGCCTATACCATGTCAATGCCTTTCCATCCAAAGATAAAGGGAATACTTTCTTCTTAACTCCATCTACGGATAAACCTGCAAGCTTAAACAATCCACAAATTTCATCCACATAGATCAAGTGCATATCAGGATGTACCGTTCCATCTCCTTCATAAGAATTAGCTAGCAGTTTGTCTATCATACCCGGAGGAAGCTCATAATAAATATTTTCAGTAGGTGCAGTAGGTTGAGGAGCAACTATTTGTGTTTCCGGTTGAGGTGAAGATACCCCGAATGTCGTGGTGGTACAACCATCTATGGGGCCATCCAGACCCTTGTGGTTCGGTGAGGGGAGATGCAAGCACAAAGAGCAGAGCCACCAGAGGGCGCAGAGTTATTTTTACCCAGGTTCGGGCCGCTTGTGAAGCATAAAACCCTACTCCTGCTTTGGTATATTTAGTGTGTATGAACACGAGAACAAGGAGCGCTTCCCCGGCAAGGTGCGGGAGAGGCAGCTGCACATGCGAGTTGTGTAAAGAGTCCGAATCCCTCTAACTGTTGCCTTGGCCCTCCTTTTATAGCTCAAGGGGTTACCACAGTGGCAAAACAGTAATTACATAGCGATTAGATAGCAAACAGTGCTATCATACCTAACTCTGACAGTTTAGGACAAAAGCATTAAATGCACCGTTAGGTGTCATGTGGAGAGGTAGTCCCTGCAAGGTTTTTGCACCGCTCGCCCAGCTACCTCGTATTATTTTGACACGCCTCCTGGACGGGTGTCATTATTGCAAATCCTGTCCCAGCGTGCTGACACGTGCCCGACAAGGCTCACCAACCAGCCTGCGCGGTCAACACCTCATCCATTAGTGAACATCTGTGCGGTAAGGTGGAGCGCTGGAGGACTGGCAGAAGCTTGCCGGGTCTTCATCTTGCCGGTTTAGTCTTGCCGGTAAGGAGTGTCTTCATCTTCGGTACTAGTTGAGTGCTTGTTGGTGCTGTGTCTTGAGCTTCTCTCCAGTGGCTTCCGCAATTGGGTCCTGAATCTTGATGTTGGCGGTTCCCAGCAAGGCTTGGCCGGCAAGGAGGCTGCTACTATCTGTGCATAAGTCAGGGTATAAAATACCCATGTTTTATACACCGACAGGAGCCCCTGGGCCTGGGCCATACGCGCGTCCAAAGCGTCGTTGGGCCAGGCCCAAACAATGCACAGACGCGTGGCGGGAAAACTGCCGCTGTTGTTTTCGTCATGATGGTTATCATCTTTTTGAGATCTTCTTTGCTTCCTCATTAATCTGAATTCGGGTGTGTTCTCGGTCGTATTTCGGCAACCCTTGCCGCCGAACGGATGGCCGCTTGGCATGCTCATAGGTGGGGCGTCGTGGGTTCAAACTGAACCGGCACGCGGCCACGCGTGGCAAAGGATAACTGCCATGTCTGTCTTTACTTCTCCTTTTTCTGCGCCCCTCCATCACGCGCGTTTGCATGCATGCGAGGCAACGGATTGGTGGAGAAGGGCGGCCGTTGGAGTGATGCACCGGGCCAGGGGGCGCAGGGTGTGGGATTGGTGATCGTGGGCGGTTGCTGGAGTAATGCGCCTAGCCAGAAGCGCAGAGCGCGGGATTGGCGAATGTGGGTGGCCGCTTGAAGACGGTGAAGAGCCAGCCTCCCGCTCTCCCCCATAAAGAGGGGACTACAGGATGCGATGCTCACTCATCTCCTTCCGCCTCGATCTTTAGCAACCGTCACCTCTTTCTCTCATCCTCTTCCCCCGCATCTGACGACGGCATGGCGAGAGGGAGAGGTCGCGGTCGTGTCTCCGCCGTCGGGGCGAGAGCTTCTCCTCGGCTCCTTGCTCATGCTTCGGCCGCAGCTGAGGAGGCTGGCTCCAGTGCTCAAGGGAGGGCTGCGGCCCATGGTCGTGGACGGCGTGGTGCCCGTGGTCGGGGCGGCCACGGCGTGGCGCTTTCCGCTCCGTCTTTGTCCCCTCCTCCACCGGCAGAAGGCCACACGGAGGATACGGCGCAAGAGTTCATCTTGGAGCTGGGCGATCAGCTACGGAGCTGGCTGCGGCTTCCTCGCCCTTTTACTAGGGAGATGGAAGGCCGCCACCTGCGCGACTTATGGCTGCGCGTGGACGGTTGCTGCAACGGCCCGGTCTGGGTGACCGTTGAGACCTCCAACAATGGTATCATGTACCTCATGCGTGGGTGGAAATCTTTTGCCCGCGCGCGCTGTTTAGGGCAGGGGCACCTCCTTCACTTCAGGCTGGACAGACCAGACGCGCTTGTCGTGAAGTTCTTCGGGGATTCAGGTGCTCGTCTGGAGTGCTGCGCGGAGAGCTCGAGCGACAGCGACACCGCTTCCTCCAGCGATGCTGAGGATGACGATGATGACGGCGATGATGACGGCTCTCCGGGTGTGAAGATTGAAGACGACGATGACAAGTCTGGCTGATCGCCGGCAACACCATCATCTGGCCTTCCGGGAACAAGCCGGGCTTCGCCTAGGCGCCCCTTTTGCCCTCCTTGCACTCGATGTAAACCCCGGGGAAGGGCCACCAAAAATGTAATCGAGTACCTTTTCAATGAATATCTATTGTTTATCGGGTTTACATAAATGCATGTTGTTTCCCTTGTTTTGTTTTACCTTTGTATGATCGCGTTCCCTACGCTTATTTGGAAAGTTCCCAATGCGCACACTTGCCGCGAGCGCTTTGAGGAACGGGTCCTTAGTAGCCTACTGGAAGTGCCGCTGCCAGCAAGGTAACTTGCCGGCCCAGAATGCAGCTGCTAAGCTTGCCGAGCGGACTCGAGGCAAGCTAGAGCACGGACTGACCGAGACAAGGTTCCTTCGCGTGCAGGTTTCTCATACAAAGCACATAATCGTTCAAGGGAAATCGCGAATGTAACAAGGAAATTTTTTAAAGTTTTTCAACTTAGCTTTTCCTTGCGCCGTTTCCCTCGCTGCATGAAATGATCACTTGAACGTCATTGAAATGGTACCCCATCTCCACTCCCCCCGGGAAACTTGCACGCGAGGGATCCTTCTATCCTTTTAAGAAAAAGAAAGAAAAGAAAAGAGTGGTTTGGGAACCTTGACGGTCCATCAGTCATTCCATACAAACTAAAGTGTAAATCACAACATCACATGCATCCACATAGAAATGAATATGTACAAGGAGTTGCGAAACACTTAGCTTTATTATGCACAGGATCTGCGACTGGCTTTGTACAAAGGGTTACATGTCTGGTCGACAAAGCTTGTACAAAAGGGGTTGCCGGGAGGCTTCCCGGCAACTGCGCCTTATGGGTAGAACTTGCGAAGACGCTCAATATTCCATGAGTTTTGCACTTGAATGCCATCTTCGGTCTCCAGACGGACTGCACCAGGTTTGGTGACTCGTACTACCCGATAAGGGCCTTCCCACTTCGGCGACAACTTGTTTGATCTGTTGGCGGGCTGGGCACGCCGAAGAATAAGGTCGCCTTCCTCAAGGCTTCGGGCGTGCACTTTGCGGCTATGATAGCGGCGCAAGGCTTGCTGGTAGCGTGTAGCTCGCACAGCCACCCGAAGACGATCTTCCTCAAGGAGCATCGCGTCGTCTTGCCGCAATTACTCTTGATCAGCTTCATCGTAAGCGAGCACTCGAGGTGACCCGTATATGAGTTCCGTGGGGGGCACCGCTTCCGCACCATAGATTAGGGAGAAGGGTGTTTGGCCGGTAGCTCGATTTGGTGTCGTCCTGAGTGACCAAAGAACCGCCGGCAACTCATCGATCTAGTGTCTTCCACACTTGCGCAGCTCGTCAAAGGTTCTTGTCTTGAGGCCATGCAGCACTTCAGCATTCATCCTTTCTGCCTGGCCGTTGCTTCTCTGGTGAGCAATAGATGCAAAACAGATTTTGCTCCCAAGGTCCTGGATATACTGCATGAAGGTGCGGCTCGTGAATTGTGTGCCATTGTCGGTGATGATTCTGTTAGGAACCCCGAAATGGCAAACTAATCCTTTGAAGAACTTGACGGCTAATTGCGCTGTCACCTTCCTCACTGGCTCCACTTCAGGCCACTTTGTGAACTTGTCGATGGCGACGTACAAGAACTCAAAGCCCCCGGCTGCACGGGGGAAGGGGCCCAAGATATCGAGCCCCCAGACCGAAAAGGACCAGGAGAGAGGGATTGTTTGGAGAGCTTGAGCTGGCTGATGTATCTTCTTCGAATGGAACTGGCACGCTTCACACTTGGTTACTAGCTCAATCGCATCCTGGAGGGCAGTGGGCCAATAGAAGCCTTGCCGGAAAGCTTTGCCGGCAAGTGCTCTTGAACCTATGTGAGAGCCACATATGCCTCCATGTATCTCCGCCAACAGCTTCAGTCCGTCTTCCCGGCAAATACACTTTAATTTCATGCCGTTTTGTCGTTTTCTATACAGGATGCTATCCACAAACTGGTACATACTTGACTAACGGGCTACTCTCTCAGCTTCTTCTTGCTCATCGGGAAGTTCTCCTGTTTGAAGGAAACAAACTATCTGTTGTGCCCATGCCGGAGCCTGTGGCTCGACGACAAGGCCAAAGGCATTTCTTCGGCTGCGGAAGCGCTTGCCTCTGCGGTGAGAACCCGAGGCTCTGTGCTAAGCTGCTGCTCACCGACAACCGTGTCATTGTTGTCGGCAACATCCTTGTCGGCGGCTTCAGGAAGCCCTGCCGGAAAGTACTTGCCGGTATTCAACTTCCTTCTCTTACCGGCCTGCGTTGATGGAGTGACTATTGGTTGATTCAAATGGAGCACAAACGTTCCTGGTTCCACGGGAAGCTTTTGAGCAACACACTTTGACAGGCTATCAGCAATGCTGTTTTTCGCACGGGGGACGTGCTCTGTTTGCAACACGTCAAAGTGTTCTTCCAATTTCCTCACTTCTTCCACATACGTTTCCATCAACAGGCTCTGGTAATCTTTGTTTACTTGTTTCACAACAAGCTGCGAGTCACCGCAGATGATCAATTTTTTGATTCCAAGGTCTACTGCGATCCTAAGACCGGCAAGGAGTCCTTCGTACTCAGTAGTGTTGTTTGTAGCTTGCTCCCTGGGATAGTGCATTTGAACCACATACTTGAGGTGCTCCCCGATGGGTGCGACAAGCAACACTCCGGCACCGGCGCCTTGCAGCAAGAAGGCACCATCAAAGTCCATGATCCATTCTTTGGCTGTCTCTTTGCCGGGGAGAGCCATTTGTCAAATTTCTTCATCTTGCCTTGGCATCCATTCGGCAATGAACTCTGCCAAGGCCCTGCTCTGAATGGCTGAAGTGCTTTCAAACTTGAGTGCAAAGCTTGACAATTCCAACGCCCACTCCACTATCCTGCCAGTTGCCTCTCTATTTCTCAAGATGCGTTGCAATGGAAAGCGGGTGACGACGGTGATCTCATGCGCTTGGAAGTAGTGACGCAGCTTTCTCGAGGCCATAAGAAGACCGAAAAGCAATTTTTGCACTCCAGAGTATCTCGATCTAGCCCCCTACAGAAGGGAACTAACAAAATACACGCGACGCTACACCACCTTCTTCTTCGGTGTCTCTTGTTGATCAACTTCATTTGCTTGTGCTGCTTTTGATTTGTCGGCACCAGGCCTTGCCGGAGAAGATCCCGGTTTGTCGCTGGACGGGTTTGCCGTGGCTGCCTCCTCGTCATCGACTTCCCTCTGAGCCACTAATGCAGCACTAGCCACTTGATTTGTTGCCGCTACGTATAGCAGCAATGGCTCTTGCGGTCTAGGCGCAACTAGTGCTGGCACGGAGGAGAGGTATCTTTTCAAGTCCTGTAGCGCGGCCTCCGCTTCCGGAGTCCATTTCATCGGACCTGCCTTTTTCAAAATCTTGAAAAATGGCAGGGCGCGCTCGGCAAATCTTGAAATGAACCTACTCAAGTGAGTGACACAGCCGGCAAGACGTCGCACATCTTTGACGCTTTTTGGTGCTTGAATCTACTCAATTGCTTTGATCTTGTCGGGTTTTGCTTCAATTCCTCATTGAGATACAAAGAATCCGAGAAGCTTGCCGGATGGAACGCCAAACACACACTTGTCGGGATTGAGCTTCAAGTTGATTTTTCGCAAGTTTGCAAATGTCTCTTCTAAATCCTGAATGAGGGTAGACTTGACCTTGGTTTTGACCACTATATCATCCATGTATGCTTCCACATTCCTGTGCAGCTGGGGCTCAAAACCAATCTGGACCGCCCTTGCAAATGTTGAACCAACACTCTTTAATCCGAAAGGCATACGCACGAAGCAGTATGTGCCAGATGGAGTAATGAATGCGGTTTTCTCCTCATCCTCCTTGACCATGAATATTTGATGGTATCCAGAATATGCATCAAGGAAGGAGAGTAAATCACAGCCGGAAGTAGAGTCTACAATTTGATCAATGCACGGCAAAGGGAAAGGATCCTTTGGACATGCTTTGTTGATATCAGTGTAGTCGATACAAAGTCTCCACTTCCCGTTTGCTTTGCGCACCACAACTGGGTTTGCCAACCAAGTTGGATGTAATACACCTCTAACCAAACCTGCTGCTTCAAGTTTCTTGATTTGTTCAGCAATGAATTGTTGTTGCTCCAAAGCTTGCTTCCGGACCTTTTGCTTGACGGGCCGAGCGTGGGGACAGACAGCAAGGTGGTGCTCAATTACCTCCCTGGGAACACCGGGGATGTCAGATGGTTGCCATGCAAACACATCGGCTTCGCCCGCAGGAAGGTAACGAGCGCGCTTTCCTATTTGCTGTCAAGGGTGGCACTAATGGTGAAGGTACCATCAGTGCCGTCCTCCCTCGCCGGCACCTTCTTGGTCGCCGGTGAAGCAGCTTTGGATTTCTTACCGGCAGAGCACTCCAGCAAGTCTTCAACTGGCGCGCAACACTCCTAAGAGGTGTGCTTCCCGAAATCCTTGCTAGAGGTCTTGCCAAACTTCTTGCTTTCGTTCTTCTTGGTGCGAGCTGGTGCCTTGGCGGCCTCTGCTGCAACCACATCTCTGTACATCTTGTCGACGCAAATGACTGCATCTTTCTTGTCGGAGTTGATGGAAATGACACCCATCGGCCCTGGCATCTTCAACTTGTTGTAAGAATAGTGAGATGCTGCCATGAATTTTGCCAAGGCTGGGCGGCCAAGAATTCCATTGTACGGCAAGGGGATCTTGACGACGTCAAATACAATCTTTTCCATTCTGTAGTTCACTTCCCCGCCAAACATCACCGGTAATGTGATCTTTCCCTTGGGCTGGCTTCTTCCCGGGTTTACTCCTTGAAACATGCCCATTTTCTCGAGTTCCTCATCGGGGATCTGCAGCCTCTTGATAACCTCCGGAGAGATCAGATTCAGGCCGGCCCCACTGTCAACTAACATCTTTGTTACTTGGAGGTTGCGAATTGTTGGTGAAACCAACAGCGGCAAACACCCGACCGCAGTTATGCGATCAGGGTGGTCCTCAGCATAAAAAATGATAGGCGTGTGTGACCATTTGAGTGGTTTTTGAGAGCCCATTGCCAGTTCTGCCACATTAACCTCACGCGCCCACTGCTTAAGTTGGCGGTGAGAGGAGTGCAAGGATGCTCCTCCGTCGATGCACATGGCGTCGGTTGCCTTCTGGAATTCTTGTTCGCTGGTCTCATCATCGTCCTCTTCGTCACTCCCATCATCCTCCTCTTTCCTATCTTGTCCTCTAGCCGGCTTCTCTTTCTGCTGCTTGGCCTTGCCGCCGCGGCCTCCTCGACCACCATGGTCCTTTTTACTGGATCCACCGGTACCATCTTGACCCTTCTCTTTGTCACGCTTTTCGTATTCAGCTTTCTGTTTCTCAACAAGGTGCTCGACTTGCCGGCACTCTCGGAGATCATGGCCTTTGGTACGGTGAATCTTGCAGTATGGTTCATCAGACTTGCCGGCTTTCTCATTTGCCGCTGCCTCCTAGCAAGTGGCGCATACAACAGCCTCCTTGCCGGAGTTTTTAGTCTTGGCTTTCTTGGCGGACTCAGAGTTGCCGGAGCCTTCGACAGCCATAATAGTTTTGCCTTTGCACTTCCTGTTACGCTTTTGGCCTTTCTTCCTCAGGGTGGCAACATTATCGTCCTCAGAATCTACCTCGGCACCAGCGTCCTCCCCGGGAAGCCTCCTTCTTTCCTCAGCATGTGCACACTTATCTGCCAACGTGTAGAGCTCGTTGACGGTCTTGGGCAACTTGACGTTCATTTTCTCCCGCATCCTCTGATTGCGCACATTCGTGTGAAAGGCGGCAATCACGGCTGCGGGGTGCACATCTGGGATATTGCGGTGTACGCGGCTGAATTTCTAGATATACTTGCGCAAAGTTTCACCAACTCTTTATGGGATCACCTGCAGGTCACTGGGCTGTCCAGGGGCTTTGTGGCCTCCGGTAAAGGCACCAACACACTCATTGCAGAGATCTGGCCACGAAGAAATGGAGTTCTCTGGCAAGTTCATCAGGCAAGATCTCACGTTGGGCTTCAGTACCAACGGAAAGTAATTGGCGAGGATCTTCTCATCTCTTCCCTCGGCAGCTTGCACGGCAATCGTGTAGATTCCCAAAAATTCTGCCGGGTTCAGCTTGCCGTCGTACTTCTTTGGTACTTCTGGCTTGAAGGCTCGGACAGAAGGCCATTGGACTTGCCGCAGCTCGCGGGTGAAAGAAGGACATCCAACCTCGTAAGGCAGATATCCGCCAACCCCTGGCGCTGGCTCATCAATGATGGGGCTGTTGTGCGCGTCAGATTGACGGCGCGCCTCCCGGCTTCGTTCAATGGGGGTGCGGGCGTCTTCTACCTGTCTATCTCGCAGCACTTGCTGCTGATCTTGCCGCGCCCGTGGATCCGAATAAGCCATCGATATCTCATCGGGCTCGAAAGATTGCTGGGCTTGTCGCGGCTGTTGACGTTGCTGCAGTTGAGGCTATTGCCGCGGAGGCGATTGCACCGTTAGCGTAGCACCATCAACGCGGCCACCAGTTAGGGCTACTGGCGCCGTTGGCGGTCGCCATGAGCGCTCTGCTCGCTGTGATTTGCTGGCTTCGGCAAATCCAATCAAGCTTTGGATGGTGGCTCTCCACTCATCCATCTTCTCTGCTGCCGGAGGGAAGTTTAGCAGCATCTGAGCCCGCGCCATCGCCTCCGCTGCTGTGGTTGGCATGGCCGGAAGCGAAGAACATGAAGTTTCTCTACTCCTGGCAGAGCCAGTAGGAGCGCCATCGTGATCTTGCTGCCGCGGCACATGACCAACAGAAGGCTGTCGCGGCGGAGGTGGTGCCTGACGATCTGGGATCTGATCGACAGGGGTCTTGCCGTGTGGTCTCCGCCGCCCAGAGTCGTTGCCGTCGCTTGGGGTCGCGCTGCGCCTATCCTGTGATGGACGTGGCGTGTGTCTCGACGCTGCGTCCCTGGATGTCGCCACGGCGGGGTCTTGGCTCGCGCCGGCCCGGGGATCGTTGCCCCGATGGCTGTGCTTGTTGACGCGGCGAGGAGGAGGTAGACGTCCATCCGTTCCGCCAGAGCCATCTCGGTTTTGTTCGCCAGAGGGTCGAGGAAGTCGACTACCTCTGGCGCGGTCATCTCCTGCTCCGGCTACGGTGGGCATGGCGACTGCGCCACCTGCGCTGGTCGTGCCAACCGCGGCGTCCGCGCCGCCCGCATTAGTTGCGCTGCCTGCGCCGCCTGCGGATGCACGTGAAGGAGCTTTGGAGGCGGAAGGAGCTGTCATCGTGATGCCCTTCTTCTTGGGCGCAATCGATGATGAAGCCGATGATATCGACGCGCACTCTGATTGTTCAGGTTCGCACCAGCGTGCCCCCTACCTAGCGCGCCAAAGATGTCGTGGTGGTACAACCATCTATGGGGCCATCCAGCCCCTTGTGGTTCGGTGAGGGGAGACGCAAGCACAAAGAGCAGAGCCACCAGAGGGAGCAGAGTGATTTTTACCCAGGTTCGGGCCGCTTGTGAAGCATAAAACTCTACTCCTGCTTTGGTATATTTAGTGTGTATGAACACGAGAACAAGGAGCGCTTCCCCGGCAAGGTGCGGGAGAGGCAGCTGCACATGTGAGTTGTGTAAAGAGTCTGAATCCCTCTAACTGTTGCCTTGGCCCTCCTTTTATAGCTCAAGGGGTTACCACAGTGGCAAAATAGTAATTACATAGCGATTAGATAGCAAACAGTGCTATCATACCTAACACTGCCAGTTTAGGACAAAAGCATTAAATGCACCGTTAGGTGTCATGTGGAGAGGTAGTCCCTGCAAGGTTTCTGCACCGCTCGCCCACCTACCCCGTATTATTCTGACACGCCTCCTGGACTGGTGCCATTAAAGGCAAATCCTTTCCCAGCGTGCTGACACGTGCCCGACAAGCCTCACCAACCAGCCTGTGCGGTCGACACCTCATCCATTAGCGAACATCTGTGCTGTGAGGTGGAGCGCTGGAGGACTGGCAGAAGCTTGCCGGTACGGAGCTTGCCGGGTCTTCACCTTGCTGGTTTAGTCTTGCCGGTAAGGAGTGTCTTCATCTTCGGTACTAGTCGAGTGCTTGATGGTGCTGTGTCTTGAGTTTCTCTCCAGTGGCTTCCGCAACTGGGTCCTGAATCTTGGTCTTGGCGGTTCCCGGCAAGGCTTGGCCGGCAAGGAGGCTGCTACTGTCTGTGCATAAGTCAGGGTATAAAATACCCATGTTTTATACACCAGCACCGAACAAACCCCTCAAAGGATTACTTTCCATAGTGACAAGTGATAGTAAATTTCAACACGTAATATAAATGTTTCCTTACCAAATTCCACTCACCAAAGGCGCTTCACTCCCCGGCAATGGCGCCAAAAAAGAGTCATGATGACCCACAAGTATAGGGGATCAATCGTAGTCCTTTTGATAAGTAAGAGTGTCGAACCAAATGAGGAGCAGAAGGAAATGACAAGCGGTTTTCAGCAAGGTATTTTCTGTAAGCACTGAAATTATTGGTAACAAGTAGTTTGATAGCAAGATAATTTGTAACAAGTGACAAGTAGCAATAGTTACAAAGAGTATAGCAAGGTGTCCCAATCCTTTTTGTAGCAAAGGACAAGCCGGAACGATCTCTTATAGTAAGCAAAGCGTTCTCGAGGACACATGGGAATTTCATCTAGTCACTTTCATCATGTTGGTTTGATTCGCGTTCGCTAATCTGATAATTTGATATGTGGGTGGACCGGTGCCTGGGTGCTGTTCTGACTTGAACAAGCCTCCCACTTATGATAACCCCTCTCGCAAGCATCCGCAACTACGAAAGAAGAATTAAGATAACTCTAACCATAGCATTAAACATATGGATCCAAATCAACCCCTTACGGAATTGCGCATAAACTAGGGTTTAAGCTTCTGTCACTCTAACAACCCATCATCTAATTACTACACCACAATGCATTCCCTTAGGCCCAAAGATGGTGAAGTGTCATGTAGTCGATGTTCACATGACACCACTAAGAGAATCAACAACATACATATCATCAAAATATCGAACGAATACCAAATTCACATGATTACTTATGACAAGACTTCTCCCATGTCCTCAAGAACAAAAGTAACTACTCACAAATCATAATCATGTTCAAGATCATAGGGGTATTAAATAGCATAATGGATCTGAACATATAATCTTCCACCAAATAAACCAACTAGCATCAACTACAAGATGTAATCAACACTACTAGCAACCCACAGGTACCAATCTGAGGTTTTGAGACAAAGATTGAATACAAGAGATGAACTAGGGTTTGAGATGAGATGGTGTTGTTGAAGATTGGTCCTCCCACGATGAGAGGATCATTGGTGATGACGAAGGCGATGATTTCCCCCTCCCGGAGGGAAGTATCCCCGGCAGAATCTTTCCGCCGGAGAGCAAAAGTGCTCCTGCCCAAGTTCCGCCTCGAGACGGCGGCGCACCATCCCGAAAGTCTTCTCTATATTTTTTCAAGGGCAAATGGACTTATATACCAGAAAATGGGGGCCAGAGGCTGGGCAGGGGCCAGGGCGCGCTTGGGGGGGGGGGGGGGTGGTGCGCCCTGGTGCCTCGTGGGCACCTGGGTGGCCCCCTCTGGTACTTCTTTGCTCCAGTATTTTTTATTTATTCCAAAATAAATCTCCATAAAATTTCAGCTCATTTGGAGATGTGCAGAATAGGTATCTCTGACATAGGTTTTTCAGGTCCAGAATTCCAGCTGCCGGCAATCTCCCTCCTTGTGTAAATCTTGCATATTAAGAGAGAAAAGGCATTAGAATTGCTCCACAAAGTGTTATATTGATTAAAAACACTATAAATAACAGTAGCAAAACATGATGCAAAATGGACGTATCAGGCCACGTGGAAGTTCTACTACCACGAGGATCCGGAGGCCAAAAGGGAGAGAAGGAAGTTTAGTCAGGTGAACATCGACGAGAAGGTGAAGCTTGCGGTTGAGAAAAATGCAGCTGAGACCGTGTAGTGTAGCTTTAGCTGCCTGCAGAACTGATTTCGTAGCTTCAGTTAATACCTTGATTCCGGCTGTTATTGACTGGACGAGGCAAAATCCGGGCAAAACTGAAGCGGATTATCCCCGTCCCAGCTTTGTCGGGAGCAACTCGGTGAACATCGCACCATCGCCTGCTCTCGGAACCGCACCTGCTCCTGCACCACCTCATAGCAGCCCGTCCTCGGTCTCTGGCATGCTCGGCGGGGCTTCCACATTGGCTGAGCTCGACGCCCTCATGGAAATTATGCGTCGCACCCTCATCAACATATCTATATTCTTCCATTTCCGTTGCCTTTCGGATGTCTGACACACGGCACACATGTCTTCGCAGGCCGACGAAAATCCATGCACCCTACTGTACCACATCAATGGTCAGTTGGTGGATGTGGGAAAGGGTACGATAACAAAGCCCAAGGAGCGCTTGTTCCACGGCCGGCGGATGGCCGATAACGTCTTCAGGGTTTCCGTGGCAAGTGTGAAAACTGCCTACGAGAATTTGCCTCAACCACTATGAATCGTGGGAGAGGATGACGAGAGCCCGGTGCAGCTGGGCCAATGCAAGAATTGGCCGTTGATGTGGCCGAAGAATCTTCTTCGTGTGGAGGCGGCCGGGAGCACACCAATGACTACAATACCGATTCAAGGTATGACCACCACCCCACCTACACAATTACCACCACCATCTGTCGTGTTGGGTGAGAGCGCACGATGCAAGCAAGGGGGTCCAAGCGTCACCCCCATGGAAGAAGATATGAATGATGACATGGATGACCCTCTCCGGTACCTTAATACCGGCTATGATGATGCAGGAATGATGAGCCAGCCGCCATATGACTCAGGCTATGAGCGTGAAGATGAGATGCATGATGCACAAGAGCCGGAACATCCTCGGGTTGAGTGCAAGAAGTCTTTGTTCATGCAATCCTCGCAGGACACGCCTCCGGATGCCGCCTCAACCCAGGGTCAACTACCCGAGGGTCGTGCAGTGCTTAGCCCGACAACACTTGTGTCGAGGGTCAGGAAGGGTCTGGAAGGCTCTGTAGCTCAACCCAAGAAGAAGCAGAGGAAGAGACCTGTGAAGAAAGGCTCTGCTGCCGCTAAAGCTGCTTCTAGCAGCCAGCCGCCTCCGGTGAACAGGGTTGTAGACAGTGTATCGATAAGAGATTCATCGTTACTCCATGTCACGGGCAAGTCGATGCTACCGCCGGACGGTCTCATGGCCATAGATGGGGATCTCAGGAGACTCCATGACCATGTGCTGTTGACAGAGAAGAGCCTTCTCGCCTCAAAGGATTCTGGATACCCGCTATACATGGTTCGTGTGCCGATGGGCAAGGGCTACATCGCTACATGCCCGGCGGATATCTTCTTCCTGTGGTTTCATCACATCTACGATATGTATCTCTAGAGGCGGTTGGACTTTACGCTCGTCCGCCTTTTTGCGCTACATATGAGCTACATCATCACGAAAGAGCAAATCTCGCTAATCGCCATAGCAGAACCCTACTACATGCATGAGGGCTTCTTGGGAATCAGCGATGTGGAACGTCTAGCTGCGACTAACTACATCGAAGACTTCATGGTAATGAATAAGGACAAGGAAAGGATTTTGCTGCCTTATCATCCCATGTAAGTCATTCCCGGATAGCCGCATTAACACATCCTTTGGTACATTTCAATCATTCCTTCGAACGTAGGGAACCGAATTTGAGGTGTATTTATTTTGCATAGCGAGGGGCGCACCATCCTTATCATTCTTTACCCGCGAGTCTCCTACGCTCTCTATTTGGACTCGAACAAAAACACGGTGAAGAAAGACTACACAAACATTAAGAGTGTTCTGGATCATGCTCTCCTTGGCTTCAGCACGAGGCGTGGCCACATTCAAATCAAGAAACAAAGGAGGAACGCGCCGGTTTCTTACATAAAACTGAGTTCTGCTGTGTCCAGCAACCGGCAGCAAGTACGAACGATGGATTCTATGTCATCCATCACATGATGGAATTCAGAAGGGATCGTCAACAACTTGGCATCACATCTTCATCCAATGCCCATATCCGCAAATGGGCCGAAGCCATAGGAGCCATACCAGATCATAAACTGAGGAATGACTTCTATCACATCCAGTAGGACATTGCGACGATCATCATGTAAGACGTCGTCGAAAAGAATGGGATGTTCCACGGCGGCCCTGTATCGCGGGCTGATGTCCGAGCTCTCATAGGCCTACAGCGTATGGACATGACGCCTTTAACGAAGCTAGGGTGCACCCTTCCGGATATGGACGAATGGAAGTTCCCGTGATTGACGATCGATGATGGCATGTCCGTTGAATTTGAACTTTATGTATTCGACGCAACTTTGACACATTGTGATGTAAACGGTCCTGCTGAACTTGCGTAGCACTAGTTAATAAGTTAGGATGAACTTCGTTAATTATGTTTACTATATGTTGCTTCTATTTGCTTAGTCTTTCTGTTCATGTTGCTCAAGTATATATATTATGTGTTGCATATTATATATCGTTGAATGCATCTCTAACAGGTACATAGATCATCGATGGCGAAGAAGTGCTATGCCATGTACATAGGGAGGGTTCCAGGAGTGTACAACGAGTGGCCAGAGTGTCAGGCCCAGGTGTACTGGTTCCTGGGCAGTAGCCAGAGAGGGTTCGACAGTAGAGGCGAAGCCGAAGATAGTTACCTGAGGTTCACGCTAGCGCGAGAGAGGGATCGGAACCGGCGCCTCAAGAACTACTACATTATCGCGCTCTTGCTCATAGTGATCGCTCTTCTCTTCTATACCATAGTTTAGATGGATGATGAAACATGTGCATGTGATGACCATGTAGTTGCATGTATTCGAGACATGTGACAACTTCTATCGCAATTTCGAGATGATGACAAGAGACATCATTTGTGTTCGATCATGATGTTGATGATGACATGAGATATATATGATGTGACTATTGTATGTGTATGATATGATGAGATTTGTCTGTGTATAATATGATGAGACTATTGTGTGTATCAGAGACTATTGTATAAAACCTATATAAATATGGAGAAAATATGTAGGAAAAAATACAGAAAATTATATGTAGAAAAAAAGGAAATAAGAACAGCAGTGCAGGGTGTGTGCGTAGCAGCAGCGCATGATAAGTAGGCGCGCTGCTGCTTTTAGCAGTAGCGATGGTCCGACAACGCGCTACTGCTAACTTTGAGTAGCAGTAGCGCGGGTCAGAAAACACGCTACTGCTAAAAGTTAGATGTAGCGTCGTATCAGTAGCGCGGGGACTCGCGCTACTGATAGGCCTATAACCCGCGCTGCTGCTAGGGTTTTCCCTAGTAGTGGATACTTCTCGGTGAAGTTCTTTAGAATGTAGCATTCTTCTCAGTACGACATGGACTATTTCTCTGTGTGTGCACTAGTGCTACTTGTGATGGAGTTTTTGGATTTCCCAGAAGAGGAAGGGTGAAGCAATATAGTAGCAGATAGTATTTCCGTCAGTTAAGAACCAAGGTTATCGAACCAGAAGGAGGCACCACACCAGCAATGTTAACAGTACATGCACATAGACACAACAATTGCTCGCACCCAACAAAGGCAAGGGGGTCGTCACTCCCCTTATTCTTGCCAGTTGCAAGATTAAAACTGATAGTGATAGGCAAAACAATAAAAGTAAAAAAAAGTAAAAGAAAGCATGTAAAGCAATTGTAGGATTCTTAGAATTAATGGAGAATGGACCCAGGGGCCATAGGTTCACTAGAGGCATCTCCCTCATAAGCATATCAACGGTGGGTAGACAAATTACTGTTGGGCAATTGACAGAATTGCGCATAATTATGATGATCATCCAAGACATAATCAATATATAGGCATTACATCCGTGACAAGTAGACCGTTATTCCAATTGCATCTGCTAGTATTACTCCACCCCAAGACCGCTATCCAGCAAGCATCTCAAAGTATTAAGTTCATGACAAATAGAGTGACGCTTTAAGCAAGATGAGATAATGTAGACAAAGTAAGACCAATCAATATGACCAAACCCCGTCGTTTTATCCATAGTAGCAACAATACAAATACGTACCTTTGCCCCTCCTGTCACAGGGCAAGATCACCGCAAGATTGAACCTACTACAAAGCACCTCTCCCACTGAAGAATCAATCTAACTTGGCCAAAGTAGACACATAGATTGAAGAGAAATACAAAGCTATAAAATTACACAGCAAATAAATCTCAAGAGAGTCAAAAAGTTTCAATGAATAATCTGATCATAAACACACGCAAAAGATTACATCGGATCGATCTTAGAGAAGATCATTGTATTGAAGATCAAAAGAGCGAGAGAAGCCATCTAGCTACTACTATGGACCTGTAGGTCCTGAAGGAACTACTCACACATCATCATGAAGGCAGCTGATACATCTCCAACATATCGACTTTTCCAAACACTTTTGCTCTTGTTTTGGACTATAATTTGCATGATTTGAATGAAACTAACTCGGACTGACGGTATTTTCAGCAGAACTACCATGGTGTTGTTTTTGTGCAGAAATAAAAGTTCCCAGATTGGGCTGAAAATTTACAGAGAATTTTTCTGGAATATATAAAAATTATTGGCGAAAAAGATCTACTGAAGGGGGGCCACCACAGAGCCACAACCTCAGGTGGCGCACGGGTATGTCTTCTTCTTTGAGTATATCTTCTTCTGATTAAGTCGGTATGTCTTCTTCTGACAAAGTTAGGATACTCAAATGTTAACCTTACTACAAGTATTTCGCCCCAGAAACAATAATCTGAACCAGTTATCAATGCCCTGGCAGTGAAGCAGGACGAAATAGAAGCCGTCGACCACGGCCTGACAAACCAGCATGACGGACTAGATGCTATGAAGACGACCCTGGCATGGCAGCAGCTAGAACTTGGCGCTGTCAAGAAGGCCCTGGCAGAGCAGCAACAAGAGCGTGAAGCTGTGAAACATATCCTGCCAGATGCGCAGCGTCAACTTGAATCTATCAACATTAGCCTTCTAGAGCAGCAAAAAGTACTTGAAGGTGTCAAGAATGCCCTGCCAGAGCAACAGGATGACATCGAGGATCTGAAATTGGGGGTGTTTGATCAGCACAACCATATTCGATCTATCAACATTGGCCTCCAAAGCAGGAGGAAAAACTTGCAGTCGTCAAGAATGCGAAGGAAGAGAAAACTATGGCTATCGAAAAGAGACTTGATGAACTTGATGTCCTGGTTAGGTACATCGCCAGGGTTGCGGTGGCATGATGTCATGAAACTGAGTCATGTGTCTAATTTTATACCGCGGCTTTGTACCATGGTTGGTTATTGTAATGTCTCAGACAGTCTGTTTGACAATTGTCAAGTTTGCGACTTAATAAAAGCAGCGACAACCCAATTTGCATTCAAATTCAAATTTTGCACAAATTCATATTAAAATTGTCAAATATTACAATTTTGTATCAAATATGCCCGCAAATTTTGCAATATAAAACAAATTGACCGCCCCTACAAACTTTGACGGTTATGGACGCCATCACCAGCGTATGGTCCCACATGTAAGAAGCCATGTCACCCACGTATGGACCCACCTGCCAGCATCCAAGTTAGCACAACAATGGGCCCACATGTCAGAATCATTGATCGGTCAAACGACAGATCGTCACCAAAAAAACAATGCCTGGTCCCTCATGTAAGTAGCCACGTCAGCATCTTCTGGGCCCATATGTCAGCAGCGTTGACTGGTCAAAACTGACGCCGACTTATTACAGACAAGATCGTCGGCGATAAAACCCACGGCGGACCCACATGGAAGAAGCCACGTCAGCAACTACTGGCCCAAGTTGTTAGAATCTGTGACCGGTCAAACCCGCAGACTGATCAATGGTGATGGATTATCGTCACCAAAAATGATCTTAGGCGACATATTGGCCTATCATAGGTAACATTCTGGGCCGTCACCGAAAACGGCCATCAGTGACATTTTTGGGTTCATCACCTAAGATGCAATCTTGCGTTACGAACAAAGTGGCATCGTCAAGATTTTATTTTTTATGGCGGCGCTTCGGTGACGGTGGGGGTGACAGCCGGAAAACGTCACCGGGGTATTTTCTATGACAAAAAACATTTATGTGTGACACAAGTGAAACGTCACAAAATAGAGCAAATTTTGTAGTGATAAATTCACATATAATCTGAAACCCTTGTAGCAAGACCCGAAACAATTTTATCGCCGCCGCAAGCGTATGTTCTTCCGCGATCCCATCTAGAGCCCTGTACTGGTACTCTGCTGATAACCCACAAGTGTAGGGGGTCAATTGTAGCTTTTTCGATAAATAAGAGTGTCAAACCCAACGAGGAGCTAAAGGTATAATTTATATTCTCTTCAAGTTCTATCGACCACCGATACAACTCTATGCACACTTAACGTTTGCTTTACCTAGATCAAGTATGAAACTAGAAGTACTTTGCAAGAATAAAACTAGGAGTACTTTGCGAGATAATAAAAGTTAGTTGTTTAGTAGAAGGCTTTTTTGTAGCACAAAGAGAAAGATTGTCCATAGGCAATTGCATATGACATGTGTGACACTTATTATATGCAATGTGGGAGATGCATACGCTAACATAATTTCCGTACTTGGATCGTACGCACCTATGATTGGAACTCTAGCAAGCATCCGCAACTACTAAAGATCATTAAGGTAAAACCCAACCATAGCATTAAGTAACAAGTCCCCTTTACTCCCATATGCAACAACCCCCTTACTCGGGTATAAGCTTATGTCACTCTCGCCACCCACTATAAGCGAATCATGAACGTATTGCAAAACCCTACAACGGTAATTCCACACGCTTGCGAGACAAGAAGGGCACCATAGAATAGCACCATATTAACATACAACTCATATCAATCACACCATACCACAATTAACCCGTAGGACAAAAAGAATCTACTCAAACATCATAGGATGGCCATACATCATTGGGTAATAATATATAGAATTAAGCACCATGTTCAAGTAGAGATTACAGTAGGGAGAAGTGGTGTTACACCACTGCATAGAGGGGGATAAAGTTAGTGATGACGGCGGCGAAGTTGTTAGTGTAGATCGTTGTCATGATGGTTCCCCTGGCGGCGTTCCGGCTCCACCGGAAGAGAGGGGGAGAGGTCCCCCTCCTTCTTCTTCTTTCTTGGCCTCCCCCCTAGATGGGAGGAGGGTTTCCCCTCTGGTCCATGGCAGCCATGGCTCCTGGAGGGCAGGAGCCCCTCCGAGATTGGATCTCTATCTCTGTTTTCTTCTCTGGTTCCCCTCTATTTTCTAACCGAAAACCGTTTTTTATATTCCCGGAGATCCGTAACTCCGATTGGGCTAAACTTTTGAGGGTTTTTTTATCCATATATTAGCTTTCTTGTGGCCTAAGAACACCTCCAACCGACTTACGGGGTAGCCACAAGCCTGCTAGGCGCGCCCTACCTCCTGGGCGCGCCCCTTGAGCTTGTGGGCCCCTCGAGCATCTTCTCACGTTGATTCTTTTTCCCAAAAATCACATATATTCCAAAAAATCGCCATAAAATTTTATTACATTTGGACTTTATTTGATATGGATTTTTTGCGAAAGAAAACATGCAACAAACCGGAGCTGGCACTGGGCACTGGATCAATATGTTAGTCCAAGAAAATCATATAAATTGTTGCCAAAAGTATGTGAAAGTTGTAGACTATTGGCATGAAACAATAAAAAATTATAGATATGACGGAGACATATCAGCATCCCCAAGCTTAATTCCTGCTCGTTCTCGAGTAGGTAAATGATAAAAAGATAATTTTTGATGTGGAATGCTACCTAGCATAATCTTGATCATGTAATCTAATCATGGCATGAGTATTAAGATACGAGTGATTCAAGGCAATAGTCTATCAATTTGATATTGAAAGAATAATACAAAACATGCATGTAATTCATCACTGCCTTTCATAAAAATGGAGCTAAAGGAAACGACCTCTATACACTTAGTTGTGGTAAGCATGACACGCTCGTTCTTCCCTCAATAGATATATCAAATGAAGAGTACCCCGGTGCCAAACAAAGCAATTGGATCATACTTTTTAACGCGCTTCAGCATTTTCAACTTCACTCAATACATGAGCGTGAGCCATGGACATAGCACTATAGGTGGAATAGAATGCGGTGGTAGAGATCAATAAGGGAAGTCAAAAAGGAAGAAAGGCTCGCATCAACTCGGCGGGTCAATAGGCAATGGAGAGGCCTATCAATCGATATCAATGCGAGGAGTAGGGATTGCCATGCAACAGATGCACTAGAGCTATAATTGTATGAAAGCTCACTACTGAAACTAAGTGGGTGTGCATCCAACTTGCTTGCTCATGAAGACCTTGGGCATTTGAGGAACCCCATCATCAGAATATACAAGCCAAGTTCTATAATGAAAAATTCCCACTAGTATACGAAAGTGACAACTCTGGAGACTCTCTATATGAAGAACATGGTGCTACTATGAAGCACAAGTGTGGAAAAAGGATAGTAGTGTGCCCCCTCTCTCTTTTTCTCTCATATTTTCTTGTTTTCATTTTTTCTTTTCTTTTTCTTTTTTTTGATGGGCTCTTTTTGGCCTATTTTTATTTATTTATTTATTTCCTCACTGGTAGGGGCAACACTCTAGAATGCGTCACACTTTTATTTACTTACAACTCGATAAACTTAATACAAAATGACTCTATATGAATGCCTCTGGCAGTGTACCAGGATGTGCAATGATCTAGCGTAGCAAAGATATAAAAAAATAGACAAGCCATGAAAAATATCATGCTAGCTATCTTACGATCATGCAAAGCATTATGACAATGAATGCTCAAGTAATGTATATGCTAATGATGGAAGTTGCATGGCAATATATCTCGGAATGGCTGTGGAAATGCCATAATAGGTAGGTATGGTGGCTATTTTGAGGAAGATATATGGAGGCTTATGTGTGATAGAGCGTATCATATCACGGGGTTTGGATGCACCGGCGAAATTTGCACCAACTCTCGAGGTGAGAAAGGGCAATGCACGGTACCAAAGAGGCTAGAAATATGCGGAAAGGTGAGAGTGCGTATAGTGCATGAACCCACATTAGTCATAAACAACTCATATACTTATTGTGAAAATTCAAAGCCCTCAAAGCAAAGTATTACTCGCATGCCCCTAGGGGGGATGTTGGGAGGAGTTAACCATCACGCACGCCCGATTTGAACAACACAAAGGATCAATCAATGATAAAATTTGCTCCGACCTCACTGCTAATGTCAGCGGCCACCACTTTACATGCGTGAGGATTTACTTGCGTAAAGACTTACTGCCCTTAACACCATTATTAATACTCAACTTTAATTCTTTTACTAGCATGCCCCTATATTACCACCTCAATATCGCAAAACTATTGCAAAGAATCAAACATATTATATTCAGTGATCTACAAGTTTTATGTAGGATTTTGTGACTAACCATCTGAATGACCAATTCCTGTTATCTCTCTAAATAGATATAAGTGAAGCATGAGAGTTTAATTCTTTCTACAAAAGACCACGCTCTAAAAAATATAAGTGAAGTAGAAGAGCATTCTACAAATCAACCAAGGACTATCTCATACCAGCATGGTGCATAATAGAAAAGGGGAAAATAAACACAAAATATGCTCCAAGAATTTACGCATATCATGTGAACAAAACAAAAACCGAGACATACCGAAGAAAGATGGAATGCCTTCCGGGGCATCCCCAAGCTTAGACGCTTGAGTCTCCTTGAATATTTACTTGGGGAGCCTTGGGCATCCCCAAGCTTGAGCTCTTGCCTCTCCTTATTCTCCTCATATCGATACCTCCTCGTTCTTCGAATACTTCATCCCCACAAAACTTAACCGAACTTTTTTCATTAGAGGGGTTAGTACATATAACATCAAATCCCATCATGTCCTGCTATAATATTATTGTATAATTATAATAAAACATTACCCACTGTATGCTATCACAATTCTATGGCTCCCAAGTCAATGGGGCTCAACAAGATTTCAAACATAAGCAAATAAAGAAACTATAACAGCAATCTGGGAAAATAGGACAGTCTGTAAAGATGCAGATGAAACATATACTTCTCTAACTTCAAAATTTAGAAAAATTAGGATGTGACAAAGAATTTGCATAGCAGTACTGTGTAAAAATTTCAGAATTTTTGCATGTTCCAGTAAATTATCAAAATTCAAGCACTACAGCAAAAGTTTCTGTTTTTTCACAGCACTCACCAAGCAAGCAATTTAAACATCCTAAAGGTAAATCTTGGCACATTATTTTTAATACAATGGATTTGTACAAGGGGATAATTATTTTTGTTGAAAAGTTTCTGTAATCAAGGTTCACAAAGTTTCCATGGGCATGAACAAAGTTCAAGGCATGCTCCCACGTCAACGGTGCTCGTCTTTCTCACTTTCACTTTTCTTTTTGAAAATTTTTAGGCTTCCCTCTATATTTTTTTGTTTTTAAACTTTTTAAAAGTAGACAACAGAATAAAATGACTCTCTAAAACATATGGGTTGTCTCCCAGGCAGCGCTTTCTTTAAAGACATTAAGCTAGGCATATAGTGCTCAAGTAATTGATCCACCCGGATCCCAAGGTATATGATACGTCTCCAACGTATCTATAATTTTTGATTGTTCCATGCTATTATAGTATCAATCTTGGATGTTTTATATGCAATTATATATCATTTTTTGGGACTAACCTATTAACCTAGTGCCCAGTCCTAGTTGACGTTTTCTGCTTGTTTTTGGTTTTTCAGGAAATCAGTACCAAATGAAGTCCAAATGCCACAAAACTTTTTGACGATTTTTTTCTGGACAAAAGAGACCCTGGAAGCTTCGGGAGGAAGCCAGAAGCCTCACGAGGGCTTCAGAAGGCAACAGGGCGCGGCCCCAGGGGGCGTGCCCTGATGCCTTGTGGGCCCCTCGTGGCTCCTTTTGACCTAATTCTCAAATATCCGGAAACCATCAGAGAGCCAGAAGAGAAAAACATACCGCCGCCGCAAGCCTCTGTTCTTCCATGATCCCATCTGGAGGCCTTTTCCGGTACTCTGCCGGAGGGGGAATCGATCACGGAGGGCTTCTTCATCAACCTTGCTGCCCTTCCGATGATGTGTGAGTAGTTTACCATAGACCTATGGGTCCATAGCTAGTAGCTAGATGGCTTCTTCTCTCTCTTTGATCTTCAATACCATGTTCTCCTCGATGTTCTTGGAGTTCTATCCGATGTAATCTTCTTTTGTGGTGTCTTTGTTGGGATCCGATGAATTGTGAGTTTATGATCAGATTATTCATGAGAAATATTTGAGTCTTCTTTGAATTCTTTTATGCATGATTGTTATACCTTTGTATTTCTCTCCGATCTATCTGTTTGGTTTGGCCAACTAGATTGATTTATCTTGCAATGGGAGAGGTGCTTTGTGATGGGTTCAATCTTGCGGTGCTCAATCCCAGTGACAGAAAGGGACATGACATGTATTTGTATTGTTGCCATTAAGGATAAAAAGATGGGGTTTAATCATATTGCTTGAGTTTACTTTGTCTACATCATGTCATCTTGCATAAGGCATTACTCTGTTTTATACTTAATACCCTAAATGCATGTTGGATAGCGGTCGATGGGTGGAGTAATAGTAGTAGATGCAGGCAGGAGTAGGTCTACTTGTCTCGGACGTGATGTCTATATACATGATCATTGCCATGAATCCGTCATAATTATTTGCTTTTCAATCAATTGCCCAACAGTAATTTGTTTACCCACCGTATGTTCTATGCTCGAGAGAGAAGCCTCTAGTGAAAACTATGCCCCCCGGGTCTACTTTTATCATATATTAAAATCCAAAAATACCTTGCTGCAATTTATTTACTATTATTTTATTTTGCAATTTACTTTCTATCTAGCACTATCAGAATTAATCCTTGCAGATAACCGCTAAGAGGATTGACAACCCTCTTTTTTGCGTTGGGTGCAAGTGTTTGCTTTTGTGTGTGTAGGTGCTACTAAAAAGGTTTTGTGTGGTTCTCCTACTGGATTGATAACCTTGGTTCTTAACTGAGGGAAATACTTATCTCTACTATACTGCATCATCCTCTCCTCTTCGGGGAAATACCTTCGCATGAACTATCATCCACTTGCATTTATTTTATTTGCCTTTTATTTGCATTTGCCTCTCATTTTCATCTCCCCCACTTCTAATTTTTTTTTCAAAAACACAAAATATTTTCGCTTCCTTGTTTGCTAGTTTGCTTGCTTCGTCGTGATGTCTCAAGAAAACACAAAATTGTGAGACTTTTGCAATACTAATAATAATGATTTTATTAGTATTCCTATTGCTCCTCCCGCTAAGATTATTTCTTTAAGAAATCAAATTATGAATTTGAAGAAACTTGAGCATGAACATGTTGTGCAATCTTGGGAGAGAATGAAATTAATGATAAGAAATTGCCCAACTCATGGTTTAAGCTTATGGATGATCATACAAATTTTTTATGCGGGACTAAACTTTGTTTCTAGTAATTTGCTAGACTTTGCCGCATGGGGTACTTTTATGGAAATTACATTGGTAGAAGCTACAAAACTTCTAGATAATATTATGACAAATTATTCTCAATGGCACACTAAACGAACTCCAACTGGTAAGGTAAATTCTGTTGAAGAAATTAATACTTTGAGTGATAAGGTGGATGCTCTTATGAAATTGGTTGCTAGTAAAAGTGCTCATATTGATCCTAATTATGTGCCATTGTCTACTTTGATTGAGCAAAATAATGATGCTATTGATGTGAATTTTGTCTCTAGAAATAATTTCAACAACAATGCTTATAGGGGTAATTTCAATCCTAGACCATTTCCTGGAAATTCCTCTAATAATTATGGTAATTCCTATGGTAATCCATATAATAATAATAGGATACCCTCTAATCTTGAAAGTAATATTAAAGAACTTATTAATTCGCAAAAGATTTTCAATGCTATGGTAGAAGAAAAATTGAATAGAGTTGATGAAATGTCTAGGAACATGGATAGAATTGCTCATGATGTGGAAAATCTCAAAATTAAAATTTTGCCACCCAAGCATGATATAAATGACTCTATTAAAGCTATCTATGTCTCCATTAATGAAAGTAAAGAAAGGACCGCTAGGTTGAGAGCTAAGCGAGAATTCCTAGAAAAAGCTATTCCACCCGGTTTCTATCGTAGTAATGATGAAGATATTAAAATGATTGGTGGCTCACCTATTGAATATTTATTTAGTAATATAAAACTTGATGAAAAAGGGACTGGAGATGAGTCAACTTTAGCTAGAAGGCGTTCCAATTATTTGGAGGGTGATGATCTTAATGATAAAAATGACAAAAGTGGGTTTGGAGAGGTCAAAACTTTAAATAGTGATGTGCCCACTACTTTGAATTACAAGGACTTTAATTATGATAATTGTTCTTTAGTTGAATGTATTTCCTTGTTGCAATCCATGATTAATTCACCTAATGCCTATGAACAAAATAAAGCTTTTACTAAACATATTGTAGAAGCTATGATAAAAGCTCATGAAGAAAAACTTGAGTTGGAAGTTTCAATTCCTAGAAAATTGCATGATGAATGGGAACCTACTATTAAAGTTATAATTAAAGATTATGAGTGCAATGTTTTATGTGATCTAGGTGCTAGTGTTTCTACTATACCAAAATCTTTGTGTGATGTGCTAGGTCTCACCGATATGGATCCTTGTTCCCTTAATTTACATCTAGCGGATTCCACTATTAGAAAACCATTGGGTAGTATAAATGATGTGCTTATTCTTGCTAATAGGAATTATGTTCCCGTGGATTTTATTATTCTTGATATTGAATGTAATCCGTCTTGTCCTATAATACTTGGTAGGCCTTTCCGACGAACTATAGGTGCTATTATTGATATGAAAGAATGTAATATAAGATTTCAATTTCCGTTAAAGAAAGGGATGGAACACTTCCCTAGAAATAGAATTAAGCCACCATATGAATCCATTATGAGAGCCACCTATGGAATAAATTTCAAGGATGACAACACTTGAAACTATGCATTATGCCTAGCTAGGGGCATAAAACAATAGCGCTTGTTGGGAGGCAACCCAATGAATAAAATAAATTTTTTGTTTTACCTTTTGTTTTTGTGTCTTTACACAATTATATCCTCTGTTATGATTGTGTTTTATCTTTTAATTAGTTTTTGTGCCAAGTAATGCCTTTGGGATGATTTGGAAGATAGTATAATTGATGCTGTTTGAAAATAGAAACTTTTGCATTCAGTGCTGGAATTTTGATTTTTTGCTGGAACGTCAGAACCTTCTGAATTTTTTAGACAATATTGATATATGAATTTCCCACGTTTTCCTAATGTTTCAGAATTTTGGGAGTTACAAAATTATGACTTTAATTCAGATCTTTACAGACTGTTCTGTTTTAGACAGATTCTGTTTTTGTTGCATAGTTTGCTTATTTTGATGAATCTATGGATCGTATCGGGGGGTATGAGTCATGGAGAAGTTGGAGTACAGTAGGATTATGCTAATATTAAATATGAATCAATTTACAACAGTACCTAAAGTTTAAATTTGTTTGTTATACTAATGGATCTCACGAGGTTTCTGTTGAGTTTTGTGTGCTGAAGTTTTCAAGTTTTGGGTGAGATTACGATGGATAAAGGAATAAGGAGCGGCAAGAGCCTAAGCTTGGGGATGCCCAAGGCACCCCAAGGTAATATTTAAGGAAAACTCAAGCATCTAAGCTTGGGGATGCCCCAGATGGCATCCCCTTTTTCGTCTACAATCTGTTGGTAACTCACTTGGAGCTATATTTTTATTCATCACATGATATGTGTTTTACTTGGAGCGTCTTGTGCTATAGTTTGTTTGCTTTTTAGTTTGTGACAATCATCTTTTGCTGAACACACCTTTTTGAGAGGGACACACATTATTTGTGATTTGTTAGAATACTCTATGTGCTTCACTTATATCTTTTGAGCTAGGCAGTTGCTCTAGTGCTTCACTTATATCTTTTAGAGCACAACGGTGGTTATATTTTAAAGAAATAGTTGCACTCTCATGCTTCACTTATATCTTTTTGAGAGTCTAATGAATAGCAATGGTAATATGCACGGGTTATGAATTTGGTCCTAATATGATAGGTATTCAAGAGGGATATAATAAAAACTTTCATGTACATCACTGAATATGATAAGTTTGATTCCTTGCAACAGTTTTGCGATATTAAGATGGTAATATGTGGGAGGTGCTAGTAGATAATTGTGGTTTAGTAAGAATATTGGTGTTAAGGTTTGTGTAACACCCCTGTGTAATGAGCTACAGTAATCCATAATGATTATGCTAAGTCACCTTGAATTGCAATGCTTGATCATATTGTATTCATATCTCATTTCAAATTCCACCACTGAATTCAATTCAAATCATAAGTGAAATTTGATGTTGCACAAAAATTGCTGAAAAATCACTACTAGAAAAATGGCTATAGCCAATATCCCTATTAGTGGCGCACCATGGTGGTGGTGCGCCACTGCTATATAGCAATGGCGCACCAGAAGCAGGTGCGCCATTGTTATTTTTTTAATAGTGGCGCACCACCTGAGCAGTGCGCCATTGCTATTTTTTTTGTCCATCCCCCCACCCCACCAGACATAGCAATGGCGCACCACACCAAGGTGCGCCATTACTATGCTACATAGTAATGGCGCACCTTGGTGTGGTGCGCCATTGCTATGTCTGGTGGGGCTGTGTGCCTGCGTGTGTGTGGGGTTAGTAATGGCGCACCCTCCCTGGTGCGCCATTGCTAAGGTTAGCAATGGCGCACCAGGGAGGGTGCGCCATTACTAACGTCTTACACACACACAAACACACACACACCCCCACACACACACCCACCCACCCCCCCCCCCCCCCCCCCCCGTGGATCGTCTTTTTAGTTTAAAAAAAATAAAAGAAAATGATAAAAGATTCAAAAAAAATCAAAAAAATAGATGCCCATGTGTTATGTGTTCTAGTTGTTAGGAAAATTAACAAACACGAATTTTGAATTTTTTTGCAAAAGGCCGCCGTGTTTCGGTAAAATGGCCGTAACTTTTGCATACGACCTCCGATGAAAAAGTTTTTTATATGAAAAAGCATCTACTCAAAAAGTTACATCCGAATTCAACGGGCTATGCCCGTTATCGATTTTTTAGAATCCTCAAAAACCTAACAGAAAAAAAGTTACAGCCATTTTAAGATCTGGAGGCAAAAAAATAAAAAAATTAAAAAAAGTTAGCAATGGCGCACCAGTGCATAGTGCGCCACTACTATTTTCCCGCCTTCCAAATTCAAAAAAATTTAAAAATAGTAATGGCGCACCACACCAAGGTGCGCCATTACTATGCTACATAGTAATGGCGCACCACACCTAGGTGCGCCATTACTATCTTCCCGCCTTCAAAATTCAAAATAAATAAAAAAAATAAAAAAAAGTTGAAAAAAGTTAGCAATGGCGCACTAGTGCATAGTGCGCCACTACTATTTTCCCGCCTTCAAAATTCAAAAAAATTTAAAAATAGTAATGGCGCACCACACCAAGGTGCGCCATTACTATGCTACATAGTAATGGCGCACCACACCTAGGTGCGCCATTACTATCTTCCTGCCTTCAAAATTCAAAATAAATCAAAAAAATAAAAAAAAGTTAGTAATGGCGCACCTGCCCACGGTGCGCCATTACTATGCCGTATATATGGCTGGGCGGGGTCCTCTCCTCCTTACCTCTTCATTTTTCTCCTCCACTCCACCTCTCCTCCACTCCATCTCCTCCACTCCCTCTCCGGCGACCTCCTCCTCCTCCTCTCCGGTGACCTCCTCCCACTCCTCTCCGGCGACCTCCTCCTCCTCTTCGGCGACCTCCTCCTCCCTCCTCTCCTCCCCTCCCCTCACGGTTTCTCCTCCCTCCTCTCCGGTGAGCTCCTCCTCCCTCCTCTCCGGTGAGCTCCTCCTTCCTCCTCTCCGGTGATCTCCTCCTCCCTCCTCTCCGGTGAGCTCCTCCTCCCTCCTCTCCTCCCCTCACGGTTTCTCCTTCCTCCTCTCCGGTGAACTCCTCTCCGGCGACCTCCTCCTCCTCTCCGGCGATGTAGGCGAGCTCCTCTCCGGTGACCTCCTCCTCCTCCTCTCCGACGATGTAGGCGAGCTCCTCTCCGGTGACCTCCTCCTCCTCCCTCCTCTCTTCCTCACGGTCTCTTCTCGGCCCTCCTCTCCGGCAAAAGAACGTACAAGATCCAAAAATGAGAACAAAATTTGAAAAAATATCGTGCAAAAAAACGAGCAAAAAAAAGGGCAAAAAAATCGCGATCCAGATCCAGATTCAAAATTCAAAATAGTAATGGCGCACCGTGGGGGTTAGAATGTGCGCCATTACTATTTTCCCACTTCCAAATTCAAAAAAAAAATCGACAAAAAATAATAATAAAAGTTACCAGTGGCGCACCTGAAAAGGTAGTAATGGCGCACATGTGGTGCGCCATTACTACCTGAGATAGTAATGGCGCACTATGTGGTGCGCCACTATTATCTGGGATACTAATGGCGCACCAGAGGTGCGCCATTACTATTTGTTACTAGTGGCGTGTTAATAGTGGCGCACCTATAGTGCGCCATTAATAGCAAAAACTGGTGCGCCACTAACAGCCTTTTTTCTAGTAGTGAATAGTTCATCATTTAGCAAATATTCCAAAACAATTATTTGTTCACGAAAACAACATCACCTATTTACTAGAATGGACTATAGCAATTAAAACAGTGCTATTTCAGCATTTTAGAAGGCCATTTCATTTATGAAAAATTCAAACGAATTCAAAACTCTCCCAAACTTTTTGTGGCAGTGCAGTATATTACAGTGTATTTATGTGGCTAATTCCTACATTTTACAAAAGTCATTTTGGCAGCTCAAATTTTGCAAAACCTTTCTGTAAAAAGAAAACAGAAAAGAAAAATGGAAAAAGGCCTAAAGCTACTGTGAGCTGGGCCTAAGTGCACAGTGGCACAGCCCAGCCCACCTCCCTCTTTCTGCCTCCTCCCACTCTCTCTCCCCAGCATGTCACCGCGCGCGCGCCCGCGGCCGCGGATCCCCACGCATCGGCCATCCCTGCCGCCGTCGCCGTCGCGGAGTGGATAAGAGCATCGACCGCAGCCCCCTGGCGAACCCTAGCCACTTTCCTCATCCTCCATCGCCTCTCTCTCTCTCGCTCCCAACCGCTCCTGAGCGCTGCCGTCACCGTTCGCCGTCGATCCCGCAGCCACCGACCACCTCCCGCCCCGCCGACATGTCGTAGCGCTCCGCTCCGCCGTGGTCCTCTACGCCGTCCGGTGCCCTCCGTTGGAGCCGGGAGCCACCGAATCGAGCGCCACGACCTCTTCTTCCTCCTCGGGTCGCCGGCAACCTCGTCGATTCCGGTGACGCCTGCTGCTACTAAGCCCCCAATGATCCTCCTTGTGCTCCATGGTGAGCTCCGCCTCCTTTCCCCTCTGCTTTTGTCACCGTTCCCGTGCCGTAGCTCGTCGTGCTGTTGCCGTGCCCGCGTCGCCGCCGTGGCCACAGCCGCTGTCACGTGCATCCGACCTCGTAGTCGAGCTCCTGGTGCTCCCAGGTGCGCAACACACGCACGCGTGTGCCTTCCCAAGCTCCCTAGCGTCGAACCTGTGCTCGCCGCACTTCGGCCACCGCCATGGCTCAACGCCGTCGTCGTTTTCGGCCGTCCCAGCCGACGGCACCGCCACCAATCGTCGCGGCTCGCTCCGCTCGCTCGAAAGCCGCAAACCACGCGCCGAATGGCCTCCCATAGTGAAAACCCGACGCGGCCAGCACGACGCCGCCGTGTTTTGGCGTCGCCGGCGACAAGTCGCCGGCCACCGCCGACGTGGCACACCTGGCACCCACCCCTGGTCGCTGCCAGAGGGTCCCACGAGCCCCGTTGACTGGGTTAACCCAGTCAACGTGCTAACTGGGCAGCTCCTGTCGCTGACAGGTGGGCCCCACCCGCTAATTAAACTAGTTTTATAAATAAAATTCTAATTAGTCACTAATAGTGGGGCCCCACCTACTAATTAACCTCTAATTAGTTTAGACAACCTCTGTTTAGCCACTGTGACACTGACATGTGGGACCCAGCGGTCAAGTTTAACCTAGACCGGCTGGGTTGACTGCTGACATCATCCTGACATAATGCTGATGCAATAAAGCTATTTTCAAATTAGAATTAATTCCAAGAATTTCAGAAAATGGTTTAAAACTTTGAAAAATCATAGAAAATAAACCGTAGCTCGGATGAAAAAGTTTTCTACATGAAAGTTCATCAGAAAAACGAGACGAATCCGAATATGCCCTCCATGTATCTGTTACATGCCCACAACACTTCAAACATGGAATCTTCCCCTCCGGTTCATCTATCTGACAGATGCCTAAATCCAGGAAAATGTCTCCAGATATTTTCCCACTCCGTCTCTAACGTGTAGCACGGCGATAGGTCACCCCCCAGCATAGCGTATTGCCATGCCATGCATCTGTGTTGCTTTGTTTGCTTTTATTTATTGTTTCTTCCCCCTCTTCTCTCCGGTAGACCCCGAGCCCGACGCAGCTCCGGAGTACGACTACGTCGTCGACGACCCCTCTTTCCCCGCAGAGCTTCCAGGCAAGCAAACCCCCTTGATCATCCCTATATCGCCCATTCTTTCTCCCTCATGCTTGCATTAGATTTTGTTACTGTTTTGATTGCTCCTATTCTGATGCATAGCTTGTTCTTGTAACCGTAGTTGATACCTTACCTGCTATCCTAAATGCTTAGTATAAGTTGGTTAGTGAAACAGCTGTGGCCCCTCATCCTAGTCCTTGTTGCCCCGCTTTGTTACCAGTGCCCCGATCGATGTGATCGATGGGCTGAGACCGACACATCACCGCACAACCCCTTCGTTGTATGACTCTGCAGAGTCACTATCGAGTGACGAGGGTGATGCCTCTTAACTCACTCCTGATGATATCTCTGTAGCGTAGCTAGTTGGTTGTGGGTTACCGAGGGTGATTCCTCTTTCACCACCTCCGATGAAGCCTTTGTCGTACAACCCCCTCAAGTGTGAACCCATCGAGGGTGATTCCTCCGAGTTCACCTTGACGATTACATCGAGTAGGAATCCAATGAGGGTGATTCCTTGGATCCCCCCTTGATGTTATGGACACACTGATACATTGTCTTTTATCTCAGTCCCTATTTAAAGTCGGGTCGGCCCCGAGGGGTACCCGCGAGAAATGTCATGTCGGGTTGACCATGAGGGTACCCGTGGTATAATTACGAGGCGCGGCCGAGTAGGCAGATTGCCTCAGGAGAGGGAGGAGAGGAATTGGGCCTGGCCCTTGCCGCAAGTCCTCGAGACGGGGCGACGGGACCACAGATCATGGAGCACTGATCATCACCGCGAGCTCCCAACACACTATTGGGTTAGGATATGTGATCTGAGTAGGCCTCTGGCCTTTTCGCACTAACCACCAGGCGGGAATAGTATGGGCACTCGGCGTCGTATGTATCAGCCGAAGTTCTTCAGACGTCAGCGGTTGAGCGGCGCATGCCCGGGTGGACCGCGAAAGCCTACGTGTGTATACAGGGGCTAGGTCTGGTCCCGGCCGCGTTCGCAACGCGCAGGAGTGCAAAGGGCGATGGGCCCAAGACCCCTGAGCGCTTAGGGTGTAAACCGGCATGCTGGCCTCTCTGCTGAGCCTTGGTAGGGCTGCGACGTGTCGATCAGCCGAGGCCGGGCATGACCCGAGCAAGTGTGTCCGGCCAAAGTTAATCGAGCGTGTTGGGTAAGTTGGTGCACCCCTGCAGGGAAGTATATCTATTCGAATAGCCGTGTCCACGGTAACGGACGCTCAGAAAGTATCCCGATCTACTACAACTAGAACTGGATACTGGTGAACTTAATTAGTATGTTAGCTCCGGGATTGCTTTCTCGCAGGGTGTCGAGAAAGGATCTCTGGGCATAGCTACTATTATACTTGTTGCTACTACAATATTTATGTACAAATCTATACTCTTCTAATGCTGCAAGAAGCTGCAAGTTGCTAGTCTTCGATAGGCTAGGCCTTCCCCTCTATTCTGGCAATTCTGCAGTCTAGTCCACAGATACAGCTTCTCCAGTGATACCGATGCATAAGTAGAATAATTCTGATGTAAGTCTTGCGAGTACTTTGAATGAGTACTCATGGTTGCTTTGCTACCACTTTTCCCCATACCCGATTGCTGCGATCAGATGATGGATCCCAGGAGCCAGCTACCCCAGTCGACGACTACTACTACCCCACCGGCGGAGCCTACTACTACGTGGAGACCGACGACCAGGAGTAGATAGGAGGCACCCAGGCAGGAGGCCTGTGCCTTTTCGATCTAGTGTCGTTGTTTTGCTCAGCCTTCTTACGGCAGACTTTTTTAACTATATGTCTGGACTCAGATATTGTTGTTGCTTCCGCTAACGCTTGTTCGCAAGCTTATGTATTTGAGCCCTCGAGGCCCCTGGCTTGTAATATAAAGCTTGTATGACTTTTATTTGTGTTTAGAGTTGTCTTGTGATATCTTCCCGTGAGTCCTTAGGCTTGATCGTGTGCATTTGCGTGTATGATTAGTGCACGATTAAGTCGGGGGCATCACAAGTAGGTATCAGAGCCGACTGCCTGTAGGAAACCCCCTTCCCAACTCCTTGGCCGAAGTTGAGTCTAGTCTTTGAAAAATTGTTTTACTAACATGGCTGTGTGGCTTACGGGCGCACGTCGCCAATGAGTGGTATTAGGATCTTCTATTCCTCTTCCTTACTCTCGAACTCTGAATCCTCTTCTATTCAGGTTAAATGATTTTACTAACTCTGACATTAGGATCTCGTGTTCACATTCACCCGGAGAGCTCGATTATCTGCAAAATTCCTTTCAAAGTTATCTTATGCTTCTCACACTCTCATTTGACATCTTGCACTCCCTTGTTTCAGATGCGTCCCACAAGACAGCTCATACGCCACACCATGGCTGTTAATGCGGCTGGATTCCCGGCTATCCTGGTCGACCTCTTGACCAGGCTGGGATATCGCTGGTACCCCAAGTACACTGTTTACGAGGACTACCGCGAGTTCAACCAGGAGTAGTACCACGCTGTGGTTCGTATCTTTGATCGGCAGAACAACTCCATCACTGAGTTGCACACCTTTCATGGTGTTGGAGTGACTGTTGACCTGGCAGTCCATGATGCTGCCTATACTGCTACTGCTTGTCTCCGTGGAGAGCACAACCGCTTGGAGGAGACTGCTTTCAGATATATTCCGTATGCCCCCGCTGGGGATGAGAGTGGATATTACACTGTTGTCTGTACCCCTTACGTGCGACGTCGTTATGACCCGCAGGTTTTGGTACAGTACACTGAGGCTTTGGATCGCACTGCCCAAGCTCTTGGTGTCGAGTTGTACGCCACTCGTGCTCATCTTTATGACGCTCTGACACAGTTGCTACCAGCAGTCAGTGCGACGATACATCCAGAGTACATCCTTTACCCGCGCAGAACGGAGATGCCACCAGGTCTTGAGTGGCCTGCTGTTGGAGGTTGTACTCCTCCACGTGGTCCTCTTCTTCCAGTCCGGGACCAGGTTCTGCACCAGAGTGTTCACGGAGCGCAGGATCCTTGTAGCGAGGGTACCATGTGTCGTCACTTGTAGCTGCCTGGCTTCAGTGGTTTTCTCCGATGTTGATGTAGCTATCGCTATGTCCCGTTGTTGTATCCCTCCACCGCGTGCCTGCATGCCGCCTAGTGTGTCTAGCTTTTCCTTTCCGAACTTGTACCACTGGTTTGTAACCGAATCTATGTATGGATCTGTATGTCATGTTTGACTTTGATGTTGTATCTATTGCACTTTGTTGTGCGTGTTACTTCATGAATGATTCCATACAACTGCAATGCTTGTTGCTAAACTACCCCTGTTGGTTTTAGCAGGATGACTAGACCCACAGGTCGTGGCCGTGGTGCCAACAATCCACCACCGCCCGACTATATGGCTGGAATGATGCAACAGTTTGAGCTGAACCATCAGTTCATGCAAGGGCTTATGGATCAGTTTCCTCGTCCAAATGTGTAACACCCCTGGGTAATGCACTACAGTAATCTCTCATGATTAAGCCAAGTCTCCTTGATTTGCAAAGCTCAATCATCTTTGATTCATATCTCATTCCAAATTCCATCCCTGATTTCAATTCAAACCATAAGTGAAATTAGAAGTTGCACAAAAGTTGCTGGAAAATAGTTCATCATTTAGCAAATATTCCAAAACAAATATTTGTTCAGGAAAACAACATCACCTATTTGCTAAAATGAGCTATAGCAATTAAAACAGTGCTAAAACAACATTTTAAATGCCTTTGCATTTATGAAAAATTCAAATGGATTCAAATGCCTTCCAAACTTTTTGTGTCAATGCTCAATAATCCCTAGTATTTGTTTTGACCAGCCCCACATTTTTTCAAAGTCAATTGATGGCTAAAAATAAATGCAAAAGGCTGCTGGAAAAAGAAACAGAAAAGCAAATGGAAAAAGGCCGAAGCGTTACTGTGCAGGTGGGCCTAAGTTCAAACAGTGCCGGCCCAGCCCACCTCCCTCTTTCTCCCTCCTCCTGCTCTCTCTCCCCTACGTGTCGCCGCGCGCATGCCCACAACCGCGGATCCCCACACGTCGGCCATCCCCCGGCGGCGTCGCCGTCGCGGGGTGGATAACAGCATCACCCTGGCCCCCTGGCGAAACCTAGCCCCTCTCTCCCCCACTCCCTCGCTCGATCTCGAGCTGCCCGACGCGGTTGTCGCCGTCGCCGCGTCGATCCCGCGGCCACTGTCGTCCCCACGCAGCGCCGCCGTGTCCGATCGCTCCGCCGTCGACCACTCCATCGCCTGGTGCCATCCGTTGGAGCCGGGAGCCACCGCAGCGAGCCCGACGTCTTCTTCTTCCTCCTCGGTCGCCGGAGCTCCACCGCTCATTTCGCCGCCGTCTGCAGCTCCTAAGCCCCCCAACGGCCACCGTGTGCCACTCGCTGAGCCTCCTCTCCTCTCCCCTCTCCTTCCTCGCCGTGCAAGCCCGTAGCCGCCGCATTCGCCATGGCCGAACCTGCCGCTGCTGTCGAGCTCGCCGTCGTAGCCACAGCAGCTGCAACTCGCGTCCGAGCACGGCAACGTGCTCAGCACGCTCCCAGCCGTCCAACGCCACCGCTAGCTCGCTTCGCCATGCCCCGAAACACCGTAACCGTGCGCACCCGAACTCCGGCGCCGCCTCAGCTCGTCGCCGGCATCATTTCCGGCCACCCCAGCCGTCGCCACCGCCACCAATCGACGCGGCGTCGAGTGCATGTTCGAACGGCACCGGCCGCGCTCGATTTGGCCCACTGTGGGCGATTTCCGCCGCAGTCCCAAACACGCTGCCACATATTTGGTCGCCGGCAGCTAAACGCCGGCCGCCGTCGACGTGGCTGGCCTGGGGCCCACTCTGGGTCGCTGACCAGTCGGTCCCGTGGGCCCAGTTGACCACGTTGACTGGTCAACGTGCTGACTGGGTAGCACTGAGTCACTGACAGGCGGGCCCCACCCGTTTATTAACAGTTTTATAAGTTAATTTGTTAATTAGTTAGTCATTGAGAGTGGGGCCCCACCTGCTAATTAATCTCGGTTTAGTTTAATTAACCACTGTTTAGACCTGTGCCACTCACATGTGGGTCCCGGCCGTCAGGTTTGACCTGGACCGGCTGGATTGACCGCTAACGTCATCATGACGCCTTGATGATGTCATATTCCTTTTCTATCGAATTTATTTAATAAAAACAATTTCAGGATATTGTTTAAAACTTTGGAAATTCATAGAAAATAAATCGTAGCTTGGATGAAAAAGTTTTCTACATGAAAGTTGATCAGAAAAACGAGACGAATCCGAATATGCCCTCCATGTAGCTGTTACATGCCCACAACACTGCAAACATGGAACCTTCCCCTCTGGTTCATCTGTCTGACAGATGCCTAAAACTGGGAAAATATTCCCAGATATTTTCCCGCTCCGACAGTAACGTGTAGCACTGCGTTAGGTCACCACCACCATGAATTTGTGTTGCTTTGTTTGCCGTGTATTTATTTGTTTCCTCCCCCTCTTCTCTCCGGTAGCTTCCGCGTCTGACGTGAACCCTGAGGACTGCTACATCACCGACGACCCCTTCTTCACCGCAAAGCTTCCAGGCAAGCAAACCCCCTTGATCATTCCTATATCGCCTATTCTTTCTCCCCCATGCTTGCATTAGAATTTGCTACTGTATTTGAATGCTCCTATTCTGATGCATAGCCTGCTTTTGTAACTGCTGTTAATACCATTCCTGCTATCCTAAATGCTTAGTCTAGGTTGGTTAGTGAACCATCTGTGGCCCCTCATCCTTGTCCCTGTTGCCCCGCCTTGTTATTGTTGCCCCGATCATTGTGATCGATGGGCTGAGACCAGCACATCACCGCACACCCCCTTAATTGTACGACTCTATAGAGCTACCATCGGGTGCCGAGGGCGATACCTCCTACATCACTTCTGATGATATCTCTATAGCATAACTAGTCGGTTGTGGGATACCGAGGGTGATTCCTCTTTCACCACCTCCGATGATGCCCCTGTCGTGCAACCCTTCAAGTGTGAACCCATCAAGGGTGATTCCTCCGAGTTCACCTTGACGGATACATCTAGTGGGAATCCAACGAGGGTGATTCCTCGGATTCCTCCTTGATGTTATGGACACACAGATACTTTGTCTTTACTTCAGAAACTTGTGGAAGTCGGGTTGACCCCGAGGGGTACCCGCGAGAGATGTGGAGTCGGGTTAACCCTGAGGGTACCCGCGAGATAATTACGTGGCACGGCCGGGCATTCCTGGCCCTTGCCGTAAGTCCACGAGACGGGGCGACGGGACCACAGATCGTGGATCGCTGCTCGTTTCCGCGAGCTCCCAACACCCTAATGGGTTAGGATATGTGATCTGAGTAGGCCTTTGGCCTTTTTGCACTAACAAACCACGCGGGAATACTATGGGCACTCGGCGTCGTATGTATGAGCCGAAGCTCTCCAGATGTCAGCAGCACTCGGCGTCGGGTTGGACTGGGTACGCCCGCGCTTGTATTAAGGGGGCTAGGTCTGCTCCCGGCCGTGTACGCAACGCGCAGGAGTGCAAAGGGCGATGGGCCCAAGACGCCTGAGCACTTAGGATGTAGACCGGCGTGCTGGCCTCTCTGTTGAGCCTAGGTAGGGATACGTCGTGTCAATCAGCCGCGGTCGGGCATGGACCGAGTAAGTGTGGCCGGCTAGAGTTAATCGAGCGTGTTGGGTAAGTTGGTGCACCCTTGCAGGGAAGTATATCTATTCGAATAGCCCTGTCCAGGGTAACAGGACGCTCGGAAAGTATCCCGATCTACTACAACTAGAACTGGATACTTGTGATCATAATAATATGTTAGCTCCGGGATCGCTTTCTCGCAGGGAGTCGAGGAAGGATCTCTGGGCATTGCTACTATATACTTACTACTATATTTATGTACTAATCTACACTCTTCTAATGCTGCAAGATGCTGAAGATGCTAGTCTTCGATAGGCTAGGCCTTTCTCTCTATTCTGGCATTTCTGCAGTCTAGTCCACACATACAGCCCTTCCTTTGATACCGATGCATAGGTAGAATAGTTTTGATGTAAGTCTTGCGAGTACTTTGGATGTGTACTCACGGTTGCTTTGCTCCTCTTTTTCCCATACCCGATTGCTGCGACCAGATGACGGAGCCCCGGAGCCTGCTGCCCCCGCCTACGACTACTACTACCCCTCCGGCGGAGCTTACTGCTACATAGAGACCGATGACCAGGAGTAGATAGGAGGCTCCCAGGCAGGAGGCCTGCGCCTTTTCGATCCAGTGTCGTTGTTTTGCTCAGCCTTCTTAAGGCATACTTGTTTAACTTTATGTCTGTACTCAGATATTGTGTTGCTTCCGCTAACGCTTGTTCGCGAGCTTATGTATTCGAGCCCTCGAGGCCCCTGGCTTGTAATATAAAGCTTGTATGACTTTTATTGGTGTTTAGAGTTGTGTTCTGATATCTTCCCGTGAGTCCTTAGGCTTGATCGTGTGCATTTGCGTGTATGATTAGTGCATGATTAAGTTGGGGGCATCACAGTTTGTGATTCCCGAAGCATGCATGTATGGTCTATCGTTATGCTAAGAAGTTGGAGTATGATTTATTATTGATTGTCTTCCTTTGTGTGGCGGTCGGGGGAGCGCGATGGTTAACTCCTACCAACCTCCCCCTAGGGGCATGCGTAGTAGTACTTTGCTTCAAGGGCAAATAGACTTTCGCAATAAGTATGTGAGTTCTTTATGACTAATGTGAGTCCATGGATTATACGCACTCTCACCCTTCTGCAATTTGCTAGCCTCTTCGGTACCGTGCATTGCCTTTTCTCACATCGAGAGTCGGTGCAAACTTCGCCGGTGCATCCAAACCCCGTGATATGATATGCTCTATCACACATAAGCCTCTTTATATCTTCCTAAAAACAGCCACCATACCTACCTATTATGGCATTTCCATAGCCATTCCGAGATATATTGCCATGCAACTTCCACCGTTCTTTTATATGACACACATCATCATTGTCATATTGCTTTGCATGATCAGATAGCTGACATAGTATTTGTGGCTCAGCCACAGTTCATCATTTTTCATGCATGTTATGCTAGTATCATTGCACATCCTGGTACACTGCCAGAGGCATTCATATAGAGTCATATTTGTTCTAGTTTCGAGTTGTTTTGAGTTGTAAGTAAAAAGAAGTATGATGATCATCATTATTAGAGCATAGTCCCAGTGAGGAAATAAAAAAAATAAAAAAAGAGAGGCCAAAAAGAGCCCACAAAAAAAAGAGAAAGAGAAAAAAAGAAAAAAAAACGAGAGAGAAACTGAGAAGGGGAAGTGTTACTATCCTTTTCCATACTTGTGCTTCAAAGTAGCACCATGCTTTTCATATAGAGAGTCTCCTATTTTCTCACTTTCATATACTAGTGGGAATTTTTCATTATAGAACTTGGCTTGTCTATGCCGATGATGGGCTTCCTCAAATGCCCGAGGTCTTCATGAGCAAGCAAGTTGGATGCACACCCACTTAGTTTTCATGTTGAGCTTTCATACACTTATAACTCGTAGTGCATCCGTTGCATGGCAATCCCTACTCCTTGCATTGACATCAATTGATGGGCATCTCCATAGCCCGTTGATTAGCCGCGTTGATGTGAGACTATCTTCTTCTTTTTGACTTCCCCTTATTAATCTCTACCACCAAATTCTATTCCACCCATAGTGCAATATCCATGGTTTGCACTCATGTATTGCGTCGGGGTTGAAAAGCTGAAGCACGTTAAAAAGTATGAACCAATTGCTTGGCTAAAACCGGGGTTGTGGATGATAAATACTTTGTGTTAAGAAGATGGAGCATGACAGGATTATATGATTTTGTAGGGATAACTTTCTTTAGCATTTTTATTTTGAAAGACATGATTGTTTATTAGTATGCCTGAGTATTGATGTCTTTATATCAAATTATAGACTATTGCTTTGAATCATTCGGATCTTAATATTCATACCGTAAAAGAGAATTACATGATGAAACATGTTAGGTAGCATTCCACATCAATAATTCTATTTTTATCATTTACCTACTCGAGGACGAGCAGGAATTAAGCTTGGGGATGCTTGATATGTCTCCAATGTATCTATAATTTTTGATTGTTCCATGCTATTATAGTATCAATCTAGGATGTTTTATATGCTATTATAGTATCAATCTAGGATGTTTTATATGCAATTATATATCATTTTTTGGGACTAACCTATTAACCTAGTGCTCAGTGCCAGTTGTTGTTTTCTGCTTGTTTTTTATTTTTCAGGAAATCAGTACCAAAGGAAATCCAAATGCCACGAAACTTTTTGACGATTTTTTTTGGACAAAAGAGACCCTGGAACCTTCGGGAGGAAGCCGGAAATCTCACGAGGGATTCACAAGGTAATAGGGCGAGGCCCTAGGGGCGCACCCTGATGCCTTGTGGGCCCCTGATACGTCTCCGTCGTATCTATAATTTTTGATTGTTTCATGCTAATATTCTACAACTTTCATATAATTTTGGCAACATTTTATATTATTTTTGGGACTAACATATTGATCCAGTGCCCAGTGTCAGTTCCTGTTTTCTGCCTGTTTTTTGTTTCATAGAAAATCCATATCAAACAAAGTCCAAATGCAATAAAAATTTACGGAGAATTATTTTGGAATATATGTGATTTTTGGGAGGTGGAATCAATGCAAACGGAGGCCCACAGCCTCCACAAGCCACCATGCCGTGGGCCCCCCTGGCGCGCGGTGGTGCCTCGTGGGCACACCGTAAGTCGGTTGGGGCTCTTCTTCGGCCGCAAGGAAGCTAATATCCGGAAAAAAATCGTGTTAAAATTTCAGCGCAATCGAAGTTAGGGATCTCCGGGAATTTAAGAAACGGTGAAAGGACAGAAAACAGGAACGCGAAACAGAAGAGAACAGAGAGAGAGATCCAATCTCGGAGGGGCTCCCGCCTCTCCGGGTGCCATGGAGGCCAAGGACCAGAGGGGAAAACCTCCTTCCATCTAGGAGGGAGGCAAGCAAGAAGAAGAAGGAGGGGGGGCTCTCTCCCCCTCTCTTCCGGTGGCGTGGGAGCGCCGCTGGGGGAACCATTGTGACGGCGATCTACACCAACAACTTCGCCGCCGTCAACACCAACTCTCTTCCCCTCTATGCAGCGGTGTAACACCTCTTCTCCCTGCTGTAATCTCTACTTAAACGTGGTGCTTAATGCTACATATTATTATCCAATGATTTGTGGCTATCCTATGATGTTTGAGTAGATTCGTTTTGTCCTATGGGTTGATTGATGATCGTGATTGGTTTGAGTTGTATGTTTTATTTTGGTGCTGTCCTATGGTGCCCTCCGTGTCGCGCAAGCGTGAGGGATCCCCGCTGTAGGGTTTGTAATACGTTCATAATTCTCTTATGGTGGGCGGCTAGAGTGATAGAAGCTTACACCCGAGTAAGGGGGTTGTTGCGTATGGGAGTAAAGAGGACTTGATACTTAATGCTATGGTTGGGTTTTACCTTAAAGATCTTTGGTAGTTGCGGATGCTTGCTAGAGTTCCAATCATAAGTGCGTATGATCCAAGTACGGAAAGTATGTTAGCTCATGCCTCTCCCTCATATAAAATTGCAATAATGATTACCGGTCTAGTTATCGATTGCCTATGGACAAATCATTCTCTTGTGTTACAAAAGCTTTCTACTAAACAACTAACTTTTATTATCTCATAAATTACTCCTAGTTTTATTCTCGTTAAGTACTTCTAGTCTTATCCTTACACCCGCAAAATAGTTTCATACTTGTTCTAAGTAAAGCGAACGTTAAGTGCGCGTAGAGTTGTATCGGTGGTCGATAGAACTTGAAGGGAATATTAATTCTACCTTTAGCTCCTCATTGGGTTCGACACTCTTATTTATCGAAAAAGCTACAATTGATCCCCTATACTTGTGGGTTATCAAGACCTTTTTCTGGCGCCTTTGCCGGGGTGCAATAGCGTGGGGTTGATATTCTCGTTTGTGCTTATTTGCTTTATCACTAAGTAGATTTTATTTTCTGTTCTAAGTTGTTCTCTATCTTTAGTTAAGGATATGGAACACGAAATAGCAAAAAAAAATAGTTGAACTTGCTACTCATGGAGATGGGGAACCTCCTAAAACCCTCGATGCTCGTTATGTGGAAAACATTAAACACTACTTTGATAATCTTGAGAAAACCCCATTCAACTTGATAATGGGAGACACCTTGGATCAACGTGAATACTTTAGGGATTATCGCTTGTCTCAAAAAGGGAAACTCTTATGGGATCAAATTGATTATTTGCAATGGTATGCTTGGATTTTATGCTTGAGATATGATTATACTTGTTGTTCTAGGATGAAGGCTCCACACCTTCCCTTTTCATGTAAATTTAATGATAATGAAACATTGGCTTCTTATGCTAATGGTATATATGATTACTATGATGTGGAACGAATAGAAGAAGTTGTTGCTTTTAAGGGTGCTTATGAAATTGAATCTTTGTTTGAAAAGTATGAAGATTGTGATGATGCTGTCTACAGATCTGAAAATTTTGCTATACTTAAATATTGCTATGAGAATTACGAATACAATGCCGATATTAATGAGTTTATTAAGAAAGTCTCCGCTATCCAAGAAGAGACTAATATTTTGCAGGCTCCTATGGAAGAAGAAAATGATGACACTGTGAGCTCATTAGATGAAAAAGATGACAAGGAGTGCGAAGAACAAAGGGAGGAAGAGCGGATTAGCTAACCGTGCCCACCTTCTAATGAGAGTAACTCTTCAACTCATACATTGTTTAATTTCCCTTCGTGCTTACCAAAGGATGAATGCTATGATAATTGCTATGATCTCGTTGATTCGTTTGAAATATCCCTTTTTGAAGAAATTGATGCTTGCTATGCTTGTGGCCATGATGCCAATATGAATGATGCTTATGGAGATGAACTTGCTATAGTTCCTTCTGTTAAGAATGAAATTGTTGCTATTGCACCCACACATGATAGTCCTATTATCTTTTTGAATTCTCCCAACTACACTCTATCGGAGAAGTTTGCGCTTATTAAGGATTATATTGATGGGTTGCGTTTTACTATTGCACATGATAATTTTGATGAATATAATATGCATGTGCTTGCTGCTCCTACTTGCAATTATTATGAGAGAGGAACTACATCTCCGCCTCTCTATGTTTCCAATACGATAGAATTGCAAGAAACTGTTTATACTATGCATTGGCCTTTACTTGATGTGCATGAATTGTTCTTTTATGACATGCCGATGTATAGGAAGAGAGTTAGACTTCTTCATTGCATGATATATGTTGCTTTTTGCTCACTACTAAATTACAAATCATTGTTAATTAAAATTGGCTTTGATATACCTTGGGATCCGGGTGGATCGGTTACATGAGCACTTTATGCCTAGCTTAATGGCTTTAAAGAAAGCGCTGCCAGGGAGATAACCCGGAAGTTTTAGAGAGTCATTTATTTATGTTGTGTGATTTTAAAAAGTTTAAAAACAAAAAAAATATAGAGGGTAACCTAAAAACTTTACAAAAAGAAAAGTGAAAGTAAGAAAGACGAGCACCGTGGAAGCGGGAGCATGCCTTGAACTTTGTTCATGCCCAAGGAAACTTTGTGAATATTGAATTACATAAACTTTTCAACAAAAATAATTATCCCCTTGTAAAAATCCATTGTATTATAAAAATAATGTGCCAAGATTTACCGTTAGGATGTTTAAATTGCTTGTTTGGTATGTGCAGTGCAAAAACAGAAACTTTTGCTGTAGTGCGTGAATTTAAATTTTTTACTGGAACTTGCAAAAATTCTGAAATTTTTACACGGTAATGCTATGCAAATTATTTATTTTTTCCTAATTTTTCAGATTTTTTTGATTTACATAAGTATATTTACCATCTGCATCCTTACAGCCTGTCCTGTTTTCACAAATTGCTGTTATAGTTTCGTTATTTGCTTATGTTTGAAATCTTGTTGAGCCCCATTGACTTGGGAGCCATAGAATTGTGATAGCATACAGTGGGTAATGTTTTATTATAATTATACAATAATGTTACAGCAGGACATGATGGGATTTGATGTTATATGTACTAACCCGCTAATAAAAAGTTCGGTTAAGTTTTGTGTGGATGAAGTGTTCGAAGATCGAGGAGGTATCGATATGAGGAGAATGAGGAGAGGCAAGAGCTCAAGCTTGGGGATGCCCAAGGCACCCGAAGTAAATATTCAAGGAGAATCAAGCGTCTAAGCTTGGGGAGGCCCCGGAAGGCATCCCATCTTTATTCGACAATTATCGGTATGTCTCGGTTTTTGTTTTGTTCACATGATATGCGTAAATTCTTGGAGCATCTTTTGTGTTTATTTTTCCCTTTTATTTTATGCACCATGCTGGTATGATATAGTCCTTGGTTGATTTATAGAATTCTATTTGCACTTCACTTATATCTTTTGAGTATGGCTTTATAGAATGCTTCATGTGCTTCACTTATATCATTTGATGTTTGGATGCCTGTTTCTCTTCATATAGAAAACCGTTATTTGTAGAATGCTCTTTTCCTTCACTTATATTTATTAGAGCATGGTCTTTTGTAGAAATAATTCAACTCTCTTGCTTCACTTATATCTATTTAGAGAGTCAATAGGAATTGGTCATTCACATGGTTAGTCATAAAATCCTACATAAAACTTGTAGATCACTGAATATGATATGTTTGATTCCTTGCAATAGTTTTGCGATATAGAGATGGTAATATGTGGGAGGTACTAGTGAATGATTGTGGTTTAGTTGGAATATTGGTGCTAAGGTTTGTGATTCCCCAAGCATGCACGTATAGTCTCTCGTTATGCTAAGAAGTTCAAGCATGATTTATTATTGATTGTCTTCCTTTGCGTGGAGGTCGGGGGCACGCGATGGTTAACTCCTACCAACCTCCCCCCTAGGGGCATGCGTAGTAGTACTTTGCCTCGAGGGCTAATAAACTTTCACAATAAGTATGTGAGTTCTTTATGACTAATGCGAGTTCATGGATTATACACACTCTCACCTTTCCGCAATTTGCTAGCCTCTTTGGTACTGTGCATTGCCCTTTCTCACCTCGAGAGTCGGTGCAAACTTCGCCGGTGCATCCAAACCCCGTGATATGATACACTCTATCACACATAAGCCTCCTTATATGTTCCTCAAAACAGCCACCATACCTACCTATTATGGCATTTCCAGAGCCATTCTGAGATATATTGCCATGCAACTTCCATCATCATCATATACATGACTTGAGCATTCATTGTCATATTGCTTTGCATGATCGTAAGATAGCTAGCATGATATTTTCATGGCTTGTCCATTTTTTGATATCTTTGCTACGCTAGATCATTGCACATCCTGGTACACTACCAGAGGCATTCATATAGAGTCATATTGTTCTAGATATCGAGTTGTAATATTGAGTTGTAAGTAAATAAAAGTGTGATGATCATCATTATTAGAGCATTGTCCCAGTGAGGAAAGGATGATGGAGACTATGATTCCCCCATAAGTCGGGAAGAGACTCCGGACGAAAATAAAAATAAAAAGAGAAAAAAAGGCCAAAAAGGGCCCAACAAAAAAAAGAAAAAAAGAAGAAGAAAAAAATGAAAACAAAAAAATGAGAGAAAAAGAGAGAAGGGGCAATGTTACTATCCTTTTACCACACTTGTGCTTCAGAGTAGCACCATGTTCTTCATATAGAGAGTCTCCTAGGTTGTCACTTTCATACACTAGTGGGAATTTTCATTATAGAACTTGGCTTGTATATTTGGATGATGGGCTTCCTCAATTGCCCAAGGTCTTGAGCAAGCAAGTTGGATGCACACCCACTTAGTTTTCAGTTTGAGCTTTCATACACTTATAGCTCTTAGTGCATCCGTTGCATGGCAATCCCTACTCCTCGCATTGACATCAATTGATGGGCATCTCCATATCTCGTTGATTAGCCGCGTCGATGTGAGACTTTCTTCTTTTTTTTCTCCTCCATATTAATCTCTACCACCGCATTCTATTCCACCCATAGTGCTATATCCATGGCTTGCGCTCATGTATTGCGTGGGGGTTGAAAAAAGCTAAAGCGCGTTAAAAAGTATGAACCAATTGCTTGGCTGACACCGGGGTAGTACATGATTTATATTTTGTGTTAAGAAGATGGAGCATGACAAGGCTATATGATTTTGTAGGGATAGCGTTCTTTAGCATTTTTTATTCTGAAAGGCATGATTGTTTGTTGGGATGCCTGAGTATTGATGCCTTTATATCAATCTATAGACTATTGCTTTCAATCACTCATGTCTTAATATTCATGCCATGATTAGATTATATGATTAAGATTATGCTAGGTAGCATTCCACATCAAAATTAATTTTTTTTATCATTTACCAACTCGAGGACGAGCAGGAATTAAGCTTGGGGATGCTGATATGTCTCCGTCGTATCTATAATTTTTGATTGTTTCATGCCAATATTCTACAACTTTCATATAATTTTGGCAACATTTTATATTATTTTTGGGACTAACATATTGATCCAGTGCCTAGTGCCAGTTCCTGTTTTCTGCTTGTTTTTTTTCATAGAAAATCCATATCAAACAAAGTCCAAATGCAATAAAATTTTATGGAGAATTATTTTGGAATATATGTGATTTTTGGGAGGTGGAATCAACGCAAACGGAGGCTCACAGCCTCCACAAGCCACCATAGCGTGGCCCCCCCTGGCGCGCGGTGGTGCCTCGTGGGCACACCGTAAGTCGGTTGGGGCTCTTCTTCGGCCGCAAGGAACCTAATATCAGGAAAAAAATCGTGTTAAAATTTCAGCGTAATCGGAGTTATGGATCTCCGGGAATTTAAGAAACGGTGAAAGGACAGAAAAGAGGAACGCGAAATAGAAGAGAATAGAGAGAGAGAGATCCAATCTCGGAGGGGCTCCCGCCCCTCCGGGTGCCATGGAGGCCAAGGACCATAGGGGAAAACCTCCTTCCATCTAGGAGGGAGGCAAGCAAGAAGAAGAAGGAGGGGGGCTCTCTCCCCCTCTCTTCCGGTGGCGCCGGAGCGCCGCCGGGGGAACCATCGTGATGGCGATCTACACCAACAACTTCGCCGCCGTCAACACCAACTCTCTTCCGCTCTATGCAGCGGTGTAACACCTCTTCTCCCCGTTGTAATCTCTACTTAAACATGGTGCTTAATGCTTCGTATTATTATCCAATGATTTGTGGCCATCCTATGATGTTTGACTAGATTCGTTTTGTCCTATGGGTTGATTGATGATCGTGATTGGTTTGAGTTGTATGTTTTATTTTGGTGTTGTCCTATGGTGCTCTCCGTGTCGCGCAAGCATGAGGGATCCCCGCTGTAGGGTTTGCAATACGTTCATAATTCTCTTATGGTGGGCGGCTAGAGTGACAGAAGCTTACACCCGAGTAAGGGGGTTGTTGCGTATGGGAGTAAAGAGGACTTGATACTTAATGCTATGGTTGGGTTTTACCTTAATGATCTTTGGTAGTTGCGGATGCTTCCTAGAGTTCCAATCATAAGTGCATATGATCCAATTACGGAAAGTATGTTATCTCATGCCTCTCCCTCATATAAAATTGCGATAATGATTACCGGTCTAGTTATCGATTGCCTATGGACAAATCATTCTCTTGTGTTACAAAAGCTTTCTACTAAACAACTAACTTTTATTATCTCGTAAATTACTCCTAGTTTTATTCTCGTTAAGTACTTCTAGTCTTATCCTTACACCCGCAAAATAGTTTCATACTTGTTCTAGGTAAAGCGAACGTTAAGTGCAGGTAGAGTTGTATCGGTGGTCGATAGAACAAGAAAGGGAATATTAATTCTACCTTTAGCTCCTCGTAGGGTTCGACACTCTTATTTATCGAAAAAGCTACAATTGATCCCCTATACTTGTGGTTATCAGCCCCTCGTGGCTCCTTTTGACCTAATTGCACTTCTATAAATTCTCAAATATTCGGAAACCATCAGAGAGCCAGAAGGGAAAACCCTACCGCTGCCGCAAGCCTCTGTTCTTCCACGATCCCATCTGGAGGCCTTTTCCGGTACTCTGCCGGATGGGGAATCGATCACGGAGGGCTTCTTCATCAACCTTGCTACCCTTCCGATGATGTGTGACTAGTTTACCACAGACCTACGGGTCCATAGCTAGTAGCTAGATGGCTTCTTCTCTCTCTTTGATCTTCAATACCATGTTCTCCTCGATGTTCTTGGAGTTCTATCCGATGTAATCTTCTTTTGCGGTGTGTTTGTTGGGATCCGATAAATTGTGAGTTTATGATCAGATTATTCATGAGAAATATTTGAGTCTTCTCTTAACTCTTTTATGCAGGATTGTTATAGCTTTGTATTTCTCTCCGATCTATCCGTTTGGTTTGGCAACTAGATTGATTTATCTTGCAATGAGAGAGGTGCTTTGTGATGGGTTCAATCTTGCGGTGCTCAATCCCAGTGACAGAAAGGGACATGACACGTATTTGTATTGTTGCCATTAAGGATAAAAAGACGGGGTTTAATCATATTGCTTGAGTTTTCTTTGTCTACATCATGTCATCTTGCGTAAGGCGTTACTCTGTTTTATACTTAATACCCTAGATGCATGTTGGATAGCGGTCGATGGGTGGAGTAATAGTAGTAGTTGCAGGCAGGAGTCGGTCTACTTGTCTCGGACGTGATGCCTATATACATGATCATTGCCATGAATCCGTCATTATTATTTGCTTTTCTATCAGTTGCCCAACAGTAATTTGTTTACCCACCGTATGTTCTGTGCTCGAGAGAGAAGCCTCTAGTGAAAACTATGGCCCCCGGGTCTACTTTTATCATATATTAAAATCCAAAAATACCTTACTGCAATTTATTTACTTTTATTTTATTTTGCAATTTACTTTTTATCTATCACTATCAGAATTAATCCTTGCAAATAACCGCTAAGAGGATTGACAACCCTCTTATTTGCGTTGGGTGCAAGTGTTTGCTTTTGTGTGTGTAGGTGCTGCCAAAGAGGTTTTGTGTGGTTCTCCTACTAGATTGATAACCTTGGTTCTTAACTGAGAGAAATACTTATCTCTACTATACTGCATCGTCCTCTCCTCTTCGGGGAAATACCAACACAGTCTACAAGTAGCAGTATATCAAAGCCAATTTTAATTAACAATGATTTATAATTTAGTAGTGAGCACAAAGCAACATATATCATGCGATGACGAAGTCTAACTCTCTTCCTATGCATCAGCATGTCATAAAAGAACAATTCATGCACATCAAGTAAAGGCCAATGCATAGTATAAACAGTTTCTTGCAATTTTATCGTATTGGAAACATAGAGAGGTGGAGATGTGGTTCCTCTCTCATAATAATTGCAAGTAGGAGCAGCAAGCACATGCATATTATATCCATCAAAATCATTATGTGCAACGGTAAAACGCAACCCATCAATATAATCCTTAATAGGTGCAAATTTCTTCGATATAGTTTAGTTGGGAGAATTCAAAACGTTAATAGGACTATCATGTGTGGGTGCAATAGTAACAATTTCATGTTTAACATAAGGAACTATAGCAAGTTCATCTCCATAAGCATCATGGCCACAAGCATAGCAAGCATCAATTTCATCAAAAAGGGATATTTCAAACGAATCCAAGGGATCATAGCAATCATCCTTCGGTAAGCACGAAGGGAAATTAAACAATGTATGAGTTGAAGAGTTACTCTCATTAGAAGGTGGGCACGGGTAGCTAATCCACTCTTCCTCCTTTTGTTCTTCGCTCTCCTCGTCATCTTTTTCATCTAATGAGCTCACAGTTTCAACAATTTCTTCTTCCATAGGTTCCTGCAAAATATTAGTCTCTTCTTGGACAGCGGAGGCTTCCTCAATATATTCTTTAACATAAGCATCAGAACCATAGTTTTCAGAGCAATATTTAAGTATGGTAAAAATTTCAGATTTATAAAGAGTAGCATCATACTTTTCAATCAAAGAAGCAATTTCATAGGCACCCTTAAAGGAAACAAATTCTTCAATTTGTTCAATATCAAAGTAACTATAAACACCTTTGGCATAAGAAGATAAGATTCCATTATCCTTAAACTCACACTGGAAGTGAATGTGTTTTTTAGGGTCTTCATAAAACAACAAGTAAAATCATATATTTCACATAAATTCCAAGCATAGCAATGCAAACAATTAATATGATGCCATAAGAGTTTCCCTTTTTGAGACAAGCGGTGTCGCACAAAATAAGCATGCTCATCTAATGATTTTCCCTCAACTAGGCTAGTTGGGTTTTCAGCACGAGCACAAAGGGATCGAAGATGATCCAAGTAAAAATCTTCAGTAATATGGTAGATTTTGGGTGGTTCTTCAACCATTAGGTTAGCAAGTACAACTAATTTTTTTGGTATTTTACATTTCCTACCCATAACTAAAGATAGAAAACAAGAGCACAAAATAAAAACTACTTAGAGATAAAGACAACAAGCACACACGTGAATATTCACCCCACGCTATTGCTCCCCGGCAATGGTGCCAGAAAAAGGTCTGGATAACCCACAAGTGTAGGGGGTCAAATGTAGCTTTTTCGATAAATAAGAGCGTCAAACGCAACGAGGAGCTAAAGGTAGAATTTATATTCTCTTCAAGTTCTATCGACCACCGATACAACTCTATGCACACTTCACGTTTGCTTTACCTAGAACAAGTATGAAACTAGAAGTACTTTGCAAGAATAAGATGGAGAACTTTGCGAGATAATAAAAGTTAGTTGTTCAGTAGAAAGCTTTTTTGTAGCACAAAGAGAAAGATTGTCCATAGGCAATTAAATATGACATGTGTCATACTTATTATATGCAATGAGGGAGAGGCATATGCTAACATACTTTCCATACTTGGATCATACGCACTTATGATTGGAACTCTAGCAAGCATCCGCAACTACTAAAGATCATTAAGGTAAAACCCAACCATATCATTAAGTAACAAGTCCCCTTTACTCCCATACGCAACAACCCCCTTACTCGGGTATAAGCTTCTGTCACTCTCTCCACCCACTATAAGCGAATCATGAATGTATTGCAAAACCCTACAGGGTAATCCCACATGCTTGCGCGACACGGAGGGCACCACAGGACAGCACCATATTAACATACAACTCATATCAATCACACCATACCACAATTAACCCATAGGACAAAAAGAATCTACTCAAACATCATAGGATGGCCATACATCATTGGGTAATAATATATAGCATTAAGCACTATGTTCAAGTAGAGATTACAGCGGGGAGAAGAGGTTTTACACCACTTCATAGAGGGGGAGAAAGTTGGTGATGACGGTGGCGAAGTTGTTGGTGTAGATCGCCGTCATGATGGTTCCCCCGGCGGCGTTCCGGCGCCACCGGAAGAGAGGGGGAGAGGTCCCCCTCCTTCTTCTTCATGCTTGGCCTCCCCCCTAGATGGGAGGAGGGTTTCCCCTCTGGTCCATGGCACCCATGCACTACAGGAATCAGGCACTTTGCCGTCTGCCATGGCAGACAGCAAGGAATGTCTGGCGGACGGCAAAGCCCTTTGCCGTCAGCCAGCAGACGGCCCCACGTCCGGCTGAATGAACTACAGCAGAGGGCTACTTTGCCGTCTGCTTAAATAAAGCGGACGACAAAGAAGTTTGCCGTCAGCCATACTAAGCAAGCAGACAGCAAATGCCTTGGACGGCAGAGGGATAGGGTTAGGCCCGTTAGGTGGCTAACGGCGTACTTTGCCGTCTACCAGCAGACGGCAAAGGCGCAAAGTTCTTTGCCGTTCGCCAGCTGACGTCAGGCGGCAGCTGGGGCCAATGCATGCCCTTTGCCGTCTGCTAGCAGACGGCAAAGCACACCAGCCGTTGCCATCAGCTGGCAGACGGCAAAGTGCCCAAATAGGCCAGCCCAGGTGCCCCCCAGGTTGCATAGGTAGCTGCCACGTGGCAGCTTTGCCGTCCGCTGGCAGACGGCAAAGGTCTTTGCCGTCTGCTGGCAGACGACAAAGTGCCTGTATTGCCCCTATTAATTCTGTTTTTTCTTAAATTCAATCAATTTCACAGATATATATATATATATATATATATTCATTTGAAAATACTTTCAACAAGCATACATATCCCTGCCATATGGATATGATCATCCAACACATATATATACCAAATCAAAAGTCCATATCCAACATATATATAGCCAACATATCCAACAATTAAGCAAAAAGTCCGTATACAATGGTTTCATCCATACATACATATATAGGTAGCAAGTTTCACATTGTTCATCCTACAAAATCAAAACAAAAAGGAAGGACAAGGAAAGAGTAGACTCCATCAACGCAAGCTTCTGTGATCTGAAGCAAATCTGCAAAATGGGAAAGAAGAAAGTTAGAAGAAGAAGACTAGAAGAAGAAGAAGAAGAAGAAGAAGAAGACTAGAAGAAGAAGAAGAAGAAGAAGAAGAAGACTAGAAGAAGAAGAAGAAGAAGTAGAAAAAGAAGAAGAAGAAGAAGAAGAAGAAGAATTTTTCTTCTCTTTCTTTTTCTACTCTTCTTTTTCTTCTTCTTATTGCTTACTTGTGTCATTTTAGAGCTAACCTAGGTAAATAGGTCATTTTGGAGCTAAGTAAGGTTATTATGTCATTTTCGAGGAAAATAAGCTAAGTATATGACATTTTGGAGGTAACCAAGGTTATTATGCCATTTTTGACCTAAGTATGCTAAGTATGTCATAAATGAACTAAATAAGCTAAGTATAGGTCATTATTGAGCTAACCTAGGTAATTATGCCATTTTTGAGCTAACTAAGCATATTAAGTCATTTTGGAGGAAAAAATGCTAAGTGTAGGTCATTTTAGAGCTAACCTAGGTAAATAGGTCATTTTGGAGCTAAACCAAGGTTATTATGCCATTTTTTACCTAAGTAAGCTAATTATGTCATAAATGAACTAGCTAAGCTAAGTATAGGTCATTATTGAGCTATCTTAGGTAGTTATGCCATTTTTTAGCTAACTAAGCATATTAAGTCATTTTGGAGGAAAAAATGCCAAGTATAGGTCATTTTAGATCTATCCTAGGTAAAATAGGTCATTTTGGAGCTAAGTAAGGTTATTATGTCATTTTTGAGGAAAATAAGCTAAGTGTATGACATTTTGGAGCTAAACCAAGGTTATTATGCCATTTTTTACCTAAGTAAGCTAATTATGTCATAAATGAACTAGCTAAGCTAAGTATAGGTCATTTGGAAAGACGTGTTTCTTGGAAGAATTCTCCTTCATATGTGTCTGGGTTAATGTGAGGTTCATAATCCTCTTCATTGGGGGGAGGTGGTCTAACATGTGGCGGCACTTCATAAACGACATCCCAACCATTGAGATTTGGATCACTTTGACAGGCCCACAGTAGATAGAAAACTTGGGTTGCCTGTTGAGCCGTAATATAGACATCGGGAACATCCAAATGGGTGCTTTGTTTGATTTCGACTAGCCCTATATGTTCATGAGTCCTTCTAGTCTCCTTTGGCTGGAACCAAAAACATTTGAAGACTACGACGTTCGGTGGGTTTGCACCATAGAATAGAAGTTCATAAATTGGTTCAACTCTTCCATAATACTCGGTATCTCCTTCGCAGATAGCAGAGACACAACAATTTGTAGACTTTTGGTTGGCCATAGATAGCTCTTTGCCATAGGTACGAAAGCGATACCCGTTGATATCGTATTTGTCAAATGAACGGACCTTATAGTCAAAACCATTAGCGACTTGTCTCAATTCGGCGTCCATAGACTCTGAATTAGCCTACAAGTTTAATACGAAAGGATTGTTGAATTAGCCGCAATTTAGACGAAGAAATGAAATGGTCTAATGGAAATTACCGTTTGTTTGAACCAAGAGATGAAACTGGGATAGCCGCCTCCATGCTTTGCAAGAAGCTCATACTCTTCGACGGAATCCTTTTGGATCACCGCTCCATACGAGAATTTGGCGACGTATCGACTGTATCAAATATCCGGGAATAAGGGCAGTTCAAAGGAATTAGAAGTTGCGAAACAATGTACCGAGAACTTACTCGATGTACGGCCGCACTTCTATTAGGTTGTTGAAGATATACAACGAAATGGTCCGCCATTCTTCGACATCCAACGATAAGGAATTAGAAGCACCGGCTGGTGCGAGCTTCCCTTTGAATAGGTTGAGGTTGGATCCACCCTTTTTAGGGTTGCCAGCATTGTACCGAGGCTTCGGATTATGCAAATGACGATTTTTGGCTTCGTAGTGTGCTGTCACGAAGTTTGCCGCCTCCTCAGTAATGAATGCCTCGGCCATCGATGCTTCAATTCTACGTTTATTTTTACATTTTGCTCGAAGCGTCTTCTGCATCCTCTCAGTTGCGTAGCACCAACGATTCTGCACGGGCCCCCCCAATCGTGCCTCGGTCGGGAGATGCAAAATCAAATGCTGCATTGGATTAAAGAAGCCCGGTGGGAAGATCTTCTCTAACTTGCATATCAACTCCGGCGCCAACTCTTCCATTTCATCTAGCAAGCCAAGCGATAGTTCTTTCGCACAAACAACACCGAAGAAATAGCTCAGCTCTGCCAGTACTAGCCATTCATCCTCAGGGATAAAGCCACGCAACATCACCGGCATTACCCGCTCAAGCCATATGTGCCAATCATGACTCTTGAGACCAAATATTTTCAATTTTTCAAGACTCGCTCCCCTCTTTAGATTCACTGCATACCCATCGGGGAACATCAACTCCTTTTTCACCCACAGGATAATTTCCCTCATATCTGGCCTTCCAAGATTGAACCATGCCTTTGGCTTCGCCCAGTTCTGCTTTCCTTTCGGTTGTCGCATGTTTTGTAACGGTCTATCACATAGAGCCTCCTGATCGACTCTAGCCTTAGGATTATCCTTTGACTTCCCCTCTATGCCGAACAATGTACCAAAGAGGGCCTAGGCGACATTCTTTTCAGTGTGCATCACGTCGATGTTGTGTGGGCAAAGGAGGTCTGTGAAGTAAGTGTAGGATCGAAGTATGTCTACCAGAGGGGGGGTGAATGGGAGTTTTCAATTTTTCTCGGAAATATTAAAACTTTCGGAACCCAGCAGCGGAACGAATGAAAATACAGTAAACTGTGAGCGAATACAAACTACCGAATGGAAACTAACAACATGTACCGAGGTAAATCACATGCTTGAAATATGGCATGTCACAGTTCGAATGTAGAGAGAGTAGCAGAAGTGACCAGTGATGCTCGATGGCGACAAGGTGTTTGGTAGACCAGTTCGCCCTTCTGCACAAGGACTACGTCTGGTTGGAGGGGTTGTGATTTAACACAGAAGATAAACTCTCTTCGCCCTTTTCTCCTTGACAATTGGTTCGTCAACCAATGCCGATTACTCGTGGTAGATGCTTGAAGGCGATCTCCGAACCTTTACAGACTTCTTCTTCGAGAACCACAATTACTCTTGGTCTCTGAAGAAATTGACACCTAACCGTCTAGAGAGTTTGCAGCTCTCAAGAGTAATAGGCGGAGCGTACTGGACTTAGATTCTAGTGATGCTGAACTACTATCTAATTTTTTGGCTCTAGGGTTTTCTCTCGGTGGATTTTAAACTCAAATCTCTCGGAGAGGGGTTGCTCAACAAACTTCTCAGAATCAAACGGAGCAGCCGCCGGACAACGCCGGCGCGGGGTGGCTATTTATAGCCGCAGCCTTCCCTGATGGGAAATGACCATTTTGGACACGCGGTCCAGCCAATGGCCAACCGACACGTTCACAACGGTCGGATTTGGGAGCAACGGTAACATTACTTGAGGAACAAGTAAGCTAACTCCTCGGTCAGAGACAAATCTCTCGCAGCGAAGAAGATCACAGTCTCTTGCTGGCAAGTATTTGCTCGGAACACAAAGAGATTTCTCTCACAGCTTTCATAGGAATTGGGTTTAGCATTAGTGAATCAAATCTTAGAATGCTACACCCCTCTTAATAGTACGGTGGTCCTATGACTCAATAAGGAGAAAAGCAACAACGAAAAGAATGCTACGTCTTCTCTTCGTCTTCAATTTCCTCGGCTGCAGTCACTTCCTTCGGACAGGCACCGAATCAAATGTTTCACGTCAGCAATTTTTGAGGGGTCACTCTTGTCGTCATAAGCTTCGGTGATAACATTCACTGCTATGCAGGGGATAATCTTCGGAGTTGTGAATCCAAACTCCTCTTAACTCCAGGAACCTGTTACTCTGTGTGCACTAGCAAACACATCAGTCCCTCACTGTTTGTCAATCAATCTCCAAAACATAAGGAGGCAAATTATTGCACCAACAATCTCCTCCTTTTTGGACGATTGATGACAAAACAGATAATCATCGAAGTGAAGATAGATAAGTGTAAAATGGATCAAACAAGAGTGAGTAAGAGTTACTTGCTCGAATATGAAATGGACTCCCCCTAAATGTATGCAGGGACGAAAGATACGTGATAGGTTCTCCTGCAATAATTTGAAGTATATGGAGGAAATTTCAATCATTTGAGACATTTCATTCGCACTGATGAGATATAATCCATCGAGATCTTAGTGCAATCAAAGATAACTTCTGATAATAATTCCACCTGGAAGACAAATACTTCGAGAGAAATGGTGCAGCAGCAGGGGTTATTAACATTACGGCACAGAAGTTATCGAGTTTTACAACATAGTGCGGATAGGATATAGACCAAAAGTTGCAAACTCGAACGAAACCAAACTCAAATGAAACACCAAAAGCAAATCTATCGAGACTCGATGTAATTCTCCCCCTTTTTGTCAACAAGTGTCAAAAAGGTGACGAATAACATGAGTGAAGAAACGCAGATCTTGGATCAATCGGTGGCATCTCCGGAGCAGCTGTCCGAGGTGATTTCATCTTCGGAAGTGACCGGAACTGCTTCGTCTTCAGCAGCAACAGATTTTCCTTCAAGAATAAGAGCTTGATGCTGAGCGGACGAAGGAATAGCTGGAGTGGCCACAGGAGGAACACGAGACTGCACATTGCCTTCGGTAGGTTTCTCTGTTGGTGAAGTGGCTTCAGATTCATCAAGCAATTTACGGAGCTTTAGATGAAGAAGATCAGTTGTAGGCTCACGAGGGGGTAGAGAAGGAGTCCTATCTTGAAAATCTTCGATAGTGAAGCCTTTGCCAATATAGTCAGAGAGCTCTTGGAGATTGACATTCAGGAGTTGTTTCTCGGTAAAGAACTTGCGAAGCAATTTCCAGAGTCTTTTCTTGTTTTCATCAGCTATCAGATGCATTATATTCGGGCGATTGTTAAGTTCATTCAGCTCGGAGGCGAGATGTTCTTTCTCGCGTCGATCCTCAGCGATATGCTGCAGCAGCAGTTGTTGTGTACGCAAACTCACTTCAAGTTGCGACGGAGGTTGAGGCGTAATCTTTCAGTCGCGCTGAGGCAGACGAGGCCCATCAAATTGCTTGTGATAATCGCGCGAGCTTGAAGCAGGCGACTTGCCCGAAGAAAGATCAGTCATAACTTGCAAAGTATCACGAACAGGAGGAATAAAGCTTTTGTGGCTTTCCTTTGCAAGATACACTGTGCGCATGGCATGATCAACAACTTTCTGTATCCATTGCGCAAACACTTTGATGCAAAAGGGATATTGAGCTGAATCCTTCAGAATACGTAGGAACATGTCTTCCACATCGAAAATGTATCGCTCAGAGATTGCATATATTGCATTTCGAAGAACATCTGAGATGGACTTGTCCGGATTCATACCAGCCAATGGGCAAATGGTGTATGAGAGCATATGGAATAGCGTCTGATTGTCGAATGATAAATGCCGAGGACGAGGAGGACCAGTGTAGTCACGAATCTTTTCGGGATCCATTGTGCAGCGAAAAAGTTCATCTGATATGACATCAATGTTATGAACTTGAATGTTAGTGTTGCTGTGCTCAAAGCGAGGGAAATGGAAGTGCGAGACAAAATCTGTCGAAGTGCACTTGATGCGTTTTCCTTCGGTCATCCATTCCATAATTCATTTTGAGCTATCTTTTTCCTCACTAGAGATGTACAATGTTGCATAGAATTGAAGAATAATTTCTCTGTTCCATGGGTGCTCGAACTCAAAGACCTTTGTGAGGCAGAAATCATCGAGATCCTGAAGTAATTGATTAAAACAACCAATATTTCGCATAGCAGGAACGTCCAGAAATTCATGAGGAAAAATCTTCTTGCTCTCATAAAGGACCCGAGAGTAATAAATAGCTTGTTCCTTGGTCCAGAAACGAGGCGATTCAGAGGTGCGCGGGCCATCATACGGACTGGCCTGAAAGAATTTTGGATGCGCATTTCGATTAAAAAGCGGTGCTTTTGCGCCTGCGCCTGTCTAGAACAATGGCAATTATTCATGGGGATATGGATATTTGAGTTCTTCTTCAGGAGAAAGATACTCATCACCATATACAACTGAGTCAAACCGGCGGGCAGAGACAGATTTGCGCTCGGAGGGACCAACATCTGGCATCCGTGCGACTGTATCGATGGATAACTTGAGTGGAGAGTGAGCACAAGGCACAACAGATGGTGCAACAAGGGCGCTTGGCACTGTTACAGGTTCATCAACTTTGGGCACCGAGGCCGAAACATCCATTGGAGGAGGCTGAGACTGTTCCAGAGGGACTTGATTTTTATTGTCGACAGCTGGAACCGAAACTTGCGGCGCTTCTTGAGCTGGAGAGGCTTGGGGCTCGGAGCGAGGGATTTCACCTTCCTCAGAAACAACGTGTTGCGAGGGAATTTCAGTTCGAGAAGGGGAGGCCACAGGCACTGATTCAGTTGGCCTTGGCGAGGGAGGAGCATCTGAGTCCTTAACAGGTGGTGGCGAAGCAATGGCAGGCTCAGGAGATTTTTCTTTCTGAGACTGAGCATCTTGATGGACAGGCGACGGTTCCTTCGGAAGAAAAGGTACATTTTTCTTCACTATTTTCTTTTGTTGCTTGATCTTCTGCTTAGCAACATGATCAATGTGACCCTTTACCAGATCATTGTAGCCAGTAACTTTGGATTGATGTTCATCACAGATTTTCCGAACAATTTCATCGAGATCTGTGTGAAAGCGCAACCTTCAGTTTCGTAGAAGACTCATGGCTCGGTTGATATCCTTGTAGGAATCTTCGAGTGTGTTGATGATAAACTTTGATGAGGCAGTTTTCATTCGCTCATTAAGATCCATCAGTTCAGCAGAGAGAGAATTAATCTCAACTGCATCATCTCTTAGTTCTTGTACTACGGAAGTTGCTTGAGTAATAACTTCGGCAGGGATAGGCAAAGATGCCACTTCTCCATCGAAAGGGTTCTCCACAAACTTATCGAGCTGCTCCATGATGAATATGTGATCATAATAATGAGGTGCATCTGACTTGACAGAGGGAGCAGTCTGAACAGGAACAGGAACTTGCTCGGAAGGCGGCTTAGAAGCCAATGGTTGAGTCAGCGTAGGAGCAAATTTAGCAACCTTTTCCGTCGGAGCAGAGGATTGAGGAGCATTTTGCTCGGTAGGCGCCTTGATTTTCTTCATTCCAGGTTTGGGAATGTTTTCGCCAGGCTTCGCAGCATTCACTGGAGCATCAACTACCAAATCCTTCAAGTTAATTGCATCTGGATGAGGAGTTGTGTTCACGTGCTGTTTCATGGTGACAGTGGTAGCTGGCGTTTTTCTGGCTGGCATCTTCTTCGATGAGGCCAAATTGATCCGAAGATCAGGCAGCACGGTTGAAGTGGTAATGTTCACATCCTTGCTGAGAGTAGCAGCAACCTCTTCTTTGGTGAGCGGAGGATCATCTTCATCAGCCGAGGAATCATCCATATTTGCTTCATCTGCTGGTACAGCCTTTTTCTTCTTCGGTGCACACTTTCTCTTCGATGCAGCAGCATTGGGATCATGCTTGTGTTTGGTGCGTCCTTCAGATATCCCTTCGGCCTTTTTCTTTTCCACATCATCTTTAAGAAGACGAAGATTTTTTGCTTCTCGAGCCTTTTTCTTTTCAGCCGTCTCAGCTCTTTTGACGGCATTGCGTTGACGCTTGGCGAGCTCATCGGGATATGAGGCAGGAGTGCGAAGGGAAGACTCATGAGCATTTGCCGGAGGAGGTGGTCTTTCTTGAGGTCCATTAGACTTGATTAGAGATAGTTCTCAGTAGTCACCCCACGGTGGATGGAATGCAAAGTTCTGAGCAAAACGAGGAGCAACGAACTCATAGTTGAACCATTTGCGCACCCAGTGGCGTCGAATCCATTGCTGTCGTGTATCTCGATCGTGTTTTGATTCGCCTGGAACTGTGTTGTATCGATCATGAGAGATATATTCTGCTGTGTTTGTGAGAGCCTGACTGCCACCCCTCTTCTTCTTTGGAGCAGTTTCTACTTGCTCGTCGTCATTCTGTTCGGCCCTTTTTCTCTTGCTGGTTGACGGGCCTACCGTTGGGCCCTTGGCATTTGGAGCTTTCGATTCATAGGCAGTGCCCAATACAATATCATCTCCGTCAGGCAGGCTACGCTGAGCTGAGTCCACAACCGACTGCATTTTCCTATGAACAGAGATAGATGCGAGGGGAAATGGGGACAGGGTTACGAATGCACACAGCGAAGTTTCTGAAAAAGAAATCGTTTTTGATGAAGTAGATGCTGACTTTGAGAAATGTTTCGGGCGAAGGAAATGTGTAGAACGAACTAGTAGGTTCGAAGAAAATACTAGTAAGCGTGCTAAGCATTCCGTTCGGACGAGACAAAACACAAACCCTAGATCTGAAATGTTTCGGATGTGAGGGACAACTACAAACCACATCCACAGAAGTTACCTAGCAGTAAAGATCTGAGAAATTGCAGTAAAAACAAGGCTATTTCTACCGCGGACGAACTTGAACTGGATGAACGGAAGAACAAGTTCGCACTGCACATACCCTAACTTGGTGATGTGCAGCAACTACGGCGGCGCGGAGACGAAGATGATCCGCGGCGGCGAGGAAGGACTCTGGCGACCTCTTTCCGGCAGTGAAGCGGCGAAGATGGTCGGCGTCGTCGAGCTCGAGGAGGAGCAGTGCGGTAGGGCTTCGTAAGGTGGCGATGGTGAGAGATGCGAAGTGAAATGAGAAAGGGGGCGGCGCAGTTTATATATGCGAGGGGAAAATGACCGCACCCTGAATCTGATCGGACGGACAGAGTCAAGGGATGCTTTCCCTTCAACGGATAGGATAAGATGGCAGTTGATGATGAGCACGTGGCAACCGTCATCAAAGAACGTGGTCCAGACCTGGGCGGGAAACACCAAATTTTGGACGGCTTTCGCCAAAACAGATTAAGTTCGGACCGAAACTTTAATGTGGTCAAGGACACTAGACAAAGTTTCGTTCACAGATGAAATTTGTGCATTCATAACAGAGCAACATAGACTGGAAGAGATAGAATAGAGGGAAAACAGGGTCCTAGGCATTTCACTCAGACGAAGAAACACAAATACCCGAAAAACAAGCTATGAGTGAAATACATTCGGACAAACACGAAAGGTTTCAAATGCAATTCAGTGAAGAAAAACTGTGGTGGCGTTACCCACCGTATAAGAACTGTATGACCCCAAGCGTCGCACAATTATCGTGGCACCCGGTTAGTCTAGTTCTTCGTTAATGTATTCACTCTCAGAAAGAAAATTTCACTTTGTCGAAATTTTCAAACTCTTCGAGTGTTATGCACCCATTCCTTCAAAGATATGGAAGTGTTGGTACGGGTGCCGAGTCCAGCTTACTGCACGTTTGCGGAATCTAGGATATTTAGCTCACACCGTAACGCACAGAATCTTTTGTCATTGAGGGCCTTGGTGAAGATATCGGCGAGATTTTCTTCGGTATTGACATGACTGATAACAATATCTTCCCGAGCAACATGATCACGTAGGAAATGATGTCTGATCTCAATATGCTTGATGTGAGAGTGCTGCACAGGATTGTGTGCAATTTTGATCACACTCTCATTGTCGCACAATAGAGGAATCTTCTTGACCTTGATGCCGTAATCCTTCAGAGTCTGCTTCATCCATAATAACTGTGTACAACAAGCACCAGCAGCAATATATTCGGCCTCAGCCGTAGAGAGTGAGACGCAATTCTGCTTCCTTGACGACCAACAAACCAATGATCTACCGAGGAAATGGCATGTCCCCGAAGTAGATTTCCTGTCAACCCGGTCACCTGCATAATCTGAGTCTGAATAGCCAACAAGGTCAAACTGTGCTCCCTTAGGATACCATAAACCTAAGGTGGGGGTGTGAGCCAAATATCTCAGAATACGCTTGACCGCTTGGTGATGCGATTCTTTCGGTGCAGCTTGAAAATGAGCACACATACAAACACTCAACAAAATATCAGGTCTGGATGCACATAGATAAAGCAAAGAACCAATCATCGAACGATAAGCTTTCTGATCGTAATCGTTACCGTACACATCTGCGTCCAGCTGGCCATTTGTTGGCATGGGAGTTTTGTAACCCTTCTATTTGCAATCTTGCATTTTGAACTTCTTAAGACAGTCTCTCAGATATTTCTCCTGAGATATGAAAATTCCATTGTCCTGTTGACGAATTTGCAGTCCGAGAAAGAATTTGAGTTCACCCATCATGGACATTTGATATTTCTCGGACATCATTCGCCCGAATTCCATGCTGCAAGCATTGTTAGTACAGCCGAAAATAATATCATCGACATAAATTTGACACACGAATAGATCGCCATCAATAGCACGAGTAAAAAGAGTGGAATCAGTGGATCCTGGCTTGAACCCTTTGTCGAGCAAAAACCTCTTTAGAGTGTCATACCAAGCTCGAGGGGCTTGCTTCAACCCATACAGCGCCTTTTTCAACCTCAAGGCGAGCAACAGGAGCATATGTTTCACTGAAATCAATACCTTCTACCTGTGTATACCCTTGAGCGACAAGACGTGCTTTGTTTCTCACAACAATGCCATTTTCATCTTGCTTATTTCGAAAAATCCATTTTGTGCCGATGATATTGTGCTTCTTAGGATTCGGTTTGTCAACCAATTCCCACACATCATTCAATTCGAATTGCACCAACTCTTCTTGCATGGCATTCATCCAATCGGGATGATTCATAGCTTCTTCATACTTGGTAGGTTCTGTCAATGAGACGAAAGAGAAGCTGCCACAGTAGTTAGCCAAACGAGTGCGGGAGCGAGTTGTGGGTCGGTAACCTGGATTCTCGAGATCTTCGAGGATTAATGCAGGGTCAACTCGATTTGCCACTCGTGGGTGCGGATTTCCTTCGAGATGATCATTTTCATTTTCCTCATCATCATCATCATCAGGATTGGCATTAGTATCGCCATTTTCATCATGATTGCCATTTTGATCGGCACTTGCATTCGCATTTGGGTTGCCATTTGTGTTCGGAGTGGCACTTGCTTCAGTAGTAGCTTGGCGTGTTCGTCGAGCTATGGGAGCATCATCATCGGAAGAATCAGGTACATTTCCTTCAACTGGCCTGACATCCCCAATAGCCATTTGCCGAATAGCATCCGAAATCGGAGGTTCATCTATCACATTAGGCAGGTGCTCCTTTTGGGAGCAGTTAGATTCATCAAACCGCACAATTACCGTTTCCATAACTTTCCCATGGTGAGAGTTATAGACACGATAAGTATGCGAGTTCGAGCCATAACCAAGAAGAAAACCTTCATGTGCTTTGGGTGCAAACTTAGAATTATGATTCATGTCACGAATATAGCATGGTGCACCAAAAATACGTAAATAAGAAACATTCCGTTTCTTGCCAGTGATAAGTTCATATGAAGTTTTCTTAAGGAATTTGTGAAGATAAACACAATTCACAACATGGCAAGCAGTATTAATAGCATCAACCCAGAAACGAATAGGAGTTTTATACTCACTGAGCATTGTTCTTGCCATTTCAATAAGAGTTCTATTATTTCGCTCAACAACTCCATTCCGTTGGGGAGTGTATGCGACACAGAATTCACGAGTGATACCATTTTCATCGAGAAAGTCTTCGATATGAGTATTTTTGAACTCAGTACCATTGTCGCTTCTGACATGCTTAATTCGCACTTCATATTCATTTTCAGCCTTCTTGGCGAATCTTTTGAAGATGTCTTGGGTGCAAGTTTTGTCTTCGAGAAAGAATACCCAAGTATATCGAGAAAAATCATCAACAATAACCAGACCATAATGACTGCCTCCGAAACTTGCATAGTTTTGAGGCCTGTGGTCATGACAGTTTTTGATGAATGATGCTTCTTGGCCAATTTACCAGCCTCACAAGCAGCACAGAGACGATCCTTGTCGAATTTCACATCAGGAATACTACGGAGATGATTTTTCTTCATGAGAGTCTGCAAGTTTCTCATACCTGCATGACCAAGTCTTCGGTGCCACAGCCATCCTTCGGTTGCTTTTGCAAGCAAACAAGTTCAGACTGAGGGACCCTTAGAGAAATCCACAATGTATAAATCACCTTTTCTATTTCCTTCGAACACGAAGGAATTGTCAGTGGCCATGAAGACAATGCATTTGGATTTAGAAAATAGAACTAGCATGCCTAGATCACAAAGCTTGCCTACAGACATAAGATTGAATCCAAGAGACTGAACAAGTAAAACATCATCAATGTTCTTGTCCTTGGATATAGCAATTTTACCTAACCCAAGTACCTTTCCTTTGTTGTTGTCGCCGAAAGTAATGTACTTCTCAGATGAAGCAGTTAAGTTGGGGTCGACAAACAATGACTTGTCTCCGGTCATATGACTAGTGCATCCACTATCCATTATCCATTCGGTACACCCGGAGACATAGTCCTGCATAGAAATCAGGCTTTCTTAACCACCCACATCATTGTAGGTGGCTTCGAAACATATGAGCGAGCATGATATGATTTCTTTCGATAGTCATGAGAATTGTAACTTGAATGAGTACGAGAATAATCGAAAGAGTATGCAATGAAATTCCTTCCAAACGAATGAGTATAGCGGTTAGGAGATACAAGCATGTACTCATTCTGTCGAATCTTTTCCAGAATATATCGAACATTTTCTTCTTGCATGGTTAGTAGTCTAGTAACAGGTAATGCTTCTATATTTTTCTTAGGCACCCAGATAGCTTCCATTGGAGGGCCATTCCTGCTGTTCGGTCCAACATAGCGAGCAACAGCCTCACCACGTTGGTGTTTGAACAACTTATAGTTGTCCAGAGAATCATCATATGAGTATTCGGGGATCGGTGAGTCATATCCCGAAAGTAAAGCTGGATCGAGCGTTTTGCTCTTAGCAGGCACCCTCACAGTGCGAGGATATTGATCTGGTTCCCAGTAGGAGCCATTCTCATTTAGTTTCCTTTCGAAACCGATACCTTCCTTCCTGGGGTTTTTGTGAAGAATGGATTTCTTCAGAACATCACACAGGGTTTGATGCCCTTTGAGAGACTTGAACATTCCTGTCTGAAGAAGATCCTTCAACCTAGCATTTTCATCAGAAACAGAACCATTTTCCTCGACCGAGGGGTTAGCATTGACAGAAGATTCAGCATTTGATTCAGCATTACTGCATATAAGACATTTTAAGCAAGGAGGTATAAACACTTCAGGTTTCTCTTTGAGTTGTTGGGTGAGAAGAGAATTTTCCCTGATCAAGTCATCATGAGCCTCTCTCAGCGACTCAAGTTCCTGTTTTTTTTCAGGTAATCATAAGTCAATCTTTCGTGGTCAGCTGAGAGAAAATCATGACGATCTGATAGTTCTTTCATTCGAGACTCGAGAGCAGAATGCTCTTCAGTCAACGACTGATTTTTCTCCATCTCCTCAACGAACAACCCTTCAGACTTCCTGAGGGTTGTCTCAATTTTCTCGAGAGAGTTTTGTTGAATATGGGCAATTTTTATCAGTTTAGCATGGTCATCCTCATCAGAAGAATATTGATCACTGGAGTGAACCTTGTGATGTTTGGAGGATACCTTTTCTTTCTAAGCTTTGGCCATGAAGCAGTACGCAGGAGACTCATTGTCGCTCGAATGATTCTCGAAGAAGTTCGTTGCTGGAGCGGAGCCACATGCTATGCCCGCCATGCCGGAATCGGAGTCCTCCTCTGATTCAGCAATCTCTTCGGCGTCACAGGATGCTTCTTCTTCGGAATCCATTTCCTTGCCGATGTACGCCTTGGCCTTGCGTGAAGTGTTCTTGCAATTGGACGAGGACTTGGAGGGATTCTTCGAGGAAGATCTTGACGAGGACTTGGAGGAATCCTTCTTCTTGAAGAACTTCTTCGTTTTCTTCTCATCATCGGAGTCGTAGCTTTTGCTCTTGCTTTTGCCATGGTTTCCTGAATCATATCTTCCACTTGCACGGATTTCAGCTTCCCAGAGAGGGCAGTCCGAAATGAAATGACCTGGCTTTTTGCACTTGAAACAGGTGTAATCTCCTGATGGCTTTGATGAAGATTTGGAGCCGCCAGAGTTGCTGGATCCTTTCTTCTGAAACTGATTTTTCCTATGAAGACGCTGGAATCTTTTCGTGATCAATGCGAGATCCTGACTAATCCTTTCGGTGTCATCTGAATCTTCATCGGCATTTCCTTCCGAGGAAGAATCAGGCACAGCCTTGAGAGCATGACTTTTTCGGTGACTTGAGCCATAGAGATCTCTTTTCTCTTCTTCTTGTTCTTCGTGGGTGTTCAGCCTTTCCATGATATCAGCAGAGTCGAGGACTTTGAAATCAGCTTGTTCCCGAATCATCAGAACAAGTGTGTCGAACGAAGTGTCAAGGGAACGGAGCAACTTCTTCACAACTTCAATGTCAGTGATGACTTTAGCGCCGAGACCTTGTAGCTCGTTTGCAATGTCACTCAGACGATCGAAAGTTTGCTGATAGCTTTCATTTCCAATTCGCTTGAACCTATTGAACTTGGCCCGAAGTGTATCAATGCGAGCTTCTTTCTGAGTTGAAACACCCTCGTTTATCTTTTCAGGAATGTCCCACAATTCCTTTGCAGTTTCACACTGACGGTAGCGAAGAAATTGAGCACGAGAGAGATGGCCACCAATTTCATCTTTTGCTTGAGCATCCATCTGAATGAGTTTCTTCTCGTGGTCAGTGGGGACCTGGGGCACTTCAACTGTGAATCCATTCTGCACCACATTCCACATATCATCATCAATAGCTCGGAGACAGATCTTCATCTTCTCCTTCCAGAAGGGGTAGTCCGTCCCATCGAAGATGGGAATCTTGAGGTGCGACTTGTAGCTCACTGAAGATATACTTAAACTCCAAGGTGGTTAGACCAAAATGAGCAGAGTCAAGGAGTACCTCGCTCTGATACCAATTGTAGGATCAAAGTATGTCTACCAGAGGGGGGGGGTGAATGGGAGTTTTAAATTTTTCTCGGAAATATTAAAACTTTCGGAACCCAGTAGCGGAACGAATGAAAATACAGTAAACAGTGAGCGAATACAAACTACCGAATGGAAACTAACAACATGTACCGAGGTAAATCACATGATTGAAATATGGCATGTCACAGTTCGAATGTAGAGAGAGTAGCAGAAGTGACCAGTGATGCTCGATGGCGACAAGGTGTTTGGTAGACCAGTTTGCCCTTCTGCACAAGGACTACGTCTGGTTGGAGGGGTTGTGATTTAACAAAGAAGATAAACTCTCTTCGCCCTTTTCTCCTCGACAATTGGTTCGTCAACCAATGCCGATTACTCGTGGTAGATGCTTGAAGGCGATCTCCGAACCTTTACAAACTTCTTCTTCGAGAACCACAATTACTCTTGGTCTCTGAAGAAATTGGCACCTAACCGTCTAGAGAGTTTGCAGCTCTCAAGAGTAATGGGCGGAGCGTACTGGACTTAGATTCTAGTGATGCTGAACCACTATCTAATTTTTCGGCTCTAGGGTTTTCTCTCGGTGGATTTTAAACTCAAATCTCTCGGAGAGGGGTTGCTCAACAATCTTCTCAGAATCAAACGGAGCAGCCGCCGGACAACGCCGGCACGGGGTGGCTATTTATAGCCGCAACCTTCCCTGATGGGAAATGACCATTTTGGACACGCGGTCCAGCCAATGGCCAACCGACACGTTCACAACGGTCGGATTTGGGAGCAACGGTAACATTACTTGAGGAACAAGTAATGCTAACTCCTCGGTCAGAGACAAATCTCTCACAGCGAAGAAGATCACAGTCTCTTACTGGCAAGTATTTGCTCGGAACACAAAGAGATTTCTCTCACAGCTTTCATAGGATTTGGGTTTAGCATCAGTGAATCAAATCTTAGAATGCTACACCCCTCTTAATAGTACGGTGGTCCTATGACTCAATAAGGAGGAAAGAAACAATGAAAAGAATACTACGTCTTCTCTTCATCTTCAATTTCCTCGGCTGCAGTCACTTCCTTCGGACAGGCACCGAATCAAATGCTGCACGTCAGCAATTTTTGAGGGGTCACTCTTGTCGTCATAACCTTCGGTGATAACATTCACTGCTACGCAGGGGATAATCTTCGGATTTGTGAATCCAAACTCCTCTTAACTCCAGGAACCTGTTACTCTGTGTGCACTAGCAAACACATCAGTCCCTCACTGTTTGTCAATCAATCTCCAAAACATAAGGAGGCAAATTATTGCACCAACAGTAAGGCAGATCCCACAAGCATGTCTTGTGAGTCCAGGCGTGTTCCGAATTATACCCCTTGAAATACCCTGGACGCTCTGGATCTGGCTCGAGAGCGTTTAACTGATCCAGGGTCTGTTGGCCTGTCAACGCAGGTGGTGCAGACTTTTTGACAACTCTACCTTTGATGAATTTCTTCTTGTCTTTTCTAAACTTATGCCGAGGATCCAGGAACTGTCTATGCAAGTCGAACCAAGAATACTTGCGACCCGCATCCAGCCAACGAAACTCTAGAGCTGCCTTGCATGTGGGGCACGGGAACCTTCCATGCACACACCAGCCAACGAATAGCGCATACGCCGGCAAGTCATGCATCGAGTACATGTACCACACATGCATTAGGAAGTTTTTTTTGTAGCGGCGTCGTATGTCTTCATCCCATTATCCCAAGCTTCTTGCAATTCATCCTTAAGCGGCTGCATGTACACATTCATACTCTTCCCCGGATAGTTGGGCCCCGGAATTATCAACGTCAGGAAAATGTTCTTTCTTTGCATAATCTGTCCGGGGAGGAGATTGAGTGGAATGACAAATACAGGACAACAACTGTATTGGACTGCCATCATACCAAACACATTGAACCCATCCATGCTAATGGCGACTCGAGGATGCCTTGGATCTGCCGCTTTATCATGATGTATTGCATCGAAGTGCTTCCATGCAAAAGCGTCCGATGTGTGTACCAACATCTGATTCCCATCTGCATCTAGTTTGGTTCTTTTGCCCAATTTGTGCCATGTCATCTGTCTGGCCGTCTCTTCGACCATGAAAAGACGTTGAAGTCTTGGTATGATTGGCATATATCGAAGAACATTAACTGGGATTTTTGTCTGACTCTTCTCACCCATACCGTTGTCTACCACAACATACCTGGAAGATATGCAAATGGGACAATAGTTCAAGTCCGCATACTCAAGCCTAAATAAGGCACATCCATTCTCACAGGCATCTATCTTCTCATAGGGCATCTTAAGTACACGGAGGATTTTGTCCGACTAGTACAGGTTTGCAGTCATTACATGGCCTTTGGGTAGAAAGCGTCCAAATAGTGTCATCATCGCGTCGTAGCATTCTCTACCCAAGTTGAATTGAGCCTTCAGAGCCATTACTTGTGCGATGGCATCCAGCTGACAAAGCTCAGTGTGCTCGTGGAGAGGACGTTTTGAAGACTCCAACATATCATTGAAGGCCTTTGCAGATTCCTCCATCTCATCGTCCGAATCCCGAGCATCATCAAAGTCTTCCACCATGTCTTCGATCCCGGTACCATGCTCGTCGGTGCGACGACGGCCCACCTCAGCTCTGGCACGTTGGGCAGACTCACCATGAAATGTCCAGACCGTATAAGCAGGCGTAAAACCCCACTTCTGCAGGTGTTTACTCATTTCAAGCTCTGTCCTCTTATGATAGTTGTCGCACCGGACACAGGGGCACCAGGTTTTTCTCTAGCCATTTGCAAATGCGGCTCTCACAAACCCCTTGGTTTTTGTTAACTATTCATCGGTCATGTCTTTCTGACTAGTGTGACCGGTGTACATCCACGCACGATCACTCATCTTGCCTAGCTACTGGACACACAAGAAATATATACATAATTCAGCAAACCATATTCATCAGTTAATGGAGTTTGTCAGTTTTATTACGTCCATGCAACCTAGACGCTAATAGGTAAAGATAGGTCCTAATCCCACCCGAGTATGTGTAGATTGGGTTCGTTTTCCCATGCTCTGCTCCGGATCCGACGCAAAATTTCGGCAGCACCTCCCCGCTGTTCTCCTGATACACATCTCGGCAATAAGCAGAGAGGATGTGTACCTGGAGAACAACAGGGAGGCACTGACGAAATTCTGCATCGGATCCGGAGCAGAGCATATGGGAAAACGAACCCAATCTACACATACTCAGGCTGTCCATGGATAACGTTGGACAATTCGAAAGAATCACGGTTATAAATATGAAAATGCATGCATATTTATAGATGTAACCCTTTTGAACGGGAGACGCATAGTGGTCACGCATACTGATGATTGAAGACACCTATAGCTAGCAAGTTTCATCGGCACGAAGACCAGAACAGGGAAAATGAAGGGGGGAGGAGGAGATGTCATTTGTGCTCACCCACGAACGCAGGGGCGGAGCTCATCGAACGCACGGGGAGGTCGTCGAACACCAGACCCTCACAGCGACGAAACAACTGCACATTTAAATCCATCCGATCAACACAAACATATATGATGTTTTTCATAACAAAATCAGAAAATATATGACCTAACTCATAATTCACAAATATATGACGGGGTGTCGGGTCGGGGTGTCGGGGTGTCGGAGTGTCGGGTCGGGGTGTCGGGGTGTCGGGGTGTCATGTCTTGGTGTCGGGGTGTCGGGGTGTCGGGGTGTCGGGGTGTCATGTCTTGGTGTCGGGGTGTCGGGGTGTCAGGGTGTCGTGTCGGGGTGTCGGGGTGTCGAGGTGTCGTGTCGGGCTGTCGGGGTGTTGGGGTGTCGGGGTGTCGTGTCGGGGTGTCGTGTCGGGGTGTCGTGCTGTCGGGTCGGGGTGTCGGGGTGTCGTGGTGTCGGGGTCTTTTTTTTCTCTTTTTCCTTTTCTTCTTCTTCCTCTTCTTCCTTTTCTTCTTCTTCTTCTTCTTCTTCTTCTTCTTCTTCTTCTTCTTCTTTTTCTTCCTTTCCTTTTTCCTCTTCTTCTTCTTCTCCTCCTCTCCTCTTTTTTCTTCTTCTTCTTCTTCTTCTTCTTCTTCTTCTTCTTCTTCTTCTTCTTCTTCTTTTTTCTTCTCCTCCTCCTCTTCTTCTTCTTCTTCCTTTCCTTTTTCCTCTTCTTCTTCTCCTCTCCTCTTTTTTTCTTCTTCTTCTTCTTCTTTTTTCTTCTCCTCCTCCTCCTCTTCTTTTTCTTCTTCTTCTTCTTTTTTCTTCTTTTCCTTTTTTTCTATTTACCTAAACATCAATTTACCTAAACATCTAAACATCTATTTACCTAAATATCTAATTTTCTTACTGCAAAAATAGAAAACAACTAAAAAAACAAAACAAAATAGAGGGGCAGGAGGGGGGAGCTCACCAGAGGGGGGCAGGGGGGTCTGGGCCGCCGGGGCGGCCGGGCAGCGGGGGCGGCCGGGGCTTCGGGGGCGGCCGGGCAGCGGGGGTGGCCGGGCCGGGCTTCGGGGGCGGCAGGGAGGGGCGGCGACGGGGCAGGGTGGCAGGGAGGGGCGGCGACGGGGCGGGGTGGCAGGGCGGGGGCGGCGACGGGGCGGCGACGGCGGATGAGAGAGAGAGAGAGAGGCGCGCGGGAGTGGGGGTTTCGGGCGGGGTTCACAGCCGTTAAGGTAACCCCCCTCTTTGCCGTCTGCTGGTAGACGGCAAAGAACTCTTTGTCGTTAGCTAGCCAGCGCCGTGACCCTGTGGGCCCCACCCTCACCTCTTTGCCATCTGCCTAGCCCTTCTTTGCCGTCTGCTAGCAGACGGCAAAGAGGTGGCAGACAGCAAAGAAGGTGCCCTAGCCAACGCCGTGCCACGGGGGGCCCTCCAGGCTCTTTGCCGTCTGCCATTGGCCTCTTTGCCGTCAGCTGGCAGACGGCAAAGAGACAGCTGACGGCAAATACCCTCTTTGCCATCAGCTAGTTCTTTGCCGTCTGCCTTGCCAAAGCAGACGGCAAAGAGCCTCTTTGCCGTCAGCTGGCAGACGACAAAGAGGGGACAGATGGCAAAATGCCAGATTCCAGTAGTGATGGCTCCCGGAGGGCAGGAGCCCCTCCGAGATTGGATCTCTCTCTCTCTCTGTTTTCTTCTCTGGTACCCCTCTGTTTTCTGGCCGGAAACCATTTCTTATATTCCCGAAGATCCGTAACTCCGATTGGGCTGAAATTTTTAGGGGATTTTTATCCGGATATTAGCTTTCTTGCGGCCGAAGGACACCTCCAACCGACTTACGGGGTAGCCACAAGCCTGCTGGGCATGACCTACCCCTGGGCGTGCCCCTTGAGCTTGTGGGCCCCTCGAGCATCTTCTCACATTGATTATTTTTCCCAAAAATCACATATATTCCAAAAAAATCTCTATAATTTTTTATCACGTTTGGACTTCGTTTGATATGGATTTTCTGTGAAACAAAAACATGCAAAAAATAGGAGCTAGCACTGGGCACTAGATCAATATGTTAGTCCAAGAAAATCATATAAATTGTTGCCAAAAGTATGTGAAAATTGTAGAATATTGGCATGAAACAATCAAAAATTATAGATACGACGGAGACGTATCATCTGCCGAACGGGGGGGGGGGGGTTCTTTGGGGAGGCTACCTTCATCAACCTTGCTGCTGATAACCCACAAGTATAGGGGATCGTGACAGTCTTCGAGGGTAGTATAACCCAAATTTATTAATTTGACACAAGGGGAGCGAAAGAATACTTATGAGCCTTAGAAGTTTAGTTGTCAATTCAACCACACCAGAAAGTAATATTTCTACAGCAAAGTAATTAGTAGCACAGTAGTATGATAGTTTGATAGTAGCGGTAGTAGTAGCAATAGTAATGGTGACAGTAACAGTAGCAGTTGTGTAGTGATCGTAACAGCAAGAGCAACAGTAGTAAGTTCTAAAAGATCAATATGAGCAAAGTGTAGGCATTGGATCAGTGATGGGTATTTGTATGGATGGCATTCACCATGCCACAGTCACAACCTAGAGCGATGCACAATAGCTCCAATTCATCAATTCAGTGTAGGCATGTATTTCGTATATAGTCATATGTGCTTATAATAAGAACTTGCGTGACATCTTTTGTCTACCCTCCATGGCAGCGGGGTCCATAAGGAAATCTAAGGGATATTAAGACCTCTTTTAATAGAGAAACATAACAAAGCATTAACATATGGTGAATACATGAACTCCTCGAATTACAGTCATCCCCGGAGAGTATCCCAATTATTGTCACCTTGGGGTCTACGGATCAGAACAATAACAAGTGCATATAACTAGCAGATAGGATCAACAACTCAAATATATTGATGATAACATAAAGGGTTCAGACATGAAATCATGGCACTCGGGCCCTAGTGACAAGCAATAAGCATAGCTAAGTCATAGCAACATCAATCTCAGAACATAGTGGATACTAGGGATCAAGCCCTAACAAATTAACTCGATTACATGAAAAATCTCATTCAAAGCCATCACCGTCCAGCAATCCTACAAGGGGATTACTCACTCCCCACGGTGAGCATCATGGAATTGTTGATGGAGAAGGGTTGGTGATGACGACGGCGATGAATCCTCCCCTCCGGAGCCCCGAACGGATTCCAGATCAGCCCTCCCAATGAAGAACAAGAGGTGGCGGCGGCTCCGTATCATAAAACGTGATGATTCCTTCTCTCTGATTTTTTTCAATGCGAGACGGTACCTAAGGACTTGCAGGTAGGGCAAATTTTTATTGCTTTTTGCACCGATGACAACTGACTTGAAGGATCTTATTCAATCCATATGTAGATATGGTGGACTCACATGACAAGAAACGGGTTTAAGGGTTTTTGGATGTACAAGTAGTATTTCTACTTAGTACAAAATTTTGTCTAGCAAAAGGTTATGAGCAAGCACCACATGTTAGAGGATCCATGACCATATAACTTCTATGTGAATATAAACAAACATAACCCATTACGTTGTCTTCCTTGTCCAACATCAACTACTTGATCAAGCTTGGAAATAATTAATGGGGGCTCACAATCATAGAAGATGTCCAATATAGTATATTTATATGCGAAATCTCTCTTCCTTCAATATTTTTTTCATGAATTGTTCAAGTGACCAATGTTGTGTTTGCTAACTTTCAATAAATTTTACCACTTATACTTCTTATATGTGAAGTCACTACTCCCCATGGGACAAGCATATGAAGCACGTATAATTTCAAATTTATGATATTCAATTCATTCAACAATTTACTCTTGGGATATAAGTGAAGCACGAGAGTAAATGACAAACTACTCCAAAAGATATAAGTGAAGAACAAAGAGTAGTTAAGTGAATGGGTAGCTATGTGAAGACTCTCTCTCAATAAAAACTTTCAGATCTAATGAGCTTATTAAGCAGCAAACAAAATGAAAAGAAAAGGACACTCCAATAATAGCACATGTCATGTGAACAAGTAAAAATTTAGGCTAACCGATAGGTGTTGATGAAGAAAGGTGGGATGCCTACTGGGGCATCCCCAAGCTTAGTTGCTCGAGACTTCTTGGAATGTTATCTTGGGGGGCCTTGGGCATCCCCAAGCTTGAGCTCTTGTGTCTCCTTAATTCATCTCATATCACGGTTTCTCCTATGTCTTAAAAACTTCATCCACGCAAAACTCAACAAGAACTCATGAGATAAGTTAGTACAAATCAATTCAAAACCTTAACATTCTCTACTATAGCAAATCACTAAAATTATAATTAAACATTGCATACTAAATTCCTCTGCATATTTATTACCCCAATCCACAAATAGAAACATTAAACAAGCAAACATTTGCAAACAATGCAACTATAACCGAAATTTGTCTAAACCGAACAATCTGTAAAGGGGAAAAAAACATTCATACTTCCCTAACTCCAAACATTCTGAAAAATTACCACATGACAGAGAACTCATGCATGCTTACTATGTAAAAATTTCAGATTTTTATCATGTTTTGAAAATTCACAAATATTTAGGACATAATAGAAAACTTTCTGTTTTCAAACAGCAACTCATAAGCTTGCAAAAGCATGGTAAAGGCTATACTTGGCATTTTATTGAAATAAAAGATACAAAACTTGATTATTGATAACAGCAAGCAAATCTTAACAAAATAAAATGATGCTCCAAGCAAAACTCATATTATGTGACGAATAAAAATATAGCTCCAAGTGAGGTTACCGATAATTCTGGGGCATCCCCATGCTTAGACGCTTGAGTCTTCCTTGAATATTACCTTGGGGTGACTTGGGCATACCCAAGCTTAGGTTCTTGCCACTCCTTATTCTCCTTCTATCATCATCTCACCCGGAACTTGAAAACTTCAATCACACAAAACTTAACGGAACTCGTGAGATAGGTTAGTATGAGAAAAATAAATCATCCACTTAGGTACTGCCAAGACAAGATTCATAATTGTTCCCACATAATGCCTACTATATTGCATCATTCCCACAATTTATATTGACCAATATAAGCCATAGAAACTATAGAAAAAACAAACTATGCATTGAAAACAGAATCTGTCAAAAACAGAACAGTCTGCACTGATCTGAATTAAAGTCATACTTCTATAACTCAAAAAATTCTGAACAATTATGAAAATGTAAGCAATTTGTTGCCCAATACTGTGTAAAAATTGCAGATTTTATCACGTTCCAGTAGAGAACGGAAATTTCAGCACTGGACGCAAACGTTTCTGTTTTTGCACAGAATCAAATCAACAAGTATCCACACTATCCCAAAGGCTTTACTTGGCACATTATTGAAATAAAACATATAAAACATGATTACTACAGTATATTAATCATGTGATTTCACAAAAACAGTATTGGTAAATATTTGGTTATCTCCCGACAAGCGCTTTTCTTTAATGCCTTTTTAGCTAGGCATGATGATTTCAATGATGATCGCATAAAAGTGAAGAATTGAAACATAAAGGGAGCATCATGAAGCATATGGCAAGAACATTTAAGCCTAACCCACTTCCTATGCATAGGGATTTTGTAAGAAAACAATTTATTGTAGCAAGAATCAAGTAGCATAGGGAGGCAAAACAAGTGCAACTTCAAAACTTTCAACACATAGAGAGGAAACTTGATATTATTGCAACACCTACAAGCATAGGTTTCTCTCTCATAATAATTTTCAGTAGCATCATGAATAAATTCAACTATATAACTATCACATAAAGCATTATTTTCATGATCCACAAGCATAGAAATTTAATTACTCTCCACATAAGCAAATTTATTCTCATCAATAATAGTGGGAGCAAATTCAATGAAATAACTATCATATGATACTTGATTTACATAATCAATTTGAGCGTTAAAATCATGATGACAAGTTTCATGGCTATCATTATTCTTTATAACATACATGTCATCACAATAATCATCATATATAGCAACTTTGTTGTCATAATCAATTGAAACCACTTCCAAAATAGTGGAATCATCACTAAATAAAGCCATGACCTCTCCAAATCCAGTTTTATCAATATTGTAATAAGATTCAACACTCTCCAAATTAGTGGGATCATTTTTACCTAGAGTTGACACTCTTCCAAACCCACTTTCATCATTGTAATCATCATACATAGGAGGCATGCAATCATCATAATAAATTTGCTCATCAAAAGTAGGGGGGCTAAAAAGATCATCTTCATCAAACATAGCATCCCCAAGCTTATGGCTTTGCATATCATTAGCATCATGGCTCTTATCATCAATAGTATGAATAGCACCAATAGTATAACAATTATTATCATCATAATTTCCCAAGTTGGTGCCAAAAAGATTTTCAAAACTATAAGAAGTATCATTATCTTCCCAATCATAATTATCATAGCAAGCAATAGTATCAAGTGTATCATCTTCCACAATTATTTTTGATTCATTCACATGAGGCACAACAATAATAGGAGCAACATTATTTGGGAGAGATACCTTTTTACCTCTACTTTTCCTTCTTCTCTTCTCTTTCTTCACCACATTGTGTGTGGGTTTAATTAATTCTTCCGAGCTTCTTATTGAAGAGATCGGTTGGACAGGAAGCTCCTCCTCATCACCTGTTTCATCACAAGAGAAAATAGGAGGGAAAGGGGGAATCTTTACCCTTCCATTAGTATTCCTTTTATATTCTATTGGTTTTCCGGTCTTTATATAATCGGCTATATAAGCATTCTCATTGCAATTTACCACACAAAACATATAGATTTCTTGTAGCTTGTTTTCAATGTCGTTTGTGAGAATGAATACTTCAAACCAACTATTTTTATGTGTCAATTCTTCACACCCCAAAAATAAACAAAGTTCATTATAAAGTTCAAGGGTGATCAAGTTATTACAATATTTGGCCATGATTCGGTCATGAAAGAGTATGGATTGAAAATTAAGATGACCAACCTTATTGCAAAGTTCACAAGTAATGGGATGAAGCGAGCATAATTTTGTAGCAAATTCATCTATCACTTTAAGCCACCAATTAGTTTTATCATGTTTATGCTTCTTACAAAATCTAGCATCCCTATATGGCATGTCTTCACAATGTTTATGCACTCCACAAAAATTGGCATGCTTATAAGAAACCTTTTTATCATGACTAGTGCAATCATCATTAGCACTGTGGATATTCATAGCAAGCGTACTAACAACATTGCAATCATGCTTATCATTCAAAGGACTCACATTAAACATTTTATTAAATTCTTCCTCTAGCAATTGAGCACAATTTTCCGATCCATCATTTTCAAGAAAGACATCATAAAGGTGAAGCATTTGATGCAACTTCAATTCCATTTTTTGTAGTTTTCTTTTATAAACTAAACTAGTGATAAAACAAGAAACTAAAAGATTCCATTGCAAGATCTAAAGATATACCTTCAAGCACTCACCTCCCCGGCAACGGCGCCAGAAAAGATCTTGATGTCTACTACACAACTTTATTCTTGTAGACTCTGTTGGGCCTCCAAGCACAGAGTTTTGTAGGATAGCAGCAAATTTCCCTCAAGTGGATGACCTAAGGTTTATCAATCCATGGGAGGTGTAGCATGAAGATGGACTCTCTCAAACAACCCTGCAATCAAATACAAACAATCTCTTGTGTCCCCAACACACCAAATACAATGGTAAATTGTATAGGTGCACTTGTTCGGCGAAGAGATGGTGATACAAGTGTAGTATGGATAGTAGATATAGGTTTTTGTAATCTGAAATAATAAAAACAACAAGGTAGCAAGTAATAAAAGTGAGCACAAACGGTATTGCAATGCTTGAAAACAAGGCCTAGGGTTCATACTTTCACTAGTGCAATCTCTCAAGAGTGCTAACATAATTGAATCATATAACAATCCCTCAACGTGCAACAAAGAATCACTCCAAAGTTCCTAGTAAACAGAGAACATAAGAAGAAATTGTTGTAGGTAGCAAATCCACCTCAAAGTTATCCTTTCCGATCAATCTATTGAGCCATCCTTATAAGTGTCACAAACAGCCCTAGAGTTCATACTAAAATAACACCATATGATACGCATCAATCAACTCTAATGTCACCTAGATACTCTAATGTCACCACAAGTATCCGTGAGTTAATTATTTGATATGCATTAAGCAATTTCAGATTCATAATACTCAATCCAACACAAAGAACTTCAAAGAGTACCCCAAAGTTTCTATCGGAGAAAGTAGGATGAAAACGTGCATCAGCCCCTATGCCTAGATTACCCGAATGTCACCTCTGGTATCCACAAGTTGATTACCAAAACATATATCAAGTGAATCAATAGAATACCCCATTGTCACCGCGGGTATCCACATGCAAGACATACATCAAGTGTTCACAAATCCAAAATATTCAATCCGATAACTATGAAAGCTCAAAGGGAAAGACTCAACTCATCACAACAAGATAGAGAGGGAAGAACACCATATGATCCAACTATATTAACATAGCTCGCGGTACATCAAGATAGTGCCAAATCAAGAACACGAGAGAGAGATCAAACACATAGCTACTGCTACATACCCTTAGCCCCGAGGGTGAACTACTCCCTCTTCATCATGGAGACCACCGGGATGATGAAGATGGCCTCCGGCGATGATTTCCCCCTCCGACAGGATGCCAGAACAGGGCTCCGGATGAGATCGCTTCGGAACAGAGGCTTGCAGCAGCGGCATGGGAGTTCTTGGTTTCTTTCTGGATTTATAGGATTTTTCAGTGTTGGAATCATGCCAATCGGAGTTACATGGGACCCACAAGCTCAGTCTCCCCTCCCTACCCCCGAGGAGCATGGGGTGAGCTTGTCACTACCTCGTGGGTCTTCTGATCCTTTCTTGAAGCTTCGGCGGTCTCTTTTGGTCCATAAAAAATCACCGTAAATTTTCAGCCCAATCCGAGAACTTTTATTTCTCCAAAAAAATAAAACCACGGTAGTTCTACTGAAAACAACGTCAGTGCGGGTTAGTTTCATTCAAATCATATAAAAGTGCACCCAAAACCATATAAAATTATTGTAAACATGGCATGAATACTTCATAAATTATAGATACGTTGGAGACGTATCAAAACACACTGAAATATTTTTGGAGTTTTTGGTTTTATGAAGGAAGCAAACAAACAAAGAAAAACGAAAAACGAGAAAAACTATTTACACGGGAGAACTCCCAACAAGCAACAAAAGAAGAAACAAGAAATCTTTTTGGGTTTTCTTTTACTACTACGAACTAACTAAAGAAGAATGAAAAACTGAAAGAAGCGAGAAATATTTTTGGATTTTTCAAAGTTTTTCAAACACACAAAAGAAAAGCAAAACAAAGCGAAACATGGATATACAATGGAAACGATGAACACCGACAACTGAAGTGAATGTGTGAACATGAATGAAATGTCGGTGAGAATACGTACTCCCCCAAGCATAGACTTATGGCCTAACTTGGTCTATGGCCACTGTTGGCCTGGGTAGAACTTGTAGCGATAGTTCAGGTCGTACTCAAGTGCAGCGGCCACCACATGGTGGGAGGCCGCACTCCGACGAGCGGCCTCCTTCCCTTCCCTGTACGCCTCAACCTCCTCCTCATGTATATAATGTGTTTGTTTTTCCTGAAAGTTAAAGAAGGCGGAGGTAGGCAAAGTAACATGGATAACATGGTTCTTATCTAAGATTAGCCTATATCGAAATGGTGGGTTTTCCCTTTCGAGAAACTGATGGTGGACCATAGCATCATAATCAAGGTAACTAGTAGGCAACTAAAGATCATTTTCCCTAACAGGTATTCCAAGGTAAGCAGCTAACCGGGTAGCGTAAATCCCTCCGTAAAGATCACCATCAAAAGTGTTTTTATTAATGCGACGTGCAATGATAGTCCCAAAATTAAATTTTCTATCACCCAGTACAACACTTTTAGGAATACTTAAGTCAGGAGCACAAGTGGTACTGAGGTTATGTTTACCGGTTATGCATCTTCCTATGAACAGAGCAAAATAGTGGATGACAGGAAAATGAATGCTTCCTATTCTAGATTGCGTTACAGCTCTAGTTTTCCCTTGGGTAATACTCATGAGAAATTCATGACAATCTGATTTATGAGGTTTGAGGCAAGTACCCCAAAAGGGAATTCTACAAGCAACGCAAAATTCTCGAATGCCCATGAGGTAAGAATTTTCATATAGATTGAAATTGACATCATGAGAAGAGCGGTGAGATACATACTTGAATTTCCGCACAAATGAATCAGTAAGGTCACGGTACTGCGGGCACTTATCTGATAGAAAATTCGTCAGCTCGACATTTTGTGCGTACATGTCAAATTCTTCCTTGATGCCGGCGTTGATCATGAAGGCATCGGACGACCATTCACAAGCATTCACAATGGCATTCCGAGGGAGCTCGAGGTCTGGCTCGCGAATTGCAGGCCTTGGGGAGCTCTTGCTCGAAGAACCACCAGAGAAGACCCTCCTCAACATTTTCTTTCTCTGAATTTTTTTAGAAATTTTTAGTTCCCAAATTAAAAGTGAACAAAACGCAACAAAATTGATAGCAACTACTCCCACAAGTATCTAGAGGCTATATCATGCATCAAAACTACTTAGAACCAAATAAATTCAACATGCAAGCTCATATTCATGGTCACCAGCAGTAGCAAAATATGCAAAATATAATCCACTAGAGCAAAAACTAATTGGACGATCGGAGGAGTCACATACCAAGGAGTAATTCTTGTGAACAGTTTCGGAACAGAGCTCCGAGCAAGGAGATCGAAAATCTCATGAAAATGAGCAAGAACACAGGAATGAAAGCAAGGATGATTGTTTCTGGAGGAGGAAGAAGGTTGTGGGCATGGGCACTAAGTGAGTGGGTCCCTGTGGGGCCCACAAGCTTCCATGGCGCGCCCAAGGGGGTAGGCGCGCCATGTGAGCTTGTGGCTCACTGGTGCACCCCCTGGGGTGTGTTCAGTGCCCAATATTATTATATATTTAGGAAAAAATCATACTAAATTTTCAGGACATTCCGAGGAGTTTTATTACATGGGATTCACAAAACTGGATAAACATGGCATTTTATTTTATTAAACTATAAATAACATAGGGCAAACTATAAGTACAGTAGGTTGTGCTTACTAAATTCATCGACCACATGCCCCTAAAACAGAATCCATCAATAAGGTTGATAATGTCTTATTAACAAACTATTTCCAAGTAGCATGAAACTGAAGTACTTTTGTATAACACTAAGTTACCTCAACAGGGATATGCACTTCCCCAACAATAAGTGTTTGGTATTTCTTTTCGGGATTTGGAAGAGGAAATTCAAAACTTCCAATAGTGATTGTCATAATTTTTTCAATAGAGTTGATACTATTCACTTGGTGTTGTTTCTTCAAAAAATATACCGTATGCAATCAATAACAGTCCCTGCAGTATTCAAAAAGGGTCTACCAAGGATAATCGACATATTGTCGCCCTCGGGCATATCAAGAATAACAAAGTCCGTAAGATAGTAACATTAGCAACAACAACGGGAACATCGTCAAATACCGATGGGTAAAGGAGTGGATTTATCGGCCATTTGCAAAGAAATTTTATTCAAGTAAAGTCTTCTATATAGAGAAAAAGACATAACACTAACACCAGCCCCTAAATCACATAAAGCAGTTCTAACATAATTGTTTTTGATAGAGCATGGTATAGTGGGTATTCCTGGATCTCCTAACTTCTTTGGTATTTTTCCTTTAAATGATTAATTTTCAAGCATAGTGGAAATTTCAGCTTCAGGTATTTTCCTTTTATTCGTGACAATATCTTTCATATACATTGCATATGGAGGCATTTTCATAATTTCAGTCAAGGGTGTTCTCAGATACAAAGGTCTAAGCATTTCAACGAAGCGATTAAAAGCGTCTTCATCTCTATATTTCACAGCTTTACTAGGAAATGGCATAGGTTTTTGAACCCACGGTTCTCTCTCCTTACCGTGTTTCCTAGCAACAAAGTCCTTTTTGTCATATCTTTTATTCTTAGGAGGTGGGTTATCAAGCTCAACTACAGGTTCTATTTCTACTTCATTATCAGATTCCTTATTATTATCTAGTGGAGCATCAATATAATCATCATTAGCATCATTATTATCATTATTACTAGGTGTATGCTCATTATTTTCTACAACAGGTCCACTAGAAGCATGCAAGGTTCTATCCTTTTTCTTTTTCTTCTTCTTAGATGAACTATGTACTTCATCATTAATTAACTGAGAGTCCTGAGTAATTTTACCACCTCTAGTAACTACTCTAATAGCATGATCATTCATTTTATTATTCCTTTCATTTAGCAAATCATTCTACGATTTAGAAACTTTGTCTAACTGAGTTTGAACCATAGATGCATGTTTACATAAGCCTTTAACATCATTAGCAATTCTAACTATCATATCACCCAAATGTTCTATCATGATAGCATTACATTTCAATTGATCACTAGTTTGCATGTTGAAGTTTTCTAGCTTAACAATGAAATTGTCAAATTCATCCAAACACTGGCTAGGAGACTTATTATATGGAATATCACTTTCATCAGGTCTACAGAGAGAATTTACCTCCACTACCTGTGTCGGGATATCAAGCCCATGTATTTCTTCAATAGACGGTAAATTCTTAACATCTTCAGATTTAATACCCTTTTCTTTCATAGATTTCTTTGCTTCTTGCATACCTTCTGGACTGAGGAATAGAATACATCTTTTCTTTGGAGTAGGCTTGGGTGCTGGTTCAAGGAGTGTCCAATCATCGGCATTCCTCAATATATTATCCAATAATTCATGAGCCTGTTCAACAGTTCGTTCCCTGAAAACGCAGCCAACACAACTATCTAGGTAGTCCCTAGAAGCAACGGTTAGTCCATTATAAAAGATATCAAGTATTTCATTTTTCTTAAGAGGATGATCAGGCAAAGCATTTAATAATTGGAGAAGCCTCCCCCAAGCTTGAGGGAGATGCTCTTCATCAAATTGCACAAAGTCATATATTTCCTGTAAGGCAGCTTGTTTCTTATGAGCTGGAAAATATTTTTCAGTGAAGTAATATATCATATCCTGGGGACTACGCACACAACCAGGAGGAAGAGTACTAAACCATTCTTTAGCATCACCCTTTAATGAGAAAGAAAACAACTTAAGAATATAGTAGTAGCGAATCTTTTCCTCATGAGCAAATAGGGTGGCAATGTCATTTAATTTAGTAAGATGTGCCACAACAGTTTCAGATTCATAACCATGAAAATGATCTGATTCTACCAAAGTAATAAGTTCAGGATCAATAGAGAACTCATAATCCTTATAAATAACAAAGATAGGAGAGGTTGCAAACTTAGGATCATATTTCATTCCTTCATTCATAGCTTTTTCTTTCAGCTTACTCAGTAATTTCTTCAGGTCCTCTCTATCATTACAAGCAAGAAAATCTCTAGCAATCTCCCCATCCATAACATACCCCTCAGGTATATTAGGCATTTCATATCTAGTAGGAGAGCTAGGCATAATAGGTCAATCATAATTTTCATCAGTTTCAATATTCTCAAGTTCTCTAGATTTAGCAATTTGTTCATCAAGAAATTCACCTAGTGGCACAGTTTTATCAAGCAGGGTACTAGCATCACCACAAGTATCATTTATAACAGAACTAGCTAGTATCATCAATTACTTGTGACATATCATATTTAATAGCAGGTGGTGGTGTTGCAAGTCTAATAAAACAGAAGGTGAATCAAGTGTAGAGCTATATAGCAGTTCCTTACCTCCCCTTGTCTTAGAGGGTACGATCTTGGTCTTAGCGCCCTTCAGATTCTTCATAGTGATCAGCAGATATATAATTCCCAAGTGAACTCAATAAATAAAGATATGCTCCCCGGCAACAATGCCAGAAAAAGGTCTTGATAACCCACAAGTATAGGGGATCGTGACAGTCTACGAGGGTAGTATAACCCAAATTTATTGATTCGACACAAGGGGAGCCATAGAATACTTATGAGCCTTAGCAGTTGAGTTGTCAATTCAACCACACCTGGAATGTAACATTTCTATAGCAAAGTATTTAGTACCACAGTAGTATGATAGTTTGATAGTAGCGGTAACAGTAGCAATAGTAACGGTGACAGTAACAGTAGCAGTTGTGTAGAGATCGTAACAGCAGCAACAACAGTAGTAAGTTAGCAAAGATCAATATGAGAAAAGTGTAGGCATTGAATCAGTGATGGGTATTTGTATGGATGGCATTCACCATGTAACAGTCACAACCTAGAGCGATGCACAATAGCTCCAATTCATCAATTCAATGTAGACATGTATTCCGTATATAGTCATACGTGCTTATAATAAGAACTTCATGACATCTTTTGTCCTACCCTCCCGTGGCAGCGGGGTCCATAAGGAAATCTGAAGGATATTAGGGCCTCCTTTTAATAGAGAACCAGAACAAAGCATTAACATATGGTGAATACATGAACTCCTCCAATTACAGTCATCCCCGGAAATTATCCCAATTATTGTCACCTTGGGGTCTACGGATCAGAAACAATAACAAGTGCATATAACTAGCAGATAGGATCAAGAACTCAAATATATTGATGATAACATAAAGGGTTCAGATATGAAATCATGGCACTCAGGCCCTAGTGACAAGCATTAAGCATAGCAAAGTCATAGCAACATCAATCTCAGAACATAGTGGATACTAGGGATCAAGCCCTAACAAATTGACTCGATTACATGATAAATCTCATCGAAATCCATCACCGTCTAGCAAGCCTACAAGGGGATTACTCACTCCCAGCGGTGAGCATCATGGAATTGTTGATGTAGAAGGGTTGGTGATGACAACGGCGATGAAGCCCCCTCTCCGGAGCCCCGAACGGACTCCAGATCAGCCCTCCCAATGAAGAACAGGAGGTGGCGGCGGCTACGTATAATAAAACATGATGATTCTTTCTCTCTGATTTTTTTCTCTGCGAGACGGTACTTAAGGACTTGGAGGTAGGACAGCTGATTCTTGATGCAGGACTCGTGCCGGTCAAGATGTTATTTGGATACATCCCCCACTTCGATCTGTAACAAGCACATCTCGATGGGTGACTTCTAGCGCACAAATTAAGATCATATCTGGTCCCAACACAAATACATGGTTGTAAGCATTAAGACCTCACACCCATACCTCTTTTTATTATAAGTGTTTGAATCACTATTTTCTTGCTCGATCCGGTCAAAAGCTGGATTTGACACTTTGACAAAAGCTTGCTAGAGACCATCGCTTCAAGGGAATCTTCCTCTTGTGGGTTCGATAACCCAGGGTCACCTCTGGGGAAATAGGTGCGGGATACACTTTTCTGTTCCATTACCCGATCAATAAAAGGAGGTATCAACAAAAGCTGCTAGATTAATCTATTATATTGACATTGTAGGAAGTGAAAAATGAGCTATTAAAATAAAAACTATGTATTGATTGTGCCATGGTATCATTACACATGACCACTTCAATATGGTGTTAAATTTTTAAACTATTATCCAAACAAATTCACGTATGTACTTTGCAAATGTTTTCACATATGTAGTTTACAAATCGAATGGACGAGCCTGTTTTCGAAGGGGAAAGTGTGTTCGGTTTGAGAGAGGTAGGGTGTAGTTTTATTTTTCTATGACCATAAAATTTTGTGTTAATGTTAGAGATCATTTATAGTTACATGCCCAATTTTGGGTATACTTGGGGCTATTCTCATATTTTTAGAGACTTTAATCTTAATGTAAAGTTAGTAGCGTTTCAGAAGTGGCACATGCGACTAGATCGTGCCTTAGTAGCATTTCTAGTACAAGGACACGCTGCTAGAGTGATTTACTATATTGACATTGTAGGAACTAAAAAATGAGATGTTAAAAATTAAAACTACGTATTGATTGTGCCATGGTATCATTACACATGACCACTTCAATATGGTGTTAATTTTTTAAACTATTATCCAAAAAAATTCACGTATGTACTTTGCAAATCGAATGGACGAGTGTGTTTCCGAAGGGGAAAGTGTGTTCGGTTTGAGAGAGGTAGGGTGTAGTTACATTTTTCTGTGACCATACAAGTTTGTGTTACTGTTAGAGATCATTTCTAGGTACAAGCCCAATTTTGGGTATTTTTGGGGGTATTCTCATATTTTTAGAGAATTTAATCTTAATGTACCGTTAGCAGCATTTAAGATGTGGCACACGCGGCTAGATTGTGCCTTAGTAATGTTTCCCACACTAATACATGCCGCGAGAGTGATTTATTATATTGACATTCTAGGAAGTGAAAATTAGTGATATCTACATGATCGATAACATACATATGTGAAGAAGTACTGCTTGAATATCTGGAGTACATGCATAATACATCATATTAATTCGGAAAGAACTAGTTTTTGGTAGTTCAAGAACAAAAAGTAGTACATAAATGGCCATTGCTACTCTGGATAATGCCTAAGCGAAAAACATCATCAGTGCAATGGATGCCACTAGAAGAAACCCTACTACTGATCCAGCTGGGAGTACGAAACGAATCATGACAACAATGAGGAGTGCATATCGAAGATTCTTGAAGTTTTCTATGTTGGCTCGCATCTCGTTGTTTTGGGTGTGCATAACATTAATTTGTATTCACTGCTCATCCATCTTGACTTGCTCCTCATCCATCTTCACTTGCTTCTCGCGTGCGTTTGTCAAAGCATCATCCAACCGGGCTCTGAGTGATCGATTGCGGTACTCGACCAACTGGTTTACATAAGCCATTAAGAGATCGACCCGTATCCATGTGTGGCAAGAATATGGTTCATGCATGAGTGTGTACGTAATTAATGCCATGAAACACTAGAGTTACTAGCCAAATATTTAATTAATTAATTAAGAGAAAATATGTTTTTGATGTACGTACCTCAGTTGCCTTTCGTGCGCACATGAGGAATTATTGAGTTGGATTTCTTTTTTAGTATGAGGTTTTCTTCACAACAGGACATTTGCAGCTGCAAAAGAGCACAGGTTGGCTGCCCGGATGAAGGTGGGCTTCGCTGCCGGGGGTGTATGAAATGCTGTCGGATCCAACAGACAGCGTGCTATTGCAACGCGATGGTACACCCGACACATCCAAAAACAACGAAGATCTCATGGTGGACACTCGGTGTCGAGAAAAGAAAAGTACAAGGGGAAGATCGAGGGAAAATAGATCTATTAATGAAAATGTGGAGGGTTGGATAGATGTAGTAGTGATGTATGTAGATTTTGGAGAGAAAGAAGTAGAGAGAGAGAGAGAGAGAGGTGAATAGGGGATGGAGGAAGAAGACAGAGTGAGAAGGACAGAAGAAGGGGTGGTCAATTATTGAGGCACAAACGTTAGCAGCGTTTTGAGCTTTCGAGCGCTGCTAGTGTTCACATGTTGGCAGCGTCCACTAAGAGTAAACGCCACTGACTGGTAAGACCCACGTGCCTGCCAGTGCTTAGTCTGCCAGACATCAAAGTAGCAGCGCTCCAGAAAATAGTACACGCTGCTACTTAGGGTGACACTGGCGGCGTTCGGTGGTCCGGCATGCTTCTACTTATTTGTGGCACAATGACTAGTTTCATGTACCAGGCTTGCAACATTTTCTACACGGTAGTGCCACAAATGTCTTCTCGTTTGCAGTGTCCCACTTTCTCCTGGAAGCTGCTGGTAGTTAGTGAAATTAGTGGTTGCGTTATGATTGAGTTGGACGCTGCTACTAGTAAAATCCTATAAGGGGTTTTCCTACTAGTGACAAGCCCAGGAGGGACACTGTCAAGGCCTTTGGCGGCTATGGGCTACCTTAGGTTGACCTGATCGCCCCTAGAGCCTCGTGGATCACAGCCCTGCAACACAAAGAACAACAACAAAGAATGATGAAGAAGAAAAAGTAGGGAGAAAACAAAAGTAAAGGTAAAAAGTGGTAGATGATAAATCAATTTTCTACTGTTCAATCGGCCATCACATGTCATCTAGATATGAGGCGGCTGGACTTCTCATACAAGAAGGACTCCAAATCCCGTCCAAATCTTTCCACATTAACCAAATTCAGATTACATATGGGCCTAAGACAACAGTTCGGTTTTTGGGACCCACATGTCAGAAACGACCTCAGATCAAAATTATGTGAAAAGTAGAGTTGTTCATCTCGATGGGACGGAGAAATCTCATGTTGAATGTTTTTTTCATCTGAGTCCATCTCAACAGTCTAATCACTCACGCCAACCATCAGACATGTATTACACAATGTCTCAGACCTGGTGAATGTTTTCTTAGCTTTGAGGGTTGATTATGACCTCGGATGGAGATGATCCCAAACCAAAGTTTTGCACATTGATGATGCAGACAATTTTCATGTAGAACACTTTTCCATTGGAAGTGATCTTAATTGTGTTTCCTTCCATACAACAGTGTATTGTCAACACTTGCATAACTCAAATTGTTATAATTTTTCCATCCGGGCTTTGGTCTGGACCATCTTCATATCTATTTTGATCTTCTTGGAAAGGGTCATCCAATGATGACTTCTAGTCATAAATTAGACTTCATCTTTGTCGGCGAGCGTGTGCAGGACACACACGTGACACCGTGGACTGGAGACGTCCTTTTGCGAGTTCGTAAATGGGACACGAAGGTGAGGACCTACACTACTGAAATTCACGAAATGGACACAATGATTTACCCAGGTTTGGGCTGCATGGTTGCGTAATACCCTACTACTGCTTTGTGTGTGTTTATATTCAGTGGATGGCGAGCTACAAGTCCTTCCCGGAAACGGGAAGTGTTGTGTGCCCCTACTAGTGTTCTACCCAATGTCCAACCTTATTTTCTCTTGCCTCGTCCTCCTTTTATATGTCAAGGGGTACCACAATGGCGTAGTTGCTAAGGAACCACCCTGAGCGGACAGGGTAGGTATGCGCATTAAATGTGCGAGGATGTGTCGATGTCTTCTGTCTTCCGGGAACGAACGACCGTCTTGTCACCGCCAGTCAGGCCGGCACCCTGGTCTAGTGGCGTCACGCACCGGTGCAGATGTCACCATTGTGGAAGGTGAGCGGATGACTCACCTCAAGTTACTGATGCATCTTCACCGCCCAGGTCGCATGCTCGCAACATGTCACATTGGCTCTGATGAGGCAGAGATGCCGTGCCACGCGCAGGATGACCTGGTTCGGATGCCTTCGGGGGTAAGGAATCATGGTCGTTGCCGGAGTCCTCATTCCCGGGTCTTGTAGTCTTGATGTGTCTGCTACTGGTGAACTGCGTTGGGATTTCCCTGAAGAGGAGAGGATGATGCAGTACAGTAGAGATAAGTATTTCCCTCAGTTAAGAACCAAGGTTATCAATCCAGTAGGAGAACCACACAAAACCTCGTTAGTAGCACCTACACACACAAAAGCAAACACTTGCACCCAACGCAAATAAGAGGGTTGTCAATCCCCTTAGCGGTTATTTGCAAGGATTAATTTTGATAGTGATAAATAAAAAGATAAATTCCAAAAGAAAATAAAAGTAAATAAATTGCAGCAAGGTATTTTTGGATTTAATATAGGATAAAGGTAGACCCGGGGGGCATAGTTTTCACTAGAGGCTTCTCTCTCGAGCGCAGAACATACGGTGGGTAAACAAATTACTGTTGGGCAATTGATAGAAAAGTGCATAGTTATGACGAATTCATGGTAATGATCATGTATATAGGCATCACGTCCGAGACAAGTAGACCGACTCCGGCCTGCATCTACTGCTTTTACTCCACCCATCGACCGCTATCCAGCATGCATCTAGGGTATAAAGTATAAAACAGAGTAACGCCTTAAGCAAGATGACATGATGTAGACAAAGTAAACTCAAGCAATATGATTAAACCCCATCTTTTTATCCTTAATGGCAACAATACAAATACGTGTCATGTCCCTTTTTGTCACTGGGATTGAGCACCACAAGATTGAACCCATCAGAAAGCACCTCTCCCATTGCCAGATAAATCAATCTAGTTGGCCAAACCAAACGGATAGATCGGAGAGAAATACAAAGCTATAACAATCATGCATAAAAGAGTTCAGAAAAGACTCAAATATTTCTCATGAATAATCTGATCATAAACCCACAATTCATCGGATCCCAACAAACACACCGCAAAAGAAGATTACATCGGATAGAACTCCAAGAACATCAAGGAGAACATGGTATTGAAGATCAAAGAGAGAGAAGAAGCCATCTAGCTACTAGCTATGGACTCATAGGTCTGTGGTAAACTACTCACACATCATCGGAAGGGCGACAAGGTTGATGTAGAAGCCCTTTGTGATCGATTCCCCCTCTGGCAGAGTACCGGAAAAGGCCTCCAGATGGGATCGTGGAAGAACAGAGGCATGCGGCGGCGGTAGGGTTTTCTCGTCTGGCTCTCTGTTGGTTTCCGAATATTTGAGAATTTATAGAAGTGGAATTAGGTCAAAATGAGCCACGAGGGGCCCACAAGGCATCAGGGCGCGTCCCCCTGGGGCCGCGCCCTGTTGCCTTGTGGCCTCCTCGTGAGGCTTCTGGCATCCTCCCGAAGCTTCCAGGGTCTCTTTTGTCCAGAAAAAAATTGTCAAAAAGTTTCGTGGCATTTGGACTTCGTTTGGTACTGATTTCCTGAAAAACCAAATACAAGCAGAAAACAGCAACTGGCACTGGGCACTAGGTTAATAGGTTAGTCCCAAAAAATGATATATAATTGCATATAAAACATCCTAGATTGATACTATAATAGCATGGAACAATCAAAAATTATAGATACGTTGGAGACGTATCAAGCATCCCCAAGCTTAATTCATGCTCATCCTCGAGTAGATAAATGATAAAAACAGGATGTGGAATGCTACCTAACATGTTTCATCATGTAATCTCTTTACGTTATGAATATTAAGATCCGAATGATTCAAAGCAATAGTCTATAATTTGATATAAAGACATTAATACTCAGGCATACTAATAAACAATCATGCCTTTCAAAATAAAAATGCTAAAGAAAGTTATCCCTACAAAATCATATAATCATGTCATGCTCCATCTTCTTAACACAAAGTGTTTATCATGCACTACCCCGATGACAAGCCGAGCAATTGGTTCATACTTTTTAACGCGCTTCAGCTTTTTCAACCCCCACGCAATACATGAGCGCAAGCCATGGATATAGCACTATGGGTGGAATAGAATGTGATGGTAGAGATTAATAAGGGGAAGTCAAAAAGAAGAAGATAGTCTCACATCGACACGGCTAATCAACGGGCTATGGAGATGCCCATCAATTGATGTTAATGCAAGGAGTAGGGATTGCCATGCAACGGATGCACTAAGAGCTATAAGTGTATGAAAGCTCAACATGAAAACAAAGTGGGTGTGCATCCAACTTGCTTGCTCATGAAGACCTGAGGCATTTGAGGAAGCCCATCATCGGAATATACAAGCCAAGTTCTATAATGAAAAATTCCCACTACTATATGAAAGTGACAAAATAGGAGACTCTCTATATGAAAAACATGGTGCTACTTTGAAGCACAAGTATGGAAAAAGGATAGTAACACCGCCCCTTCTCTCTTTTTCTCTCATTTTATTATTTTTTTCTTTCTCATTTTTTCGTGGGCTTTTTTTGGCCTCTTTTTTTTCTTTTTTTTTGTTTTCCTCACTGGGACAATGCTCTAATAATGATGATCATCATACTTCTATTTACTTACAACTCAAAATTACAACTTGAAACTATAACAAATATGAATCTATATGAATGCCTCTGGTAGTGTACCAAGATGTGCAATGATACTAGCGTAACATGCATGAAAAATGATGAACGGTGGCTGAGCCACAAATACTATGTCAGCTATATGATCATGCAACAATGATGATGTGTGTCATATAAAAAGAACGGTGGAAGTTGCATGGCAATATATCTCGAAATGGCTATGGAAATGCCATAATAGGTAGGTATGGTCGCTGTTTTGAGGAAGATATAAAGAGGCTTATGTGTGATAGAGCATATCATATCACGGGGTTTGGATGCACCAGCGAAGTTTGCACCAACTCTCGATGTGAGAAAGGGCAATGCACGGTACCGAAGAGGCTAGCAAATTGCGGAAAGGTGAGAGTGCGTATAATCCATGGACTCACATAAGTCATAAAGAACTCACATACTTATTGCAAAATTTTATTAGCCCTCGAAGCAAAGTGTTACTACGCATGCCCCTACGGGGTTAGATTGGTAGGAAAAGACCATCGCTTGTCCCCGACCAACACTCATAAGGTAGACAATCAATAATAAATCATGCTCCAACTTCTTAGCATAACGACAGACCATACGTGCATGCTTCGGGAATCACAAACATTAACACCAATATTCCTACTAAACCACAATTATCTACTAGTACCTCCCCCATATTACCATCTTAATATTGCAAAACTATTGCAAGGAATCAAACTTATCATATTCAGTGATCTACATGAAAGTTTCTATTATATCCCTCTTGAATACCTATCATATTAGGACCAAATTCATAACCCGTGCATATTACCATTACTATTTATTAGACTCTCAAAAAGATATAAGTGAAGCATGAGAGTGCAACTATTTCTTTAAAATATAACCACCGCCGTGCTCTACAAGATATAAGTGAAGCACTAGAGCAACTGCCTAGCTCAAAAGATATAAGTGAAGCACATAGAGTATTCTAACAAATCACGAATAATGTGTGTCCCTCTCAAAAAGGTGTGTTCAGCAAAGATGATTGTGGCAAACTAAAAAGAAAACAAAAGCAAGCAAACTATAGCACAAGACGCTCTAGGTAAAACACATATCATGTGATGAATAAAAATATAGCTCCAAGTGATATACCGATAGATTGTAGACGAAAGAGGGGATGCCATCCGGGGCATCCCCAAGCTTAGATGCTTGAGTCTTCCTTGAATATTACCTTGGGGTGCCTTGGGCATCCCCAAGCTTAGGCTCTTGCCGCTCCTTATTCCTTTATCCATCGTAGTCTCACCCAAAACTTGAAAACTTCAGCACACAAAACTCAACAGAAACCTCGTGAGATTCGTTAGTATAACAAATAAATCTTGAACTTTAGGTACTGTTGTAAATTGATTCATATTTAATATTGGCATAATGCTATTGTACTCCAACTTCTCCATGACTCATACCCCCCGATACGATCCATAGATTCAACAAAATAAGTAAACTATGCAACAAAAATAGAATCTGTCTAAAACAGAACAGTCTGTAAAGATCTGAATTAAAGTCATACTTCTGTAACTCCCAAAATTCTGAAAAATTAGGACAACGTGGGAATTTCATATATCAATAATCTTTAAAATATTCAGAATTTTATCACGCTCCAGTACAGAATGAAAATTCTGGAACTAAGCACAAAAGTTTATGTTTTCAAACAGCATCAATTATGCTGTCATCCAAATCATCCCAAAGGCATTACTTGGCACAAACACTAATTAAAAGATGAAAACACAATCATAACATAGTCTACAATTGTGTAAACACACAAAAAAAGAAATTAAAACAAAAATTTATTTTATTCATTGGGTTGCCTCCCAACAAGCGTTATTGTTTTATGCCCCCAGCTAGGCATAATGCAAAGTTTCTAGTGTTGTCATCCTTCAAATTAATTCGATAGGTGGCCCTCATAATAGATTCATATGGTGTCTTAATTCTCTTTCTAGGGAAGTTTTCCATCCCTTTATTTAATGGAAATTGAAATCTTGTATTACCTTCTTTCATTTTAATAATAGCACCTATGGTTCGTAGGAATGGCCTACCAAGTATTATAGGACAAGACGGATTGCATTCATATCAAGCACAATGAAATCCACAGGCACATAATTTCTATTAGCAAGAATAAGCACATCATTTATTCTAACCAATGGTTTTTTAATGGCGGTCTAGCGCTAGATGTAAATTAAGGGAACAAGCATCCATATCGCTAAGACCTAGCACGTCACATACAGATTTTGGTATAGTAGAGACGCTAGCACCTAGATCACACAAGGCATTACATTCATAATCTTTGATTTTAAATTTAATAGTAGGTTACTATTCATCATGTAATTTTCTAGGAATTGAAACTTCCAACTCAAGTTTTTTCTTCATGAGCTTTTATCATAGCTTCTACGATATGTTTAGTGAAAGCTTTATTTTGTTCATAGGCATTAGGTGAATTAATCATGGATTGCAACAATGAAATACATTCAAATAAAGAACAATTATCATAATTAAAGTCCTTGTAATCCAAAGTAGTGGGCACATCACTATTTAAAGTTTTAACCTCTCCAAACCAGCTTTTGTCATTTTTATCATTAAGATCATCACCCTCCAAATAATTGGGACGCCTTCTAGATAAAGTTGACTCATCTTCAGTCCCTTTTTCATCAACTTTTATATTACTAAATGGGGATTCAATAGGTGAGACACCAATCATTTTAATATCTTCATCATTACTACGATAGAAACCGGGTGGAATGGCCTTTTCTAGGAATTCCCGCTTAGCTCTCAACCTAGCGGTCCTTTCTTTAGTTTCATTAATGGAAACATGGATGGCTTTAATAGACTCATTTATATCATGTTTAGGTGGCAAAATTTTAATTTTGAGATTTTCCACATCATGAGCAATCCTATCCATGTTCCTAGACATTTCATCAACTCCATTCAATTTTTCTTCTATCATAGCATTAAAATTCTTTTGAGAATTAATAAATTCTTTAATATTATTTTCAAGATCAGAGGGTATCCTATTATTATTATTATTATTATTATTATATGAATTACCATAACTATAAGAGGAATTTTCGGGAAACGGTCTAGGATTGAAATTACCCCTATAAGCATTGTTGTTGAAATTATTTCTAGCGACAAAATTCACATCAATAGCATCATTATTTTGCTCAATCAAAGTAGACAATGGCACATCATTAGGATCAATATGAGCACTTTTACTAGCAACCAATTTCATAAGAGCATCCATCTTATCACTCAAAGTATTAATTTCTTCAACATAATTTACCTTCTTACCAGTTGGAGTTCGTTCCGTGTGCCATTGAGAATAATTTGTCATAATATTATCAAGGAGTTTTGTAGCTTCTCCCAATGCAATTTCCATAAAAGTACCACCTGCGGCAGAGTCTAGCAAATTTCTAGAAACAAAGTTTAGTCCCGCATAAATTTTTTGTATGATCATCCATAAGCTTAAACCATGAGTTGGGCAATTTCTTATCATTAGTTTCATTCTCTCCCAAGATTGTGCAACATGTTCATGCTCAAGTTGCTTAAAATTCATAATTTGATTTCTTAAAGAAATAATCTTAGCGGGAGGACAATACTTGGCAATAAAAGCATCCTTACATTTATCTCAAGAATCAATACTATTTCGAGGCAAGGATGAAAACCAAGTTTTAGCACGATCGCGTAGTGAGAACGGAAATAATTTTAATTTAACAATATCATTATCCACATCTTTCTTCTTTTGCATATCACATAATTCAACGAAAGTATTAAGATGGGATGCAGCATCTTCACTATGACTACCAGAAAATTGTTCTTTCATAACAAGATTAAGCAAAGCAGCATTAATGTCACACGACTCCGCACTAGTGGCGGGGGGAGAAATTGGAGTACTAATAAAATCATTATTATTAGTATGGTAAAAGTCACACAATTTTGTGTTTTCTTGAGACATCATGACAAACCAAGCAAAACTAGCAAACAAGCAAACGAAAATATTTTTGTGTTTTTGTAAAATTATTTTAGAAATGGGGGAGATGAAAATGAGAGGCAAATGAAAATAAAAAGGCAAATAAAATAAATGCAAATGGATGATAGTTTATGTGAAGGTACTTGTTAAGTTTTGGTGATGTCTCCCCGGCAACGGCGCCATAAATTCTTCCTGCTACTTGTGAACTGCGTTGGGATTTCCCCGAAGAGGAGAGGATGATGCAGAACAGTAGAGATAAGTATTTCCCTCAGTTAAGAACCAAGGTTATCAATCCAGTAGGAGAACCACACAAAACCTCATTAGCAGCACCTACACAGACAAAAGCAAACACTTGCACCCAACGCAAATAAAAGGGTTGTCATTCCCCTTAGCGGTTATTTGCAAGGGTTAATTCTGATAGTGATAAATAATAAGATAAATTGCAAACAAAAATAAAAGTAAATAAATTGCAGCAAGGTATTTTTGGATTTTAATATATGATAAAGGTGGACCCGGGGGCCATAGTTTTCACGAGAGGCTTCTCTCTCGAGCGCAGAACATACGGTTGGTAAACAAATTACTATTGGGCAATCTATTATATATAAAAAGTATTTGATGGGATCGCTAGAAAAAAGAGAATATTTTAGAAAATTCCACAATAATTAGAAAGACCCAACCGCTTAATTCGCAGAAAAAGAAACATAACCCTTGGATGAAGAATATATTTTTTGCAACATAAATCAGTGAAAAATTACCCACCATTGCCTTTACATAAAAATACCTTTTCAACATAAGAAAAGAAAGACACTTTTTTTTGCAACATTAATCAGTGAAAAATTACCCACCATTGCCATTACATAAAAATACCTTTTCAACATAAGAAAAGAAAGACACTTACCTCTCTTTCCCAATGACTCACGACCCTACGTTGTTGTCAAAAAAAGGACTCACGAGCCTACCTCAAAGAAAAAGACCTGACTCACGAGCCCTCCCAATGACTCACGAGACCTTCACACGAAAAAAACGCACCAGCCCTAACCACTCGACCCTTCAAGCGGCCGCCACCGTCCTCCCCTCCAAGCCACCGCCACCGTCCTCCACATCCTGCATGAACACAAGATTGCTGAAGGAACGCCCTTCTCTATAAAATTTGACATTCAACCCAGCCCTTATGCCTCCATCACGTCCTTTCCCAATGGCTTGGCCTCGAGGGATTTCACCTGAGCACCACGGCACCACCGAGGAGGCATCAAAGCCACATGCTTGCCTAGCCGTTTTTATGATTCTTTTCCAATCTAAGAGGATGGGCGACTATGATGACGGATGGATGCGTACAACCCTGTCCGCCGTTGCCACATGAACCTCCACAGGATACCTCCGATGGGCAGGCAAGCATTCTCTCCCAGCCGTCTTCTCGACTCAGCCCCTTCTGATGGACAAGCATGCATGCAACGTGCCTGATCCCTAGCCTAATATTTGAACAGGTTGCACTTACATATTCCCGACTTCTAATATCAGCAAAAGTTTGTTGAATCTGACTTCTGAGAACGTTGTCCTTCTTAAAAATCCTCCAAGTGTTCGAGTAGTTTTGCTTCCTGGGTGATGGATCCGAGATCCCACTGTTTTTTGTTCGATTTGGGAAGAAAGGACGCTGGATCTGAACCATGAAATATGATGGCAGAAATCAATACAGCGGACCCAGTTCAGAACCACAGTAAGTTCGTCTATTTCCTGCCTTAAGCACTTGAAATCACATAACTGTATAGGGAGAGATGAGAGATACATAGAGGTTCGTGCAAACATATACATATACCTCAAATTATTGAATACCATGCAAGTAATAGCTTTATCGGAAGTAGTTCTGGATATTAATGTGATCTCTAAATAGATTACCTTGGGGTAATGAATTCCAAGCCTGGAGCCCATTTTTTTACTCAATCTTATTAGAAGAATAGAATAAGGAAGCTTGAATCAGAAATATTTGCTACAAGGAATAATAGTGAATTTGCCAAAAGCTCTTTTTTCCTTGCTCGAGCAATCATGTCATATATCAGTGGATTTGTATTTTGTTCTTTATACTTTAGTGTGTATGCAATTGGGAATAGTTAGACTGATTTTGCTGACATATTACAAGTAGCGAACACAGTAGGTTGGAGTCTTTACAGATCCAATTTACCAAACTTTTCTCTTTGTTTTTAATTTAACCAACGCACTTCTTGTTATGCCAGTACATAACATGCTCTCTATTGAACAATAATGATGCTCATATTTCTGGGATAATAGAAACCAATCAGAAAAATTAGAGAATCAACGATGCAGGTACAAAAGGTGATGTGCCCCCCCTCAAAAGAGAAATACTAATACTGGATTTAGTTGGATAATAGCATTTCCTGCGACTTTTTTCACGAGAATGAGGGAAATTTATACAACAATTTTGTATTAACGTAAGAAAAAAGTATGTTAAACAGTTCTGATACATTGTGAACCAAAAGAATAAGATTTCATGTTATTTTAGTGTTTTGTATATTGCTTTGTTTTAAAATTAAACTCTGCTGCGGACTTCCATCGACTATAGTCAATATGACAAAGATATGTTAAAAATGTTAGACATTGATGGCATTATATTATTTTTTGGATGTTAACAATCAATATATGTAGCATAGTACTTGTACGAGTACATGCTATAAACATTTATAGTGACGTACAAATACACTTGCATCAAGATTAATTTATAAGAAAATGTATGACAACAATGATGCCAAGTAAAGAAAGCAATTCAAGTTAACAGAGGTAAAACAATACTCTTACCTTTTTGTTTAAAAAATATTGGGTACTCTTACTTCTAATAAGTATTAAAAAAAATAGTCAGTTTCTTGAGGAGTCTTCGAGATTGCTTAGATTATTACTAGCAATCTTCTAAGGTTAACAAAACTTATAGATCTACTTCTGTTGTAATGTCGATAGTGCATACTCTTCATATGAGAAAAAATGCAAGTTAAGAAGTTTCCCATGCTGTGAGATGAAAAGGTAGGGAGACCAAATTATAGCGGCTTTCTAGAAAACCAAATTTTAGGAACTAGCATAATATGAAAAATCCAAAAATTATATGGGCATATCAGATGTTGCCCGCGCAAAGGTGTAGTTACTCGGCTGAACAAAGTATGAAGATGTGCCTCGCTAAATAATTACTTTATACATATCAATCGTTCAAAAAATATTGGATTTGACTAGCTGATAGAAGAATTCACAGAAGAGACATACTCATCATTTTTGGTTGAACAAATCACGAAAATGTGTCCTACTAATTAATTAATTTATCTATGTCGATCTTAAGAGGAAAACAAGAAAAAAAGTGAATTTTTCTTCATTATTTTCAAGGAGAATAACTATAAATGACATGCCAATTATATTAATATTGTCATTGGTGCATCACAATTATATTCTACTTGAATTGTACGTTTGGTAAACCAGAAAAATGATTCCATTGCTTGGATTTTGATTTCGAAGTCAATTTCAAATTGTTTCTTATAGTAGTGTGGTGCCTTTTAATTTCAACATGGAACCAGTACGCACAGAAAACACCAAGTCCAGTATAATATTGTTATGGACCAATGATACATATTATTTTAGAATCTAAGTAAATATCTAGCATTAGAATCTATTCTTCGGCAATGACTGTTGATGCTTCTTGTGACTCCAAAGTATGTGTACTCCCCATGAGATTCATACATTAGCAGATAATTAGACTGAAAAATGCTATAATAAGATCAACATATCAGTTTTGCTATATATTTTGAAACAGGGGAAAATACTCAATCACGGCTATTTTTTGCAGTTCTCCACTCGGGAGTTACTATTGCATGAAGTTGCAAGCATGGGAGGCATTCGTCTTAAATGTAACAAAGCGACAAAAAGGCAATTAACTTAACATTCCAGATGATTTTTTCTTTCTTTCAAATGGGCACACTCTTTTTTGGAGAAACATTGCATAGAGTAGAAAACAGGGCTTTGGTCCAGGGCCAAATAAGGGCATTAATCCCGGTTCCCTTACGAACCGGGACCAATGGGTGCATCAGTCCCGGTTCGTGAGGCCAGCGCGCCGGTCGGGCCTCGGGGGCCATTAGTCCCGGTTCGTCTGACCCCTTTGGTCCCGGTTCCAGACACGAACCGGGACCAATGGGCCTCGCTCCTGGCGCAGCACCTTTAGTCCCGGTTGGTGGATGGAACCGGGACTAAAGGTCAGTCTTCTGTCCCGGTTCTAGCCACCAACCGGGACTAAAGAGATGCCTATATATACCCTCGCCCCTGCCCACCCTCTCCTCTGTTTTTTGGCCGTGTGGGAGGTGTGCATGCGCTGCTCTGTTCTCCCTTCTATGCATGCACATGAGGTGTTCGATGAAATGCCCGAGCCACACTTAAGCTTTCTCCTCTCCAAGCTCGACCTCCAAGCACCATTTTCCTCAAGATTTGTCTAGGTTTGGCGGTCCGTCCCGTCCCGTCCCCGTCCTCACCGCCGTCGATCGCCCGCGCCGATCTTGTCGCCGGCACCACCGTGGTGAGCCTCTTGTTCTTATCTTCTTTCTAAAAGAAAAAAATTCTTAGTTGTATGATTTAGATAGATACTTGTATAATTTTCTTACTTTTATTATTTTTTGTTATTATATAGTGCCATGGTTTTGGTATCCACCCCCGTCGGCCCTCGTCCTATCTATGATTCGGATGTGGTATATTATCTTTTATTATGATTTGTTTCATTTAGTGTTTATGACAATTATGCCGACCAACGTGACATAGATGTTTTTATCTAGGAGGTATGTGAACCGGAAATTCCAACCGACCCTCTTGTCGAGAGGTTAAATTTAGTTGAAAAAGAAAACAATTACTTGAAGAAAAAATTGAAAAGAATTGAGGAGGAGAAGATGGAATTGGAGTTGCATGTTGCCGATGTCGTCGATGATCACAAGATCAAGATGGATGCAATGCGCTTGAAGATTAGAAAGATTAGAAAATATGCCATTCATAATGAGGCTTGGTATCATTATGCCGTTGGATCAATTGTTACCTTAGTTGCGATTATGATCGCATTTGTTGTTGCATTTAAATGTTTTTCATAGTTTCAATGTATGTTTTAATTAGATGCTCTAGAGAGCTATATGTTGTTCTATGAGAACTATATATGTATGAACTTTATGTATTTATTTTTTCAGTAATAACATTTGATCACTACTGTACTTTGGTTTTAATGTGATGATGAACTTGTATTAATTTGGTCACTTCTCTATTCATGATGTTCTGTAATGGTTTTTGATACACTTAATTATATAATGCACGCAGATGAACCAGCAATGGATGTACGGTGACCGACGCACCTCCGAGTATATTGAGGGCCTGCATAAATTTCTCGAAGTGGCTGAGGCAAACAAGCAGAATGGTTTTATGTATTGTCCATGCCCTGTCTGTGAGAATACGAAGGATTACTCTAACTTGAAAACCCTTCACGTCCTCCTGCTTGAGAAGGGTTTCATGCCACACTATAATGTTTGGACCAAGCACGGAGAAAGAGGGGTTATGATGGAAGACAACGAAGAAGAAGAGGATGATGACAACTATCCCCCTGAATACGGTGATACTGCAACGGGGGAAGCTGAAGATCAAGAGGAACCAGACGATGTGCCCGATGATGATCTTCGCCGGGTCATTGTTGATGCAAAGAGACAATGCCAAAGTGAAAGGGAGAAGTTGAAGTTCGATCGCATGTTAGAGGATCACAAAAAAGGGTTGTACCCAAATTGCGAAGATGACAACACAAAGCTCGGTACCACACTGGAATTGCTGCAATGGAAGGCAGACAATGGTGTATCTGACAACGGATTTGGGAAGCTACTGAAAATAATGAAGAAGAAGCTTCCAAAGGATAACGAATTGCCCGACAGTACATACGAAGCAAAGAAGGTTCTATGCCCTCTAGGATTGGAGGTGCAGAAGATACATGCATGCCCTAATGACTGCATCCTCTACCGCGGTGAGTACGAGGATTTGAACGCATGCCCGGTATGCGGTGCATTGCGGTATAAGATCAGACGAGATGACCCTGGTGATGTTGAGGGCGAGGTGCCCCAGGAAGAGGGTTCCTGCCAAGGTGATGTGGTATGCTCCTATAATACCACGGTTTAAACATCTGTTCAGAAACAAAGAGCATGCCAAGTTGATGCGATGGCACAAAGAAGACCATAAGAAAGACGGGAAATTGAGAGCACCCGCTGACGGGTCGTAGTGGAGAAAAATCGAGAGAAGGTGGGGGGACTTTGCAGGTGACGCAAGGAACGTATGGTTTGGGTTAAGCATAGATGGCATTAATCCTTTTGGGGAGCAGAGCAGCAATCATAGCACCTGGCCCGTGACTCTATGTATCTATAACCTTCCTCCTTGGCTGTGCATGAAGCGGAAGTTCATTATGATGCCAGTGCTCATCCAAGACCCTAAGCAACCCGGCAACGACATTGATGTGTACCTAAGGCCATTAGTTGAAGAACTTTTACAGCTGTGGAATGGAAAAGGTGTACGTGTGTGGGATGAGCACAAACAGCAGGAATTTGACCTACATGCGTTGCTGTTTGTAACCATCAATGATTGGCCTGCTCTCAGTAACCTTTCAGGACAGACAAACAAGGGATACCACACATGCACACACTGTTTAGATGACACCGAAAGTATATATTTGGAGAAATGCAGGAAGAATGTGTACCTGGGACATCGTCGATTTCTTCCGACCAACCATCAATGTCGAAAGAAACGCAAGCATTTCAAAGGTGAGGCAGATCACCGGAAGAAGCCCGCCCTCCGTACTGGTGATCACATACTTGATATAGTCAAGGATTTACAAGTAATCTTTGGAAAGGGTCCTGGCGGACAATCTGTTCCGAATGACGCCAAGGGACGCGCACCCATGTGGAAGAAGAAGTCTATATTTTGGGACCTACCCTATTGGAAAGACCTAGAGGTCCACTCTGCAATCGACGTGATGCACGTGACAAAGAATCTTTGCGTGAACCTGCTAGGCTTCTTGGGCATGTATGGGAAGACAAAAGATACACCAGAGGCACGGGAGGACCAGCAACGTGTGCACGAAAAAGACGGCATGCATCCAAAGCAGTATGAAGGTCCTGCCAGCTATCCTCTTACCAAAGAAGAGAAGGAAATCTTCTTTGAATGCCTGCTCAGTATGAAGGTCCCGTCTGGCTTCTCGTCCAATATAAAGGGAATAATAAATATCCCAGAGAAAAAGTTCCAGAACCTAAAGTCTCATGACTGCCGCGTGATTATGACGCAACTGCTTCCGGTTGCATTGAGGGGGCTTCTACCGGAAAACGTTCGATTAGCCATTGTGAAGCTATGTGCATTCCTCAATGCAATCTCTCAGAAGGTAATCAATCCAGAAATCCTACCAAGGTTAAAGAATGATTTGGTGCAATGTCTTGTCAGTTTCGAGCTGGTGTTCCCACCATCCTTCTTCAATATCATGACGCATGTCCTAGTTCATCTAGTCGACGAGATTGCCATTCTGGGCCCTGTATTTCTACACAATATGTTCCCCTTTGAGAGGTTCATGGGAGTCTTAAAGAAATATGTTCATAACCGTGCTAGGCCAGAAGGAAGCATCTCCACGGGCCATCAAACAGAGGAGGTCATTGGGTTTTGTGTTGACTTCATTCCTGACCTTAAGAAGATTGGTCTCCCTCAATCGTGGTATGAGGGGAGACTGACTGGAAAAGGCACGCTAGGAGCGGACTCAATAATATGTAGGGACGGGCATTCTTGGGCTCAAGCACACTACACAGTTCTACAGAATTCTACCTTGGTGACCCCGTATGTCAATGAACACAAGAATATTCTGCGCTCCAAACACCCGGAGCAGTGTGACGACTGGATTACATGTGAACACATCAGGACTTTCGGCAGTTGGTTGCAAACACATCTCATGGGTAACACCACTGTTGGAGATGAGCTGTACTCGTTGGCCAAGACACCATCTTCGACTGTATTGACTTACAAAGGGTACGAGATAAATGGGAATACATTTTACACGATCGCCCAAGATCAAAAGAGCACCAACCAAAACAATGGTGTCCGCTTTGATGCAGCAACCAACAGGGGAAAGGACACATATTATGGTTACATAGTGGACATATGGGAACTTGACTATGGACATGATTTTAAGGTCCCTTTGTTTCGGTGCAAATGGGTCAATCTGTCAGGAGGCGGGGCACAGGTAGACCCACAGTACGGAATGACAATAGTGGATCTGAACAATCTTGGGTACACAGACGCACCATTCATCCTAGCCAATGATGTGGCGCAGGTTTTCTATGTGAAGGACATGTCTACCAAACCGAGAAAAAGAAAAGATAAGGAAGCGAATACATCATACGATGAGCCAAAGCGCCACATAGTTCTTTCAGGGAAAAGAGACATCGTGGGAGTGGAGGGCAAGACAGACATGTCTGAAGATTATGAAAAGTTTCATGAAATTCCTCCCTTCAAAGTGAAGGCTGACCCAAGCACCCTGTTAAACGATGAAGATTATCCATGGTTACGGCGCAATAAGCAAGGGAAACACACGAAGAAAAAGTGAAGGAGGATACGATGATGGCTCTGATTATGCGAAGAAAAAATGAAATGCCTTTTGTAACAGATGAGTTTTCGTCCGAAACCCTGATACTTCGAAAGAGATTGTCTATTTTGTATACGAAGTGCATCCAGCTTTTGCCGTAACCCTCTCAACTTTTTAGCACATGCTATGTGGGTGAAATGATGATACCATGCCAACTTTCAACCTTTTCAGAGTTCATTTGTAGTGCTTTTCAATTTCAGGGTCATTTAGCTAAAAAACTCTAATAGCAAAAAGAAAGAACTAAAAAGCTTTTATAAAACTCTAATAGCAAAAAGAATGAACTAAAAAGAATCAATTAAAATATTTTGTTATGATCAACTAAAACAAAACTATAATATTCTTCAATAGCAAAAAGAATCAACTAAAAAGCTTTTATAAACCTCTAGTTATTATCAAAATAATATTAACTTAAAATTATATAAAATTTATGCAACTAAAATTATCAAAGTAGTTTTTGTTAAAAACTTTAATAGCAAAAAGAATTTTCATAAAGTATTTTATGTTAAAAACTTTAATAGCAAACTAAAATGACATAAAAAATAAAAAAATATTATCAAAATAATATTAACTTAAAATTATATAAAATTTATGCAACTAAAATTATCAAAGTATTTTTTGTTAAAAACTTTAATAGCAAAAAGAATTTTCATAAAGTATTTTATGTAAAAAACTTTAATAGCAAACAAAAATGACATAAAAAAATAAAAAAATGCCGCCTACTGGGCCACCACGGCCTGCATACGACTAGAAACCCATCTGTACATGGGCCAGGATGCAGGCCCGCGGGCCCAACAGGCCCAACATGGCACTGACAAAGCTTAGGCAAGTATTGCCTGCATTAGAGAGGAGCTCGAAAGCTCAGCCGCAGCGCGCCTTATAAACCAGTGCTGCCCTCTCTCAACTAGCGAGGTGGGACTAAACTCCCACCACACCGCTGTGCCAGGCTATTGGTCCCGGTTGGTGGCTCGAACCGGGACGAAAGGGTGCCTTTGGTCCCGGTTCGAGCCACCAACCGGGACCAATGCCCCCCTTTCGTCCCGGTTGGAGCCACCAACCGGGACTAAAGGTCTCTGCTTCCCGCCCTTTGGGCTGTTGAAATTGACCTTTAGTCCCGGTTGGTGGCTCCAACCGGGACGAAAGGGGGCCTTTCGTCCCAGTTGGTGTCACCAACCGGGACTAAAGGTTCGGGTATATAAGCCCACACTTAGGAAATTTTCATAGTTCATCCGCAGTTTCCCCCGATGACGCCGAGCACATCGACGCCGCCAGGCTGCCCCGACGCCGTCCGCCGCCCCCGTCGTCGCCGTCGCCGCGCCCCTACCCCATCGTCGCCGTCGTCGCCCCTGAGCCCGCGCCCCTGCCCCGCCCCCGAGCCCGCGCCCCTGCCCCGGCCCGCCCCCGCCGTCGCCGTGCCCCTGCCCCGTCGTCGCCGTCGCCGTCGTCGTCGTCTCCCTCCTCCCCGAGCCCTCGCCGCCCCCCCCTGTGAGCCGCCGTCGCCCTGGCCCGCTGTGCATTTTTTTTATATGATGAATTTTTTTTGTTCATATATAATGTATATGTAGATGCTTAGTGTTTATTAATCATGTGTATGTATGTATGTGTATGTATATGTAAATATTGATATGATGAATTTTTTTTTGTTCATATATAATGTATATGTAGATGCTTAGTGTTTATTAATCATGTGTATGTATATGTAAATATTGATATGATGAAAAAATAATTTGTTCATATATAATGTAGATGTATATGTATGTATGGATGGATATCGATGGATGTATGTATATAGAAAATTCATAGAAAATTAACCGTAACTCCGATGAAAATAATTTATATATGAAAATCGATCAGAAAAATATGACGAATCCGAATATGCCCTCCGTTCGTCTGTGACAAGCAGCTAGCATAGCGAACCTGGAACCGTCCCCCTCCAGTTCATCTGTTCGAAATTAATGCAGACTTCGGGAAAACATTCCCGGATGTTATCCCCCTTCACCTATATCGTGTAGTGCCGCGTTAGAACACCCCTAACTCTCTCGGGAATTCAACATATCCCCGATAACTTCGACATGAGGGGGGGGGGGGGGGTCCGCAAGTATCCTCGACGACCATGAGAGAGGCGGTCCGCAAAGTATCCTCTCTCGAAAGATAGGACGACTCATCAGACATGAGGGAGGAGTAGTCCTCGACGATCATCTCAAACTGACTGTTATAAAACTTGTCAACTTTGCATGATGTTTGCCACTAATCCATTGCTCATATGCATATGATTCCTTGTTGTGATATTAAGTCCATGTTTGCCACTAATCCATCTCTCATGGTTGTATATTGCCATGTTGTAATGTTTGCAAAAACTATGGACAGAGACTTAGAAAAAGAAGAGTTGTTGGGGGATATAATCCTTCAAGGAGGTGATATCACCTTGTCGTTTCTCAATGACACCGATGGTGAGGAAGGAGATCATGACGGCTCCGGTGATCCAACAATGGAGGAGGAAGGAGATCATGACGGCTCCGGTGATCCAACAATGGAGGAGGAAGGAGATCATGACGGCTCCGGTGACCGAACGGAGGAGGGAGCCTTAACTGTTGCAAAGTCCGGCGAGGTATATATATATATATTAATTAAGCATGTGCTGACTTGATGCATTAATTGTTTTGTATGTACATATATTAACGCTTCTTTCTTCTTTTAGCCCTCCGGATCGAGCCAAACTTCCGTAAGAAGACGAGGCCCGAAGAAAAGGTTGCGCCAGGATGAAAGGTTCACGATCACAGAAGTCGCTCGAGATGGCCAACCGATTGCTCCCAAGTGGACCAAGGACGCATTTGTACATCAGTGCGGAGTTGTTGTTAGGGACAGCGTCCCGATCAACATCCAAGAATGGAATAAGAAGAAGGACCCTGAAGTTTCTTATGTCCAGGATAGACTAAAAGATGATCTTTGGACCTCGCTGATGACAAATTTCAGCCTACCGCTAGAGGAGAATCCGAATAACCCAGTTATAGAGTGAAAGGTCAAGGCATTTGCTCTTAAGAAGATGGCAGAACTATTCAGGAACTGGAAGAAAGATTTGAACAAAAAGTTTGTCGAGAAAGACGAGACTCCAGAATTCATCGGTCAATATGAGAAGATAAGAGATCACTGGCCCGCATTTGTGGCCTACAAGAAATTGGACAAGGGTAAGCAAAGTTCACTGACAAACAAGCAAAATGCTGAAAAGAAGAAGTATCACCATACCACGGGGTCAGGTGGCTACAGCAAAGCCCGGCCGTTGTGGGACAAAGCTGAGCAAGACCTGCTTGCTAAAGGGGTCCAACCAGCGACATTGCACTGGCCAGATCGGGTAAGGACTTGGTTCTTCGAGGTTAGGGGAACTTTGGACCCAGAAACAGGGAAGTGTGTTTGGACGAACGAGCAACTTGCAATACCCATCCGGAAGCTTGAGGCAGCAATCAAGGCAGCGCAGGAAGGGACGTTCATTCCCGACAGAGAGAAGGATGAGCTGACAGAGGCCCTCGGGAATCCTGAACACCCTGGACGAACACGAGGCACATCAGGCTCTGTTCCGTGCGTGCATGGGTTTCCCGACAGCGGTGGTTATAGAAGCCGAGAGAGAAAGAAGAAAGAGGAAGCAAGCGAAATGCAGAAGCTCAGTGCAAGATTAGCGAAACTAGAGGAACTTGAGAGCCAGCGAGCTACCGGCCAACCATCTCAGCGGCACGAAGATCCTTCCTTCGACACTGCCCCAGAAGCTACCCCACCATCTCAGCGGAGAAGCAGCGTGGCTTCCACGGAGCTCGTTCAGCCTGATTTCATGGCTCCTCGCTACCCCGTGGATAGTATCACGGAGGCTGAACATTGTGTGCTAATGGCGAAATGCCAGAACCTGACCTTGAAGGCGGCGGTCGGCTCTGTTTTACCTCCTCGAGCTGAGGGAACTTTCCATTGCCTTAAGGAGTACCTGTCTATGGAGAAAGGAGAACATCAAGCTTCCAAACTGGACGCCACCTCAGCAGACGCAGCCGAATGAGGCCCCTCAGCAGACTCCTCATAGTCCAGCTCAGCCGGATGAGGCCCCTCAGCAGACTCAACCGGATGAGGCCCCTCAGTAGAGTCCTCTTCCGCCTCAGCTATCTCTGGCGCGTCAGCGGACTCCGCCTCCTCCAGCGCGTCAGCGGACTCCGCCTCCTCCGGCGCGTCAGCGGAATCCACCGCCTCAGCAACAGCGGAAGAGATCCACCGCCGCTCCGGCGGCTAGCAGTACAAAAGGCGGGAAGAAATTCAAATTTGGTCCAAGCCTCAGGGTTCCTCCAAAGTTACCATATGAGAGGACTGACAAGGAAACCGATGACATCGTGGAAGCCGCACTGCAGGCCCAATTTGAACGGAAACGTCCACCTCCGAAGGAAACAATAGATCCGGTGAAAGCGAAGCGCACTCTGGATGCCCTTAAGCGACCACCACCACCTCCGCCGCAATCCAACTATGACCGCTGTATTGAAAAGACATATGATGAAGCGCGGCGGTCGGGAAGTACTGCCATTGCTTCAAGACGAAGAAGTGGGAAAACAATTCCCCAGCTTGGCGAACAGGAGAAGCAATCGTGCCCCTCGCTCAAGGTGTCTAGCGATATCGCTAATCATCCGGGGCTACTGCCCGGTACCACATGATCGCATACGAGCAATTCAAGAGGAATTGGCGGGGAAGTAGTGTAATTGAAGAGTTCAATCAATACCGGGACCATATCGGCAACTTTCGTTCATTTCCTGATATCAAGTAATCATTTTCTTTGCCTGGCAGGGTTTGGAAACAGTTCACCGGAATGGTTCCGGGTTTGAAGAACGAGCTGCGATTTACACACCCCAAAGTAAGTAGTACTAGCTAGTTCCGCGCATCTCTCATTGATTCTAGTTTCATCAATACCATTATCATGCTTGATTATCAGTTTGATTGAACTCTATTCTCGTAAAGTGCTTGTGGCAGGCAGGCGGGAATAATGTATGTGGGTACTACGTTTGTGAGTTCATTCGCCACTCGACCACTGAGCGGGGCTTCTTGTCTGACAAACAATTTGAAGTACGTAAACAATATTCACAATTTAATTTTATTACCATCAATTGTGTTGAGTTTCATTCATATATATGTATTGACCCCCTTCTTTAAATTAGATCTGGCAGATGCGGGATGAACTCCTACCACATGATCGCATACGAGCAATTCAAGAGGAATTGGCGGGATTCTTTCTTGACCACGTCATACATGAAAAAGGAGAATACCATACGAAAATTCAATGGGAGTTTGGCGATTGATGATGTCAGGGATGTTATATTGTATATATGTAGTAGCGACGGATAGATATACGAAAACTTGTTGTTCGACCAAGCACGGAGAAAGAGAGGTCACTTCTCTCTATATATGTTCATGACAATCTTGTGTAATTAATGGTTTCCTTCATTTGCTTACTAGCTAGCGTCGAGTTCTCTCTATATGTAGTAGCTAGCGTCGACCAAGCACGGAGAATGAGAGGTCACTTCTCTCTATTAGCTAGCTAACACAATATGAAACCCCTAAACCCTCCAAAATCCCTAAACCCCCCCTTTCAAAAACCCCAGCGCCTGTGTGCTGCTGACGCGTGGCTGCCTTTTGGTCCCAGTTGGTGTTACCAACCGGGACTAAAGGTCCTCCTACCTGAGCGCTGCGCAGCGGCCACGTGGAGACCCTTTAGTCCCGGTCGGTGTTACCAACCGGGACTAAAGGTCCTCCTGCCTGGGCGCCCCACAGCGGCCACGTGGAGCTCCTTTGGTCCCGGTTCGTAGGCCAACCGGGACTAAAGGTTTTGGGTATCAGAACCGGGACTAAAGGCCCTCTGGAACCGGGACCATAGCCCTGTTTTCCACTAGTAGCATACACATTTATAGATGTTACCAATTTAAGAGTGTAACTATGGTGCAGATACATGCATGCTCTCACTCACAAAATGTGTTATTTCTGCACTTCTTTATGGATTCCTCGGTCAAATTTGCTTGCTTTTAAATGTGAACATATTCTTGGGAGAAACGTTAGCTTTCCTACACTATTTATGCATGTCATATGGGTACCTAACTATGCTAACTTACATTTACATGAAATAACTAATTATAAATTCGATAATTTAGTCAACTAGGATTATCTAAGTAAAGCTCTTAAGAATCATGGGAGTATCACAGTACTTAGATAAACATTAACTCAGTTCTTTCAACATTTAGTAATTTTATTTCTATAGTACATGCTTTCTGAATTCTATATTGTACATTTCACCCTTTTGTATCATGGCACATCCCAAATGTTGGATTTCCATGTCCAGCAATTCAAACTCCAATCATGGATTACTGCAGGCAATCAGTACCAACATTCATTACCCTTATATAGAAAAATCTCAAGATCATTTAAACCAACCTTTATTGTAGAACAAGCTTTTATGTTCACATGATTATCAAGCTAATTTCTTCATCAGTGAAGGTGGACATAGGTGTGCTAATAAGGACACCAGAAGCAACTTAAAAAATCATTGATATTGTATGGGAGATGATCTTCATATGTTTTGTATTGGTAAAATGGTTCAAACTGAGGTGTATATTGTTTGTCATGTAGTCTCTCACCACTTCAAAATATGTAAACTTCAAATGTCTTCCTACCTATTTGTGAAGCTAATACTACATATTATCTATTTCAAAAAGAAGCAAACCCATGCATAGGTCACATTTATATGATCAATGTATTTTGAAATCAGTTGTTGAACAATGTATGCAATAAGTGGTTTTACAAACTTGGTATATTGCTATTTACTAGATCATCGTAAAGAAAGCAAATTTTTGTGCTAAAAATTTAAAGGTGTCCTATGTTACCATTAGGACATTCCTTTGAATGTTTCCTGTAGCGAGCACAATAGTGAAAACTATAGAAACTTTTAACGTTGTTGAAGATGCACGAGTCAGTACAATTATTGTGAAAATATATCCAATGAGCAATCGAAAGGTTTTTGTGGCTAGTCACCATTTTATAAAGTGCAAACTTAGATCGTTTATTTAATAATATTTCAACGCATAACACAATAAGAAGAAAATGGAATGGATTTTAAAATTAAAGCACTCTTATTTCATACACAAATTTCAGCAAAAGATATATTACACAATTCAAATACTCACATTAGATGTGTACTTATTAACAAATTAATCTATATCATCATATTTGGTCACAACTTTGCTTTAGAAAATCAAATGATATGTTTCCATTATTAAACCTTCTAAAGTTCTAGCCCGCGCATCGAGCGGGCCACTCTGCTAGTTGATAGAAAAGCGCATAGTTATCACGAATTCATGGCAATGATCATGTATATAGGCATCACATCCGAGACAAGTAGACCGACTCCTGCCTGCATCTACTACTATTACTCCACCCACCGACCGCTATCCAGCATGCATCTAGGGTATTAAATATAAAATAGAGTAACGCCTTAAGCAAGATGACATGATGTAGACAAAGTAAACTCAAGCAATATGATAAAACCCCATCTTTTTATCCTTAATGGAAAAATACAAATACGTGTCATGTCCCTTTCTGTCACTGGGATTGAGCACCGCAAGATTGAACCCATCAAAAAGCACCTCTCCCACAGCAAGATAAATCAATCTAGTTAGCCAAACCAAACAGATAGATCGGAGAGAAATACAAAGCTATAACAATCATGCATAAAAGAGTTCAGAAAAGACTCAAATATTTCTCATGAATAATCTGATCATCAACCCACAATTCATCGGATCCCAACAAACACATCGCAAAAGAAGATTACATCGGATAGAACTTCAAGAACATCGAGGAGAACATGGTATTGAAGATCGAAGAGAGAGAAGAAGCCATCTAGCTACTAGCTATGGACCCATAGGTCTGTGGTAAACTACTCACACATCAGCGGAAGGGCAGCAAGGTTGATGTAGAAGCCCTCCGTGATCGATTCCCCCTCCGACAGAGTACCGGAAAAGGCCTCCAGATGGGATCGCGGAAAAACAAAGGCTTGCGGTGGTGGTAGGGTTTTCTCGTCTAGCTCTCTGTTGGTTTCGGAATACTTGAGAATTTATAGAAGTGGAATTAGGTCAAAAGGAGCAACGAGGGGCCCACAAGGCATCAGGGCGTGCCCCGTGGGGCCGCACCCTGTTGCCTTGTGGTCTCCTCATGAGGCTTCTGGCATCCTCCCGAAGCTTCCAGGGTCTCTTTTATCCAGAAAAAAATCATCAAAAAGTTTCATGGCATTTGGACTTTGTTTGGTATTAATTTCTTGAAAAACCAAAAACAAGCAGAAAACAGCAACTGGCACTGGGCACTAGGTTAATAGGTTAGTCCCAAAAAATTCATATAATTGCATATAAAACGTCCAAGATTGATACTATAATAGCATGGAGCAATCAAAAATTATAGATACGTTGGATACGTATCAATGTCCGACCAAAGGGAGAGTCACTTGTGGCCCGTGCGTGGTTGATCTCATGAACCAACCATTCACAAGGCCCCTATACAAACGCGTGGGCCACGGGTGTCAGCCATTTTTCCTGTCAAGTCCAATCAGTTGGCAGTGGGTGTGTTTTAGCACAAGTGAGGAGCCAGCCCCCATGTCCTATGTGTGGGAGGCTTGGCGAAGGGCTAGGTTCAACCCACTTGCTCCACCCATAGGCTGATCAATCAATCCAGTAATCAATGGCATTGAAACATGGCGTGAGAATCCCTCCGGGGGCAGGAATCAAATCTTTTGACCCCTGCCATCATGGGTTTGAACACGCAACATCCCGCGTGTTGTCAGTCGTCTTCAATTCGCGTCGGGGTTCATACTGGCGCAGGAGCAATTATGCTCCGAGCCATTAAACTCCACTTCGTGAGTTGATGCGTCCAGCAGGCGTTCGAGTTCTCATCGGGAAACCCAAGCGCCCGCCACCCATGCTGATTGCTTGGCGTCGATTGGGGAGGGCGCCTCGCCTCGGTTCCTAGCCTATAAAAGGCTGAGGACCGAGGCCGGCCCCTCCTCATCCTTCTTCTTCTTCTTGCCTTCACCGTCCTGCAGCTTCCGAGCCCTCGAGCCCTATAGCCCGTGAGCCCTTTTCCACTGTCGTCGCTACCCCCTCCCTTCATTTGCCATGTCGCATGAGGTTTGCCGCTGTGAATGGGAGCAGATGTGCGCCAACCTTGCAGCTAAGGACGCTGAGGTTCGCGAGCTCTGGGGAGTTCTCAGCGGCATCGATCTCTGTCTGGAGAGTGAGACCGCGGAGCTGCGCGGCCGGGTGGAGACGGAATGGCTCTGCCGTCGGGAGGTGGAGCAGCTCTTCGCCAACTTCCACGTCGACCACTATGGGAGCATGGCTTCACTGTGCAACGTGTATCTGCGGCTGAACGAGGACATGGACATCCTCGACCTTGAGAGGTTCATCCCCTACGGTGCCTTCGATGAAGGGAATTTGAACCACTTGGTGTTCTTCTTCCAACATCTGGCGGCGCGGTTCGGGGAATCTTGCCAGCAAAGGGTAGTGGCGCAGGAGGCAGAGGTGGATCGGGCGTCGCGCGCGGTTGCACTTCGCGTCCTCGCCAGGGTCCATCACGTCTCCCCCCACATCCCGGCGGAGGCCGTGCTGGAGGAGCTCGACACGGACGACCAGTGCAGGGCGGAGCGCGTGGTGGGCGACGTCACGAAGGTGCTATTCCTGCAAGAGAAGGAGAACGACTTCGGAGAAGCCTAAGTTCTCCTCCTGCTCCAGCATCTCCACCTTTGGCTTTCACCTCCATCATCTTCTTTGTCTTCTTTTCTTCTTTTTCATTTTCTTTTAGTAGTATGCTGCCCCCTGTTGCTTGTAATGGGGGCAAAATGAAGAAAAAAGGGCACTGGGTGCCATTAGTCTGGTTGGTTGGCGCAGCCGGATGTAAGCGCCAGCCCACCTTTAAATTATGAACAAGTATGTTCTAAGTGGTACTTGCATCTTCCATCTTGTCTCCATCTTCTTGAACAATTTCTATTTATGTGTTAATGTCATATCTTCGATCAGATCATACTTGGATGTGTAGTGCCTCAACCATAGTGCGTTAGGATTTCTGCCTAACCCGCATCCATGGGAAGTACTACTTCCATGGTACATGCACATAATTAGAACCGCCACAACTTACACGAGCGTTGCCGGTCATCCGCACGATACTTTCGTTTGTTGTAGTTGAACATTCTAAAAAATGCTTCTTCACGAAGAGGCAAAACACGCAGAAAAAAGTTCAAAAAGATCGGAATGAACCAAACTTACAAGATTGAGATGTTGCACTTATCTCTGTCTGTTTGGCTCTTGTCTCAATCAGATGTGTAGAAGTAGGGTGTGGCCTATCGTGTAGCCCCCGAGCCTATCCGTGAAAGAGGATTTTGCTGCCTTAAATATTTGAACAAGAAAGGCAGAGAGAAAGCTTTAAGGTGTGTTGTGCGTCCACAACACTCCTGTTAGTTGTAATCATAATATCCTACAACATGCAGCATGATGCAGGTCATGAACAGAACTACCAGATGCAGATCATGATCATGACTACAACTTAACATGGTAATTCACATGACATTGCAAGATGCTAGCGTCTATTTATTTGCTTTGTACATAAGTTGTTGCCGGCTGGAGTGGATCCAGCAGCCATGATAGCTACCAATGGGAGCGGATCCCACTAGCATCCTAAGGGTAGAACTTGCGAAGATGGAACTTATGCAGGTTTTCAATGTTCCATGAATTTTGCACAGGGTTCCCATCTTCAGTTTCTAGCCGGACAGCACCCGGTCTAGTAACTTGAACCACCCTAAAAGGACCTTCCCACTTTGGTGTCAACTTGCTTTTTGCCTTCCCGGACTGCATTCGGCAAAGAACTAGGTGACCTTCCTCGAACCCACGGGAACGGATATTGTGGCCGTGATAGCGGCGTAAACCCTGCTGATAACGTTCTGCGCATACAGCTGCCCAAGATCGGTTCTCCTCAAGTAAATTGACATCGTAATGTCATCTTTGCTCTTGATTCTCTTCGTGATAAGCTTTTACTCGAGGAGACCTGTACACGAGTTTCGTGGGGAGTACTGCTTCAGCTCCAAAGACAAGAGTGAAGGGGTTTCTCCTGTTGCTCGATTTGGTGTCATTTTGAGTGACCAAAGAACAGTAGGGACTTCATCAGCCCAGCGTCTACTGCATCTCTTTAGTCTATCAAAAGTCCAGGTTCGGAGCCCACGCAGCACCTCGGCATTAGCCCTTTCTGCTTGCATGTTGCTTCTGGGATCAGCAACCGACGCATAGCAGATCTGGGAACCGAGTTGTTCACAATATGCTATGAAGGCGCCACTCGTGAACTGGATACCGTTGTTGGTGACGATGCGGTTAGGCACACCGAAACGGCAGACTAGTCCCCTAAAAACTTGATTGCACACTGAGCAGTGACTTTCCTGACAGGCTCCACCTCAGGCCACTTCATGAACTTGTCGATAGCCACGAACAAGTACTCAAAGCCCCCGTTAGCACGGGGAAAAGGCCCGAGGATGTCCAATGCCCATACCGCGAATGGCCACGAGAGAGGAATCATTTAGAGAGCCTGCGCTGGTTGATGGGTCTCTTTGGAGTGAAACTGGCATGCATCACAGGCTCGGACTAGCTCTTCTACGTCATTTAAGGCTGTGGGCCAATAGAATCCTTGCTGGAAAGCCTTACCCACGAGTGCGTGTGACCCGATGTGAGCCCCGCACACGCCCTCATGAATGTCTTGGAGAAGAGCACGCCCTTGTTCCTTGGTAATGCACAACAGTTTTACTTCGTTGGGCCATCTTTGATAGAGGTTTCCCTCCATGAAGAGGTACATGATGGCTCGATGAGCTACCCTTTATGTATCTTCATGATTTCCAGGTAACTAATCTTCTTGGAGAAATTTAGCGACCTCAGCTACCCATTCTGGGATGTGTGTCACTACTGCACACACAACATAGTCGACTGAAGGTGTGTCTTCAGATTTGTCTTTGGGTGCGTCAGATGGCATCTTGCCCGGGAAGGAATCCTTCGCGGGTGCGATCATGGGCTTCCTACTTTTGCTGAGAGAGGGAAGCACAGAGGTCTGAGTGAGTCTTTGCAAGAAAATACCTAGCCCCACAGGTCCTTTTCAAATGGCCAACTTTGATAATTCATCTGCGACAAAGTATTGAGCACGGGGGATGTGCTCCATGCGCAAACAATCAAAGTGCCTTTCCAATTTTCTCACTTCATCCACATATGCTTCCATCTGCGGCTATTGATAATCCTTATTAATTTGCCTCATGATCAGCTAAGTATCACCTCTGACAATTAGCTTCTTTATGCCCAATCCAATTGCTGCTCGTAGACCGGCAAGTAAACCTTCATATTCCGCGGTATTGTTGGTTGCCTTGGGGCCAGTGTAGAGCATTTGGATAACATACTTGAGGTGTTCATTGGTTGGGGAGACTAGTACGACGCCACCACCACCCCCTCGAGAGAGAACGAACCATCACAGTACATTATCTAGTCATCCATATCTTCCTTCCCAGGTAGAGAAGTGGGCTTAGGATCTTCAGGTGTCATCGTCCATTCAGCGATGAATTCCGGTAACACCCTGCTCCAGATAACATGTGTGCTTTCGTACTTGATGTCAAATTCTGACAGCTCGAGACCATTTAGCGATGTAGCCTGTCACCATCCTGTTGTGGAGGATACGTCCCAATGGAATGGAGGTAACCACAATAATCGTGTGAGCCTGGAAGTAATGCCTGAGTTTCCGAGAAGCGACCACGACACCCAAAAGGATTTTCTGGATGTCTAGGTACCTTGTAGCAGCTCCTTGTAGTAATGAGCTAACAAAGTAGACCGGACGTTGCACAGTTATCTCATGGGAGAACGGCATTGCTCCTGCTCAACTGACATCGATGACTCTGGTTGGTCAGAACTAGGTTCTTCTGTCGGAGTACCTTCTTCTTCTCGCTCCACTACCAAGGCCCGCTCACCACCTAATTGGTGGCGGCTATGTACAAGAGTGACCTTTCGTTGGGTGTTGGGGCCACCAGTGTAGGCAGAGAAGAAAGATACTCCTTGAGCTCCTGGAGGGCTGGCTCTGCTTCAGGCGTCCATTCCAGAGGTCCCGCCTTCTTCAAAACCTTGACGAAAGGCAAGGCCCTCTCAGCAAGCTTCGAGATGAATCTTCCGAGCATGACCTGCTACTTATGATAGGCGTTGGGATTTCCCTGAAGAGGAACGATGATGTAGTATAGTAGCAGAAAGTATTTCCCTCAGTAAAGAACCAAGGTTTATCGAACCAATAGGAGATTCACTCGAACAACAATCAACAGTACCTGCACACACACAAAAAAAATACTTGCACCCAACGCGGGCAAGAGGGTTTTCAATCCCCTTGTACTCGTTAATTGCAAAACTAAATAAAAGTAAATTAATTGCAACAAGGTATTTAGGGTTTTAGTAATATAAGGTGAATGAACCCGGGGGCCATAGCATCACTAGAGACATCTCTCTCAAGAACATAGCAAATGGTGGGTACACAAATTACTGTTGGGCAATTGATAGAATAGTGCATAGTTATGATGTTATTCATGGCATGATCAGTACATAGGAATTACATCCGTGACAAGTAGACCGACATCCATCTGCATCTACTACTATTACTCCACTTCGAGAGCACTTCTATGCTTGCCTCTCTAGGTATTAAGTTTATGAGTAACGCTTTAAGCATGATGACATAATGTAGGCAAAATAAGATCAACTAATATGATTGAACCCCATCGTTTTATCCTTAGTAGCAACAATACAAATACGTGCCTTGCTACCGTTTCTGTCACGAGGTGAGGACAATGCAAGATTGAACCTACTACTATACACCACTTCCACTGAAGATCTAATCATCAACTTGGCCAAAGATAACTCATAGATCAGAAAGCATTACATAGCTATAACAATCACACATAATAAAGTTCAGAAATAAATCTATTACTTTCAATGTATAATCTGATCATAAACCCACAATTTATCGGATCCCAACAAACACACCGCATAAAAGGATTACATCATATCGGTCTGCGAAGAGAACATTGTATTGAAGATCAAAGAGAGAGAGAGAGAGAGAGAGAGAGAGAGAGAGAGCCGTCTAGCTACTGCTATGGACCCGTAAGTCCTGTCAGGAACTACTCACGCATCATCGAAGAGGCAACAAGGTTGATTTAGAGGCCCTCCGTGATTGATTCACCCTCCGGCAGAGTACCGACGGTGGCCTCCAGATGGGATCGTGGAAGAACAGAGGCTTGCGGTGGCAGAATAATTGTTTCGGGTCTCGCTCTAGGGGTTCAAACGTCTCCGACGTATCTATAATTTTTTTATTGTTTCATGCTATTATATTATCATTCTTAGATACTTTTTATGCAATTTTATATCATTTTTTGTGACTAACCTATTAACTCAGTGCCCAGTGCCAGTTGTTGTTTTCTGCTTGTTTTTGGTTTTACAGAAAATCTATAACAAACAGAGTCCAAAAGCTACAAAACTTTTTGATGATTTTTTTCTGGACATAAGAGACCCTAGAAGCTTCGGGGGTGGAGCAGAAGACCTATGAGGAGGCGACAAGTCAATAGGGCGCCCTGGGGGGTAGGCGCGCCCTGATGTCTTGTGGGCCCCTCGTGGCTCCTTTTAACCTAATTCTAGCGCTATAAATTCCCAAATATTCCAAAACCCCTAGAGAGCCACCCGAAACAATTTTTCTGCCGCTGCAAGTCCCTGTTCTTCCGTGATCACATATGGAGGCCTTCTCCGATAATCTGCCGGAGGGGGAATCGATCACGAAGGTCTTCTACATCAACCTTGCTACACCTCCGATGATGTGTGAGTAGTCCACCACAGACCTACGGGTCCATAGTGATTAGCTTGATGGTTTTCTCTCTCTCTTTGATCTTCAATACAATGTTCTCTTCAGAGATCGATCCGATGTAATCTTCTTTTGCGTTGTGTTTGTCGGGATGCGATGAATTGTGGGTTTATGATTTGAATATTCATTGAAAGTAATTGATTCATTTCTGAACTTTGTTATGTTTGATTGTTATAGCTATGAAATGCTTTCTGATCTATGGGTGTTCTTTGGCATAGTAGTAGGTTCAATCTCGCGGTGCCCTCACACAGTGACAGTAGGGGTAGCGAGGCACATATTTGTATTGTTGCTTCTAAGGATAAAACAATGGGGTTTAATCATATTTCTTGGTTTTATTCTATCTACATTATGTCATCTTGCTTAAAGCATTACTTTGTTTGTCATGAACTTAATACCATAGATGCAGGCAGGAGTCGGTCGATTGGTGGAGTAATAGTAGTAGATGCAGGTAGTAGTCGGTCTACTTGTCACAGACGTAATGCCTATGTACATGATCATGCCATGAATATCGTCATAACTATGAGCTTTTCTATTAACTTCCCAACAATAATTCTTCTACCCACCGTATGCTATTTTTGTGAGAGAGATGCCTCTAGTGAAAACTATGGCCCCCGGATCTATTTTAATCATATTACAAAAACCAAAAATACCTTGCTGCAATTTATTTACTTTTATTTTACTTTGCAATTTATCTATCTACCACTACCAGATTTGATCCTTGCAATTAACGAGTACAAGGGATTGACAACCCTCTTGCTCGCGTTGGGTGCAAGTATTTGCTCTTGTGTGTGCAGGTACTGCTAAGGAGTGTTTGTGTGGTTCTCCTATTGGTTCGATAACCATGGTTCTCTTCTAAGGGAAATACTTATCCGCTACTATATTTCTAGCGCCCTTCCTCTTCGGGGAAAATCCCAACGCAATTCACAAGTAGCAGAAAGAATTTCTAGCACCGTTGCTGGGGAGACATCATCAAACACTTACAGGTTCCTACATTCACATTGTCATTTACTTGTTCTACTTTTTATTTGCTTTTACTTGCTTTATTAGTCTAGTTAAAAAATCAAAAACACAAAAATATTTTATTTTGCTTGTTTGCTTTTTTACTTGTTTTGCCACTATGTCTCAAGAAAACACTAAGTTGTGTGACTTCTCGAATACTAACAATAATGATTTTATTAGTACTCAAATTGCTCCTCCCACCACTAGTGCGGAGTCATATGATATTAGTGCTTCATTGCTAAATCTTATTATGAAAGAACAATTTGCTAGAAATCCTAATAAAGATGTTGCATCCCATCTTAATACCTTCGTTGAATTATGTTATATGCAAAAGAAAAAAGATGTGGATAATGATATTGTTAAGTTGAAATTATTTCCTTTCTCGCTAAGAGATCATGGTAAAACTTGGTTTTCATCCTTACCTCGCAATAGTATTGATTCATGGGATAAATGTAAGGATGCTTTTATTGTTAAGTATTTTCCTCCCGCTAAGATTATATCTCTTAGAAATCAAATCATGAACTTTAAGCAACTTGATCAAGAACATGTTGCACAATCTTGGGAGAGAATGAAATTAATGATCAAAAAATTTCCCACTCATGGATTAAGCTTATGGATGATAATACAAAATTTCTATGCGGGACTAAACTTTATGTCGAGAAATCTTCTAGAATCTGCTGCAGGTGGTACCTTTATGGGAATTACATTAGGAGAAGACACGAAGCTTCTTGATAATATGATGGAAAATTATTCTCAATGGCACACCGAACGAGCTCCAACTGGTAAGAAGGTAAACTCTGTCGAAGAGGTTTCTCCTTTGAGTGATAAAATGGATGCTCTTATGAATATGCTTACTAGTTAAAATGCTCATGTTGATCCAAATGATTTTCCATTATTTACTTTGATTGAGCAAAATAATGATGCTAATAATGTGAATTTTGTCGCTAGAAATAATTTCAACAACAATGCTTATAGAGGGAATTCCAATCCTAGATCGTATCCCGGTAATCCCTGTAAAATTATGGTAATTCATATAATAATAATAATAATAATAGGATACCCACTGAACTTGAGAACAACATTAAAGAATTTATTAGTTCTGAAAAGATTTTTAATGCCATGGTAGAAGAAAAACTACACAAAGTTGATGATATGGCTAGAAACAAGGATAGAATTGCTCATGATGTGGATGCTCTTAAAATTAAAATTATGCCACATAAGAATGATGTTACTGAATCTCTAAAGTCTATTCAAGTCACCATGGACACTACTAGGAAAGGGCTTATAGGTGAACCCAAATGAGTGGCGGGCACAGCTTGGTACCCGCCATTGCAATTTTTGAAAAGCAGCAGTGGCGGGTGCCAAGGAGCACCTGCCAGTGCTGATGGACTAGCAGTGGCGGGTACACAATAAGGACCGCCACTACTGGACTCCCCAAATTTGCCCACGCACTGAAACACAGCACTGGCCGGCGGAACTGAGCAACCGCCACTGCTACTGCGGGTTATGGTGGCGGGCACTGGACGTGCCCGCCGCAGATATAGTGGGGTGATCCTCCGAAATATTTATTTTTTTATATCCCGGAATTAGCAGCGGCGGTCTGTAAACTGACCTGCCACAGATAGATGTAGTAACCCGACCAAAAAAATTATAAATCCAGAAGTTAGCAGTGGCGGGTAATTGTCCATGCCCGCCAAAACCCATTATTGCACCTTTTTAGCTGCCGGAAATTCAATTAATGCCGCAAAAATAGTAAAACAACTCCAAAAGTTGTAAATTTTACCACGGGGCTTCCAATGACATATATTACTCATGGAAAAAAATTCAAGCTCAAAATATTGTTAAAAATTCAGTTCAGTGTGTGTGGGGTGCATGTTTATGTTCGAAACCTTTACACTTGCTGAAAGAGTGTACTATTTGTACACGATGTGCATCAGGATTTGGTCATAATGATCTCAATTTTTTACCACACCCTACAGGTGTCCAATGAAGACGCCATGGAAAGTTTTGAACGTTTCTGAACTCGTTAGCACGCCAAAGTTTTATTGCCCTTTTTAGCTGCTGGAAATTCAATTAATGCCGTGAAAATAGCAAAACAACTCCAATAGTTGTAAAATTTTACCATGGGGCTTCCAATGGCATATATTACTCATGGAAAAAGTTTCAAGTTCAAAATATTGTTAAAAATTCAGTTCAGTGTGTGTGGGGCGCATGTTTATGTTCGCAACCCTTACACTTGGTGAAAGAGTGTACTGTTTGTACACGATGTGCATCAGGTTTTGCTCGTAACAATCTCAAATTTTTACCACACCCTACAGGTGTCCAATGAAGATGCCATGCAAAGTTTCAAATGTTTCCGAACTCGTTAGCACACCCAAAGTTTTGCCATTTTTAGCTGCTGGAAATTCAATTAATGCCGCGAAAATAGCAAAACAACTCCAAAAGTTGTAAAATTTTACCATGGGGCTTCCAATGGCGTATATTACTCATGGAAAAAGTTTTAAGTTCAAAATATCTATTATATATAAAAAGTAATATACGATGAACCAAGATTAAGAGAATTAGGATAGAAAATTTCACATTAATCAGAAAATACTAGCCTTTGATCTGGTGGATCTCTTAAAATTAAGATTATGTGGTCGTTCAATTTGTGTAACATATATAACGTGGTGGTCCTAATAAAACAAACGTGGCACATGTACACATAAACATACGTATATTTATAAGTTGGTAAGTAAATCAACATACAACATTAGGAAAGAAGAAAAAATTGGACTGTCACGTCAAACGTACAGCCCCTGATGTGAAAAAAAAACATACGTATATATTCGTTTAAGGACGAAAAGTAAAAATCCTCAAAAAAAGGAAGAAAAGTAAACGAACATGCAAAAGCAAAAGAAAAATTGGACTGCCACGTCCATACGTACAGCTCCTGACATGGAAAAAACGTACATATATATTTGTTTAAGGAAGAAAAGTAAACCGCTTAGAATAAGCGGGTAGCTATCTCAAAAAACAATCAACGACTCAAAAAAAAGAAGAAAAGTAAAAGAACATGCAACGTGAGGAAAGCAAAAGAAAAATTGGACTGCCACGTCCATAGTACATAAAAAAGCAAGAAAGTTGGCTCTCCCAAAAAAGTTGGACTCTTGGATGAAAAAAAACAATTAACGTGCTATGGGCTGTCACCTCCAACGTACATCTCTCAACCTAAAAAACAAGAAATTTGGCTATCCAAAGTAAATTAGACTCTTGGGTGAAAAAAAAATACCAAATTAACGTGCCATCTAGGAAAGATAGGCCAGCCACGTTGTTTTTTTGAGATGGAGCCAGCCATGTTACTCGAAAATAAAGGACATGCATGTCCCATCTTCAAAAAATAAAAAGAGATGATTCTAAAAAAAAAGTGCATATGCGCATACACCTCAAAAAACATACATGATATAATGGGATTGTACTACTGCATAGGGCGGCCTCCGCGCGACACTATGCACCAAACGCGTCGTCATGGCATCATCCTGACTTGAATCATGTCCCATGTTTGTGTGTGGCCACTGAATGATCACACGGTTTAGAGCCGGTCGTGCTATGTGGCACGCATGCAAACGTTTTCGCACAACCAATTAAAAAACAAATACATGATCATGTACGACATGCTTTATATTATTGAATTCATGCTCCAACCAACTCATCTAAAAGTCCGAACTGATAGAGAGAGGCGGGCAATATATTTCAACACTCCCCCTCACGTCTAGGCTATTTTAGTCCTTAGATGTGGGATCGATGTAGGCCGCAGAATCGTTTTTTTAATACTGCGTTGGCAGTGTCTTGAACTCAAGACCTCTTGGCTCGGATACCATATTGAATTCATGCTCCAGCCAACTCATCTAAAAGTCCGAACTGATGGAGAGAGGCGGGCAATATATTTCAACATATATAGTAAAAAAAAACTTAGCAGTTCAACTTAAAAAATAAGCCAGTTAGGTACATAAAATTGGAACATTTTTGGATTGTACATAAAACATTGGAACATTTCCCGTATCTTCAAAGGACTAAACTGGTATTTGTTGCTAGCGTTTTAAATTTAAATTTCTATTTACTGGTAAAATATAATACTATCTTTTTTTGGCGAGTAATACTATCTAATTTACATATTGTAAAAAAACATTGGAACATTTCCGGTGTCTTGCTAACGTGGTATTACTGGCGGGTGGATTAAATTTAAAGTTGAATGTACCATTCATATATCAACATTGTTTAAAATTTAATTTGGCACATCATTTTTCTCGTAGCACAAACTTAAATTTCTACTCATGATTATATGTCGAACAAATCGAGCGGGTCGCATTCTGGGATTTACTTCCACGCAGACAACTAAATATGACATGGTCTTACAATCAAATAGATCACTATCCAAACTACTTATGTGTACTAATCTAATATTCGAAAAAAATTATCTACCATATAAGTTATAGAATATAAACTATGCTACATGTACAAATGAATGACTACACAAAACTAACCAAAAGACAAAAATATTACTTATTGTAATACAGTGTAAAAATATATACAAAAATTAAGAAACTATTATTTAAATACATGTTCCAATCAAAACTACATATGTTATTATTTAAAGAAATGTTCCAATCAAAACTACATATGTTATTCTTACGAGAGAAAAGGCTCCATTGAAATATAACATAAAAATTATATCACCTCTGCTAAATCTAACCACTATTTGCAAACGTATAAATTTATATTTGTGCATCTAACACCAATGGTTGATAATTTAAATGTTTATTTACTTGCCGATCTTACATAGCGTAATACAATAGGCTACTCCCGAACAATACACATGTCCATAAATATAACACATTACCTTTCAAAATGTCATAATAGTAATTCACCCAGGAATTAAAAGATTACTATAGACGCTGCCTACAAATGTAATATTTATAGGGAAAGTTATTTATTGTGGTTATGGAATGGACTTACATATGGAATAATGTGAATATCCACGGAAGCATAAGTTTAATTTAGAGACACTATCGATTGCCTAAAGAAGATGTCGTCGCAATATTTATAGGGAAATTTATTTGTTGTAGTTATGGAATGGACTTTCATAAGGAATGATGTGAATATCCATGAAAGCATAAGTTCAATTAAGAGACACTATAGATTGCCTAGAGAAGATGCCCTCGCATTTGCGAGGGCCACTCTGCTAGTTGTTAAAAATTCAGTTTAGTGTGTGGGGGGCGCCTGTTTATGTTTGAAACCCTTACACTTTGTGAAAGAGTGTATTGTTTGTACACGACGTGCATCAGGTTTTGGTCGTAACAATCTCAAATTTTTATCACACCCTACAGGTGTCCAATGAAGATGCCATGCAAAGTTTCGAATGTTTCCGAACTCGTTAGCACGCCCAAAGTTTTATTGCCCTTTTTAGCTACTGGAAATTAAATTAATGCCGCGAAAATAGCAAAACAACTCCAAAAGTAGTAAAATTTTACCACGAGGCTTCCAATGGCATATATTACTCATGGAAAAAGTTTGAAGTTCAAAATATTGTTAAAAATTTAGTTCAGTGTGTGTGGGGCGCCTGTTTATGTTCAAAACCCTTACACTTGGTGAAAGAGTGTACTGTTTGTACATGATGTGCATCAGGTTTTAGTCGTAACGATCTCAAATTTTTACCACACCCTACAGGTGTCCAATGAAGATGCCATGCAAAGTTTCAAAAGTTTCCGAACTCGTTAGCACTGTCAAAGTTTTATTGCCCTTTTTAGCTGCTGGAAATTCAATTAATGCCGCGAAAATAGCAAAACAACTCCAAAAGTTGTAAAATTTTACCACACGGCTTCCAATGGCGTATATTACTCGTGGAAAGAGTTTCAAGATCAAAATATTGTTAAAAATTCAGTTCAGTGTGTGTGGGGCTTTGCGCTGGCGGGCTTCCAGCCGTGCCCGCCATAGCTAATGTTTGCAGTGGCGGGCGACATAAACTGCTCGCCGTACCCATACCGAAAGGGCGGCCCTAGCCCTCGCACCCTAGTTTTGAAAGTTACCAAATCCATTTCCCGCTTTCTCCCGCCCCTCGCGCTCGTCCACCACAACCGCCGCCACCGCTCACCTCTCTCTTCTCCCGCGTGCTCCGGTCCGCCGCCGCCGCCTCGCACGTGTCTCTACTCTCGCGCACTCCGGTCCGCCACCACCCATCCTCTTTCTTCGCCGCCACCTGATACGTCTACGTCGTATCTATAATTTTTTTATTGTTTCATGCCAATATCCTACAATTTCCACATACTTTTGGCAACATTTTATATGATTTCTTGGACTAACATATTGATCCAGTGCCCAGTGCCAGTTCCTATTTGTTGCATGTTTTTTGGTTCGTAGAAAATCCATATCAAACGAAGTCCAAACGTGACAAAAATTTATGGAGATTTATTTTGGAATATATGTGATTTTTGGGAAAAAGAATCAACGCGAGACGATGCCCGAGGACACGACAAGCCTGGAGGGCGCGCCCCCCCTCCCGGGCGCCCCTAGGGGGCTTCTGGCACCCCTGTAAGTCGGGTGGAGGTATCCTTTAGCCGCAAGGAAGCTAATATCCGGATAAAAATCCCCTCAAAATTTCAGCCCAATCGGAGTTACGAATCTCCAGGAATTTAAGAAACGGTTTTCGGCCAGAAAACAGGAACGCGAAACAGAAGAGAACAGAGAGAGAGATCCAATCTCGGAGGGGCTCCTGCCCTCCGGGAGCCATGGCGGCCATGGACCAGATTGGAAACTCTTCTCCCATCTAGGGGGGCAAGGAAGCAGAAGAAGGAGGGGGGCTCTCTCCCCCTCTCTCTCGGTGGCACCGGAGTGCCGTCGGGGCAACCATCGTGACGGCGATCTACACCAACAACTTCGCCGCCGTCAACGCTAACTCTCTCCCCCTCTATGCAGCGGTGTAACACCTCTTCTCCCCGCTGTAATCTCTACTTAAACATGGTGCTTAACGCTATATATTATTATCCAATGATATGTGGCAATCCTATGATGTTTGAGTTGATTCGTTTCGTCCTATGGGTTGATTGATGATCGTGATTGGTTTGAGTTGTATGTTTTATTTTGGTGCTGTCCTATGGTGCCCTCCGTGTCGCACAAGCGTGAGGGATTCCCTCTATAGGGTTTGCAATATGTTCATAATTCGCTTATGGTGGGTTGCGTGAGTGACTGAAACACAAACCCGAGTAAGGGGGTTGTTGCGTATGGGAGTAAAGAGGACTTGTTACTTAATGCTATGGTTGGGTTTTACCTTAATGATCTTTGGTAGTTGTGGATGCTTTCTAGAGTTCCAATAATAAGTTCATATGATCCAAGTACGGAAAGTATGTTAGCTCATGCCTCTCCCTCATATAAAATTGCAATAATGATTACCGGTCTAGTTATCGATTGCCTAGGGACAAATCCTTTTCTTGTGTTACAAAAGCTTTCTACTAAACAACTAACTTTTATTATCTTCCAAATTACTCGTAGTTTTCTTCTTGCAATGTACTCCTAGTTTTATTCTTGCAAATTAGTTCTAGCATTACACCTACAAAGAACTTCTAGTTTCATACTTGTTCTAGGTAAAGCAAACGTTAAGTGTGCGTAGAGTTGTATTGGTGGTCGATAGAAATTGAAGGGAATATTGATTCTACCTTTAGCTCCTTGTTGGGTTCGACACTCTTATTTATCGAGAAAGGCTACAACTGATCCCCTATACTTGTGGTTAGCAAGACCTTTTTTTGCCATACTTAAATATTGTTATGAAAACTATGCTTCTAATGCTTATGTTAAAGAATATATTGAGGACACCTCCGCTGTCCAAGAAGAGACTAATGTTTTGCAGGAATCTATGGAAGAAGAAATTGATGACACTATGAGCTCATTAGATGAAAAAGATGACGAGGAGAGCGAAGAACAAAGGGAGGAAGAGCGGATTAGCTACCCGTGCCCACCTTCTAATGAGAGTAACTCTTCAACTCATACATTGTTTAATCTCTCTTCGTGCTTATCGAAGGATGAATGCTATGATAATTGCTATGATCCCTTGGATTCATTTGAGAAACCCCTTTTTAATGAAATTGATGCTTGCTATGCTTGTGGCCATGATGCCAATTTGAATGATGGTTATGGAGATGAACTTTCTATAGTTCCTTATGTTAAACATGAAATTGTTGCTATTGCACCCACACATGATAGTCCTATTATCTTTTTGAATTCTCCCAACTAAATTATATCAGAGAAATTTGCACTTATTAAGGATTATATTGATGGGTTGCGTTTTACCGTTGCACATAATGATTTTGATGGATATAATATGCATGTGCTTGCTGCTCCTACTTGCAATTATTATGAGAGAGGAACAACATCTCCACCTCTCTATGTTTCCAATACGATAAAATTGAAAGAAACTATTTATACTATGCATTGGCCTTTACTTGATGTGCATGAATTGTTCTTTTATGACATGCCGATGCATAGGAAGAGAGTTAGACTTTTTCATTACATGATATATGTTGCTTTGTGCTCACTACTAAATTACAAATCATTGTTAATTAAAATTGGCTTTGATATACCTTGGGATCCGGGTGGATCGATTACTTGAGCACTTTATGCCTAGCTTAATGGCTTTAAAGAAAGCGCTGCCTGGGAGACAACCCGGAAGTTTTTGAGAGTCATTTTATTCTGTTGAGTGCTTTTAAAAAGTTTAAAAACAAAAAAAATATAGAGGGGAACCTAAAACTTTTCAAAAAGAAAAGTGAAAGTAAGAAAGACGAACACCGTTGAAGTGGGGGACGTCCTTGAACTTTGTTCATGACCATGGAAACTTTGTGAATCTTGAATTACAGAAACTTTTCAACAAAAATAAGTATACCCTTGTACAAATCCATTGTATTATAAAAATAATGTGCCAAGATTTACCTTTAGGATGTTTAAATTGCTTGTTTGGTGTGTGCAGTGCAAAAACAGAAACTTTTGCCGTAGTGTTTGAATTTCTGTAATTTACTGGAACATGCAAAAATTATGAAACTTTTACACAGTACTTCTATGCAAATTTTTTATCATGTCCTAATTTTTCAGAATTTTTTGAGTTACAGAAGTATATGTTTCATTTGCATCTTTACAGACTGTCCTGTTTTCACAGATTGCTGTTATAGTTTCTTGATTTGCGTATGTTTGAAATCTTGTTGAGCCCCGTTGACTTGGGAGCCATAGAATTGTGATAGCATACTGTGGGTAATTTTTTATTATAATTATACAATAATGTTACAGCAGGACATGATGGGATTTGATGTTATATGTACTAACTCCTCTAATAAAAAGTCCGGTTAAGTTTTGTGTGGATGAAGTGTTCGAAGATCGAGGAGGTATCAATATGAGGAGAATAAGGAGAGGCAAGAGCTCAAGCTTGGGGATGCCCAAGGCACTCCAAGTAAATATTCAAGGAGACTCAAGCGTCTAAGCTAGGGGATGCCCCGAAAGGCATCCCATCTTTCTTCGACAATTATCAGTATGTCTCGGTTTTTGTTTTGTTCACATAATATGCGTAAATTCTTGGAGTGTCGTGTGCTTTTAATTTTTATTTTAATAATGCACCATGCTGGTATGAGATAGTCCTTTGTTGATTTATAGAATGCTCTTTGCACTTCACTTATATCTTTTGAGTATGGCTTTATAGAATGCTTCATGTGCTTCACTTATATCATTTGAAGTTTGGATGCCTGTTTCTCTACATATAGAAAACCGTTATTTGTAGAATGCTCTTTTGCTTCACTTATATTTATTAGAGCATGGGCAAGTCTTTTGTAGAAAGAATTAAACTCTCATGCTTCACTTATATCTATTTAGAGAGTCAACAGGAATTGGTCATTCACATGGTTAGTCATAAAATCCTACATAAAACTTGTAGATCACTGAATATGACAAGTTTGATTCCTTGCAATAGTTTTGCGATATTAAGATGGTTATATGTGGGAGGTACTAGTGAATAATTGTGGTTTAGTAAGAATATTGGTGTTAAGGTTTGTGATTCCCGAAGCATGCACATATAGTCTTTAGTTGTGCTAAGAAGTTGGAGCATGATTTATTATTGAGTGTCTTCCTATGCGTGGAGGTCGGGGGCACGCGATGGTTAACTCCTACCAACCTCCCCCTAGGGGCATGCATAGTAGTACTTTTCTTCAAGGGCTAATAGACTTTCGCAATAAGTATGTGAGTTCTTTATGACTAATGTGAGTCCATGGATTATACGCACTGTCGGTGTATAAAACATGGGTATTTTATACCCTGACTTATGCCCAGACGGTAGCAGCCTCCTTGCCGGCCAAGGCTTGCCGGAAACCACCAAATGACCAAGATTCAAGGCCCAGCTGCAGAAGCTACTGGGGAGAAGCCCAAAACAAAGCACCAACGAACACTCAACCAGTAATGAAGATGGAGATATTTCTTGCCGGCAAGGCTGAACCGGCAAGATGATGACCCGCCAAGCTCCGTGCCGGCAAGCCTTCACCAGCTCGTTAGCGCTCCACCTCACTGGGCCTCTAGTCACTGATCAGTGAGGTGTCGACCGCGCAGGCTGGTTGGTGAGGTTTGTCGGGCACGTGTCAGCACGCAGGGAGAAGATTTGCCTTTAATGACACCCGTCCAGGAGGCGTGTCAGAATAATACGAGGTAGCTGGGCGAGCGGTGCAGGAACCTTGCCGGGCCTGCCTCTCCACATGACACCTAATGGTGCATTTAATGCCTTTGTCCTAAACTGGCAGAGTTAGGTATGATAGCACTGTTTGCTATCTAATCACTATGTAATTACTGTTTTGCCACTGTGGTGACCCGTTGAGCTATAAAAGGAGGGCCAAGGCAACAGTTAGAGGGATTGGGACCCTTTTTCAAACACAAGCACGTCTCGCGTAGCGGCTCTCTCTGCACCTTGCCGGGAGAAGCGCTCCTTGTACTTGTGCTCTCATACAACCAATACACCAAAGCAGGAGTAGGGTTTTACGCTTCTCAGCGGCCCGAACCTGGGTAAATCCCTTGCGCCTTCCATTGATTCTGCTCTTTGTGCACGCTGATCTCCCCTGCTGAACCATAAAGGGGCTAGATGGCCCCATAGATGGTCGTACCCATGACATCTTTTGCGCGCCAGGTAGGGGAGATGGGGTACCATTTTAATGACGTTCAAGTGGTCATTTCGTACGATGAGGAAAATAGTGCGAGGAAAAGCTAAGTTGAAAAACTGTGAAAATTTTTCCTAGTTACATTTGCGATTTCCCTTGAACAATTATGTGTTTGTATGAGAAACCTGCACGCGAGGGAATCTTGTCGCGATCAGTCCTCGCTCTAGCTCGCCTCGAGCCCGCTCGGCAAGCTCAGCAGCTGCGTTCTGGCCCGGCAAGTTACCTAGCAGGCAGCGACACTTCTAGCAGGCTGCTAAGGACCTGTTCCTCGGAGCGCTCGCGGCAAGTGTGCGCACCGGCAAGTTTCCCAATAGCGCAGGGAGCACGATCATACGAAGGCAAAATAAAACAAGGGAAACAGCACGCATTTACTTGAGCCTGGCAAATGCTAAATATTCATTAAAATAATACTCGGTTACATTTTATTGGCCCTTCCCCAGGGTTTACATCGAGTGCAAGGAGGGCAAAAGGGGCGCCTAGGCGAAGCCCGGCTTGTTCCCGGAAGGCCAAATGATGGTGCTGCCAGCGATCAGCTAGACTCGTCGTCGTCGTCCTCGATCTTCACGCTGGGAACACCGTCGTCATCACCGTCATCATCGTCATCCTCAGCATCGTTGGAGGAAGCGGTGTCGCTGTGGCTTGAACTTTCCGCGCAGCACTCCAGGCGAGCGCCCGAAGCCCCGAAGAACTTCACGACGAGCGTGTCTGGTCCGTTCAACCTAAACAGAAGAAGGTGCCCTTGCCCTAGGCAATGGGCATGAACGAAGGACTTCCACCCGCGCGGGAGATACATGAGGCCATTGTTGGAGGTCTCAACGGTCACCCAGACCGGTGACGGTGTCCTAGATTAGGGGGTGCTAACCTAGCCGGCCGTCTCCTTGGTTGGGCCGATATGCCTCTGTGCGTGATCAAGATGGACTCCGGAGGCCACACACGGGAGACGTGATAGAGGCTATCTCTACCGAAGACTTGTAGTACACTTCAAGATTTATCTAGTTGTCTTACTCCTAGAGACCGACGTTGTAACCCTAGACGCCCTCCCTAGCGTGTATATAAGCCATAGGGTTTAGCCCGTAGAAGGGGGAACAACACAATATTGCTCACCTAGCCCTAGAAATTAGACTCATATTACGATCTCGAGGTAGATCAACTCTGTACTTGTTACATCTCCATCAATATAAAATAGAAGCAGGACATAGGGTTTTACCTCCATTAAGAGGGCCCAAAGCTGGGTAAACATCGTCTACCTCGTCTCTGTTACCATCGATCCAAGATCCACAGCTCGGGACCCCCACCCCGAGGTCTGCCGGTTTTTACACCGACACTGGTGCTTTCATTGAGAGTTCAGCTGCGCGATCACCAGAAGGATTGATGGTGTGGGATCGAGGAGATAGGTCTAGAGGGGGGGTGAATAGACTCTTAACTAGCCAAAGGTGCAGTTTTAATTTCTCTTGGGACTTAGGCAGATTTTTGCACAAGTTAAGATCACTCCAATACTTTCTACACATGCATATCTAGAGATTGAGCAGCGAAAATGGTAAAGCATGCAAGAGTGCGGAAAGTAAGGGGGTAGAGTATGGAAGATCAAACGCAATGAAGACACGGTGGTTTTTGGCGTGGTTCCGATAGGTGATGCTATCGTACGTCCACGTTGATGGAGACTTCAACCCACGAAGGGTAACAGCTGCGCGAGTACATGGAGGGCTCCACCCACGAAGGGTCCACGAAGAAGCAACCTTGTCTATTCCACCATGGCTTACGTCCACGAAGGACTATCCTCACTCGGGGTAGATCTTCACGAAGTAGGCGATCTCCTTGCCCTTACAAAGTCCTTGGTTCAACTCCACATCATGTCGGAGGCTTCTAAGTGACACCTAACCAATCTAGGAGACACCACTCTCCTAAAGGTAATAGACGGTGTGTTGTTGATGAACTCCTTGCTCTTGTGCTTCAAATGATAGTCTTCCCAGCACGCAAACAACTCCTCACAGATTTGGCTATGGTGGAAGAAGAAATTGAGTGGAAAGCAACTTGGGAAAGGCTAGAAATCAAGGATCAAATGGTAGGAATGGAATAGCTTGATCTCAACACATGAGTAGGTGGTTCTCTCTCAGAAAATGTATGGTGGAAGTGTAGGCACGTTCTGATGGCTCTCCTCACTGAGAAAGAGGTGGTGGAGGGGTATATATAGCATCCACACAAAATCCAACCGTTACACAGTTTTGACCCAACTCGGTGGCACCAAAACCATAATCTCGGTAGCACCGAACTGTGTAAAAGATATGAACTTTAGGAATCTTGGTGGGACCGATACGAACAACTCGGATGGACCCAAGTGCAATGGCTAAGGCAAACCTCATCTCGGTGGCACCGATTGCATCAACTTGGTAGGACCGAAGTGAAGCAATAAGGCAACAGAGAGTTGGCAAGCCATCTCGGTGAGACCGATTTGCAAAACTCGGTGAGACCGAAGTAGGTGCAAATGATCACAGAGAGTTGGCAAGGTCATCTCGGTGGGACCGAGATCCATTTCGGTGGATCCGATTTGTTAGGGTTTTGGCAGTGGCTAAGTCTAGGTGAACTCGGTGGCTCCGGATAGGAAATTTCGGTGGGGCTGAGTTGGAATGTGGGTTTTGGACATATTTGGGTAGAGAGAGTGGTTGAGGGTTTAGGAGTACTGTCACTAAGCACTTGAGCAAAAAGACCATTAAGCAACACCTCACCCCCTTTTGATAGTATTGGCTTTCCTATGGACTCAATGTGATCTTGGATCACTAAACCAAAAATGTAGAGTCTTGATCTTTTGCCAATCCTTGTCCTTAGCATTTTGAAGGGGTTCCATGTCCTCTTGTCCCTGCCATGCCGTTGTTGAACTTGTCTGAAATTCACTAGATAAAAACATTAGTCCAACAATATGTATGTTGGCATGAAGTACCAAAACCACCAAGGGAGCAAGTGTGCTTTCAATCTCCCCGTTTTTGGTAATTGATGACAACATACATCAAAGCTTCAAATAAGGATTTAGCAGAAGTTTGTATGAAAGCTTTGAAGGAAAGCTTGTATCATGTATGAGCTCCCCTGAACTCCCCCTGAAGAGGTGCATATAAAGTGATGATACCACATGGGAGATATACATGCAACATGTATCTTGGCTATATTCATCAGAGCAATATATATGGCATTTAGGTATCCACGTGTCCATGATTTTCTTCTTGCAAACAATATATACTAGCAAAAGGTCAATCATGTACATGAGTGTGATGCATATACTTCCCTTGAAGTTCTTGATCAAGTACCTGAAAAAATACACTTGAGAAAACAAGGTTAGAAAACACAAGATAACTTCTTCAAGAAAGGACACAAGATCAACAAGAAACCAAGATTGGGATGACATGTAGAGTAGAGTATCACTAGGTCACTACTTCTTTGAAGCAGACATGCCCCCAAAAGAAATAGTTGTCTCCCCTTAAAGAACTTCCTCTCCCCCTGAATCTAACATTGGATATTTGGAGCGGTTGGGAAGGAAAACTTAAACAACAGCTAAAAAACTGATCATGTTTCTCCCCTCTTAGAAACATGTAGCATTCTCTCCTCTTGTAAGGTGCATCTCTTTTATAATGGTAAGGAGCTTTGATGTATTCCTCTCTCCCCCATTGACATCAATTTCCAAGAAGGGACTTCAAGGTTATTGATCAAGTGGGTTTGGTCCTTGAGAAACACAAGTAGCCATTGAGTGGCTCTAGATGCAAGTAGAGGATAAGAATCATTGAGTGGAGCTGGAGCAGAAAAACTCAGGAAATATTTGACAGAAAACTCCTTAGAGCAGCAAAATCGGTGACACCGAGTTGAATCAATTCGGTGGAACCGAGTTTGATGCAATGGAACAATTTGTCAACTCAGCTCACTAGGCAAAGGAATTCTCACAAGGATTTGCAATGAATTAACTGCGAAACTAGCAAAAAGAAAATAAACACAGAAAAGAAGCAAAGTCTAGATGAAGTTTTTTTTAAAGAAACACTAGAGAACTTCATCTAGATGGGTCGGCGACTAGGTCACCTATGTTAGAGTATATTGACTTAGGAGTCAAGTGGGAGCACTTGATCATAGGTCATACTCATTGTTTAAGCTCAAAATGGGGTTGCCATTTTTCCTTTAAGCATTTCAATGTATTCACATCTTGTTGAGTTGCTTTAGCTCATATCTTTGAGTAAAGCTTCTCTAAGATGTGAGAACTTACATTGGGATTTGGTGGTGATGTCCATCATGTAGTTGAACCTGAAGTGGATGCTCATGAGTTGAAGTTGGGAGCGATCCTATCATTTGTAGTTCATCTTCCTACATGGGTTAGCTTTGCAAGGAACAACATGTATATCCAAAATGACAAGAATGAAGCATAACTCAAAAGGTTGTCAAAGGATATGTTTAGGTTGTCTTGTTCCTTGTTCCACCATCAATTATCGATACTTGGGTTATACAAGATTGCTTATGATAAGAGTGTGTTGCAATCTTGTGACATGAAGCTTGTACAAGTACCTACAAAAGGTTAGATACCATACAAGGGAGCAAAATATCCAAGACATAAGATGATCATGAAAGGTATCATGGATTAGTGAAGAATGCTCATGCCCTTGTATGCATCCACATGAACCTCTAGTTCATGTTTGAAGCATCAATGATGTTCAACTCACTTCTCAAGTGACAAAACACTTTCTCATCAAGGGGTTTGGTAAAGATGTCCGCCAATTTTTGTCGATACGAACATGTTTAAGGTCAATGTCACCTTTCTCAACATGATCTCGAATGAAGTGGTGACGAACCTCAATATGCTTCGTTCGAGAATGTTGCACGGGATTGTGTGCTATCTTAATAGCACTCTCATTGTCACATAGTAATGGTACATGTCTCACATGCACACCATAGTCTTTAAGAGTTTGTGTCATCCATAGTAATTGAGCACAACATGATCCCGCGGCAATGTATTCCGCTTCGGCAGTAGATAGAGATACCGAGTTTTGTTTCTTGGAGGACCAAGACACAAGAGACCTACCAAGAAATTGGCATGTACCCGAAGTAGATTTTCTGTCAACCTTGTCTCCGGCATAGTCCGAATCGGAGTAGCCGACAAGATTAAAAGAAGATCCTTTGGGATACCATATGCCAAAGTTTGGTGTATGTATCAAGTATCTCACAATTCGTTTCACCGCCTTAAGGTGACACTCTTTTGGTGCCGCTTGGTATCGTGCACACATGCACACACTTAGCATAATGTCTGGACGGGAGGCACATAGATATAGCAATGAACCAATCATGGATCGATAAACCTTTTGATCAACAGGTTTGCCATCCTTGGCCAAGTCAAGATGTCCACTCGTGGGCATGGGAGTTTTCATACCTTTACATTCTTGCATGTTGAACTTCTTGAATAAGTCCTTGGTATACTTTGTTTGAGAAACAAAGGTACCTTCCCTAGTTTGCTTGATTTGCAAACCAAGAAAGAATTTGAGTTCACACATCATAGACATCTCAAACTTTTCCGACATCAACCTTCCAAACTTTTCACTAAAAGAGGGGTTAGTAGATCCAAAGATAATATCATCAACATAAATTTGGCATACAAATAATTATCCATTAACCCTCTTAGTGAACAAAGTTGAATCAATCTTCCCAATCTCAAAACCTTTTTCAAGAAGAAACTTTGTCAAGCATTTGTACCAAGCTCTAGGGGCTTGTTTAAGACCATAAAGAGCTTTACGAAGTTTGTACACATGATTAGGTTTCTTGGGATTCTCAAAGCCGGGAGGTTGTTTAACATACACTTCCTCTTCAATTTCCCCATTTAAGAAGGCACTTGTTATATCCATTTGATAAAGGGTGATATCATGGTGATTGGCATAAACAAGTAAAATGCGAATGGACTCAAGTCTTGCAACGGGGGCATAGGTCTCACCATAGTCCATACCGTCGACTTGTGTGTAACCTTGTGCTACGAGACGAGCCTTGTTGCGTACAACTTGTCCATCTTCATCTTGCTTATTCCAAAACACCCATTTGGTTCCAATGATGTTTTGCTCTTCCTTAGGCTTCTCAACCAATGTCCACACTTGGTTCCTCTCAAAGTTGTGTAGCTCTTCGTGCATTGCATTCACCCAATCGGGGTCCTTGAGAGCATCTTCTACCTTCAAGGGTTCAACACTAGAGATAAATGAGTAATGCTCACAAAAGTAAGCTAAACGAGATTTAGAGCGAGTGATTCTCCCGGATTGGATATCTCCAAGTATTTGTTCTTCGGGATGATCCTTGTCGATTCTTGCTCTAACTCGAGGTAGCTTTTTCTTGGGTTGTGGTGACGCTTCCTCATCATCATCATCTTCTTCTTCTTCGTTGATGTTGTCGTTGTTCGCTTGTGGAGGTGGAGAAGGAGGTTGAGGTGGATCATCTTGTTGCACTTCCTCATTCCCATCGTCTTGACGTGTTCCACTTGTGGATGCCTCCATATCAACTTGTCGTTCACCTTCATGTGAAGTTGGGACTTCCACTTGAATAGACGAGGTACTCTCCTTTACTTCCACGGGGCGAATCTTGCCAATGGGCAAGTCTTGGATTGCTTCCGATGGTTCTTGATCTCCTATATCAAGTGGCAATTGCTCGACTTGCGAGCCGTTAGTCTCATCAAACTTCACATCTACCGTCTCTTCAACTTTTCGAGTGAAGTTGTTGTAGACACGGTAAGTGTGAGAGTTCGATCCATAACCGAGTAGGAAACCTTCATGAGATTTAGGAGCAAATTTTGAACGATGATGCTTATCAAGAATGTAACATTTTGAGCCAAATACTAGAAAGTATCCAACTTGTGGTTTGTTACCGGTGAGCAGTTCATATGTCGTTTTACCAAGGAGCTTGTGAAGGTAAAGTCGATTTGTTGCATGACAAGCTGTTTCAACCACTTCCGCCCAAAAATGTCTTGGCGTCTTGTATTCATCAACATTTGTTCTCGCCATCTCAATAAGTGTCCGGTTCTTCCTCTTAACAACTCCATTTTGTTGAGGTGTGTACGTAGCCGAGAACTCATGTGAAATACCCTCCTCATCAAGAAAGGTGTCTACATTGGTGTTCTTAAACTCTGTTCCATTGTCACTTCGAACCTTCTTGATCTTCACTTCAAATTGGTTTTGAGCCTTTCTTGCAAAGTTCTTGAAGATCTTTTGTACGTGCGATTTCTCATCAAGAAAGAACACCCACGTAAATCTGGAAAAATCATCAACAATGACCAAACCGAAAGAGTTACCACCAAGACTCTTATAGGAGTTGGGACCAAAAAGATCCATATGAAGTAGCTCGAGTGGTCTCCTCGTGGTCATAATGTTCTTCACGGGATGGCTTCCTCCAACTTGTTTTCCTGCTTGGCAAGCACTACAAAGTCGATCTTTGTCAAATATAACATCTTTCACTCCAAGAATGTGATCTCCTTTAACAAGTTTATCAAGGTTACGGATGCCAACATGTCCAAGTCTTCTATGCCATAACCAACCTTTAGAAGATTTAGCAATTAAGCATGTATGAGGTTGGGCTCTCTTAGTGAAATCAACAATGTATAGATCACCTCTACGAATGTCGGTAAATACCATATTATGATTATCTTGGCGAAACACTTGGCAATCTACTTTGGTAAATAGAACATTAAAACCAAAATCGGCTAGTCTAGATACGGAAAGAAGATTGTAACCAAGAGATTCAACAAGCATAACATTTTGTATGGAGTTATCATTGGATATGGCCACCTTACCAAGGCCAAGTACCTTACCCTTGGAGTTGTCTCCAAAAGTCACATACTTGCGTGGACCATCATTTTTAGCAAGCTCACGAAACATGTCTCTATCTCTGGTCATGTGATCGGTACAACCGCTATCAAGAATCCAATCTTTTCCTCCGGCCATATAATCTTGAAGATTTGCCATAAGACTGAGATTCCTCATGGTCTTCTCAAATTCAATATCAAAGTCTTCGTATTCATCATAATAGCCATGCTCAACATCATCATCATGCATGTGATCATCACCTAGGGCAACAGATTCATTAGTTTCATGATCATGACAATGTTCAAGTTTATGGATTCTAATGGCTTCCATGATAATGTTGCTAATAGTTCTAACATCTCCTTTGGCACGCATAAGATCACGAAGCTCAAACAAGCAATCATCATACTTAGGATCACTAGGACTCATCTTGTGAAAAGCAACAGCCTTATGAAGAATCTTATCGAGACTCTTTAAAGAGTAATCGGGATATTGGTTTTCTAAGTCATGCCATAGAGTATAAGCACATTCAAAGTTTTGCATACAACCAAGCACAACCTTAGGTAATCCTCTAATGATAAGATTGACGGTTCTAAGATTACAAAGCATGTCAATTTCCTCTTTATGAGTAGGATGCAAGGGATCAATAGGGGGCACATAAGGATTATGAATATACTTGCTCAAGTTAAATTCATCAAAGATATCAAGCATTTCATCCTTCCAAAAGTTGTAATACTCCCCATTGAGAATAGGCACTCTACGTCTAAGACTCCCCAACGTAGACACATCCATCTCCCTCCAATGGTGATGAAACCAAGGCAATGGAGACCAACGCTCAGATACCAATTGTGGGATCGAGGAGATAGGTCTAGAGGGGGGGTAAATAGAATCTTAACCAGCCAAAGGTGCAGTTTTTAATTTCTCTTGGGACTTAGGTAGATTTTAGCACAAGTTAAGATCACTCCAATACTTTCTACACATGCATATCTACAGATTGAGCAGCGGAAATGGTAAAGCATGCAAGAGTGCGGAAAGTAAAGGGGTAGAGTATGGAAGATCAAACGCAATGAAGACATGGTGGTTTTTGGCGTGGTTCCGATAGGTGGTGCTATCGTACGTCCACGTTGATGGAGACTTCAACCCACGAAGGGTAACGGCTGCGCGAGTCCACGGAGGGCTCCACCCACGAAGGGTCCACGAAGAAGCAACCTTGTCTATTCCACCATGGCTTACGTCCACGAAGGACTATCCTCACTCGGGGTAGATCTTCACAAAGTAGGCGATCTCCTTGCCCTTACAAACTCCTTGGTTCAACTCCACATCATGTCGGAGGCTCCCAAGTGACACCTAACCAATCTAGGAGACACCACTCTCCAAAAGGTAATAGACGGTGTGTTGTTGATGAACTCCTTGCTCTTGTGCTTCAAATGATAGTCTTCCCAGCACTCAAACAACTCCTCACAGATTTGGCTATGGTGGAAGAAGAATTTGAGTGGAAAGCAACTTGGGAAAGGCTAGAAATCAAGGTTCAAATGGTAGGAATGGAATAGCTTGATCTCAACACATGAGTAGGTGGTTCTCTCTCAGAAAATGTGTGGTGGAAGTGTAGGCACATTCTAATGGCTCTCCTCATTGAGAAGGAGGTGGTGGAGGGGTATATATAGCGTCCACACAAAATCCAACCATTACACAGTTTTGACCCAACTCGGTGGCACCGAAACCATAATCTCGGTAGCACCGAACTGTGTAAAAGATATGAACTTTAGGAATCTCAGTGGGACCGATACAAACAACTCGGATGGACCGAAGTGCAATGGCTAGGGAAAACCTCATCTCGGTGGCACCGATTGCATCAACTCGGTAGGACCGAAGTGAAGCAATAAGGCAACAGAGAGTTGGCAAGCCATCTCGGTGAGACCGATTTGCAAAACTCGGTGAGACCGAACTAGGTGCAAATGATCATAGAGAGTTGGCAAGGCCATCTCGGTGGGGCTGAGATCCATTTCGGTGGATCCGATTTGTTAGGGTTTTGGCAGTGGCTAAGTCTAGGTGAACTCGGTGGCTCCGGATAGGAAATTTTGGTGGGGCTGAGTTGGAATGTGGGTTTTGGACATATTTGGGTAGAGAGAGTGGTTGAGGGTTCAGGAGTACTGTCACTAAGCACTTGAGCAAAAAGACCATTAAGTAACACCTCACCCCCTTTTGATAGTATTGGCTTTCCTATGGACTCAATGTGATCTTGGATCACTAAACCAAAAATGTAGAGTCTTGATCTTTTGCCAATCCTTGTCCTTAGCATTTTGAAGGGGTTCCACGTCCTCTTGTCCCTGCCATGCCGTTGTTGAACTTGTCTGAAATTCACTAGATAAAAACATTAGTCCAACAATATGTATGTTGGCATGAAGTACCAAAACCACCAAGGGAGCAAGTGTGCTTTCAGATGGCTCACCTGCAGATCAACTGCACTAACGGCAGCGGGGATGTTTACGCCCCCGGCCAGCTTTTCGTCTTCGGCAGCATGGTATTTTGCGCCGACTCGACGGGTCACCTGACCTCTGTCGAGAACTATGCCCCAGGTCGGATCGTGACTTTTGGCGGCCTCGAGGACACTGCAGATTCCCGTGGCGAACTCATCTTATCGGGATGGACTCCCGGCCGGATCGAGAGCTCGGCTGGTTCCGGAGGCTCGACTCCATAGCCAGACTGTGTCACGACGCCTCTTGAGACCCCTGATACCGCTACTCCGGCCAGTCACTCCCCGATCGCCATTCCGGAGATGGATCTGGCTCCCACCCCTGAAATTGCGCCGGTGCCAGGATTGATCCCGGCACGGAACCCGGAACTATGTGCAGACTCCCGCCGCTCCGAATACGCATCTGGTTACATGACGGGTGTACTTCGAATCTGCCCTGCCTATGGCGCATCCATGAATCCCGAAGAGTTATCTCACCTCGATGAGATGCTTGACCGCATCCAGAGTATGTCCATCTCGGACGGCAAGACTTCGGTTTACAATCAGATCGGCCTTAAAGCCGACGATAGGGAAATTTCCATCCCACCCACCACCCACCTAGTCGCCACGATCGATGATTTAACCGACGTGTTGGACTACGGCGAACCCTCAGACATGGAGGAGGACGCCGATGGCCCCATCGAGAACACCTTGCCCCCGGTAAACGCGGGCAGGTGGACCGCCACGTCCACCTACGATGTCTACATGGTGGATACCTCGAAATCCCCTCCAAGACGCCGGCGAAGGCGCCGAAGGGGCAAAAATAGGGAACCCAGTGGCAACGACGCGACAGCCAATAATGGCGACGCGGAGGACGGCGACACCGATAACCATGAGAAGGAAGTTCAAGCCTCCCCAGTAAGGAACGGCACACCAGACCGACCTCTTGGAGACTCAGATCCCGATGAGCTCTTTGAAGGGGCCGACAACAACTACATGCCGGAATCCGAGGAGGACGAGAGCCTCGGCACCGAGGACTACATCATCCTCGAAGACCCTTTTGAACAAGAGCGCTTCCGACGATGCCTCGTTGCGACAGCCCAGAGCTTAAAGCGCAAGCAGCAGCAGCTGCAGGCCAATACCGATGCGCTAAATGAAAAGTGGATCGAAATGCTCTCCGCCGAGCAAGACATGGAAAACCAATGCCATAGTGCACCGAAATCATACCCACGCAGGCGTCTTTTACCGGAGTTTGACGAGGAGCTCGCTGACGACCTCTATCGGCCCCCTAGAGGCCGGGACAGGCCAAGACGAGAAGACCCCGGTGAACGGCCACCTCCACACTGTCATGGCAAGGACCCCGTGGATCACTTAGATCCTCACGACACTAGACGTCGTATTGAGGAAAATAGGGCTCCCCCTCGGTCCATTTACGGGTCAAGGGGACGTCCGCCCGCCGGGCCCGACGGCTACGACGCTTGGATGGACAGGAACGGCCATGCCCGAGATCAAACTTACTCACGACTCTCCCCCGACCTCTAACGAGATGCTCCTCGGTCTCGATGTTCGGCCCACCCGATCTGCTTCACAGACAGGGTGATGGAACATCAGTTCCCAGAAGGGTTTAAACCCATCAACATAGAATCATACGATGGCACCACGGACCCAGCAGTTTGGATCGTAGATTTCCTCCTCTATATACACATTGCCAATGGAGATGATCTCCATGCCATTAAATACCTGCCGCTCAAGCTCAAGGGGCCGGCGAGGCATTGGCTTAACAGCCTCCCGCCTCACTCTATCGGCAGCTGGGAATCCCTAGAAGACGCTTTTCGAGCAAACTTCCAGGGCACATATGTCCGACCTCCGGACGCGGATGACCTTAGCCGTGTCACCCAGCAGCCTGGCGAATCAGCCCGGAAATTCTGGAACAGGTTCCTCACCAAGAAGAACCAGATCATAGACTGTTCCGAAGCCGAGGCCATCGCCGCATTTAAAAACAATATTCGAGATGAATGGTTGGCTCGACAACTCGACCAGGATAAGCCGAGAACCATGGCTGCCCTTACCGCACTAATGACTCGCTTTTGTGCGGGAGAAGATACCTGGCTCGCCCGAAGTACTCATAACGGCGAGGCAGGCACCTCAAAAACTCGCGACGCCAATGGAAAACCAAAGCGCAACAAAAATAAGCGCAGGTACAAGAATGGCGGAAGCGACACTGAAGACGCCGCGGTCAACGCAGGATTCACCGGACCTAAATCCGGGCAGAAAAGAAAACCCTTTAAATGGAACAAAGAAGGACCTAGCCAACTTGATAGACTCCTGGACCACCCATGTGGGATCCACGGTACTCAGGAAAAACCAGCAAACCACACTAATAGGAATTGCTGGGTTTTTAAACAAGCCGGCAAGATAGCGGCAGAGGGTCAGAGTAAAACCCAACACCGCAGCGATGACGAGGATGAACCTCGGCAGCCCAATAATGGAGGCCAAAAGAAATTTCCTAATGAGGTAACAGAGGTCAACATGATCTATGTCACCCACATCCCTAAAAGGGAGAGGAAACGTGCACTTCAGGACGTATACGCGCTGGAGCCAGTCGCCCCGAAGTATAACCCATGGTCGGCCTACCCGATCACTTTCGACAAGCACGATCATCTGACCAGCATCAGGCATGGCGGATCGGCGGCACTCGTCCTGGACCCTATTGTTGATGGTTATCATCTAACACGCGTCTTGATGGACGGGGGAAGCAGCCTTAACCTCATCTATGAGGACACAGTTCGGAAGATGGGCATTGACTAATCTCGGATTAAGCCGAGCTCTACCACCTTTAAAGGTGTCATTCCGGGTGTCGAAGCCCACTATACTAGAACAGTCACCCTAGAGGTAGTCTTCAGTTCGCCCGAGAACTTCTGAAGCAAAGAGTTAATCTTCGATATCGTACCCTTCCGGAGCGGATACCATGCGCTCTTAGGGCGCACATCCTTTGCACGCTTTAACGCAGTCCCGCATTACGCCTATCTCAAGCTCAAAATGCCGGGACCCAACGGCATCATCACAGTCAATGGCAACACGGAATGTTCACTCCGGACAGAGGAATAGACCGCGGCTTTCGCAGCCAAGGTTCAAGCGTCCAAGGAGGCAGCCCGCAGCAATAAACGCGCCGCCCGCTCCTTGAAGCGCGCCCGTGCTGCACAAATCGACCTCGGCCAGGTGCCCCCGCACCCAAAATAGGGATGCGGGCTCCTCGTGTGCCCTCTCTGGAGTGGGCACTACGTCCCCAGAGTGCATAACTTCGCACTCAAGATTCCCTAGGACATCGAGGAGCCAGAACGACTACCCAAAACATCGGCGCGGATTAACCACGCAAAGACGAGGCTTAGAGCCCCTACATAGGCAAGCATCTGTAAAAGGAACTGTCAAACTTCTATGTGATTTTAAAACCACAGAGTGGCTTCGGCCACACCTCCCTTCCAGGAACTCGGTCAATCAAACATCTAGAGTGTATAAAGGGCCGGAAGGGCATCGACCTTCGCAAATTCTTCGCCATCAATGGTGACGATCTGGTCAACAGTCCGGAAACGCAGACGTGCGGCAGGTAGCGGTCCGGATCCTTTAAAATCCGTAAGCGATTATCCGACCTATTTTTCCTCTTTCTTCTTTACCATCTACATTGTACTCTTTCAATTACTCTCGTCACAGCTGGGCATGTACACGATTGATATTATGAAATAAAGAAATTGTGCCCTTTCAAGGTCTCTATTGTATTTCTTTATCAGCATAGCTCTGGGATGATGTAGTTCTCTAAAAAGATGCAATTGTATAACAAAGTCAGATGTATTCGGCGTCTCGGATGTTGGCCTTATATGCATTAGTTTCGAACCTAGATTTCGGTCAATAGTTGGGTTGCCCGGCTCCTATGTGTACCCCTTACGTTTCCGATGAATTCGGCTAAGGGTGTAATGGGAGAACCACTGCGATTGCGCTGCCAGGTCAATTGGCATGGCGCCTCAGTGGAGAAAGCCGAAAACTGACTATCTAGGTAGGCGTAAACTGGTCTGCCATCCGGAGACCGCGTCAAGCGATGTGACGATAGAGATCACTCGTGTCAAACGAAGGGCTTCCATTCCTAGCCGAAGTTTGCTCTGGCCTAGACCTTGGCCAAGCTGGCCGAACACTTCTTACACCGGGGACTGGTCATCAACCTCCACAGTCAAACTCTTATGACTAAATGAAAGATATCAAGCCACTATAGTCCGATTGCCTAGTTCCTATAAGACACCGACCGCCTCCGGGTACCGAGACGTCGGCTAAGGGTGAAGTGTGCCTTAAGGAACACCCTTTGTATGACCTACACTGGGGCTGAAGCTGACGACTGGCCACTCTCATTTTAAACAGTCATACAGGAGGAATAATTAAAATTATAAAACAACACACATAGAATCTTAAGCCGTTCTCATTCAACAAAAGATAAAGTTTTTACATTGCACACCCCGGCATTCTGAAGTATAATCTAAAAATACAGAGTATCTTTGGGGCACATGGCCTCGGTGGTCCGAGCTCCCGCCTCCACCTCGGCGAAGAAACGCTCGGCGGTCCGCGGCTTGTGGAAGTGAGTCTTCACGCGGGGGGGGGGGGGGGGGGGGCGGCACATGTCTCCGCATCAACCTTGCGGAATTGAGTCTTCACGCAAGCATATGCCCTCCGTGCCCCTTCGAAGCACGCGGACCTTTTCCAGCGATCCACGCAGGGCACGACATCTCGGAGACGGGCCGTCAGGCTGAAGAGGCTCTTCGGCATCGCTTCAGGCCACAGAGCGACGCAGAGGTCCTGAAGCACCGGTCTCGTCATGCGAAACAGTTCCATGTAACACCCCAAAAATTTAACCATGTTTTGTTAATTAAAATTTTGCCAGGAAATTAAAACTTTTCTTTCTGGATTTTCTTGTGATCTCAGAACCACTCCTTTTGTCTGAATTTCAAAAATTCTTCTGTTCTATCTGAAAACTTTTGAATAGTGTTGTGTGGCTTGAATGTTTTATTGAATCATTTTATTTCATTTAGTAAAACCAGTGGAATAATTTTTAAAATAAAATTTGTCAAGATTTAAATTCATTTAATAGCATTTTCCCCTTTTTAAGAGCCTCATTTGCACTACAACTATTTTATAACTTCATTTATAAATTCCACAAAAATTTGTAGAAGTCATGTCATGTTCCTGGAACACTTTTATGCAAAAAACCAGCTTGGCCATTTGTAAATTTTGAGCTCCACTTCAAGCTTTCAAATCTGGTTCAGTTTGTAGTTTGCACTACAACCTCTTTAAATATTTCTTTAAAAAATTCCATAAAAATTTGGGAATGTCAGTAGAGGTATATAACTTATGTTTATGCAAAAATCCATTTGAGTTCTTTGAAAATTTGAGCAAACCATCCACATTTGTATTCTGGTCCAGTTTGGTGATTTGTACTGCAACCCTATTTTATATTGCTCTAGTTGCCTTGGGATTTTTCCTACTTATAGTCAACCCTACCAAAACCTTAAGTCCAAGAGATCAAACCCATAGGAATGTTTTAAGTTGACCAAATTGCCCTTTTAATTTTCTGTCCAGAATTGTTTTTCACCAAAAATTGCATTAACAAGTTTCTGTTTCTCCCAAACTAACTTTACCATTATCACCTACATCTAAAGAGACTCTCATCTGGAAATTTTGGTGGCCATAGCAGATCCCTAGATGCCCCTAGCATTTTGTCGAGCATCTGTAGTGCATGTCCAGATTTTGGCATGGTTTTAAAATTGCACTTTGAGCTTGTTCTAATTGCCAAACCACCATGTCCCCTAAACCTCCCCCGCTAGCTCCAGTTCATCTCCCCTGTCTCCTGACTATGCCGCGATGCGCCAAGACCAGCCAAGCCGCTCCCTGACTCGCCGCAGCGCCGCCCCCGCAACCAGCCACTGCCGCCGCCAGAGCTTGCCGCGCACGGCACCGCCCAAGCTCTCTCAGCCCGCTAGCTGCCCCTGGAACAGGCCGTCCTCATCCTCTCGCCCTGCCAACACCGCTAGTCGCCGCCACGTCGCCCTGCAGCAACAGAACGTCGGTTCTCCGGCGATCTTATCCACGGCCGCCTCGGTACCGACCTCGTCGCGCTATAAATAGGACCCCTCAAGCTCTATGTCGCCCTCACCGCAAACCTGCAGCCCCCTGTGAACCCCCCTAGCTCCAATTCGACCGGAGGAACCTTTCTCCCCCATCTCCGGCCGAGCCAGCCGCCGCCACCCTCCTGTTAATTTCTCCGCAGCCAGAGCCTCCCGTCCCATTCTTTCCTCACCCGTAGCTTCCTCTCGACACCGCAAGCCCATTCCCCCTATTAATTTGAGCCGTAGTAGCAGTAGGCCGACACCGTGCTCGCCGGAGCTCTCGGTCCGCCTCGGAGGAAAGGGTGCTCACCCCCGAGCTCCCCGGTGATTCCTTTGCCCTCCAGAGGATGGGGCCCTCCCTTCTGTGCACGCCGGTGTGCACAGCTCCGGGAGAGGTGCCTCCTGGCGCCGGCAATCGCCGCCGGAAGCTCGCCTCTGGTTCTGCCTCCTGTGCGCGGGAGAAAGAAGAGGAACCCGACAGGCGGGCCCCGCCTGTCGGCGAGACAAGCCCTGGCCTGTTGGCGTCTTAACCCAGAATGCGTTTTCTTCAAGAGGAAACGTATTCCAGGAAGTGCGCGACAGTTTTCAGAAAGCGTAAAATCCCCGAAGTACATTTTCTTCTTCCGAAAGCGTTTTCACTGCGAACCGTTTTCTATTTTCTGTTTTATTTAAAAACAGAGTTTGACTGAACCTTTGACTGGACATATCTTTTTAAATAAAACTCCAAATGAATTGATTCTTTTTCCTACTTCTCTGGAATCTCATCTAGTTTATTTTCATATTTATTTGAAAATTTTCCAAGACAACTTTTTGTACTGTTTTTGAATTACGTGTTAATTCAAATACTTTTCGAAATAGGAATCGGAGAGGGAAGAAAGCTTTCAAAAATTTTGTGGTGCACCCTGCACTTCTGCACCTTGAAGGCAAGCATCCTGAAACCTGGTCAAATGTTTATTGTGTGTTGTTTGACCTGACTATAACACCGAGGTGTTTTGGAAACATTCGTTATTTCATGTGATGTTGTGATCATGCCTTGGAGTGCATTCTTTGCTGTTGATACTAAAATACTGGTGACAGTATTCGCCCTCTTATACCTCACATGCCTACCGGAAGGAATCCGGAGAAGTCTCTATCTCGGGTAGACATGAGCTTGGTGCTGACATCTCGTTGGAGCGAGAATGGTCAGAAAGGCATGAGGGGGTATGAAGAACGGAGATTTCTGTCTGATGCCGTGAAAAATATTTGTTGTGCTAACCATGCAGGGAACACATAAGCCTCCTGAGTCGACCATAGATCGAGTCTTGTTCCAGTAACCCCCATACTTGTTTCGTACTACCACTCGTCCCTGCCGCAGGTAGGGTACGGTTCAGTAAGTTGTCAACCCCTTTTTTGGCACACACCGTACAGAGAGGCCATGGTGGAAGATACCGGGTGCATCCGGTAGGCAAGCCACCTGGTCCGGGGGCATGGGTGTTTCCGGTCCGGGACCGAGAGGGGGGCACCCCTTAGAGCGCGCGAATATAAATTCGATCCCATGCTAATCGAGGTTGGAGCCTCCCCACTTAGAGTTTTGCTTAACGAGTGTCATGGGTGATTCCAGACATCGGTAAGTTAAGCTGGTGTGTGCGGATCAGGTGTGTTTTCAATTAAAAGACCGTAAGCGGAATTAGTCCCGGTGGACTAAAGGAATCCGTTACTTGTGGGTAAAGAGTACACCCTCTGCAGAGTTTATATCTATTCGAATAGCCGTGTCCGCGGTTAAGGACTACAGTCTGGGATGGGTCAAGTATCGGTCTTAGTGTCGGTCTTCGGAGGAAAACTTCTAAACCGGAACATTGATCATGACATGTGACAAATGATAATTATGATTATTATTATTGTGGACTAATCATTTATATTATTTGAATTATTGAGTATCCCTGGGATGGTTCTACCTCCTGGATATTCATTGTGATTATTCTCATATAAGCCCTTTATGTGGTGTCGCTCAGACGCCCGACTGTGGCATGCTTGTTATTCATTTCCCTTATAAGCCCTTTATGTGGTGTCGCTCAGACGCCCGACTGTGGCATGCTTGTTATTTATTTTCCTTATAAGCCCTTTATGTGGTGTCGCTCAGACGCCCGACTGTGGCATGCTTGTTATTTATTTTCCTTATAAGCCCTTTATGTGGTGTCGCTCAGACGCCCGACTGTGGCATGCTTGTTATTTATTTTCCTTATAAGCCCTTTATGTGCTGTCGCTCAGACGCCCGACTGAGGCATGCTTTATATTATTATCCTTTCGAGGCGTCGCTTCAGACACCCGATTGGTTTATTTTATTTTTATTCTCTGATTGCTTATTTCTGTTTAATATGAATGACCTGGTTGCGTGCATCATGAGTTTTATTTTGAGACTGGCTAAGCGATCGTGGATTGTTTCAGTACATGTTTATCACCTGCTATATTGTACCTGTTTTCATGATGTTTGCGAGTACATTCAAAGTACTCACTGGCTTGTCCCTGGCTATTGTCTTGGCCAGATTTCTTGCTTGGAGAGGAGCGCAATGACGACAGCCCCGGAACCTAGGCACTGAAGATAGCAGCCGCGCGAAGATAGGAGTTATCCAGGTCAGCTGTTCCTGTGGGAAATGGAGTCCCATAGACGCTGATGACCCCGAACCGCTTCCGCCATCAGCCACTAGAAACCCTTTTGTTGTACTCATAGACCAGAATGGTCTTGTACTACATATTTTGTATTTTGCTTGGAATTTCTGTATCAAGATTGTGTCTCATCAGCTAACAGTAATCTTGGGGCTGGTGAGCACAAGGACCATTTACTGGGAAATTAATATCCTGGAAAACCGGTCCTGACAACCTTGGTATCAGAGCTAGGCTGACCATTGGCTAACCCTATCTTAGCCGGGTCAAGAAAACCTAGGTTAAATCGCCCACCAGATCTTAACCCCACCACAGCCAAGCCTACCCTAACCGATAGCCCACATAGTGACCCGATAGCTTTTGGCAGTCGGTGCCCAACCTATCAGCCCAGCCCATCGATCACACGCCCGTGGTCGACACCTGAGTTGTCCCATTCGCAAGCGTGCGAAGGAAGACTCCGTTTTCTTTATATAAAGGGAACGTTTGCCCCAACTGACAACCACAGTAATACGTCACATTTTGCGATATATATAGCTGTGGCATTGACCTCGACCACCATATAGCAGAACCGACAGTTAATATTGCCCACACACCGCAATATGTCACCCAGCCTAGATGCTATACTTGAGGCCACTCCATGACCTTACCAAGCATCTCTCACCTTGTGCCATGCCTTCACAGTCATTTTTTTTCAGATCGCACCTTGGGATTCATATAATGACCCCAGATGCAACCCCGAGGGATTTTATTACAATAATTGTGGGATTTTTCCACACCCTTGCTGTGATAAACCCAAGCCGCCATTAGCAGACCCCTGAGGCCAGACCAAGAGAGACGCATTTTGTGAGTCTTCCATCCGCTCCCCAGTAGACGAAGGATATATCCCACAGCGGGGAATAATTACTCGTGAACTATAGTTTATTACCTGGACCGTGAGCGCTTTAGTTGTATTAGTTTGTGTGGCTTTTTGACCTCTTGTCGTGATATCAGTGTTGTGTTTTAAAATTTTCTGTGTGAGTTTTGGTCGCAGTTATCTGCTGTGATTTAAAAATCGATTGTTTTCATTATAGCAAATTTCATAATAAGATTTTTTCTTAAAAGACCACTGCGATGAAAAATGTTTTTCCCAACAAAAATTTAAATTGCAAGTCCTCGCATTATACGACTCACATGCCACGTATGCTAAATGCAAGACCGCGTGTTCTTTTATCACCTAATCAATTACCTCGATAGAACACCACAACTATACATTAGTCAGCGATTTTACTGTGACCCCGTCCTATCATGTGTGTGTGGAATATTTGTTTTTCTTGTTACGATTGCCGTGTGGTATGAATGATGTTTCTTGTTGCAAAATACATCCTTTGGCAAATCTTGAGGACGAGATTTTTCTTAAGGGGGGTAGTGTTGTAACACCCCAAAAATTTAACCATGTTTTGTTAATTAAAATTTTGCCAGGAAATTAAAACTTTTCTTTCTGGATTTTCTTGTGATCTCAGAACCACTCCTTTTGTCTGAATTTCAAAAATTCTTCTGTTCTATCTGAAAACTTTTGAATAGTGTTGTGTGGCTTGAATGTTTTATTGAATCATTTTATTTCATTTAGTAAAACCAGTGGAATAATTTTTAAAATAAAATTTGTCAAGATTTAAATTCATTTAATAGCATTTTCCCCTTTTTAAGAGCCTCATTTGCACTACAACTATTTTATAACTTCATTTATAAATTCCACACAAATTTGTAGAAGTCATGTGATGTTCCTGGATCACTTTTATGCAAAAAACTAGCTTGGCCATTTGTAAATTTTGAGCTCCACTTCAAGCTTTCAAATCTGGTTCAGTTTGTAGTTTGCACTACAACCTATTTAAATATTTCTTTAAAAAAGTCCATAAAAATTTGGGACTGTCAGTAGAGGTATATAACTTATGTTTATGCAAAAATCCATTTGAGTTCTTTGAAAATTTGAGCAAACCATCCACATTTGTATTCTGGTCCAGTTTGGTGATTTGTACTGCAACCCTATTTTATATTGCTCTAGTTGCCTTGGGATTTTTCCTACTTGTAGTCAACCCTACCAAAACCATAAGTCCAAGAGATCAAACCCATAGGAATGTTTTAAGTTGACCAAATTGCCCTTTTAATTTTCTGTCCAGAATTGTTTTTCACCAAAAATTGCATTAACAAGTTTCTGTTTCTCCCAAACTAACTTTACCATTATCACCTACATCTAAAGAGACTCTCATCTGGAAATTTTGGAGGCCATAGCAGATCCCTAGATGCCCCTAGCATTTTGTCGAGCATCTGTAGTGCATGTCCAGATTTTGGCATGGTTTTAAAATTGCACTGTGAGCTTGTTCTAATTGCCAAACCACCATGTCCCCTAACCCTTCCATTGTATTTAACCGAAACCTGTTAATTTTCATTTGCATCCAAGCATGATTAGCCGCCCTAGCATTCCGTCGAGCAGGCGCCGTGCGTGCTCTGGGCGCGCCCAGAGCGCACGTTTTGCTCGTGCCGTGCCCGAGCCGCCGCGACCAGTAGCGCCTCCCCCGCTAGCTCCAGTTCATCTCCCCTGTCTCCTGACTATGCCGCGACGCGCCAAGACCAGCCAAGCCGCTCCCTGACACGCCGCAGCGCCGCCCCCGCAACCAGCCACTGCCTCCGCCAGAGCTTGCCGCGCACGGCACCGCCCAATCTCTCTCAGCCCGCCAGCTGCCCCTGGAACAGGCCGTCCTCATCCTCTCGCCCTGCCAACACCGCTAGTCGCCGCCACGTCGCCCTGCAGCAACAGAACGTCGGTTCTCCGGCGATCTTATCCACGGCCGCCTCGGTACCGACCTCGTCGCGCTATAAATAGGACCCCTCAAGCTCTATGTCGCCCTCACCGCAAACCTGCAGCCCCCTGTGAACCCCCCTAGCTCCAATTCGACCGGAGGAACCTTTCTCCCCCATCTCCGGCCGAGCCAGCCGCCGCCACCCTCCTGTTAATTTCTTCGCAGCCAGAGCCTCCCGTACCATTCTTTCCTCACCCGTAGCTTCCTCTCGACACCGCAAGCCCATCCCCCCTGTTAATTTGAGCCATAGCAGCAGTAGGCCGACACCGTGCTCGCCGGAGCTCTCGGTACGCCTCGGAGGAAAGGGTGCTCACCCCCGAGCTCCCCGGTGATTCCTTTGCCCTCCAGAGGATGGGGCCCTCCCTTCTGAGCACGCCGGTGTGCACAGCTCCGGGAGAGGTGCCTCCTGGCGCCGGCAATCGCCGCCGGAAGCTCGCCTCTGGTTCTGCCTCCTGTGCGCGGGAGAAAGAAGAGGAACCCGACAGGCGGGCCCCGCCTGTCGGCGAGACAAGCGCTGGCCTGTTGGCGTCTTAACCCAGAATGCGTTTTCTTCAAGAGGAAACGTATTCCAGGAAGTGCGCAACAGTTTTCAGAAAGCGTAAAATCCCCGAAGTACGTTTTCTTCTTCCGAAAGCGTTTTCACTGCGAACCGTTTTCTATTTTCTGTTTTATTTAAAAACAGAGTTTGACTGAACCTTTGACTGGACATATCTTTTTAAATAAAACTCCAATTGAATTGATTCTTTTTCCTACTTCTCTGGAATCTCATCTAGTTTATTTTCATATTTATTTGAAAATTTTCCAAGACAACTTTTTGTACTGTTTTTGAATTACGTGTTAATTCAAATACTTTTCGAAATAGGAATCGGAGAGGGAAGAAAGCTTTCAAAAATTTTGTGGTGCACCCTGCACTTCTGCACCTTGAAGGCAAGCATCCTGAAACCTGGTCAAATGTTTATTGTGTGTTGTTTGACGTGACTACAACACCGAGGTGTTTTGGAAACATTCGTTATTTCATGTGATGTTGTGATCATGCCTTGGAGTGCATTCTTTGCTGTTGATACTAAAATACTGGTGACAGTATTCGCCCTCTTATACCTCACATGCCTACCGGAAGGAATCCGGAGAAGTCTCTGTCTCGGGTAGACATGAGCTTGGTGCTGACATCTCGTTGGAGCGAGAATGGTCAGAAAGGCATGAGGGGGTATGAAGAACGGAGATTTCTGTCTGATGCCGTGAAAAATATTTGTTGTGCTAACCATGCAGGGAACACATAAGCCTCCTGAGTCGACCATAGATCGAGTCTTGTTCCAATAACCCCCATACTTGTTTCGTACTACCACTCGTCCCTGCCGCAGGTAGGGTACGGTTCAGTAAGTTGTCAACCCCTTTTTTGGCACACACCGTACAGAGAGGCCATGGTGGAAGATACCGGGTGCATCCGGTAGGCAGGCCACCTGGTCCGGGGGCATGGGTGTTTCCGGTCCGGGACCGAGAGGGGGGCACCCCTTAGAGCGCGCGAATATAAATTCGATCCCATGCTAATCGAGGTTGGAGCCTCCCCACTTAGAGTTTTGCTTAACGAGTGTCATGGGTGATTCCAGACATCGGTAAGTTAAGCTGGTGTGTGCGGATCAGGTGTGTTTTCAATTAAAAGACCGTAAGCAAAATTAGTCCCGGTGGACTAAAGGAATCCGTTACTTGTGGGTAAAGAGTACACCCTCTGCAGAGTTTATATCTATTCGAATAGCCGTGTCCGCGGTTAAGGACTACAGTCTGGGATGGGTCAAGTATCGGTCTTAGTGTCGGTCTTCGGAGGAAAACTTCTAAACCAGAACATTGATCATGACATGTGACAAATGATAATTATGATTATTATTATTGTGGACTAACCATTTATATTATTTGAATTATTGAGTATCCCTGGGATGGTTCTACCTCCTGGATATTCATTGTGATTATTCTCATATAAGCCCTTTATGTGGTGTCGCTCAGACGCCCGACTGTGGCATGCTTGTTATTTATTTTCCTTATAAGCCCTTTATGTGGTGTTGCTCAGACGCCCGACTGTGGCATGCTTGTTATTTATTTTCCTTATAAGCCCTTTATGTGGTGTTGCTCAGACGCCCGACTGTGGCATGCTTGTTATTTACTTTCCTTATAAGCCCTTTATGTGGTGTCACTCAGACGCCCGACTGTGGCATCCTTGTTATTTATTTTTCTTATAAGCCCTTTATGTGGTGTCGCTCAGACGCCCGACTGTGGCATGCTTGTTATTTATTTTCCTTATAAGCCCTTTATGTGGTGTCGCTCAGACGCCCGACTGTGGCATGCTTGTTATTTATTTCCTTATAAGCCCTTTATGTGGCGTCGCTCAGACGCCCGGCTGAGGCATGCTTTATATTATTATCCTTTCGAGGCATCGCTTCAGACACCCGATTGGTTTATTTTATTTTTATTCTCTGATTGCTTATTTCTGTTTAATATGAATGACCTGGTTGCGTGCATCATGAATTTTATTTTTAGACTGACTAAGCGATCGTGGATTGTTTCAGTACATGTTTATCACCTGCTATATTGTACCTGTTTTCATGATGTTTGCGAGTACATTCAAAGTACTCACTGGCTTGTCCCTGGCTATTGTCTTGGCCAGATTTCTTGCTTGGAGAGGAGCGCAATGACGACAGCCCCGGAACCTAGGCACTGAAGATAGCAGCCGCGCGAAGATAGGAGTTATCCAGGTCAGCTGTTCCTGTGGGAAATGGAGTCCCATAGACGCTGATGACCCCGAACCACTTCCGCCATCAACCACTAGAAACCCTTTTGTTGTACTCATAGACCAGAATGGTCTTGTACTACATATTTTGTATTTTGCTTGGAATTTCTGTATCAAGATTGTGTCTCATCAGCTAACAGTAATCCTGGGGCTGGTGAGCACAAGGACCATTTACTGGGAAATTAATATCCTGGAAAACTGGTCCTGACATTCCACCAGCTGCTTCACTCGATGATTTAGCAGCTCTGCAGACGGCGACCCTGGAAACTGCCCCCAGAAGGCCTTCTCCGCCTCATGACCCGCCAGCTGGCCGAAGTATGCCACCGCATCCGCCGCGCTCTGTGGGAGATCCTCAAAGACCTCTGCGGAACACCATAACTAGGTGAGCTCGACACACCCTTTGCTGCTAAACGCACACTACAACAAAAATATCTTACCCGAGGCGATTTGCTCCACTTGTTGGAGCACCTCGCGATCAGCTTGGGCCGAGGTCTTGATCTCGGAGTGGGCACGTTGAAGCTTCTCGAGCTCCTCCTTCGTTTGTTGCCCCCCTCCTGAAGTTTGTCGCGTGCTTCGAACACGCCCTTCAAGGTCTCCTCGACCTCTAACACCCGCGCTTGGTGCCTTTCCCCAGCTGCCTTTTCTTTGGCCCGGGCCTTCTCGGCCGTGGCGGTAGAAGCTTCCTGCTGCCGCACCTCCTTCCGAGCCCTTTCGAGCTCGGCCTTGAGCGTCTCCAGCTCCGCTGTCAACACAGTTCGGCCTTAGTTGTTTTCTTTAACATACATTATACCTCTTCAGCCAGAATACAAGGCAAGTTTAAACTTGCTTACCTTGAGATCGCTCAAGTTTCCGGTTCATCTCCGCTATCTCTTCGGAGATGGAGTCCGGAACCGAGGTCGAAACCTGGAGTAAAACAGATCCTTATCACAAAGGGAATAGTTCAAACCACTAACCGGCTCCAGGATGGCTGCCTCGAGCAGCGTCCTGGGGGCTACTCAATGGGCTCCTACTTAATCAAGTGACCCCGATGCCGGTTTCTTAAAACTGACTTCGGGCTCGGGGGCTACTCACTCACTAAGCCATTTAGGAGGCTGTACTTTTATGTCCTCGGACAAAATTCATAAAATAAAAAGTTTAAATAAACAAATCGAATGCGCAGAAGGCGTACCTCGAAACCTGCTACAAGGTTCTTGAAAACCTCATGCATGCCGGCCCCTGCGGACCAGTAGCCTTCCAGCGCCATGCCTATCAAGGCACGGTGCACCTCCTTGATGGAAGAACCCTTTAGGGCCTCCTCCACCTCCTCGGTCCACCCCGCACCGTTCCGTGCTTGGGCAGTAGGCTGGGGTGAAGGGATGACCTCATGTGTATGCACCCGAGCAGCCTCTGCCTTGTGTGGCGGAGCCGAGGTAGACGTCGGCTGGGCCAATGACTGGCCCAACCCTTCTTCGATGACCTTGGGGCGCTCCGTCCCCGGGTCTTGTTGGGCCGAGGTGTTAACCTTGGCCATGGTCGCCACCTCGTTGGCCCCCGTCAAGTCGACGTCGAGGACCAGGGTGGATGTCGCCTCCCCTAGCCCATCATGCTTCGGGGGAGAAGCGGCGGGCTCTGGAGTCCCGCTGGTGGATGGCAGCCCGCTTGAAGAACCACTGGGGATTACCCTCGGCAGACTGCATGTGAAAGATTGCTTCTGTAAAGATTTCCCTTGCTGAAAAAATGACTCAGGGAAGGAGGACAAGGACAAGGACTTACCCTCGGGGTGCTGGTTTCTTCCTCCCCATGGTGAGGAGATCTTCCTCTGAGTCACCGGAGAGCTCGGCCCTCTCCGATGACTTGTTGGCGGCCTCGGATGAGGCTCGCCTCGGCCTCTTTGGGCCCTTCGGTGGCATATCCACATCGGCATCTTCCAACGCCGACCTCTTCCCCTTCGGAGGGGGGACCTCCTCCTCCTCACCCTCCTTGGCGCTGCTGTCTTGAGCGGCGGAGGTGTGGGTCTCTTCTGACCGGGTGACCGAAGTCCCCGGGTCCAAGCACTTGACCTCCCCGTCTGGGACTTCGTCCCTTTGGAGGCCACCACATGCGGCTCCTCGATCAGAAGCGCTGAGAGCAGGGGAGTTGGGGGCTGCTCTGGCAGTGGGGCCGGGCATCGGACCCCTTGTACCCAGGCCAGCCACTTCTGCAAAAATGTCAAAACACGATGGTTCAAGTAAAAACTTTATTACTCGGCACAATGAGAAAAAAACAAAGATGGAAGGGAGAAACCACTCACCGGGGGGGGGGGGGCTCATAGCCGTGCTCGAGGCCATGGTCCTCCCCCGCCTTGGGGATTTTGTCCTTGGCCAGCTTCATGAGCTTCGACCACATGGCGGTCAATGTGGAGCGGAAGAAGGTGTTGATGGTGTCCATGTCCTCGGGCTTTTGTGCCCACATCGGGGTAGCCCGAAGTTGGAGAGGGAGTATACGGCGGTTGAGCATGACATTTATGACGTCGGCCAGCTCAACCTTCCCCGTTGTGGACCACCACAAGATCCTGTCGATCAGGGTCTCCACCTCTTCTGGCTTCCCCCAAGCAACGCCCTTCTCCTTCCAGGACTTGAGTTTCTTGGGAGGCCTGGCCGAGAAGGCCAGGACTTCGGTTTGACCAGGGGCAAGTGGATCGGTGATGTAGAACCACTCTGTTTGCCACTCCTTCACCATTTTGATGAAGGTGCCCTTGAACCAGGTGCCCCCCTGGTTCTTGCTGATCATGGCCCCTCCACACTCCACGAGATCCGAGCCACTTGACTTCGGTTTGATCCCGAAGAGCTTCAGCCATAAGCCGAAGTGCGGCTCACAACGGAGGAAGGCCTCGCAGACTGTGATGAAGGCGGCGAGGTGGAGAACGGAATTAGGGGCCAGGTGGTGGAAATCTAACCCGTAATAGAACATTACCCCGCGCACGAAGGGGTGCAGCGGGAACCCCAGGCCTTGGATGAGGTGGGGGACGAAGACCACCCGCTCCCCGGCGTTGGGAGCGGGCACCAACTGGCCGGCCACTAGAGCGCGGGCGGCGATGGCGGGGACCAGGTACCCCGCGTCGCGTAGCTCGGCGATGGTCACAGCTGTCACGATGGAGCCGCCCCAGTGTCCCTTGAGGGTGTCGGCCATGGCTTGTTGAGGAGTTGGGCTCGTGAAAGTGAAAGGCACGCTGGTTGGATCTGGGCATTGGAGCTAGATGAAGCAACAGTGGGGGAAGGATGGGAGCGTGGGCTATCGCGCTATTCTCCCCTTTGCTCTTATAGGCCTATGAAAGGCCAAGAGTCCCCCTGCTGCGCCGATAAATTCGTGGTTCTATCAAAAGTGCCATTGAAACATATGGGGGGAAACAAAATCTTGATGATATCCCTAAGGAAGCGGGCACGATCTCTGCCTTGAAGGGACGTGGCAGTTAACAGGCTGCCTCGAACCACGATTTGAAGGGAGGCAGTAATTGCTCGACCTGCCATGGGGTGAGCCTCGCCGATAAAGTTGTCAGGCAGGATTGGATTGTTCATACCTGCACAACCAGCCTTTGAGGCTAAGATACCTACCCACCTCGGGCAGGGTACAAGCTCGGTTGGACAACGGATGTTGATGCTCCATTAAGAGAATCCGAAATGCAAAGTGGAACTCGTCTGTCAAGCCCAGGACTCCGGATCTGAAGTGATGTTTGTTGAAAGTTGTCCTCGGCGTAGAAGACCAGTTCGGGGGCTACTGACGGTGTCCTAGATTATGGGTTGCTAACCTAGCCGGCCCGTCTCCTCGGTTGGGCCGATATGCCTCTGTGCGTGATCAAGATGGACTCCGGAGGCCACACACGGGAGACGTGATCGAGGCTGTCTCTACCGAAGACTTGTAGTACACTTCAAGATTTGTCCAGCCGTCTTACTACTAGATACCGACCTTGTAACCCTAGACACCCTCCCTGGCGTGTATATAAGCCATAGAGTTTCGCTCGTAGAAGGGGGAACAACGCAATATTGCTCACCTAGCCCTAGAAGTTAGACTCATATTACGATCTCGAGGTAGATCAACTCTGTACTTGTTACATCTCCATCAATATAAAACAGAATCAGGACGTAGGGTTTTACCTCCATTAAGAGGGCCCGAACCTGGGTAAACATCGTCTCCCTCATCTCTGTTACCATCGATCCAAGATCCACAACTCGGGACCCCCTACCCCGAGGTCTGCCGGTTTTTACACCGACAACCGGGCCGTTGCAGCAAAACTCCACGCGCAACCACAAGCCACGTAGGTGGCGGCCTTCCATCTCCCTGCAAAAGGACGGGGAAGCCGCAGCCAGCTCCACGGCCGATCACGCAGTTCCACGACGAATTCCTGCACCGTGTCCTCCGTATGGCCCTCTGTCAGGGGAGGAAGAGCCAAAGTCAAAGCGGCGAGCGCTCCGCCATGGCCGCCTCGACCACGAGCACCGCGTCTTCCACGACCACGGGCCGCGGCCCTCCCTTGAGCACTGGAGCCAGCCTCTGCAGCCGCGGCCGAGGCGTGGGCATGGAGCCGAGGAGAAGCTCTTGCCGCGGCGGCGGAGGCACGACCGCGTCCTCTTCCCCTCACCTTGACGTCATCAGATGCGGTGGAAGAAGATAAGAGAAAGAGGCGACGGTTGCTGAAGATTGAGGCAAAAGGAGATGGATGAGCATCACACCCCATGGCCCCCTCTTTATATTGGAGTACGGGGAGCTGGCTCTTCACTGTCTTCGGGCGGCCGCCCAGATTCGCCAATCCCGTGCCCTGCGCTTCTGGACGGGCGCATTACTCCAGCAACCGCCCACGTTCGCCAATCCCGCGCCCTGCGTCCCTGGCCCGGCGCGTCACTCCAACGGCCGCCCTTCTCCACCAATCCGCTGCCTTGCATGCATGCAAACACGTGTGATGGGGGGAGGCGCAGAAAAAGGAGAAGTAAAGACATATATGGCAGTTATCCTTGCCACGCGTGGCCGCGTGCCGGTTCAGTTTGAACCCACGACGCCCCACATATGAGCATTTTCCTGGTCTGAGCACACCAAGTGGCCATCCGTCCGACGGCTAGGTTTGCCGGAAGATGACCGAGAACGCTCCCGAATCCAGATTAATGAAGAAGCAAAGAAGATCTCAAGAGGAGATAATCATCATGAACGAAAATTACAGCGGCAGTTTTCCCGCCGCATGTCTGTCCATTGTTTTGGCCTAGCCCAACGACGCTTCAGACGCGCGTATGGCCCAGGCCCGGGGGCTCCTGTCGGTGTATAAAACATGGGTATTTTATACCCTGACTTATGCACAGACGGTAGCAGCCTCCTTGCTGGCCGAGGCTTGCCGGAAACTACCTAGACCAAGATTCAAGGCCCAGTTGCAGAAACTACTGGAGAGAAGCTCAAGGCGAAGCATCAACGAGCACCCAACTAACACTGAAGATGGAGATATTTCTTGCCAGCAAGGCTGAACCGGCAAGATGATGACCCGCCAAGCTCTGTGCCGGCAAGCCTTCGCCAGCTCGTCGGCACTCCACCTCACCGGGCCGCTAGTCACTGATTAGTGAGGTGTCGACCGCGCAAGCTGGTTGGTGAGGTTTGTCGGGCACGTGTCAGCACACAGGGAGAAGATTTGCCTTTAATGACACCCGTCCAGGAGGCGTGTCAGAATAAGACGAGGTAGCTGGGCGAGCGGTGCAGGAACCTTGCCGGGGCTGCCTCTCCACATGACACCTAACGGTGCATTTAATGCCTTTGTCCTAAACTGGCAGAGTTAGGTATGATAGCACTGTTTGCTATCTAATCACTATGTAATTACTGTTTTGCCACTGTGGTGACCCCTTGAGCTATAAAAGGAGGGCCAAGGCAACAATTAGAGGGATTCGGACCCTTTTTCAAACACAAGCACGTCTCGCGTAGCGGCTCTCTCTGCACCTTGCCGGGAGAAGCGCTCCTTGTACTTGTGCTCTCATACAACCAATACACCAAAGCAGGAGTAGGGTTTTACGCTTCTCAGCGGCCCGAACCTGGGTAAATCCCTTGCGCCTTCCATTGATTCTGCTCTTTGTGCACGCTGATCTCCCCTGCTGAACCACAAATGGGCTAGATGGCCCCATAGATGGTCGTACCCATGACACGCACTCTCACCTTTCCGCAATTTGCTAGCCTCTTCGGTACCGTGCATTGCCCTTTCTCACCTCGAGAGTTGGTGCAAACTTCGACGGTGCATCCAAACGCCGTGATATGATACACTCTATCATACATAAGCATGCTTATATCTTCCTCAAAACAGCCACCATACCTACCTATTATGGCACTTCCATAGCCATTCTGAGATATATTTCCATGCAACTTCCATCATCATCATATACATGACTTGAGCATTCATTGTCATATTGCTTTGCATGATCATAAGATAGCTAGCATGATATTTCCATGGCTTGTCCGTTTTTTGATATCTTTGCTACGCTAGATCATTGGACATCCTGGTACACTGCCAGAGGCATTCATATAGAGTCATCTTGTATAGTTTTATCGAGTTGTAATATCGAGTTGTAAGTAAATAAAAGTGTGATGATCAACATTATTAGAGCATTGTCCAAGTGAGGAAAAATGGTGGAGACTAATGAGTCCTCGAAAAAGTGGGGATGAGGTCCATGAGACTGTTCTAAAAAGAAGAGCCCAAAAAGAGCCCAAACAATAGAAAAAAACAAAAAATGAGAGAAAAAGAGAGAAGGGGCAATGTTACTATCCTTTTCCACACTTGTGCTCCAGATTAGCACCATGTTTCTCATATAGAGAGTCTCCTATGTTGTCACTTTCATATAGTAGTGGGAATTTTTCATTATAGAACATGGCTTGTATATTCCGATGATGGGCTTCCACAAATGCCCGACGTCTTCATGAGCAAGCAAGTTAGATGCACACCAACTTAGTTTTTAGTTTGAGCTTTCATACACTTATAGCTCTAAGTGCATCCGTTGCATGGCAATCCCTAATCCTCGCATTGATATTAATTGATGGGCATCTCCATAGCCCGTTGATCCGCCTAGTTGATGCGAGACTTTCTCCCTTTTTGACTTCTCCTTATTGATCCCTACCACCGCATTCTATTCCACCTATAGTGCTATGTCCATGGCTCACACTCATGTATTGTGTGGGGGTTGAAAAAGCTGAAGCGCATTAAAAAGTATGAACCAATTGCTCGGCTGACATCAGGGTTGTACATGATTTATATTTCGTGTTAAGAAGATGGAGCATGACAAGGCTATATGATTTTGTAGGGATAGCATTCTTTAGCATTTTTATTCTGAAAGGCATGATTGTTTGTTGGTATGCCTGAGTATTGATGTCTTTATATCAAACTATAGACTATTGCTTTGAATCACTCGTATCTTAATATTCATGCCATGATTAGATTATATGATCAAGATTATCCTAGGTAGCATTCCACATCAAAAATTATCTTTTTATCATTTACCTACTCGAGGACGAGCAGGAATTGAGCTTGGGGATGCTGATACGTCTCCATGGTATTTATAATTTTTGATTGTTTCATGCCAATATCCTACAATTTCCACATACTTTTGGCAACATTTTATATGATTTCTTGGACTAACATATTGATCCAGTGCCCAATGTCAGTTCCTGTTTGTTGCATGTTCTTTGTTTCACAGAAAATCCATATCAAACGAAGTCCAAATGCGATAAAAATTTACGAAGATTTATTTTGGAATATATGTGATTTTTGGGAAAAAGAATCAACCCGAGACGATGCCCGAGGAGCCGACAAGCCTGGAGGGCGCGGGCCCCCTGGGCGCGCCTAGGGGGCTTGTGGTGCCCCTGTAAGTCGGTTGGAGGTATCCTTTGGCTGCAAGGAAGATAATATCCAAATAAAAATCCCCTCAAAATTTCAGCCCAATCGGAGTTACGGATCTCCGGCAATTTAAGAAACGATTTTTGGTCAGAAAGCAGGAACGCGAAACAGAAGAGAACAGAGAGAGAGATCCATGCTCGGAGGGGCCCCTGCCCTCCGGGAGCCATGGCGGCGATGGAATAGAGGGGAAACTTTCCTCCCATCTAGGGGGGAGGCCAAGGAAGAAGAAGGAGGGGGACTCCCTCTCCCTCTCTCCCGGTGGCACCGGAGTGCCGCCGGGGCAACCATCGTGACGGCGATCTATACCAACAACTTTGCCGCCGTCAACACCAACTCTCCCCCCTCTATGCAGTGGTGTAACACCTCTTCTCCCTGCTGTAATCTCTACTTTAACATGGTGCTTAACGCTATATATTATTAACCAATGATATGTGGCAATCCTATGATGTTTGAGTAGATTCGTTTTGTCCTATGGGTTGATTGATGATCGTGATTGGTTTGAGTTGTATGTTGTATTTTGGTGCTGTCCTATGGTGCCCTCCGTGTTGCACAAGCATGAGGGATTCCCGCTGTAGGGTTTGCAATATGTTCATAATTCGCTTATGGTGGGTTGCGTGAGTGACTGAAACACAAACCCGAGTAAGGGGGTTGTTGCGTATGGGAGTAAAGAGGACTTGTTACTTAATGCTATGGTTGGGTTTTACCTTAATGATCTTTGGTAGTTGCGGATGCTTTCTAGAGTTCCAATAATAAGTGCATATGATCCAAGTACAGAAAGTATGTTAGCTCATGCCTCTCCCTCATATAAAATTGCAATAATGATTACCGGTCTAGTTATCGATTGCCTAGGGACAAATCCTTTTCTTGTGTTACAGAAGCTTTCTACTAAACAACTAACTTTTATTATCTTGCAAATTACTCGTAGTTTTATTCTTGCAAAGTACTCCTAGTTTTATTCTTGCAAAGTAGTTCTAGCATTACACCTACAAAGTACTTCTAGTTTCATACTTGTTTTAGGTAAAGCAAACGTTAAGTGTGCGTAGAGTTGTATCGATGGTCGATAGAACTTGAAGGGAATATTGATTCTACCTTTAGCTCCTCGTTGGGTTCGACACTCTTATTTATTGAGAAAGGCTACAACTGATCCCCTATACTTGTGGGTTATCACCACCGCTGCCGTAGTTTCCCCCGCGGGATCCCGTGCGCTGGCACCTTTACAACCTCGCGGACGTCGAAACGAACAACGGCCATCTCGTCAACATCGTGTCGCCTGCGTCGCAAGTTTCTTATTCACATCTGTCTCAAGGTATAATTTGAGTAGATTTCACATCCATATGTTCCACTATTGTAGATGATTGTAACGTGTTTGGTGAAATGCCACACAAAGGAGTTAGATCTTAGATGTACCTGTACAAACATGTGCATGGGCTGGTGTCATTCGATATACAACCAGATGGTTGTATCAGGATTTGTAGGACTTAATATGAGTGCCAATGTTTTGACGAAACGTGGATTCGTTTCCGTTTCGTCAAATTTCTGGTACTCAATATGCCTTACTTTTAGCAAAGGTCATGCCAAAATTTTCTGCTACTCAAATTTCCTGTACTCAAATTGCAGTTCGACAAATGGATCCCGACGCTGGAACATCATCTCAGAAGGAAACTCAGTGCACCAACCCTGACGTCGAGATGGGCGCCCCTGACTTGGATTCGGCAATCCCTGACATCGAGATGGGCAAAGACCAACAGGTTGAACCGACCACCGGGCCAGGGGACATGAGCCACACCGACGGGACTTCATCCAGCACGGCCACCACAAACAAGAGCAACTGAAAGGCAGGGGATCCAAACAAGCTTCATGAAGGTATAATTACAATCACCGCAGTTGGCCCAAAAGGGGAGCCCGTCACCCCAGAGGACGCAGCAAAAAGGTATAGCAAAATGCAAGGTTGCATCTTGTGAAATACCGTCCTGATCGGTAGCAAGGATTTGGTTGGACATAAGAAGAATCTACTACTGGCATTAAACCGTAGTTATGAATTTCCGTCCGACATCAAGAAGTTAGCCGAAGATTATGCCATGTCAAAATGGCCAAAGATGTTCAGGGACTGGAAGAGCAGTGCCTGTTGCAATCTAGTGGGTAAGGACTTCGAGACCGTTAAGCGGCTCAATCCAACTATGGATCCCGAAGAATGGACAAAGTTTTGTGAATCCTCTGGTAGCGAGTCAAGCAAGGAGATCAGCGATCATTTCCGTAATTTACGGAAAAATCTTCCAGGTAACCACCGTCTGGGCCCTGGTGGTTACAAAGCTATAGAACCCAAGTGGGAGAAGGAGGCCGCGGACTTTATAGTCGCGGGTAAACCACCTCCGTTCTCGGAACATCGAGATCATGCTCGTGACTTCCGTTTTATTAGGGCCCGTGCAGTGCAAGACCTAGACAGTAAGGAGTTAGTCCACCCGACACAGGAACTTCGCTCGACGGAGGAGAACTTGGTAACATCAATCACCACAAATAATTTAGTCCCCACAACTTATTTATCACGTGTACCTTACTAATCGTTTACCAAAACACAAGTATTTTTTCTAGAGAAAAAAAAAGCAGGAATTTGGACCGGGTCCTCATGAATCCCCCCACGGCTATAGGTATGATGACCCTCTTACCTGGGCAGTGAACAAGTGTTTTGGGGTTAACAGGAAGCCCAAGACTGGGCGTGCGTTGGGAGGGGGTAAGATGTTGTGGGACGTTGCCTACCCCGAAACCAAAGAACTAAAAAAATACAGAAGGAAGTACATAAGCAAAACTAAGTTAGATGCAGTTGTAGATGCAGCAGCCGAGAAGAGGTTAGCAGAAATGTTTCCGCGTGGCGCGCCAAGTCCTACCTGGCAGTATACACCTAGCATCACCCAACAGCCACAAGGATCCCACTTTATTCCATGTTGGCTACAAGCCAACGTGGACGGGGTGAATACAAGGGTTGCCAGGGGGCAAATCATCCCGTTTACCGATGGTAGTAGAATGATGCACGGGGTCGTCCTTCCACTTGACATGGCAAGGGTGCAGGTGCAGGAGGTAGTGACGGGCTTCGAATCTTGGTCGATGCCTCATCCCCCTGAAGAGGACGTCACTATGTTAGGGCAAGTGACCCAGAGCCACCTGCTTAAGTGGCCAATGAATGATATAGAGGATATTCCCCACGGATATGCCAGTACCGGAGATGTAGTGCTAGATAATCCGCATTCAGGGGAGAAGAATGCACGTGATAGTTGCGGACCATCCGCGGACAAACCACCTATGCCCGTTTTCATCCCCGAAGGGCGGAAAATGAATATGTATAAGCCCGGGGAACCACTTCTATTGGACTCTATGTTGAAGACCCTCTCGATTGATCTTCAAGTTCTACACGCCCATGTGGTAGATAAATCAAAAGAAGGTCAACATGGATACACAGCCAAGGTCATAGAAGGTTATAGTTTTGTGCAGGAGTTTCCGGCAGACAGAATTGATCTGGCCTTTAATGAGGTCATCCATGCAAATATCTTCTCTGTCAGCGCAGTCTCCCCAGAGTTAATGAGGCTTTGAGTACTTCATCGAGCTATAGACCCCCTACTCCTGCATGGTAAAATGTCCTTACCTGATCCTTTTTACATGCACTGCCACAACGTGGAAACCACAGAAGGCCAGGAGGTCATCTCGGACTAACTGTTCCCGTTCTTTATTGTGAATCATCCACAAATAGACACCTTTCTAGTGCCATACCGTGACAAGTAAGTCATTAACGTTCACTCATTTATTTTAAAACATATAAATGGCCTTGTGCGGTTTGATCTCATCAATGCTAATTTCTTCATTTTTTTCCGCAGCGACCAACATTGGATCGTAATCGCACTATTGCCGACGTAGGGCTTGGCTTATTTCTTCGATTCGAAGAGACACCCTGAAAAGCAATGGACCAGATTAAAGAAGGTTCTAAATGATACCGTTGCCAAGTTGAAGAACTTCAGAGACGCAATAACAGAACATTCAGAATTCAAGTTCTTCACTAGCGCTTGTTGCTATCAAGAACAAAATGTGAGAACCTCTCATAGGTCTGGCTACTGTGCCATGGCTATCATGGATGACTTTTTGAAGAACAACAAATATTTGCGTAATCATAGCCAGATCATCAAGTGGTCTGAAGAGATGGAGAGGGACATGGACATAGGGGAACTAATAACAGAGAATGGGCACCTCCAAAAGGTGTTGGCCAGAAACATCAACAAAGAGGTTGTAAATGAGGACGGGATGTTCCACTGCCAGCAAGAGCGAGAGGAAGAACAACTACACCGAGTCAAAGACATATTGCGGTAAGCAATTGCGAGCGATAAACTGCTTCAAAACATCTTGATTCGTTGTTCATTATTTGGTGACGTACACTTCTTATACTATATGTTTGCTTCATTAATACTCTTAATTATTATATCATCGTTGTAACATGGTTGTTTGAATGCTAAGACTATAACCTATATATATGTAATGCAATGGGATCATCGAGTGCAAAATACTGCTTCAGCACCATTAAAATGCTGCCACAACAGCAAAAAAACGCTGCCGCGGTAGCAATTTCTCTATATGCCAACATCACTACCAGTGGCGGGTGGCAAAGGTGCTTGCCACTGCTGTTATGCACAACAGTAGCGGGCAAAGACAAAGCAGTGGCGGGCACAGACAAAGACATCACTCGGTAGCTACCATAGTTGTGGCGGGCCATAATGCAGGCCCGCCACTGTTATTATGGCATCAGTGGCGGGCGGCCGCCTGATACGTCTCCAATGTATCTATAATTTTTGATTGTTCCATGCTATTATAGTATCAATCTTGGATATTTTATATGCAATTATATATCACTTTTTGGGACTAACCTATTAACCTAGTGCCCAGTGCCAGTTGCTGTTTTCTACTTGTTTTTGGTTTTTCAGGAAATCAGTACCAAACGAAGTCCAAATGCCACGAAACTTTTTGATGATTTTTTTTCTGGACAAAAGAGACCCTGGAAGCTTCCGGAGGAAGCCAGAAGCCTCACGAGGAGGCCACAAGGCAACAGAGCACAGCCCCAGGGGGGCGTGCCCTGATGCCTTGTGGGCCCCTCGTGGTTCCTTTTAACCTAATTCCACTTCTATAAATTCTCAAATATTGGGAAACCAATAGAGACCCAGAAGAGAAAACCTTTCCACCACCACAAGCCTCTGTTCTTCCACGATCCCATCTGGAGGCCTTTTCTGGTACTCTGCAGGAGGGGGAATCGATCATGGAGGGTTCTTCATCAATCTTGCTGCCCTTTCGATGATGTGTGAGTAGTTTACCACAGACCTATGGGTCCATAGCTAGTAGCTAGATGGCTTCTTCTCTCTCTTTGATCTTCAATACCATGTTCTCCTCGATGTTCTTGGAGTTCTATTCGATGTAATCTTCTTTTGCGGTGTGTTTGTTGGGATCTGATGAATTGTGAGTTTATGATCAGATTATTCATGAGAAATATTTGAGTCTTCTCTGAACTCTTTTATGCATAATTTTTATAGCTTTGTATTTCTCTCCGATCTATCCATTTGGTTTGGCCAACTAGATTGATTTATCTTGCAATGGGAGAGGTGCTTTGTGATGGGTTCAATCTTGGGGTGTTCTATATCCTAGTGACAGAAAGGGACAAGACACGTATTTGTATAGTTGCCATTAAGGATAAAATGATGGGGTTTATTCATATTGCTTGAGTTTACTTTGTCCACATCATGTCATCTTGCTTAAGGCGTTACTCTGTTTTATACTTAATACTCTAGATGCATGCTGGATAGCGGTCGATGAGGGGAGTAATAGTAGTAGATGCAGGCAGGAGTTGGTCTACTTGTCTCGGACATAATGCCTATATACATGATCATTGCCTTGAATATCGTCACAACTATGCGCTTTTCTATCAATTGCCCAACAGTAATTTGTTTACCCACCGTATGCTATGTGTCCGAGAGAGAAGCCTCTACTAAAAACTATGACCCTCAGGTCTACTTTTATCATATATTAAAATCCAAAAATACCTTGCTGCAATTTATTTACTTTTAATTTTTTTGCAATTTACCTTTCTATCTATCACTATCAGAATTAATCTTTGCAGGTGACCGCTAAGGGGATTGACAACCCTCTTATTTGCATTGGGTGCAAGTGTTTGCTTTTGTGTGTGTAGGTGCTGCTAACGAGGTTCTATGTGGTTCTCCTACTGGATTGATAACCTTGATTCTTAACTGAGGGAAATACTTATGTCTACTATACTGCATCATCCTCTCCTCTTAGGGGAAATCCCAACGCAGTTCACAAGTAGCACCGCCCGCCACTAATGCCATAATAGCAGTGGCGGGAGGTCAGTGTCGGGTGGCCCTGAGAGCATGGCCCACCACTACTAGGCTTTTTGCACCCGCCACTGCTGGGCATTCCTGCAGTAGTGGGATGAAAGTTGAAAAAGAATTGAACGGATAAGAGCTAAGCGTGAATTCTTGGAAAAAGCTCTCGCACCCGGTTTTTATCATAATCATGATGAAGATATTAAAATGATTGGTGAGACACCTATTGAATCTTTGTTTAGTAATATAAAACTTGTTGAAAAAGGGACTGGAGATAAGTCGACTTTAGCTAGAAGGCATCCCAATTGTTCGGAGGGTGATGATCTTAATGATAAAATTATTAAAAGTGGGTTTGAATAGGTCAAAACTTTAGATAGTGATGTGCCCACTACTTTGGATTACAAGGACTTTAATTATGATAATTGCTCTTTGTTTGAATGTATTTCCTTGTTTCAATCCATGATAAATTCACCTAACGCTTACGAACAAAATAAAGCTTTACTAAACATACTGTAGAAGCTATGATTAAAGCTCATGAAGAAAAGCTAGAATTAGAAGTATCTACACCAAGAAATTACATGATGAATGGGAACCTACTATTACAGTAAAGATGTGACACCCCGATTTTTGGCCCTTTTTTTCTTTTGGATTTCTTTGGATTTTTATTTGGAATTCCTTTTCTGTGGCTCTGTGATCTTGAAACCTGGGAAGATCATCTCTTCTTCCTCTCCCAAGTGGCTTGTCACTCTCAAATCTTTCCCAATGCCAGGTCATTTCCATCTTAGCCCTACCCCAATATTTATTTCTTGGGAATATTCCTTTTTCATTAAAGGAATAACCCTGTTTGCCCTAGGTTGTGAAGTAACCTATATTTTTGCCATTCCCAAAATTCCCACAAAATTCTCATAAATTCTTTGGCTCATATCTTCCACAAATATGTCAAAACCCATCCTTGCCAAGTTCAAAAATAACTCAGGAATATTCATTTCCTATGCTGTCCAGTATGGCACTTTGTGAAGGAAGTGATATTTATCTTTTCTTGATTGACCTCAAACTTTTTGAGCACTCTTTCATACCAAAGTAATTGCCACATGCCAAAATTAAGCCTCATTTCCCTAGTAAATCTTCCTTAGCAAATTTCCAAAGTTTCTGTCCAGAGAGAAGCTTTGTGAAGGAAGTACTAGCTAGGCTAATCCAAATGAGTTGAAATTTTGGCAGATCATCCATATGATGAAATCATTACTCTCCACCAAATTTCATCTCCATCCAACAACCTATGTGAGCACACCATCCAATCTTTGTTTCTTCATAAATTCAGTTTGTGAAGCAACTATATTTTATATTACTTCAAAAATTCTGAAATTTTACCAGGACATTCTCCTACAGATATAACCTCTCTCCCATTAGCACATAGTTGCGTTCATCGAACCAAGCCCATAGTGGTGCTCCAGCAAGTAGGGTCCACGCGGTAGACAACTTTTGGCTGACCAGGGCGCACTACGTGCGCCTGTTCACGCGGTGACCACGTGGATAGCTGGCGTTGGGCATGCCCTCCGCGTGCTCTGGCCACTGGACCCCTCGAGAGGCCCCTCCCCGGCCGCCCAGCTCGCCCCCGCGCGCCACGAGCACCCCCACGTCGGCTGCTCCCCTGCTTGGCTTGTCCCCTAGCCCCTGGACGGCTGTGCCGACCATAGATGCTCCGCCGGAACGCGGTCATGTCGCCGTGGTCTCGGAGCTTCGGTGCCACCTCTCCTCTCCTTCCCGAGCCTTCCCCCTGGCTATTTAGCGTGTCCTCGACCCTCCCTCCTCGCAGCACAGCCCCTCGAGCCATAGAACCCCTCCTCTGCTCCCACGGCATCCATGGCCGCCGCCTTGGCCATGGCCCGAACCAAGCTCTTGTGACCTCCCCTCTCCTCCATTCAGCCACCTAGAGGACGCCAGTGCCCGCTAGAGCTCACCCCCAACTCCTACTCCTGCCAGGGAAGTCCGTGCCCGCGACCCCAATGCCGCCCGCAGCCATCTCCTTGGCCGGCCGTGGACAGCTCGCTCCGGGCCCTCCCGGGCCTTCCGGCGGTCACCTGCGGGCGCGGCTGAGCCCCGCGAGCTCACCCCGCCCCTCCACGACCGCCGTCGTGCCCCTATACGTCGGCATCGAACCCGGCCGGCGCCGGCTCTGTTCCCTGTCTGAGGTAGAAGAAGAAAATAGGAGGAGAGAGAAGCTAGGTGGGCCCCGCGTGTCATAGACACAACGAAGGGGTATGTGCCACCGACAGCTGGGCCTAGTCCCTTTTTAAGTCGAAGCGTATTCGTGGAAATACGCTTTTCGGTTGAGATAGCGTACTCTCCTGCTTCATCAGTGGAGTATACGCTTTCACTACTGTGAAGTCATATTTCTGAGAAGGCGCTTTCTGTTTTCAGCAGCCGGCGCCGAAAACCCTATATTGTGGACGTTCACCCGTTAGCAGCAGAAAAGTACACTTTTTATTCGATTTCTGTCTAACGAACAAACGACCGTATTTTCGCGACCGTAACTCCGAATCAGGTGATTCAAAAGCCCACGTTCTCTGTTCGTCGAGCCTGTTCTGTTGGTATCATTTTTACCATGTTGTCACACTTTGAAAATGACCATTTTTCCCTTGCCCTTTATCAGCCCCCTTCGAGAGGGAAACGTTTCCGGCAAAATATTTCCGCGAGCTCCTCGCACTTCTTCCCGGTGATTCCATCAACACCAGGCAAGCCACAACAGCCACTTGCATGATGGCATTGCAATAGCCATGGTTTTGACTTGAATGTTCGAATAATTACTTGTTCATGTAATTATTTTGAATACTACTTATATGCTTGTGAATCCATGCTCATTTCTTATGCCATGTTCATTTTCATCTAGTAAGTGAAATGATTAATTGCTAATATTATTATTATCATGTTTCATTCTTGTAATCATTTCCGAAGCTAGTGATAATGATATGCTCATATGAATAGTTAGGGTTTATTATGAAAATACTTGTAAGATGCATGATCATCACTATGCCATGCTCATTTGCATCCCGTGGACTAAATGATTTATCATTGTTGATGTTATGATGTTAAATGGTTATGTTGCCCATCCATGGTTACACTGATATCATGCTCATATGCATTGTTATTTCATTATGTTATTTTATTGTGACTCGGCTCATCACCATTTAAGTTAAACCTGACGTTAATCGAACTTGAACAAATCTGTTGGCTGACTCATGGTGCCACCGAATCGAGCTCACCAGTTCAACCACACTTGCCTGGATGGGGAGGCCCTAATTCGGTCTATTGTCATGCCTCTCGCCGGAACCTCCAACTAGGGAAGGTTATGGGTGCACGCTACCCTGATCAGGTAGGCGGCCATAGCCTTGTGTGCCCGAGTTGTATGGATCCAGAGTCCCCGTTTGGGACAGTTTTTATTTTGGCCACGACGGTGGCAGCCATGAGGTGGCAGGATGTCACGAGTTGACATCGGGGCCACCCATGACATAGCCCAAAGGGGAGTTTGTCGGAGTGGCCGGGAGAGTGTCATGCAATAGATTGGTTTTGTCGGAATGTCGTTGGTCCACCCGAATGGGAGCACGAGGCCTTGTGGGTACAGTGTACTAACCTCTGCAGAGTGTATAATCTATCGATAGCCGCGTCCTCGGTCATGGACACAGTTCATAGTAGGTCAAACTATGGGTCAACAATAATATTAACCTGAATAATAAAGAACCCCGGTTCCATGAGAAAAGAAGTTGGTTGATCTTTATGAGGTCATGCGATGATCACAGGTAGAGATCAAGCTCCGTGTGGTCATGTGATGATCAAGATGGTATAGTTGATACCGAGCTTGGTCGATCCTGAGGTGATCGTGTGATGTTCACGACGGTAAGTTGGTTACATATGGTGGTTACGAGATAACCCCCGAAATGGTAAGTTGGTCCAAGGGACCTTAAACATCGACCCCCTCTCATGCTAGTGCTAGTATCATCATGTTCATATCCTGATTAACATGTACATGCCATGCTCATCTCATACTGTTCTAGTTGTATCATGCTCATCAATTAACCTGTAAATGCCATGCTGTTGGTTGTCTTGATTGCTTTGGTTGCTGTGATCTTGTGAGTACATTCAAAGTAATCACCTGGCGTGTCATGCTAGATTGCAGGTGATGCCGTGATTGATTGTTTGTCAAGGATCCCGAGGTTGCGCTCTAGGATGCGTCCCAGCCGGAGTCCCTGCGGAGTGGAGTCCATCACCGTCGTCCTTGCTCCGCTGCTAGAAGTTATTGCGCTACGAGATGTTCTGCTGCTAGCATAGAGCTACCTTAGCAGGTGTAGTATCGTCGTGCCCCTGTAACCTTTGTAATATCAGACCCTTGTATCTGATTATTTGTAATAAAGAGCTGATTTGTTCTATGCCAAGCAGTGCCGTATTCTAGAAGACTTGATCTCTGGGCTGGAATACGGGGTGTTACGGTTTCTCTGAGCCAGGGTGCCACAACGCTTGGTATCAGAGCAGGTCTGGCTGTAGGACGCCCTAGTCAGCACGAGCGTTAGAAACCGGTAGTTTAGAGTCTAGCTTGCTTGTTGCATTTGGTTGTTGCATTTGTTTGCTGCATAGCATGCATATAGACTTATTATCTTGTCGCTAACGGTTGATCTTGTGAGTGTAGATGGTATCGGTTTCGATCCACTACCTGCACTCTCCAGCTTTGCATACGTGTTTTTTGGTGTTTGGTGTCATCTCTGTCCCAGCGGAGTAATGCCGAGGTACCTAGTGGTGACGTTCACTTGCAGGATTGATGCACAGGTATCGCACCAATATATTCTCTTCAGCCACACCTATCGTTTCGGTGGTAGACATGTTTCTACCCCAGATCTGGCCATCCAACCCGACGCTTTGGCAACCCTTACTAGTCTTTGTTACCAGAAAAGGGCAATACCAGCAGACCCTGCTTTCCACCACTATCCTACCCTATCACCCATTCCCTGGACGAGTACGGTTCCCTTCTATCCACTTGATGATGATGTGGCCGTGACATCCGTGTTCCGCTACATGATCACCGAGTACGTCCTCATCCCTAAGCCAGTCCAGATGCAACCGGTGCTGAGCCAGCACTTGGTGTAGCTCTGTTTACACCAACCTCTCCACACATTGATCAACTTTTGTGCACACCGCCACAGCATATTAGATTGTAGTACCGGAGATCTCGTGAGATTTTGTGTGCGTAAGTAGGCATGCATACTGTTGTAGCAGTAGAATGTGATGTTGCTTGTATGTAATCTTGATGCCTTGTGTGCTTTTGTTTGAGTCATTTCTTTTGCTTCTTTCTTTGGGACTTTGGTGTTACCTTATTTCCCCTTATAAAAGTTGCTCATCAACCGACACCGGACTCAAAGAATCAATGAGGATTTCAAATATTTGGAAGCTCGGCTAAACATGATGGAATTCGTAGCCGACTGCATTATATTGGGAATATCTGGTTTGAATACAATTGATATTCTGGATTGACTACCAGCATCAAGTCTATATCAGCGCGCAATCTTCTCAGCAGTAATGATTAAACCGGCTGGAAGACAATTTGTGTGCAAGACAACAGTACATTTCCAGTCACAGGAATATCAAGGGTATATATATAGATATGGCATTCAGTCCGCATATCACAGGGAGAAGCTTCTGGTGTAAGCAATCCAGTCTTCCTCCGCACGCTACCAGGGAAGCTTACGACGCAAGGTTCCGCAGTCTTCCTCAGTACGATATGTGGATTGTTTCCAGTGTAAGATACCCAGTCTTCTTCGGTAAGCCACCGCAGAAAGCTTCTGGCATAAGTCACCGAATCTTCCCCAGTAAGCAACTAGGAGGAGAAGCTTCTGAAGTATGGTACCCAGCCTTCTTCAGCACGCTATCCCGGAAAAAGCTTTGAACGTAAGCTATTCAGTCTTCTTCAGCACGATACTCTCGATAGTTTCCAACACAAGCTATCCAGTCTTCGTCTATACGGCACTACAAACAGTCATCGACATTGGTACAAGATGTTACCCAGTGAGTTGGTAGTATATGGCAATGCATTTCAAGAATCAGATCCGCAACAGTTGGGTCAGAAGCTTGAGCTAGTCAGGACACAAGTGTCTATTTCGGGAATCAAATGATCAGATACACATACTTCCATATGTATTGTGAGCATGCTGCCAAGGTCATGCAAGTCACTCGTACGATGATGCAAGCATGGTGAGAATCCGACAACCACATGAGTTATGTAAGAGGAAGAAAGCCAGTTATACACCTCAGTGTGATGCAAGGACCGACAAGCTATAACATAAGACCACATTGGGACAACAATCTTGGCAGTGGAGATCAAGGCCAGTTTCCTCATGCCCGACAAGGCGATATCGTTAACCCTCGTCACCAGCTTGTATGATTGCCGACAACAATGAGCTTTATACAAGTACATGTGAACCTGGTATATTTCCTATGACATGAGTCATGAACAAGGATAAGGTATGAATGCCGAAATGTTGCAGCTATGGTCACACGAAGAATTAAGGATATATATATGGCCAAGCTTTTTCGGCAAAGGATTCGGAAAAAGAGAACAATAATGAAGGACCAAGAGCGACAACGCGGGTGTGATAATTGTTGCATGAACAACATGGTACGGATACCCAAGATAGTCTGATTCTGTATCGATCACCATGAATACACACCCAAGGGGTATCCTCTGTTGGTAAGGACCTCATATCAATGTAACTCGCTTATCCAAATGTATATGCTCTGAATTGTTAGTATGGAATATTCAAGTCTGTCATGTCAGACCAAAGGCCAGCTTCGCAGTTTGACTCCAGCGACCGTGTTAAAGTATCGCACGGCCTACTATCCAGATATGGGTATACCTACAGTATGAGTAATAAGAATGCTAAACAACAATCTCAGATCATGTGCTCTCACATATGGTACCCAGTGAAATGATAGCCTGTCATAAACAAGATTCTTCCGCCAGAACCACCATCAGTCAAGTCTCTAGAAGCTATTGCTACAAGGTATTACTCCTTTATACTAGTCATGACAGGCGGCAGTCGAATCTTTGGTACGAATTTGATACTCGAGACAGTGGAGCTAGTCAAGAAGATGCATAACTCCCTGCAAGTAGGTAGATTCCGCCAAGACAAGGGTTATGATTCCCAGTATGGTTTTGAACCCGGAGGACATGCATCTAGTAACCCGCTGCAATAATTAAATGTTTTCGTGTCCACCGAGGGAATATTTCATAACTCCATTGAATACTATCGGTGCTGGATAGAAGAATGTCACGTCAATTGGAAATTACTCCCGGACTTATGGAAATTCCAGATATGATAATATCAGATAAGCCAGCAAACATAAAGGAATTGGAGCCAGTGTAAGATTGAACATATGAGGTAAGACCTGTCAGCATGTGGATACAGTGAAGCAAACCTACCCAGAGCAAGGCAGTCAGGTCATATGAAATTCAGTGGGAACATCATATAAAGGAAAAGGATACCCGAGTTGGAAACGGTTTCCTTAGGTCAAAATATTCATACTTGTTCCCTGAGCAACCAAATCTCGAGGACGAGATTTTTGTAAGGGGAGTAGGTTTGTGACACTCCGATTTTTGGCCCTTTCTTTTTCTTTTGGATTTATTTGGATTTTTATTTGGAATTCCTTTTCTATGGCTCTGTGGTCTTGAAACCTGGGAAGATCATCTCTTCTTCCTCTCCCAAGTGGCTTGTCACTCTCAAATCTTTCCCAATGCCAGGTCATTTCCATCTTAGCCCTACCCCAATATTTATTTCTTGGGAATATTCCTTTTTCTATTAAAGGAATAACCCTGTTTGCCCTAGGTTGTGAAGCAACCTATATTTCTGTCATTCCCAAAATTCCCACAAAATTCTCATAAATTCTTTGGATCAAATCTTCCACAAATATGTCAAAACCCATCCTTGCCTATGTCGAGGCCGGATTTCCGGGACACAATATCCCAGAAATGAACCCCTCGTGTCGTCACCAGCCCCAGGATTTCTGTTACTGGTGGACACGTCCTTGTTACAGATTACCAAGCAATTACAACAAATGGATACGAGACCATAAAGGCCTAATGATACAACAATGATTTCTAGTGAGGATGACGGAAGTGACTCATGGTTCTCCAACGTCGATGGGGCTCCATTCCCATAGGAACAACTGACCCGGATAACTCCTATCCCACGTGGCTGCTATCCTAGGCTCCGCATGGAAGTCGTTGTAGTACTCCTCGTTGAAATCCTGACCTGGCCAATTAAATAGCAAGGGACAAGCCAGTGAGTACGTTGGAATGCATATGATCATGATGGGTTAAATTATATGCATATGCTGAACGAAATTAAAGCATGGCATGATGAATATTAATACGGTGCTGAAGAATAAATATGAAATGTTAGTGACAAACAAAGAAAGTTAATGGAGAATCGGGCGAGACAAGACCGCCCGAGAATCCAAAAGAAAATATAAAAGTGGAGAATCGGGCGAGACAGAACCGCCCAAGAATCCAAAAGAAATGCCAAACAGGTGTCTAAAAGCGACGCCTCAAGAGGTCTTGAAAAGAAATGCCAAACGGGTGTCTAAAAGCGACGCCTCGAGAGGTCTTGAAAAGAAATGCCAAACTGGTGTCTAAAAGCGACGCCTCGAGAGGTCTTGAAAAGAAATGCCAAACGGGTGTCTAAAAGCAACGCCTCGAGAGGTCTTGAAAAGAAATGAGTATCTCAGGTAGTCTAGCCAACCCAAGAGATACTCACAAAAGAAAATAAAACTGAGTGCCTGGGTAGTCTAGCCAGCCCATGAGACACTCAGAAAATAAAATAAAAACTGAGTTCCCGGGTAGTCTAGCCAGGCCATGAGACACTCAGAAAATAAAATAAAAACTGAGTGCCCGGGTAGTCTAGCCAGCCCATGAGACACTCAGAAAAGAAAATAAAAATTGAGTGCCCAGGTAGTCTAGCCAGCCCATGAGACACTCAGAAAAATCATATAAGAGAAACGGGTTAGTCCACAATAATATTCATATCATCAATTATATTCATGATAATATCAGTAGTGGCAATAATCATCCTGCAAAATAATTCATGCTCAATTTAATTATTTCCTCCGGAGACCGACACTAAGACCGACACTTGACCAACCCAGACTGTAGTCCTTAACCGCGGACCCGGCTATTCGAATAGATATAACTCTACAGAGGGTGTACTCTTTACCCACAAGTAAAGGATTTCTTTAGTCAGCACCGAGACGCTGACTAATTCCAATTATGGTCTTTGGGTTGAAAACACACCTGACCAACACACACCAGATTAACTTTCCTGATGCCAGGAATCACCCAAGGCATCGTTCAAAATAAACTCTAAGACGGGGAGACTACAATCTCGAATAGCATGGGATCACAATCTCATATATAACGTGCGCAAAGATCAAGGGCGCTACCCCTCTCGGCCCAGCCGAATACACCCAGGCCCCCTGACCAAGTGACGTGCCTACCATGGGCCAATGGTATCTTTCACTATGGCCTCTCTGTACGGTGTGTGCCCGAAAGGGGTTAACAACTTACTGAAGCATACCCTACCTGCGGCAGGGACATGTGGTAGCACGGATCAAGTTTGGGGGTTACCGGAACAAGACTCGATCTACGGTCGACTCAGGAGGCTTATGTATTTCCTGAAGTGGTTAGCACAATAAATGTTCTTTCAACAGTAACACCAAAACAGGGCCACAACCCTTGCATGTCCCAACATGCATAACCAACAAGGCATGATCACGCTCCGACGTGATCACCCTTCGCCCGGAAACGGTATTTCTCTTATACCTGCTCCTGCAAGTTAGTCATGACAAGCACACATTGCACGGTACGAGGAAACATGCCAACACTACATGCATGCAAATTTTATTTGAATTCAACATATGCATGATTCAATTATTCTTGCAAACATTTAACCATGCAATCACCATATCAAGTGTTCAAGTTGCTTTCCTTGAGCATGCAGAAGTGTTGGGTGCATTCCATAACTTTGAAAATTTTATCTTCCCCCCATTTCCTATTTTCAAAAATATCGTAATTACCACATATAGCCCAAAATAGTGCTAAAAGTTGTTTGGAAACTTTTTGAAATAAATACTAAAATAAACTAGAGGAAAAATAAAAATTGTGGGAAAAAGAATCAGTTCATATGAATTTCCTAGGGAATTTCTAAGCTGGAATAAATGAAGAAATGGACTATTTAATAGATCCAGTAGAGACGAAACTTAGGAAAAATGTTCACACTAGCCATATTAATAGAGCATGATTTTAGGAGCATTTAGAAATTTGAATCATCAGATTTGGCTTTGAAATGGCTACTGAAGAATTATTGAGATACTCTGGAAAAGAAAAAGAGAAAAGAGCAGAAGTGCGCCCTGAGCGCTGCTTAGCTTCCTGTCGTTATTGGGCCTGGCCCAGCCGCTCGGCCACGCGGAAGGGCTGCGACGTCGAAGACGTATCCGGGAAATACGTGTTCCAGAAATGAAAGCGTATCAAGGGGAATATATCTTCACTAACAGTCGCGGGCCATGACCCCCAGTCATTGACGGTGGGTCCCGCGTGCCCAACAGTCAGGTTTGACTGGTCAGCCGCGTGCATTTTTCTTCTTCGGCAGCACAGGCATCGGCGAACGACGGTGCCCCACGGCGAGCTGAGCTCACCATCCGGTGACTGGCATCGGCGAACGACGGTGCCCCACGGCGAGTTGAGCTCACCATCGGGCTCAAGAGGTTAGCGCGGTCCCACCGATGGGCAGTACGCTCTCCGGGGAGCACCATGTCGCTGGCGACGAGCTCACCCGACGAGCTCCAGCGGGAGGCAAATTGGGCGTTTCGCCCACGGTCCACCTTTGGCAAAATTGACAATGGGGATGGGTCTGCGGGTCTCTAGGGAAGCTAGTGGCGAAGGAATTGGGGAGGGGGAGGCTCTGGAGAGGCGGGGAATCATTGGCGATGTGGTGGTGGCAGTAGCTATCGAAGGCGAGGAGGAAGGCACTCCCGAGCTTTATTGGCAACTCAGGGAGACACTTAGGGGAGGGGGAGATGATGTGGTGCAGCGAGGCAAGCTCGAGGTTGCTTATATAGGGAGGGAGAGGCGGTGCCGCGGCTTCCAGAGAAAGCCATGGTGGCGGCGGCCATTACTGCGCCGGAGAAGTGGATATGGGCAGTGGCCACGGTTAGCGAGGCCGGTAGGAGGTCGGTGGGGAGTTGGTAAGCTGTGGATAGGCTCGGCCGTTGGCCATTAAGAGAGAGGGATCCGGGGATAGATGTTGCAGAGTGGCCGTCGTCGGGCGGCGGTTTGGACGGCGGTAGTCGGCGGTGGCCGGTGCTAACGGCCAGGGGAGGGTGTCGGTAGGGCTCAGTGTGGACTGTGTGATCTAGCGGAAGACTAGGGCGAGCAGGAGAGGCAGCAGGGGCGCGGCAGTAGCTCGATGCCAGCGGTGCAAAACGCGTGTTCTGGACGCGCTCTCTGCACACAGGCATAGTGTTCGACCAAATGCCAGAGCACACTAGGTGGATCTACCCGAGCTGATTTCTGGTAGGGCTATGCTTACAATGATGGCAATGCTACTGGACATGCTAGTTTGGACAGGAGAGCAAGTGGTATTTGTAGTTTAGAAAACTGCAACAATTCTCTCATGCACACAGATAGCTTGATGAAATGCTAAGGTATCCTAGGAAATTTTGTTAGCTATGAAAATTAGCAGGGTGATGTCTCACTGGATGAGAGAGATGGTGGTGGAGTTGTTTTGGCAAAAATAAAAACTTGTTAGTGCAAGTTTTGGAGAAATACAATTCTGGACATAAACTTGGAGGATTTATTTGGTGAACTAAAATGAGGCAACTGGAGCTATTCTTCTGGACTTAAGGGTTTGGTTGGAAGGACTACAAGGTGGAATAATCTCAGAATTATTGGAGCAAGGAAAATTAGGGTTGTAGTTGTAACCTAAGAATGGGACAGAATTGAAAAGCAGAAGTTTTGCTCAAAATTTTCAAAAGACTAAGTTGGGTTTTTGCATAAAAGTGATCTATAGGCCTCACATGAGCCCTCATAATTTTTGTGGAATTTATAAAGAATTATTTAAAATGGTTGTAGCGCAACAGAAGCATTTTAAGAATTGAAAATGCTGTTAAAAAGAATTATTTTGGGGCAAATTTTATTAAGAAAATATTTCCTACTGTTATTTAAAATATAAAAGAAATAATTTAAGAGGACTACGAAAGCTCATAATATTTTTCCAAAAATTTCTACATGGAGGGAAGAATTTTGGGAAACAGAACAGGAAAGAATCTGAAATTAATAAAGGACCTAGTATAATTCAAAAAAAAATTATTTCTGGCCAAATTTTACTTAATAAAAACATGGTTAAATTTTTGGGGTGTTACAGCCTAGTTCAAAAATAACTCAGGAATATTCATTTCCTATGCTGTCCAGTATGGCACTTTGTGAAGGAAGTGATATTTATATTTTCTTGAGTGACCTCAAAGTTTTTGAGCACTCTTTCATATCCAAATAATTGCCACATGCCAAAATTCAGCCTCATTTGCCTAGTAATCTTCCTCAGCAAATTTCCAAAGTTTCTGTCCAGAGAGAAGCTTTGTGAAGGAAGTACTAGATAGGCTAATCCAAATGAGTTGAAATTTTGGCAGATCGTCCATATGATCAAATAATTACTCTCCACCAAATTTCATCTCCATCCAACAATCTATGTGAGCACACCATCCAATCTTTGTTTCTGGTCACAATTTTAGTTTGTGAAGCAACTATATTTTATATTGCTTCATAAATTCTGAAATTTTAACATGACATTCTCCTACATATATAATTAACCTCTCTCCACAAAATTTAGGATTATTTCATTCACCAAATATTTCTCAATAATTTCCCCAAGTTTCTGTCCAGAGGAAAGCATTGTGAAGGAAGTACCATTTTTATTTATCCAAATGGTATGAAATTTTTATAGTGCCTTCATATGACCAAATAATCATCCTCCACCAAATTTCAGCTCAATCCAATCATCCATGTGAGTGCAACTTCAAGATCTATTTTCTGGACCAGATATGTAGTTGTGAAGCAACTATGATAAATATTGGTCCAAATCTTTTCATATTTCATAGGACTGTAGTCCTTCCTACCCTAAAACCCTGTGACATCTTTCTTGGCCCATTGGTCAAGTCATTTGACCACATCTTCATGCCCAAGTTTGCTACAACAAACTTTAGGTGATCCCTCCCATCAGCGCATAGTTGCGTTCATCGAACCAAGCCCATTGTGGTGCTCGAGCAAGTAGGGTCCACGCGGTAGACAACTTTTGCCTGACCAGGGCGCACTGCATGCGCCTGTTCACATGGTGACCACGTGGATAGCTGGCATTGGGCATGCCCTCCGCGTGCTCTGGGCACTGGACCCCTCGGGAAGCCCCTCCCCGGCCGCCCAGCTCGCCCCCCGCACGCCACGAGCACCCCCACATCACCTGCTCCCCTGCTTGGCTCATTCCCTAGCCCCTGGACGGCTGTGCCGGCCATAGATGCTCCGCCGGAATCCGGCCACGTCGCCGTGGTCTCGGAGCTTCGGTGCCACCTCTCCTCTCCTTCCCGAGCCTTCCCCCTGGCTATTTAGCGTGTCCTCGACCCTCCCTCCTCGCAGCACAGCGCCCTCGAGCCATAGAACCCCTCCTCTGCTCCCACGGCGTCCATGGCCGCTGCCTCGGCCATGGCCCGAACCAAGCTCTTGTCACCTCCCCTCTCCTCCACTCAGCCACCTAGAGGACGCCAGTGCCCGCTAGAGCTCACCCTCACCTCCTAGTCCTGCCGGGGAAGTCTGTGCCCGCGACCGCAATGCCGCCTGCAGCCATCTCCTCGACCGGCCATGGACAGCTCGCTCCGGGCCCTCCCGGGCCTTCCGGCGGTCACCTGCGGGCGCGGCTGAGCCCCGCGAGCTCGCCCCGCCCCTCCACGAGCGTCGCCGTGCCCCCGCGCATCGGCATTGAGCCCGGCCGGCGCTGGCTCTGTTCCCTGTCGGAAGTAGAAGATGAAAACAAGAGGAGAGAGAGAGAAGTTGGGTGGGCCCAGCGTGTCATAGACACAGCGAAGGGGTATGTGCCACCGACAGCTGGGCCCAGTCCCTTTTTAAGTGGAAGCGTATTCGTGGAAATACGCTTTTCGGTTGAGAAAGCGTACTCTCCTGCTTCATCAGTGAAGTATACGCTTTCACTACTGTGAAGATGTATTTCTGAGAAGGCGCTTTCTGTTTTCAGCAGCCAGTGCCGAAAACCCTATATTGTGGATGTTCACCCGTTAGCAGCAGAAAAGAACACTTTTTATTCGATTTCTGTCTAACGAACAAACGACCGTATTTTCGCGACCGTAACTCCGAATCAGGTGATTCAAAAGCCCATGTTCTCTGTTCGTCGAGTCCGTTCCGTTGGTATAATTTTCAGCATGTTGTCACACTCTAAAAATGACCATTTTTCCCTTGCCCTTTATCAGCCCCCTTCGAGAGGGAAACGTTTCCGGCAAAATATTTCCGCGAGCTCCTCGCACTTCTTCCCGGTGATTCCATCAACACCAGGCAAGCCACAACAGCCACTTGCATGATGGCATTGCAATAGGCATGGTTTTTACTTGAATGTTTGAATAATTATTTGTTCATGTAATTATTTTGAATACTACTTATATGCTTGTGAATCCACGCTCATTTCTTATGCCGTGTTCATTTTCATCTAGTAAGTGAAATGATTAATTTCTAATGTTATTATTATCATGTTTCATTCTTGTAATCATTTCCGAAGCTAGTGATAATGATATGCTCATATGAATAGTTAGGGTTTGTTATGAAAATACTTGTAAGATGCATGATCATCACTATGCCATGCTCATTTGCATCCCGTAGACTAAATGATTTATCATTGTTGATGTTATGATGTTAAATGGTTATGTTGCCCATCCATGGTTACACTGATATCATGCTCATATGCATTGTTATTTCATTATGTTATTTTATTGTGACTCGGCTCATCACCATTTAAGTTAAACCTGACGTTAATCGAACTTGAACAAATCTGTTGGCTGAGTCATGGTGCCACCGAATCGAGCTCACCAGTGCAACTACACTTGCCTGGATGGGGAGGCCCTAATTCGATCTATTGTCATGCCTCTCGCCGGAACCTCCATCTAGGGAAGGTTATGGGTGCACGCTATCCTGATCAGGTAGGCGGCCATAGCCTTGTGTGCCCGAGTTGTATGGATCCAGAGTCCCCGTTTGGGACAGTTTTTATTTTTGCCATGACGGTGGTAGCCACGAGGTGGCAGGATGTCACGAGTTGACATCGCGGCCACCCATGACATAGACCAAAGGGGAGTTTGTCGGAGTGGCCGGGAGAGTGTCATGCAATAGATTGGTTTTGTCAAAATCTCGTTGGTCCACCTGAATGGGAGCACGAGGCCATGAGTTCCGTGGTGTGGGTACAGTGTACTAACCTCTGTAGAGTGTATAATCCTATCGATAGCCGCGTCCTCGGTCATGGACACAGTTCATAGTAGGTCACACTATGGGTCAACAGTTATATTAACCTGAATAATAAACAACCCCGGTTCCATGAGAAAAGAAGTTAGTTGATCTTTATGTGGTCATGCAATGATCACAGGTAGAGATGAAGCTCCGTGTGGTCATGTGATGATCACGATGGTATAGTTGATACCGAACTTGGTCGATCCTGAGGTGATCGTGTGATGTTCACGACGGTAAGTTGGTTACATATGGTGGTTACGAGATAACCCCCGAAATGGTAAGTTAGTCCAAGGGACCTTAAACATCGACTCCCTCTCATGCTAGTGCTAGTATCATCATGTTCATATCCTCATTAACATGTACATGCCATGTTCATCTCATACTATTCTAGTTGTATCATGCTCATCAAGTAACCTGTAAATACCATGTTGTTGGTCGTCTTGATTGCTTTGGGTGCTGTGAGCTTGCGAGTACATTCAAAGTACTCACCTGGTGTGTCATGCCACATTGCAGGTGATGCCGTGATTGATTGTTTGTCGAGCATCCCGAGGTTGCGCTCTAGGATGCGTCCCAGCCAGAGTACCTGCGGAGTGGAGTCCATCACCGTCATCGTTGTTCCGCTGCTAGAAGTTATTCCGCTACGAGATGTTCCGCTGCTAGCATAGAGCTACCTTAGCAGGCGTAGTATCGCCGTGCCCCTGTAACCTTTGTAATATCGGACCCTTGTATCCGATTATTTGTAATAAAAAGCGGATTTGTTCTATGCCAAGTAGTGTCATATTCCAGAAGACTTGATCTCTGGGCTGGAATATGGGGTGTTCCAGTTTCTCTGAGCCGGGGTGCCATAAAAGATTAAAGATTATGAATGTAATGCTTTGTGTGATCTAGGTGCTCGCGTCTCTACTATACCAAAATCTTTATGTGACATTCTAGGTCTCACCGATATGGATGAATGTTCCCTCAACTTGCATTTAGTGGATTCAACTATTAAGAAACCATTGGGTAGAATTAATGATGTTCTCATACTTGCTAATAGAAATTATGTTCCCGTGGATTTCATTGTGCTTGATATTGACTACAATCCATCTTGTCCTATAATACTTGGTAGGCCTTCTCTATGAACCATAGGTGCAATTATTGACATGAAAGAAGGAAATATAAGATTCCAATTTCCATTAAAGAAAGGGATGGAACACTTCCCAAGGAAGAGAATTAAACCACCACATGAATCTATTATGAGAGCCACCTATGGAATTAATTTGAAAGATGATAATACTTGAAACAATGCATTATGCCTAGCTAGGGGCATAAAACAATAGCGCTTGTTGGGAGGTAACCCAATATTTACCTTTATTGCAATTTTTATTTTTATTTAGTCACACAATTATTGCTATAGTAATGATTGTGTTTTTATCTTTTAATTAGTGTTTGTGCCAAGTAATGCCGTTGGGATAATTTGAATGATAGTATAATTGATGATGTTCGAAAACAGAAAGTTTTGAGCCCAATATTTGATTTTACATTTCTTACTTGAAAGTCAAAAAAATCTAAAATGTTTACATAGTATTGGGATACAATTGTTTTACGTTGTCCTAATTTTTCAGAATTTTTGAGTTACAGAAGTATGGATAATTATTCTGTCATTACGTATTGTTCTGTTTTAGACAGATTCTATTTTTATTGCATAGTGTGCTTGTTTTAATGATGCTATGGATTATATAGGGGGGTATATGTCATGGAGAAGTTAGAATACAGTAGGTATTATGCAAGAACAATTATGAATCAATTTATAACAGTACCTAAAGTGGATGATTGATTTATTATGCTAACGGATCTCATGAAGTTTCTGTTGAGTTTTGCGTGCGGTAGTTTTCAAGTTTTGGGTGAGATCACGATGGATGAGGGAATAAGGAGCGTCAAGACCCTAATCATGGGGATTCCCAAGGCACCCTAAGGTAATATTCAAGGAAGACCCAAGCGTCTAAGCTTGGGGATGCCCCGGATGGCATCCCCTCTTTCGTCCACAATTCATCGGTATGTTACTTGAAGCTGTATTTTTATTCATCACATGATATGAGTTTTACTTGGAGCATCTTGTACCATAGTTTTATTTTGTTTGATTTTTAGTTTGCCACAATCATAGTTTGCTGGACACACCTTTTGAGAGAGACACACATTCATCATGATTTGTTAGAATACTCTATGAGCTTCACTTATATCTTTTGACATAGGTAGTTGCTCTTGTGCTTCACTTATATTCTTAGAGCACGGCGGTGGTTATATATTTTATAGAAATTATTGCACTCTCATGCTTCACTTAAATCTTTTTGAGAGTCCTAAATAGGAAGTGGTAATATGCACGAGTTATAAGACTAGTCTGAAAATGATAGGTATATAAGCACTACAAAAAAAAGACACATCCGTGACATTATGGCCCGAACGAAAACTTTTTCTGTCATGGTTGTGACACTTCTATGACAATAATTGTGAGAAAAACATGTATCATCATAGATGTGGTGGGCTCCTACTTCTATGACAAAAAATTATGACAGAAAATGGGCTTTTCGTCCTGGGCGGGCCGGAGACGCACCCGCATGACATTCTTGGGGCCGTCCATGACGTAAAAAATCATGGTAGAAGTGAGGGTGAGGAAATTTTTGGGGAGTTCCCGGTTATGGTGGGTGGTTGGGGCCGAGCGATGCAGTGTGGTTCGCGCGTTTCTCTCGTACGCGCGCACGTGTGCGAGGCATTCGCTAACTGAACCCGAGCGAGGCGTTCGCTTACTGAACCCGAGCGATCGATCGATCCGTCACCCTACTACACGTACTGAACTCGAGCGATCGATCCCACTGTGTACTGAATTCGAGCGATCCATTCGCTGCTAACTGAACCCGAGCGATCCCTTCGCTGCTAACTGAACCCGAGCGTTCCCTTCGCTGCTAACTGAAACCGATCGATCCTTCTTGCTGCTTACTAAAGCTGATCGAGCCCCCATGCGAGACGTAGCCAGCCGGTGTTGGGTTGCCTCTCGATGAACAGTGCCCGTTGCTGCCGCACGTGCGATACACGTAGACACGAGTCGAGACGCATCGATCGAGCCAGTTAGTAGGCTGTGGATGAACAGTTCCTGTTGCTGCCGCCCGCTCGTACGCCCCCCCCAGCCGGTGGGTTGGTTGTGGATGAACAGTACCCTGGCCGTGTGAAGGTGGTTGGTGTTGGATGAACAAGACCCCGAGAAGGCCAGCCAGTTGGGGATGGATGAATAGGACCCCATGGAGGCTGGATGAACAGTAGCCGGTGGAGGCTGGAGGAAGTCGACGGTGGATGAACAGTAGCTGGTGGAGGCTGAAGGGAGGTCGACCGTGGATGAACAGTAGCCCGTGGAGTCCTGTTTTGCGGTACGCCACACCCCTCCCGATGAACAGGACCCCCATTTCGACCGTAGGCAGTTGGGGAGAAATCTGTTTCCTCTGTTTTGCAGTACGCCAGAGCCCTCCCGATCAACAGGACCCCATTTCGACCATAGGCGCTCGAACAGAAGGCCGTTTCCTTTGTTTTGCGGTATGCCAGACCCAGAGTCGATGAACAGGACCCCGTTTCGGCTCTTCCGTCCAAGCCGGTTGCCTCCCGATGAATAGGACGCGTTCCGACCCAGTCGCTTGGCTCCCGATGAACACAACGCTGTTTCCTCCATTACGACCTAGCCGGTTGGCTGCTAATGAACACGACGCCGTTGCTGCCGTCTGTTGCCTCTCCATCTACACGAGCCCTGGCCATACGTATGCGCGAGTACGCATTCGAGACCCTGCCCGTATGTACGTACGTGCCCGTATTTTTTGCAGCGTGGTTGTACGTACGTGTACACGATTTAGAAGGGGCCGCCTAAACTGCTACGTCGGGGGCTCTACTATGACACGTGCCGCACCTTACATGCCCACGGTTCGTCATCGCAGAGAGACCGATCGACCAGTATGTACGTACACATTCGTGTCGGTGTACTAAAGTTCGGGTCTTTTAGTACCCCATACTTGTGCATGGACGGTTGTAGCCATACCAGCGGCAAGGCCTGCCGGAGGACAGCTGGAAACAAATACAAGATTATCAAGAAGGCACTCGAGCCAATGATCAGAAGACAGAAGACCGAAGGCTAGATTCCCGGCAAGATCCTGACGGGAAAGCTCACGAAGGCCCGGCAAGGACTCGCACCCGGCAAGATCCCACCGCCCTGCCACCGCTCCAGCGCAGCGAACGGCCTGTCGTTTAGGGTTTGTCCTCCTGGATGCATGTCATGGCATTAGCGGCGGATGGGATTAAGCGGTGCTGATGGGACAGGCTCTTTTTCCGTCCCCAAGAAAGTAAGGGACACCTAAGTGGAGCATTTAATGCGTTTTGTCCTAAGTCGTTAGTGATAAGCATGTAAACACTATAGCAACTTTACACCTCTTCTACTTGCAGTTCGCCACTATTGGTGACCCCTTGGTCATATAAAAGGAGGCCCAAGGCGAAGCTACAGGGGAAGGAGGAGCTTTTCTGGCCCAGCTGCATGTGTAGCCGCCCTTCTTGCGGACTGTTCACCAAGAAGCGCTCCGTGTACCTGAGCTCAAACACTCACAATAAACCAAAGCAGGAGTAGGGTTTTACGCTACTCAGCGGCCCGAACCTGGGTAAAGATCCCCGCGTTGATCGTTGGATCCGCTCTTTGTGTACATCTTCTCCCCAGCCGAACCATAAAAGGGGTCCACGCGGTCCCATAGGTGTCGTACGCCGACATCTTTGGCATGCCAGTATGGTCGCCGGTCTCCTTGCCGGCCCCCTCAGCAGACCCCTTGGTGGTTTCTTCCTGTACGGCCTTGGCGGCTTCGTCAGCTACGACTCTATCGGCCTTGGCGGCAGCGTCCTTGGCGGTCTCTTCGGTGACAATATCAACATCCATTTGTTCCGTTGAAGGAAGATCCGAAGACCAAGAAAGGAAACAAGATGAGACCGAAGTTGAAGTTCAAGAAGACAAAAATAAAGAAAGAATGATAAGTGCACCAAGGCAAACGGTTTACCTGTGTCGAGCTGTTGAGAGGTGGTTTCTCCTTTCCCGGCAACATGGGTTGCCGATGTAGGATTGCCAGAGCCCGCGCTTGCCGGCTCCTCTTCAACGCGAATGAGCTCGCCAGTGGAAGCCCTTGCCGAAGGTTCATCTCTGGGCGGCGTGGTTGACGGAGGCGACACGTCAGGGACGGCCTCCAATGGCTCTCCTTGTTGCCGTTCTTCTCCTACAAGCCCGGTGATGTCAATAGCGAAGATATTCACCCCGACGCTCGCCAGCGGAAAATGATTAGTGGGCTCACGCTGGGGTCTGAGCTGGGGGCTGCGTCGAGGGCTGGGCTCCAGGCTGGTGACGATGGGCTCCGGCGCACCTACGGTGCTTGCCGGAGGCTCATCACCCGTTGAAGTCTTCGCCTTCTTCGTCATCCTTTGCACCAACATTTCCGTATCTCTGTGGGGACAGGCCAAAGCAAAACAAATGAGTTAAGCAAAACCAGGAAGTCAGAAGTTGAAAGATGTGGCAAGGACCCTTACTCTTCTCTTTCCGAACTAAAGGCGGAGATGTCAAAGTCAACCTTCGCTGCAGTATCCGTGCGAGGGGGTGGAGAAGGGGTCCTGGGACGCTTGGCTGCGGCAGAAGCAGTAGGTTGATATGATCCTGCTGCTCCAGCTGTTGGTGCTGTCGTATGAGACGCCCCCGCCGCTCCAGTTGTTGCCGCGGTCGTGCGTCTCGTACGTCGCACGGGTTGTTGTTGGGCTCCTTGCCGCTGCGCAGCCTTGCCGGCCGCCCCCTTGCCGGGAACCTCACCACACGAGGAAGGTTGATGTTTTGGGATGCCAGAGACGGCTTTCCGAAGGACACGTTTCTTCTTCTCTGGAGCTGGGGGCTCCTCGTGCAGCTGCTCCTCGGTTGTGTCTTCGACAGAAGAGCTCCAAGCAACCGTGCCACTCTGCTCCCCGGCAATTTCACCTTGCTCGGCAAGGGTCTCCTCTGACATTATTTCTTCTTCATTGGTTTCCTCTTCCGCGATGCCAAAGCTGTCGGCCTCCGCGGCTAGGTTCACCTCTTCCGCCCTGCTGGCGATGTAGGCCACTTCGTCATCAGTGGTAGGGCGGATAAGGGTTGGCTCTTCCCAGATGGCTTTCTCCGACAAGTTATCAAAGAACTCCTGTGCATGCTCTGAGGATGGCTCTTCCCAAGTTCCATCGAGGCCGTGGGCATTACACACCGGCATCATGGCGATGATTGAGCTCAAAGCAGAGTTGTTGCATAGGGGAATTACGCCAGCCGGCAACTTGTATTTCCTGTCAGGCCTGAACAGTTTGTGGCAGAGAGCTATGTGCTGCAAGACTGTCAAGTTGTTGTTCAGACCAGGGCACAGCCTCATGATATCTGCTGCATTCTTGAACTCCCAGGCTGGTCTCCCTTTGTTCTGCAGAGGGGCCATGCGGCGGCAGAGGAAATCAGCGCCAATCATTTCTATTGTGAGCCCGGCAACCCTGAGGCGGTGGATCCTAGTAATTGCGATTACGAGCTTCTCATCCTGAGGATCGAGGACGCTCCAGTCCTTGCCGCGAACCACTTTCGTTTGTCGGGGCAAACAGAACGGCTGAGGATCTTTCTCCTTAATCCAGCACCACTCGGCCCGCCATTCATCCCACTTCTTATGGTAGAGACCGTCTGGGTATATCTCTTTATTCCATGCCCTTGGAATCCAGGTGATAGAACCAGAAAGGGCGTCTCCTGTTTCGATACGGGGAATGAAATAGTGGCAGAAGAGGGCTGTGCTGGGAACTACTCCAGCGAAATTTTCACAGAGATGGGAAAAGATTGACATGCATGTCACAGCATTCGGCGTAAAATCCAAGAGATGGAAGCCGTATGTGTACATGATGTCGATGAAGAAATCAGAAAACGGAGGGCAGAGCCCGCAGTAAAAGTAAGCGACAAAGAAAGGGAATTTATCTGGACTACCCTTGACGGAAGCTGGGAGCACGCGAGTAGCAGGGTGAGCCCTCGTCTCCTTCCCCCACATACACATGGACCACTCAACCAGGGCGCGCATGTCAAGCGTCGGGGCGAAGACGACGTGTTCCTTCCGCATCTCCACCAGATCGATCTTATCCGTCTCTGCATCCGAGACGACAGCTTTCGCCGCTTTGCCCTTGCTCGCTTTGGGCGGCATGATGACTGTGGAAGTGGAGGCCGAGGATGATGAGGGCGTGGAGGTGGCGAATGGATGGGGGAGGCTCTGTTTCAAGCTCGAGGAAGAAGGCGACGGCGGTTTTCTAGATTGGAAAAGACGAGAGGTAAATGAGCAGCGCCTCTGCGGATTCCTTTTTATGGGGAAGGCACGGGGCTGCCTCTTTACTAAACCAATGTGAATGCGCTTTTACGAGCGCACTGCTACTGCGGCCATTCCATGCACGCATCCCACGTCCCGCATTTAATGCGCGTCATGGGGGAGCGCGGTAAATAAGAAGATTATGACAGTTAACTCCTGCCACGCGTGCCCGTGCACTGTTTGGGCCTAGCCCAACAACGCCTCGCACCCATGTATGGCCTAGGCCCGGGGGCTCCTGTCGGTGTACTAAAGTTCGGGTCTTTTAGTACCCCCATACTTATGCACGGACGGTTGTAGCCATACCAGCGGCAAGGCCTGCCGGAGGACAGCTGGAAACAAATACAAGATTGTCAAGAAGGCACTTGAGCCGATGATCAGAAGACAGAAGACCGAAGGCTGGATTCCCGGCAAGATCTTGCCGGGAAAGCTCACGAAGGCCCGGCAAGGACTCGCACCCGGCAAGATCCCACTGCCCTGCCACCGCTCCAACGCAGCGAACGGCCTGTCGTTTAGGGGTTGTCCTCCTGGATGCGTTTCATGGCATTAGCGGCAGATGGGATTAAGCAGTGCTGATGGGACGGGCTCTTTTTCCGTCCCCAAGAAAGTAAGGGACACCTAAGTGGAGCATTTAATGCGTTTTGTCCTAAGTCATCAGTGATAAGCATGTAAACACTGTAGCAACTTTACACCTCTTGTACTTGCTGTTCGCCACTGTTGGTGACCCCTTGGTCATATAAAAGGAGGCCCAAGGCGAAGCTACAGGGGAAGGAGGAGCTTTTCTGGCCCAGCTGCATGCGTAGCCGCCCTTCTTGCGGACTGTTCACCAAGAAGCGCTCCGTGTACCTGAGCTCAAACACCCACAATAAACCAAAGTAGGAGTAGGGTTTTACGCTACTCAGCGGCCCAAACCTGGGTAAAGATCCCCGCGTTGATCGTTGGATCCGCTCTTTGTGTACATCTTCTCCCCAGCCGAACCATAAAAGGGGTCCACGCGGTCCCATAGGTGTCGTACGCCGACATCTTTGGCGTGCCAGTATGGTCGCCGGTCTCCTTGCCGGCCCCCTCAGCAGACCCCTAGGTGGTTTCTTCCTGTACGGCCTTGGCGGCTTCGTCAGCTACGACTCTATCGGCCTTGGCGGCAGCGTCCTTGGCGGTCTCTTCGATGACAATATCAACATCCATTTGTTCCGTTGAAGGAAGATCCGAAGACCAAGAAAGGAAACAAGATGAGACCGAAGTTGAAGTTCAAGAAGACAAAAATAAAGAAAGAATGATAAGTGCACCAAGACAATATCAACATCCATTTGTTCCGTTGAAGAAAGATCCGCTCTTTGTGTACATCTTCCCCCCAGCCGAACCGTAAAAGGGATCCACGCGGTCCCATAGGTGTCGTACGCCGACAATTCGCGACCAGACAGACAACGCTACGTATGCTTTGACCGGGTGGGTCCCAAGTATCAGGGAGGATAAGGAGGCACTTCCTTGCATGCGAAGATATAGCAGGTGGGTCCGAGCTATCAGGGGGATGGATAATTTTTTTCCCGCATAATAAGGAAGGACTTCCTTGCGTGCGAAGATGTAGCTGGTGGGTCCAGCTGTCAGCCTCACCACGTACAATCCTCTTCCGATGGCTGTCGTTCATTGACCACGTTGACTACACCGCGCCGAGAGTACCAAGGCGGTGGACGACGGTGAGGCCTAGGAAGGGAACGACGCGGAGCCTGGGAAGACGCGACAGTGGATGCCCACGCGAAGGGGAGTACGAGGGTTGACTTGTTCGGCTGCGGTGTGAGGCCGCTATCGCTGGAGAATAACAGGGGATGTGTGTTCATAGAGGGAAGGCTTGGCCAGTGGTGGGAGTAGGGTGGGGCGGTGAGGCCTGCGCGGTAGCACAGCCGGCCACGGGAGGCAGGAGCAGGCAGTCCTGCCGGCGCTGGTTTGGGCGGCTGGAGCAAGAAGATCAAAGATTGAAGAAGCTGCACGGCCGTTGGATGTTCACTGCTGCTAGAATCGTTTGTTGACTAAGTTGACAAATCCCTGCATACGCGTCAACTTAGTAGGCCCACAAGTCAGCCTCCAAATCTGGTGGGTCTCAGTTGTCATGGGGATGAATCGTTTTTTTTTGCGTAATAAGGAGGAACTTCCTTCCGTGCGAAGATATAGCTGGTAGGTCCCAGCTGTCAGGGGGAGGAATCATTTATTTTTCGCGTAATAAGGAGGTACTTCCTTGCATGCGAAGATATAGCTGGTGGGTCCCGGATGTCAGGGGGAGGAGTCATTTTTTTGCGCATAATAACGAGGCACTTCCTGGCGTGCGAAGATGTAGCTGGTGAGTCCCAGCTGTCAGGAGGAGGAAACTTTTTTTCCGCGTAATAAGGAGGCACTTTCCTTGCGTGCGACCATGGACCTCGTGGGTCATAGTTGTCAGCCTCTCCATGTACAGTCGTCTTCCGATGACTCTCGTTTGTTGACCATGTTGAACACGTCACGCCAAGTGCACCAAGGCGGTGGACGACGGCGAGGCCCCACCGCCCCAGACGGGAATGACCCGAAGATGGGGAAGACGTGGCAGTTCACTTGACTGGTTCGAGTGCGGGGTGGGGCTACACTCGGCGGAGAATAACAGGAGGTGAGGAGGAGTGGAGGGATGGCCTGGCCGTCGGTGGGGTAGCATTTCGCAGCGAGGCGCGTGAAGCAGCGTTGCTGGACGCCGGAGGCTGGAGCAGGCAGTCCTGCCAGCGCTGGAGGAAGAAGACGAGAGATTGAAGAAGAATGCTGGCCGTTGGATGTACATCCAACAGATAAGGCAGTCAGAAACTTTTTTTGACTAAGTTGACAACGCCTTGCGTAGGCTTTGGCCTATTGGTCCACATGTCAGCTAGTCCATTTGGTGGGCTGGGTGAAACAATAATGTAGTGTCTATGCAGCCCATTTATATATTTTGTTAGCTTTTACAACCTATTTTTATTATTTTTCAAAATACACTGTTTTGCTGGGCTGGGTGAAAATACCATTTTGGGGTGGTCAGAGAAATGTTATAAAAACATAAACCAGTGCTGGGCATTTTATTATTATAAAACTACATACTTTGCGGAGCATAATCACGTGATTGCATGTCTATTACTGCATTGGTCCGTAAAATCTTAGCAAGCTTATGTACGCAATCACCAGGAATTAACTTGCCAACCTATTGTTAAATAATAATAATTATTTGGTAAGAACTTATCAATTTACCAAATAAAATATTATTTATTTTGAAGAGTTAATAAGATGTGGGGTATTATTATTTTTTAGGCTAGACGTGGGACAATTGAGTTGGTTTTAGGTAAAACTTGTGGGAGAAAAATTAGAGATAGAATTAATAAAAAACAAAAATAAAGGAAGTGGGAAGGTCTGTACAAAGGTTGGACGAAGGACAGGTCAAACGAGAACCTTATGTTCTTCTAATATATGTATGGAGTATATATAATAAAATAAAATATAAATATATATACGATTATAGAAGGGAAAACATAATTTGAGTTTGGCATTCTTATAGAAAAATAGAACTTATTTTTTTGAGTAGTATAGAAAAATAGAACTGAGCTGTGAGTTGTCGAAGAAACAAACATAAGTTGGGCTGCTGATGTTATAAAACAAGCTAGGCTGGGAGGCCCAGAGGCCGATTGATAACTGCTGGACGTCAAAAAAAAAGTTGAAACCTACTGGATCAAATGTGTCAGCATGTCGTGGGCTGCGCATGTTAAACAACAAAACCTAGGCTGGGTAGGCCACAGCCCACTTGTTACTTGTTCGACCTCTGAAAAAAAAATGATTACTTGCTAGGTCCCGGATGACAGCCACCTTGACTATGGTGACAATCTCGTGGGCTCCACACGTCAACATACCATAAGGAGGAAGCATTTTTTTTGCAATATATAAGGAGGCACTTGTTTGCGTATGGCCATGGACCTGGTGGGCCCGGACTGTGAGCCTCTCCACGTACAGTCATCTCCCGATTCCTCCCGTTTGTTGACCATGTTGAGAATGACAGACGGCGGCGCCGCGGCGAGAGCACCAAGGCGGAGGACGACATCGAGACCTCGGACCGGAACGAACCGGAGCCGGGGAAGACGCAGGCGGAGGGGAGTATGAGGGTTGACTGGTTCGGGTGCAGGGTCAGCCGGTGGAGCTGCCGCCGCCGGAGAATAAAAGGCGATGTGGGGGAGTAGAGGGATGGCCTGGCCAGCGCCATGCATAGGCTAGGATGGGTCGTCGAGGCATGCGCGGGAGCGCCACCAGCCACTGTAGGGAGAGGACAAAAGATTGAGCAAAATAAAGAAATAAATATGGTTAGGTGGTTGGTTGTAACACCCCAAAAATTTAACCATGTTTTGTTAATTAAAATTTTGCCAGGGATTAGAAATTTTCCTTTCTGGATTTTCTTGTGATCACAGAGCCACTCCTTTTTGCCTGAATTTCAAAAATCCTTCTATTCTGTCTTGAAACTTTTGAGTATTGTTGTGTGGCTTGAATTTTATTGCATTCATTAAAAACCCGTGGAATAATTTTTATAATAAAATTTGGCCAAGATTTAATTCATTTAATAGCATTTTAACTCCTTTCAAAGCCCCATTTGCACTGCAACTATTTTATAACTTCATCTATAAATTCCACAAAAATTTGTACGAGTCATGTGATGTCCCTGGATCACTTTTATGCAAAAACCCAGCTTTGTCAATTGTAAAATTTGAGCACCACTTCAAGTTTTTAAATCTGGTTCAATATGCAGTCTGCACTTCAACCTATTTAAATATTCCTTTAAAAATTCTATAAAAATTCTGGGATGTCAGTAGGAGTATATAACTCTGGTTTGTGTAAAAATCCACTTGGGTTCTTTGGAATATTTGAGCAAACATCCTCATCTTTATTCTGGTCCAGATTGGTAGTTTGTACTACAACCTTATTTTATCTTGCCCCATTGCTCTTAAGATTTTTCCTACTCATAGTACATCCTATAAAACCCTTAAGTCCAGAATTTTGGACCCATTGGAATAACTTGGACACATGAAATTATAGTCTACAGTTTCCGTCCAGAATTGCTTTTCACCAAAAATTGCATTAACAAGTTTATGTTTCTCCCAAACTAACTTTACCATTATCACCTACATCTAAAGAGACTCTCATCTGGAAATTTTGGTGGCCATAGCAGATCCCTAGATGCCCCTGGCATTTTGTCGAGCATCTATAGTGCATGTCCAGATTTTGGCATGGTTTTAAAATTGCACTGTGAGCTTGTTCTAATTGCCAAACCACCATGTCCCCTAAACCTTCCATTGTATTTAACCGAAACCTGTTAATTTTCATTTGCATCCAAGCATGATTAGCCCCCCTAGCATTCCGTCGAGCAGGCGCCGTGCGTGCTCTGGGCGCGCCCAGAGCGCACGTTTTGCTCGTGCCGCGCCCGAGCCGCCGCGACCAGTAGCGCCTCCCCCGCTAGCTCCAGTTCATATCCCCTGTCTCCTGACTATGCCGCGACGCGCCAAGACCAGCCAAGCCGCTCCCTGACTCGCCGCAGCGCCGCCCCCGCAACCAGCCACTGCCGCCGCCAGAGCTTGCCGCACATGGCACCGCCCAATCTCTCTCAGCCCGCCAGCTGCCCCTGGAACAGGCCGTCCTCATCCTCTCACCCTGCCAACACCGCTAGTCGCTGCCACGTCGCCCTGCAGCAACAGAACGTCGGTTCTCCGGCGATCTTATCCACGGCCGCCTCGGTACCGACCTCGTCGCACTATAAATAGGACCCGTCAAGCTCTCTGTCGCCCTCACCGCAAACCTGCAGCCCCCTGTGAACCCCCCTAGCTCCAATTCGACCGGAGGAACCTTCCTCCCCCATCTCCGGCCGAGCCAGCCGCCGCCACCCTCCTGTTAATTTCTCCGCAGCCAGAGCCTCCCGTCCCATTCTTTCCTCACCCGTAGCTTCCTCTCGACCCCGCAAGCCCATTCCCCTTGTTAATTTGAGCCGTAGCAGCAGTAGGCCGACACCGTGCTCGCCGGAGCTCTCGGTCCGCCTCGGAGGAAAGGGTGCTCACCCCCGAGCTTCCCGGTGATTCCTTTGCCCTCCAGAGGATGGGGCCCTCCCTTCTGAGCACGCCGACCGGTATGCACAGCTCCGGGAGAGGTGCCTCCTGGCACCGGCAATCGCCGCCGGAAGCTCGCCTCTAGTTCTGCCTCCTGTGCGCAGGAGAAAGAAGAGGAACCCGACAGGCGGGCCCCGCCTGTCGGCGAGACAAGCCCTGGCCTGTTGGCGTCTTAACCCAGAATACGTTTTCTTCAAGAGGAAACGTATTCCAGGAAGTGCGCGATAGTTTTCAGAAAGCGTAAAACCCCCGAAGTACGTTTTCTTCTTCCGAAAACGTTTTCACTGCGAACCGTTTTCTATTTTCTGTTTTATTTAAAAACAGAGTTTGACTGAACCTTTGACTGGACATATCTTTTTAAATAAAACTCCAAATGAATTGATTCTTTTTCCTACTTCTCTGGAATCTCATCTAGTTTATTTTCATATTTATTTGAAAATTTTCCAAGACAACTTTTTGTACTGTTTTTGAATTACGTGTTAATTCAAATACTTTTCGAAATAGGAATCGGAGAGGGAAGAAAGCTTTCAAAATTTTTGTGGTGCACCCTGCACTTCTGCACCTTGAAGGCAAGCATCCTGAAACCTGGTCAAATGTTTATTGTGTGTTGTTTGACGTGACTACAACACCGAGGTGTTTTGGAAACATTCGTTATTTCATGTGATGTTGTGATCATGCCTTGGAGTGCATTCTTTGCTGTTGATACTAAAATACTGGTGACAGTATTCGCCCTCTTATACCTCACATGCCTACCGGAAGGAATCCAGAGAAGTCTCTGTCTCGGGTAGACATGAGCTTGGTGCTGACATCTCGTTGGAGCGAGAATGGTCAGAAAGGCATGAGGGGGTATGAAGAACGGAGATTTCTGTCTGATGCCGTGAAAAATATTTGTTGTGCTAACCATGCAGGGAACACATAAGCCTCCTGAGTCGACCATAGATCGAGTCTTGTTCCAGTAACCCCCATACTTGTTTCGTATTACCACTCGTCCCTGCCGCAGGTAGGGTACGGTTCAGTAAGTTGTCAACCCCTTTTTTGGCACACACCGTACAGAGAGGCCATGGTGGAAGATACCGGGTGCATCCGGTAGGCAGGCCACCTGGTCCGGGGGCTTGGGTGTTTCCGGTCCGGGACCGAGAGGGGGGCACCCCTTAGAGCGCGTGAATATAAATTCGATCCCATGCTAATCGAGGTTGGAGCCTCCCCACTTAGAGTTTTGCTTAACGAGTGTCATGGGTGATTCCAGACATCGGTAAGTTAAGCTGGTGTGTGCTGGTCAGGTGTGTTTTCAATTAAAAGACCGTAAGCAGAATTAGTCCCGGTGGACTAAAGGAATCCGTTACTTGTGGGTAAAGAGTACACCCTCTGCAGAGTTTCTATCTATTCGAATAGCCGTGTCCGCGGTTAAGGACTACAGTCTGGGATGGGTCAAGTGTCGGTCTTAGTGTCGGTCTTCGGAGGAAAACTTCTAAACCGGAACATTGATCATGACATGTGACAAATGATAATTATGATTATTATTACTGTGGACTAACCATTTATATTATTTGAATTATTGAGTATCCCTGGGATGGTTCTACCTCCTGGATATTCATTGTGATTATTCTCATATAAGCCCTTTATGTGGTGTCGCTCAGACGCCCGACTGTGGCATGCTTGTTATTTATTTTCCTTATAAGCCCTTTATGTGGTGTCGCTCAGACGCCCGACTGTGGCATGCTTGTTATTTACTTTCCTTATAAGCCCTTTATGTGGTGTCGCTCAGACGCCCGACTGTGGCATGCTTGTTATTTATTTTTCTTATAAGCCCTTTATGTGGTGTCGCTCAGACGCCCGACTGTGGCATGCTTGTTATTTATTTTCCTTATAAGCCCTTTATGTGGTGTCGCTCAGACGCCCGACTGTGGCATGCTTGTTATTTATTTCCTTATAAGCCCTTTATGTGGCGTCGCTCAGACGCCCGGCTGAGGCATGCTTTATATTATTATCCTTTCGAGGCGTCGCTTCAGACACCCGATTGGTTTATTTTATTTTTATTCTCTGATTGCTTATTTCTGTTTAATATGAATGACCTGGTTGCGTGCATCATGAATTTTATTTTGAGACTAGCTAAGCGATCGTGGATTGTTTCAGTACATGTTTATCACCTGCTATATTGTACCTGTTTTCATGATGTTTGCGAGTACATTCAAAGTACTCACTGGCTTGTCCCTGGCTATTGTCTTGGCTAGATTTCTTGCTTGGAGAGGAGCGTAACGACGACAGCCGCGGATCCTAGGCACTGAAGATAGCAGCCGCGCGAAGATAGGAGTTATCCAGGTCAGCTGTTCCTGTGGGAAATGGAGTCCCATAGGCGCTGATGCTCCGCAGACCGCTTCCGCCATCAACCACTAGAAACCCTTTTGTTGTACTCATAGACTAGAATGGTCTTGTACTACATTTTGTATTTTTGCTTGGAATTTCTGTATCAAGATTGTGCCTCACCAGCTAACAGTAATCCTGGGGCTGGTGAGCACAAGGACCAATTGCTGGGAAATTTATATCCCGGAAATCCGGTCCTGACAACCATGGTATCAGAGCCAGGCTGACCATTGGCTAATCCTATCTTAGCCAGGTCAATAAACCTAGGTTAACCCACCCATTAGGTCCCAACCTAACCTCAGCCAAGCTTCTCGGATACGATAGCCACACAGTGACCCCGACACCTTCTGGCAGTCGGTGCCCAACCTATCAGCCTAGCCCGTCGATCACGCGCCCGTGACCGACACCTAAATTGTCTCATTCGCAAGCGTGCGAAGGAAGACTCCGTTCTCTTTTTCTATAAAAGGGACGTTAGCCCCAACCCAGCACAGCACAGCCTCTACCCCAAAAACCAAGCCAAGATGCTTGGCCCCACTGTTCACAATGATACCACAGCAACCAACCTTGGAGGTTTTGTGACCGTGCTAGCAAACCTCACCCGTCGTGCCTTTGCGATAGAAGAACCCCCAGAATATGTGGTGTACCAAGGGCTCAGGAGCGGTGAAAGCCGTCAATTCTGGGCCACGGTGCACATATATGGTAGGGGTATGGCGCCAGAACGCCCCTACAGGTTCGCCGGAAGGACAACTTCCTTTGAACCCCAAGCCATCCAGCTGGCCGCTCGAGAGGCTATAGTTCAACTCCGGCACCTGTCGCCAAGAGTTAACTGCCGCTCGTTCTACTACTATCCCAGTCGTGACGGGTATAGTAGGCCACCCCAGGTCGCCAACGGAGACCACGAGACGGATCCTGCCTTGCTGCATCTGGTGCGCTATGTAGGCGCACTAGAGGCATTATTCGATCAGGTCACTCTCGATCTGCTCGCGGCTCGTGGAGAACTTGCCCGTCGAGCCCCGGCAAGAGGTGAAGATGCGTCCGACGCCGACAATCCAGTCGTGCTATTCGGGCAGCCGATTGAGATCTTGAGGTCTGCCCCTGCATCCGACCGTAACGCATATGTATCCCCGGAGGAGCTTTGTCGCATTGTGGGGACACGCTCCACCGGGATTGTGACCGCTAACCCCCGCGACGGCCATCATCGCTACCCCGACCCTGCGGATTCTCAACCCCAACCAGCAAACCCTGACGAAGAAGCCCCTGGAGAAGCCTCGACATCCACCAGGCACGCCCGTTTAGATATTAACGAAGTAGACTAAGTCACTCGCGTAGTACCGAGTCTTAGCATTCTACGCCTTGTACCTGTGTGACCTTGTAGTCACCATGTGTTATTGCAGTTTGTTCGCATGCCATTATTTTATTAGCATCCACATATAAGTGCGTTGGCGTCCGATTGCATATTAAATTCCAGGCGTAGCTCCCAAAAACCCGTCCCAGACGATCACCATAGTAATACGTCACTTTTGTGAGATGTGCGTATCTGTGGCATTGACTCTGACCCCATAGGGCAGAATCGTCACCCTAGTTTGCCCCACACCGCTATCAGCTCTGCTGCTATATAAGGGGCCACTCCGTAACTTTATCAGGCATCCCTCTCTTTGTGCACAGCCCTCACAGCCACTTTCGCCATGCCTAGCCCTAGCATTCATCTGAGAACTCCAGATGCAACCCCAGGTAGTTTTGTTAAGATATTGTGGGATTTTACCTGCAGTACCATGGGTTCTACCCAGCCACCCCAGTATGAGCTGCTCAAGACAAGGATTACCCCAGCCACCTCAAAATATTGGGGAGTAGTTCACATCCCTCCTGTGAGCCCAGACCATGACCCAACGGAAGTCTCTTTCGTGGGGAGATCTATGCCGACTCCGCAAATGGCCATAGAAGCTGCTGCATACGAAGCGATTACTCGCCTTCGCTTCGCAGTACCCTACGCCAGCGAAAGAGGGTATATTTACTTCCCGAGTCGCGCAGCGCCCGGAGAAGCAGCCTCTTTTCCCAGTGGAAGAATTGAGAGAGACCCAGTACTGGTCAACCTTGTCCAGTACGTCATCGCTCAAGAGCGGATGACCCAGCGAGTAATGTGTTATCTCCAGAGGCTCGCTGATCTGAATCCTCAGGTCGCCATCGGCAGACCCCTGAGGCCAGATCTGGAAAGACGCGTTCTTCGCCTAGTTCATCCACTTCCTCCGATAGAGGAAGAGTGTGCCCCAGTTCCGGGGACACTTCCTCAGGACCCAGCCTCTTTTGCGTTTGCACCGTAAACACTCCTACCGTGTTCATTAGCCTAGCATTTCATTTTGTGTTGCAGCTTATGCATGTATCCTAAGTCTGTGTGATGAATAAATTATTTAATTTTAATTGCATGTGAGTAATTTTACCGCAGTAAATTTTGATCAACTATTTTCGCTCTTAATAAATTCTAAGGCAGAATTTTTCCTGAGCTACTGCAACAACATTGACGCATGTCAAAAAAAAAATCGCACAGCACCGCGACAACTGGCTCACAGCCACAACCACTCGACCTCTGCTCTAACACAAACCACACACATTTTGCACCTAACCGATCACCCCGCTAGCACACCACAGTTTCTGATAAAGAAATTTGTGGGTATTTATTCGAGTGCAATCGCCTCTAGCACGCTGACAGCAGTTAGCACCTGCCGCTTAATCCGCATGATCATCGCTGCCGCGAAGAGCCAACTCTCGAGCAGCAGCATCATGGCGATCATCGAGGATTATCGCGCACAAGAGCACGGAGAACCCCAGCAATGCTGCCAACCCTCCGCACAGCAGAATCATGTACCAGTCCGGCATCACCTCCGCCATTAGAGCCTCGTCTCGAGCTCCTGCAAGCAGAAATGGAGGAGAAGGAAGAAGAAGTAAAAGCGAGGCCAGAGGTGAGGAAGAAGGAGAGCACCGCGATCGTTTTATAACTCGAGATCGGTGTACGGTGAACGAAGTCCACCAGCACCGCTCGTCGCTCGATCGCCGGTGTTCGGAGGCGAATCCACGAGCAGTGCCGACAGCGCCTTGGCCCGCGAGGTGAGTGCGCACTACGCCGGCAACCAGCACGCCGCGCACTGCCGCAGTACGGCCTAGAAGCCCTACGCCTAGACGCCGTCGAGGAGAAAGTACGGGAAGAGCACGAGAGAAAGGAAGAGAGAGGAGCCAGAGGTAGAAGAAGAGACTGACAGTGGACCCCGGGTCCACCTGCCAGCCGGACAACGCTATGCACTCGGGTGCGACCAGCGAAACGTGAAAAATTGGAATTTTATTTTTCCGTATCCGCAGTAAAAATCCCTCGGTTTTCTCAACGGTAGGATTTTCCATGCAGCACCAGTACCTCGTGATAGTTGCACCAATTATATGCCTGCTCCCTGTAGCCGCATCATATCAGGAGATTTAAATTTTCGAGTTATTATTACCTAATAACAAGAGTAATATTTTAACCACCCTTAGCAAATCTCGAGGACGAGATTTTTCTAAAGGGGGGTAGTGCTGTAACACCCCAAAAATTTAACCATGTTTTGTTAATTAAAATTTTGCCAGGGATTAGAAATTTTCCTTTCTGGATTTTCTTGTGATCACAAAGCCACTCCTTTTTGCCTGAATTTCAAAAATCCTTCTGTTCTGTCTTGAAACTTTTGAGTATTGTTGTGTGGCTTGAATTTTATTGCATTCATTAAAAACCCGTGGAATAATTTTTATAATAAAATTTGGCCAAGATTTAATTCATTTAATAGCATTTTAACTCCTTTCAAAGCCCCATTTGCACTGCAACTATTTTATAACTTCATCTATAAATTCCACAAAAATTTGTAGGAGTCATGTGATGTCCCTGGATCACTTTTATGCAAAAACCCAGCTTTGTCAATTGTAAAATTTGAGCACCACTTCAAGTTTTAAAATCTGGTTCAATTTGTAGTCTGCACTTCAACCTATTTAAATATTCCTTTAAAAATTCTATAAAAATTCTGGGATGTCAGTAGGAGTATATAACTCTGGTTTATGTAAAAATCCACTTGGGTTCTTTAGAATATTTGAGCAAACCATCCTCATCTTTATTCTGGTCCAGATTGGTAGTTTGTACTACAACCTTATTTTATCTTGCCCCATGCTCTTAAGATTTTTCCTACTCATACTACATCCTATAAAACCCTTAAGTCCAGAATTTTGGACCCATTGGAATAACTTGGACACATGAAATTATAGTCTACAGTTTCTGTCCAGAATTGCTTTTCACCAAAAATTGCATTAACAAGTTTATGTTTCTCCCAAACTAACTTTACCATTATCACCTACATCTAAAGAGACTCTCATCTGGAAATTTTGGTGGCCATAGCAGATCCCTAGATGCCCCTGGCATTTTGTCGAGCATCTGTAGTGCATGTCCAGATTTTGGCATGGTTTTAAAATTGCACTGTGAGCTTGTTCTAATTGCCAAACCACCATGTCCCCTAAACCTTCCATTGTATTTAACCGAAACCTGTTAATTTTCATTTGCATCCAAGCATGATTAGCCCCCCTAGCATTCTATCGAGCAGGCGCCGTGCGTGCTCTGGGCGCGCCCAGAGCGCACGTTTTGCTCGTGCCGCGCCCGAGCCGCCGCGACCAGTAGCGCCTCCCCCGCTAGCTCCAGTTCATCTCCCCTGTCTCCTGACTATGCCGCGACGCGCCAAGACCAGCCAAGCCGCTCCCTGACTCGCCGCAGCGCCGCCCCCGCAACTAGCCACTACCGCCGCTAGAGATTGCCGCACATGGCACCGCCCAAGCTCTCTCAGTCCGCCAGCTGCCCCTGGAACAGGCCGTCCTCATCCTCTCGCCCTGCCAACACTGCTAGTCGCCGCCACGTCGCCCTGCAGCAACAGAACGTCGGTTCTCCGGCGATCTTATCCACGGCCGCCTCGGTACCGACCTCGTCGCGCTATAAATAGGACCCGTCAAGCTCTTTGTCGCCCTCACCGCAAACCTGCAGCCCCCTGTGAACCCCCCCTAGCTCCAATTCGACCGGAGGAACCTTCCTCCCCCATCTCCGGCCGAGCCAGCCGCCGCCACCCTCCTGTTAATTTCTCCGCAGCCAGAGCCTCCCGTCCCATTCTTTCCTCACCCGTAGCTTCCTCTCGACCCCACAAGCCCATTCCCCCTGTTAATTTGAGCCGTAGCAGCAGTAGGCCGACACCGTGCTCGCCGGAGCTCTCGGTCCGCCTCGGAGGAAAGGGTGCTCACCCCCGAGCTCGCCGGTGATTCCTTTGCCCTCCAGAGGATGGGGCCCTCCCTTCTGAGCACGCCGGCCGGTGTGCACAGCTCCGGGAGAGGTGCCTCCTGGCACCGGCAATCGCCGCCGGAAGCTCGCCTCTGGTTCTGCCTCCTGTGCGCAGGAGAAAGAAGAGGAACCCGGCAGGCGGGCCCCACCTGTCGGCGAGACAAGCCCTGGCCTGTTGGCGTCTTAACCCAGAATACGTTTTCTTCAAGAGGAAACGTATTCCAGGAAGTGCGCGATAGTTTTCAGAAAGCGTAAAACCCCCGAAGTACGTTTTCTTCTTCCGAAAACGTTTTCACTGCGAACCGTTTTCTATTTTCTGTTTTATTTAAAAACAGAGTTTGACTGAAACTTTGACTGGACATATCTTTTTAAATAAAACTCCAAATGAATTGATTCTTTTTCCTACTTCTCTGGAATCTCATCTAGTTTATTTTCATATTTATTTGAAAATTTTCCAAGACAACTTTTTGTACTGTTTTTGAATTACGTGTTAATTCAAATACTTTTCGAAATAGGAATCGGAGAGGGAAGAAAGCTTTCAAAATTTTTGTGGTGCACCCTGCACTTCTGCACCTTGAAGGCAAGCATCCTGAAACCTGGTCAAATGTTTATTGTGTGTTGTTTGACGTGACTACAACACCGAGGTGTTTTGGAAACATTCGTTATTTCATGTGATGTTGTGATCATGCCTTGGAGTGCATTCTTTGCTGTTGATACTAAAATACTGGTGACAGTATTCGCCCTCTTATACCTCACATGCCTACCGGAAGGAATCCGGAGAAGTCTCTGTCTCGGGTAGACATGAGCTTGGTGCTGACATCTCGTTGGAGCGAGAATGGTCAGAAAGGCTTGAGGGGGTATGAAGAACGGAGATTTCTGTCTGATGCTGTGAAAAATATTTGTTGTGCTAACCATGCAGGGAACACATAAGCCTCCTGAGTCGACCATAGATCGAGTCTTGTTCCAGTAACCCCCATACTTGTTTCGTACTACCACTCGTCCCTGCCGCAGGTAGGGTATGGTTCAGTAAGTTGTCAACCCCTTTTTTGGCACACACCGTACAGAGAGGCCATGGTGGAAGATACCAGGTGCATCCGGTAGGCAGGCCACCTGGTCCGGGGGCATGGGTGTTTCCGTTCCGGGATCGAGAGGGGGGCACCCCTTAGAGCGCGCGAATATAAATTCGATCCCATGCTAATCGAGGTTGGAGCCTCCCCGCTTAGAGTTTTGCTTAACGAGTGTCATGGGTGATTCCAGACATCGGTAAGTTAAGCTGGTGTGTGCGGGTCAGGTGTGTTTTCAATTAAAAGACCGTAAGCGGAATTAGTCCCGGTGGACTAAAGGAATCCGTTACTTGTGGGTAAAGAGTACACCCTCTGCAGAGTTTATATCTATTCGAATAGCCGTGTCCGCGGTTAAGGACTACAGTCTGGGATGGGTCAAGTGTCGGTCTTAGTGTCGGTCTTCGGAGGAAAACTTCTAAACCGGAACATTGATCATGACATGTGACAAATGATAATTATGATTATTATTACTGTGGACTAACCATTTATATTATTTGAATTATTGAGTATCCCTGGGATGGTTCTACCTCCTGGATATTCATTGTGATTATTCTTATATAAGCCCTTTATTTGGTGTCGCTCAGACGCCCGACTGTGGCATGCTTGTTATTTACTTTCCTTATAAGCCCTTTATGTGGTGTCGCTCAGACGCCCGACTGTGGCATGCTTGTTATTTACTTTCCTTATAAGCCCTTTATGTGGTGTCGCTCAGACGCCCGACTGTGGCATCCTTGTTATTTATTTTTCTTATAAGCCCTTTATGTGGTGTCGCTCAGACGCCCGACTGTGGCATGCTTGTTATTTATTTTCCTTATAAGCCCTTTATGTGGTGTCGCTCAGACGCCCGACTGTGGCATGCTTGTTATTTATTTCCTTATAAGCCCTTTATGTGGCGTCGCTCAGACGCCCGGCTGAGGCATGCTTTATATTATTATCCTTTCGAGGCGTCGCTTCAGACACCCAATTGGTTTATTTTATTTTTATTCTCTGATTGCTTATTTCTGTTTAATATGAATGACCTGGTTGCGTGCATCATGAATTTTATTTTGAGACTGACTAAGCGATCGTGGATTGTTTCAGTACATGTTTATCACCTGCTATATTGTACCTGTTTTCATGATGTTTGCGAGTACATTCAAAGTACTCACTGGCTTGTCCCTGGCTATTGTCTTGGCCAGATTTCTTGCTTGGAGAGGAGCGTAACGACGACAGCCCCGGAACCTAGGCACTGAAGATAGCAGCCGCGCGAAGATAGGAGTTATCCAGGTCTGCTGTTCCTGTGGGAAATGGAGTCCCATAGGCGTTGATGCTCCGCAGACCGCTTCCGCCATCAACCACTAGAAACCCTTTTGTTGTACTCATAGACCAGAATGGTCTTGTACTACATTTTCTATTTTTGCTTGGAATTTCTGTATCAAGATTGTGCCTCACCAGCTAACAGTAATCCTGGGGCTGGTGAGCACAAGGACCAATTGCTGGGAAATTTATATCCCGGAAATCCGGTCCTGACATTGGTCCCAGATGTCATACGGGACCTGCTGGGTCCTCCTGAGAAGGGGAATATGTTGGGAGGAAGGAGATTCAAAGCATGCGAGCCATTGGATTTCAATCTAATGGCTGCCAAAAGGACTGATGGAAGAGGTATCAAACTTAATTGTTCTCATCGTTCGTCATCAAAGATGACCACCCTGAGTGAAGTTATCTGATAATCTAGGCAAAACGAACGACTGTGCAACCTACAGAAAACCGCAATCAGACTTAAAAAAACACACAAAAAAATGATACAACTGCTGGATCCCCATAAGCATGTCGTGGGCCGCGGATGTCCTAAGAAAAGAAACCTGGGCTGGGCCGCCACAGCCCAGTTGATACCTACTCAACTAAAAAAAAGGAAACACGACATCCCTGTGAACTAGTACTCTTATTACATACATAAGCAAACAGAATCATAGCCACTCAGAAAAAAAAGCAAACAGGTTCATGGGTTCTTAGATGAAATATTACGGATAAAACACATAATTATGACACATAGGCTAATGCAAGAAACACACAGATGATAAAGGTGCTTAAACAGACAACCTACACCATCTAGATCTTCCTGGCACGCTTGATCATGACGCTGCGGTTGTCCGTGTACTCCTCGGTCAAGGGAAGCAGACACGCCCTCATGTCCAAGATCCGCCTGTACATGTCGTAGCATGCGTATGCGTCCTTGGCCGCGTAGGTGATGTAGGCTAGATTCAGAGGTACCTCCCACGTGTTCAGGTCCTTCATATCCATGTCTTCTTTCATGTTGGCATAGCAGGGGTCGATGATGGCCGCGACGAGGTCAACCACGGAGTCCTCCTCTTGCCCGTTGCTGATGATCTTGTATTGCTTCTGGATGTCGACAAGCTTCTTGCACCAGATGGCCGAATCGTAAAGCATAGTGGCGTTCTTCTTGCTCTCCACCATAGCGAAGGTGCAGTCGGCGGTGCCGATGAAATGGGTGAATGCTCCAGTACCCCTGATGGCCCTACAGTAGTGGTAGACTAGAACCTCGTCCCGCACGCATACCTGGGAGACGGCGATCCGCTGGTCCCTATCAGGAGATGGATGGATGGATGGGCACAAGGTCTAGTCCCAAGACCTTGTGCTTCTCGTCCTGTAGGTACTGCTTGAACTTGGCGACGCAGAGCTTCACCGAGTCTGGATCGTTGGTGTACATCACATTCAACTTGGTGCTGCCATGGGTCTGAACGGCGAACTCAAAGGTGAACTCCTTGCTGGAGTCCATATCCAGCAGGCTCACCCCTCGGATCACCATTGGAGTCTCTTCTCACGCAGAGTTGTTGTGGTGGTTCTCGTTTTGTGGGGATTGGGGGCAGGGGGAAGATGAAGACGATGGGGAGATATGGACAGCGGAGGGCTCCTTATTTACACTGGGGATCAGTGTGTAGTGGGGTTCTGGGGGGCAGCAGCAGCAGTTCGTTTTTCCAATCTTGGGGAACTGTCGCCAGTGAATGTAGGGGGTAGGAGGTGGCAGCAGTTCATTTTTCCACTCTTGGGGAACTGCAATCACCGGTGAACGTAATGGGTACAGGTGGCAGCAGTTACTACCCCCTCCTCCCTCGCCCGCTGCACGCCCCCTCGACCCATTCAAACGCCTCCATTAAACCAGCGTGGAAGCCGAGAAACCTATTCCGTCCACACGTCCATTCCCGAGAGGGTCGGCATTGGCACTATAATAGCGAGTGTTAGTGTGGTCACTTTACTTAAATTTTATTCTTAAAACAAGCAAAGCATTGGCTCGTTCTATCAGTGCCATAAAATCAACATGCAAAACAATTAGAAATATTATTCTCAGGATGCACGCTAACAGCTCATTTGCCGTGCTTTCAGACAGACAATACTACCAAGTTTGAACAGATTGTTAGGGTTGCTGTCATCTGCATCATCATGCCGTGTTTCCCATCTTGCAAGATTCACAACCAACTCATAAGATTCAAATAATAAGTACAACAAAGATGCCTACGCATCTCAATGATTCACAGATCAGCACCAATAGTTACTGTTTAACTAAAACATTGTGAGAATGTTAACACATAAATAAAATCGATCGATGCTTCATGTAAGCAATTTGATTCAAGGATTTGCTGAAACATTGAAACCAGTCCCATTTACGGCCACGCATATCAAACATTGGCAGATGAACATTTTCTGGATATGAACCAGGCTCATGAGATACAGTGCATTGCTAAAGAGCTGGAGCTCCTGAAGTGTGAGTTGCCGGACAAGTTTGTCGCGGGTTTCATTATTGCAAAACTCCCTCCTTCATGGAGGAACTTTGCTACTTCTCTCAAGCACTTGAGGTGTGAATTCTCTGTTGACGATGTCATCGGTCATCTAAGTGTTGAGTAGAACTCGAGAGCAAAGGACTCACACGTGAAAGGCGCAGAGGGTTCTTCTAGCGCCAATGTGGTGCAGAAGAATTTCCACAAGTTCAAGGGAAAGAACATTGTCCAGCACCAAGAACTTGGCGAATGCTTTGACCATCCGAACATCTATAGCTGAGTATTCCTGTTTGCACAGATAATGAAAAAGCATGATTACTATAATAGTGGCACTAGTTGTAGCAACTTTATATTCTTAATGGGAAAAAAGATTGTGATACAATAGCTTTATATAAAAAAAATACAACACTAGCACAGTATGACAAAGCACGATCATGTGGATGAAGGACAGTACTGACAAAGTTGAGATTGGTTAATCATTGGTGATTTTAATTACATAAGAAGTCTAGAAAACCGTAATAAACCGGGCGGCAGTGCATGTGACATGCTCAAATTCAATGATTTTATCAATTCCCAGTCCCTTGTTGAACTCCCCATCAAGGGTAGAATGTACACGTGGAGTAATATGCAATCGAACCCGCTCTTGGAACAAATTGATTGGTACTTCACGTCGGCCAACTGGACAACAACTTACCCCAATACAGTGGTTAACCCTCTGCCTAAACCGGTTTCCGACCATACACCGTGTGTGGTCAACATTGAATCCTCTGTGCCCAAAAGCAAAATTTTCCGCTTCGAGAATTTCTGGATTTCTCACCCTGGGTTCTTGGAAACCGTTCAGAAGTCTTGGTCTAAAAACTGTCACGCACCAAACTCTGCTGCACGTCTTTGCAAAAAACAGAAAAACCTGAGGTATGCCCTCAAGGCGTGGAGCAGGGGCATCTCTCGTCTGAATCTGTGCATTGACAACACAAACTGGGCTCTCTATGAGCTCGATGGGCTTGAGGATAAGAGGACCCTGACAACCCCAGAAAAAAACTTCAGGGGCATTCTCAAGAACCACTTGCTGGTTTTGTTAAAGTATAAACAAGAATATTGGAAAAAGAGGTTTATCATTAGGTGGTTTCAGTGTGGACGAGATAATACAAAGTTTTTCCAATCTGCTGCGACAGAACGCTACCGTAAGAACTGTATCGCTTTGCTGCAATTGCATGATGGTTCGGTTGTCATAGGCCATGCTGGTAAGGAAAACATCCTATTCCAGGCTTATAAGGAGAGATTAGGAGAATCCAATCAGACTAATATGAGGTTTGTTCTTCCAAGAATCATCAAACGTGTTGAGAGATTAGATGAACTGACAGTGCCTTTCACGTGTGATAAGATCGACCATGTTGTCAAAGACATGCCCTCTGATCGAGCCCCTGGACTGAACGGGTTTAATGGTTGCTTCCTTAAATCTTGTTGGCATATAATCAAACAGGACTTTTATAAGTTATGCATGGATTTCTATGATGGAAACCTTGATTTGCATAGTCTGAACTCGGGCTACATCACGCTCATCCCGAAAATTCAGTCGCCTGAGACTGCCAATGACTTTCGACCGATAACTCTGCTTAACTGCTGCCTGAAACTGATCACAAAGCTTCTTGCGAACCGCTTGCAAATACTGATCCTGCGCATTATTCATCGAAACCAGTACGGATTCCTCAAGGGCCGCTCCATCCAAGACTGCTTGGCTTGGGCATTCGAGTACATCCATCAATGCCAGGCCTCAGGGAGGGCTTGTTATATTCTGAAACTAGACTTTGCCAAAGCATTTGACACGATTGAGCACGAACCTATGATTGAAATCATGCGTCACATGGGCTTATCAAAAAAATGGTTGGGATGGGTGAAGTGTATCTTCTCTTCTGGTTCATCTGCGGTTATGCTCAATGGAAATCCTGGCCGACAGTTCCTATGTAAACGGGGTGTTCGTCAGGGCGACCCCCTGTCGCCATTGATCTTCGTACTTGCAGCCGATCTCTTGCAAGCTGCGATCAATGATGCACATCGTACAGGTCTCCTCCAGCAACCCATCCCGACGGACATCGGCGACTACCCAGTGATCCAATATGCGGATGATACCATTGCTGTCCTGCCAGCATGCCCACTCCAAGCCGAAAAACTAAGAGAAATCCTGCTCAATTATGCCACTTCAGTTGGTCTGAAAATAAATTTCAGTAAGTCCACACTAGTGCCCATCAACCTCGATCATGTGGAAGCGGCTAACTTGGCTCAAATCTTCGGTTGTGTGGTGGGGCAGATGCCCTTTACTTATCTGGGTCTGCCGATGGGCACCACACGACCGACTATCATGGATCTCATGCCACTCGTCTCCTCGGTGCAGAGACGTGTGCCCGCGGCTGCCTCACTACTAGACTACGGATCTAAGCTCAATCTTGTTAATTCCGTCGTCACATCGTTGGCCATCTACACCATGTGCTCGATCAAGATCAATCCGAAGGTTGTGGAACATCTGGACAAGCTGCGTAGGTGCTGCCTCTGGCAAAAAAGTTGTGATGATGGGATCAGAGGGAACTCTCTGGCGGCGTGGGAATTAGTTTGTCGTCCGAAGAACAGAGGAGGCCTGGGCGTGATTAGTCTCAAGATTCAGAACCAAGGCTTGTTACTGAAACAACTACACAAGTTCTATAATAAGACTGACGTCCCTTGGGTGCATTTAATATGGAGTACATACTATGTGAAAAAAATTCCCCATGCAACTGATCCATGCGGATCATTTTGGTGGAGGGATCTTCTCAGCTTGTCAGATATCTATAGGGGTGTGACTCGTGTCAAAGTGGCTGCGGGCGACTCGGTACTGTTTTGGAAAGATCTTTGGAGCACGGAAGTTATTGCCACCTCACATCCGCAGACATTCTTGTTTGCTACAAATGAGGACATCTCAGTTAGAAAGTTGTTGTTGTCGGATTCCCTGAGCCAAATCTTTCATTTGCCGTTATCAGTCCAGGAAAGGGGTGAGATTCGAGACCTGCAGAGAGAGACAGAGAACTTTGACCCTCAGTCTGCGTCCAGTGATGTTTGGTGCTGCGTCTGGGGTGGGGACTCCTTCAAGGCTAGCAAATTTTACATGCATTGTTTCGGTGAGATGCAGGTTGATGACGCTTTTGACTGGATTTGGAAATTCAAATGCCCCATGCAGTGGAAGGTCTTCATGTGGCTACTATTTGCAGATCGTCTTAATACCAGGAACATGCTAAAACGGAGACACTACAAAATTAGGGATGACGACTACAGCTGCCTCCTCTGCCACAACCCCCTGAAGAAACTTTGTCACATCTGTTCTTTAAGTGCCCGTTTAGCGTTGACTGCTGGAGAACCCTTGGTATCACTTAGCCGGATGTTGATTGTAGGCTGCTCATGGTTCATGCTGGTAAGGCGGCCTGGAACAGGCCCATGTTCATGGAGGTATTTGCAGTGGCGGCCTGGGGGATTTGGAAAGAGCGCAATGATAAACTGTTCAGAGGGATCCCCCCCACGCATGGCTCTTGGTTGTCTAGATTTAAGAGTGATTTTGCCCTACTAGTTCATAGGGCTAACCAGAAACTAGAACCTTTCATCCTTACCTTTGTTCAAACTTTGTAACCTTCCCCATCCCCCTTCTCTTCTCTAACCTCCCAACCCCTATATCATCATGTAATTTGCTTGTACTTGTAAGACCCTCTAACAGCTAATACAAAGTCAGTGGGAGCCTTTCCCACTATCCTCAAGGTTCAAAAAAAGGACAGTACTGACCAGTGCGAGATGACTTTGTGAGATCAAGTTGTTCTTCAGGTCCCCGTATCTTGCCATGATGGCGATTCATTGACATCTATCAACAACTTCAGTGTGGTAGTAGAAGGAGGGGCCTTGAGTCATTCCAATCTCTCTTTTTGTGCAGTTCAACTAAAATTACAGCGCTTGCCATGCTGCGAGGGAGAGAGGGGGCCCGCGTCCCCTCGACGGTATGCCTCATGGACTCAACTAGTTCAGTGTGCATGCTATGTGGTTGATGCAGTGCAAATGGACTCAATTCTCCCGGATACGCCTTCAACAAGTTATCTACATTGGAAATGAGATGATAGTTAAGACAGTAGCTCTATTATAACTGTATTATTACTTCATTTTATCAGTGGCACTAGCGGTGCCAAAACATTGCCTCAAATTATTAGTGCCATTACATTAAGATGCAAAAACAATATCATTATTGCTTTCTCATAGAAGTGCAAAAACAGTAGCACAAGATCACTAGCTGAATGCAGAGTCAAAATCAACCAAAAAGGAACATACTCGGTCATGGGAACCATAACTGCAGTCAACGCCATTGTAGACGGGTTGACACCAGTCACCAACATGGATGATTCAATTCATGCGACCTTTTTGTGCAGTTCACCTAAAATGAAGCAATGCTTGCATCATGCAGCTAGCAAGATGTGCTTGGTCCCATGAGCTGGCAGCTTCTCCTTCATTAATTGCACTAAAATTTGAGCAACGTCAAGGTTGGCTGTCATGCTCATGGAAGGTGCAACTATAATTTGCTTATCCTTTTGTGCAGTTCCACTAAAATCAAGTGCCATTGTGGTGATGGTGATGGCTAATCTTGCAAAGGTTAATAAACTGTTGCATGAGATTATCGGCAGAGTTAGATGAAGAGGTTAGGAACTCCAATCACCCTTTGTGCAGTTCCACTAAAATCGAGAGACATTGCCCATGTGACATTTTAGTAGAACTGCACAAGACACACTTTCAGAAAAAAACAAAGTGTTTTGTGCAGTTCACCAAAAGGTCACAATAGCAACGAGGTGAAATGGATATCCCTATCTGCACAAAAAGATAGAAAGAAAACAGTTACTTGTGAATAACAAGATATGAAACATACACGAAATGAAAAGAGGCATCTATCTTCATGGCAATCATGCAAGGACGGTAGAAATTTTAAAACAGCAGCATTGCTTCATATTACTCGAAGCATTATGATCAACAATGATATCGGTCAAATATGCCATTACATTAATGGTGGCATTGCTTCGTTTTACCAGCTACATTTGATTAACAGTAGCTAAATAGTTGGTATAAGCGCATGGGACAGTGGGGACACCAGGACATTCACCAGCATAAATAAGCAACTTACTTATCATAATGGGAAATCTAGCAGGAGAGTAGCATTTGTAAAACAGTTTAATTGCATCATATTACTGGAGGCATTAGATTAACAACAACATTAGTTAGACATGTCCTTACTTTAACAGTGCGATCGCTTCATTTTACAAGCGCCATTACATTAACAACAGCAAAAGGTTGGTACAAGGGCATGCAGACAGTGGACGCATCAGCACCATGTACCTACAAGGAGGCATAATGTCGTGAGGCCGAGTTTGTTGCCCCGAGCAACAAACATCCAACCAAGATTTGGGATGGTCCCAAATTTAGTTCTCTTTAGGCACCTTTTACTACATGAGGACAGCAAATCTAATCCTGTACATACTCTGTTGACTTGTCCCCCAGCTGCCACTTTCTTTCCTTCTTCCACGAATAATAGATCTGTTCCTTATCTAGTTTGTACTGCGTTTTCCCTTTATTTCCCTTTTGAACCAAGAGACCGGTTGGGTAGCCAGTCTCTACAACTTTCCCCCTTCTATTTCCTCTTTGAATCAAGTCCTAGATTCACGCTACACCTTTCCCCCCTTTATTCCCTGTTTGAACCAAGTCCTAGATTCGACTGCATGAAGTAGCTTTACCTCTAATAATAGTAAAAATTAAGGTGGCTTTGGAACAGCTGATGGAAGTAGAAAAAGATCCACATGTAGCCACGTGGGGAGCTGGGGCAGTAGAGCAAGGCCGTTTTCGAAGAAAGTTATACCTGAGGGTCATCGGGATGTGGCTAGGAGGGCGGCCAGAGCCCGGATATGGCCACAATACGGCATGGAGCAAGAAGGGGTCGGAGGCCCTCCCGAGCCAGCGCTGTGTCAGAGAGAACGGCATGGGCAGCCAACCGAGACACACCGGCAGTTGTGGGTCAACACCCTAGCCGCCGATGACCGCGTGAACGATGCACCTACTCCCCTACCCTGGCCGAGGGGATCCGGCCGGATCTGTGACCAGCGGTGAGCAGAGAGAGAATGCGGCCACCGCGGTCTTGTTTAGATCTGGAGAGGGTGAGAGAGTGGAGAGAGCAACCCTGGTAAAGCAAGCACTGAGGCTCCTGCCCATATATATAGTGGAGTGATTTTCCTTTTCCCTCCACAACAATCGTTTCAATTTGTGTACGTGACATTAAAGAAAAGAAACTCTCTATTTAACGTGCTACAGTGAACAAAACTCCACGGTGTCCAGGAGTACTAGTAGTATTGTTCACTTGTGGACTCTGGCCCTCCATTCATTGAACAACCACACAGGTGAATATATATATAGAGAGAGAGAACAAACAAGCTAGAACTCTTTTGGCTTTGAGATATCGATGGTACCGTTCGACCACACTTCATCAATGGAGTCAGTACTTTGAAGTTGCCATAATGCGTGGCTTTTGTAGTTCCCATTTAATACATTTTGTTTGATATACGTATAAACACATGCACGGTTTACATTCCGAATCGCTAGCTAGAACTTGAACTGTATTTGTTTTCAACATAAAGTGGAATCAAATGTTTGAACTCATGATCTTAGCGTTTGCAGAGAAAAGGTAAAGGGCCATCGATCTTTGTTCTGCTTTTGAACATACTACAACATATCCAACCCTTTTGTGAAAATGACCAGATATGTTATAAAAAGTTCACCATGAGTACTACAAAACATCTCAAACAAAATAAAAATTACATCGAGGTTCCGAGACCACCGAACGACCTACTACCATCACAACGAGCCGCTGACGCACTGCTGTTGCCGCCATCCTACCTAAGCCGGCTTGACCTCGTCGATGATAGCTGAGAAGTGTTTGTGCACTTGCCCCTAAGGAGCGGTGACCTGAAGCCATAGTAGTCGTAATTAATGCGAAGCACCTAATTAATATAACACAAAATTTTGCCACACAAGAAACCCTAGCCTTACCGCCCCAAGGAGACGACATGAATCTACGTTGGAGCTCCATCGACTATGCCCCGACGAGGATCAGAGCTCAAAAGACAAACTCATACAAGATGTGTCGATCGATATCGCCGCTGTCCTACTGGAGTTGGCTTGACCTTTTTGAACGATAAACGGGAAGTCTTCGTGCAGATGCCCATAAGGACCAGAGCCGTAGAGCCGTATTGTGTGTTTGGTTGCATTCTCATCTCAGCATAGTTGTTCCCTCTTTGTGCATGCTCATCTCAGCGTCCCTCTTCATGCATGGTCCTAGTGTATTTGTGTTAAGCTAGCGTGGACTCATGCACCCTTCATACACTCTACCAAACACCCAAAAGTGGGTCGAGAAGGAAACTTTTGCTCTCATGCACCCTTCATACACCCTACCAAACACCCAAAAGTGGGTCGAGAATGGAACTTTTGCTCTCGTGCACCCTTCATACACCCTACCAAAACACACCTTTCTCGTCGTTGAACCCTTGAAATTATCCGAAGCACTTGACACCTAATCTCGCCACATGACAATACGCTCATGTTCCATCCACCATGTCTAGACGGATGAACTCGAGGAGGATCGAAGACTGAAAGACAAACTCAAAGGAGAAGTTCCCCTATCCGAGTGAGGGTTGCGCGTGCGTGGACTAAAAAACCCTAATGTAAACCACTAACTGGAGCGGAGGCCCCTGGATTCCCCTCCCCGCCACCAGTGGCCCAGCGGTGGGAAGAGGGGAAGGGCAAATCCATGGGATCACCGGTGAAGCGTGGAGTGGGGAGGTTGCCCTAGCTGCCTAGGGTGGGGGAGTAGATTTGTATTCATACCGAAATAGATTCGAATTTTATTAGTACAGTACAGTACTATATAACCGGTGTGTCGACCTTTCTTTCTTCGATTTCTCAACATATGTATCTACAGCCCGTATGTTACTATCACTCGTCTGTCTTTTCTACTGTACTGAAGTACTTAGTAGTAACTTAGCCTGCCGAAAAAAAGTAACTCAGCCGTATGTTACCATCGCTCGTCTCTCTTTTAGTATTGTAGTAGTAGTAACGCAACACGCGTTCCATTCGGTGAGTGGCGTGCCGGACCGACCGTGGGGGTGCGACGCGAACGCGACGGGCGTGCTATGTACATGTACCACCTTTTTCTTTTTGTTTTGCTCCATGCCTCAATCCATCAATACAAAATTATATTTAAAAGTTGAGGGCGGGGCTTTTCCCACGAGTACTCTAGCGGATTCAACTTACTGCTGGAAGAGTGGGACTGTGTGATTTGATGGCTCATTACTGCAGGAAAAGGTGGAGCCTTGTGATATGACTGCTCATTTATAGTCATTATTACTACGGCGCTACGACCGGGTGAGGCTCCCCTTCCGTTCCCCACTCTAATCTGGTGCATGACACGTCGACCCGGATGCTGGATGTCCCACATGTCGGCGAAAAGAAGAATAATTGTTGCCGACGAGGTAATAAGGATTAAAGAACCGTGCGGTATACTCTAGTTTAGCACTGGAGTACTAGTATACGTCGGAGGAGTGTGAAACACGGCAGCCTAGTGAACCAGCAGACGATATGGCGATAAAAAACAATGTACTACAGTCCAGCCTTAGCATGTAAAAATACGCCACCGCTTCCTCCTCCCCCTCTGGGTTTATCGCCATCAGCGGAGCAAGAGAGTCGTCACAGCTTAGCTAGTAGTACTCCTCCTCGCCAACCTTATTTTCTACAATTCCTTTGTTTTTCCTGTGGCGTTGAACACTCTTTGCTAACCCTATTGGATTTAGCACTCCAGTCCCATACTTTCCCCATTCCTATATTTTCAGTATCCTGGGAATCAAAGAGGCCCTTAGACTGCTTTAGGGCCAGTCATTTTTTTTCAATGAAATTTGTCCGAAATGTAATGAATGTGCTCCGGTTTCTATGAAAATCATCCGGTTTGCATGTAGTAATTCATTTACTATTTATTATTTTGCGGGGGGTTTGCATGTAATTCGTCCGGTTTGAAATGTACTCGTACGCCAGCATGGTTGGATGGCCTGCTGCCGCATTAATGTTCGAGGACTCGTCCCTGGTGGTTGGCGCTCAGCGTTGGAGATGCCCCGAGTGCTTGCAGGTGGACCCAGATGCTCTATGTCCCACATGTCGGCGAAAGGAAGCACGTAAAAAAAATTCCGACGACCGCGGAGCCGAGCAGTACATCTCAGCAAGTAGGAAAAATGCGTGAAGAAATATGTAGTATGAAGCGTAGCTGCAAAGTGACGACAGGTATAGGTCGCACGCACCCAACGAGTGGTCATAGTACGTCCGAGTACAAACGAGTACGAGGTAATCCTACTCTATCAACACGAGTCCCATCGGACAACGGCGTCCGTGCTACCGCAAGCTCTTCTCCCTCCTCGTTTCTCTCTTCTAATTCTAACTCAGCTGATGCGCAATGGGCGGGGCGGGGATTTGCCGATAGTTGGTTTGCTCAACTGCGGTCCCACATGATAGTGAAAATGCTAGACAACGTAATGACAGTGTGGGGTGCGACGCGAACAGGATAGGCGTGCTTTACTTGTTCCACTTTCTCGTTTTGAACTTGTGATGTATAACACTTAGTTTTGAATTTATAAGTTTGGTTGTCACGCCCATATATATTCCATAGAATTAACTAACAAAATATTAATGCATGTCACCAAAAAATATATCATTGGATTCATATTTGAACATACTCCCTCCTTTCCAGTTTAGGGTTTCGAGGTACATTAAATCGCCCAATGCAAGTATCAAGAGAAAACTCACCAATGCATGTAGAAGTTCATGGACATTTAGTGGTCATGCATGCATGCGTTGTAATTAATGCCTCGATAAACATAACTTTATGAGGAAAACGAGCGTACTAATTAAGTACTTATGCAAACTACAAAATTTATTCCACCACTCACCATCTACCTTGGTTGAAGAGATTTTCAAATTGAGCCCTATAAACCAGAAAGGAGGTAGTAGTTTCCAACGATATTGTTTTTTGTGACATGCATTAACTTATTGTTAGTTAAATCTAAAGTCAAAATTTGGCACAAAACACGAAGGTGACTAATAAAGCAGGGCGAAGATAGTGATACATATAATTAACGCCAAATGAGAGCAAGGGATCACACATGTTATTTACGACTGGAATGCTAATGTGATAAGTACGTGATGCAGTGCTGGTTATAGGAGGCAAGAAGAAAGATGCATCCATCGATGACCTCTTCCTCCTTGACTCAGGGCGTCGACCCACCGAACGACGGCTGAGGAGCAGCGGCTTTCGTGGCGAGGTCAACGTGCTTCTGAACAATGGCGTCCAAGGCTTCCAGCCAGTCGAAGAAGGCCAACGTCTTAGCATCGTCCCTGGCCTTGTAGTGGCCTATGTAGACGATTACCTCGTAGATATGGATGTGTAGGTCGACAGTTTCTTGCTCGGCGAGGCGCTGCGCGGTGAGCGCGGCCTCGAGGTGGACATTCTTTGTCGCGACATCGGGCAGCTGCAGGGCCACCAGTGCGTCAAAGAGGTTGTCACCATGGAGGCCGATGAGGGTGGCAGGCAACGAGGAGCCTGGGCACATAGGCTGGAGGAGTATGGCAAGGTCGTCCATGCGCTTCTTGACGGTGGTGAAGTTGTGGATGGAGCGGACCATCATCTCGCCCATGTGAGAGGGGAAGCCGTCGTTGCCGAGGGCTATGATGCCGGCGGTCGCCAGCACCGTCTGGAGACGCTGCTCGGTGCCGGGCCACAAGCCAGCGTCGTGAATCATCTGGCACAGCCACCTGCCGCTCGTGTCCATCGCCTCCATGGGTGGTTGTGGCTTCTGGTCACTTGGTCTTGGATTGGAGTGAGCAGTGTTGCGCAGACTAGGTGCGTAGTACTAGTAGGTGCGTACGATTCGGTAGATGGATTTGAGTGGAGGGGTGCCTTATACTATGAGAGTGTAAACGGCATTGTATTCATATCTAGCTGGCTCCATTCTGCTTCTCCAATTAATTCCCTCTGCATGCTTCCCTCCATTCCACAATGTAGTGCGTCCGCACTTCCCGAGATCTAAGTTTGACCATAAATTTGACCCGAATTTCAGTGGTACTCCCTCTGTTCCTAAATATAAGACCTTTTAGAGATTGCACTATGGACTACATAGGATGTATATAGACATATTTTAGAGTGTAGATTCACTCATTTTGCTCCGTATGTAGTCCATAGTGAAATCACTAAAAGGTCTTATATTTAGAAACGGAGCGAGTATAATTTTTGCTCCCGCCGCAGTCGGTCTCGTTGGTTAAATTTATGGTCAAACTTAGATCTCGGGAAGCGCAAAATTGAATGAGGATGCATCATTGACCGTTCAACATTTCAGGAACCGCTACCCTCTCCCTCGTTGGCATTCAAGCCGTATCAATGTAAATGCGTGTCAAAAAGAGACTAGTTTTCGCACACAAAAAAAGACAGACTAGTCAACAGTTCGCCACGAGCCTATAAGTAGCGATCGCCACAATAACCATAAGATCTGCATCCGACGGTGGCACCTATTGGATGCAAACAGCAATAAAAAAATGCCATGGCATTTTACAAAACTGCCACACCACGCCCCTCCCCTACACATGAGAGATTGCCACGCGAGTGTTCACAACTGCCACTTTCGGGTTGCGCTTGGCTCTTCGCCTTTTCGGGAAGTCATACTACTACAATAATACTACTAGTACTATATGCTTCTGGCAATCTGTCACTGAATGAACTGCTGCATGTCCACCGCGTGGGGGAGGGAGAGTGTGTTGTAAGCAAAAGCTTCTCCTTGTTGTACGAGTTGATGCGACACATCAAAGCAGTACACTCGATTTTCTAAAGAAGTTGTGTTTACCGATGCATAAATTGCAATGCATGCATGCATGCCGTGAGTTTCCTTTTGATCCTTTCAAGTCTTGGTTTAATGCACCTTGAAGTATGAACATGTCATGGTAAAACTTTCTAATAATGCCCCGGCCCTAAAGCGAGAGATGGTGGTGCACAAGCAGAGCGAGATCATGCCGACGGAACAGGACCCGACGATGGGCGTCTTTATGGACCTCACCATGCTCCACTGCCCCTTCTGCCTCCGCCCCTTGAAGCCTCCAGTGTACGAGGTTCGAATACATCTCTCCATTGAGCTCATCAAGCAAGGCGTAGTTTTCTTGATTGATGTGGTGTTCGATTGATTTGTGCAGTGCAAGGGAAGGCACCTGGCCTGCGCGGACTGCCGCGGCGAGCGGCCCGGGAACCAGCGGCAGTGCCAGAAGTGCGAGCGCGGCGGCGGCTTCGACGTGTGCAACACAGCAATGGACACCATCCTCTCCTCGGCGAGGGTGGAGTGCCCGCACGAAGGCTGTAGGCTCTACGTCACTTACCACAAGCTCCACGATCACCAGAGCGCGTGTCCTCTCGCGCCGTGCAAGTGCCCCGTGCCCAGCTGCGGCTACGAAGGCCCGCCGCCGGCGCTCCCCAACCACCTCATCACCGTGCACCCCATGCCCATGCACAGGATCCAGTACGGCATAGTGCTCCAGCTGCAGGTATCGGTGTTGGAACCGCGGCGCTTGCTATTCGCGGAGGAGGATGGCCGCACGTTTTTCATGGTCGGCGGCGCGCTCGGCATCGGTGTGCCTATCGCCGTGTCGGTCGTCTACTTTAGAGCGGGGGCGTCCCCACCGTCGCACTACACGGCCAGGGTGTGGGCGAACGGGCCGCCAGGGGCGCCCAATGGCAGGACCGAGGCCATCAAGGTGGAAATCGAGGTAACAAGCAGCAAGGAGCCCGACGCCGTCGCCCTGGAGGAGCTGACCTTCTTGATAGTGCCGCCCAAGCTGCTGTCCGGGGCTGGTCGTTGAGGATGGTGTCCCTCCACATTCGGATTGACAAGCTCACCTCCTAAATGATTCCACAATGCCTTCTAGTTATCTTAGTAATATGCTAATGTAGGGTTTAGTTTGGTCTACTTTACCTGAGTAATATGCAGTTGAAGTAATTCCCAACAGTCCAAGGGATATTTTGTGTCTGTTGGATATAAGATCTTTTGGGTAAGAAATAAACCTAAATATAAGCTGCTTATATGTTTGTTTGTTAAGAAAGTGTTGCATACTTCTGCGAGTTGACGCGACACATCAAAGTAGTACAACTAGTATTCACCTGACTGCGCACCAGGCAGACCAATCTCGTGTCGTGTTGGTGCCGTGTGTGGTACCCACATTAATCAAAACCTCGCGCCTCCAGCTGAGCCTCCGCGTTTTGAACCTTTGAATCTGAAGGCCAAGGAGCAACGTGAACCTTAGATAGAGAGAATCGAATTGTTTAGAACACTACGATTCGTAGCTACCGATGCGTGTGTGAGAGAGGACGAGTGCATGCGTGCACCTCTTCTCTCCGTGTACGACGTACTAAACCTAGAGTACAAGTATATGTGTGTGGCATCGACCTAGAGAGCTAGAGATGGTGTGTGCGAGAAGTCCCGAGAGACTCGTGAGCGTAGGTGTGTGAATGGGAAAGAGGGAGAGAGATGATATGTGTCGATGTAATGCGTGTGAAAAAAAATAGTCAATAGTTCACCGCTAGCCTATTCCTGGCAAACGCCCGAGTAACCGTAAGATCTACATCCGACGGTGCCAGTTATTGGACGAAAATAGCAGTAAAAATAACTGCCATGGCATTTTACAAAACTGCCACACCACTCCCCTCCCCACACATGAAACTGCCACGCGAGCGTTCACAACTGAGGGAGCCCTAGCCATGGTCTGTTCCTTGGTGCGATCTATAGAATTATTAAAAAGGCCGGGCTGTTGGCGCGCGGTAGGCGGGGGGATCTTGGCCTGTCCGTTTGCTACTCCTCACATGCGGTCGTACATGTCTCTGATGTATCAAGCCAATGCGTGTCGAGCGGCGGGCCGGACCGACCGTCTGTTCGTGCTACTGCTCACATGCGGTTGCACATGTCAGTGACGCACCAAGCTGATGCGCGTCCCTTCGATGAGCGGCAGGCCAGACCGACCATGTGTTGGTGCGATGCGAACGTGACGGGCTGTAAAGTTTATCGCCTAACTTAATACTATGTAATGTAAAGTGTAACACTTGCTTTCACTCCTTAACGAGATCGGTCGACAGAAATCCCCATTAGAAAGGCGAGGGCAGTGTTTTTCCAGCGCGGGAAGCGAGGGAGTTTTTTTTTTACTGGAGCAGAGGCGTGGGAGTTTGGCCGACGGTTTGCAGACATTTCTCGGACGCATACGTGGGCCCGCGCTCTCGAAGGCCATCATGGCGGAGCCAGACGCCCACAACCTCTCGGACCAAAAAAAGAGGAGCTCGCCGCTGGCTATTTCTATAATTAGTTTTGAAATTCTCAATTGTTCACGTGTGACGTCATATCAGCCGTTCATTGATGTTGATCCAACGGTCTAGGTGTTTCGGATTCGTGTCTATAGTAACCTAAGTGTACCCACCCTAAAAAAAGTGTCTACGTTCTTCTAGAACCATCGGCACGTCAGTGTGATCAAATCCACGTGGCTTCATTGATGCCCCCCACATCATTTTATTCATAAATGTATTGACTGAAAAAGAGAGACATCACCCCAAACAAGATCTTCCTCGTATTTTGTTTCCTACGAAGTAGTGCCATGCTATTGGAAATCCAACTTGGTTGCTTTGCACGTACCGGAAGTACTAGTGCCACATCATCTAAAAAGCCTTTCTACACGCGTCAAATTATCAATAACGTGGGATGCCTCTTCTTATAGAAATGTGCTCCACCGTGTACCCGTGTGTCTATATGAGGGAAGGAGTGAGTGCATGCGTGCACCTCTTCCCTTCGTATACATGTACTCCACCTAGTGGGTGTGTCAGAGAGAGAGAGAGAAAGAGATAGAGAGAGATGGTTTGTGCGACATGCCTCTATACATATGTTTGTGTCAAAGAGAGGCCTACATACATAGTATATGTATGTTCAGGGGGCGATATATGAGAAGAGAGGGGAAGGATATTGTTTACGCCAGATATCGATAGAGACGGATAGAGGGAAGAACTTTACGAGCGTACAAGCGCTAGGACAGACGGGGGTGCTTGAAGATGGTGTGAGAGGCCAGGTAGACGAAGACAAGGAAGGAGTACAAGTGCAATATCGATAATTAAAGAGAGGGGATGAGAACGTGCGTGGGCGCGCGCGTCTGATTGATATATAAAGCGGAAGGCATGGATGATGAGATGGGAGGGACAATTAATGTGTGTGTGGTAGGCGGTCCTATCGAGAGAGGTCATAGTTCCGTCGATGTTTGTACGTGGGAAAAGAGGGGGAGACCTAACTAGATATATAGATCGGTCGGTTTGTGTGGGAAAATAGCGAGAGAGACCTGGCTACACATAGAGGGAAATGGATTGGTGCACATGCATGCATGTGTCAGAGATAAAGAACTCCCAGAGTGACGAAGAGAGGGAGAGGTGTGTGTGGGGGGGGGGGAGGGATGCAGCTAGTTAGCTAGCTAGCTAGCTACCTAGGAGATGGTGCGAGAGGCCTATTAGTTAGTTAGCCTGAGACAATGTACGAGTGCGAGATGGATAACAACAGAGGGGCGATAGTGCGCGCGTTCCTCGGAGTTAGGGCGGGAGGCATGGATGGTGAGAGGAGGGTAGGACCATATGTGTACATGTTTGTGTGTGGTAGCTAGGCAGACCTAGCTAGAGGGGTATATCGATTGGTGTGTGTGGGAAAGAGGTAGATGCAAAGACCTAGAGAGATCGTGGGAGACCGACCTAGAGACCGAGAACGTGTGTGTGCGCAATGTAGAGGATGCCGAGTGGGGAGTGTGTGTGCATATATATATGCATGCACGATAGAAAAGTTAGTGGTATATATCCACAAAGAGAGGAGGAGTGTGTGAGTGGGTGTAAAAGACTCACATAGATGATAATCAGTATAAAAGTGGATTCAAATATTTGAATAAGAGATCATGAAGTTTGTAACCCATGCATGCATGAATATAATGCAGATATGCGTGTGGTTTTGAATCGAACATGCAATACTACATACACGTCGAACAAGCCAAAATTGATTTGAATTTGAGACACCGATGGCAGGCATCGTTTGACCACATTAAATCCATGCATGGACATAACTATTCGAATTTGAGATAATGTGTGGTTTTCGCAGCTAACATCTAAATGCTGTGTGTGGGTGTGGTGGGGCATGCATTGTGTGTGTTAAACACATTATACATATGAAAACATGGTTTAGATCATTCCGAACATCTAGATAGAGCATTAAATGTATTGTGATTTGAATTCAACATAAAATGGATGCAAATATTTGAATTGGACATCATATGGTACATGTAAGTCATAATTAATTAAATAGGATTACTACTACATGCATGTATTGTGTTATCAAGATAATATTTAAATGATGGTATAACTTGACAACAATTGTATTCAAATAGGGAAAATTGATTCAAATTGAGTCAATATGGTAAACGATAGTGTTTTGATTTGATTTTTTTTGCGGGAGGTGTTTTGATTTGTTTTTTTGTTGTTGTTGTTTTTGTTGTTGAGGGAAGTGCGAATTGATTTGGTATTGTACATGCTAAGCTTGTTCTACCGAATTTGTTAGTGATTTGTTGTTGGCTTTGAATGGTATTTGTAGTAATATTGTAAAACGGGACATGACTCTCTCTTGTCTTGTACGAATTGTCTTTTGTTTTGTTGTTTTGTACACGTTAAGCTTGTTCTCCCGAAATTCGAAGCCGTGCCTTGTTATCCCGAAATTTTCAAGCTAGAGTATGTCTTAGTCTCTTGTGGTGCGAAACTCCCGCCTCTTCAACCCGCGCCTTGTTTTCCTGAAATTTCAACGTGCGCGAAAACTCGCTCCTCATCCGAAATCGGTCGCGCCGCCTCAGTCGAAAATACCGCCTCGACGTCCCATGGATAAAACGGGTGGGGGTACTTTCGTAACTTACCCCAAATTTCGGACAAGCGCGTCCCTAAGCCATGGCTCCCCCTCTCTTCCCCTGTGTTACCCCCATTTGTACGCCGAGGCCGCCAAAACCCATGAAACACCACCCTCCTCCGTCCGCCAGCCGACCGCCGCCCAGCCAAAGCCTCTTCCCCGACGACGTCGTCCACAGCAACAACTCGACATCCCTCATCCACCTCTCTGGATGAGGATCCATCATCGATCTCGTCGTCCCGCCGGTTCAGTCGCCCCGTCCTCCACCTCCAAGGAGCTGCCCCGACGTTCACCTCGTCTAACGTGCCACCTCCATTCCCACAGCGCCGTCTTCACCTGCCCCACCGGAACCGCAGCACCCTCTGCAATTCCTCCGATGAAGCTGAAGCCTACTTGGCGCCACCAAGGAGGTTCTACACTCATCCCTGCATTTTCTCTTTTATTCGATCTCACGGGGCTGCCGGTGTTCGATCCCGAGCCACCATGGCGCGTCTCCATCGACGGTGGCGTCGTCGGCCACTTCCTCCACGGCGTCTCTCCCCCATGGCGTTGCTCCCTCGGCGGCGATGTCCACACTAGCAGGAGCTTCTGCTTCTCCGGCTCTCGCTCACGTTGCTGCTACTGCTCCGACTCTCGCTCGCGCTGTTTCTCTACTCTTGCTGTTGGTCGCGCTATTGCTCTGCTCTTGCTCTCGCTCGTGCTGCTGCTACTGCTACATGACCTGCTGCAGCTACACGAGTTGCTGCTTTAGCTCTCGCTCACGCTGCTGCTCCAAGCGTAGCTGCTGCAGCTGCATGAGCTGCTCTCTACTAGTGCGTTCACTGCTCGAGCGGCTACTGATTTAGATCGCTCCTTTGGGAGCTACTAGTGCTCGACCGGTCTAAACTTCTATTGCAGTGCTCTGCAACTAGTGCAAACAGTTTTGACAGTAAATTCAGTTTCATCAGTAAAATTCAGTTTCGACTGTACAATTCAGTTTCTTCAATTAAGTTCAGAGTCAACAGTTTTTACATCATCTGTTGGAGCAACCGCGGCGCGGCTGATGCATTTTACATCTAGCACTATTTGCTGATGTATTTTACATCATCTATTGCAGATGCTATTAGAATCTCACTTCAGATTAACGTTGTCTGTCTTGTCCTGCTTCAGCCTTGCCGTCGTACACCTCACCGGAGCTGCTCCAATGACGGAACCGTCCATCACAGCAGAGCAGTACCCTTGGCGCCGTCTCCAAACGCCTCAGATCTTCTTCCTCGCCTCCGACAGTCACACCAGCCGCACCATCCTCCATGACCAACCCAATGATGCCGAGGTCGACAAGGCTACGCCAAAGAGGTTGTACACTTGTCACATCACTTTTTTACTCTACATTCACGTCGATCCCTTAGGGATCCTTTGGTTCAAAGCAGTTGCAAATCTAGAAAGAAATGGAGGGTGGTCTCAAAGTTAACAGGGAGAAAACTAAATGCTCTTTTGAACCACAATTTGAATCAGTTTAGTAAGATAGCCATTATCTCATAGTCATGTGGACCAAATAAACTCGCAAAATTTCAGATTACAACGGGAACATGTACTATTACTGAATTGTTTTTTTTCAAGATATTAAATTTTAACCAGAATAATGGACCTACTTATGCTGACCATATAAGCTCAAATTTATTCAGAATACAATAGAGCACATGTAGTATATATTGAAAAACTTTAGGTTTCTTTTCAAAACTATCCAGTTCATGCAGGCAAGAACACCCACTGAGAACACGTAGTAACAAGAAATACGAATAGTTTCTCCCATATGACAAGCAGTGATGTAGTAGGCAAGTTAGTAGCTATCCGTGTTGGAGTCTCTTGGAAGCGATCATTTTTTATTTCTGCGTGTTGGAGCTGTGCATGTGTAGATGGGCCTGGGAGTTGAGCTAGTTGGTTGTGTCCAAAATAGTACTAGTACAAAAACATTATTCGAGGGTAGGCTTCAGCCTGTTGAAGACTGCCTACTAGAATCGCCACTGATTCAAAGAAAAAGTGAAGGAAAACATAGGACTTGGAAAGTTTCCTATGGTACTACTATCATGCATTTGGTTAGAAGGAATGGAGCAAAGCAAACTGGAGGATTATTTTTCCTTTGGTGTCTCTCTCAAAGAAAAAACGTACGAATTTTAATATCCACTTGGATGTTCTTTACAAGAAAAAGACTAAGTGCATTAGTGGCATAATAAGATTCTAACTTAACATTTTCATGTGGTTTGACTTTAATTTGACCATGTTTCTCTGCATTCCTGTGTTCTTCCAATTCCTGTGAACCAAACACCCAGTTTGACAAAAATCCTGTGTTTGCAAATGCTCTGTTTTGCACGTGCATTCCTATCCTATTCCAGTGTTTTTCCAGTCCATGCGTTTTTTAGAATCCTCCAGTTCGAAGGTGCCCTTACAGATTTACTTCATTTACAGATAGGTGTCAAAGAAAATTATGTGTGGTTTGTCCCGCTTCTGCTGTGCCATCGTCCACCCCACCTGAGCTGCTCCATCGACGAAAGCATCCACCACAGCAGAGATCCCCACTCCAGACCTTCTTTTACCGCCTCAGATCTTCTTCCCCGCTGCCGGCAGCCACACCAACTGCATTACCATCATCGACTGAGCAGATGAACGTGTCGACTAAATAGTTTCGGAAGAGAGGTCGCACTCTTTCGTGTCTGCTTACGTCATACATCGATTAATATTACCTGCTACTTTATCGTCCTGTTCACCTCTTAGACTCTGAGTCAGGTCCAAACTAATGTTCAGACTTGAGTTTTAAAATGCTTGTGGGGCACATATCGAGGCAGCAATGAATAGTATCTCTGTCTACTATCTGGTTCATCTCGGGTCTTCTATGTGGTTCATGTTGGGTGGGCAACAAACAATAGAGGAGCCATCATCTGTCTTTTTAACTGAAGCTATCATCTGCTTGCTGCCATTAGTTTTGGATCTATCCACTGGTTGCTACCATCAGTCTTGATTTCTGCATGCACCCCTTAGGCCTTACATAATCTGACTATGTTTTTTTATTATGCATGTCAGTTATTGTACACAATCGTACAAAACATGTAGAGAAAAAGAGAAGAGCGTTGCGTGGGAATATAATGTCATGCAGACGTCGCTCCATGGTGGGCGCAGTGGCAGCCCCCCCCCCCATTCCAGATTGTATTCCAGAGGAAGATAACTGTTCAGAGGGGGATTTAGAGGGAGCAGACCACTCCTATTTACCCCCTGAGGTGTTTGCTCTAACTTGGCATGCTGATGTTGGTCATATCATGCATATAGCACCTTGCATTGCTTACTTTATACATCGTATATGTCATCAGCTTAGTTTAGACATGCTTTGTGTGAATGCCACCTGTTTGGTTTCTATATCATATATGTGAATTATGTAGTGCCATCTTGTTTACCTAGGCACTACTGGAATCAGGATCTTTGCCATCTGCCATGGCTGACGGCAAAGGCATGCATTGCGGACGGCAAAGGTCTTTGCCGTCAGCCAGCAGACGGCACCACATCCGGCTGAACAAGCCACGGTAAAGGGCACTTTGCCGTCTGCTGGCAGACGACAAAGATGCAAAGGTCTTTGTCGTCTGCTAGCAGACGGCAAAGGGCATGGACGGCACACGCGGTAAAGGGCACTTTGCCGTCTGCTGGCAGACGGCAAAGATGCAAAGGTCTTTGCCGTCTGCCAGCAGACGGCAAAGGGCATGGACGGCACACGCGGCAGCTTAGGTCCGTTAAGGGGTTAACGGCGTGCTTTGCCGTCTGCTAGCAGACGGCAAAGTGGCCAAATAGGCCAGCCCAGGTTCCCCCAGGTAGCTGCCACGTGGCTCGCTATGCCGTCTGCTGGCAGACGGCAAAGATGCAAAGTTCTTTGCCGTCTGCCAGCAGACGGCAAAGCAACCACATAGGCCAGCCCAGTGCCCCCAGGTTGCACAGGTAGCTGCCACGTGGCAGCTTTGCCGTCTGCCGGCAGATGGCAAAGCTCTTTGCCGTCTGCCAGCAGACGGCAAAGAGCCTGTATAGCCCCTGTTTTTTCTTAAATGCATTCAATTTCACAGAATTTCATATATATATATATATATATATATATATACACACACATTTGAAAATACTTTCAACAAGCATACCAACACATATCCAACAACAAGTTTCCAACAACAAGTTTCCAACAACATATCCAACAACAAGTTTCCAACAACATATCCAACAACAAGTTTCCAACAACAAAGTTCATCGTACAAAATCAAAACAAAAAGGAAGCACAAGGAGAAGAGTAGACTCCATCAACGCAAGCTTCCTCATATAAAGCACATTTGCAAATTGGGAAAGAAGAAAGTTAGAAGAAGAAGAAGAAGAAGAAGAAGACTAGCTAGAAGAAGAAGAAGAAAAAGAAGAAGAAGAAGAATAAGAAGAAGAAGAAGAATTTTTCTTCTCTTTCTTTTTCTCCTCTCCTCTTCTTTATCTTCTTATTCTTCTAACTAAGGTAGGTAAAAATGCCATTTTTTAGCTAAGCTAGGTAAAAATGCTAAGTGTAGGTCATTTTAGAGCTAAGCTAGGTAGTTATGCCATTTTTGAGCTAACCTAGGTCGTTATGCCATTTTTGAGCTAACTAAGCACATTTATAGCTATCCTAGGTAAAGTATGTCAGTTTGGAGCTAAGTAAGGTTATTATGTCATTTTTGAGGAAAATAAGCTAAGTATAGGTCATTTTGGAGCTAAACCAAGGTTATTATGCCAGTTTTTACCTAAGTGAGCTAATTATGTCATAAATGAACTAGCTAAGCTAAGTATAGATCATTATTGAGCTATCCTAGGTAGTTATGCCATTTTTTAGCTAACTAAGCATATCAAGTCATTTTGGAGAAAAAAATGCTAAGTATAGGTCATTTTATAGCTATCCTAGGTAAAATATGTCATTTTCGAGCTAAGTAAGGTTATTATGTCATTTTCGAGGAAAATAAGCTAAGTATAGGTCATTTTGGAGCTAAGTAGGTCATTTCTTAAGCTAAGTATGCATTTGTTAAGCAAAACACTTGGGAAAACTTACCATCATCACGGAGGTGAAGGACCGGTCGGGCTTGCGTCAGTGTGAGACAGAGAAGGACCGGTCGGGGTTGCGGCAGACGCAGGAGGATCGGTCGATGCTTGTCGGGAGGCATGCTGCACCAAAGATCATTTGCAATGTCTCGTTAGCATGATGCAACTCAAATGTGAATACTAGTAACTAATGACCATTCAAATGAAACTCACCGTGGGCGCTATACCAATCTGGGGCATCGGCGGAGGGGTCTGACCGTTGTTCTGGCACACGGTCTGCACATTTTGTTTTCATGAGTCAGTCATATTAGTTAGTGTTGAAACGAACATCACATGCATGATTTGGCTAATATGCAGGAGAAACTTACCACGAGGATCTCGTATAGGGCCCGGTGAGACGCGTCGTTCCGGTTCATCTCCTCCTCCACCAGCCTAGCCGTCCTCTCCTCCATGTCCCTCTCCCTCTCCGCCGCCTGCCTGTTTGCCTCCGCCAGAAGCTCCTGGGCCCTAGCCTCGATGGCGAGCTCCATTGGCCGTGGACGAGGCCTTATCTCAGGATCGGAGCTCGTCTGGCGCTTCTTGATCTCTGGGAGAGTTCTAGGACAACGTATCAGTCCATCCCCAATGGCTATCGAGCCATGGGGCCTCCCGCCACCAGATATCATCACGAGCTCTGGATCAAAAGGACTCTGGCACGGGTTGAAGTCCTCACTTTCCTCGTCTTCCCCTCATCTCTGTACCTCACGACCTTGTTGTGGGAGGAGATGTTACTGAAGCTCTCTGGATGATCGAGGTCATCCTCAGAGAATGCCTTGGCCTTCTTGTACGGGGCAGTATGGGCCATGGCATAGAGGTCGAACAGCGGTGGCACCTCCTTCTTGCTGTGTCGCGCCTAAAAGAGAGGAACAAAATATTAGTTAAGGGCTCAAGCTAGCATGAAGAATGAAATTGCATGAATCATGAAGCAAACCACATATCCAGTGATCCCCGAACTCAAACAGGTTGGAGCTCCCTTGATGGTGTGGCACACCTTTCATTTGGGCACGCTTATCCTTGGCCTTGTTGTGGAAGGCTAGCCATTGGGGAGAGCACCGCTCATCCACCAACGCCTCCCAACAGTCCATCCTATCCGCACACCATCTCGGGGGCACCTAAGTTAGACAAGAGAAATTTCAGCGCTACGCCTACGAATCAAATCAAGGAAACTAAGTACAAGGCCTTAAGAATAGGTAATTACCTTCATGTACTTCTCCTTACTCAGAAACTTGGCGCGGCACTTCTTCTTGGTCCTCTTAATGTTAGTCGAGGCGTAGTAGTCTCGAACAGCCTGCACCCGAGTTTCGTGCCGTAAGTTCTGAAATGGGCACTTGCACTCGGCTACGAGAACAATAGCCGCGTCCGCCTCGTGTTCCTCAAGACACCTGTAGAAGGTCTGCAATCAAACAAGACAACACTGATTAGTACAATCACTAGGTGTTGTTGATTTTTAATTCTGTAAAGGAGAAATTACCCAAAACCGCCGGATCACAATGTCGGCCACCGTCTCGCACAAGACACCGTCGACCCTCTCCTCTGGCGGGGCCGGGGCAGCCACGTACAGCTCCCAGCTCAGTGCTAGCTGTCGAACCTCACCCTCACCGGGCAACGTGACCCACCCCGGGAAGTGGTGCCGGCAAAGCACACCAAGGACCTGGTTGGGCCTGCGGACAACAGGGGCATGTTTCCAACCCCTGCAGTATGACAAGGCCAACACATTAGATATTAATTTGAAGAAACATGAAGGCAAAAGGTTAAAAAAGAGTAAATGCACTTACTTCTCCCCATTAGGCACAATCAACCACCTCTGATCGCGGGTCGCCGGCACGCTGGTAGACCTTCTTGCCCTCCTCAACCAGCTCGCCCTCACTATAGCTATCCTCAGAAAAGCTGTCTTCGCCACCATCAGCATGGCCACTAGCCTCCGGAGTCATGTGGGACGAAGACTCTGGGACCGGAGTCTCCTGGGACGAAGACTCTGGGACCGGAGTCTCCTGGGACGAAGGCTCGGCGACCCGAGGCTCGTCAGCCCGAGGCTCGTGGACCGGAGTCCGAGACGGGTCCAAGTCAGACGGGTCCACCTGAGACGGAGCACTCCTGTGGTCGGGAGAATCAGCTGGGGTGGCGGCGAGGAAGGCGCAGCAGCCTTCCTACCTCTCCCGCCGCCACGTCCACCTCTAGCACCCCTCTTCGTCTTCCCCCGACCTCTCCCGGCCGAAGAAGAAGCGCCCGCCGGTGTCTGCATACTGTGTACCAGCGCTATCCGGAGGTGCTCGGGTGGAATAATAGCACCCCTCCCAGCACGCGCCGAGGAAGGAGGCTCGGAGCGCTCTCGACCCGCGCCCACCATCTGTCAACACCTGCAATGACAAAGAGTAAACGAAATTAGTACAACATAAAAAAATTGAATACCTAATAACATGAACTAATTAATAATATATATGTACATAATAATAATTGAATACCTGACATTACTAATATTAATCTTCATCGTCTATATATGCTCCGGGATCAATAAATGCATAATCATCATCACTATCATTAATGACGTGCTCATCAGCATCATCAATAAATGCATCAACATGTGGAAGGCCTCCTTTATGTAATTAGGGTGTCGGGGTGTCCGGGTGTCGGGGTGTCGGGGTGTCGGGGTGTCATGGTGTTGGGGTGTCGGGGTGTCGTGTCAGGGTCGGGGTGTCGGGGTGTCAGGGGTGTCGTGCTTGGGTGTCATGGTGTCGTGGTGTCGGGGTGTGGTGTCGGGCTGTCGGGGTGTCGTGGTGTCGGGGTGTCGGGTCGGGGTCGGGGTGTCGTGTCGGGGTCGGGGTGTTGGGGTGTCAGGGGTGTCATGTCTGGGTGTCGTGGTGTCGTGGTGTCGGGGTGTGGTGTCGGGCTGTCGGGGTGTCGGGGTGTCGGGTCGGGGTCGGGGTGTCGGGTCGGGGTTGGGGTGTCGGGTCGGGGTGTCGTTTTCTTCTTCTTCCTCTTCTTCTTTTTTTCCTCTTTTTTCCTTTTCTTCTTCTTCCTCTTCTTCCTTTTCTTCCTCTTCTTCTTCTTCTTCTTCTTCTTCTTCTCCTCTCCTCTTTCTTCTTCTTCTTCTTCTTCTTCTTCTTCTTTTTTCTTCTCCTCCTCTTCTTTTCCTTTTTCTTCTTCTTCTTCTTTTCTTCTCCTCTTCTTCTTCTTCTTCCTTCTTTTCCTTTTTCCTCTTCTTCTTCTCCTTCTCCTTCTTCTTCTTCTTCATCTTTTCCTTTCTCCCTCTTCTTCTACTTTTTCTATGTTTTTTTTCATCTTTCTTCTTCCTCTTCTATTTATCTAAACCTAAACCTAAACCTAGCATTAAACCTAAAACTAAACCTAAACCTAGCACTAAACCTAGAACTAAACAGGAAATAACAGAAAAAATGGAGCTCACCTTGCTCCGGCGAGGTCGGCCGGTGGAGGCGGGCCGCGGGGAGGGGGCCACTGGAGGAAGGCCGAGGGCTCCGGCGGCGGGGCGGGGCGGCGCAGGGGCCGCGGGGAGGGTTCCAGCGGCGGGGCGGGGCGGCACAGTGACCTCCGGCGATGGGGCACGGTGGGGTGGCCGGCGGCGGGGCTGGCTCCGGGGGCGGGACGGGCGGGCTGGCCGGCAGCGGGGCTGGCTCCGAGGGCGGGACGGGCGGGCTGGCCGGCGGCGGGGCTGGCTCCGGGGCCGGGGCTGGCCGGCGGTGGCGACAAAAGTAGGAGAGGGCGCGGGAGGGAGGGAGAGAGAGAGAGGGGGGAGACGGCCGCCCGTTAAGTGGCCCCTCTTTGCCGTCTGCTAGCAGACGGCAAAGAGGGTGACCGTTAGGGCTCGCCCACGTCACTTCTTTGCCGTCTGCTAGCAGACGGCAAAGGAGGGACATTGCCATCTGTCCCCTCTTTGCCTTCTGCCAGCAGACGGCAAAGAAGTTGACCTAGCCACGCCGTGCCCCGTGGGGCCCACCTGGCTCTTTGCCGTCTGCCTTTGACCTTTTTGCCGTCAGCTGGCAGACGGCAAAGAACCAGCTGATGGCAAAGAGCCTCTTTGCCATGAGCTGGTTCTTTGCCGTCTGCTTTCCCCAAGCAGACGGCAAAGAGCCTTTTTGCCATGAGCTGGCAGACGGCAAAGAGCTGGCAGACGGCAAAATGCCAGATTCCAGTAGTGAGGCATCATATTTGTGAATCATGCAATGCCATCCTGTTTTGCCAGTCATCGTATATGTGAATTATATCATGCCATACTATTTTTTTTCATCATGTATTCCATTTGTCGACAATGTTTGTACATTCATCTACTCTTCTTGTGCATCAGCCATTTGAGTCGGTGATGGAAAAATCTGGAGTGAAAACAAGGTCTTCAGAGCAGCCAGTGCTACCTGTCGAAGCAGATATCTTGCTGGTTAGAGATAGCTCCTCAGAGGAGGATTCAAAGACAGATGACCAGTCCTATCCCCCCCCCCCCCGAGCTTTATGCTCTAGCTTGGCAGGGTTATATTGCTCATAATCATGCCTATGGTGTCTTGCATTGCTATGTCATCTGCTTAGATTAGACCTGCTTTGTGTGAATGCCACCGCAGTGATAAACGCACCGCCAACTCATTGAAGCGCCCGGGCTGCACAAATCGACCTCGGCCAGGTACCCCCGCACCCGAAATAGGGATGCGGGCTCCTCGCGTGCCCTCTCTGGAGTGGGCACTACGTCCCCAGAGTGCATAATTTCGCACTAAAGATTCCCTAGGACGTCGAGGAGCCAGAACACTTACCCAAACGTCAGCATGGTTCAACCAAGCAAAGACGTGGCTTTGAGCCCCTGCACAGGCAAGTATCTATAAAAGAAACAGCCAAACTTGACTACATTCATGTGGTTTTAACCACAGAGCGACTTCGGCAACGCCTCCTCTAAAGGAGCTCAGTCAATCAAACACTTGAAGTGTATAAACGGCCCGAAGAGCATCAACCTTCACAAATTCCTCACCATCTATGGTGAACATCTGGTCAACAGTTCAGAAATGCAGACGTGCGGCAGGTAGCGGCCCGGAATCTTTAAAATCCGATTATCTGCCCTGTTTCTTCCTCTTTCTTCTTTACCATTTACATTGCACTCTTTCAACTACTCTCGCTGCAGCTGGGCATGTACACGATTGATATTATGAAATAAAGAAACTGTGCCCCTTCGAGGTCTCCATCGTATTTCTTTATCAGCATTGCCCTTGTGGGACGAAGAGGTCCTCTAAAAAAGATGCAATTGTATAACAAGTCCGAAGTATTCGGCGTTTCGGATTTTGGCTTTATATGCATCAATCTTGAACCTAGATTTTGGTCAATAGTTGGGTTGCCCGGCTCCTACGTGTACCCCTTACGTTTCCGATAAATTCGGCTAAGATTGTAATGGGAGAACCACTGCGATTGCGCTGCCAGGTCAATTGGCATGGCGCTTCAGTGGAGAAAGCTGAAAACTGGCTATCTAGGTATGCGTAAACTGGTCTGCCATCCGAATACCGCGTCAAGCGATGTGACGATAGAGATCACCTGTGTTAAACGAAGGTCTTTCATTCCTAGCCGAAGTGTGCTATGGCCTAGACCTCGGCCGACCTGGCCGAACACTTCCCACACCGGGGGCTGGTCATCAGCCCCCACAGTCAAACTCCTATGACTAAGTGAAAGATATCAAGCCACTATAGTCCGATTGCCTAGTTCCTATGGGGCACCGACTGCCTCCGGGTACCGAGACGTCGGCTAAGGGTCCAGTGTGCCTTCAGGAACACCCTTTGTATGACCTACACTGGGGCTGAAACTGACGACTGGCGACTCGCATTTTAAACAGTCATATCAGAGGAAAAATTAATTATAAAATAACACACTTGGAATTTCAAGCCATTTTCATTCAACCAAAAGATAAAGTTTTACATTGTACACTCCGGCATTCCGAAGTATCATCTAGAAATACATGGTGTCTTTGCGACACATGGCTTCTGTGGTCCGAGCTCCCGCCTCCACCTCGGCGAAGAACTGCTCGGCGGTGCGCGGCTTGTCGGTAGGAGGGCCTGCGGCACATGTCTCCACCTCAACCTTGTGGAAGTGGATCTTCACGCAAGCATACGCCCTCCGCGCCCCTTCAAAGCACGCGGACCTCTTCCAACGATCCACGCAAGGCACGGCGTCTCGCAGACGGGATGTAAGGCCGAAGAGGCTCTTCAGCATGGCTTCGGCAGGCCACAGGGTGATGCAAAGGTCCTGGAGCGCCGGTCTCATCATGCGAAACAACTCCACCAGCTGCTTCACTCGATGATTCAGCAGCTGCGCGGACGGCGACCCCGGAAACTACCCCCAGAAGGCTTTCTCCGCCTCGTGGCCCGCCAGCTAGCCGAAGTACGCCACCGCATCTTCCGCGCTCTGCGGGAGATCCGCAAAGACCTCTGTGGAATGCCATAACTGGGTGAGCTCGAAACACCCTTTGCTGCCAAACAAACACTGCGGCAAAAATATCTTACCCGAGGCGATTTGCTCCACTTGCTGGAGCACCTCGCGGTCAGCTCAGGCCGAGGTCTTGAGCTCGGAGTGGGCAAGTTGAAGCTTCTTGAGCTCCTCCTTCATTCGTTGCCCCTCCTCCTAAAGCTTGTCGCGTGCTTCGAACACGCCCTTCAGGGTCTCCTCAACCTACAGCACCCACGCTTGGTGCTTCTCCCCTGCTGCCTTCTCGGCAGCCCGGGCCTTCTCGGCCGCGGCGGCAGCAGCCTCCTGCTGCCGCACCTCCTTCCGAGCCTTTTCTAGCTCGGCCTTGAGCATCTCCAGCTCCGCCAAAGATTCGGCCTTAGTTGTTTTCTTTAACAAAACATGTCATACCTCCTTCGTCAAAAGTACAGGGCAAGTTTAAACTTGCTTACCTTAAGACTGCTTGAGTTTCTGGTTCGCCAGGATGAGCTCTTCCTGGGACCTCTCGAGTTTCCAGTTCATCTCCACGATTTCCTCGGAGACGGAGTCCGGAACCGAGGTCGAAACCTGGCACAAAATAAAAAGAAGATCCTTGTTACAAAGGGAAAAAATTAAAAACCACAAAAAGGTTCCAGGACGGCTGCCTCAAGCATCGCCCTGGGGGCTACTTGACGGGCTCCTACTTAATCAAATGACCCCAGTGCCGGTTTCTTGAAACCGACTTCGGGCTCGGGGGCTACTCACTCACTAAGCCGTTTAGAAGGTTGTGCTCTTATGTCCTCGGACAAATTCATAACTCATAAACGCTCAAATAAACAAATTAAACTAGATGCGCAGACAGAAAGCATACCTCAAAACCTGCTACGAGGTTCTTGAAAACCTCATGCAGGCCGGCCCCTGCGGACCGGAAGCCCTGTAGCGCCACGCCTATCATGGCACGGTGCTCTTCCTTGATGGAGGAGCCCTTCAGGGCGTCCTCCATCTCTTCAGTCCAACCCGCACCAGCCTGGCCTTGGGCAGTTGGCTGGGGAGAAGGGAGGACCTCGGATACATTCATCCGAGTATCCTCCACCTGGGGCGGCAGAGCCGAGGTAGATGTCGGCTGGGCCGATGACTAGCCCAGCCCTTCTTCGATGACCGCGGGGCGCTTCTCCCCGGGGTCTTGTTGGGCCAAGGTGTCGACCTCGGCCATGGCAGCCACCTCGTCGACCCCCATCGTGTTAACGTCGGGGGCCAAGGTGGATGTTGCCTCCCCTAACCCGTCATGCGCTAGGGGAGGATCAGCGGGCTCCGGAGTCCCGCTAGCGGATGGCAACCCGCTTGAGGAACCGCTGGGGATTACCCTCGGTGGGCTGCATAAGAAAAGATGCCTTTGTAAGTTTCCTCTTGATGACTTGTCATATTAACAGGCGGGATGCAAAGACGACGGCTTACCCTCGGGCCGCCGGCTTCTTCCTCCCCCCAGCGAGGAGGGCTTCTTCTGAGTCGCCGGAGAGCTCGGCCCTCTCCGACGACTTGTTGGCAGCCCCGGACGAGGCTCGCCTCGGCCTCTTCGGGCCCTTCGGTGGCATGCCCACGTCGGCGTCTTCTAACGCCGACCTCTTCCCCTTCGGGGGGGAACCTCTTCCTCCTCACCCTCCTCGGCGTCGCCGTCTTGGGCGGCGGAGGTGTGGGTCTCTTCGGACCGGGTGACCGAAGTCCCCCGAGTCCGAGCACTTGACCTCCCCTTCTGGGACTTCGTCCCTTTGGAGGCCACCACATGCGGCTCCTCAGTCAGAAGCGCCGAGAGCAGGGGAGTTGGAGGCTGCTCTGGGAGTGGGGCCGGGCATCGAACTCCTGGAACCCAGGCCAACCACTTCTGCAAAACATCAAACACGACGATTCAATTAAAAATGTTACTCCTCAGTACAATGTGCAAAGAACAATGATTGGGGGGCGAAACCACTTACTGGGGGGGCTCGTAGCCGTGTTCGAGGTCGCGGTCCTCCCCTTCCTTGGGAATCTTGTCCTTGGCCAGCTTCATGAGCCTCGTCCACATGGCGGCCAAGGTGGAGCGGAAGAAGGAGGTGATGGTGTCCATGTCCTCGGGCTTTTGTGCCCACATCGGGGTAGCCCGAAGTTCGAGAGGGGGTATGCGGCGGTTGAGCATGACATCGATGACGTCGGCAAGCTCGACCTTCCCCGTGGTGGACCACCACAAGATCCTGTCGATCAGGGTCTCCACCTCTTCTGGCTTCCCCCAGGCGATGCCCTTCTCCTTCCAGGACTTGAGCTTCTTGGGAGGCCCGGCTGAGAAGGCCGGGACCTCGGTTTGACCAGGGGCGAGTGGCTCGGTGATGTAAAACCACTCTCTCTGCCACTCCTTCACCGTTTTGATGAAGGTGCCCTTGAACCAGGTGGCCCCCTGGTTTTTGCTGATCATAGCCCCTCCACACTCTGCGAGATCTGAGTCGCTCGACTTCGGTTTGATCCCGAAGAGCTTCAGCCACAAGCCGAAGTGCGGCTCGCAGCGGAGGAAGGGCTCGCAGACCATGATGAAGGCAGCGAGGTGGAGAACGGAGTTGGGGGCCAGGTGGTGGAAATCCAACCCGTAGTAGTACATTACCCCGCGCACAAAGGGGTGCAGCGGGAACCCCAGGCCTCGGATGAGGTGGGGGACGAAGAACACCCGCTCCCCGGCGTTGGGAGCGGGCACCAGCTGCCAGCTGCTGGAGCGCGGGCGGCGATGGCGGGGGTCAGATACCCTGCGCTGCACAGTTCTGAGATGGTCGTGGCCGTCACAATGGAGCCGCCCTAGTGCCCCTTGAGGGTGTCAGCCATGGCTGGTTGTGGAAGCTGGGCTCGCGAAAAAAAGCGGGCTGGTTGGATCTGGGCGCTGGAGCTAGACGAAGCAGTAGTGGGGGGAGGATGGGAGCGTGGGCGATTGCGCTGTCCTCCCTTTTGCTCTTATAAGCCTATGAAAGGCCAAGAGTCCCCCTCGCTGCGCCGATAAATTCGTTGTTGCCATCAAAAATGCTGTTGAAGCATATGGGGGGAAACAAAATCTTGATGATATCCCTAATAAAGCGGGCACAATCTCTGCCTCGAGGGGATGTGCCAGTAAAAAGGCTGCCTCGAACCATGATTTGAGGGGGAGGCAGTAACTGCTTAGCCCGTCGTGGGGCAAGCCTCTTCGACAAAAGTTGTCAGGCCAGATTGGACGGTTCATACCCGATCGACAGGCCTCGAGGCTAAGATATCTGTCCTCTTCGGATAGGGTGCAAGCTCGGATGAACCTCGGACATCATTGTCCAATTGCGATGAATGAAGTGTAAAAGGGAACTCGTCTGTCAAGCCAAGGACTATGGATCCGAGGTGATGTTTTCTGAAAAGTCGTCCTCGGCATAGAAGACCAGTTCGGGGGCTACTGACGGTGTCCTGGAATAGGGGGTGCTAACCTAGCCGGCCCGTCTCCTCGGTTGGGCCGATGGGCCCTCGTACGTGATCAAGATGGACTCCGGAGGCTGTACACAGGAAGCATGATCAAGGCTGTTTCTACCGAAGACTTGTCGTATACTCCAAGATCTCTCCTGCCGCCTCTCTCCTAAGATACCGACTTTGTAACCCTAGATACCCTCCCTGGCGTGTATATAAGCCATAGGGTTTAGCCCGTAAGGGGGACATCAACGCAATATCACTCACCTAGCCCTAGAAGTTAGACACACATTACGATCTCGAGGTAGATCAACTCTGTACTTGATACATCTCCATCAATATAAACAGAAGCAGGATGTAAGGTTTAACTCCATCAAGAGGGCCCGAACCTGGGTAAACATTGTCCCTCTTGTCTCTGCTACCACCGATCCAAGATCCACAGCTCGAGACCCCCTACCCCGAGGTCTGCCGGTTTTTACACCGACACTGGTGCTTTCATTGAGAGCTCCGCTGCGTGATCACCAGAAGGATCGATGGCTCGCCTGCAGATCAACTGCGCCAACGGCCATAAGGACGTCTATGCCCCCGGCCAGCTTTTTGTTTTCTGTAGCATGGTATTTTGCGCCGACTCGATGGGTCACCTGACCTCTATCGAGAACTACGCCCCAGGTCGGATTGTGACCTTCGGTGGCCTCGAATACACTGCGGATTCCCGTGGCGAACTCATCCTATCGGGATGGACTCCCAGCCGGATCGAGAGCTCGGCCGGTTCTGGAGGCTCGACTCCGGAACCGAATTCTGTCACGACGCCTCTTGAGACCCCTGACGCCACTACTCCGGCCAGTTTCTCCCCGATCGCTAGTCCGGAGATAGATTCGGCCCCCACTCCTGAAATTACGCCGGTGCTAGAACTGACTTCGGCGCAGAACCCGGAATTATGTTCAGATTCCCTTCACACCGAAAACACATTCGGTTACACGCCGGGCGTACTTCGAGTCAGCCCTGCCTATGGCGCATCAATGAATCCCGAAGAGTTATCTCACCTCGATGAGATGCTTGACAGCATCTGGAGCATGTCCATCTCGGACGGCAAGACTTCGGTCTACAATCAGATCGGACTTAATGCCGACGATAGGGAAATTTACATCCCACCCACCACCCACCTAGTCACCACGATCAACGATTTAACCGACGTGTTGGACTATGGTGAGGCCTCAAACATGGAGGAAGATGTTGATGGCCCCATTGAGAACACCTTGCCCCTAGTAAACGCAGGCAGGTGGACGGCCACGTCCACCTACGATGTTTACGTGGTTGACACCCCCAAATCCCCTCCAAGACGTCGGCGAAGGCGCCGAAGGGGCAATAACGGGGAACCCAGTGGTAATGACGTGACAGCCAATAATGGCGACGCAGAGGACGGCGATGCCGGTAACCATGAAGAGGACGTTCAAGCCTTCCCAGTAAGGAACGGCACACCGGACCGACTTTCCAGGGACTCAGATCCCGATGACCTCTTCGAAGGGGCCGATGACAACAACATGCCGGAATCCGAGGAGGACGAGAGCCTCGGTACCGAGGACTACATCGTCCCCGAAGACCCTTTTGAACAAGAGCGCTTTCGGCGACGCCTCGTTGCGACGGCCCGGAGCATGAAGCGCAAGCAGCAGCAGTTGTAGGCCAATACCGATGCACTAAATGAAAAGTGGATCGAGGTGCTCTCCGCCGAGCAAGAAATGGAGAACCGGAGCCATAGTGCGCCAAAATCATACCCACGTTGGCATCTCTTGCCGGAGTTCGACGAGGACCTCACTGACGACCTCGACCGCCCCCCCAGAGGCCGGGACAGGCCAAGACGAGAAGACCCCAGTGAACGGCCACCTCCACGCCGTCATGGCAAGGACCCCGTGGATTACCTAGATCCTCATGACGCTAGACGTCGCATTGACGAAAATAGGGCTCCCCCTCGGTCCATCTATGGATCAAGGGGATGCGCGCCCGCTGGGCTCGACGGCTACGATGCCTGGGTAGACAGGAACGGCCTTGCCCGAGATCAACCCTACTCACGGTTTTCTCCCGACCTCCGACGGGACGCTCCTCGGTCCCGAGGACCGGCTCACCCAATCTGCTTCACAGACAGGGTGATGGAACATCAATTCCCGGAAGGATTTAAGCCCATCAATATAGAGTCATACGATGGCACCACGGACCCAGCAGTTTGGATTGAAGATTTCCTCCTGCACATACACATGGCCAATGGAGATGATCTCCATGCCATCAAATATCTACCGCTCAAATTAAAGGGGCCGGCGAGGCATTGGCTTAACAGCCTCTCTCCTCACTCTCTCGGCAGCTGGGAGGCCCTAGAAGACGCTTTTCGAGCAAACTTCCAGGGCACATATGTCCGACCTCCGGACGCTGATGACCTCAGCCGTGTCACCTAGCAGCCAGGCGAATCAGCCCCAAAATTCTGGAACAGGATCCTCACCAAGAAGAACCAGATCATAGACTGCTCCGAAGCCGAGGCCATCACCGGCTTTAAAAACAATATCCGAGATGAATGGTTGGCTCACCAACTCGGCCAAGATAAGCCGAGGACCATGGCGGCCCTGACCTCACTAATGACTCGCTTTTGTGCGGGAGAAGACTGCTGGCTTGCCCGCAGTACTTATAACGGCGAGGCAGGCACCTCGGAAACTCGCAACGCCAATGGAAAACCCAAGCGTAATAAAAATAAGTGCACGTATAAAAATGGCGGAAGCAACACCAAAGACGCCGCGGTCAACGCAGGGTTCACCGGACCTAAATCCGGACAGAAAAGAAAACCCTTTAAACGGAACAAAGATGGACCTAGCCAGCTTGATAGGCTCCTGGACCGCCCATGTGGGATTCATGGTACTCAGGAAAAACCAGCAACCCACACTAATAGGAATTGCTGGGTCTTTAAACAAGCCGGCAAGATAGCTCACCTAGCATGTATATAAGCCATAGGGTTTAGCCCGTCAGGGGGACATCAACGCAATATCGCTCACCTAGCCCTAGAAGTTAGACACACATTATGATCTTGAGGTAGATCAACTCTGTACTTCATACATCTCCATCAATATAAACAGAAGCAGGACATAGGGTTTTACCTCCATCAAGAGGGCCCGAACCTGGGTAAACATTGTCCCTCTTGTCTCTGTTACCACCGATCCGAGATCCACAGCTCGGGACCCCCTACCCCGAGGTCTGCCGATTTTTACACCGACAGTCATGTCATCCTGTTTAGATAGTCATCATATGTTGAATTATGTCATTCTATCCTATTTAGTTATCCATCATATATCTGAAATTGTGTCATGCTACCCTGTTTAGTTAGCCTTAGCCATCATATATGTGAAATTGTATCATGCTATCCTGTTTGGTTAGACAACATATACGTGAATTACTGCATCTGTCTATCATACAATGTCTGTACCTTCAATTTCTTTTCTTGTTTATCAGCCATTTGAATTAGAGGGGGTGATGGCAGTATCTAAGGGAGTAAAAACACGGTCTTCACAAAAGACGGTGCTACCCGTCGATGCAGATAGAACCACGGTTGTACTTGCCCAAGAGCCAGCCCCACCACACATAACTGACACTCTTGCAGATTGTACCCCTACCCCGTTGGCCAGAGAACCAGGTACACCCCATCTAACCCCAACCCCAATAGATAGTAACCCACTTCCAGTTGACACAACACCATCTACACCACAGAGCACCCACACACGAGCAGTTAGTAAGGCAACTTCAGTGCCCAAAGCACGAGGACCACCACAGCAAACCCAAACACCACGCTTAAAGCAGAAGAACAATTATTCTGAGGTCAGATTCCATAGCTATGGTGCATTCTCCTTTGCTCTTGCATCACTGTATTTACTCATACCAACTAATTTCTAATTTGAAGGATCCAATTGAAACTCCAATGGTGAAATAGGTATGGTTTAAACCTGTTTCTTTAACTGGTTTGCTGTTGTAACTTCTTGCTCTATGTTGATTTCAGTTTCAATTGTTTAAACAGTTATGTTTTCATGGCATGCACATTACAAGTGTTGTTAGTGTTGTGTAGTTTCCCACACTTATATTCTGTCTATGTTGCTTTGTCTTAAACAGATATGATTTGAACTGTGTCTCTATCTTGATTTGGCAACATAAACTAGGATGATATAGACAATACAGTGACCATAGTACATAGAAATATGTTTGTTTCATTCTATTATTATGTACTACCTTGCAATAGAAGACAAGTTAGCATAATCCTGTCAACCTTACTACTGAACTGGTTCACCAAAATGAGTTTCATATACATGCTAAACCTGTGATGTGTCTCCTTCTTCCTCTTTTAGAATGCCGGCAGAATAGTGGAGAAGAGTACCCCATTATGCAATGGTAAAGGAAGTAATGCAGATAAGGTCCAAGATAGTCAGACAGCCCTGTTGTTCTCCAAGAAAGCTGATAAAAACTATCTTGAAGACAGTGAAACAACCCCAAAGTCCTGCCTTGATGTAGTGTTCGAGTTACTAGCCACTACCGCTGGCACAAGCCCTTCGAACTCGCTGCCTGAATCAGTTCGGCTTCTTGAGTCTCAACTTCAAGCTGAAAGACAACGATCAGCTGTGCTGCGACAAGAAGCCGAAGGACTGAGGAAGTCCCTGCAGAATTCAGATGCATACTTTCTGGAGAAACAACAAGAGTTGGAGGATTTTAGTGCCAAACAAGAGAAAGCTAATAAGCTTGCTAAGCTTCTTGCCAGCATGGTGGGTGCCCAGGATATCGTTTCTTGAGCTCTTCTGAAGTGGTTTCAGTTCTGGACTTGTTTTGCTGCCGCGTTTATTTGCACTGGTGGCCAATTTAGATGCCCAGTGTATGTAATATGATGCTTTGTTGTTCCCTAATATTTGCACTGGTAGTGAACTTTGATGCCCAGTGGATGTAATCTGTGTAATCGCCGTAATAGCCTAGCGTTAGTTGCTTTCTTATTTATTTACTTATAGTCTTTTGTTTATTTGTTTGCTTGTAGTCACTGCAGTTCTTTTTCCTTGGTTTGCTAGTGGCCGCAATAACCATGGGCCACATACGGGCCGTGGTACCGATGGGCATCCTATGGGCTGTAGGATCCATGGGCCTCCTATGGGCCGTAGGATCCATGGGCCTCCTATGGGCCGTAGGATCCATGGGCCGTACTGTTCGTGGGCCAAAACCGGACCGCAATATGGACCGTAAACGGGCCAAAATTGGAACCGTCCGTTTATGGGCCCAGACCATAACGGGCCGTTAACAGGCCGGAAGACAGCACAGGCTTAATTCTATCAAGAGGTATGACGGGTCATTAATGGGCCGGATTACAGGACAGGATGAAAACGGCCCAACGGGTTAACGGGCCACAAACGGACCGAATGTTACCACGGGCTGAATTTGGCCCATTAGCATAACAGGCCAGTAACGGACCATAAATAATCGAGGGCTGGAAATGAGCCCAAGAATGTATGGGCCCTTAGAAGGCAGAAAGGGAGCACGGGCTTGAAACGGCCCAACTAAATCATGGGCCGTTAATGGGCTCAAAGCAGTTTACTGTTCATGATGGGCCTGATTCACCACGGGCCGTCAATGGGCCCACAGATGCGAAAGGCCTCATATGGGCCGAAAGACTTCACGGGCCATATATGGGCCGAAAGTGACAACGGGCTTGAATCATATGGGACGACTCATATGACGCTACCGGGCCGAATATTGAAAGGCCATAACGGGCCGTGAGTACCCGGGCCGTAGATGGGCTGTATGCGAACAGGCCGTTAACAGGCTTTCCATGGGCCGGTCTGCTAACTTTTGACCAAGTCAAACGGGCCGGCCTTTTTAACCTAAATGGGCCACTGTTGGGCCGTGCCACGTGTCGACGTATCATAGGCATCTCTCGTCCATTGAATGGATGACATCTATCGCAACGCCGAGCTAACACGTGGATCGGCCGGCGAATGAGAAATTTACACGTGGAAAATCGCCATTGGTCAGGGTTGTTAACGGGTTATCGGATCCAAAACCGGACCGATAGCTTAACGGCAACCCGTTACGGTGGAAGCCACGTGTCGGTCATCCTTGACGAAAACACTTCCATCACGTGATATTTATCGTCATGGAAGTGGACACTTCTGTGATGATAATTTTAGTATTGTCATGGAACACTTCTACGACAGCACAGGTATGACTATCTTGATTTTTTCATAAAATTGTCACGGATGTACATGCATGACAGAAAACTTGACCTAGTGTGACAAAGACGTATCATCATGGAAGTGTTTTTTTTTTGTAGTGAAGAGTGGTATAATCAAAACTTTCATGTAGATCACTAAATATGAAGCGTATGATTTAATTATATTGATGTCATAATATGAAAGGGTATTAGTTCATGATCATTGATTAGTAAAAATATCGATATTAAAGCTTGTTATGAACTACTCATTTAAGTGTCCGTCATGGCATGGCGGGGATGTTGGAGCATTCTTATTTCTCAATGAAATCCTTTGTGTTGTTCAAATCAGGGGCGCGCGATGGTTAACTCCTAACAACCTTCTCCGTAGGGGCATGCGAGTAGTACTTTGCTTTGAGGGCTAGTAAAACTTTCACAATAAGTATCTGAGTTCTTTATGACTAATGTGAGTTCATGGACTAATACAGCACTCCCACCTATCCACATATTGTTAGCCTCTTCGGTACCGTGCATTACCCTTTCTCACCTCGAGAGTCGGTGCAAACTTCGCCGGTGCATCCAAACCCCGTGAAATGATACGCTCTATCACACATAAGCCTCCTTATATCTTCCTCAAAACAGCCACCATACCTACCTATCATGGCATTTCCATAGCCATTCTGAGATATAATGCCATGCAACTTCCACCGTTCCGTCTTATGACATGTGTGTTCATCATCATATTGCTTTGCAAGATCATATAGAGCTGACATGATATTTGTGGCAAAGCCACCATTCATCATTGTAATACATGTTACGCTAGATCATTGCACATCCTGGTACACTGCCAGGGGCATTAATATAGAGTCATATTGTTTCAGTTTCATCGAGTTGTAAGTAAATAAAAGTGTGATGATCATCATTATTAGAGCACTGTCCCAGTGAGTTAAAGAATGGTGGAGACTAATGAATCCTCGAAAAAGTGGGGATGAAGTCCATGAGACTGTTCTAAAAAAGATAGGCCAAAAAGAGCCCAACCAAAAAATGAGAGAAAAGAGAGAAGGGTCAATGCTACTATCCTTTTACCACACTTGTGCTTCAAAGTAGCACCATGTTCTTCATATAGAGAGTCTCCTGAGTTGTCACTTTCATATACTACTGCGAATTTTTCATTATAGACATTTGCTTGTATATTCTGATGACGGGCTTCCTCAAATGCCCAAGGTCTTCATGAGCAAGCAAGTTGGATGCACACCCACTTAATTAGTTTCCGCATTGAGCTTTCATACACTTATTGCTCTAGTGCATCCGTTGCATGGCAATCCCTACTCGTCACATTGATATCGATTGATAGGCCTCTCCATTGCCTATTGATCCGCCAACTTGATGTGATACTTTCTTCCTTTTTGACTTCCCTTATAAATCTCTACCACCGCATTCTATTCCACCCATCGTGCAATGTCCATGGCTCACGCTCAGGTATTGAGTGGAGTTGAAAATGCTGAAGCACGTGAAAAAGTATGATACAATTGCTTGATTTGACACAGGGGTGCTCATGATTTATATTTATGCGGTGAAGGTGGAGTCATGCCATGCTTGCATAATTCAATGAGTAGGGATAACATTCGTTGAGCATCGTATATTTTGAAAAAGTAATGATTATGTTCTTGTATTCATGGATATTATTATGTTGATATCAATTACTTCATGGTTTCTCAATATTTATACCATAAAGAGAGTTCATGATAAACATGCTAGGTAGCATTCAACATCAAAAATTCTGTTTTTATCATTTACCTACTCGAGGATGAGCAGGAATTAAGCTTGGGGATGCTGATACGTCTCCGACGTATCTATAATTTTTTATTGTTTCATGCTATTATATTATCATTCTTAGATACTTTTCATGCAATTTTATCTCATTTTTTGGGACTAACCTATTAACTCAGTGCCCAGTGCCAGTTGATATTTTCTGCTTGTTTTTGGTTTTATAGAAAATTTATATCAACCAGAGTTCTAACGCTACGAAAAAATTTGCTGATTTTTTTATGGACATACGAGACCCTAGAAGCTTCGGGGGTGGACCAAAACACCTACGAGGAGACGACAAGACAACAGGGCATGCCCTCATGTCTTGTGGGCCCCTTGTGGCTCCTTTTGACCTAATTCCAATGCTATAAATTCCCAAATATTCCAAAACCCCTAGAGAGCCACCCGAAGCAATTTTGCCACCGCCGCAAGACTCTGTTCTTCCGCGATCCCATCTGGAGGCCTTTTTCGGTAATCAGCAGGAGGGGGAATCGATCACGGAGGTCTTCTACATCAACCTTGCTGCACCTCCAATGATGTGTTAGTAGTCCACCGCAGACCTACTGGTCCATAGTGATTACCAAGATGGCTTTCTCTCTCTCTTTGATCTTCAATACAATGTTCTCTTCGGAGATCGATCCGATGTAATCTTCTTTTGTGGTGTGTTTGTTGGGATCCGATGAATTGTGGGTTTATGGTTTGAATATTCTTTGAAAGTAACTTAGTCTTTTCTGAACTTTATTATGTATGATTGTTCTAGCTATGTAATGCTTTCTGATCTATGGGTTTTCTTTGGCCAAGTTGATTCGTTGATCTTCAGTGGAAGTGGTGCATAGTGATACGTCCAATTTGCATCATGATTTCCTACTATTAATTAATATGTTTTTAATCATTATTTCACTTTATTGTTCAATTCTTATGCATTTTCTCTCTTATTTTGCAAGATTCACATGAAGAGGGAGATTGGCGGCAGCTGGAATTCTGGATCGGAAAGGGGTGAAACAGAGATAGGTATTCTACACAACTCCAAATGATCTGAAAATTTACGGAGAATTATTTTGGAATATATAAAAAATACTGGCGAAAGAATCAACAGGAGGGGGCCCACTAGGAAGCCACAAGCCTGGGGGGCGCGCCCTACCCCCTGGGCGCGCCCCCCGAGCTTGAGGGGCCCCTGGCAGGCCTCCGGCCCCCTCCTTCTGCTATGTGAAGCCATTTGCCCTAGAAAAAAAATCAGAAGAAGACTTTCGGGATGAAGCGCCGCCGTCTCGAGGCAGAACCTGGGCAGGAGCTATTTTGCTCTCCGGCGGAGCGATTCCGCCGGGGATACTTCCCTCCGGGAGGGGAAAATCGAAGCCATCGACATCACCAATGATCCTCTCATCATGGGAGGGCCAATCTTCATTAACATCTTCACCAGCACCATCTCATCTCAAACCCTAGTTCATCTCTTGTATTCAATCTTTGTCTCAAAACCTCAGATTGGTACATGTGGGTTGCTAGTAGTGTTGATTACATCTTGTAGTTGATGCTAGTTGGTTTATTTGGTGGAAGATTATATGTTCAGATCCTTAATGCTATTCAATTCCCCTCTGATCTTGAACATGAATATGATTTGTGAGTAGTTACTTTTGTTCTTGAGAACATGGCAGAAGTCTTGTCATAAGTAATCATGTGAATTTGGTATTCGTTCGATATTTTGATGATATGTATGTTGTGCTTCCTTTAGTGGTGTCGTGTGAACGTCGACTACATGACACTTCACCATCTTTGGGCCTAAGGGAAGGCATTGTGGAGTAGTAATTAGATGATGGGTTGCTAGAGTGACAGAAGCTTATACCCTAGTTTATGCGCTATTCCGTAAGGGGCTGATTTGGATCCATATGTTTCATGCTATGGTTAGAGTTATCTTAATTCTTCTTTGGTAGTTGCGGATGCTTGCGAGAGGGGGTAATCATAAGTGGGAGGCTTGTTCAAGTAAGAATATCACCCAAGCACCGGTCCACCCACATATCAAATTATCAAAGTAGTGAACGCGAATCAAACAAACATGATGAAAGTGACTAGATGACATTCCCATGTGTCCTCGAGAACGCTTTGCTTATTATACGAGTTCGTTTCGGTTGTCCTTTGTTATAAAAAGGATTGGGCCACCTTGCTGCACTTTTGTTACCGTTACTACTTGTTACTTGTCATGAATTATCTTGCTAGCAAACTATCGGTTACCTACAATTTCCGTGCTTGCAGAGAATACCTTGCTGAAGACCGCTTGTCATTTCCTTCTGCTCCTCGTTGGGTTCGACACTCTTACTTATCGAAAGGACTACGATTGATCCCCTATACTTGTGGGTCATCAAGACTCTTTTCTGGCGCCGTTGCCGGGGAGTGAAGCGCCTTTGGTGAGTGGAATTTGGTAGGGAAACATTTATATTACGTGCTGAAATTTACTATCACTTGTCACTATGTAAAGTAATCCTTTGAGGGGCTTGTTCGGGGTATCTTCACCTCGACGGGAAGCATTGAGAGTTGCTCCTCAACCTACTGAACCTACTAAAAATATTTATTATGAAATTCCTTCGGGTATGGTAGAGAAACTGCTAGCTAATCCTTATGCAGGAGATGGAACGGTGCATCCTGATATGCACTTGATATATGTTGATGAATTTTGTGGATTGTTTAGTCTTGCAGGTCTATCCGGAGATGGAGTTAAGAAGAAAGTATTCCATTTATCTTTGGAGGGAAAGGCATTGACATGGTATAGGCTATGTGATGATACTGAAACATGGGATTGGAACCGGTTGAAGCTAGAATTTCACCCAAAATTTTATCCTATGCATTTGGTTCATTGTGATCGGAATTATATATATAATTTTTGGCCTCGTGAAGGAGAAAGTATCGCTCAAGCTTGGGGGAGGCTTAAGTATATGTTGCATACATGCCCCAATCATGAGCTCCCAAGAGAAATAATTATTCAAAACTTTTATGCCCGGCTTTCTCATAATGATCAATCCATGCTCGATACTTCTTCTCCTGGTTCCTTTAAGAAGAGAACTATTGAATTCAGATGGGATCTTCTGGAAAGAATTAAACATAACTCTAAAGATTGGGAAATCGACAAAGGTAAAGATTCAGGTATAAATCTCGAGTTTGATTGTGTTAAATCTTTTATGGAAACTGATGCTTTTCATAAGTTTAGTACTAAATATGGACTTGACTCTGAGATAGTAGCTACCTTTTGTGAATCTTTTGCTGCTCATGTTGATCTCCCTAAAGAGAAACGGTTTAAATATCATCCACCTATTGAATTAAATGAAGAACCCGTTATTGCTAAAGAAGAAACAATTGTTTACAATGTTGATCCAGTTGTGCCTACTGCTTATATTGAGAAACCTCATTTCCCTGTTAGGATTAAGGAACATGCTAAAACTTCAACAGTGGTTAATAAAAGTAATATAAGAACACCTAGACCTTCTGAACAAATTAAAGTTGAACCTAATATTGCAATGGTTAAATATCTCTTGGTTGATAATATTGATGGGCATGTTATTTACTTTTGCGATGAGGCTGCTAGAATTACTAAACCTGTTAGAAATGAACGAGATATGCTAGATAAGAACAAGCCTGTAGTTGGCATGCCTGTTGTTTCTGTTAAGATTGGAGATCATTGCTATCATGGCTTATGTGATATGGCTGCTAGTGTACCTGAGACATTACTTTTGGGATAACCCACACTTATATAAAGAAGGAGTAGATGATATTATTAGACGTTGTGTACCTGAGAATGAACAGGAACAAATCCTACGAAAATGTCACTCCGAGGCATATGGAGGACACCATGCGGGAGACAGAACTGCACATAAGGTATTACAATCTGGTTTTTATTGGCCTACTCTTTTCAAAGATGCACGTAAGTTTGTCCTCTCTTGTGATGAATGTCAAAGAATTGGTAATGTTGGTAGACATCAGGAAATGCCTATGAATTATTCACTTGTTATTGAACCATTTGATGTTTGGGGTTTTGATTATATGGGACCTTTTCCTAAATCCAATGGGTATACTCATATTCTAGTTGCTATTAATTACATTACTAAGTGGGTAGAAGCTATTCCAACTAGTAGTGCTGATCACAACACTTCTATTAAAATGCTTAAAGAAGTTATATTCCCGAGGTTTGGAGTCCCTAGATATTTAATGACTGATGGTGGTTCACATTTTATTCATGGTGCTTTCCGTAAATTGCTTGCTAAATGTGATGTTAATCATAGAATTGCATCTCCTTATCATCCTCAGTCTAGTGGTCAAGTTGAATTAACTAATAGAGAAATAAAATTAATTTTGCAAAAGACCGTTAATAGATTCAGAAAGAATTGGTCTAACAAACTTGATGATGCATTATGGGCCTACAGAACTGCTTATAAAAATCCTATGGGTATGTCTCCATATAAAACGGTTTATGGAAAAGCATGTCATTTACCTCTTGAGCTAGAACATAAAGCATATTGGGCAATTAAAGAACTTAAGTATGATTTTAAAGTTGCCGGTGAAAAGAGGTTGTTTGATATTAGTTCTTTAGATGAATGGAGAACCCAAGCTTATGAGAATGCCAAGTTGTTTAAAGAAAAAGTTAAAAGATGGCATGATAAATGAATTCAAAAATGGGAATTCAAAATAGGTGATCATGTTCTATTATACAATTCTTGTTTAAGATTTTTTGCAGGAAAACTTCTCTCTAAATGGGAAGGACCGTATATCATCGAAGAAGTTTATCGCTCCGGAGCCATCAAAATTAACAACTCCGAAGGCAATAATCCGAGAGTGGTTAATGGACAAAGAATTAAACATTATATCTCAGGTACGCCCATTAATGTTGAAACTAATATTATTCCAACAATTACACCGGAAGAGCACATAGAAGAAACCTTCCGGAACGCTCCAGAATCCTGAAAAGGAGTAGGTACGTTGTACGGTAAGTAAACCGACTCCAAAACTTCCATAAAAGTACTTTATGTCCATTTTAGAATATATAAAAAATTAGGAAAATAATAAACAGTCCAAAAAGTGCATGAGGAGGCGACAAGCCTCGGGGCGCGCCTACCGGCTACCAGGCTTGTGGCTCCTTCGTGGACTTTTCCGACTCCGTTATTCTTCCATATTACTTGTCCTGCACGGGAAAAAATCATTATATATACTCATGGATGTTTTGACCACCGCATCGCAAGTTTCTCCTCTGTTCCTGTATCGAGCTGTTTTTCTTACAGATCTAGATCACTATGGCTCCCGGGAAGCAACGCACCAAGCACCGGATTGTTCAACCTTCGCCCGGCAAACGCCCTTTCAGTGAAGTCTACTATGAGTGGTCATCTAGAGAGGAGGATACTGCTATGGAGGAGGAACCAGGAAAGGTCGTGAAGGACCGGATTCAAGGAGAAGAAGATCAATCCATGCACAGGAAGGAAACTACAGAAAAGGGAGATATATTGCAAACTCTTCATCATAACCTTTCTTTATCTGAAATTGATGCATTAAAGGCTGTTGAAGCAATTTGTGCCCAGAATACGTCGCTCACTCATGAAGTTATTATGTTGGAAGAACAAAATCGTGCCCTTCGAAGGATCAATAGTAATCTGGAGTACTTGTTAAGGCTGAAGGACTAGCCCACCACTACATCACCACCATCACCGAAGAAGGAGATTTGAGTACATGGGTATGGGCACCACCCTTGGCTTGTGCCAAGCTTGGGGGAGGTGCCCCGATATCGTATCACCATCACTTTTTATCATCATTAGCTATCTTTGTTCGATCCTTAGTTATTTCATGATTTAGAAGAATAAAGTGTAGTATGATTTAGTTTCAAGTGCTAGCTTGGTGATCTATCTATCTATGTAATCGTGTGTGAAAGTTATATAATAAAGAGTAGTTGAGTTGAGTGTTTTGCTTTTATTGATCCAATCCTAGAAATAAATAAAGAAAAAATAAGATCATATGCTAATCCTATGGGGAGTGATGACTTCACATAAAAGAAGTATAATTGATAAAACTTGTTGGAAGTTGACAAACATAGCATTGGTCATTGTTGCAATTCATGAAAAAGTAATAAAGGAAGAGAGGTCTCACATATAAATACACTATCTTGGACATCTTTTATGATTGTTAGCCCCCATTAAATATTCTATGTCAAATAGTCGACGTTGGACAAGGAAGACAACGTAATGAGTTATGTTTGCTTATAGTCACATAGAAGTTATATTGTTTTGGATACTCTAACATGTGGTGCTTGCCCCCTATCTTTTGCTAGCCAAAATTCTGTACTAAGTAGAGATACTACTTGTGCATCCAAAAACCCTTAAACCCAGTTTCATGCCATGAGAGTCCACTATATCTACCTATGGATTGAATAAGATCCTTCAAGTAAGTTGTCATCGGTGCAAAGCAATAAAAATTGCTCCTAAATATGTATGATCTTTTATTATAAGGGAAAATAAGCTTTGTACGATCTTGTGATGGTGGAGAAATAAAAGTGACAGACTGCATAATAAAGGTCGCTATCACAAGGGGCAATATAAAGTGACATTCCTTTGCATTAAGAGTTTGCACATCCAAAAACAAAAAGCACATGACAACCTCTGCTTCCCTCTACGAAGGGCCTATCTTTTACTTTATGTATTTACTTTCATGCAAGAGTCAATAGTACTCTCCTCTATTCCGTTTTTATTTTCTCTCTTGGCAAGCATTATGTGGTGGGGATTGATCCAGGCATATATATCCAGTTGGATGTCGATGATCATGAGTTATTATTGTTGACATTACCCTTGAGGTAAATACATTGGGAGGCGAAATTATAAGCCCCTATCTTTCTATGTGTCCGACTGAAACTTTTGCTCCAGAAGTATGCTGTGAGTGTCAGCAATCATAGAAGACTAAATGATGGTTGAGTATGAGAACTTGCTAAACAAAGCTCTTACATAGACTCTTTCTGATAATATGATGAATTGCAATTGCTTCAGTGACTGAGATCATAGTTTGTTAGTTTTCAATTTGGTTTATGGTTTACACTTTAACTTGTGGATGAATTGTTACTTTTTCATGAGAAGTTTTATGATGATATGTTGCTGTTATAATAAAGATCATGATGCTCCATGTCCATATTTTATTTCTATCCACGCCTCTCTCTCTAAACATGTGGTCATGATTATCGATTTCGGCTTTCGCTTGAGGACAAGCGAGGTCTAAGCTTGGGGGAGTTGATACGTCCAATTTGCATCATGATTTCCTACTATTAATTAATATGTTTTTAATCATTATTTCACTTTATTGTTCAATTCTTATGCATTTCTCTCTTATTTTGCAAGATTCACATGAACAGGGAGATTGCCGGCAGCTGGAATTCTGGACCGGAAAGGGGTGAAACAGAGATAGCTATTCTACACAACTCCAAATGACCTAAAAATTTACGGAGAATTATTTTGGAATATATAAAAAAATACTGGCGAAAGAATCAACAGGAGGGGGCCCACCTGGAAGCCACAAGCCTAGAAAAAATCAGAAGAAGACTTTCAGGATGAAGCGCCACCGTCTCGAGGCGGAACCTGGGCAGGAGCTATTTTGCTCTCTGGCGGAGCGATTCCGCCGGGGATACTTCCCTCCGGGAGGGGGAAATCGAAGCCATCGACATCACGAACGATCCTCTTATCGTGGGAGGGCCAATCTTCATCAACATCTCACCAGCACCATCTCATCTCAAACCCTAGTTCATCTCTTGTATTCAATCTTTGTCTCGAAACCTTAGATTGGTACCTGTGGGTTGCTAGTAGTGTTGATTACATCTTGTAGTTGATGCTAGTTGGTTTATTTGGTGGAAGATTATATGTTCAGATCCTTAATGCTATTCAATTCCCCTCTGATCTTGAACATGAATATGATTTGTGAGTAGTTACTTTTGTTCTTGAGAACATGGCAGAAGTCTTGTCATAAGTAATCATGTGAATTTGGTATTCGTTCGATATTTTGATGATATGTATGTTGTGCTTCCTTTAGTGGTGTCGTGTGAACGTCGACTACATGACACTTCACCATCTTTGGGCCTAGGGAAGGCATTGTGGAGTAGTAATTAGATGATGGGTTGCTAGAGTGACAGAAGCTTATACCCTAGTTTATGCGCTATTCCGTAAGGGGCTGATTTGGATCCATATGTTTCATGCTATGGTTAGAGTTATCTTAATTCTTCTTTCGTAGTTGCGGATGCTTGCGAGAGGGGGTAATCATAAGTGGGAGGCTTGTTCAAGTAAGAACAGCACCCAAGCACCGGTCCACCCACATATCAAATTATCAAAGTAGCGAACGCGAATCAAACAAACATGATGAAAGTGACTAGATGAAATTCCCATGTGTCCTCGAGAACGCATTGCTTATTATACAAGTTCGTTCCGGCTTGTCATTTGTTATAAAAAGGATTGGGCCACCTTGCTGCACTTTTGTTACCGTTACTACTTGTTACTTGTTACGAATTATCTTGCTACCAAACTATCTGTTACCTACAATTTCAGTGCTTGCAGGGAATACCTTGCTGAAGACCGCTTGTCATTTCCTTCTGCTCCTCGTTGGGTTAGACACTCTTACTTATCGAAAGGACTACGATTGATCCCCTATACTTGTGGGTCATCACATAGTAGTAGGTTAAATCTTGCAGTGTCTTCACCCAGTGACAGCAGGGGTAGCGATGCACGTATTTGTATTGTTGCTACTAAGGATAAAACAACTGGGTTTAATCATATTGCTTGGTTTTATTCTATCTACATTATGTCATCTTGCTTAATGTGTTACTCTGTTTGTCATGAACTTAATACGATAGATGCACGCAGGAGTCGGTCGATTGGTGGAGTATTAGTAGTAGATGCAGGCAGGAGTCGGTCTACTTGTCACGGACATAATGCCTATATACATGATCATGCCATGAATATCGTCATAACTATGCGCTTTTCTATCAATTGCTCAACAGTAATTTGTCTACCCACCGTATGCTATTTTTATGAGATAGATGCCTCTAGTGAAAACTATGGCCCCCGGGTCTATTTTAATCATATTACAAAAACCAAAAATACTTTTTTGCAATTTATTTATTTTTATTTTACTTTGCAATTTATCTATCTACCACTACCAGATTTGATCCTTACAATTAACGAGTACAAGGGGATTGACAACCCTCTTGCCCGCGTTGGGTGCAAGTATTTGCTCTTGTGTGTGTAGGTACTGCTAAGGAGTGTTTGAGTGGTTCTCCTATTGGTTCGATAACCTTGGTTCTCTACTGAGGGAAATACTTATACACTAGTATATTGCTTCATCCTTCTCCTTCGGGGAAAATCTCAATGCAGATCACAAGTGGCTGGGGTTTCTGGATTTTAGGGATTTATGGGCATGGAATTAGGTAAAACGGAGTTGCGAGGGGGCCACAAGCTCAGACACCACCCACGTGGGGGCGGGCCGTGAGCTTGTGCCTCTCTCGTTTGGCATCTGGTCTCCTCCCGAAGCTTGTACGGTCCCTTCTAGTCCAGAAAAAATCACCGTAAAGTTTCATCGTGTTTGGACTTCGTTTGGTATGGTTTTCCTCCGAAACAATAAAATAGGTAAAAACAGAAACTGGCACGGGGCACTAGGTTAATAACTTAGTTCCCAAAAATGATATAAAATTGCATATAAAGCATACAAGATTGATAATATAATAGCATGAAACAATAAAAAATTATAGATACGTTGGAGACATATCACGACCAGGCATCCATTCAGTTTCTAGTCATCCTTCGCGTGCTTTGGTGCCTAAATCCGCTCAATGGCTTCAATCCTATCTGGATTGGCTTCAATCCCATGATGGGCTATGAAGAATCCAAGAAGTTTTCCGGAAGGCACACAAAAGACGCACTTTTCCGGATTGAGCTTCAGCTTCATCTTGCGGAGATTGGCAAAAGTTTCCTCCAGGTCTTAAATCAGAGTGGGCTGCTGCCGACTCTTGACAACAATATCATCCATGTAAGCTTCAACATTGCGATGTAACTGCGGTCCAAAACTGATCTGAACAGCCATCTGAAAAGTGGAACCGGCATTCTTTAGTCCGAAAGGCATCCGTACGTAACAGCACGCACCGCACGGAGTAATGAACGCGATTTTCTCTTCGTCTTCTTGTGCCATCAGGATCTGATGGTATCCGGAATAAGCAACGAGGAATGATAGCAGGTCGCACCCGGTGGTGGAATACATGATTTGGTCGATCCTCGAGAGCGGGAACTGATCCTTGGGGCAAGACTTGTTTAAATCTGTGAAATCAATGCATTGCGTCAAGTTTCCATTGGCCATCGAAATGACCATGGGATTGGCTATTGATACGTCCATTTTGCATCATGTTTTCCAACTGTTATTTATTATGTTTTGGGTCATTATTTCACTTTATGATTCAATCCTAATGCCTTTTCTCACTTATTTTGCAAGTTTCACATGAACAGGGAGATTGCCGGCAGCTGGAATTCTGGACATGAAAAGGCTACAATAGAGATAGATATTCTCCACAACTCCAAATGACCTGAAAATTTACGAAGAATTATTTTGGAATATATAAAAAAATATTGGCAGAAGAAATACCAGGAGGGGACCCACTAGAGAGCGATAGCTCAGTAGGAGCGCCCTGTAGGGCGCGCCCCCTGAGCTCATGGGCCCTCCAGCAGGTCTCCAGGGCCCATCTTCTCCTATAAGATGCAATTTGCACTAGAAAAAAAATAAGAAGAAGACTTTCAGGATGAAGCGCCACCGTCTCGAGGCGGAACCTGGGTAGGAGCACTTTTGCTCCCCGGCGGAGCGATTCCGCCGGGGATACTTCCCTCCGGGAGGGGGAAATCGAAGCCATCGACATCACCAACGATCCTCTCATCATGGGAGGACCAATCTTCATCAACATCTTCACTAGCACCATATCATCTCAAACCCTAGTTCATATCTTGTATTCAATCTTTGTCTCAAAACCTCATATTGGTACATGTGGGTTGCTAGTAGTGTTGATTACATCTCGTAGTTGATGCTAGTTGGTTTATTTGGTGGAAGATTATATTTTCAGATCCTTAAGCATATTCAATACACCTATGATCTTGAACATGAATATGATTTGTGAGTAGTTACTTTTGTTCTTGAGGACATGGGAGAAGTCTTGTTATAAGTAATCACGTGAAGTTGGCATTCGTTCGATATTTTGATGATATGTATGTTGTTCTTCCTTTAGTGGTGTCATGTGAACGTTGACTACATGACACTTCACCATACTTGGGCCTAAGGGAAGGCATTGGGGAGTAATAAGTAGATGATGGTTGCGAGAGTGACAAAAGCTTAAACCCTAGTTTATGCGTTATTCCGTAAGGGGCTGATTTGGATCCATATGTTTCATGCTAGGGTTAGATTTATCTTAATTCTTCTTTCGTAGTTGCGGATACTTGCAAAGAGGGTTGCTTATTCAAGTAAGAACAACACCCTAGCACTGGTCCACCTACATATCAAATTATCAAAGTAACGAACGCGAATTAACTAAACATGATGAACCTGACTAGACGACAATTCCCATTTGTCCTCGAGAACTCTTTGCTTATTATAAGAGAACATTCCAGCTTTTCCTTTGCTATAAAAAGGATTGGGCCACCTTGCTGCACCCTTGTTACTATTTTCACTTGTTACTTGTTATGAATTACCTTGCTACAAAACTATCTATTACCGCTACTTTCAGTACTTGCAGAGAATACCTTGCTGAAAACCGCTTATCATTTCCTTCTGCTCCTCGTTGGGTTCGACACTCTTACTTATCGAAAGGACTACAATTGATCCCCTATACTTGTGGATCATCAGCTATTCACATAGGGTGCAACACCTCTCTGATGAATCCGGCCTTCTTCAGCTTCTCAACTTCGTCAACGATGAACTGCTGGCGATTTGGGGCTTGCTTTCTCACTGTTTGTTTGACAGGTCGAGCATTAGGGGATAGAGCTAGGTGGTGCTCAATTACCTTCCTGGGAACACCTGGAATATCTGATGGTTGCCAAGCAAACACATCGACATTTTCCCACGGGAAGGCAATGAGCGCAATTTCCTATTTTTCGGAGAGGGTGGTGCCTATAGTGAAGGCACCAGACTCGTCCGCCCTTGTCGCGACCTTCTTAGTGAGAGCGCCAACTACCAGCTTCTATTTCTTCCCCATTGATGAGTTGTTGTCTTTCCTGGAAACACACGGTTCTACGCGCTTCTCGGAAGCCTGATCTCCTCTGGGAACGCTACGATCGGTGTCATTTCCGGAAGCCTTGGCCTCACTTCTGGGGACGCTCTAATTGCTTCCCCTCCCGAAAGCTTCAGATATGACGAGTGTTTCAAGAGTACACGTGGTTGTAACAACCAGATCCTTGTACATCTTTTCCAAACACATCACCTCATCCTTCCTGTTAGTCCTGATAGTGATTATCCCTTCGGGGCCCGGCATTTTTAGCGTGCTATAGGCGTAGTGGGATGCCGCCATGAATTTCGCAAGTGCCGGGCACCCTAAGATGCCGTTGTAGGACAAGGGTATGTCCACAACGTCGAAGACAGTCTTCTCAGTCCTGAAGTTGATGGGAGTACCAAACGTAACGGCCAATGTGATCTGCCCCATTGGTTTGGTCTTCCCCGGGTTGACTCCCTGAAATGTCCCCATCTCTCGAAGATTCGCGTCTGAGAGATGGAGCTTCTTGAGGATTTCGGTGCAGATGAGGCTGAGGCTTGATCCCCCATCAACGAGCATCTTAGTGACCTTCAAATTCCAAATCGTTAGGGCTACCAGCATTGGGAGCACTCCAACGCCTGCGGTACGGTTCGGACGGTCACTAGCATCAAAAGTGATGGGTGTCTATGACCGCTTGAGGGGACGCTGAGCTTCAACTGTAGGTTGGACGGCATTTACTTCACGAGAGAACTTCTGATGAGAGAAGTGAGAAGATGCTCCCCTGTGGACACATGCCACGGCCTCAACCTTTTAAAACTCAACGGCCTCTTCCTCTTCCTCATCGTCCACGCCGTCCCCACTCCGCTTGTCACGGCCTCTGGCTGGCCGCTCATCTTGCTTGTTGTCCTTCTTCTTGAAACCCCCGACTCCACCTTTGGCCTTCCTTTCCTTGTCACGCCTCTCGTACTCCTTCTTCTGCTTCTCAGCCAAGTATTCTACCTGGCGGCAGTCTTGGATGTCGCGGTCGGATGAACGGTGGATCTTGTAATAAGGGCTTCCCGGGCAGCCGCCTACGGCTTGGTCTCCACCCTTGTTGTTGGCCTTGGGTTTCTTGCCAAGTGACTCTACCACAAGTACCGCCTTGGACTTGTGTTTTTGGTGCTTGCACTTCTTATTACCAGAGGAAGTGTCGACCCTTTCCTCACCGTTGTCAACGCCATTTCCAGGTGTCCTCCTTCCCTCCTCCGCACGGGCGCACTTATCGGCGAGCTCGAAAAGCTCGGCAATGGTGTGCACCTTGCGGGTGTTGAGTTTCTCCCTGATCTTGGGCTGATGAATATTCGCGTGAAACGCGGTGATAATTGTAGCCAGATCAATATCGGGGATATTGTGCTATACTTGGTTGAAGCATTGTATGTACTTGCGCAATGGTTCCCCCGGCTTCTGCACGAGGAGGTGCAGGTTGCTGGGCATCCTTGGTTGCTTGAACCCTCCTGGGAAGGCGCCCACGAAATTATTGCACAAATCATCCCATGATGAAATGAAATTCTCTGGAAGATTCATGAGCCACGAGCGAACGTTGGGCTTGAGCGCCATGGGAAACCAGTTGGCGAGTGTTGGCTTCCTGTCACCAGCAGCCACAATAGCGATGGTGTAGATGCTGAGAAAGTCAGCAGGTTGGTCTTCCCATCGAACTGAACGGAAAGATCAGGGTAAAACCGCCTCGGCCACTTCACGCGGCGCAACTCCGAAGTGAACGCGGCACAACCTGCCCCGTAAGACAAGTCGTCCATGTCGTCGTCGGAGCACTCTGCGTCCTCAAGATCCACACGTGCATCAGATTGCCGACGAGTTTCTCTGCACCTCTCAATGCGGGTGCGAGCATCTTGGCCTTCACGATCCCTGGTTGTCTGATGCTAATCTTGATGGTGCCTTGGAAGAGATGACGCTACCGACACCGGGTGTTCGCGGTCACCACGCAGCCTAGCCTGAGCCTAGCGTTGTGGAGACTGGGCCGATGTTGCGTGTCGTTGACTTCTGCGGCTACCATCGTTGGCCGGAGCAGAGGGTGGGGGATGCGTAGGCGCGCCACCCCGCTCTCTTGGGCCAGCGTAGTCGATCAGACTCTGAATGGTGGTACTCCAGGCTTCCATCCTGTTGGCTTTTGGTGGGAAACCAAGTAGTAGGCAAGCCCGGGCCAGGGCTTTGGCGAGTGTCTTAACCCCATCGTAGGCCCTATATAGCCTGGAGCCCCCGGTGCGATTGTCTGAGGGAGTGGCGGCACCATCTCGAGGAGACGCTATGTTGTCTCGCCGAGGTGGATGGCGCCGTCGCTCATTCACCATCTTGGATGGATGCTCGGAGGAGTGCGTTGCGGCCCCGCCTGGGTCTGGTGCTTGTGTGCCTTGTGGGACATGCCCCGTAGCCCCCGAGGGCTGCGCAGCTTGTCCGTTGGCATGAGCGGGAGAGCGATTCTCCGCGGTGCCGGCTTGGGAAGGGCGGTTCGCGGCCGTCGCGCTCCTACTCCCGACCGCCTGTTAACCATGAGGCCCGAGATTCTGAGAACTCCGGGCCACGGGGTCTTCTTTGGCTCGAGGCCGGGGTGGAGCTTTCTTCACTGCGCCTTGCCCTTCGCAGAGCCGTGGGTCCTCGGAGGCGCCATCCTGACCGAGTGTTGGTGAAGAGGTCGGCAAAGGCAGTGGTGAATCTAGCGTCGTCAGAGACGTCGGCGGCTTTGTCGATGTAGATCCGCACGAGCGCCCCCCTGCATGGCGCGCCAGATGTCGGCGAGCGTGTGAAGGACACGCGCGTGACACTATGGACTGGAGACGTCCTTTTGCGAGTTCGTGAATGGGGCACGAAGGTGAGGACCTACACTACTCAAATGCATGAAATGGACACGATGATTTACCCAGGTTCGGGCTGCATGGTTGCATAATACCCTACTCATCCTTTGTGTGTGTTTATGTTTAGTGTATGGCGAGCTACAAGTCCTTCCCGAGAACGGGAAGCGTTATGTGTTCCTACTGGTGTTCTACCAAGTGTCCAACCTTCTTTTCTCTTGCCCGGTCCTCCTTTCATATGTTAAGGGGTACCACAATGGCGTAGTTGCTAAGGAACCACCCTGAGCCGACAGGGTAGGTTTGCGCATTAAATGCGCGAGGATGTGTCGATGTCTTCTGTCTTCTGGGAGTGAACGCCCATCTTGTCACCGCCGCTCAGGCCGGCGCCCTGGTCTAGTGGCGCCACACACTAGTGTAGATGTCACCCTTGTGGCAGGTGAGCTGATGACTCACCCTAGGTTACTGATGCATCTTCACTAACCAGTTCGCAAGCTCGCAACGTTTCACACTAGCTCTGATAAGGCAGAGACGTTGTGCCACGCGCAAGACGACCGGGTTCAGATGCCTTCGGGGGTAAGGAATCGTGGTCGTTGCCGGAGGCCTCGTTCCCGGGTCTTGTAGTCTTGATGTGTCCGACCGAAGGGAGAGTCACTTGTGGCCCGTGCGTGGTTGATCCCATGAACCAACCATTCACGGTACCGACAATCTTACTATGGCTTCAGGCCACTCTTTAAGATCATGCCACTTTCGAGCGTTGATAGGTTGACGGTTTGTACCAGTAGCTACGTGTTCTATGTCTCTCTCTTCCTTGACTATGTTCATTTCCCATGATGATTGGTATCATGGGTTTTGTTCATAGAGTGAAATTTGTGACGTATCCATAAATACATGAGCAGTTTTAACATGGCCCCTCTTACCTCCTCTTTTCACATTAGAGATAAGAGTATGTAATATATCTGAGCCTTTTATTTCATTAAGTACTGGTTCTGAGTAACTCTTATCTTCTTACCTCCCATGTGAAAAGAGGAGGTAAGAGGGACCATGTTAAAATTACTTTACATGCTATATTTTTGGTGAATTGAATCTTTCTCATCTATGAAGTTTCTTTATGTTGGTCTGAATCTTTTTTAAATCATTGAGATTACATGATGCATGTCTAGCATAACTTCTGTTGGCAAGTAGTGACATTGGGCTAACTCTATGGATAATATGTTAGAACAATAAAGATTATATGGTCTTGTCGTAGAATACTTTTGGGGCCGCCCGTGGTTACATTGGGATGGTACAATAGATTAAGATTAGAAAGACAACTTTGAGTTGGTTGGCAATTTGCGCACCTACGAGATCTCATCACACTTTTATCTAACAAAAAGAGGAACTTTGTACTGATTCTTTATTGCACTACATGAGGATATATCATGTGTTTTAACTATGTTAGTGATGTTGAGAGTTGGCATTGAAACACCATTTTTATTCACTTCTACTACTTGTTACCTTGCTATCTGTGTTTATTCAGGTTATAAAAAAGAATTTTTACCAGTCATATTACACATATATCATCATCCCTTCGCCAAACTAGTTCCCCTATAAAATTCACAACTGTATTTGGTGTGTCGGAGACACAAGAGACTACTTGTATCTTATTGCGGGGTTGCTTGAGGGGAGAATACATTCATCCTACACCTCTCGTGGATTAATAAACCTTAGGTCATCCACTTGAGGGAACTTTGTTGTTGTCCTACAAAACTCTGCACTTAGAGGCCCAATAGGGCCTACAAGAATAGAAGTGTCTAATAGACATTAGTACCGCACACCTCTTGTCTCCTGGATAGCTCTGCGCGATGGTTTTCTTACGACTTCATCGTGGCTTCATATGGAAGGCTTCTATGATGTCAATTCGCATGATTTTCACCCAAATATAGGTGTTTCCAGTCATCGCTTGAGATCTCCTACTTATTTTGGGATCCTAATGAACTCAGGTAATAAAAAGGGCGTGCGAACGCGGTAAAATACGAAAAATCCTAGGACTAAGATGCAAAAACAAAAGGTAAAAGCGATGCAAAATGCACTCATAAGCCATGGGTAATAGCTTGGGGGAGCGTAGCAGAGTGGTGGGAGGTGCCGGCCATAGCCGGTGGCGATGGCCGGTAACACCATGACCATCCCCAAATTTTGACTCGTTCCCCGGGAACACAACGTCCCATCCAACGATGATGTTCGTAGTCACCTACCCCTCGACGAGCCACCATGCTCCTGCTACTTGTGGGGTGCGTTGGGATTTTCCCCAAAGAGAAGGGGAGATGCAGTATAGTAGAGATAAGTATTTCCCTCAGTGAGAACCAAGGTTTATTGAACCAATAGGAGAATCACGCAAACCCTCGTGAATAGCACCTGCACACACAAAAGCAAATACTTGCACCCAACGCGGGCAAGAGGGTTGTCAATCCCCTTGAAATCATTAATTGCAAGGATTAAATCTTGTATAGGCAAAAGTATAAATTGCAAAATATAAGAAAAAGAAATAAATTGCAGCAAAGGTATTTAGGTTTTCTTTTTATGTTTAAGGTAGACCCGGAGGCCATAGTTTTCACTAGAGGCTTTTCTCTCGAACACATAGCATACGGTGGGTAAACAAATTACTGTTGGGCAATTGATAGAAAAGCGCATAGTTTTGACGTATTCATAACAATGATCCTGTATATAGGCATCACGTCCGAGACAAGTAGACCGACTCTTGCCTGCATCTACTACTATTACTCCACCAATCGACCGCTATCCAACATGCATCTATGGTATTAAGTTCATAGCAAACAGAGTAAAGCTTTAAGCAAGATGACATGATATAGACAAAGTAAACTCAATCAATATGAATAAAACCCAATCATTTTATCCTTAATGGCAACAATATAAATACGTGTCTTGTCCCCTACTGTATCTAGGATATAGAGCACCGCAAGATTGAACCCATTACAAAGCACCTCTCCCACTGAAGATAAATCAATCTAGTTGGCCAAACCAAACGGATAGATCGGAGAGAAATACAAAGCTATAACAATCATGCATAATAAAGTTCAAAAAAGACTCAATTACTTTCAATGAATAATCTGATCATAAACCCACAATACATCGGATCCCAACAAACACACCGTAAAAAGAAGATTACATTGGATAGAACTCCAAGAAGATCGAGGAGAACATGGTATTCAAGATCAAGGAGAGAGAAGAAGCCATCTAGGTACAAGCTATGGACCCGTAGGTCTGGGGTGAACTACTCACACATCATCGGTAGGGCAGCAAGGTTGATGTAGAAGCCTTCCGTGATCGATTCCCCCTCCGGCAGAGTACCGAAAAAGGCCTCCAGATGGGATCGCGGAAGAACAGAAGCTTGCAGTGGCAGAAAATTTATTTCAGGTGGCTTTCTGTTGGTTTGGGAATATATGGGAATTTATAGGCTTGGAATTAGGTCAAACGGAGCTGCGTGGAGCCCACAAGCTCAGGGGGCGTGCCCCTCGAGATTGTGGCTCTCTCGTATCTCGTCTGGTCTACTCCCGAAGCTTCTAGGTTCCCTTCAGGTCCAAAAAAAATTATTCCAAATATTTTTTTTCCATTTGGACTTTGTTTAATATGGATTTCCTGAAAATTCAAAAACAAGCAGAAAAAATAGAAACTCGCACTAGGCACTGAGTTAATAGGTTAGTCCCAAAATGATATAAAATAGCATATAATTGTATATAAAGTATCCAAGATTGATAATATAATAGCATGAAACAATCAAAAATTATAGATACGTTGGAGATGTATCAGCATCCCCAAGCTTAATTCGTGCTCGTCCTCGAGTAGGTAAATGATAAAAACAGAATTTTTGATGTTGATTGCTACCTAACATGTGTATCATGTAATCTCTTTATGGTATAAATATTGAGAAACGATGAAGTAACAAATATCAACATAATAATATCCATGAATAAAAGAAGCATAATCATTAAACTTTCAAAATATACGATCCTTAACGGATGTTATTCTTCACTCATTTTATCATGTTAGCATGGCATGACTCCGCCTTCACCGCATAAATATAAATCATGAGCACCCCGGTGTTAAACCAGGCAATTGAATCGTACTTCTAACGCGCTTCAGCATTTTCAACTTCACGCAATACATGAGCGTGAGCCATGGACATAGCACTATAGGTGGAATAGAATGAGATGGTAGGGATCAATAGGAGAAGTCAAAAAGAAAGAAAGGCTCGCATCAAATCGGTGGATGAATGGACTATGGAGATGTCCATTAATCGATATCAATGCGAGGAGTAGGGATTGCCCTCCAACGGATGCACTAAGAGCTATAAGTGTATGAAAGCTCAACTGAAACTAAGTGGGTGTGCATCCAACTTGCTTGCTCATGAAGACCTCGGGCATTTTAGGAAGCCCGTCATCGGAATATACAAGCTAAGTTCTATAACGAAAAATTCCCACTAGTATATGAAAGTGAAAAAATAGGAGACTCTCTATATGAAGAACATGGTGCTACTCTGAAGCACAAGTGTGGAAAAAGGATAGTAACATTGCCCCTTCTCTCTTTATCTCTTTTTTTTGGGCTCTTTTTGGCCTCTTTTTTATTTTTATTTTATTTTTCGTCTGGAGTCTCATCCCGATTTGTGGGGGAATCATAGTCTCCATCATCCTTTCCTCACTAGGACAATGCTCTAATAATGATGATCATCACACTTTTATTTACTTACAACTCGATAAAAACTATAAAGAATGACTCTATATGAATGTCTCTGGCAATGTACCAGGATGTGCAATGATCTAGCGTAACATGTATGAAAATGATGAATTGTGGCTGAGCCACAAATATCATGTCAGCTCTATATGATCATGCAAAGCAATATGACAATGAACACACAAATCATATGACGGAACGGTGGAAGTTGCATGGCAATATATCTCAGAATGGCTATGGAAATGCCATAATAGGTAGGTATGGTGGCTAATTTGAGGAAGATATAAGGAGGTTTATGTGTGATAGAGCGTATCATATCACGGGGTTTGGATGCACCGGCGAAGTATGCACCAACTCTCGAGGTGAGAAAGGGCAATGCATGGTACCAAAGAGGCTAGCAAATTGCGGAAGGGTGAGAGTGCGTATAATCCATGGACTCACAATAGTCATAAAGAACTCACATACTTATTGTAAAGCCTATTAGCCCTCAAAGCAAAGTACTACTCGCATGCCCCTACGGAGGAGGTTGGTAGGAGTTAACCATCGCACACCCCCGATTATAACAGCACTCAAGGGTTTCATTTCCGACCTAAGAATGCTCAGACCTCCCCACCATGCCATGACCAACACTTAGATGAGAACTTAATGACAAGCTTTAATACCGATATTTCTACTAACCAATGATCATGAACCAATATCCTTTCATATTACGACATCAATATCATTAAACCATATGTTTCATATTTAGTGATCTACATGAAAGTTTTTATTATATCCCCCTTGAATACATATCCTTTCCGGACTAGTCTTATAACACGTGCAAATTTCCATTACTATTTATTAGACTCTCAAAAAGATTTAAGTGAAGCAGGAGAGTGCAATTATTTCTACAAAATATAACCATCGCCGTGCTCTAAAAGATATAAGTGAAACACTAGAGCAACTGCCTAGCTCAAAAGATATAAGTGAAGCACATAGTGTATTCTAACAAATCACGATAAATGTGTGTCCCTCTCAAATAGGTGTGTCCTGCAAACAATGATTGTGGCAAACTAAAAGCAAACAAAACTATAGCACAAGACGCTCCAAGTTAAACTCATATCATGTGATGAATAAAAATGTAGCTCCAAGTAAGTTACAGATAGATTGTAGACGAAAGAGGGGATGCCATCCGTGACATCCCCAAGCTTAGACGCTTGGGTATTCCTTGAATATTACCTTGGGGTGCCTTGGGCATCCCCAAGCTTAGGGTCTTGCCGCTCCTTATTCCTTCATCCATCGTAATCCCACCCAAAACTTGAAAACTTCAACACACAAAACTCAACAGAAACCTCATGAGATCCGTTCGTATAACAAACAAATCTTAAACTTTAGGTAATGTTATAAATTGATTCATATTTTAATCTTGCATATACCTACTATATTCTAACCTCTCCATGAATTATACACCTCGATATAATCCATAGCATCATTAAAACAAGCAAACTATGCAATAGAAAACAGAACAGTCTGTAAAGATCTGAATAAAAATCATACTTCTGTAACTCGAAAAATTCTAAAAAATTAGGACAACGTAAAAAATTTGTATCCCAATACTGTGTAAAAATTTCAGATTTTTCTGACGCTCCAGTACAGAATATAAATTCCAGAACTGGGCGCAAAACTTTCTGTTTTAAAACAGCATCAATTATACTATCATCCAAATCATCCCAAAGGCATTACTTGGCACAAACACTAATTAAAAGATAAAAACACAATCATAACAGTATCTAACCTTGTGTGACGTGAGAAAAATAAAAATTACAATAAAGATAAATATTGGGTTGCCTCCCAACAATCGCTATTCTTTTATGCCCCTAGCTAGGCATAATGCAAAGTTTCAAGTATTATCATCCTTCAAATTAATGCCATAGGTTGCCCTCATAACGGATTAATATGGTGGTTTAATTATCCTTTTAGGGAAGTGTTCCATCCCTTTATTTAATGGAAATTGGAATCTTATATTCCCTTCTTTCATATCAATAATAGCACCTATGGTTCGTAGGAAAGGCCTACCAAGAATTATAGGACAAGACGGATTACATTCAATATCAAGCACAATGAAATCCACGGTCACATAATTTATATTATCAAGTATAAGCACATAATTTATTCTACCCAATGGTTTCTTAATAGGTGAATCCGCTAAATGCAAATTAAGGGAACATTCATTCATATTGGTGAGACCTAGCACGTCACATAACGATTTTGGTATAATAGAGACGCTAGCACCTAGATCACACAAAGCATTTCATTCATAATCTTTAATATTAATTTTAATAGTAGGTTCCCATTCATCATGCAATTTTCTAGGTATAGAAATTTCCAATTCAAGCTTTTCTTCATGAGCTTTTATCATAGCTTCTACAATATGCTTAGTAAAAGCTTTATTTTGTTCATAAGCATTGGGTGAATTTATCATGGATTGCAACAAGGAATACATTCAATCAAAGAACAATTTTCATAATTAAATTCCTTGTAATCCAAAGTAGTGGGTACATCACTATTTAAAGTCTTGACCTCTCCAAACCCACTTTTGTCATTTTTATCATTAAAATCATCACCCTCCGAACAATTGGGACGCCTTCTAGCTAAAGTTGACTCATCTCCAATCCCTTTTTCATCAAGTTTTATATTACTAAACAAAGATTCAATGGGTGTGACACCAATCATTTTAATATCCTCATCATGATTACAATAAAAACCGGGCGGAATAGCTTTTTCTAGAAATTCTTGCTTAGCTCTCGACCTAGCGGTTCTCTCTTTACTTTTATTAATGGAGACTTGGATAGATTTAATAGACTCATTAATATCATGCTTAGGTGTCAAAGTTTTAATTTTAAGAGTTTGCACATCATGAGCAATCATATCCATGTTTCTAACCACATCATCAATTTTATGCAGTTTTTCTTCTACCATAGCATTAAAAATCTTTTGAGAATTAATAAATTCTTTAATATTGTTCTCGAGATCAGAAGGTATCCTATTATTATTATAAGAATTACCATAATTATTAGAGGAATTTCCGGGATACGGTCTAGGATTAAAATTTCCTCTATAAGCATTGTTGTTGAAATTATTTCTAGCAACAAAATTTGCATCAATGGCATCATTATTTTGCTCAATCATAGTAGATAGTGGCACATCATTAGGATCAACTTGATCATTTTTACTAGTAAACATATTCATAAGAGCATCCATTTTATCACTCAAAGTAGCAATTTCTTCAACAGAGTTTACCTTCTTACCAGTTGGAGCTCGTTCAATGTGCCATTGAGAATAATTTGTAATTATATTATCAAGGAGTTTTGTAGCTTCTCCCAATGTGATTTCCATAAAAGTACCACCTGCAGCGGAGTCTAGAAGATTTCTAGAAACAAAGTTTAGTCCCGCATAGAAATTTTGTATAATCATCCATAAGCTTAAACCATGAGTGGGACAATTTTTAATCATTAATTTCATTCTCTCACAAGGTTTTTCAACATGTTCTTGCTCAAGTTTCTTAAAATTCATTATTTGATTTCTAAGAGAAATAATCTTAGCGGGAGGAAAATACTTGGCAATAAAAGCATCCTTACACTTATCCCAAGAATCAATACTATTGCGAGGCAAGGATGAAAACCAAGGTTTAGCACGATGTCTTAGTAAGAACAGAAATAATTTCAACTTAATAATATCATTATCCACATCTTATTTCTTTTGCATATCACATAGTTCAATGAAAGTATTACGATGGGATGTAGCATCCTTATTGGGAGTTCCAGAAAATTGTTCTTTCATAACAAGATTTAGCAAAGCGGCATTAATATCATAAGACTTCGCACTAGTGGTGGGAGGAGTAATTGGAGTACTAATAAAATCATTATTATTAGTATTTGAAAAGTCACATAACTTGGTATTTTCTTGAGAAATAGCGACAAAGCAAGTAAACAAGCAAAATATTTTTTTGTGTGTTTTTCGATTTTTAGAGAAGTGGGGGAGATGAAAAAGAGAGGCAAATAAAAACTAGAGCAAGTAGATGATAGTTTGAGTGAAGGTACTTGATAGGATTTGATGATGTCTTCCCCGGGAACGGCGCCAGAAATTCTTCCTGCTACTTGTGAGCTGCGTTGGGATTTTCCCCGAAGAGGAGGGGATATGCAGTACAGTATAGATAATTATTTCCCTCAATGAGAACCAAGGTTTATCGAACCAATAGGAGAATCACGCAAACCCTCGTGAACAGCACCTGGACACACAAAAGCAAATACTTGCACCCAACGCGGGCAAGAGGGTTGTCAATCCCCTTGAACTCGTTAATTGCAAGGATTAAATCTTGTATAGGCAAAAGTATAAATTGCAAAATAAAAGAAAAATAAATAAATTACAGCAACGGTTTTTAGGTTTTCTCTTTATGTTTAAGGTAGACCCGGGAGCCATAGTTTTCACTAGAGTCTTCTCTCTCGAACACATAGCATACGGTGGGTAAACAAATTACTGTTGGGCAATTGATAGAAAAGCGCATAGTTATGACGTATTCACGGCAATGATCATGTATATAGGCATCACGTCCGAGACAAGTAGACCGACTCTTGCCTGCATCTACTACTATTACTCCACCAATCGACCGCTATCCAGCATGCATCTATGGTATTAAGTTCATAACAAACAGAGTAACGCTTTAAACAAGATGACACGATGTAGACAAAGTAAACTCAATCAATATGAATAAACCCCATCATTTTATCCTTAATGCCAACAATACAAATACGTGTCTTGTCCCCTGCTGTCACTTGGATATAGAGCACCGCAAGATTGAACCCATTACAAAGCACCTCTCCCACTGAAGATAAATCAATCTAGTTGGCCAAACCAAACGGATAGATCGGAGAGAAATACAAAGCTATAACAATCATGCATAATAAAGTTCAGAAAAGACTCAATTACTTTCAATGAATAATCTGATCATAAACCCACAATTCATCGGATCCCAACAGACACAACACAAAAGAAGATTACATCGGATAGAACTCCAAGAAGATCGAGGAGAACATGGTATTGAAGATCAAAGAGAGAGAAGAAGCCATCTAGCTACTAGCTATGGACCCGTAGATCTGTGGTGAACTACTCACACATCATCGGTAGGGCAGCAAGGTTGATGTAGAAGCCCTCCGTGATCGACTCCCCCTCCGACAGAGTACCGGAAAAGGCCTCCATATGGGATCGCGGAAGACCAGAAGCTTGCGGCGGTGGAAAAGTTATTTCGGGTGGCTCTCTGTTGGTTTGGGAATATATTGGAATTTATAGGCCTGGAATTAGGTCAAACGGAGCTGCGTGGGGCCCACAAGCTCTGGGGGCGCGCCTACCCCCCGGGGCGCGTCCCTCGAGCTTGTGGCTCTCTCGTATCTCGCCTGGTCTCCTCCCGAAGCTTCTAGGGTCCTTTCTGGTCCGGAAAAAATTAATCCAAAGATTTTTTTTTCTGTTTGGACTTCGTTTAATAATGATTTCCTGAAAAGCCAAAAACAAACAGAAACTGGCACTCGGCACTGAGTTAATAGGTTAGTCCCAAAATGATATAAAATAGCATATAATTGCATATAAAGTATCCAAGATTGATAATAGAATAGCCTGAAACAATCAAAAATTATAGATACGTTGGAGACGTATCAGCTCCTTAGCAGTCTCGCATCACCCCCAACCCGCACTCCCCGACGCACCCCACTTCCCACCTTGTGCGTCGCCGGATCTAGAAATATCAGTCGTCCTCCCCCCAACGCGCCCACCTCCCAGATCCAGGAAAAGGGAGCAAGAGATCCTCTTAACAGGAGTGATTCGCCGAAATAAATCATTCCTAGCATCCTCGAGTTCATAGTCAAACTCACCTTCATCCACATTTCATGGACTGGCGCGGCAAGCACTGATCGACATTGGTAGACATCAAATTGTGGTCACCCCACCTCCGGCCTCGGGTAGGTCAAGATTGGTTGCGCCCCTTCTTTCCCCATGCTCAACTTCTTCATTTTCGTGCAGCACGAGCTCCTCCTCCGGTGAGGAACCCGACGATCACCCAGTCGCCCCATCGTGCTCGTCTAGGCCAAGGGGGTCCAGACCGCCCAGGAGCGAGCTGCTGTCGACGTCCTAGCTTGCCCGACGTAGCCCAACACCTCGATGAGCTCCCTTCACCAACACCACCTCTCCCGATGTTCGACATCGAGTATAGTTGCAGCTGGGGTTGCATCCATGCAGTTCAATGGTGTGCATGGTGTGTTCCTTCGGCGAGGAGCTCCTGGATTGGCGCCCCGTGGGTCTCCGGCCGGCAAGCCTCCCTGCCTCAGATCCCGTCGGACAAAATCATGGAGAGAGAAAGAGATGTGCCATTTTTGTTTGAGGAGAGATGTGCTGATGAGTGGGTCCCTGGTCCAACTTAACGGTCAACACTTTCGGTGTTAACATTTGTGCCACGTTAGGGCTTACATACGGGCCATACCTGTCCTAATGGGGATCAATTTAACCCAACCAATCATGAGGGTTTTTGGGGGGGGGGGAATTAGAAAATGTGTTAGGTATCAGCGAAGAAAAAAAGAACCAGTAGTTCTTTTTAACCCTAACGCAAATTGTGGTGGTCTTTTGCTATTATGATATCAGCAACAGTTAGAGATCGACCTGCACTATTATTACTCCTCTGTTTTAACCCTATATAAGAGCTAGCAAGCTAGCTTTTGAATTAATAGCAGCCAGCTTGCTGCTCTTTTACTAGTGCCCCTCGTATTTTGGGTCATATTTTGACCATGATTTTAACAAATAAATTATAGGTAGAAAAAATAATATCATTGAAATAGGAATCCAACTATATAATTTTTGGTGACATGCATTAATATTTTGCTACGCAAATATATGGTCAAACTTTGACCCAAAATATGATGGGTACGGTGGAGATCGTAGTATGTTAACGCTCGCTTGCATTTTGCTCTAACCATAACTTACTCAGTTCTAGTTCGGTAACTCCATGAATAAGGTAAAAGAACTAGAGAGAATGCACTGCAGAGGATGCATGCCGTGTGTGCTCACTGTTCACCATTTAGTGAAGATAAGAAGCTCTCTTGAAGACATTTACTACCATTCAATTCTGTAGTTATATCTGCTCATAACTCTGATGAACAGGATTTCTACAGATTCAAGTGGTGTTAATTTAACCTTCCAAGCATGTCCATCCAAATATTTAGTGTATAGCTGCAGCGAAGTACTAATACAGATTGCACTCACCCTTTTTTTTAATTCAAAAGGCAAATGCAGCACTTGGATGAAGGATACCTAGTTTTTATTTAGTTACACGAGTTCTTTTCCCAAAAAGAGGTACACACACATCCTTTATTGTGAAATTTTATGGGTTCATACAGAAAGAATGAAAGAAAACAAAGCAAACATGCTCAACCAACCGCAACAGGATTACATGAGTTTTGTATGAGAGATAATTGGATTTACACTACATATTGGAACATGTAATTCGAGTGATGGTGAAAGTCCTGTATTCACATGGCGCTAGTCTATTCAAATTGCTTAGAGCAAGTATAGTAAGGGGAGTTTATTGTCAAGTTTGCATGGCATTTTTGCCTGTGAAGAATAGAGAATAAAAAATGGGCTATAAATGCAAGAGTAAATGAGAGAAAAGAGAAAGAGAGAAACTGAAAAAAACTATCCTAATACTAGTTAATCAGTACCGAAAAGGGTTTCCCTCCGCTTTATATTATAAAGCAACCATCATCACATACATCCGAGCGAACCGATACAAACACACGCCACCACGGACACAACACGCACACACAAGGCAAGATACAAAGGTGTCGGGCACCGCCACACCACTCAGATGACAACCAAGCAAACTAGAGATGAGCCAAGAAGAACTACTTGAAGCCACAGAGGAGGGGTGAGATGGACAATGACGAAGCAAGGACTCCAGAGCGGTGCCTCCCAAAAGGGTACAACCACGGATAGCTGCCTCCGTCCGATCCGAAGATCAAGTTTTCACCCGGAGCCATATGTAACGAGTGGGAGAACCGCGACGGAGCCTTCAAGAAGAATACGACGTCCACGGCCGCCGCCGCCAACGGCCAGTACAAGGACTGGGCAAGTGATGTACCCCGGCGCTCACACCCCTCCGACACACACCTGCTCCGCCAACCACCCGCAGCCAAGCCCCACGCGAAGCCATGACTGCACGCCCGCACCTGAGACGCAGGTGCCCCCGAACGCCACGCCTCCCGCCGCCAGGGCCGCCGCCCATCATCCAGGCACCCTCAAGACCATCCAAAGAGGCTAACTTTGTACTAAAGGGACGCCCCTGACCGACGTCCCGCAGCAAACGACCCGCCTTGAACATCGCCAGAGCTGCGACAGCCCGCGCGCGGCTGGGGAAAGGAGGAGGTGGGGGAGCGGACGCATCCGGACCGGCACACCCCTTTGCCTGTGATGGGAGGCCTGAGCACGTCGGCGGCGCCCATCCCTCCAACCAACCTCCCCACCGGACACACCCATATGCCGCCCCATCTCAGCGGCCGTCGCATTACCGCGCAAAGCCACCGCCGCAGGCCCAGCCACCGGCAAGGAGGGCCCCCAAGGGTCGCCGCCGACCGCCAAGAAAACTCACCGGGGAGCCCATCTGCACTGCCGCCGTCGTCCAGCCAGTGGGACGCATGGATCCCAACCAGCATGCCCACCAACCACCGCCGCTGCGCCTCCACCACCACCAGCCGCGGCCACGGCAGCAGCGGACGCCCGCAGCGCACGCCGCCCTTGACCCATGCCACCTGGGCCCAACGCCGGTCGTCCGTCGCCGCCAAGCCCACCGCGCACCACCGCTGCTGCAGCCCCTTCACGCCGCCGCCCACAACCCGCGTCTCTGCCGCCAGCTGCTGCCGCCGCGTCCCGAGCAAACGTCGCGCCGCTGCCCGACCCTGAGGCCCGCGCCCGCCGGACCGAGTGGGGGAAGGAAAGTACCCTGCCGCCGCCAGCACTGGCCGGGCTTTGCCCGCCAGTACGTCGAAGCGGCGGCGAGGGGAGGGAGGTAGGAGGAGTGGAGGCTCGAGGCGGCGCTAGAGTCCCCCCCCTCCCCGGCGCTCGCGGGAGCGTCGCGGGAGGGAGGGAAGGGAGGGATCTCATACTAGTTAATCTTTTAACCAACCCTATTATATGTGTAATTAATAATAGTAAAGCTAACTTTTAATGATATGACTTATTTATATAGCTGCTAGCTATATTATTAGCCATGCTCTTGGGCCTCTTCCAATGCATTGATGTTTAGATGAGATGCTAAGTGCATCAATAAGCTTAGCAACTAATCTCCCAATGATCGGTGCTTAGTTTTTGTAACTAAGCTTCATTCATTTAACTGTTTAGAAACTATAAACTCCTTAAGGCCTTTTCTAATGCACACGTGGTTAGATGAGGTACTAAGCGCATTAAAGTTAGCAATTAAAGTTTCTAATGCATAGGTGCTTAACTTGTTGTAGCTAAGCTCCCCTCATTTAATTATTTAGCAACTAAACTCTTGCATGCATCGGTGAGTTTCCTTCATTTAAGTGTTTTGCCTAGGTTCGCACGGCTGGCATTGTTTCTTCCTGGATCACCAAAGTGCTCTATCTCCTCCTTTTTTTGCGAGAGAAATTTCCGATCTATTCATAATTAATCATGACAGTAGATAGAACACTAGAAGTAATAAAAATTACAAACAGGTACATGGACCACCTAGCGACGACTACAAGCACCGGAGCGAGCCGAAGGCGTGTCACCGTCATTGCCCCTCCCTCACCGGAGTCGAGAAAACTTTATTGTAGTAGACAGTCGGAAAGTCGTCGTGCTAAGGCCCCAAAGACCAGCGCACCCGAGCAACAACTATCGCCGATGAAGAGAGTCGTAGATCGGAAAGATCAAACCTGTAACCACACGAACGAAGACGAACAAAAACTGGATCCAAATAGATCCACCGAAGACCAGCACCGACCAAATCCCGTGAGATCCAACGGAGACACGCCTCCACATGTCCTCCGACGATGCTGTACGCACCATCGGAACGGGGATCGGATATGAGAGACATTATTCCTACTGAGGAACATCGCCACCGCCACGCAGCCCCAAACAAGACGTTGAACCTAACAAAAACAAGAACGGGTCCCTCTTGCCGGCGGGGGGGCGAGATCCTCCGGACCTCCATGGCCCAAAGGCCATCGGAGGCGGGACAGACCGGCGACGGCGCCGACAAGAGGAGGAAGAAGACTTTTCTTGAGGAGAAGAGCTCTATCTCCTCCTTAATTGCTTATGGCATGATTAACACATGTACACCATGTATTGTAAGGAAGGGCCTAATGCATTGATTGGTAGGTATCTTGCATAGGTCCGTGTGCTTGGCATTGTTTAAACTTTTATTTACAAGATCATCAAAGTGTTCTCTCTTCTCCTTAATTGCTTTGCCACATCAGTTGATTTTTACCTATGTGACATTCTTAACATCTGTACTTTATGGCTTACATATTTTTTATTTAAATTATAAATCAGTAGCATTTTTTTCTTGAGGATTTGTTGCGGGGTTAACTGCTTTTTTTTGCGGTGTGGGGTTAACTGCTTAGCAATTAATGAATGGTAACCTTACTCGATTTGATTACATAAATGGTCGCAATTATGTCAGGAGAGGTACATGAATTAGCCATGGCTACACATTTAAGCGTGTACTAGCTACGGACGTAAATATCGAATCTCAGTGCTTTTATTAGTGCGAAAATTAAACACGGTGTGTCGACCTTATCAACAGTGCGGGGTTTTCAACATGTACGTCCTGAAGAGTGAGAAGCATGTCACCTCAGTTTCTATCCTAATTTAACCTTGGATGCGGCACCCTAACTCTACCCAAATGTAGTAGTAAAACGAGCTTTCTTTCACGTACGCCCGTGCCATTGTGTCAAGCCATATGTACACTAAAAATAACTATTCATCTGGGGATATGGGGCTAGCGGTGAAGCAAGAAACCACACGTACGAGCATGCACTTCGATTGCCTGCGTATGCATGGCGACATCTGAATGTTAACATGTACTACTACTACTACGTTTGTGCTCTTCGCCCGCCGCAAGAGGAAGCGGCTGCTATCCGGCCTTGTCCCGTGCATGCCATCGATCTCCACATCGTACACGCGCCGTGACCACAACCTTTAATTAATTTTCTGGAGCTGGGGTAGCTAGGGCCATGCCATCGTACGTCCACGCCAATGCAAATGCTTTGCCGTCAGAGATCCACAGATAGAATGAGTGAGTGAAACACACTTGTTAGGTTGTTTTACTACAACCAACAGAATGTCAAGTTCATCCATGCATATGAGCTTGCAACCAGGTCCATGCCTGATGATACCATACTACCTCCAGACCAACGCAAATTTCAGTACCATGCATGCGGCCACGTAACGAGCAGAGACGGAGGGATCTTGGTCTAGACAGAGAATTTCTACCTCAAGAGAGAGAATGAGTAACGAAGCAGACGACACCTGCTAGCACTTTGTTACTACAACGAAATGACAAGTCTACTTAGAGCAACACTAATAAAGTGGCCATATCTGCAGTCATCATAATGCATATGAAGCATGTTCCATATGCATTTGGAGATTAGCTAGGCGACGTGTAAACTTAGGGTCACTATATCTCAACCTCCAAAAAAAGATCGTTTTCCTTGCGCAAACACTTCATTACCTTCAAATTTAAACGTTTAGCACATCAAACGATTATGCACATAGTTTTTCAACAAGTTGCATCAACAAAAGCATGAAACCGACATGTACAAGTGACATGTCGCTGTCGTGTGCATCGTCCCCTTTTCCACCGACATGTGCACCATCCCTGCTCCAGCATGTGCACTATCTCCTCCAGCATTTGCGGCCCTAGAACATATGATCACCATTCGCGTCTTCTCCCAAAATGCTCTTGTCATTGGATCCATGGCATTGGGATACAACAAGATGACCCGGTTTTCCTCGGCGAACCAATCTTTCCCCAACCGTGCCTCCTGAATTTCGAGCTGATGCGCCTCCATCTCCTCCTGACGCCGTCGGCTCTCTTGCATAGCATCCTACCTCGTCCTCTTCCCTTGGATCTTCTTCTCCTCCATCTCCAACTTTTCTTGCTTACTCTTCTTCGCGTACTCGTTCCTTGATCTCATCAACTCGACGATCGTTTTTTCATCACCTCCACGTCTCCTTGTCTCATGAGTATCTCTTTCGCTTCCTTCCTCTCGTCGGTCTGACCCATGCTAGACGCCGGACTAAGACTTCTAGGAAGCCTTTCCTCTCCATCACCATCGTCTTCTTCACTCTCGTCCATCTTCGGAGATGAATTTCTCCACTTCCACCTTTTGGAGGAGCCTCAACATTATTATTTTTTCACTTCTCTTTACCTTCCAACAGATTCCAACAATGTTGGAGGCAAAACGTTCTGCCCATCGACTTGGCCATTTGTTGGTACCTCTCTTGGGCTATGTTACTCCTATAAAGGATAATGGAGTACCCACCTCTTCGGGGGCTTCGCGAGCGAGAGTGCCCTCTGTGTCGTCCGTTTTGCGGTGGTGTGTCGCGGGGGCCTCTCGGGGGCTCTCTGCGCCGTCCGATCTGAAGACGGCCGGCACCCGGGTGACCCGCCTCAGAGGTCCATGACGGTGGACCGCGGGCGCGGACGGGGCCATCGTCACAGGTTGGCTTCGGTCGCACCCGCGAGAGCCTATTAGGGCGTTGCTCCATGCTCGAAGGGGAGGCCAGACCCGCCTGTCAGCATCTGTGGCCCCCGAGGTAGGCCATCACGCCCGCGTGCACCGCCCTAGGCATGACGTGGAGGCCGGGTCTGCTTGTAAGTGTCCGCCGACCCCAGGATGGTTGCATGCCGGGTGGTACGAGAGAGTCATCCGGCCATCCTACCAGGGTTTGCGACGGCAAGAGCCCGGGTGGCCAGCGTTGTGTTGCGGGACCATGTGTGACGAGGGCTCTTAATCGGATTGCGGAGTCGGTGTCAGTCATGGGTTGAGTGTTTGTACAAATTCGCTGCTTTAAACCGCACGTCGGGGGCCATGCACACTCGCTTTCCTCTCATTTCCATTTGTATTCCTTGTCCAGGATCGTTCTTTGTCCGTTCCCGCCGGCGACGGTCGAGCGTGTCGCCGGGTTCTCCCTTGTCGTGCCTATGCTTGGCCTGCTCTGTTCTCCCGCGTCAAGGAGCATGTTGGTCGTCGTCAGTTGGCGTGTCATTTTTGTTTCGAGTGGCTTGCCTCTTTTGCTCTATTTGCTCGTGCACGTGTTCTCTTACATTTGGCGTCTTTTCCCGTGCTGCCGCAGGGCACTATGTTTCCTCCGTTCGTTGTTTGTTGTCGTTTGGGCAGCGAGTTTCGTCGGCGGTGATGTTTTAGTCTATGTTGCGTTTCTCACCGCCTTTGGAGTCCGATCGGGGTTTATACAGGTGCGAAGCGTTACTGTGATGGCCTTTGGCTTCGGGTTGTGTTGGCTGTAATGGCTGGTGAATCGAACTGGTTGAGCATGGACGTTCAAGCGGCTCATCGGTTAAAAGCCGGTGAGCGGTGCCGGCTTGTCCTCGACACGGCAATTGTCCGTTCGCGTCTTACGTTTGGTGCAAGCAAGCTTAGCATGGTTATGCCAGTGCGGGCCTGTTGCGGTGCGCCCCATTGTCTACCGCATCACATGCAGGTGTACGTTCGGTATCTGCGTTGGTTAGGTTAGTTCTTGGCCGGCACAGGGTACGAGAAAGGCATGCTGCTGGGGCTAGACGGTTGGCATGAAGGCAACGCAGAGGGGCAACCCAATAGTCGGGTTGTTTGATTCTTGCGGCTGGTCAGCTTTATTCGGAGCTGGGAGAGGCCGGGCACGACCCCTTGTGTTGCCGAATGGAGCTACGGGGACAAGCGTGTATGGTCGTAGCCAGATTTGTTCCCCGGCTTGCAGGGTCTTTCGACGGCGTCGCTTTTCAAAGTGCTCCGATCAACTTAGGCTATTGAGGCGTGCTACTTGTGGGCTGCGTTGGGATTTTCATCGGAGAGGAAGGGTGAAGCAATATAGTAGCGGATAGTATTTCTTACAGTAGAGAACCAAGGTTATCGAACCAATAGGAGATTCACACAGACAAAGGTCGACAGTACCTACACACACACAAACAAAATACTTGCACCCAACTCGGGCAAAAGGGTTGTCAATCCCCTTATACTCGTTAATTGCAAGGATTAATTCTGATAGTGATAGATATATAAATTGCAAAAGGAAATAAATTGCAGCAAGTAAATTAGGGTTTTAGTAAATATGGTGAATGGACCCCGGGGCCATAGTTTTCACCAGAGGCATCTCTCTCAAGAACATAGCATACGGTGGGTAAACAAATTACTGTTGGACAATTGATAAAAAAACGCATAGTTATGATGTTATTCATGACATGATCAGTACATAGGCATTACGTCCGTGACACGTAGACCGAAACGATTCTGCATCTACTACTATTACTCCACCCATCGGCCATTATCCAGCATGCATCTTAAGGTATTAAGTTCATAACAAACAGAGTGATGCTTGGAGCATGATGACATTATGTAGACAGAATAAGACCAACCAATATGATCGAACCGCGTCATCTTAACCCTAGTAGAAACAATACAAATACGTGTCTCGCTACCCCTTCTATCACGAGGTGAGGACACCGCAAGATTGAACCTAATACTATGCACCACTTCCACTGAAGATCTAATCATCAATTTGGCCAAAGAAAACTCATAGATCGGAAAGCATTACATAACTATAACAATCACACATAACAAAGTTCAGAATATAACTCAATTACTTTCAATGAACAACCTGATCATAAACCCACAATTCATCGGATCCCAACAAACACACCGCAAAAGAATATTAAATCAAATAGAACTCCGAGGAGAACGTTTTTTTTAAGATCAAAGAGAGAGAGAGAGAGAGAGAGAGAGAGAGAGAGAGAGAGAGAGAGCCATCTAGCTAATCACTATGGACCCGTAGGTCCTGTGGGAAGTACTCACACATCATTGGAGGTGCAGCAAGGTTGATGTAGAAGCTCTCCGTGATTGATTCCCCCTATGGCAGAGTACCGGCGGAGGCCTCCAGATGGGATCGCGGAAGAACAAAGGCTTGCGGCCGCGAAATAATTGCTTTGGGTCTCGCCCTGGGGTTTTGGAATATTTGGAAATTTATAGCGCTGGAATTAGGTCAGACGGAGCCACGAGGGGCCCACGAGATATCAGGGCGCGCCTACCCCCTTGGGCGCACCCAGTTGTGTTGTCGTCTCCCCGTCTCACTTCTGGTCCTCCCCCGAAGCTTCTAGGGCCCCTTCTGGTCCAGAAAAAATCGTCAAAAAGTTTTGTAGCGTTTGGACTCCGTTTGGTAGGGATTTTCTGTAAAACCAAAAACAAGCAGAAAACAACAATTGACACTTGGCACTGGGTTAATAGGTTAGGTCCCAAAATGATATAAAATGATGTATAAAGCATATAAAATTGGTAATATAATAGCTTGAAACAATAAAAATTTATAGATACGTTGGAGACGTATCAAGGCGGCGTTTCAAACTATACACGCGCATCGCAAGCCAAAGAGAGTAGTTCGTATCGATCGATCGGGGCCTCCCACACTATCGCGCATGATCACAAAGACTCATGCATATGTAGGATCTCCAACTATTGCGCACCACGCACAGCTATAAGCTAACGAGAGACTCGCATCGATCGATCGGGTTCTCTATAATACGAAAGTCTCGCCCATGTAATAGGGGCCTCCTACAACCGCACGAGCATCGTTCGATGCGGGGCCTGCAACTACCACACATGTACAAGCATCGATCGATTTTCACATCGACCGCTCGGGTTCAGTAATGTGTAGCCTCTCACATGTACGAGTTCACGCAAACTACCCATGCATCGCTCAGGCCCGACCACCCATTGTATATAGTGTGATGCGGAGAAATCCCCAAAAAATTCTCGCCCTCACTTCTACCATGATTTTCTACGTGATGGAAGGCCCAAAGAACATCATGTAGGTGTGCCATCAACCCGCCCATGATGAAAATCCCATTTTATGTCATGATGTTTTTGTCATAGAAGAAGGTGCCAAACACATCCATGATAATACGTGTTTTTGCCACTATTTTCGTCATCGAAGTGTCACTTCCATGACAGAAAATATTTTCGTTCGGGACAAAATGTCACGAATGTGTCTTTTTCTTGTAGTGTCGTGCGTCGCCGCCCAACCCCGAGCTCTTGTGTCGCCACCCTGCTTTGAGCTCCTGCATCGCCGCCCTGTCCCGAGCTCCTGCATCGCCACCCTGCCCGAAGCTCCTCCGCGCCGGTAGGTGAGCATATGTTGGCCATTGATGTCATTAGGATTTTAGTCAAATTAGCTCTTTAGTTAGTGAAAATACGTCTGAAAAGGAGGGCAATGTGCATCTGTTTTAACGGAAAACTTGGTGTTATAGGTAGTTAGTTTGTCAAAACTTGATGTTATATGTAGAGTAGTTAGTTAGCCACAATTAATTTTTTTTGTTGTTATATGTTGTTATTGCTAGCACCTCATTATTGTTTGTAGCAATGGGCAACAACATATGATGTGATCATACCGGCCATTGAGCCAAGAGGTCATAGGTTATGTTTTTTCTCAGGGATTATATACAAGAGTGCCAATGTTTTGGCAAAATGTTGTTTGGCAATTAATGTTTCGTCAAATTTCTGGCACTCAATTTGTTCCAAAATTAGTAGAGGTTATGCCAAAATTTTGATTGAATTTTATAGATATTTTAGTACTTTTAATGATTCTCTAGATTTTGCAATTAATTTATAGATTTTTTTAATACTTTCTTGATATGTTTGAACAATATCGGGCTGTGGCATCTTCTTCGCAGACGACACATACGGACGAAGAGGGTCTTTCCCCCATGTGCGGATCCGTACAAGGTTACATCTGGTGCTAACACGAATCCCGAAGATGCGATCGATCGTGACGAAGGGACTAATCATGGGGACCAGCCCGGTGGACAACCCAAAAGGAAACACAAGCCTAGGCGGCGGAACTAGCTCGGGACCAACAAGATTGTTATCACTCCAGTGTGCCAGGCAAAGGTATGCCTCTTAGTCCCTAGAAGGCCGTCGAAGGATATAGTGATAACCTAGGTTGCCTCCTTCATGAGATAGTGAGCATTAATGAAACCAATCTGAGATCGTCAAACAATGAGCGACTTCGAGAACTCTTCTTACAGAAGCTCCACATGTGATATCTATTCCTAGATGAGCATAAGGATCAGAAAAAACCGACCAGTCACACAACCATCTCAAAGTTTTCTAAAAAAATTAGTAACTGGAAATGCAAGGCCAAAGCAGCACATATGACTGCAAAAAAGATTTTGATGAGATACATAAGATGTTTCTTGTGATTGACAAGGAAGGGTAGAATAAGTTCATGGCGAACATCGAAAAGCCTAAACACAAGGTTATGGAAAATTGGGGGAAAGATATGAGGTCCAAGAACATTGGTGTCCACCACCTCAGAAGTCGGGTTACCCAAGGAAGAGGAAGAGGTGGGACAAGGAAGACGTGGAGTTAGTTGTGGTGGGCAAACCAAACCCCTACAAAACCTTTGCAAAACCCTCCATAATGATTATGTCTGGGATCAGTATAGTTGGGATCCCGTGAAAAAGGGATATGTCTTGTTGGACGAGAAGACAAAAAGGAAGGAACTCATGGTAATTAATTAACCTGGTCATTTCTTCTTATTTCAATGCAATGTGTTTCTTTACAAGGAGTTACAATGTTACAGACTGAGTATTACGCGGAACCTTAGACCTCAACGGAATCGTCTGCAAGGTGGGCCAACCAACTGACCAAGGCATGCAACGTGGTCAAAGGCAAGGACCCGATGACAAAGCTGTTGACTAGTCATGTGGCGGGCGTCGGCTATCATGAAAGGTGGGCCACATATTATCTGGAAGAACCCAAGGTTGAAAAGCAAAGAACGATAGCTAACTGGGAATCTGTAGATGCCAAAGTGGCGAGACTGAAACAAGAGTCGGTAAAGAATTTAGAGGCCAAAGCAGAAGCCATGGCAAAAATGTGGCCCTATCTAGTTGAGGCCATGAAGCTTAGTGTAGCATCGGGACAGACACTTGCACCATCAACCCAGATCTTCTCGGTGCTAGCCAACGTGAACTTGGATAAGGGGCAGCGGCCCAATCAAGCACCTCATAGTAGCCCATCTATATCTTTTGTGGGCCAGGTGATGTCACTAGCTGATATAGACACCCTTACGATAATTAACGCCGATTCTACATGCATGCACCTTCTTTCATGGTATGGTTTTGTTGTTCGAATCTCTAACATTGATGAGGCATACATGTTTTGCATGCGAACACCCCGTGCACTCTCCTAGCCATGGTGAACGGACAACTAGCGGCGGTTGCAGCAAGTACTATCACTGTGCACAAAGAGAAACTTATGCAGAACGTTTTGTTGTTGGACAACTTGAGTAGGGTAAAAGTGTGTTTCGTGTTACCATGAATCAAAGACGTGGACCCTGATGAGCAACCTCAAGGGGCAGATGAGGGAGCACACTATGAGATCATAGAGTGCTGTGGTTGGAACCTTTGGTGGCCTAAGACAGAAATCCTTTTGGGGGAAAACTCCCCGTAGCAAACAACCTCGCCGTCAGCGCTCCATACGAATGCCCCTACACTAAGATCATATCCTTTGGCTAGTGGAATATAGAAGGTCCTCAGAACAACATGGTGGGAAATGATGAGGCTGCCAACACTGATGATGCCGCCGCCGACTATGAGTTTGGAGACTAAGATATTAATATGGATTTGAACACAGAATATGCTGATGGCATGACTACTCTGATGACTAACCCCAGCGTTGCTAAGAGTCTGTTTAACACGCCGCCAGCGGACGACACTTAGGATGATCAACGTTTATGCAATGAGAAGGTGACTCCAAACACCTAGAATGGGTCAACCTGAGACGCTCGCACAGGTGCCCCAGCTCCTCCACCCAAAAAAGGGAGGAAGTTGCAGACTAACAAGACGGATTACACAAACATGGGAGCTTCTGGGAGCCAGAAACCGATTGAGAAGAGCCAGAAACCGGTTGAGAAGAAGATTGAGGGTCGTCCTCCTGTGTTCCCAGGGATCCATTTCCCTGGTGAACCCATGTTATCGTCTAGTTTATACGACCACATGTTGTTCGACCTGAGGTCTCTTCATGACGACGTTCTGAACAAAGAGAAGGTGGCCAAGGTCACATTTTTTAGCCCACCTAAAAATCACCTAGTTTACACGGTGAAAGTGCCACTAGGTGTCGGCTTTGTCGATGATTTACCTAGGGACAAGTTTTATGATTTTGCGGATATCTTCAACATGTTCCACCTCCGCAATCTTGAGGGATGCTCCTTAGTCAGGCTATGGGCTCTACATCTAGAAATTAAAGCCAATCTCGTAACATATCCATCGGTGGTGGACCCTTACCACCTGCACGAGCAAAACCTTAATGACCGGCAAGGTGTAAAAGTTATGACGAAGTATCTTGTCGAGTTCATGGTGGAAAATAAGCTTTCGCACTACCTCATTATGGTCTATCAGATGGTGTAAGTCCTTCTCTAGCTTCCACCAATTAAAATATGCTTCCGTACATTTCCATTATCCTTGCATCGTACAAAGGTTGACGATACTGGTCTATTGTACTGTTGTGCAATGACCACTGGATCCTCGTCGTTCTAAACCCAAAGACTGCCAGTTCTTATGTCTTGGATTCAAATCGAGGAGTGAAGAGTGCCTACACTAGGTTTAAGGCGGTGCTAGATGACACTCTCTTCAACTTCGAAATGAAAGGATGAATCTTGAAGCCAGGATGCATGAAGGAAAGAAACGTCAGCTTGCCACACTTCGCCCACAACACAAACTTCCGTTGCCTTCAGCAGCTGCACAATAATAGTTTGACTTCTGCATACTATGTCATGCACCACATGGATGTGTTCACACGACAATTCAAAACCTTCCACGAGAACGATGACATCACTAACTGGGTAAAGCCCTTGAGTTAATCGCACCTGATGATTGCAGAGTCGAATTTAGGTGAATCCAACAAACCCTTGCCAAGATCATCAACAAGGATGTCATCGACCAGAACGGGACCTTCTACAGCCCCACAAAAACTAGCAAGGACCCCAACCTAATTACCATCTACGTGTGAGAAGGTGGCCCTTCGTCGTCCGAGCACAACAGATCAGCGTCCTATAAGGCGTATGTGCGACAAGGTGGACCTTCATCGTTCGGGCAGAATAGATCAGCTCTAGAAGTGAACAACTATCAGCGGGTCCATGGTGTTATGTATGACAATAGTTTTTCATTTTTCAGATGTTGTTCCAACTTGGTTGTCTAGAGTTGAGATACCTTTTGTGTAGCTGGTACATAAGTCCTTAAGCTGCATGCTAAACGTGACCGACGATGTTTACTTCATTAACCTTAGTAGTTATTCAACATATGGAAACATGATAATTCTCGCACTACAGCAAAATGAGCCCTTCGGCTCATAAATGCTGCCATGGCAGCAAAAGTTAACAAAAAAAAGTAGTGATGGCAGCCTCTATAAGCCTGAAGGCTGATTTTTTTTTGCTATGTGCTAATCTTACTAGATGTTGCCATGTTCACCTGTTTTGGTATCTAAGTTGATGTAGAAGACGTATTTGCTTTGTATATATGTTGCTATATATTTTGATATGATCTATGATAATAATTGTTCTCTTCATTACAATAGGTCACAAATTGCAAATTCAACAGTTCTGAACCGCCGCACCACGATCGAGTCGTCGCTGTGTAGCTAAACGATGCATGTGTTTTACAAAATTGGCATGTAATTGAACGATCGATAGCACGGTGATATGTAAACGCTTGTATGTTGTAATCTCCATATTTGGATTCATGTAAAATGTGATGCACATATAAATTATTTATTTAATGCATACTTTATATGTTGATAGATGAATGAAATGTGCAAACGCTGCCACTTCAGCATTTGTTGCGGCCTTAGCAAAAAAATCCCTTAAAAAGCATTAGCGGCGTCCGACAACAAGTGAACGCCACTAATTCCCCACAAGTTTATCGGCGCGTGCAGTGAAAGGGCACCACTACTATTCTGCCATACCAGTTGTGTTCATTTCTAGAACACGCCGCTATTGTATGACTTACTAGCGGCGTGGTACATACTAGTGTCATTTAGGAAGCATGCTGCTAGTAGGCACTTACCAGCAGCATGATACTAGAAGCATGCCAACGGAACACTGCTAGTAGGCACTTCCGCACGCCACTAATTAGGGGGGTCATGTACTAGCGCATAGTAGGGCAACTAGGGATGTACCTTATTTGATGTTGTGCTTAAACTTTGAAGTGAGATTTAATAATTGAAAGAAAGAAATGGAATACTTCAAGGCTCAGTTTTTATGTCCTTTTATTCTCTTCATGTTTTTGATAGTTGAATTTGAAGATTTTTCATTAAGCAGACTTGCATTTGCACGAGAAAATTCTACAACCAGGCTAATTCAATTCGTAGGTCAACCAGTAGATCTAATCTACAGGTAATTAGTTTAATTTAGGTGCTTTTATGTCTAACTAGATGACCCGTCACGCCATTAGCGTAGAGACCAACTGCAACCCGGAAGTTAAGTGAACTATTTGAAAATGCAGCCAGGAAGTTAACAACACTATGGGCAGCACGTCTAACAAATGTTGTTCTATAAATCATTCCCAATGGCCAATAGCATGAATAATAATACATATGGGAACGATATAAATGAACCAGTTGTGAATGAACTAATCGAAGGTAAAATATAAGCCAAAAATAGCTTTGCCGGGGGCTTGAACCAGGAACCAACGTGTGTTCTGTGTGTGTGTGACCAGGATCATGAACATGGATCTGACATTTCAAAGCATATCATATAACATTTTGTGATAGTGTTGACTGAAAAATGACACTGAGAAGTGATACATCTCCAACGTATCTATATTTTTTTATTGTTCCATGCTATTATAGTATCAATCTTGGATGTTTTTATATGCATTTATCTGCAATTATATATCATTTTTTGGGACTAACCTATTAACCTAGTGACCAGTGCCAGTTGTTGTTTTCTGCTTGTTTTTGGTTTTTCAGAAAATCAGTACCAAACGAAGTACAAATGCCACGAAACTTTTTGGAGATTTTTTTCTAGACAAAAGAGACCCTGGGGACTTGGAGAGGGGGCCAGAAGCTTCACGAAGCCTCCACAAGGCAACAGGGCGCGGCCCCAGGGGGGCGCGCCCTGATGCCTTGTTGGGCCCTCATGGCTCCTTTTGACCTAATTCTAGTTCTATAAATTCTCAAATATTCGGAAACCAACAGAGAGCCACCCCGAATAACTTTTACGCCGCCGCAAGTCTCTGTTCTTCCGCGATCCCATCTGGAGGCCTTTTCCGGTACTCTGTGAATTGATCACGGAGGGCTTCTACATCAACCTTGCTGCCCTTCCGATGATGTGTGAGTAGTTTACCACAGACCTATGGGTCCATAGCTAGTATCTAGATGGCTTCTTCTCTCTCTTTGATCTTCAATACCATGTTCTCCTCGATGTTCTTGGAGTTCTATCCGATGTAATCTTCTTTTGCGGTGTGTTTGTTGGGATCCGATGAAATATGAGTTTATGATCAGATTATTCATGAGAAATATTTGAGTCTTCTCTAAACTCTTTTATGCATGATTGTTATAGCTTTGTATTTGTCTCCGATCTATCGATTTGGTTTGGCCAACTAGATTGGTTTATCTTACAATGGGAGAGGTGCTTTGTGATGGGTTCAATCTTGCGGTGCTCAATCCCAGTGACAGAAAGGGACATGACACGTATTTGTATTGTTGCCATTAAGGATAAAAAGATGGGGTTTAATCATATTGCTTGAGTTTACTTTGTCTACATCATGTCATCTTGCTTAAGGTGTTACTCTGTTTCATACTTAATACCCTAGATGCATGCTGGATAGCGGTCGATGGGTGGAGTAATAGTAGTAGATGCAGGTAGGAGTCGGTCTACTTGTCTCGAACGTGATGCCTATATACATGATCATTGCCATGAATCCATCATAATTATTTTCTTTTCTATCAATTGCCCAACAGTAATGTGTTGACCCACCGTATGCTATGTGTTCGAGAGAGAAGCCTCTAGTGAAAACTATGGCCCCCGGGTCTACTTTTATCATATATTTAAAATCAAAAATACCTTGCTGCAATTTATTTACTTTTATTTTATTTAGTAATTCAGTTTATCTATCTATCACTATCAGAATTAATCCTTGCAAATAACCGCTAAGAGGATTGTCAACCCTCTTATTTGCATTGGGTGCAAGTGTTTGCTTTTGTGTGTGCAGGTGCTGCTAAAGGGATTTTGCGTGGTTCTCCTACTTGATTGATAACATTGATTCTTAATTGAGGGAAATACTTATCTCTACTATACTGCATCATCCTCTCCTGTTCGGGGAAATAACAACGCAGTTTACAAGTAGTAAGAAGAATTTCTGGCGCCGTTGCCGGGGAGACATCACCAAAAATTATCAAGTACCTTCACACAAACTATCATCCACTTGCATTTATTTTATTTGCATTTTCCTCTCATTTTCATCTCCCCCACTTCTAATTTTTTTTACAAAAAACACGAAAATACTTTTATTTGTTTGTTTGCTAGTTTGCTCGCTCGTTATTTTGCTTCACCACTATGGCTAGTTCTTCGCCCATTACTTATACCCCTGAATATGAAGTGATTAACTTTAAACAAAGGGGAGGAGAGAATTTAAAAGATGCTTGGTATAGGATTTGCGATGCTCAAAATAGATCAACTCGTAAGCAATCCACCACTATTTTTCTTCGTAATTTTTATGTGGGAATTACTACTTGGTATAGAATTGTGCTTGACACTATTACCGGAGGGAATTTCTTGATGTGTCCCTCTATGGATGCTTTCAATGCTATCGGGAATTTAGTGGGATCACCACCTATAATTATTAATGAAACAACATTGACTTTGGAACATGTTATGCAAAGGTTAGAAGCCATTGAAATAAAATGCCTACTATTGAACATCTTGAGAATTTAGACAAAAATGTCCATAACACGTTACTCAATTTGGTTCTAAGGTGGGGATTACATTGGAAACTTTAAAGGAAAAGGAACCAATAATTAACGAAAGAATAGAACAAAGTCCCGCTAGAATCGATAAGTTAGAGGAAATTATCAATAATTTGGGTTCCGCTTTTTTATCCGTTAAAACTATTGATAGGACTCCTCCCAATAAAAATTGCAAGTTCATGCATGTTCCTAAGACTAAGGGTGCCTCTTCTAGCAAAGGGAATGAGGATCTTAAAATGATTAGTGTGCACCCCAATTTCGTTGATGTAATAAAGGAACCTACCTATAAAAGAAAAATTCTTAATTTTGTGCCTAGGAGCGTGATGATAAGAAATTCCTATGCTAATTCTCCTAGAAATAGTGGGTGTGTAATTGAGGATTTGGAAACCAAGGATGGCAACACTTGAAACTATGCATTATGCCTAGCTAGGGGCATAAAACAATAGCGCTTGTTGGGAGGCAACCCAATAAATAAAATAATTTTTTTTGTTTTACTTTCTGTTCTTGTGTGTTTACACAATTATAGCCTCTGTTATGATTGTGTTTTTATCTTTTAATTAGTGTTTGTGCCAAGTAATGCCTTTGGGATGATTTAGATGATAGTATAATGGATGCTGTTTGAAAACAGAAAGTTTTGAGTCCAGTGCTGGATTTTTGGTTCCCTACTGGAGCGTCAGAAAAATCTGAATTTTTTACACAGTATTGGTATATGAATTGTTTACGTTGTAATAGTTTTTCAGAATTTTTGGAGTTACATCAGTATAGCTTATAAATAGATGTTTACAGACTGTTCTGTTTTAGACAGATTCTGTTTTTGTTGCATAGTTTGCTTATTTTGATGAATCTATGGATCGTATCGGGGGGTATGAGTCATGGAGAAGTTGGAGTACAGTAGAATTATTCCAATATTAAATATGAATAAATTTAAAACAGTACCTAAAGTTTAAGATTTATTTGTTATACTAACGGGTCTCACGAGGTTTCTGTTGAGTTTTGTGTGCTGAAGTTTTCAAGTTTTGGGTGAGACTACGATGGATAAAGGAATAAGGAGCGGCTAGAGCCTAAACTTGGGGATGCCCAAGGCACCCCAAGGTAATATTCAAGGAAGACTCAAGCGTCTAAGCTTGGGGATGCCCCGGAAGGCATCCCCTCTTTCGTCTACGATCTACCAGTAACTCACTTGGAGCTATATTTTTATTCATCACATGATATGTGTTTTACTTGGAGCGTCTTGTGATATAGTTTTTTTTGCTTTTGTTTGCTTTTTAGTTTGTCACAATCATCTTGCCGAACACACCTGTTTTAGAGGGACACACATTATTCGTGATTTGTTAGAATACTCTATGTGCTTCACTTATATCTTTTGTGCTAGGCAGTTGCTCTAGTGCTTCACTTATCTCTTTTAGAGCACGGCGGTGGTTATATTTTAAAGAAATAGTTGCACTCTCATGATTCACTTATATCTTTTTGAGAGTCTAATGAATAGCAATGGTAATATGCATGGGTTATGAATTTGGTCCTAATATGATAGGTATTCAAGAGGGATATAATAAAAACTTTCATGTAGATCACGGAATATGATAAGTTTGATTCCTTGCAATAGTTTTGCGATATTAAGACGGTAATATGTGGGAGGTTCTAGTAGATAATTGTGGTTTAGTAAGAATATTGGTGTTAAGGTTTGTGATTCCCGAAGCATGCACGTATGATTTGTCGTTACGCTGAGAAGTTGGAGCATGATTTATTCTTGATTGTCTACCTTATGAGTGGCGGTCGGGGACGAGCGATGGTCTTTTCCTACCAATCTATCCCCCTAGGGGCATGCATAGTAGTACCTTGCTTCGAGGGCTAATAAACTTTCGCAATAAGTATGTGAGTTCTTTATGACTAATGTGAGTCCATGGATTATACGCACTCTCACCTTTCCGCAATTTGCTAGCCTCTTCGGTACCATGCATTGCCCTTTTTCACATCGAGAGTTGGTGCAAACTTCACCGGTGCATCCAAACCCCGTGATATGATACGCTCTATCACACATAAGCCTCCTTATATCTTCCTCAAAACAGCCACCATAACTACCTATCATGGCATTTCCATAGCCATTCCGAGATATATTGCCATGCAACTTCCACCGTTCCATTTTTATGACACACATTGTCATTATCATATTGCTTTGCATGATCATATGATTGACATAGTATTTGTGGCTCAGCCACCGTTCATCATTTTTTATACATGTTACACTAGTATCATTGCACATCCTGGTACACCGCCAGAGGCATTCATATAGACTCATATTTTTGTTCTAGTTTCGAGTTGTAATTTTCTTTTGAGTTGTAAGTAAATAGAAGTATGATGATTATCATTATTAGAGCATTGTCCCAGTGAGTAAATAAAAAAAAAGACAGGCCAAAAAGAGCCCACGAAAAAAAGAGAAAAGGAGAAAAAAATAAAAAATAAAAAATAAAATGAGAGAAAAAGAGAGAAGGGTCAGTGTTACTATCCTTTTCCATACTTGTGCTTCAAAGTAACACCATGTTTTTCATATAGAGAGTCTCCTGTTTAGTCACTTTCATATACTAGTGGGAATTTTTCATTATAGAACTTGGCTTGTATATTCCGATGATGGGCTTCCTCAAATGCCCGAGGTCTTCATGAGCAAGCAAGTTGGATGCACACCCACTTAGTTTTCATGTTGAGCTTTCATACACTTATAGCTCTTAGTGCATCCGTTGCATGGCAATCCCTACTCCTCACATTGACATCAATTGACGGGCATCTCCATAGCCCGTTGATTAGCCACGTTGATGTGAGACTATCTTCTCATTTTTGACTTCCCCTTATTAATCTCTACCACCACACTCTATTCCACCCATAGTGCTATATCCATGGCTTGCACTCATGTATTGCGTGGGGGTTGAAAAAGCTGAAGCGCGTTAAAAAGTATGAACCAATTGCTTGGCTTGTCATCGGGGTAGTGCATGATAAATACTTTGTGTTAAGAAGATGGAGCATGACAGGATTATACGATTTTGTAGGGATAACTTTCTTTAGCATTTTTATTTTGAAAGACATGATTGTTTGTTAGTATGCCTGAGTATTGATGTCTTTATATCAAACTATAGACTATTGCTTTGAATCATTCGGATCTTATTATTCATACCATAAGAGAGATTACATGATGAAACATGTTAGGTAGCATTCCACATCAAAAATTCTATTTTTATCATTTACCTACTCGAGGACGAGCAGGAATTAAGCTTGGGGATGCTTGATACATCTCCAACGTATCTATAATTTTTGATTGTTCCATGCTATTATAGTATCAATCTTGGATGTTTTTATATGCAATTATATATCATTTTTTGGGACAAACCTATTAACCTAGTGCCCAGTGCCAGTTGCAATTTCCTGCTTGTTTTTGGTTTTTTAGGAAATCAGTACCAAACGAAGTCCAAATGCCACAAAATTTGTGGAGTTTTTTTTCTGGACAAAACAGACCCTAGAGACTTGGAGAGGGGGCCAGAAGCTTCACGAAGCCTCCACAAGGCAACAGTGCGCGGCCCCAGGGGGGCGCGCCCTGATGCCTTGAGGGGCCCTCATGGCTCCTTTTGACCTAATTCCACTTCTATAAATTCTCAAATATTCAAAAACCAACAGAGAGCCACCCCGAATAACTTTTACGCCGCCGCAAGCCTTTGTTCTTCCGCGATCCCATTTGGAGGCCTTTTCCGGTACTCTGCCGGAGCGGGAATCGATCACGGAGGGCTTCTACATCAACCTTGCTGCCCTTCCGATGATGTGTGAGTAGTTTACCACCGACCTATGGGTCCATAGCTAGTAGCTAGATGGCTTCTTCTCTCTCTGATCTTCAATACCATGTTGTCCTCGATGTTCTTGAAGTTCTATCCGATATAATCTTCTTTTGCGGTGTGTTTGTTGGGATCCAATTTATTGTGAGTTTATGATCAGATTATTCATGAGAAAAAATTTAGTCTGCTCTGAACTCTTTTATGCATGATTATTATAGCTTTGTATTTCTCTACGATCTATCGATTTGGTTTGGCCAACTAGATTGGTTTATCTTGCAATGGGAGAGGTGCTTTGTGATGGGTTCAATCTTGCGGTGCTCAATTGATGTCTACTACACAACTTATTCTTGTAGACTCGTGTTGGGCCTCCAAGCGTAGAGTTTTGTAGGACAATAGCAATTTTCCCTCAAGTGGAGGACCTAAGGTTTATCAATCCGTGGGAGGCGTAGGATGAAGATGGTCTCTCTCAAACAACCCTGCAATCAAATACAAGAAATCTCTTGTGTCCCCAACACACCCAATACAATGGTAAATTGTATAAGTGCACTAGTTTGGCAAAGAGATGGTGATACAAGTGTAGTATGGATAGTAGATATAGATTTTTGTAATCTGAAAATTAAAAAAACAGCAAGGTAGCAAGTAGTAAAAGTGAGCACAAACGGTATTGCAATGCTTGAAAACAAGGCCTAGGGTTCATACTTTCACTAGTGCAATCTCTCAACAGTGCTAACATAATTGAATCATATAACAATCCCTCAACGTGTGATAAAGAATCACTCCAAAGTTCCTATTAGCGGAGAACATAAGATGAAATTATTGTAGGGTACGAAACCACCTCAAAGTTATCCTTTCCGATCAATCTATTGAGCCATCCCTATAAGTGTCACGAACAGCCCTAGAGTTCGTACTAAAATAACACCAGATGATACACATCAACCAACTCTAATGTCACCTAGATACTCCAATGTCACCACAAGTATTCGTGAGTTGATTATTCGATATGCATCAAACAACTTCAGATTCATAATATTCAATCCAACACAAAGAACTTCAAAGAGTGCCCCAAGATTTCTACCGGAGAAAGTAGGACGAAAACATGCATCAATCCCTATGCATAGATTACCCCAATGTCACCTCAGGAATCCGAGAGTTAAGTGCCAAAACATATATCAAGTGAATCAATATAATACCCCATTGTCACCATGGGTATTCATATGCAAGACATACATCAAGTGCTCTGAAATCCATAAAAGTATTCAATCCAATAATAGTGAAACCTCAAAGGTGAAAACTCAATTCATCACAACAAGATAGAGAGGCAGAAACACCATAAGATCCAACTATATTAACAAAGCTCGCGGTACATCAAGATCGTGCCAAATCAAGAACACGAGAGAGAGTTCAAACACATAGCTACTAGTACATACCCTCAGCCCCGAGGGTGAACTACTCCCTCCTCGTCATGGAGACCGCCGGGATGATGAAGATGGCCTCCGGTGATGATTCCCCCCTCCGGTAGGGTGCCGGAAAAGGGCTGTAGATGGGATCTCCTTGGTACAGCGGCTTGCGGCGGCGTAAAAACTCATCTAGGTTAACTTTCGGGGGTTTCTGAATATATATGATTTTTCAGCATTGGAATCACGCAAAGAGGTGCCACAGGGGGCCCACGAGGCACTAGGGCGCGCCTGGGGGGTGGCGCGCCCTGGTGGCTTGTGGGGCCCCTGTGGGTCTTCTGCTGCTCCCCCGAAGCTTCCTGGGTCTCTTTCCGTCCAGAAAAAATTGTCAAAAAGTTTCACTGCATTTGTGTAGGGGAACGCAGCAGAAAACAAAAATTTTCTGACCTACACACCAGCCCAGGACCACTATGGAGACTGCATACAAGGTTTGATCTTTTCGTTACCGACTCGTAACGCAGCGAAAGTAGAGTCGATGACGATCAGCGGTGCAGATCCCCGCAGCTAGGATTTACAACCTCCCAACCACGAGGATGTACTCCCTCGTCTGCCCCACTGACAGCCCTCCGGGAGGTGGTCGGACAATCCCTCGGACGGTGTCACGGACAGCCCTTCGGGAGGACCCTCAAAACTCGGACGGTCACTTGGACAGCCCTTCGGGAGGCACTCTCGAACAGCCCCTCGGGCAAAAAGATCGAACCTACGACCTCTATACGGGGTTGCACACATACGGTGTCATCTATCCGGTAGGGCTTCGCCGTCCAGAACTAGTTCCTGCCGAAACCCAGACAGCCTTTCGGCTCTACGAAACAATTTCGCTGGGAGGGAGAGAGAAGCCAGAAATGCCATGGCATGTGTATGTTGAGAAAGAGTGAGTCTTTAGGCAGCCCCCTCCACCCCTATTTATAGGCCAAGCCCAAGGGTGGCTTCTCCAAGAAGCCAAGGGAAAAAATACCAGCAGTTTCGGAACATTTCCGGTTTTTATCCCGGAAAAATCCCAGCAGTTTCCAGAACAATTCTGGCACCCTCCAAGAATTTCCAGACGTGTGCCGAAACCAATTTGACTCAATGGTATACCCTGAAACAACTTTTCAGTTTTACCGAAACTATTCCGGTGCTCTCTCTCCGGAACTTTTCCACTGTCTCCGAAACTTTTCCGGTGACTTTCTCTCAGACTCCCTGTCTAGTATTCAGCAGATTGATGACCCTTAAGCGTGTGACCCTATAGGTTCGGTGTAGTATAGACATGACCGGAACACTTTCCGATCAATGATCAACATCGGAGCCGTGGACACCCATATTGACCCCTATACCCACACGAATAAATATTCGAGTGAACCTCCAGCTGTCGTGTGCTATTCCTATTGCTTCGCGATATGTTACAAAACCCGAGGTGAGATTTATCGGCATCCCCGTGGATCAACAACTTGTCCACTATGCCAGTTACCTCGTTGCCGGTTTTGTTCTCTTTTCTCATTCCTGTGTTTCGGCATCCCTGTGATCAAATCACAATGTGTCTGGCCAGACGATGGTGGATACCGTAACACCGAGAGGGCCCAGAGATATCTCTCCATCGTCGGAGGAGCAAATCCCAATCTTGAGCTATCAAGTCCCTTGACACACTTTTCCATGAACCCGTAAGCCGCCATAATAGCCACCCATTTACGGATGACGTTTAACAAACCCCAAAGTTCATGAAGCAAGCATGAAGAAACTCAACACTCTCATGGTCTAAGGAATTATGCAAACATTAACTTTCTCTGTGTTATTAACCATTAACTTGTGACGAATGTATCTCATAGCATAACATCAATTCTGGTCGATTCAACACAAGTGTTCTCCTAACATTGTGCCCTCAAAGTTGCCGGCATAGTCATGCCCATGATCAGGAAAACAGAACCATCATGCAACACTTGAGCTAGTCTTAGAGGCTAGACTAGGAATACATTTTACCGTTTATTATTCCACACGTGCATATGAGTTTCCCTCCGAGCCTTGTGGTTATTGTAGACTCGAGAACCATAGCAGTTATAGCATGGAATATAAACTTAATTACGAATGTGGGGATAAATAATAACATTTATTATTGCCTCTAGGGCATATCTCCTTCAGACTCCCACTTGCACTAGAGTCAATAATCTAGTCAATGCTAAAACACTTTACACCTATGGCATACCGGTGTAAAATATGCTTCGCTTGTGGTATAGCCTGATGTCCAACGGATCTGACAACTTCAGTTCCGTGTGTATCTTTTGCATCTACTCGTGTTTTCACGCTTTCACAAAATTCATATTTTGTGTGGACTTGGCTTTGTATATATGTGAATCACAGGTCAAACCTTGATTCCTCAAACTGAGCTATGGAGCAACTATCTGCAATAGTGTCCCATTGACAAAAGCCGTTTTGGAACCATACTAAGTTCATGAATGAACAATATGATTCAACATCTTCTTTGTCGCTTCCAAAGCGTCAACATACTTAGCCTTTGTTATAGAATTCGCCGCAGTAACCTGTTTGGAACAATTTCCAACTACCGTTCCACCATATTGTGTATTACACAAAACCCTTAACTTAAATCAAAAATCGCATGGAGCATTGATGAAGACTGTATCGATGTAATTACTTACAATGAGCACTTCATAATCTCTGCTTGCGAGAAAACATGTCATCAGTGCTACTTTAGTACTTAATGACATTTTTCACTGTTGTCCCATGATCAGTACTTTGATCACTTTGGTATCTATACTCGCAACAGCTTTGGGAGTATCGGACATATCTGCTTGTTTTACATACCATGGAATACATGATTAATCCAAACACAAGAGCGTGTGGAATCTCCATCATGTATTTTGCTCATCTGTGTTTTGGGACACCGAGTCTTGCAAAACTCTTTCCATGTGACTTCGGCAAGAATCACTCCTTGGCGTTTTAATGCTAAACTGTTTTAGCATCTTGTCAATATGTATTTTTGGCTTTAGCCTATTAGCAATTCTATCTCGTAGATAAATATGCCTAATGTCAAGGCTATTTAGCCCAAGCACTTCATCGAAAACTATTTTCAATGAAGTCCTAATTCCTGTCAAGAAAATTTATATTATTTCCAATCAACAATGTGTCAGGCACACAAAGTTTTAGAAATATTATTATGCTCCCACTTACTTTCTTGTAACCACAAGCATCTTCATTATCCATTGATGAAATCAAACTCTTTTGACTATTTCATCAAAACAAAGATTCCAACTCCATTTTGCTCTCTTCTGTCCATTGCTGGAACTCTGAAGTTTGCATACTTACTAGCATCCTCCGGATTGACAAAATACATTGGACTGTATCACATGCAAGTCCTAGGTTGCATTTCCATCACATGGAAATCCTTTTGGCATCCATGTACCATATCTCAAGATTGAAATATGTATTGATTGCTAGTTTAACCCGATCTGACATTAAGCATCGCTACGGTGAGACAATCTCATCGTAGTCAACTCCTTGAATTTGTTATTGCAACAAGTCGAGCTTTATGGATAAAACCTTTTATCCACATCAGTTTATAGTTCCATTAATGTTCGTTAGACTCCAAGTCTTCCGAAGGGTTTATCAAGATATAATCTTGAATCATTTATGGAAACTATCTCGGATTATATTGTCATTTAGCCAATTCCGGAGTCAGGGCCCATCAACGCTTCCTTGTGTATCGTAGGTATACTGTTGTCTAACAACAATATCTCGCTTGCGCACCTGAGAGGTTTGCACGAGTTTTGCCTACGTGGTTCAGTTGCAAGTTGGACCGAAGTCCATACATCTCATGTAGAGGCTTCCGTATCATTCGTAGTAGGAAACTCTGGAATTACTTCCAAAGTTTCTTTCCTTTGATCTGATGACGAAGATACTGTTATCTCGTCGAGTTGCACTGTTCTCCCACTCACCTTTTTGCAAGAACCATTCCCTTTAAAAGCATACCGTTCTTGGTGGCAAACCTTTTTGCCTCGGTATAGTGGTGGAGGAATTCCCAATTACTTGGGATAACCTACAAAGTAGTACTTGTCTGATTTGGAATAGGTTTGTAAATATTTTACACAAGCCCCATATTCCAAATGTTAAGAAAAGACAAAGCATGGTTGGGCGTACCATACCATGGCGTCATTTCAACAGACCTGATGGCGCTCTTTTCAGTGTAAAAGCCGCAGTCTCTAAAGCATTACTTTTAAAAGGGATAATGGCAAATTGATTTATGTCATCTTTGATCTTACCATGTCATAAATGGTTAGATTACATCTTCACGGATATTCCACTCACAGTGGTGCTCCGTGAGGTGTAAGTTATGAAACTCTTTTCACAACTCATCAGACATTCGCTAAACTTGTAACTCAAATATTCCTTTCGGCAATCTAGTTTGCAGAAACATATTTTTCTTGTTACAATAATTTCTACTTCATTTTTTGAAAACCTTATGAATGATTTCAAAAGATCTAGACTTACGTCTCATCAAGTAAATGTCCATATATCTACTTGAGTCATTTCTGAAGATAGATAAATCCACTGCTAGCAACAACATTTATCGGACTACATACATCAAAATGTATGATCACCAATAAGTTCGTTGCTCGTTCCTTATGGCCTGTGAACGGTATTTCAGTCACTTCACTTTTCGGAGGAAAGTTGCAAGTGTCAGATGATTCACAATCAAACGACTTCAAAATCCATCATTATGGAATTTCTCCATGTGGGTTTCTCCAATGTGACCAAATGCAGTGCCACACATGTGTGGTATTCTCTTAGTCTTGTGACACTTAGCGTCAGTGTTATGGATGTATCATATTACCATCAATATTCATAACATACATCCCATCCACGATGGAAGTATGGCCCTTATGTTATTCATAACACTGAACAACAATTGTTCTTTTACAAACAACCCTTTTGCAACAAACATTATGCAATGGGCTAGAGTGTGTAAAACTCTAAAATGAATTATGAAAGTAAATACAGAGGTAATATATTATTATCAATATTTATAACATACATCCCATCCATGATGGGAGCATGGCCCTTATGTTATTCATAACACCGAACATCAAAAGTTCTCTTATGAACAACCTTCTTGCAAGATACTTTATGCAATGGGCTAGAGTGTATAAAAACTCTAAAATGAATTATGAAAATAAATACATAGGTAATGTACCGAGTATAGCAACTTTTACTATGTTCTCAGCGCATATCTAAACCTCACTCCGGCAAGTCTTTTAGGCCGCAGTAGTTCTTGCATCGAGTCGCAGTAGAATGCAATCGAGCGGGTATCTTTGTGATCAACTCACAATACCCAAGAATTAGTGACTAACAATTTAATCACAATTCCCAAGAACTATTTCTTTGACCAGCCTTCTATACATCAATAACTTGTATGACTTTCATACATTAGCTGGACATTCCAGTCTTCTCTCTTTTGCCTTTATACTTCTAACAGTTTAACTCTCAGTATTTCTCCTACTCTCAGAAGAAGCACTCAACTTAAGAGTGGCGTTAGCCCCAGACTTCCTAGGTGTGTAAGTCACACTAACACCCTTTGGACATTTCCTTTCTCTTTAAGTTGTTGTTTTATTCACCTTTCATCATATGACAGGCGTTCTTCTGGATCCCTCTGTTATTAGTCAAATGCATAGTAAACACTTTTACTAATAGTTTGCAAAACAAACATTGCTTTGGATATCCCACATCTTTTAGCCTTTGTTTGTGTCTGAAAATGATATTCAATTCCATAAATATCACATAGCTATCCCAAAACTTTTTGAAGTTCGGGTCTCATGGAAGCAAACATATTGCACTTGACCGTAATGGAATTTTAGCTTTTGGATCGAAGGACGAGAGTCACATTATCCATAGCATTAGCGGGAGGATACCGAAAGCATGCGATAGGACAAAATCCTTCTCGGCACTTTTGAGGACAATCCTCACATTACGTTACCAACCGTAAAGTTTTACCCAGATATTTAACATCTTATTCAATTTTAACAGGGAGGGTGAAAACGCGAGCCATTCTTCTACAACTATTATGCATATAACACTTAGACAGTGTTCATAACTAATTGCACTGAGAATTAAACAAGTTAATTCTATAGTGTGCTCCCACTCAAATCAATATCTCTCAAAATTGATTATGAGTGATTCAAGACCCGCATTTCCATTCAACGCCATTGAACAAGATGAACACTGATGGCGCGAACTTCAATCGGTAGGCAAACTTGCCGGTCACATCTCTATGTGACTCTTGTTCATCTTTCGATGGGCGTGTTCCGAGCTCAGGGAGATCCTTCCAGAACGTCAAGACAACCAAGTGATCTTGCTGCAAGGTCTCAACTCACCCGCCTCACACTTCTCTAATCGTTCGTACCCAGGGAGATCATGTGATACCCCGAAGAGATAGGTGCCATGACGGTGCTACACTTGGGAGAACACTAACAACTTGATATTTTTGTGAGAGATCACCCTAATAAAAAGCGACTACCACGCAATCAAGAAGGGTACATCATAAGGGATAAACATCTTAGGCAATTCATAATAGCATGATATGGTATAGCCCTTTCTGACGGAGAAGTCAAATATTTCTTCGTCTTCGGCATTCGCGTCGGTGTTCACCTTCGCGAAGATTGCCACCACCTTGTCGATGCACCAGATAATATTGCTATCTCTATAGCTAATAAAATAAGTGCATTACTTAAGGTTGACACGCAGGTCATTAAAGTGACAATCATATGGCTCCAGCCATCATGCCGAATCATGACACGCAGGTCATGTTAGTAAATTTACATTATATAGTCATCTCATACATAATCAAATTAATATGAGCACTGCTATACCACATCACATGCACATGCAAACCATCCTGCAAAACCAAGTTAGACGCCTCTAATCGGTTCATACAAAATTTTATTTTACGTGGCTTCTAAGGTTTCGAAACAAACCGAAGCTACCAACGTCCATCATCAAGTATGATTATTCAAGTCACTAGTTTTAACTTTGCGGGGTGTATGAAACACGAGATAATAAAATCTCGAGCCCCATACTGAACTTCGTCATACGCATGACCCCCGTGCAGATCATATCTGCATTGCCCTTTTGTCTGCGAAATTTCATCTTTCTTTTTAACTATGGTGGAATTCAACGAACTGTTAGCACTTCGTTGATCAATCAGGATCATGGATTGCCAGAACATTGAAACTCCACCATGCTGTTATCAAGATCAGAAATATGCAAATTTCAGGGAAGCAACAAGAACATCGGGTAACAGATTTCATCTGCTACCCGCACAAATAATTATCAGCAGTAGAACTCATCTACTACAAATTATATTGTGCAACACCCATACATCTCTATGTATTCTAGATCGTAACCTGCATCTACGCATAGCACGGCTCATGATGCCACTGTAGGGGAACGCAGCAGAAAACAAAAAATTTCCGACCTACGCACCAGCCCAGGACCACTATGGAGACTGCATACAAGGTTTGATCTTTTCGTTGCCGACTCGTAGCGCGGCGGAAGTAGAGTCAATGATGATCGGCGGTGCAGATCCCCGCAGCTAGGATTTACAACCTCCCAACCGCGAGGATGTACTCCCTTGTCTGCCCCATGGATAGCCCTCCGGGAGGTGGTCGGACAGTCCCTCGGACGGTGTCACGGACAGCCCTTCGGGAGGACCCTCAAAACTCGGACGGTCACTCGGACAGCCCTTCGGGAGGCACTCTCGAACAGCCCCTCGGGCAAAAAGATCGAACCTACGACCTCTCTACGGGGTTGCACACATACGGTGTCATCTATCCGGCAGGGCTTCGCCGTCCAGAACTAGTTCCTGCCAGAACCCAGACAGCCTTTCGGCTCTACGAAAGAATTTCGCTGGGAGGGAGAGAGAAGCTAGAAATGTCATGGCATGTATATGTTGAGAAAGAGTGAGTCTTTAGGCAGCCCCCTCCACCCCTATTTAGAGGCCAAGCCCAAGGGTGGCTTCTCCAAGAAGCCAAGGGGAAAAATACCAAAAGGCCCTCAAGGTGGCTTCTCCAAGAAGCCACCCAAAAAGCACTTTCACTATTCACGGAAACATTTTTCCGCGCCATTAAATCCAAAAATATTTCTGTGGGTCTTAGACTAATTCCAGTACCCACTAAAATGATTTTGGACGCGTTCCGAAACAATTCCGGATTAGTGATTTTCATCTGCGAAAAGCAACCAAACCGGTTCCGGCAGCTCTGGAACATTTCTGGTTTTTATCCCGGAAAAATCCCAGAAGTTTCTAGAACAATTCTGGCACCCTCCAAGAATTTCTAGACGTGTGCCGAAACCAATTTTACTCAATGGTATACCCTGAAACAACTTTTCAGTTTTACCAAAACTATTCCGGTGCTCTCTCTCCGGAACTTTTCCGCTGTCTCCGAAACTTTACCGGTGACTTTCTCTCAGACTCCCTGTCTAGTATTCAACAGATAGATGACCCTTAAGCGTGTGACCCTATAGGTTCGGTGAAGTATAGACATGACCAGAACACTTTCCGATCAATGATCAACATCGGAGCCGTGGACACCCATATTGACCCCTATACCCACACGAATAAATATTCGAGTGAACCTCTAGTTGTCGTGTGCTATTCCTGTTGCTTCGCGATATGTTACAAAACCTGAGGTGAGATTTATCGGCATCCCCGTGGATCAACAACTTGTCCACTATGCCAGTTACCTCGTTGCCGGATTTGTTCTCTTTTCTCGTTCCCGTGTTCCGGCATCCCTGTGATCAAATCACAATGTGTCTGGCCAGACGATGGTGGATACCGTAACACCGAGAGGGCCCAGATATATCTCTCCATTATCGGAGGAGCAAATCCCAATCTTGATCTATCAAGTCCCTTGACACACTTTTCCATGAACCCGTAAGCCGCCGTAATAGCCACCCATTTACGGATGACGTTTAACAAACCCCAAAGTTCATGAAGCAAGCATGAAGAAACTCAACACTCTCATGGTCTAAGGAATTATGCAAACATTAACTTTCTCTGTGTTATTAACCATTAACTTGTGACGAATGTATCTCATAGAATAACATCAATTCGGGTCGATTCAACATAAGTGTTCTCCTAACATTGTGCCCTCAAAGTTGTCGGCATAGTGATGCCCATGATCAGCAAAACAGAACCATCATGCAACACTTGAGCTAGTCTTAGAGGCCAGACTAGGAATACATTTTACCGTTTATTATTCCACACGTGCATATGAGTTTCCCTCCGAGCCTCGTGGTTATTGTAGACTCGAGAACCATAGCAGTTATAGCGTGGAATATAAACTTAATTACGAACATGGGGATAAATAATAACATTTATTATTGCCTCTAGGGCATATCTCCTACAATTTGGACTTCATTTGATATAGATTTTCTGGAAAACCAAAAACAAGCAGAAAACAGCAACTGGCACTGGGCACTAGGTCAATATGTTAGTCCATAAAAATCATATAAAAAACATATAAAAATGCACCAAAATCATACAAAACTATAATAAACATGGCATGAATACTTCATAAATTATAGATACGTTGGAGACGTATCAACATCCCCAAGCTTAATTCCTGCTCGTCCTCGAGTAGGTAAATGATAAAAGAAATAATTTATGAAGTGTGAATGCTAGCATAGTGCATAAGTTTGATCAATGATAATTTCAACCACTTTTCCTAGCATCATAACAGCAACTCTTTCTCATAAAACTCATCATGATAAAGTAGCAATCAATTCACATGTTATGGCTCTAACAATGCATTCTCTTGAAACTTAACAACCTATGTTCTTAGTCACCAAACAATTGCAATTCAACTTAATTTCAACAAAGTCTAAGTAAGAGCTCCACATACTCAATTATCATATAGTCTTCTATGATTGCTAGTACTCAAAGCATATTTTTAGAACAAATGGCATCCAATGAACACAGAGAAAGATAGGGGCTTAGTGTTTCGCCTCCCAACTTATTTATCATAGAGATAATTGTCAACAATAATAATTCATGATCAAATATATTTGACTGGCCATATGTGCCTGGATCTTTCCCCACCACATGATGCTTGCCAACTAGAGAATAATTAAGGTTGAAATAAGAGTGAATACTTATTGACTCTTGCATAAAGGTAAATTCATAAAAGTAAAAGATAGACCCTTCGCAGAGGGAAGCAGAGGTTGTCATGTGCTTTTTATTTTTGGATGCACAAGCCCTTAATGCAAAGGAATGTCATGTTATATTGCCCCTTGTGATAGCAACCTTTATTATGCAGTCTGTCGCTTTTATTTCTTTACCATCACAAGTTCGTACAACACTTATTTTCCCTTGCAATAAAGGAGGATACATATTTTAGGAGCAATTTTTATTGCTTTTTGCACCGATGACAACTTACTTGAAGGATCTTATTCAATCCATAGGTAGATATGGTGGACACTCATGGGAAGAAACTGGGTTTAAGGGTTTTTGGATGCACAAGTAGTATCTCTACTTAGTACGAATTTTTGTCTAGCAAAAGATCCTAAGCAAGCACCACATGTTGGAGGATCCATAACATAATAACTTCTATGCAAATATACCCAAACATAACTCATTACGTTGTCTTCCTTGTCTAACTTCAACTAATTAGCTCAAGTTTGAAAATAATTAATGGGTATTCACAATCATAAAAGATGTCCAAGATAATATATTTATATGCGAAAGTTCTCTTCCTTATACTAATCATTCATGAATTGCTTGTATGACCAATATTGTGATTGTCAAGCTTCAATAGATTTCACTTTCTAAACCCAATGTGAAACTACTACTAGTCATGATACAAGCATATGAAGCACATGGTATTCAATTCTTTCACAATTTACTCATAGGATATAAGTGAAGAACAAGAGTAAATGACAAACTACTCCAAAAAGATATAAGTGAAGACCAAATGAGTAGTTAAGTAAATAGGTAGCTATGTGAGGACTCTCTCTCATTTAAAAATTTCAGATCTTAAGTATTTTATTCAAATAGCAATGAAAACGAAAATAAAAGGACACTCCAATAATAGCACATATCATGTGAACAAGTAAAAAAACTTAGGCTAACCGATAGGTGTTGATGAAGAAAGGTGGGATGCCTACCGGGGCATCCCCAAGCTTAGTTGCTTGAGACTTCTTGGAATATTATCTTGGGGTGCCTTGGGCATCCCCAAGCTTGAGCTCTTGTGTCTCCTTAATTCCTCTTATATCACGGCTTCTCCTAAATCTTAAAACTTCATCCACACAAAACTCAACAAGAACTCGTGAGATAAGTTAGTATAAATCAACTCAAAACCTCAACATTCTCTACTGTAGCAAATCAAAAAAATTATAATTAAACATTGCATACTAAATGCCTATGCATATTTAATACTCCTATCCACAAATAGAAACATTAAACAAGCAACATATGCAAATAATGCAACTATAACCGAAATCTGCCAAAACAGTATAGTCTGTAAAGGGGGAATAAGAATTCATACTCCCCTAACTCCAAAAATTCTGAAAAATTACCATGTGACAGAGAACTCATGCATGCTTTCTGTGTAAAAATGTCATATTTTTATCATTTTCTGACTATTCAGGAATATTCTGAACATAACAGAAAACTTTCTGTTTTCAAACAGCAACACGTAAACTTGCAAACTGGGCATGGTAAAGACTATAATTAGCATTTTATTGAACTAAAAGATACAAAACATGATTATTGATAACAGAAAGCAAATCTCAACAAAATAAAATGACGCTCCAAGCAAAACACATATCATGTGACGAATAAAAATATAGCTCCAAGTAAGGTTACCGATAATGTTGAAGACGAAAGAGGGAATGCCTTCCGGGGCATCCCCAAGCTTAGACGCTTGAGTCTTCCTTGAGCATTACCTTGGGGTGCCTTGGGCATCCCCAAGCTTAGGGTGTTGCCAATCCTTATTCTCCTCATATCGATATCTCACCCAAAACTTGAAAACTTCAATCACACAAAACTTAACGGAACTTGTGAGATAGGTTAGTATGATAAAAATAAATCATCCACTTAGGTACTGTCAAGACAAGATTTATAATTGTTCTCACATAATGCCTACTGTAGTATATCATTTCCACAATTTATATTACTCAATATAAGCTATGGAAACACTAAAACAAGCAAACTATGCACCAAAAACAGAATCTGTCAAAAACAGAACAGCATGTAGTGAGCGATTTAAAAACCATACTTTTGTAAATCCAAAAATTCTGAAAAATTAGGAAAACGTAAATAATTTGTAACCCAATGCTCTATAAAAATTTCAGAATTTTATCACATTCCATTACAGAATAGAAATTCCAGTACTGGACGCAAAAGTTTCTGTTTTTGCACAGAATCGAATCAACAAGTATCCACACTATCCCAAAGGCTTTACTTGGCACATTATTGAAATAAAACATATAAAACATGATTACCACGGTAGCTTAATAATGTGAACACAAAAAAACATTAGGGGTAAATGTTGGGTTGTCTCCCAACAAGCGCTTTTCTTTAATGCCTTTTTAGCTAGGCATGATGATTTGGATTTTGTGAGCAAACACTTTATGGGAGTAAGAATCAACTAGCATAGGAAGGCAAAACAAGCATAACTTCAAAACTTTCAACACATAGAGAGGAAACTTGATATTATTACAACACCTACAAGAATATGATCCTCTCTCATAATAATTTTTAGTAGCATCATGAATGAATTCAACAATATAACTATCACATAAAGCATTCTTTTCATGATCCACAAGCATAGAAATTTTATTACTCTCCACATAAGCAAATTTCTTCTCATGAATAGTAGTGGGAGCAAATTCAATGAAATAACTATCATGAGATACTTGATTGGCATAATCCAATTAAAAATTAAAATCATGATGACAAGTTTCATAGTTATCATTATTCTTTATAGCATACATGTCATCACCATAATCATCATAGATAGCAACTTTGTTATCATAGTCAATTGAAACCTCTTCCAAAATAGTGGAATCATCACTAAATAAATTCATGACCTCTCCAAATCCACTTTCATCAGTATAATCATCATAAATAGGAGGCATGCAATCATCATAACAAATTTGCACATCAAAACTTGGGGGACTAAAAATATCATCTTCATCAAACATAGCATCCCCAAGCTTATGGCTTTGCATATCATTGGCATCATGGATATTCAAAGAATTCATACTAACAACATTGCAATCATGCTCATCATTCAAAGATTTTATGCCAAACATTTTATTGAATTCTTCTTCTATCAATTGAGCACAATTTTCCGATCCATCATTTTCAAGAAAGACATTATAAAGATGAATAATATGAGGCAACCTCAATTCCATTTTTTTGTAGTTTTCTTTTATAAGCCAAACTAGTGATAAAACAAGAAACTAAAAGATTCGATTGCAAGATCTAAAGATATACCTTCAAGCACTCACCTCCCCGGCAACGGTGCCAGAAAAGAGCTTGATGTCTACTACATGACTTATTCTTGTAGACTCGTGTTGGGCCTCCAAGCGCAGAGTTTTGTAGGACAATAGCGATTTTCCCTCAAGTGGATGACCTAAGTTTTATCAATCCGTGGGAGTCATAGGATGAAGATGGTCTCTCTCAAACAACCCTGCAATCAAATACAAGAAATCTCTTGTGTCCCCAACACACCCAATACAATGGTAAATTGTATAGGTGCACTAGTTCGGCGAAGAGATGGTCATACAAGTGTAGTATGGATAGTAGATATAGATTTTTGTAATCTGAAAATAAAAAAACAGCAAGGTAGCAAGTAGTAAAAGTGAGCACAAACGGTATTGCAATGCTTGAAAACAAGGCCTAGGGTTCATACTTTCACTAGTGCAATCTCTCAACAGTGCTAACATAATTGAATCATATAACAATCCCTCAACGTGCGATAAAGAATCACTCCAAAGTTCCTATTAGCAGAGAACATAAGATGAAATTGTTGTAAGGTACGAAACCACCTCAAAGTTATCCTTTCCGAGCAATCTATTGAGCCATCCCTATAAGTGTCACGAACAGCCCTAGAGTTCGTACTAAAATAACACCATATGATACGCATCAACCAACTCTAATGTCACCTAGATACTCCAATGTCACCACAAGTATCCGTGAGTTGATTATTCGATATGCATCAAACAACTTCAGATTCATAATATTCAATCCAACACAAAGAACTTCAAAGAGTGCCCCAAGATTTCTACCGGAGAAAGTAGGACGAAAACATGCATCAACCCCTATGCATAGATTACCCCAATGTCACCTCGGGAATCCGCGAGTTGAGTGCCAAAACATATATCAAGTGAATCAATATAATACCCCATTGCCACCACGGGTATTCATATGCAAGACATACATCAAGTGTTCTCAAATCCATAAAAGTATTCAATCCGATAATAGTGAAACCTCAAAGGTGAAAACTCAATTCATCACAACAAGATAGAGAGGGAGAAACACCATATGATCCAACTATATTAACAAAGCTCGCGGTACATCAAGATCGTGCCAAATCAAGAACACGAGAGAGAGAGAGATCAAACACATAGCTACTAGTACATACCCTCAGCCCCGAGGGTGAACTACTCACTCCTCATCATGGAGACCGCCGGAATGATGAAGATGGCCTCTGGTGATGATTCCCCCCCTCCGGCAGGGTGCCGGAAAAGGGCTGTAGATGGGATCTCCTTGGTACAGAGGCTTGCGGTGGCATAAAAACTCATCTAGGTTAACTTTCAGGGGGTTCTGAATATATATGATTTTTCAGCGTTGGAATCACGCAAAGAGGTGCCACAAGGGGCCCACAAGGCACCAGGGCGCGCCTGGGGGGGTGGCACGCCCTGGTGGCTTGTGGGGCCCCTGTGGGTTTTCTGCTGCTCCCCCGAAGCTTTCTAGGTCTGTTTCCTTCCAGAATTAATCGTCAAAAAGTTTCACTGCATTTGGACTTCATTTGATATAGATTTTCTGGAAAACCAAAAACAAGCAGAAAACAGCAACTGGCACTGGGCACTAGGTCAATATGTTAGTCCATAAAAATCATATAAAAGTGCACCAAAATCATACAAAACTATAATAAACATGGCATGAATACTTCATAAATTATATATACGTTGGAGAAGTATCATCAATCCCAGTGACAGAAAGGGACATGACCCGTATTTGAATTGTTGCCATTAAGGATAAAAAGATGGGGTTTAATCATATTGCTTGAGTTTACTTTGTCTACATCATGTCATATTGGTTATGGCGTTACTCTGTTTCATACTTAATACCCTAGATGCATGTTGGATAGCGGTCGATGGCTGGAGTAATAGTAGTAGATGCAGGCAGGAGTTGGTCTACTTGTCTCGGACGTGATGCCTATATACATGATCATTGCCATGAATCCGTCAAAATTATTTGCTTTTCTATCAATTGCCCAACAGTAATTTGTTTACCCACCGTATGTTATGTGTTCGAGAGAGAAGCCTCTAGTGAAAACTATGGCCCCCGGGTCTACTTTTATCATATATTTAAAATCAAAAATACCTTGCTGCAATTTATTTACTTTTATTTTATTTAGTAATTTAGTTTATCTATCTATCACTATCAGAATTAATCCTTACAAATAACCGCTAAGAGGAATGACAACCCTCTTATTTGCGTTGGGTGCAAGTGTTTGCTTTTGTGTGTGCAGGTGCTACTAAAGGGATTTTGCGTGGTTCTCCTACTGGATTGATAACCTTGGTTCTTAACTGAGGGAAATACTTATCTCTACTATACTGCATCATCCTCTCCTCTTCGGGGAAATACCAACGCAGTTTACAAGTAGCAAGAAGTATCGCTAGCACCTGCAGCAGCACTGCTTCCAGCACCTCCACCCGCGACCAGCAGACTGCGGTGTCCAATGTTTGGGCAGACATTCCAAACATGCCATTGACGCGATGCTTGAGAGGACAGGCAGCCTGCGGACCACCTGTCATGAACCCGCGAAGACACAGGCAAAAGGGAACCGAGCGAAACGACCAACTAATCCTAGGGAGAACACAGGCAAAGGCCACATGCGGCACACACGCTCATGAGTACGAAACCAGCCAGGCCACGGCATCCAAAAGTCGGGCAGATGTTCCAAAACACGCCATCTGCCCAGGGACCGTGACGGCGGGAGGACTGGTAGGCAAAGCACGTTCACATCCGCCACATAGTAACCAACTCATGCAAGCCGGACATGAGAGCTATCTGGCCATGGGTCGCGACAGTAAAAGGCTGGTTCGACAAGGGTAGACTCAAACAACCAGCTAGCCCCGGTAGCGTATAGTCTGCCCTATGTGTTTGGCTGGCCTATGACGTGACAACATACAATATGACATTGACTCGGTTGGTTTCTCCCTTCTTGGGAAAGAAGCATAGCCAAATGCAACGGAGAGGAATAACAGGACGTAGGAACATGTTTCATTCATCGATGGAAAGATTGACGCAAAGCCCAAGTGTAGCCAAGAAGTGAAGCAAGTTATGAATAACATACTTGACGAATGATCTGCAAAGGGGCAAAAACAAATGCAAGTGAGGGCTTAGGAGAGTTATTTGAAAGATTTTTTGTGTGAATTGTCTATAAGTGTTATGTCAGTAGTGTGTTTGTATCCCAAAAGGGCAGATGAACTCTTCGAAGGAGTTTTGTTTTTGGAATAATGCACGTTCGCCCGAGGTGGATATGGTTGGGTCCTCACTGAATGGCTTGTTTTTTCTAGCACACCATTGAGTATTTGTTTTCACGTGGGTATGTGGTCATGTGTTCCCCTGTGTATTTTTATTCATGGTAACGCCCTTTTGAGAGAATTCATGAAACAAATGGTTGTTAAATGTGCAGACTAGCTTGCTTAACTTTTTGGCTTCGCTTCGTGCCTACAATTAGTCTTTGATATCTTAAGCTAACCACTTCAAACCCACATTCTTGGTTTTCTCATTAATTCATGACAATAATGTATCCCGTTGCGCCCTTGTGGCAAAGCCCAACTAGATCCAGAAAGCAAAACGACCTATATGAGCAACACATTTTACGAATGATCCACAAAGAGACAAAAAAATGCAAGCAAGAACTTAGGCGAGGCATTTGAAGGATGTTTATCATGAATTTCCTGCAAGTGGTTATATTTGTATTGGGTACGCACTTGCCATGCGCTTCTTACGGGCTACCAGAACCCATTTACTGCGAGCGGATCTAGATAGCAAGGAAAAGGGCTTGGGATCTCGTCGGCAGTCGTCAGGCGGCAGTCCCGCTTCCATGGTTTTGCCAACTGCATCCTCCTCCGCCCACTTTCCCTTCGCGGTGTCAAAATACGCCCAGGCGACCACTCGCCCACTGCTCGCTTGGTGCAAAAACCAAATGCAACCAAAATGCGAGGCTAACTACTTGAAGGAGCTTTTTTCAAATGTCAATGTGTACGTTCATGTTGTATTATTTTACACCCATCCTTTGGCGGGGTAAGCCATTAGGTAGCATCACATCACCGCGTGTCGGTGACACAAAACCAGACGAACCATGCAACAGGACCCTCACCCAAACAGACCAAGAACAATCCTCCCCATTGACCTCCTAGCCAGCCACCGACGATGCACCAAAACTAATATGAACTCGAGACCGGGAAGCAACTACCACCCACTGACCCGACGACACATCAAGAGACGTGTCCAACATAATCTGGCCTAGAGCATGAGAACAGCTGAATATTTAGATGGTCCGTCCATTTTTTGATATTTTTGCTACGCTATTGCACATACTGGTACACTATGAGAGGCATTTAGTAGACGTTTTATGCGTCATATTTATTATTATTGAGTTATGATCACAGTTATTGTATTGATCATCATTATATAGTGTGCCCCTACCTGGTGAGGTTAAAAAAGCCACGTTGGCCAGTCAAAAAAAAAGGCAAAGAGAGAGGGGACATCACTACTATCCTTTTTGCATACCTATGTGCTTCAAAATAGCACATTGCATTTCATCCAGAGAGTTTTCATGCACTCCTTAATTAGGCAGGGTCATACGCAAACAAGTGCCTGAGAAATCGGTTAGGTCCGAGCCTTCTGAGTCACCGGTCTTTATCGCACATGGATCTGGACCTGGGTTCTTCACCTCGCTTTGATGACGTATGGGGTTGTGAGGGGCTTGGCTACCCGGCTATGCTTGCGTACGGATGGGTCGCTAGGACACATGCTCGGGTGCTGCGCAGTGCTTTACCCGTGCTCTGGCTGCCTGGATCCTCGCTAGCGCGCACCCTGGCCGACTGGCGCCCGTGGGACACTGTAGATAAATAGTGACCCACCCACTTCATAGGCTGGCCCGACCAAAGAGGTAAGCGGCACAAGGGATAAATGCTTTCCCATGCTCCTATGGTCGCCACTGTCTGGTCTCATTCACATTCGGAGGTGCCTTGCCTGCCCGGCCTCTTGTCGTTGTTATTCCTGGCCGTCTAGCGAGTTTTTGAATGTCCACCCGGCTTCTAGACGCTGTGGGACCTGTCTGGTATCTATTCCCTGTTGCTTGTGTCATGTCGAGTGGGTGTCGGGTTTCCCTATGGGGCGGTCCACCAGTTGGTCTCGTTCAGATCTAGGGAATTTCCTATTCGGCCTGTCACAGTCACTGGTTCTGGTCGTCTAGCGCATTTTGGGATGCATGCTCGCCTTTCCGTTGTCGTGGGATGTAGCAGGTTTTAGTGACCGTTTGTCTATGTCATGCTGGGTGGGTGTCGCGCTGTTGCGCGACGACATCAGGCCGGGTGGTAGTACATGACTCGTCTGGGTTATCAACTGTTGCATGCCCAGCCATTGGTCGATGCGTAATGGACTCGCATGCCGTTAGTCTTGGCCCACTGTTTTCAGTCTTTCATTGTTGGACCTGGATCGGGTTTTATTGTGTCCTCTTCTCATCCTCACGCTCTTGGTTGTTCCATTTGACTTGGTGCATGATGATGTCCTGCAAGTGCATAGGGCTATGTAGCAATTTCGTGATAAGTAAGGTTTGTCGATCCTAAAGGGAGCGAATAGGATGGCACCACAATCCCCGCAGCTGTGTTGTAACTAACACAACCATGCTCACACCCAAACTGGAGTTTGGAAATAATTCACTTAAGTAGGTTGCTATGGACCGTAAAAAAAGAATTAAACTAAAGTGCTAGAGAGAACGAAAAGTAAATACTAAACTAAACGAAGGAAATAAACTAAGAGAGGCATGTGATGTTTTAGATGAGGTTGTTGGCATCTAGGTATGGTCTCGTTTGGTACAGGCGCAGAATGGAGTTAAGCTTTATGACTATGCCATGTTGTGGCTAAGTAAGTACCTGCATCATAGGATACGATAATCTACGGATGGTGGGCAGTCCCTCACATAATGTTATCCCTTAAGACGCGCTATATTGAGATAACTCATTCATCCTACTTCTTGTCCCATACCTGAGGCAGCTAATGCAAAGATAGTAAGGTCCTCGTGGTTTGAGGACCGGACGAAGGCATTAGGTTCTATGGACAACTGTGATTCCTAGAGTAATTGTGTTCCCCTAAAGATATCTGCTCCTGCCACATCATAGGTCTATCGGTTTGCACAATACTCTATCTACTTCATGTGTGGCCTAAGAGTTGAACGTCTCCAACTATGCCAACGTATTGAACGTCTCCAATCACTAAATTACCGCATAGGTAAATAAGCAACATGAAGCAACACACATAAATAGACTAAACATACCAAACAGCCACTTACTAATCGACCGACCGATATCCAACAATTACTCAAATAAAATCACATAAAGAGGGGTTCAAGAGTTATTACAACTCATCACGGAGACTGTGATGGGGGAGGAAGAAGGGGTGATGGTGGTGATGATGGAGGCAGCGCGCCGGCGGATCATGGTGGTGATGGCGCGGCGGCGGCGACCCATGGTCGCACCCCGCCGGCGCCGGCTCCCTTCCGATCTCCCTCTTGATTTCCCCAATGGTATTCATGATGTGGCGGCGGCTAGACGTGGAGATGAATGGTGAATTTTCTGAGATGAGAATGATGCGGCGGCTAGGGTTGAAGTGAATATATAAGATCTCTCACATAGCCTCCTCCGTTGATGTATCATCTCCCCTTTGATCCAAGGGCTCAAAGTGAGCCTTATCCTCTCCCAAATCATCCCTTGAAGGCCAGGGAAGTCGTAGGTAAACGGGAATAAAATCCACGAAGAATCCCGTCATGAGAGGCAACTTTCGATGTTGTCTGGGCTCCATACGGGCGCTCATATGACCAGCCGCGGTCGCATGGAACGCCATCTTTTGTACTGCTGCCCCCTTAGGTAAAACGGCCGCCATTTCTTCATACAAACTCAGAATTTGACGTTCTTGGGCTTGTTGGATTCGTATGAACGACACCGATCCATTTATTGTTTTAGATCTTGATTTGGAGCACTTTGGAAAAAATGACTTTTTCCACCTTCGAAATGGCTAAGTCTGGGGTCCTGGGTGTCCACCGTTTGAACTCCTTTCATCGTGCTAAGTGCATGGGAAGACCGCATCACCTACAAGACACACAAAGACATGGAAAAATAATAAAAACTAACAAAGAATAAAGATTATGCAATGCTCGCGGTGAAAAGGATAAAAACTAGAAATCATGCATATGGACATGTAATTGGCTCAATGGAACATGATATAACTTGATATACGGAGATAATGTGCAACAAATGAGCTCTAAAAATGCATAAAATATGGATCCATCAACCTCCCCAAGATTAAACCTTGCTCGTCCTCGAGTAAGAAGGTTGACTATCTAAGCTCATTGTTGCTAACTCTAAGCACACATTGAAAACCAAAGTCCAAAAGTGATATCCATGTTCATCGTGCAAGCTTGCAAAAGTTAGCTAGCATGGGAGTAATACCTGCAATCCTCGTAGTTCCATTGCCATGAAGGTTAACAAAGAGGAAATATTTTTGTGGAGTCCAAATTACCATTGCCAAAGGTTTAGAGAATGTAAATATTATGTTGGGAACACAGCAATGCTGTCACAGACAAAAGAAATTATGCATTAGCGATTGCTTCAGAAACACCAACCCAACGCATACCAGGTACAATAGCAAGATCGTCTGTCTACGTTAATCAACCACTCAACTACTGATACGTCTCCAACGTATCTATAGTTTTTTATTGTTCCATGTTGTTATATTATCAATCTTGGATGTTTTTATAATCATTTACAGCAATTATATATCATTTGTGGAGACTAACCTATTAACCTAGTGCCCAGTGCCAGTTGCTGTTTTCTGCCCTATTTTTGTTTTACAGAAAATCAATACCAAACGAAGTCCAAATGCCATGAAACTTTTTGGAGATTTTTTATTGGACAAGATAAACATTAGAAGCTTCGGGAGAGGGCCAGAAGATCAAGGAGTGGGCCACGAGGCACCAGGGCGCGCCCCAAGGGGGTGGCGCGCCCTGGTACCTCCTGGGGCCCACCCAGCTCTGTTTGACCTAATTCTTCCACTATAAATTCAGAAAAAATTAGAAACCCTCAGGGGAGTCCACGAAATACTTTTTCCACCGCCGCAAGTTTCTGATCCAGAGAGATCCCATCTGGGGTCCTTCTCCGGTAATCTGCCGGAGGGGGAATCGATCACGGAGGGGTTCTACATCAACCTTGCTGCCCTTCTGATGACGCGTGAGCAGTTTACCACAGACCTTCGGGTCCATAGGCGGTAGCTAGATGGCTTCTTCTCTCTTTTTGATCTTCAATACAATGTTCTCCTTGATGTTCTTGGAGTTTTATCCGATGTAATCACTTTTTGCGGAGTGTTTGTTGGGATCCAATGAATTGTGAGTTTATGATCAGATTATCCATGAATATTATTTGAGTCTTTGCTGCACTCTTTTATGCATGATTATTATATCCTTGTATTTCTTCTTCGATCTATTGATTTGGTTTGGCCAACTAGATTAATTTATCTTGCCATGGTAAGAGGTGCTTTGTAGTGGGTTCGATCTTGCGGTGCTCAATCCCAGTGACAGAAAGGGACATGACACATATGTATCATTGCTACTAAGGGTAAAAAGATGGGGTTTATTCATATGTGAGTTTATCTTGTCTACATCATGTCATCGTTCTTAAGGCATTACTCCGTTCTTATGGACTTGATACACTAGATGCATGCTAGATAGCGGTCGATGTGTGGAGTAATAGTAGTAGATGCAGGCAGGAGTCGGTCTACTTATTTTGGACGTGATGCCTATATACATGATCATTGCCTTGGATATCATCATGATTATTTGCTTTTCTATCAATTGCCCAACAGTAATTTGTCTACCCACCGTATGCTATTTTCTTGAGAGAAGCCTCTAGTGAAATCTATGCCCCCCGGGTCTATCTAAATCATATCACTAAAAACCTAAAAATATTCCTGCCATTTTCTTTTATTTATTTTATTTTGTATTTTTGTTTCAATCTATCTATCTATCACATACAATTTAATCTTGCAATTTACCGCCGAGAGATTGACAACCTCTCGTTTGCGTTGGGTGCAAGGATTTGTTGTTTGTGTGCAGGTGCTGCTAACGAGGTGTTGCGTGATTCTCCTACTGGTTCAATAACCTTGGTTTCATAACTGAGGGAAATACTTATCTCTACTATGCTGCATCATCCCTTCCTCTTCGGGGAAATACCAACACAAGCTACAAGTAGCAGGAAGAATTTCAGGCGCCGTTGCCGGGGAGACATCATCAACATCTATTAAGTACCTTTGCATAAACTCTTATCTCCTTGCATTTATTTTATTTGCCTCTCATTTTTGTCTCCCCCACTTCTAAAACATTTTTACCAAAATACAATTTTTTTTCCGTTTGCCTTTTTCTTGTTAGCTTGTTTGCTTGCTTGTTATCTTGTTTGCGTAGTCACAATGTCTCAAGAAAATACAAAATTGTGTGGTTTTTCCAATACTAATACTAATGATTTTACTAGTACTCCGATTGCTCCTCCCGCCGCTAGTGCGGAGACTTGTGATATTAATGCTTCTTTACTAAATCATGTCATGAAAGAACAATTTTCCGGTAGTCCTAATGAAGATGCCGCATCCCATCTTAACACTTTCGTAGAATTGTGTGACATGCAAAAGAAAAAAATATGTGGACAATGATATTGTGAAATTAAAATTATTCCCATTCTCATTGCGGGATCGTGCAAAAATTTGGGTTTCATCTTTACCACGAAATAGTATCGATTCTTGGGATAGGTGTAAAGATGCTTTTATTACTTGGTATTTTCCTCCCGCGAAAATTATTTCTCTTAGAAATCAAATTATGAATTTCAAGCAACTTGATCATGAACATGTTGCCCAATCTTGGGAGAGGATGAAATTAATGATAAGAAATTGCCCTACTCATGGTTTAAATTTATGGATGATCATACAAAAATTTTATGCGGGATTGAATTTTGTTTCTAGAAATCTTTTAGATTTCGCCGCGGGTGGTACTTTTATGGAAATTACTTTGGGAGAAGCTACTAAATTGCTTGATAATATTATGGCAAATTATTCACAATGGCATACTGAAAGAACTCCTACTAGTAAAAAGGTGAATTCTATTGAAGAGATTAATACTTTGAGTGATAAAGTTGATGCGCTTATGAAATTGGTTGCTAGTAAAAATGCTAATATTGATCCTAATGATGTGCCATTATCCACTTTGATTGAGCAAAATAATGATCCCGTAGATGTGAATTTTGTCTCGCGAAACAATTTTAATAATAATGCTTATAGAGGTAATTTCAATGCTAGGCCGTTTCCTGGAAATTCCTCTAATAATTATGGCAATACTTATGGTAATTCTTATAATAATAATAGGATGCCCTCTGATCTTGAAAGTAATATTAACGAATTTATTAATGCTCAAAAAGTTTTCAACACTACGATAGAAGAAAAATTGAGTAAAATTGATGATATGTCTAGGAGCATTGATAGAATTATTCATGATGTGGAAAATCTTAAGACTAAAATTTTGCCACCCAAAATTGATATTAGTGAATCAATTAAATCTTTATATGTCTCCATGGATGAGAGTAAGAAAAGAACCGCCATGCTAAAAGCTAAACGAGAATTTTTAGAAAAAGCGATTCCTCCCGGTTTTTATCGTAGTAATGATGAGGATATTAAAATGATTGGTGTTTCATCTATTGATTCTTTGTTTAGCAATATAAAACTTGATGAAAAGGGGACTGAAGAAGAGTCAACTTTAGCTAAAGAGCGTCCCCATAATTCGTAGGGTGAAAATCTTGATAAGAAAATTGGTAAAAGTGGGTTTGGAGAGGTAAAAACTTTAAATAGCAATGTACCCACTCTCTTGGATTACAAAGATTTTAATTATGATAATTTTTCTTTGATCGAGTGCATTTCTTTGTTACAATCCATGTTAAATTCACCCAACGCTTATGAGCAAAACAAGGCTTTTACTAAACACACCGTACAAGCTATGATGAAAGCGTTAGAAGAAAAGTTAGAACTAGAAGTTTCAATTCCTAGAAAATTATATGATGAATGGGAACCCACCATTAAAGTTAAAATTAAAAATTATGAGTGCAATGCTTTATGTGATTTGGGTGCTAGCGTTTCCACAATTCCAAAATCTTTATGTGATGTGCTAGGTCTCACCAATATAGATGAATGTTCTCTTAATTTGCACTTGGCGGATTCTACTATTAAAAAGCCTTTGGGTAGAATTAATGATGTTCTTATTCTCGCAAATAGGAACTATGTGCCCGTTGATTTTATTGTTCTTGATATTGAATGCAATTCTTCTTGCCCCATAATACTTGGTAGACTGTTCTTACGAACTATAGGTGCCGTTATTGATATGAAAGAAGGGAATATAAAATTTCAGTTTCCATTAAAGAAGGGTATGGATCATTTCCCTAGGAAAATAATTAAAGCACCATATGAATCAATTATGAGGGCCACTTATGGAATCAACTTGAAAGATGACAATACTTGAAATTATGCATTATGCCTAGCTAGGGGCATAAAACAATAGTGCTTGTTGGGAGGCAACCCAATGAATAAAATAAATTTTTTCAGTTATTGTGTATTTTCACTGTCATGCTACTGGTATGATTGTGTTTTTGTGTTTTTAATTAGTGTTTGTGCCAAGTAAAGCCTTTAGGATGATTTGGAAGATAATATAATTGATGCTGTTTGGAAAACAGAAAGTTTTGCGTCCAGTGCCCGAATTTTGTTTCTGTACTGGAGAGTCAAAAAAATCTGAAATTTTTACAAAGTATTGGTATATGAATTTCCCACGTTGTACTAATTTTTCAGAATTTTTGGAGTTACATAAGTATGGCTTTTAAATAGATTGCTACAGACAGATTCTGTTTTTGATGCACTACTTGCTTGTTTTGATGAATCTATGGATTGTATCGGGGGGTATAAGCCATGGTGAAGTTAGAGTACAGTAGGTTTAATGCAAAAATAAAATATGAATGGTTTTGCGACAGTACTTATAGTAGTGATTTATTTTGTTATACAAACGGATCTCACGAAGGTTTTGTTGAGTTTTGTGTGATTGAAGTTTTCATGTTTTGGGTGAGATCACGATGGATGAAGGAATAAGGAGTAGTAAAAGCCTAAGCTTTGGGGATGCCCGAGGCACCCCAAGGTAATATTCAAGGAAGACTCAAGCGTCTAAGCTTGGGGATGCCCCGGAAGGCATCCCCTCTTTCTTCTACCAACCATCGGTAATTTTACTTGGAGCAATATTTTTATTCGTCACATGATATGAGTTTTGCTTGGAGCGTCTTGTATTATATGAGTCTTTGCTTTGTTTGCTTTTTAGTTTGTCACATTCATCTTTTCTGAACACACCTATATTGAGAGAGCCACACGTTTATCATCATTTGTTAGAATACTCTATGTGCTTCACTTAATTTTTTTGAGCTAGGCAGTTGCTCTAGTGCTTCACTTAAATCTTTTTGAGCACGGTGGTGGCTATATTTTGAAGAAATAAACTCTCATGATTCACTTATATTATTTTGAGAGTTGATTAAAATTTTGAAGAAATGAATTCTCATGCTTCACTTATATTATTTTGAGAATTGACAAGATTAAAATTTTGAAGAAATGAATTCTCATGCTTCACTTATATTATTTTGAGAATTGATAAGATTGAAATTTTTAATAAATATTTTCACTCTCATGCTTCACTTAAATCTTTTTGAGAGTTGATGATAGTAACGGTAATTTGCACAAGATATGAAGTTGGTCCCAAAGTGATGAATATTCAAGAGGGATATAAATAAAAACTTTCATATAGATCATTGGATATGATAAGTGTGATTCCTTGCAATAGTTTTGCAATATGGAAATGATAATATGTGAGTCATGTTAGTGAGTAATTGTGATTTAGTAAAAATATTAGTGTTAAGGTTTGTGATTCCCTATGCATGCACGTTAAGTCAATAGTTATGCAATGAAATCATATCCTACTTATGGTGCATTATTCGGTGTTAGTTGTGTTCAACGCATGTTTATGACCGTTTTCGTTTTTTGGTTGGTTGCTCCTCAATCTATTTGCTAGCCTTCATTTGTACTAAGCGGAAATACTGCTTGTGCATCCAAAATCCTTAAACCCAAGTTGTGCCAAATGAGTCCACTATATCTACCTATATGCGGTATTTCAATGCCGTTCCAAGTAAATTTGCGTGTGCCAACTCTAATTTTCAAAATAATTTTCCGTTTTGTGTGCCCGTACCGCTCATGAAGCGGCAGGGGTGGCCATTATTTTCCATGCTAGGTGTGTTATTCTCACGATGAGTGTTTATTCACTTGTCATTGCACGAGAGAATGGTTGGTAATAGGGATGCCCAGTCCCACATGAAATCAAATTAATAACAACAAAATTCCTTGGAAAGTGTTGGTATGGAGGGCACCCGTGGATTGCTAGCCATGGATTGTGAAAGAAATGGTGGAAAGGAAATAAACTTTACTTTCTGTTTGGGAACCACCTATGATGTGTCTAGCATGGAAAATATTGGGAATTCTCGGTCGTTTTCGTTGACAGGAAAAGCATGCCTCTTAAAATATTTGTATCTCTTTAATTTCAGCTTTGAGCTCTGGCACATTAGCAAATCTCTGCTTCCCTCTGCGAAGGGCCTATCTATTTACTTTTATGCAATTTTTATTTTTACTTTGAGTCTCCATCTTCTCTTATAAAGCACCAACTAAAGAGCACTATTGTCATACTTGTGCATTGGATGTAGCTAATATTTGAGTGTGTTTCATGAATGGATCAATGATTGAGCATAATGAGCTAGGGATAACTTTCTTTAGCGTTGATATTTTGAAAGACATGCTTGCTTGTTAGCATGCTTGAGTATTTATATTTTCATGTCAAATTATAGACTATTGCTTTGAATCATTCAAGTCCAATGTCCATGTTACAAAAGAAAAGAATATGTGATGAATATGATAGGCAGCATTCCATATCAAAAATTCTGTTTTTATCATTTACCTACTCGAGGACGAGCATGAATTAAGCTTGGGGATGCTGATACGTCTCCAACATATCTATAATTTTTTATTGTTTCATGCTGTTATATTATCAATCTTGGATGTTTTTATAATCATTTACAGCAATTATATATCATTTTTGGAGACTAACCTATTAACCTAGTGCCCGGTGCCAGTTGCTGTTTTCTGCCCTGTTTTTGTTTTACAGAAAATCAATACCAAACGAAGTCCAAATGCCACGAAACTTATAGGAGATTTTTTATTGGACAATATAAACATTAGAAGCTTCGGGAGAGGGCCAGAAGATGAAGGAGTGGGCCACGAGGCACCAGGGCGCGCCCCAGGGGGGGTGGCGCGCCCTGGTACCTCGTGGGGCCCATCCAGCTCCGTTTGACCTAATTCTTCCACTATAAATTCAGAAAAAATCAGAAACCCTCAGGGGAGTCCACGAAATACTTTTTCCGCCGCCGCAAGTTTCTGTTCCAGAGAGATCCCATCTGGGGTCCTTCTCCGGTAATCTGCCGGAGGGGGAATCGATCATGGAGGGGTTCTACATCAACCTTGCTGCCCTTCCGATGATGCGTGAGTAGTTTACCACAGACCTTCGGGTCCATAGGCAGTAGCTAGATGGCTTCTTCTCTCTTTTTGATCTTCAATACAATGTTCTCCTTGATGTTCTTGAAGTTCTATCCGATGTAATCACTTTTTGCGGTGTGTTTGTTGGGATCTGATGAATTGTGAGTTTATGATCAGATTATCCATGAATATTATTTGAGTCTTTGCTGCACTCTTTTATGCATGATTATTATAGCCTCGTATTTCTTCTCCGATCTATTGATTTGGTTTGGCCAACTAGATTGATTTATCTTGCCATGGTAAGAGGTGCTTTGTAGTGGGTTCGATCTTGCGGTGCTCAATCCCAGTGACAGAAAGGGACATGACACGTACGTATCGTTGCTACTAAGGGTAAAAAGATGGGGTTTATTCATACGTGAGTTTATCTTGTCTACATCATGTCATCGTTCTTAAGGCATTACTCCGTTCTTATGGACTTAATACACTAGATGCATGCTGGATAGCGGTCGATGTGTGGAGTAATAGTAGTAGATGCAGGCAGGAGTCGGTCTACTTATTTTGGACGTGATGCCTATATACATGATCATTGCCTTGGATATCATCATGATTATTTGCTTTTCTATCAATTGCCCAACAGTAATTTGTCTACCCACCGTATGCTATTTTCTTGAGAGAAGCCTCTAGTGAAATCTATGGCCCCCGGGTCTATCTAAATCATATCACTAAAAACCTAAAAATATTGCGGCCATTTTCTTTTATTGATTTTATTTTGTATTTTTGTTTCAATCCATCTATCTATCACATACAATTTAATCTTGCAATTTACCGCCGAGAGATTGACAACCTCTCGTTTGCGTTGGGTGCAAGGATTTGTTGTTTGTGTGCAGGTGTTGCTAACAAGGTGTTGCGTGATTCTCCTACTGGTTCGATAACCTTGGTTTCATAACTGAGGGAAATACTTATCTCTACTGTGCTGCATCATCCCTTCCTCTTCGGGGAAATACCAACGCAAGCTACAAGTAGCAACTACCTATGTAGAGCTGAGCGCAAGCCTATGCCTCACACTTAAAGGGAAAATAGAATAATGATTGGGGTTTGAGAAGAAAAAAACAAAGAAAGTCTTGCATCAACGCAGCTGACCATTAGGCAACGGAGAAGACCTTATGATCGATGTCAACGCAAGGAGTAGGGATCGCCATGCAACTAGGATGCACATAGAGCTATGAATATGAGAAAGCTCTCCTATGGACTAAGTGGGGGTGCATCCAACTTGGTTGCTCATGAAGACCTCAAGCATTTGAGGAAGCTCGTCATCGGAATATACAAGCCAAGTTCTATAGTGTAAATTCCCCACTAGTATAAAACATGAAGCTCATGAAACTTTCTTCTTTACAATGCATGAAGTGGTGTTACTTTGAATCACAAGTGTATACTAGAAAGGATAATGGTGTTGCTCCTTCTCTCATCCTCATCTTTTTTTCTTTTTCTCTTTTTTTTCTTTCTCCTTTTTTTTCTCTTTTTTGTGGCACCTCCTTGGTGCATCTTTTATTTGATCCCTCTCATTTTTTTGGGTAGAAGCGACACCTTACAATGAATGATACACTTTCTATTGACACACTTCAACTGAAGTAATCATAAATCAAAACATGAGAGAAACTCTATATGGTGAATGCCTCTGGCATGATCATGCAAGGCAAATGAAAAACATGTCTCCTATCATGTAATGTAAAATGATGGTAGTGCAAGGCGATATACTTGGAATGGCTATGAAAATGCCATGGTAGGTAGGTATGGTGGCTGTTTTGAGGAGATGGGGTGTTTTATGTGTAGGAGAACAAGAAGAAGTCCTCCCACAGGTTTGGATGCACCTTTGAAGTGTGCGCCAAGTCTCAATGTGAGAGTGGGCAATGCAAGGTACCGTAGAGTCTAGCAAATAAGATGAAACGGAAGTGCAAAAGGCTTCGAACTCGCATTAGTCATAAAGAACTCAAACACTACACAAGAGCATCACGGTGCCATATTGCATAAGACTCAAAAGCTAAGTACCCCGAGGGGATAGTTTGGCGGGGATAAACCCCGTTGCGCGTCCTGGATCAACCAAAGATGTTGGGTTCATCAGCAAAAAGCCTCTACAATTATTCAATCGCTAATCAAGCCACCACTAGAGTCCCCAACTTAAGTTATTAGGTGAAAGAAAGGTAATAGTTCAAAGGACTCCATTATTGGTTTTTGATAAAAAGAGCATGGCAATGTATTTCAGAGGAAAAAGCATGATGCACGACTACAAAACACCAACCTACAACCTGATGGTCAACCAACTATACTACTCAACTAAATTAGAGAGGGATCTCCTGGGCACTAAGCCCTCATAAAACGATTTCAAGGTCTCCACTTTATCATCAGCCTAAAAATAAAACATATAATGTGGAGGGCAAGGGAAGGACTAAAATAAAAAGAAGTACTCACTTGGTAATGCATGCTGGAAAGACATGCTGCTGGTAAGGATCTCCTCTACTCACAGGAAAAATAAAAAGATAGGAAACGTGCATTGGCGCGTGGTGCCTGGCTCAACATATTGTCCACACGCTTAAACAAAGAATTTAGTTTTGTCAAATGGGAGTTAGAATGATTGCTTGGGATGAATCAGCCCTTGCCAAATGGAAACTAAAATGATTGCGCGGGATAGATTAACCCAATGCAGTAAGTTTAGATCAATAGCAATACAGAAGGGCGAGACAGTCAGTTATACCAAAAGCAAGGCAAGCCAGAAGTTCATGACAAAGGGGAGATATATATTTGGTGGCAAAAGTAAGCCAAAACGATGGGTTCTCGTTAAGTAGATACAATAGTTGGGTTATTAGATAGTGAAAGCAAGCCAGAGCAGCGGATAAGATTCCTATATAGTTTTAACAATCCTATATAGTTCCGCTGTAAAGAACCAGCGATGCATCAATATAACTAATATATAGTAGTCAACATGAAGAATGCCACATAATTCTTAGAGCAGTGCCCTTTTACAAAAGGCGAGGACAATCAGACGTTCGCATAACACATCACAGTAGCTAGTGGTATGACACATCATTTGGAAGTTATTGGGGTCAAAGCATGTGGCTCTTGACGTCAATAGATATTCAATGTGGCATCATTCGCCCGATTAAAACCGAGCACGGGTAGACATAGAAGCATCGGCCAGCCATAGGGCTAAGAGAAAAAAGCGCCTGAACATTAAGCATTATCATTAACTCAGAATGAAGGGTTCTACTTTCAAGTGTTTGTGAAGAACATGGTGTAAAAGTCACAGCCCAGGATCACTGCGACACTTTAATCTCAACATCAATACACTTCCAATACCACTAAGGGAAAATAGAGTTAAAATTACTTAGCAGTATATCAGCATATTGTCTACATTAAAAATACAGCTTTGTACTACTCCATTTACGTGTTTTTGAAGAGCAAACATCACATTCTGTCAAAGTGCCAATGAACATAATAGCAAAAACAAAACGGGAGGCAGACAAAGCAATTACTTAGCAGTATTCATCGAATGCATGAACTCCGATTCCAATTCGAGAGTACTGTAATGAATACCAATTAGAAAAAATTGGCTATATTGAGAAATTTGCTAGTAACCCAAGTGTAGCAATCACCACATCCCAAACAAAACTTCCTACTATAGAAAAAAATAGCACGGCTCGATGCATACAGAGTACAGGAGAGAGCAGAGAGGAAGCAGCGGTTGGCTTACCTAGGACGTAGTAGAAGAACAAGACGAAGAGGCAGGTGAGACAGTAGCAGTCCTCTCCTCTACCCTCTTCTCCTCTCCTTCACACAGCAACACCTGCACATGACCGCATCCAGGCATCAGATCCAAAAAATTACCTTTATCTCTCACCAAATCCACCTACTTATCCAACAACACCAATCTAAAGGGGCACACCAAAGCACCAAAGCATCTCCAGTGGTACTCCTAACTATCATATGACTACTCATCCAACAACATCAATCAAAAGGGGCACACCAAAGCACCAAAGCATCTCCAGGGGTACTCCTAATTATCATATGACCTCAAGACTAAACCTCTCCTTGACAACGAAGGCATCCTTCAGAAGAAAAAAATGTTTCTAGATCTAATGCTCCCCTGGACAGCAAACTAACAAAATAAGATAGCTCCAAAGAGCCCCTTCCTTGGAACCTAGCTAGAGTAGTAAACGAATAAGAAACCACAGCTCCTTTACAAAAACCTCCTGCATGCAAAAAGGAACAAAACCACCAGGGTTCCTACCAACGTCCAGCCAAGAAATAAAAGGCATATATCCACACCCCACTAAAAACAAGCACAAATTCTTTTGGCCCTTACCAGAATCAAGACAAAAAAGAAAAGACTACAAAAAGCACATGGCCATACATGTATACATCCAACCCTAGAACAGAAGAAGAGTGAAAATAAGGAGGAGGAGAAGGGTTGAACCACTGATCCATGAATGGAGACGCAAAAGGGCCAGATAGAAGGAGGCACCAGTGACAATGGACGAATGTGCAAGAAAAGAAAGACAAAAATCAGAGGCAAAGGTAATGCTGGTTCATGCGAGAAGTACAACCTGCAATACTCTCGGCATGAAACGAACACACAAAATTGGCCAGTCGCATAAGAGTAAATACAAGGGAGATTTTTCTGTCCCAACTCATATTTGTGATCACCTCACTATGGCTGGATTCTTTTTCTGGGCAGTGAGCACAACAGCAGCACATGTTCTTTTTTGGCTTTATTAGTTCTAAATATCTAACTATCATTTGTGACTTGTCAATGGTACAACAGCACGACAAGCTTTTAGAAAATATCTAACTCTAAACAGCCCCGAGTTCTCAATTCTAAGGCTAGCAGCAGCAATTGTTCCTAAAACAAATCCAAAGACCTAACTTTGTGCGTGCGTCTACACGCATCATGATCAGGGAGGGAACCAAGCCTACCAAATCAAAACACATCAGGGATTGAGAGAGAGAGAGAGAGAAGGAGAAGAAGAACAGGGGGCGGGAGAGGAGACCTTGATATGGTGCAGCTGGACCAGGCATGGAAGATGTGGACGGCGCCGTCGGGGTCATCCCCATACATGCTTTAGACATCGACATAATCCATGTTGGTCATGTGGCACAGCAAGCCATAATCGATACACCACAAAGAAACCAGCAACAAATTAGTTGTGCCCTTCAATGCTTAGAAGGTACATGGAAAAGCAATTACAAAACTATAGTAAGAATAAAAAGAACTTGCGAACTGCTATCTTTATAACCAACAAGAGAACAGAAATGTTCCACTTTCATGAAGCTGAGAATTTTAAAAATGCATAGAAAAGGCATAAATGGAGCATGGGATCTGAGCAAAATATACAAAAATACAGAAAATCTATTCGGTGGCAGCCATTTGGACCGAGGAAGTAACTAAGGGACCAATTGAACCAAAAACAATTTAAAGGGGAACCAACTAAGTAACCAAATAAAGAACAAATTATCACATCAAGATGCTAACAATACATCAGTGAAATCTTTACATAAGACAGCTATAAACACTGGGAGCGAGTCTTTCTAGCATAACAAAGTGCAACTTACTTTTAACCAGATTAAATCAAGGACCAACAACAAACAATAAAAGATCAAGAACAACTTATATGCAATAAAGGTATGAGAGAGAACAAATATGTACACAAGACGGCTATAAACACTGGAGCATAAATAAGCGACACCTTTAAATACAATTAAAAAGGGTTCAGGGTTCATTGCATGGTGGGCTCAGATTCACCTTTCCTCGATCATATAACCTACCCCCGTCATCTCTTATCACCAGATCAATATGTTTATACATTGGAGCTGCCCTGATTATCACTCAACAAGAATGACCATCCAAGGACAGAACAATAAGTATCACATGATCAAAAAGGATTCGAGAGACAAGAGGGAGGATCCAACTTGATACCCATAGGTGCCTCGATTGCTCAAAGGCACACTTATTTCAGTCACGGTTAATCATCATCGCCCTAGAAAGAATGGCCTCCCTCACCTCATCGACGCACGGACCAACTAGCGGCCACCACGCACAGGGGTAAAACGTGAAAAGACAAAAATGCCCTCATCGGGGCACGATAATTATCGGCGATGGCACGAGATATTTGACCGCTGGAGGGCGCTGACTGGGCTCACAGACCGTGCTCCCAGGCACAGGCGCGGCCTACCCACGAAGGGGCCCACAGGTCAGCGTGAACCGATTGAAACAGCAGAGTAAGCAGGATCGCGGGGGAACGGTAACTATTCATTGATACAGTGCCGCGGCTTCGATCCAACGACACAACTCCTCCCACCGCGAGATCCAACGACTGGAATCGCATCAAGCAAGTCGATCGGACGGCCGAGAGTCACTCAACTATGAGAGAGCCGGGGTTCTCCCGCTATTCTTGTTTTTGTGTTCTTAAATTCCTGCAAACCAAAGAGGAGCTAAATACAAATACAGAACGGCAACAACATAGCACACTGTGCTTGAGACCAGAACTGCATTTGAATGGGCTCAGATTCGCCTTTGCTCGATCATGACCCTTCCCCTAGTGTCTCCATCGCCAGATCAATCTGTTCTCGCAAGGGTGAAACTGCCCTGGTTATCACTCATCAGAAATGACCATCCAAGGACAGAGCCACTAAAATAAGCACATGATCAAAACGGCTCAAAGAAACGAGGGGGGATCCCACTTAATACCCACAAGCGCCTCGATTGCTCGAGAGCATGCTTATATCAGCCATAACCGATCATCATAGCCCCGCGCCAGCTAAGTGTCTCTTTTTGATCCAGTGGCCGAGGTCACTCCAGAGCAAGATCCAACGGCCTAAAACGCATCCGAAATCAAATCCAGGAGCATAGCTATAGGACCAGGGCATCCACATGTAAACCGGAGCATCACAGGAGCTCCTATGATAGCAACTAAACATGAACAGCAGCCTGCAAACCCTAGAATAGCATGGATCCACAACTACAGAACTCAAGTAGGAACTGGTGCATGAGTAGGGCATAGAGCATCAACCAGACGAGCACCACATCAACATAGCCACGACACAGTAGCCGAAGCAGAGGAGCAGGAGGAAGATGGAACTCACCGAGGGAGGTTGTAGCCGAGGCAATACTCATTGGGCGCCGGGGTTGCGCCTGAACGCCGTCCAACCGGCGCGGAACCGCTTCCTACACCGCACATCCACGCCGCCGCGTCGAAGTTGCGCCTTGCACCGTCCCGCCGACGAGCACGAACGCCACGGGCACCGAAGCGGCCAAGGATGCGAGGAGGTGATGTATATCACATCCAGGAGCACCACCAGGGGCGGAGATGACCGAGGCAACGAGCAGGTGGCCACCGGAGGCGAGGTCCACCTCCACCAACGAAACCCTAGCGGGGGAAATCGATGGGTCGACCACAGGAGGCGAGGAAAAGTAGATCGACGCGGCGTGTGTGTGTTGGGCGGCGCCGGAGCTCACCGGAGCGGCCGGAATCGGTCGGTGACCGAGGCGGCGATAGTGGGGATCGAACGAGTGGGCAGGAGGGGGAGGCTAGGGTTTGGAAGGAGAGAGAGGTGAGGGTGGAGGAAGAGGAGAGGGGCGGCGCGAGTGCGGGAGGAGCAGGGCTAGGTGGCCGCGGTCTCTGGTGGCGCGGTCATCGGCCACGGCGAGCGGGACGGGCGGGGCGGCAGGGTGAGCGGCTAGGAAGGGGGCGAATGGGAGCACGAAGAGGCAAGCCACTGCCCTCCCTCACCTCATCAACGCACGGACCAACCAGCGGCCACCACGCACAGGGGTAAAAGGTGAAAAGACAGAAATGCCCTCGGCGGGGCACGATAATTATCGGCGGTGGCACGAGATATTTGACCGCTGGAGGGCGCCGACTGGCCGCACAGACCAGCTCCCAGGCACAGCCGCTGACAGGCACGGCCCACCCACGAAGGGGCCCACAAGTCAGCGAGAACCGGTCGAAACCGCGGAGTAAGCAGGATCGCGGAGAAGCGGTAACTATTCATTGCTATAGTTCCGCGGCTTCTATCCGACAGCCCAGCTCGTCCCACCACGAGATCCAACGGCCGGAAACGCATCAAGCAGTTCGATCCGACGGCCGAGAGTCGCTAAACTCTAGAGATTGCGCGGAGCTTGCTGCGGTTCTTGTTTCTGGATGTGAGGATTTGTAATTGAGGTATCGGGTTGTGGATCGGATTTGATGTATCTGACTGTAGATGCTCTAAGGAGTTAAGTTTTAGGTGGGGTCGTTTGCGTAGATAAAGGACGGGAGAAGGGCAAGAGATGCCCTCATTGCCTCTCTCCTTCTCCGGCGGCCTCCACGACCTTTTTAGCCTGAAGGCACGCACAACCCTTCCTGCTGCACAGACACATACTCCGGCGGTCCGGCCTCATTCTTTCTCACCCATCAGTCAGGCCGCGCGTCACCACCTTTCTCACCCGCGCTCGGAATAGCCGGCCATGATGAGCAGCAGGCTAAGCGGCGGCACGATGGCACCGGTTAGCGACATGGCCGACTTCGGCTACGCTCCCATGCAGTCCTACCCCAACTTTGAGCCGGCCGGCATGGTCATGCCCGGGGACCGGCAGCCGCCCTTCCAGCACCACCACCTCTACGACAGCCTCGACTTCAACGCCGCTGCATTCTCGTTCCAAGACCCGGCCGCGCTCTTCTCCGGCGGCTCGGCGTTCAGTAACCAGCTTCAGCAGCCCTTCCTCCAGACGCAGGTCACCATGCCGACGATGGCGTCGTCGTCGCTGCTGCAGGCGCCGATGATGACGCTTCCGGGTATGCTGACGTCTTCCTCGGCGTCGCCGGTGGACGCATACACCTTCGGTGGCGGCGGCAGTGGTGGGTTCCTGAAGCGGGAGGAGGGCGGCCCCTTCTCGGACGTCGGCGGCGGGGGGAGGATCGGGCTGAACCTCGGCCGCAGGACATACTTTTCCCCGGCGGACGTGCTGGCCGTGGACCGCCTGCTGATGCGCTCCCGCTTCGGCGGAGCCAGCGCAATGGGCATGCTGGGGCTGGGGCTCGGCGCCGCCGCCCACCACCACCAGCCCCCGCGGTGCCAGGCTGAGGGCTGCAAGGCCGACCTCTCCGCCGCCAAGCACTACCACCGCCGCCACAAGGTCTGCGAGTACCACGCCAAGGCCGCCACAGTCGCCGCCTCTGGCAAGCAGCAGCGCTTCTGCCAACAATGCAGCCGGTACGTACGTTTATCCTCTGGCATGGGTGGATCATTGATGCATGCGAAGCTTTGCTAGCAGACGAAAGAATCAGCAGTAGAAAGGCTGCGAGCTTTCGATCTAGTGGCATTGACGCTAGCAGCTATATGCACTGATCATATCATGTCAACATGTCATATATCAGAAGTGACGCACATCAGAGCAGATCTTGTTCCTCTGAGCGTATCGGCATCTGCATCCCATTGTCCAATGTACTACTGTGGCATGGAGTTCGATCAGATACCTAAACCAACTCTGTGTAGATACATGGCGTGTATTACGTACAACGGTAGACATATATATATATACCCAAGATCCGGTTGTGCGAATAATTGTTTCTTTTTTGGGTACGTTTCTTGGGCTAGGTTTCATGTGCTCGCTGAGTTTGACGAGGCCAAGAGGAGCTGCCGGAAGCGGCTCACGGAGCACAACCGGCGCCGCCGAAAGCCCGCCGGCGCGCAGGGCAAGGACTCGCCGCCGCCTTCAAAGAAGGCAGACGCTAGCATCACCAGCTCATACACCGGCGATCACAGGAGTAAGATCACGCTCCTCTGATACAAGTCTAGACTTAAACACTGGATATATATGCTTATTATTGACTTTTTGCAAGCTTGATCAGTTCAAGAAGTTGGCCAGTAAGCTAGCTAGCATAAAAACTCCCGAAACTTTGTTAGGGCTTAGCGAGTATTTTAGTGATGTATACCAAGTTAAGAACAACAACAACAACAGTTTGCCAATTCTCAACTGTCCGAAATTTTCGTAAATCTAGTTGTCTTGAAATGGCACGTCACTAGGCTAGCCTAATAATGTAGCATCTCAAGTGTGTAACTGAAGCAACATATATATAACTGCAGTTTTGACGGTGCACTTGGCTGCAGTACACACCGGTAATTCTGCCAGCAAGCACGTTACAACGTTCGGTTAGATAGGAACTACAAGCTAGTAGTACACGACATGACATACCTAGATGCTACTTCTACATTTTGGTCGGTCGATCTGACGTACGTACCTACTAGTAGTACTACTCAGCTCAATTAACATGATGTGCATACGTATGGCGCCAAAACATCTTAATTATACAGACGTAGGTGTACTATCGTACTATACCCTAGACGGTAGGTGCAACTCCTGCTACATACATGTGACAGTCACATCTTGCCGTCTTGTCTGACGCCGCGACGTGTATATGATCAGCCAACAAGTCGACGACGGGGGCGGCCTTCTCACCGAGCGCCAGTGGCTTCAGCTGCCTTCAGCAGCAGCAGCAGCAGCATGAGATCGACAACGGCGGCCAGTCGAGCAACGCCACGCCGACGAACCTGTCCCTGGCGGCGCCGCCGCCGCCGCCGCCGCCTCAAGACGACGCCGGCTTCGGCGCCGGGCTTGACACCATGCTGCTGATCCAGCAGCAAGGGCCCGATGAGCAAGAGGAGGAGCAGCAGCAGCAGCATTTCATGATGACCTCGCTCGTGCAGTCGCATCGCCAACAGCAGCAGCAGGGCGACAGCGGCAACATCTTGTCGTGCTCGACGACGTCGCCGTCGGATCAGCGTCGCCACCAGAACGACGGCGACAGCTGCTGCAACGGCACCAGCATGCAGCATTTCTTTGAGGTGGACTTCATGTAGCACGATGCATGCATGCATGCATTGCATGAATGAACCTGGCCTAGCCTAGCCTACAGGTTGTTTGACTGCATTATCGTGAGGTGTTTGTGCATGAAATGAAAGAAAGAAGAAGCTCTGGTTGCATGCACTAGGCTGTGCATGGAGTATAGCTAGTAGGGTACGTAGGCGTGCAGCCTTTTCTTTCCAGATTTAATTTCCTGACCATTTCTGCTTACTGTGTTTTTACTTGTACTTTTCTCAGTGTTACCCTCTTACAAGGGGGAATAGTGTATGTACTCCTGTATGCTTTTCTTTTTGGTATAATGTAATTATGTTAGTATGCATGCTAATATATGTTAGCCTCCTCTTCTTTTCTTTTCGTCTTTTTTTTGGTTTGTTTTGAGGTTGCTTAACATGTTTTGTTTCTTTTTACAAATATATTTTTCGAAAAGGAGGATTACCCCCGGCCTTTGCATCGCGTGATGCACACAACCATCTTTATTGCATTATTCAACAAGGCCTTACAAAATAACTACATAGATCAACCCAAAGACACCTTTTTGGCGAAAATTCTCACTCTACTAATATGTATGTTAATGCAAACTTCTTGAGGATTTTAATGGGTTTAATGTATGTTATTACAAAGCCATACTGAGAGCTATATGTTATTGCAAAGTTTATACTCTCTTCGGTTGGGTTTATAAGTCGGGCACGAGTTTTTAGGTCTTCAATTTGATTAGAAAAACATCTATAATATTTTACAAAACAGTATTACTTTGGATTCATTGTCAAATGAAATCTCTAACCATATAATTTTGGTGGCATATTATACATCTTTTATTAGTCAAATCGAAGACATGAAAACCCGTGTCCGACTTATAAACCCAACAGGAGGGAGTTATTCGTTACAAAGTCAAAAAACACAAATTTGAACTAAAACCATGGCACTTGTTTTGGGACGGACGGAGTATATGACATCAGTAGAAAAGTTTACATAAAACACTTGTGCATTATAAGTTCTATTGTTATACTAACATCCAAATCGGCTAAACAAAACCCATGCAGTCATCTTCAAATGGTTACAACCACAGTCCAGAAGCTCCCGCACTTCACGATCAAGCAAGGACCTCGTAGTGTTTCAAGTATAGATCCTGCCATTGATATACAGCACTAGTGTCAAAAACGCTCTTATATTATGGGACGGGGGGAGTAGTACTGTACATTCTTTAACAAAATGCCTAGTTTCCTGCAATTTTTTTTTTTTTTTGCTTTGCAGTGTGAAATTGAGCAGAACATTCAAAGCATATTTATATACATTTACTCACTATTCCCACACCAAGTCAGTACATTTACCTAGCTACAATATGTCTGCAGTTAACAGCAGTGAATCTGAACGGAAATCAAAAGAAGATCTATGCGTGATCTTCGCCTGGTAATTAGCGATTGTGCGTATTAAAATGGGAGGGACCGCCGCGCATTTACTGGCAGTATGCCGTAGGATTTTTTATGCATGAATTCCAACGGGAATTAAAGATGAAGTACGTTCGTGGGGGCCATTCGGCTGGATCCCACCATAGCGCTTTCTGTAGGAGATGCCTTTCTTTTTCTTTCTGCGATGGTGTAAGAGATGACTTTTGATTCGGGTAAAAGGACAGATGATTTTCCTCAGTGAAATATCCGGTCCTATCCTTGTTAAAAAAGATGCTCCGAAGAGATCAACAGGTAAAAAAGAAACGGAAAAGCTAACTGGCGACTGTTCGCTGGGAGAACATGGCATTTCGAACGTTTTTTCTGGCAGTTTTAATTGCATCGGGGTGGCAGTTTTTTTTAGAACAACATGTCATTTTCTGAAATGAAGGCAACCTTCATTCTACATGTTATTCTAAACAAACTGCCCCCCCCCCCCCCCCCCCCCCACCAACTAAAATTGTCATCAAAACGTTCGCAAATGTCACCATCTCCCAGCAAACGGTCGCCAGATAAGAGGATGCAAAAGAAATCCCAATGCACAACTCTGATGAATTTTAACAAGTGAATTACAAAGGTGAGTATGTAACTCAGAACACTGTCCTCTATGGCTGTCATGTATTGTTGGAGCGGACAGAGAGAAGCTTTTGTGCTCCCAGTCCCAGATATAAACACGTGCATGTAACATGGGTGTGTGTTGGTCTTTCTTTTCGGCAAAGAATTTGTGTAGGCTTAACGAACCTACACTTACCTTTGCCTGAAGCGAAATCTGGCGAGCGTATGTGTATGTGGTACGTATAATTAGTTACGTAGGTCATGAATGCATGAGTGAATGGGCTAGCCGACCGTATGCAGAGTCTCTACTGGCCTACTCGCACCTGGCAAAGTCTAAGCTGTAGCTGTTGCTTGTTCGGGTTTTTGTCGGGGATGGGCTCTGGGAGCAAACGCAAAATCAGCGGCAGGGATCAGGGGCTTCTGTATGCATGCGGAGACCTTTAATTTTTTGTCCTCAAACGAGCAGCACACTTTCCGATTTATACCAAGTTATGGTTGTTCCAAGTTTGTATAAATCTTGGTCACCTGAAATTGCAGTGTGTAAACTAACTATGTTCTTTAGCAAAAATTAACCGAGTACTTTTAGTTTGCAAGGAACTTTTTTTTAAAAACAGTACAAACGCAGACGCTCATACAAACGCACATACATTCACCCCTATGAATGCATGCACCCACGCACACCCTACCCATATGAGCACCTCCGAGGACTGAACCGGCACATCATCTTGAGATTGATGAAATCGACGTGAATGTCTCCTATCGCCGGAAAGCCTGAAATAAATACAGAAAAATGCGATCACCAATGCCAAGTCTAGGACTTGACCCCTCGTGGGTGGGTTCCACCACAAGGAACCTAACCATCTGAGGTACACTCAGTTCCCAGTTTGCAAGGAACTTAATAGACTGATGTAAATATAGTCGATACAAATCATACCCGCACAGGCTCCTTTCCTTCCCTAAAACCCTAGGCAGTTAGGGCAAACTCTTTCCTCCAGACTTCACCAGCGAGCCCGTGGATTCGTCTCCCCTCTGTCTGCCGCTCCGGTGACCGGTGGCAGGGAGGAGAATTCCGGTGTCTCTGCCCCTATTAATATTTAGGTTAGGGGTTTTTTAGTCCTCGCAGGTGCGACGCTCAGGCGGATGGCGGCGCTTCTTCTTCGAGTTTGTCTTCCAGACTCCGATCCTCCTCGAGTTCGTCCGTCCGGATGTAGTCGTCGGAGCTCCGGCGTAGATTCCTGCCGTCTCCATGAGGCGGTGAGGTTAGGATTCTCGTCATGTTGCGAGATTTGGTGTTAGGTGTTTCAAATCTATGCAAGAGTTCAACGGTGATGATTGCGGCTTCAGGGCATTGGTCCTTAGGGGCACATGCACGAAGAGTTCTCAGCTATCATCGACAAGGTCAAGCCGACTCCGACAGCGGTGCCAGTGGCGGAGCTACGGCAGGGCCAAACCAGGCCATGGCCCGCCCAGCCGAATGAGTATTTAATGTAAAGCTTTGCTGAATTTGGGCCCTGGGAGCCAGATTTCAGGCGTATCTCTTAAAGCTAGCTCATTTTGGCCCGCCCAATGAAGCGTGTGTAGCTCCGCCACTGAGCGGAGCGACGACAGCGGCGTGTCGATGGCTCGTTCTGGCGGCAGTATTGGTCGTTTAGTGGTCTCGGAATCTCGATATAATTTTTATTATATTTGAGATGCTTTGTAGCTTCCGTGAACATTTATAAACAGATCTGATCTTTTTCGGAAAAAATCATTTCCGCAGAGTACTGTTCATAAAAAGAGAGCCATGGCTACTCCAGCCTAAACCTGAAGAGAAAAACTAAAGCTGCCACACCGTCAGCATCCCTACTTCCAGCCATGCACCGGGAGACATGGCAGAAGGGAGAGCTATGTATCGAGATCCCTATAATGCCTACTACCAAATTCCAACAAAAAAAAAAAGTGCCTCGCCTGCAGCGTCCCGTTAGATTTTTTTTTATTTTATGTTTTTGAGTCTGCAGCGTCCCGTTAGATGAGTCAGGCCTAGCGCGCAAGGCTTAGTCAGGTTTCTTTTTTTTTGGTTTCTTGTCCGGTCTTTCTCCTGGTAATTTCTAGCGTTTCTTTTTCAGTTCTTTGTTTAATTTTTTTTAAGCGCTCATTACATATTAAAAAAATGTTGTAACAGTGTAAAAATAATGTTAAACGTGTATAGAAAAATGTTTCTAATATATACTAAAGATGTACAACGTGTATGAGAAAAGTGGACATCAAAACATATATTTAAAAAATGCTAATCATTTATTTAGAAAATGTTAAACATGTGTCAAAAATGTTTCTGTTGTATACCAAAGAAATGTACAACGTGTATGAAAAAGTAGACATCAAAATATATATTTGAAAAAAAATCATGTATTTGAAAAGATATAAAAAATGTATAAAACAATGTTCCTGATGTATTAGTAAAAATGTAACAATGTGTATGATCATCAAAAACATATATTTGAAAAAGAAATGTTAATCAAATATTTAAAAATGTTAAACATGTACAAAAATAATGTTTCAGATGTATACGAAAAATGTACAATGTGTATGAAAAAAGTAGACATCCACACATATATTTGAAAAAGAAAATGTTAATCATGTATTTGAAAAATAGAAAACATGTATAGCATTTATGTTCCTTATGTATATAAAAAATGTACATTGAGTGTGAAAAAATAGACAAGAAAAAATCAATTTGAAAAATGTTAATCATGTATTTGAAAAATAATAGGGTTTTTATCATTTATGCCACTAGTTGTGTCCCACTACCAGTTTTGCCATTAGAAATTACAACTGCTCAAAAATGCCATCGTTCCGTGAGATGCTTGCTCAAAAATGCCATTAGATATCTCAAAAATGTCATTGTTCCATTAGATGTTTGCTCAAAAATGCCATTAGACATCATTATTGTCAGGTCAAACTTGTTGAGCATGTTATAAGACAAAAATTCCCCTATACCCACATGTCAGCTCTCTCTATCTGACAATGATAAGTGTGGACCCCATTTGTCAGGAGTAAGTAAGCGAATAGTTTTAGAGGAAAATAAGAATGTTGTTGGGATCAAGTGGGACCCACACTTTGTGTAGTGAGATAGAGGGAGAGCTGAAATGTTGGTTTATAGGTATTTTGGTCATTATAACATGGCAAACGAAATTTGAGCTCACAGTAATGGTGTCCAGTGGCATTTTTGAGCATGCGCCTAACCAAGCGATGGCATTTTCGAACAGTTGAAATTCTTATTGGCAAAACTGAGTAGTGAGACATAACCAGTGGCATAAATGATAAAAACCCAAAATATTAAACATATATCAAAAAATGTTTGTGATGTATACGAAAAATGTGCAAAGAAGTTGACATGTGTTGAAAAAAGAAGAAAAACCAAAAGAAAACCGGTCAAAACCCGAAGAAAGAAACAAAGAAAACCCAAGAAAAAAAGAAAAAGGAAAAACCAAAGAATACAAAAATAGATCAAATGACACGAAATAAATCAGGTAGGATGGAAACAACCTCTGTTGGAAAAGGCGGCGCTTAGGTACGCTTAGGAGCTAGGTATCAATCAAATGCCTTGCCTAGGGCATAAGCGAAACTCTAGGCACAACAAGTAAGAAATTGTCCACTCAAGTGATAAATCATGCCATGTTGCACAAACATGCCAAATGATCCATATTCCAATGGCAGTAAATATTAGTTTACTCGCTTATACGCTCTAAATCAATATCGATACACATATAATAACCCAAATACATCCTGATAGCCAAAACCGTATGCCTGTCTAGGCTGCGCCTAGGGCGCTTAAGCGCCACCTAGGCGCTAGGCGAAGGCCAATCGCCTCCCTTACGCCTAGCGTTTTTTCCAACCTTGAAAACAACTACCTTACATAACACCTACCCACCTAAAGAACATCCACTTTCGGTCATCCCAATACATGAGTCACGCAAGGTAAGAGATTGTGATCTAAACAATTATCCTGATGATCTTAGTTGTTGCAAGCTGTGACACCCCCGGCCCGACCGTGCACTAATCATACACGCAAATGCGCAAGATCAAGCCCAGGGACTCACTTGAAGATATCATAACACAACTCTAGACACAAAAATAAATAATTCAAGCTTTATATTACAAGCCAGGGACTTCGAGGGCTCGAATACATAAGCTCGATGTCATACAAGCATCAGCGGAAGCATTAGATATCTGAGTACAGACATAAAGTTAAACAAGATAAGCCTTAAGAAGGCGGGGCAAAACAACGACACTGGTCGAAAAGGCGCAGACCTCCTGCCTGGGAACCTCCTAACTACTCCTGGTCGTCGGGGGTCTCCACGTAGTAGTAGGCTCCTCCAGAGGGGTAGTAGTAGTCGTCGACTGTGGCGGCTGGCTCCGGGGCTCCATCATCTGGTCGCAGCAATCGGGTATGGGAAAAAGGGAAGCAAAGCAACCGTGAGTACTCATCCAAAGTACTCGCAAGACTTACATCAGATCTATTCTACTTATGCATAGGTTTCAAAAGAAAGGCTGTATCTGAGGGCTAGACTACAGAAATGCCAGAATAGAGAGAGGGCCTATCCTATCGAAGACTAGCATCTTCAACGTCTTGCAGCATTAGAAGAGTGCAGATTAGTACATAATTAAAGTAACAAGCATGTTGTGACAAAGCCTAGAGATCCTTCCTCGACTCCCTGCGAGAAAGCGATGCCGGAGCTTCCAATTAAAGTAGCATGTAACCAGTTCAAGTTGTAGTAGATCGGGATACTTTACTGAGCGTCCTATTACCGTGGACACGGCTATTCGAATAGATAATCTTCCCTGCAGGGGTGCACTACTGTTACCCAACACGCTCGATTAACTCTGGCCGGACACACTTTTCTGGGTCATGCCCGGCCTTGGCTGATCGACACGACATAGTCCTACCTAGGCTCAACAGAGAGGTCCCCGCCGGTCTGCATCCTAAGTGTTCAGGGGTCTTGGACCCATCGCCCTTTGCACTCCGGGTCGTTGTGTGCAGGGTGAATACCAGCGCCACCTCTGCCTGGATGGCACGATCCGACCGTGCCACAATGCTGAACTGGACGGATGACAGAGCTATCGGTTGATACATACGACGCAGAGGGCCCCATTAAACCATTATCCCGCGTGGTGGTAGTGCGTATAGGTCAGTGGCCAACTCAGATCAAATACCCAAATCCGTTAAGTGTATTGGGAGCTCGCGGAAACGAGCAGAGATCCACGATCATGTGATCCCGTCGCCCCGTCTCGTGGACTTACGGCAAGGGCTAGGAATGCCCGGCCGTGCCACGTAAATATCTCACGGGTACCCTCATGGTTAACCCGACTTCACACGTCTCGCGGGTACCCCTCGGGGTCGACCCGACTTATCAAGTAACTGTAGTAGAGTCAAAGTACCCGTGTGTCCCTAACATCAAGAAGGAATCCGAGGAATCACCCTCGTTGGATTTCCCACTCGATGTAACCGTCAAGGTGAACCCAGAGGTATCACCCTCGAGGGAATCACTCTTGAGGAGTTGCACGACAGAAGCCTTATCAGAGGTGGTGAAAGAGGAATCACCTACCCTCGGTAACCCACAAGCGACTAGCTAGCTACAGAGGTAACATCAGGAGTGAGATAAGAGGTATCACCCTCGGCACTCGATGGTAGCTCTGCAGAGTCGAGCAATTTAGGGGTGTGCGGTGATGTGCTGGTCTCAGCCCGTCGATCACTTCGATCAGGGCGCTGGTAACGAAGCAGGGCAACTAGGACAAGGAGGAGGGGCCACAGATGGATTACCAACCAACCTATACTAAGCATTTAGGATAGCAGGTAAGGTATCAATAGCAGTTTATAAAAACAGGTTATGCATCAGAATAGGATCAATCAAAAGCAGTAGCAAATTCTAATGCAAGCAGGAGGGAGAAAAAAATAGGTGATATAGGCATGTTCAAGGAGGGTTTGCTTGCCTGGAAGCTCTGCAGGCTAAAAGGAATCTTCAATGGTGTAGTCGATCCCCGGTTCGTCAACGGTCTCGGAGTCTACCGAAGAGAAAGGGGGAGGGGTAAACAAATAAATACAAGCATACAAATGCAATCACAGAGCATAACATGCCTAATTGATATGCAGGGGTGATATATTGCATCACTAAATATTTTAGATGTTTTAGGAATTTATTTGGAATTATTTATCTGAGGTCAAGCACTATTCATCTATCGGAAATGGGCAAAAAGTTACAGGTTCTCCTACGCAGAGGGTTCTAACATGCATGCAGATGACATATTCGGATTCGTTGGACTTTTCTGATCATTTTTCATACATAAATTATTTTCATCCGAGTTACGGTTTATTTTATATGATTTTTCAAAGTTTTATTGAATTTCTGGAATTGTTTTAATTAATAAATTCTGAATTATCCAAAATAGTGACATGTGATGTCAGCATGACGTCATCATTGCGTCAACGGTCAAACCCAGCTGGTAAGGGTCAAACCTGACCAGTGGGTCCCACTGGTCAGTGACACAGCTAATTAAACAGAGTTTAATTTTAACTAATTGGGTTAATTAGCTAGTGGGGCCTACTGTCAGTGACACATTAGTTAACTATTTAATTAGATTAATCTAAAATGGTAATTAAACGGGTGGGACCCGCATGTCAGTGGCTGGGATGCCCAGTCAGCACGTTGATTGGGTCAACCCAGTCAACGGGGCCAGTGGGGCCCGCTGGCAGCGACCCAGAGGTGCCAGCGAGGCTGCCACGGCGGCGGCGGCCCACGGCTCGCCGCCGACGACCTCCAAACGCGGCGGAGGCATGGGCGCGCGTCGGATTTCGGCCACAGAGGGCCAAATCGAGCGCGGTAAGGCGTGTCCGAACGCGGGGACGGAGCCGCGTCGATCTACAGCATCGGCGCGGGCTCGGGTGGCCTATTTCGACGGCGGCGAGCTCGCGGGCGGTGCCGGAGTTCGGCCGCGGATGGCTATGGCGAAGCGGGGCACGGTAAGCGACGCGGGCGAGCGCGTTGGGGTCCTACGGTGGTGCTGAGCACGGCCACGGGCTCGGGTGAGCTCGACGGCGAGCGAGGCCACGACGGCGAGCTCAACGACGGCGTTGCGTGCGGCCATGGCGAATGCGGCGAGCTACGGTGCGAGGAGAGGCAGGGGAGAGATGGGTCCGGTGCGGATGCTTACGGCGCAGCTCACGGTGGCCCTTGGAGTGTTTAGTAGCAGCAGCGGCGCCGGAATCGACGGGGATGCGCCGGTGACCCGAGGAAGGAGACGAGCTGGTGGCGCTCGATGCGGTGCTCCCCGGCTTCAGTTCGTTGCCGCAGACGACGTAGCTGAGCACGGCGGAGCGAATGGACTTGGTGGCGCGGCCCAGCGACGACGTTGGCCGCGGGGTCGACGACGAGCGGCGGCGGGCGCGTACGGGTGTGCTCGGGAGGAAGAGAGAGAGCGGCCGAGAGAGGGAGAGGAGTGGGCGAGGGCGTCGAGGAGGCAGAGGGGCTCGGCCTTATCCCCTCCCGGCGCCCTGTAGCGCCGTGGTGTCGGCTGCTCGCCGGTGCGCTCGCGCGCGACCACGGCGACGCCGACACGGGGAGGAGGGAGACGACGCGGGGCTGCTGGGCTGGGCCTGCACACAGTGCACTAAGGCCCAGTGCACAGTGGCCCCGTTTTGTTTTTTCCATTTCTTTTTCTGTTTCTTTTATTCTCTTCTGTCTTGCATTAATTCTTGACCCACATGACTTTTGCAAAAATGTGCCACTTGTCCACTTAAATACTAGGCAATATTGAGCACTGCCACAAAAAGTTTGGTACTGAATTGAATTCATTTGTATTTTTCAAAAATGAAAATGGATTTAATAAGGCTGTTTTGGGTACTGTTTTGGTTGCTAGGGTCAAATTTGGGATTTAAATAATGTTGGCTTTATTTTTATAATTGCTTTGGGAATATTTGTAATATTATGAACATTTTTGTTTAATTAATTGAAGAAGTAATAATTTGACTTGCATTGGAATTTGGAATTTGAATTTGTATTATTACCTAAATGCAATTTAATTAGGATGATCATGATGACATGGTAATTTAATTAGCTTAATGACAGGGTTGAGATCTGGGGATGTTACAAATCTCCCCCACTACAAGAAATCTCGTCCCGAGATTTAAGAGGTGGAGTAAGGGGAATCTTCGGGATCAAGGATGTACAGAAGAGTCAGGTTTCGATCATGTGGAGCTGCAGTGAGTGTGGATTAAGAGTAGAAAGGGCGGTGACATCTTGCAAGGTCACAACAGCAAGGCAAATCAGAGGACAATCATTTGGGGGTGTTGGCTTAAGCAGGGGATTATCACTTCTCAGATAAAAGCTAGATTACCAGAAAGGTTAAACAGACCAATGGAAAGGAAAATGTGATGATCAGATTAATCAGACCATTGGAAAGAATTAATTGCAGACAATCCAGCTCTCCGAGCTCTCCGGGTGGATGTGAACACGAGAACCTAATGTTAGTGTTAGTAAAATCATTTAACCCGAATAGAAGAGGATTCAGAGTCCCAGAGTAAGGATGAGGAATAAAAGATCCAAATACTACCCATTGGCGACGTGGGCCCGTAAGCCACACAGCCATGTTAATAAAACAGTTTTGGAGACTAGACTCAACTTCGGACTAGGAGTTGGAAAGGGGCTTCCTACAGGCAGTCGGCTCTGATACCAACTTGTGACGCCCCCGGCCCGACTGTGCACTAATCATACACGCAAATCCGCACGATCAAGCCCAGGGACTCACTTGAAGATATCACAACACAACTCTAGACACAAAAATAAATAATTCAAGCTTTATATTACAAGCCAAGGGCCTCGAGGGCTCGAATACATAAGCTCGATGTCATACAAGCATCAGCGGAAGCATTAGGTATCTGAGTACAGACATAAAAATTAAACAAGATAAGCCTTAAGAAGGCGGGGCAAAACAACGACACTGGTCGAAAAGGTGCAGGCCTCCTGCCTGGGAACCTCCTAACTACTCCTGGTCATCGGCGGTCTCCACGTAGTAGTAGGCTCCTCCAGAGGGGTAGTAGTAGTCGTCGACTGTGGCGGCTAGCTCCGGGGCTCCGTCATCTGGTCGCAGCAATCGGGTATGGGAAAAAGGGAAGCAAAGCAACCGTGAGTACTCATCCAAAGTACTCGCAAGACTTACATCAGATCTATTCTACTTATGCATAGGTTTCAAAAGAAAGGCTGTATCTGAGGGCTAGACTGCAGAAATGCCAGAATAGAGAGAGGGCCTAGCCTATCGAAGACTAGCATCTTCAACGTCTTGCAGCATTAGAAGAGTGCAGATTAGTACATAATTAAAGTAACAAGCATGTTGTGACAAAGCCTAGAGATCCTTCCTCGACTCCCTGCGAGAAAGCGATCCCGGAGCTTCCAATTAAAGTAGCATGTAACCAGTTCAAGTTGTAGTAGATCAGGATACTTTACTGAGCGTCCTGTTACCGTGGACACGGCTATTTGAATAGATAATCTTCCCTGCAGGGGTGCACTACTGTTACCCAACACTCTCGATTAACTCTGGCCGGACACACTTTTCTGGGTCATGCCCGGCCTCGGCTGATCGACACGACGTAGTCCTACCTAGGCTCAACAGAGAGGTCCCCGCCGGTCTACATCCTAAGTGCTCAGGGGTCTTGGGCCCATCACCCTTTGCACTCCGGGTCGTTGTGCACAGGGTGAATACCAGCGCCACCTCTGCCTGGATGGCGCGATCCGACCGTGCCACAATGCTGAACTGTATGTCTGACAGAGCTTTCGGCTGATACATACGACGCAGAGGGCCCCATTAAACCATTATCCCGTGTGGTGGTAGTTCGTATAGGCCAGTGGCCAACTCAGATCAAATACCCAAATCCGTTAAGTGTATTGGGAGCTCGCGGAAACGAGCAGAGATCCACGATCATGTGACCCCGTCGCCCTGTCTCGTGTAATTACGGCAAGGGCTAGGAATGCTCGGCCGTGCCACGTAAATATCTCGCTGGTACCCTCATGGTCAACCCGACTTCACACCTCTAAGGGTACCCCTCGGGGTCGACCCGTCTTATCAAGTAACTGTAGTAGAGTCAAAGTACCTGTGTGTCCATAACATCAAGAAGGAATCCGAGGAATCACCCTCGTTGGATTTCCCACTCGATGTAACTGTCAAGGTGAACCCAGAGGTATCACCCTCGAGAGAATCACTCTTGAGGAGTTGCACGACAGAAGCCTTAACGGAGGTGGTGAAAGAAGAATCACCCTCGGTAACCCACAACCGACTAGCTAGCTACAGAGGTAACATCAGGAGTGAGATAAAAGGTATCACCCTCGGCACTCGATGGTAGCTCTGCAGAGTCGAGCAATTTAGGGGTGTGCGGTGATGTGCTGGTCTCAGCCCGTCGATCACTTCGATCAGGGCGCTGGTAACGAAGTGGGGCAACTAGGACAAGGAGGAGGGGCCACAGATGGATTACCAACCAACCTATACTAAGCATTTAGGATTGCAGGTAAGGTATCAATAGAAGTTTACAAAAACAGGCTATGCATCAGAATAGGTTCAATCAAAAGCAGTAGCAAATTCTAATGCAAGCAGGAGGGAGAAAGAATAGGTGATATAGGCATGTTCAAGGAGGGTTTGCTTGCCTGGAAGCACTGCAGGCGAAAAGGAATCTTCAATGGTGTAGTCGATCCCCGGTTCGTCAGCGGTCTCGGAGTCTATCGGAGAGAAAGGGGGAGGGGGAAACAAATAAATACAAGCATACAAATGCAATCACAGAGCATGACATGCCTAATTGATATGCAGGGGTGATATATTGCATCTCTAAATATTTTAGATGTTTTAGGAATTTATTTGGAATTATTTATCTGAGGTCAAGCACTATTCATCTATCGGAAACGGGGAAAAAGTTACAGGTTCTCCTACGTAGAGGGTTCTAACATGCATGCAGATGAAATATTCGGATTCGTTGGATTTTTCTGATCATTTTTCATATATAAATTTTTTTCATCCGAGTTACGGTTTATTTTATATGATTTTTCAAAGTTTTATTGAATTTCTAGAATTTTTTTAATTAATAAATTCCGAATTATCCAAAACAGTGACACGTGACGTCAGCATTGCGTCAGCGGTCAAACCCAGCTGGTCAGGGTCAAACCTGACCAGTGGGTCCCACTGGTCAGTGACACAGCTAATTAAACAGAGTTTAATTTTAACTAATTGGGTTAATTAGCTAGTGGGGCCTATTGTCAGTGACACATTAGTTAACTATTTAATTAGATTAATCTAAAACGGTAATTAAGCGTGTGGGACCTGCATGTCAGTGGCTGGGATGCCCAGTCAGCACGTTGACTGGGTCAACCCAGTCAACGGGGCCAGTGGGGCCCGTTGGCAGCGACCCAGAGGTGCCAGCGAGGCTGCCACGTCGGCGGCGGCCGGCGGCTCGCCGCCGGCGACCTCCAAACGTGGCCGAGGCACGGGCGCACGTCGGATTTCGGCCACAGAGGGCCAAATCGAGCGCGGTAAGGCGTGTCCGAACGGGGGGACGGAGCCGCGTCGATCTACGGCATCGGCGCGGGCTGGGGTGGCCTATTTCGATGGCGGCGAGCTCGCGGGCGGAGCCGGAGTTCAGCCGTGGATGGCTACGGCGAAGCGGGGCACGGTAAGCGATGCGGGCGAGCGCATTGGGGTCATACGGTGGTGCTGAGCACGACCACGGGCTCGGGTGAGCTCGACGGCGAGCGAGGCCACGACAGCGAGCTCAACGGCGGCGTTGCGTGCGGCCATGGCGAATGCGGCGAGCGATGGCGCGAGGAGAGGCAGGGGAGAGAGGGGTCCGGTGCGGATGCTTACAGCGCAGCTCACGGTGGCCCTTGGAGTGTTTAGTAGCAGCAGCGGCGCCGGAATCGACGGGGATGCGCCGGCGACCCGAGGAAGTAGGCGAGCTGGTGGCGCTCGATGCGGTGCTCCCTGGCTCCGGTTCGTTGCCGCAGACGACGTAGCTGAGCACGGCGGAGCGAATGGACTTGGTGGCACGGCCCAGCGACGACGGTGGCCGCGGGGTCGGCGACGAGCGGCGGCGGGCGCGTACGGGTGTGCTCGGGAGGAAGAGAGAGAGCGGCCGAGAGAGGGAGAGGAGTGGGCGAGGACGTCGAGGAGGCGGAGGGGCTCGGCCTTATCCCCTCCCGGCGCCCTGTAGCGCCGCGGTGTCGGCTGCTCGCCGGTGCGCTCGCGCGCGACCTCGGCGACGCCGACACGGGGAGGAGGGAGACGACGCGGGGCTGCTGGGCTGGGCCTACACACTGTGCACTAAGGCCCAGTGCACAGTGGCCCCGTTTTCTTTTTCCCATTTTTTCTGTTTCTTTTATACTCTTCGGTCTTGCATTAATTCTTAACCCACATGACTTTTGCAAAAATGTGCAACTTGTCCACTTAAATACTAGGCAATATAGAGCACTGCCACAAAAAGTTTGGGACTGAATTTAATTCATTTGTATTTTTCAAAAATGAAAATGGATTTAATAATGCTGTTTTGGGTACTGTTTTTGGTTGCTAGGGTCAAATTTGGGATTTAAATAATGTTGGCTTTATTTTTATAATTGCTTTGGGAATATTTGTAATATTATGAACATTTTTGTTCAATTAATTGAAGAAGTAATAATTTGACTTGCATTTGAATTTGGAATTTGAATTTGTATTATTACCTAAATGCAATTTAATTAGGATGATCATGATGACATGGTAATTTAATTAGCTTAATGACAGGGTTGAGATCTGGGGATGTTACACAAGCTAGGCAAGAAAGAACCATCTTCATCTTCTTCCAAGAAGAAGGAGAAGATTCAAAAGAATTACAAGCATTCGACCTGGAAGAGAGGAAAGATGTACACTACCCTCCTGCCTCCTAGTGTATTTTACCACTTCTTATAGGGCTAAGTATAATTTGTCCGCTTTGTTCTTGTTTTCCTCTACAAAATGGAGTTTTTTCCTTGTGGTACGAGCACTGGTACGGCCATAAGTGGTTGTAACATGCTTCGTCTTCTCTTCAGGAACTGAAGGAACTCTTCAACAAAGGTAGTACGATTGGTAGTAGGAGAAACAATGCCCATACCACTGACTGTCTTCTCATGCTCCAAAGCTCAATAAGTTGTGTGTTATTGTTAAAAAAAATCTCTGTCACGGGTTAAACCTAAGTACGAGGATGGTAAGACCACTGGTGGTCGGACTGTGCAGTGTTTTCCCTTCTGGACTGGAAGCACGTTGCAGGGAATTAAGGTACAAGCACCGGGACATGTAGTTTTGCAAGCCCGATGGATGCCACTAGTATCGAATTACTAGCGGCATCGGGAAAGTGAAACACTACTAGTAAGTAGGGCCCAGAAGCGTGCCAGTGCATGCGACCCATACAACGTACTAGTGGCGTCCAAGTATTGGTCACACGCCGCCAGAGCTAAGGACACTAATGGCGTTCAGTTTAGTTGCATGCTGCTAGTGATTTATGGCTGGAGGGCTACTTGGATCACTACAAAAAAAACACTTTCGTGATGATACGTCTTTGTCACAGTAGGTCAAGTTTTCTGTCATGCATGTACATCCGTGACAATTTTATGACAGAATCAAGATAGTCATACCTGTGCTGTCGTAGAAGTGTTCCATGACAATACTGAAATTATCATCACGGAAGTGTCCACTTCCATGACGATAAATGTCGTGTCATGGAAGTGTTTTCGTCAAGGGTAACCGACACATGGCATTCACCGTAACGGGTCGCCGTTAAGCTATCGGGTTCCGGTTTGGATCCGATTACCCGTTAGCAGCCCTGACCAATGGCGATTTTCCACGTGTAAATTTCTCATTCGCCGGCCGATCCACGTGTCCGCTCGGCGTCGCGACAGATGCCATCCATTCATTGGACGGGAGACGCCTATGATACGTCGACATGTGGCACGGCCCAACAGTGGCCCATTTAGGTTAAAAAGGCCGGCCCAGTCAAAATAAGCGGGCCGGCCCATTTACGGCCTAACTTCGTCTGGCCCATTTTAAAAAATGGCCCATACGAGATCTGCCAATTCAGCCCGTCAATGCCCGTTAACGATTTGACACCATTGCGGCCCATCATCTGTTCCAGCCCGCTAATAACCCGCTATGTCTTTGGGCTCATTTGCCGGCCGAGGTTCTTTTGGCCTGTTAGAGGCCCATTATAGAGATGGGCCAATTTCCAGGCTATACGTCTTTCGGCCCTTTAGAGGCCCATTATAGGCATGGGCCAAATTCCTGGCGGTACGTATTTCGGCCTTTTAGCAGTCCATTAGCGATTTGGGCCAGCTTCCAACCTAGTGTATCTTTCGGCCTGGTAACGGCCCACACCGTAGTTGGGCCATTTACATTCCGACCTGACTTTCGGCCTCTTAGCGGCCCATGTTCTCCATGGCCCAATTCTAGCCCAACATGACTTTCGGCCTGTTAAAGGCCCGTTCTGTATATGGGCCAAGAGATAGCACGATTGGCTTTCGGCCTGTTAACGGACCATCAAGGAAATGGGCCAAGACTCAACAGACGATCATTTCGGCCTGCTAGTGGCCCGTGGGCTCGTTTCCATTATAGCGGGCCTATCTAGCGTTCGGCCTACTAACGGCCTGGTAAGAGCCCACATTACGATGGGCCCACATTCGAGACCCAAATCCATTTCTCCCATGCCATGGCCCATGATTGTAACGGGCCTCGTAGATGGGAACATCCGAGCAATTATGGGGCCACGTAGATTGGGCCCGTTGGACGTCGTTACTACGATAGCATTGATGACCCACAAGTATAGGGGATCAATCATAGTCCTTTCAATAAGTAAGAGTGTTGAATCCAATGAGGAGCAGAAGGAAATGACAAGCGGTTTTCAGCAAGGTATTCTCTGCAAGTACTGAAAGTAGCGGAAATAGATAGTTTTGATAGCAAGATAATTCATAACAAGTAACAGTATAATAAAGTGCAGCAAGGTGGCCCAATCCTTTTTATAGCAAAGGACAAGCCAGAACGAACTCCTATAGTAAGCAAAGCGTTCTCGACGACACACCGGAATTTCATCTAGTCACTTTCATCATGTTTGTTTGATTCGCGTTCGCTACTTTGATAATTTGATATGTGGGTGGACCGGTGCTTGGGTGCTGTTCTTACTTGAACAAGCCTCCCACTTATGATTACCCCCTCTCGCAAGCATCCACAACTACGAAAGAAGAATTAAGATAACTCTAACCATAGCATGAAACATATGGATCCAAATCAGCCCCTTACGGAATAACGCATAAACTAGGGTTTAAGCTTCTGTCACTCTAGCAACCCATCATCTAACTAGTACTCCACAATGCCTTCCCTTAGGCCCAAAGATGGTGAAGTGTCATGTAGTTGACGTTCACACGACACCACTAAAGGAAGCACAACATACATAACATCAAAATATCAAACGAATACCAAATTCACATGATTACTTATGACAAGACTTCTCCCATGTCCTCAAGAACAAAAGTAACTACTCACAAATCATATTCATGTTCAAGATCAGAGGGGTATTCAATAGCATTAAGGATCTGAACATATAATCTTCCACCAAAGAAACCAACTAGCATCAACTACAAGATGTAATCAACACTACTAGCAACCCTCAGGTACCAATCTGAGGTTTTGAGATAACGATTGAATATAAGAGATGAACTAGGGTTTGAGATGAGATGGTGCTGGTGAAGATGTTGATGAAGATTGGTCCTCCCACGATGAGAGGATCGTTGGTGATGTCTATGGCTTCGATTTCCCCCTCCCGGAGGGAAGTATCCCTGGCGGAATCGCTCTGCCGGAGAGCAAAATAGGTCCTGCCCAAGTTCCGCCTCGAGACGGCGGCGCTTCATCCCGAAAGTCTTCTTCTAATTTTTTTCTAGGGCAAATGGCTTCATATAGTAGAAGGAGGGGGCCAGAGGCCTGCCAGGGGCCCCACAAGCTAGGGGGGCGTGCCTAGGGGGGTAGGGTGCGCCCCCCAGGCTTGTGGCTTCCTGGTGGGCCCCTTTCTATTGATTCTTTTGCCAGTATTTTTTATATATTCCAAAATAATTCTCCGTAAATTTTCAGGTCATTTGGAGTTGTGCAGAATAGCCACCTCTGTTTCACCCCTTTCAGGTCCAGAATTCCACCTGCCGGCATTCTCCCTCTTCATATGAATCTTGCAAAATAAGAGAGAAAAGGCATAAGAATTGTACCATCAAGTGAAATAAAGATCAAAAACATAATAATTATTAGTAGGAAATCATGATGCAAATTGGACGTATCAACTCCCCCAAGCTTAGACATCCCTTGTCCTGAAGCGAAAGTCAAAATCGATAATCATGACCACATGTTTAGAGAGAGAGAGAGAGAGAGAGACGTCGATAAAAATAAAATACGGACATGGAGCATCATGATCTTTAATATAACAACAATATATCATCATAAAACTTCTCATGAAAAAAAGTGACAGTTCATCCACAAGTTAAAGTATGATCTGTAAACCAAATTGAAAACTAACAAACTATGATCTCAGTCACTGATGCAATTGCAATTCATCATATTATCAGAAAGAGTCTATGTAAGAGCTTTGTTTAGCAGGTTCACATACTCAAGTATCATTTAGCCTTCTATGATTGCTGACACTCACAACATACTTATGGAGCAAAAGTTTCAGTCAAACACATAGAAAGATAGGGGCTTATAATTTTGCCTCCCAACGTATTTACCTCAAGGGTAATGTCAACAATAATAACTCATGATCACCTACATCCAACTGGATATATATGCATGGATCAATCCCCACCACATGATGCTTGCCAAAAGAGAAAAATAAAAATGGAATAGGGAAGAATACTATTGACTCTTGCATGAAAGTAAATACATAAAGTAAAAGATAGGCCCTTCGCAGAGGGAAGCAGAGGTTGTCATGCGCTTTTTGTTTTTTGGATGTGCAAGCTCTTAATGTAAAGGAACGTCACTTTATATTGCCCCTTGTGATAGCGACCTTTATTATGCAGTCTGTCTCTTTTATTGCTCCACCATCACAAGATCGTACAAAGCTTATTTTCCCTTACAATAAAAGTTCATACATGTTTAGGAGCAATTTTTATTTCTTTGCACCGATGACAACTTACTTGAAGGATCTTATTCAATCCATAGGTAGATATAGTGGACTCTCATGGCATGAAACTGGGTTTAAGGGTTTTTGGATGCGCAAGTAGTATCTCTACTTAGTACAGAATTTTGGCTAGCAAAAGATAGGGGGCAAGCACCACATGTTAGAGGATCCAAAACAATATAAGTTCTATGTGAATATAAGCAAACATAACCCATTACGTTGTCTTCCTTGTCCAACGTCGACTAATTGACATAAAATATTTGATGGGGGCTCACAATCATAAAAGATGTCCAAGATAGTGTATTATATGTGAGACCTCTCTTCCTTTATTACTTTTTCATGAATTGCAACAATGACCAATGCTATGTTTGTCAACTTCCAACAAGTTTTATCAATTATACCTCTTTTATGTGAAGTCATCATTCCCCATGGGATTAGCATATGATCTTACTTTTTATTCTTTATTTATTTCTAAGATTGGATCATACAAAGCAAAACACTCAACTCAACTACTCTTTATTATATAACTTTCACACACGATTACATAGATAGATAGATCACAAAGCAAGCACTCGAAATTAGATCATACTAAAACTTTATTCTTCTAAATCATGAAATAACTAAAGATCGAACTAAGATAGATAATGATGATGAAAAAGTGATGGTGATACGATACCGGGGCACCTCCCCCAAGCTTGGCACAAGCCAAGGGTGGTGCCCATACCCATGTACTCAATTCTCCTTCTTGGGTGATGGTGATGATGAAGTGGTAGGCTTGTCCTTCAGCTTCAACAAGTACTCCAGATTACTATTGATCCTTCGAAGGGCATGATTTTGTTCTTCCAACATAATAACTTCGTGAGTGAGCGACGTATTCTGGGCACAAATTGCTTCAACAACCCTTAATGCATTAATTTCAGATAAAGAAAGGTTATGCTAAAGAGTTTGCAATACATCTCCCTTATCTGTAGGTTCCTTCTTGTGCATGGCTTGATCTTCTTCTCCTTGAATCCGGTCCTCCACGACCTTCCCTGGTTCCTCCTCCATAGCAGTATTCTCTTCTCCGGATGACCACTCATAATATACTTCGCTGAACGGGCGTTTGCCGGGCGAAGGTTCAACAATCCGGTGCTTGGTGTGGAGCTTCCGCGGAGCCATAGTGATCTAGATCTGTAAAAAAAAATAGCTCGAAACAAGAACATAGGAGAAACTTGTGATACGGTGGTCAAAACACCCGTGAGTATATATAATGAATTTTTCCCGTGCAAAACAAGTAATATGGAAGAAAAACGGAGTCGGGAAAGTCCACGAGGGCACCACAAGCCTGGTAGGCGCGCCCTGGGGGGTAGGGCGCGCCCCCCAGGCTTGTCGCCTCCTCGTGCACTTTTCTGACTGTTTATTATTTTCCTAATTTTTTATATATTCCAAAACGGACAGAAAGTACTTTTATGGAAGTTTTGGAGTCGGTTTACTTACCGTACCACATACCTACTCCTTTTCAGGATTCTGGAGCGTTTCGGAAGGTTTCCTCTATGTGCTCTTCCGATGTAATTGTTTGAATAATATTAGTTTCAACATTAATGGCTGTACCTGAGATATAATGTTTAATTCTTTGCCCATTAACCACTCTCGGATTATTGCCTTTCGGAGTTGTTTATTTTGATGGCTCTGGAGCGATAAACTTCTTCGATGATGTATGGGCCTTCCCATTTAGAGAGAAGTTTTCCTACAAAAAATCTTAAACGAGAATTGTATAGTAGAACATGGTCACCTACTTTGAACTCCCGTTTTTGAATTCTCTTATCATGCCATCTTTTAACTTTTTCTTTAAACAACTTGGCATTTTCATAAGCTTGGGTTCTCCATTCATCTAAAGAACTAATATCAAATAACCTCTTTTCACCGGCAAGTTTAAACTCATAGTTTAGTTCTTTGATTGCCCAATATGCCTTATGTTCTACCTCAAGAGGTAAATGGCATGCTTTTCCATAAACCATTTTATATGGAGGCATACCCATAGGATTTTTGTAAGAAGTTCTGTAAGCCCATAGTGCATCATCAAGTTTCTTAGACCAATTCTTTCTGGATCTATTAACGGTCTTTTGCAAAATCAATTTTATTTCTCTATTAGTTAATTCAACTTGACCACTAGACTGAGCATGATAAGGAGATACAATTCTATGGTTAACATCATATTTAGCAAGCAATTTACGGAAAGCACCATGAATAAAATGTGAACCACCATCAGTCATTAAATATCTACGGACTCCAAACCTCAGGAATATAACTTCTTTAAGCATTTTAATGGAAGTGTTATGATCAGCACTACTAGTTGGAATAGCTTCTAACCACTTAGTAACGTAATCAACAGCAACTAAAATATGAGTATATCCCTTGGATTTAGGAAAAAGGTCCCATATAATCAAAACCAAATGGTTCAATAACAAGTGAATAATTCATAGGCATTTCCTGACGTCTACCAACATTACCAATTCTTTGACATTCATCACAAGTAAGGATGAACTTACGTGCATCCTTGAAAAGAGTAGGCCAATAAAAACCAGATTGTAATACCTTGTGTGCAGTTCTGTCTCCCGCATGGTGTCCTCCATATGCCTCGGAGTGGCACTTACGTAGGATTTGTTCATGTTCATGCTCAGGTACACAACGTCTAATAATTCCATCTACTCCTTCTTTATATAACTGTGGGTCATCCCAAAAGTAATGTCTTAAATCAAAGAAAAACTTTTTCTTTTGTTGGTATGTGAAACTAGGTGGCATATATTTAGCAACAATGTAATTAGCATAGTCTGCATACCAAGGAGTATTACGAGAAGCATTTATCACAGCTAATTATTCATCAGGGAAATCATCATTAATAGGAAGTGGGTCATCAAGAACATTTTCCATTCTAGACAAATTATCAGCTACGGGCAGCTCCCTTTCTATCAACAATATGCAAATCAAATTCTTGTAGCAAAAGAACCCACCTAATAAGTCTAGGTTTAGCATATTTGTTTTCCATAAGATATTTAATAGCAGTATGATCGCTATGAATAGTAACTTTGGAATCAACAATGTAAGATCTGAATTTATCACATGCAAACACAACCGCTAAAAATTCTTTCTCAGTAGTAGCATAATTTCTTTGAGCACTTTCTAGAGTTTTACTAGCTTAATGGATAACATTTAATTTCTTATCAACTCTTTGTCCTAGCACAGCACCTACAGCATAATCACTAGCATCACACATAATTTCAAAGGGTAAGTTCCAATTAGGTGGTTGAACAATAGGTCCAGAAATTAAGGCTTTCTTAAGTATTTCAAAGGCTTGTACGCAATCATCATAAAAAACAAATGGAACATCTTTTTGCAAGAGATTAGTAAGAGGCCTAGAAATTTTAGAGAAGTATTTTATAAACCTTCTATAGAAACCAGCATGACCAAGGAAACTTCTTATACCTTTGATATCTTTAGGACATGGCATTTTCTCAATAGCATCAACTTTAGCTTTATCAACTTCAATAACTCTTTCAGAAATTTTATGCCCAAGGACTATATCTTCATTCACCATAAAGTGGCACTTCTCCCAATTCAAGACAAGATTAGTTTCTTCACATATCTGCAAAACTCGATCAAGGTTGCTCAAGCAATCATCAAAAGAAGTTCCATAAATGGAGAAATCATCGATGAAAACCTCAACAATCTTTTCACAAAAGTCAGAGAATATACCAGTCATACATCTTTGAAAGGTAGAAGGTGCATTACATAAACCAAAAGGCATACGATGATAAGCACAAGTTCCAAAAGGACAAGTAAAGGTGGTTTTCCCTTGATCTTCAGGTGATACAGGTATTTGGGAGAAACCAGAATAACCATCTAGCAAGCAGAAGTGTGTATGCTTAGATAATCTTTCTAACATTTGATCAATAAAAGGTAAGGGATAATGATCTTTTGTGACACCCTGGTTTTCGCTCCTTGTTTTTTTTTCCTTCGCGGGATTGGACTCCCGTCTTATTTTCGATGTTATCGGATTTTCCCTCGCTCTTGGGTATATGAAGATGGTCATATAGCCTTGCCTTTCCTATCCGATCAGAGATTCTCTCCAGTCCAATCTTGCCACCCAAGATATTTTCTAAAGGTTTTGCCGTCGAAACCCTACCTTCCGAGTTATCAGAAGGGAAACCCTAATTCCTTCCGTTACAAAGGAACCCCAATTTCGTTTGATCTGTTGCCTCCCAAACATTACCCAGTGATCATCCTATCTTTTTAAACCCTGAATATGCAAAAATATTGCCAAGTCATTTGCAATATTTTTCATTTAAAATTAATTCCTTTTTCTACTGTTTAAAGGAATTAAATCCAGGAAAATATCTATCCATCTCCAAAGTTCATGAAAACTTGTGAAGATATTCTTTGTGATCATATTAAGCTCTCATAAAAATATTGGCCATAATTAAATAAGGGAAATTGCATTTTCCTATTTAAAGCCAATATTGCATTTTGGGCACTTCCCAAAGGAACTACCATTTTGGTAGCCAGAAAAAATCCCAAATAATTTATGGAGCTTCTCCTATTCATATCTTCACCATTTCCATAAAGACCCCAAGTTCCATAGTTCAAATTTTGAGCACATCATCCAGTTCTTGTTTCTGGATCAATTTTGAGGTTATGAAGCCACTATATTTTATATTGCTTCAAAAATCTTGAAATTAATCCAGGACCTCACATTCCCTATATGATGTGAGCATGAAAAAATTCACATCATTTTATCTAGCCAATTTCTCTAAAAAATTCCAACTAGTTTCTGTCCAGCAGAAAGCTCTGTGAAGGAAGGACCATTTAGGTTTATCCAAATGACCTGAAATTTTGCCAGTACCTCCATACTTCCAGATCATCACCCTACACAAAAATTCAGCTCATTTCATTCAACCATATGAGCACAGCTCCAACTCTCTCATTTCTATCCAGTAGGGCACTTTGTGAAGGAAGTGCAAGCAAACTTGGTCCAAATGACCTAAAATTTGGCCAGAACATGCAACTTTCCACCACATTTCATTGTGGAAAAGAACCAGCTCAAACCCCTCATCCACCTGTCCACAGGAATCCATCTAATTTATTCTGTTCTCGACACAAGGATTATTTCAGTCAGTAGGGTGAACCTTGAGTCTTTCTCAATGGACTCAAGAATCATTTATTATCCACAGAAGACATATTTCAAGAATGTGAAGGTGCCGAGAGCAACAACAAAATTCTGCTATGCTGATATACATTTCAAAGCCTATCTTGGAATTTACCGGTGCATATATGAAATTCTGGGCATGGTGAACAAGGTCTGCGAGAAATATGGATAAGTTCACGGCTGCCTAGAATCAATGAGAATTATCCGCCAACTTCTTACTACCGGCAACACTTGGTTTGTTTGCAAAGGGTATCCCGGATTAATTATCAACACGAAATCTGCAACCATTGCGTAACCATTACCGCAACAATGATCTGACCAGCAGAAGGACAAACGGTGTGCAGGACCAACGGAATATCTTCAGACAAGGATGGCCTATACCAAGTTTTGGCTCAGCTATGGGTAAATTTCGGATACTCCGAAAGGAGGCCAGAACCGGCCACAGGTCCAACTGTGTATCACAGTGCAAGGCTTTTGGTACAAGGAACCCGGCCTTCCTCCGCAAGTTATCAAGAAGAGCTTACGACGCAAGACTCCCAACCTTCCTCGCTACACCACTTGGCAAGAAAATCTTCTGGGGTACGGCACTCCCATCTTCCTCAGCGTGCTACCATGGAAAACTTCCGGCATGAGGCACCCGACCTTCCGCAGTAAGCCACATGAGGGAAAACTTCTGGGGTACGATACCCAGCCTTCTTCGGCACGCTAGCTTGACAGAAGCTTCAAGCGCAAGGGACTCAGCCTTCTTCAACACGCCATCATTTCCGCAACAATCTTGTTAGAAGCACGAACTAGTCCCGACACACGTTTGCCTCAAAACTCAGTGGTTATGAAAGGATCTATCCTACCCCTGCATATGTTGTGAGCATGCAGTCTAGTAGATCAGTTCATGCGAGCCACTCATACACGGGAATGACTGTGTTTAGAGGAACATTGGCCCCATGCTTCAAAGAAGGATATGAACGCAGCAATCCCTACGAGATATGCAAGAGTAAATTGTGAATACAAGCCCAACAAGCTGGGATATGACCAAGGAGCCATGATGGTAGGTCATGACAAGTTCCCCAAAAGGAACCCTCAAGAACAAGGAAGTCTTGAATAAACAATCTCCGCAACGGTCAATAAAATGAAATTTGACAAGGAGATATTACCAACCCTTGTCAGACTCTTGCATATACGGCCACAACAATGCAGCAAGCATGTTGTACTCCACATGAGAATGGGCCATCGACTAAGATAAAAGGCTATGCTCCAAAAGATGCACTGAATGACAGCCACACTATGTTTAGCTAAGAGATTTTAACAGGGATTACCGAGGATGTATGCAAGCAATACCATGCACCAAGAAGGATGTCTTGCCCATGAGAGTCAGTGTATGAAGTATCGCAATAAAACCCGAAGCAGCTAGGTCCAAGCTTTGAAAATGAGCTATTCTGTTGATACTAGTCGCTAACAACCAACCTCAGGCTACAAACTACCAGGAGAGAAGGTTTGCCTGCCAGGAAAGAGAAGGATTCAATGCAGTCATCGGAAAAGACAGCACCTGAACCATCAGAAGAGACAGTTGAAAGGGCCAATGAACTAATGAAGACAAGACAGTTGATGGATCCAAGTCACACACAGGTATGTTTCCCTTAGCCGGGAGGTAAGCCTGGAAATCTCGAGGATGAGATTTTCTTAAGGGGGTAGGTTTGTGACACTTTGGTTTTCGCTCGTTGATTTTTTTCCTTCGCGGGATTGGACTCCCGTCTTTTTTTCGATGTTATCGGATTTTCCCTCGCTCTTGGGTATATGAAGATGGTCATATAGCCTTGCCTTTCCTATCTGATCAGAGATTCTCTCCAGTCCAATCTTGCCACCCAAGATATTTTCTTAAGGTTTTGCCGCTGAAACCCTACCCTCCGAGTTATCGGAAGGGAACCCAAATTTCCTTTGATCTGTTGCCTCCCAAACTTTTCCCAGTGATCATCCTATCTTTTTAAATCCTGGATATGCAAAAATATTGCCAAGTCATTTGCAATATTTTTCATTTAAAATTAATTCCTTTTTCTGCTGTTTAAAGGAATTAAATCCAGGAAAATATCTATCCATCTCCAAAGTTCATGAAAACTTGTGAAGATATTCTTTGTGATCATATTAAGCTCTCATAAAAATATTGGCCATAATTAAATAAGGGAAATTGCATTTTCCTATTTAAAGCCAATATTGCATTTTGGGCACTTTCCAAAGGAACTACCATTTTGGTAGCCAGAAAAAGTCCCAAATAATTTATGGAGCTTCTCCTATCCATATCTTCACCATTTCCATCAAGAACCCAAGTTCCATAGTTCAGATTTTTAGCACATCATCCAGTTCTTGTTTCTGGATCAATTTTGAGGTTATGAAGCCACTATATTTTATATTGATTCAAAAATCTTGAAATTAATCCAGGACCTCACATTCCCTATATGATGTGAGCATGCAAAAATTAACATCATTTTATCTAACCAATTTCTCTCAAAAATTCCAACTAGTTTCTGTCCAGCAGAAAGCTCTGTGAAGGAAGTACCATTTAGGTTTATCCAAATGAGCTGAAATTTTGCGAGTACCTTCATACTTCCAGATCATCACCCTACACCAAAATTCAGCTCATTTCATTCAACCATATGAGCACAGCTCCAACTTTCTCATTTCTATCTAGTAGGGCACTTTGTGAAGGAAGTGCAAGCAAACTTGGTCCAAATGACCTAAAATTTGGCCAGAACCTGCACCTTTCCACCACATTTCATTGTGGAAAAGAACCAGCTCAAACTCCTCATCCACCTGTCCACAAGAATCCATCTAAGTTCCTTGTCAGAAACATTGTGAGCTCGAAACAGTCAGCTCTTGAACCCACTTCCATCCAAACTCTCATAGGTCAACTCATCGACCTCTAATCTATCTATTGGACATGGTGAGAGGTCAAATCTTTGAGCTGGCCACGCTCTACATGTGGTGACCACGCGGTGGCCATGCAGAGCCAGCGCTCTGCGCTCTGTCGTCGTCGGGCAGGCCAGCTCAGGCCGCCGTAGCATGTCCTCTGGTATCGACTAGCTCCGCACTGTCCGCCTGCCCCTCCTCCAGGTCCTTCCCCCTTCGTCTTCTTCCTCGCCGCGCCGCGACGAGCGCCTCTGCTCCGTCACTGTATCTGCACATGCGCCGCCGTGTCCAGCCGAGCTGGAGCTTCTCGAGCACGCCAGCGCAGCCCCGTCCTCATCCGCTCGTCAGGTCGGCACCACCGAGCGATTGCCACCTCGCCGGAGCTCCAGTGCGCGGCTAAGATCGCCACCGCGGCCGTGCCCATCCGCTCGTGACGGCTGGCTATAAATAGCCGCTCCCCGGACCACTCGAGCTCACACCACTCCTCCCCTCCCTCCTTGAGCCCCACCCCTCCACTCGTTTGAGCTCGAGGAGCTCCCCTCGTCCGCCATTGCTACCACGGCCATCGTTCGGCCTCGCTCGAATTCACGGCACCGAAGCCCTCCCCGCCTTCACCAAGCCTCTCATCGGAGTTGCTGCTCGCCGTAGACCACTCCTGCACTCTCGCCAAGCCTCCCCACTCGCCGGAGCCCCCACAGCAACAGGAGCCGCCGCCCTCGGCCGCACCAGGGATCCCCACCCCCGGCGGCTCCTAACCGCGTCCGAGACTCCCACTGGACGCGGCACTCGCCGGCACACCCGCCCATCCACTCGCCCGCCGGAGCCGCTCACCGGAGCGCCAGGGCCCCGCCGGAGCCGAAGCTCTGCTGCGGCCATTGGTAGAAACAGAGGAGGAGGAGGGGGAGGAGGAAGGGGAGGGAGGAGAGAGAAGACCGTGCAGGGCCCACATGTCGGTGACCGCAGCCACTGTCCACGTGGATAAGTGAAGGCGCCTCGGCTCGTTTACGTTTTCCCTTACGGGGAAACGTATTACAGCACAGTACGTTTTCTTCCCTGGAAAACGACCCAGTCCAAAATACACTTTCTAATCTGGGAAGCGCATTCCTAGCAAAGGCACCACCAGATTTCCAGCCAGGGACCCGTAGGTAAAAACTTTATTTACAGACAGGTCCCTCTACTTCAATCACCCATATCTTTTCATCTGTAACTCCGATTTAGGTGAATCCAACGCTCACGATTTCTATTCGTCAAGCCCGTTCTGATGACATCCTTTTCACCAGGATGACACATTCTGAAAATACCCATTTTGCCCCTGCCCTATATTCAGCCTCTCCGAGAGGGAATCTTTTCCGGCGAATTTTCCCGCGAGGTGATCGCACTTCTCTCTGACGAATCCATCGACCCCCAGGAAAGTCGACCATCTAATATGTGCCCTAAAGCATTGCTCTGTGTTATTCTTGCGTGTTTAATTAATAAATATGTCGTGTTAGAAATAATTAAACTCCTGCTAAGTTGAACTTGCTATTTACATTACTTGCTAGTACTCATCATATTATAGCACTAGTGACTCGTATGTGATAATATGGAGATAGGTTGTTATGTTTTCATCGTGCATTACTGTTGTTACTCCAATGATTAAGAATGTGACTTAATAATAACAACCTCCTCCGTCGGCTGGATCGAGTCATAGTGCCACCGAACCGAGTTCATCAAGTGCAACCACACTTGTCTTTATGGGATGGCCCTAGCTTGCTCTATTGTCTTGCCTCTTATCGGTACCACCAAAGAGGGGGGGATTATGTGTGCGTGCTACCCTGGCCCGGTAGGCGGCGATAATCCTGTGAGCCCAGTTTAGTTTTATATGCGCATGGGTCCCTGTTTGGGACACTTTTGGTTGGCCACGAAGGGGGCAAGTGTCACGGGGTGGCACAGAGGCCACCTAGGACTTGACCCTGGGAGGGTATGATTGTCGGTGGGGCCATAAGAGTGCCGGGCAATAGACAAGTTTTGTTAGAGCAGCACCGGTCCACCCGAATGGGAGCACGAGGCCAGGAGCTCCATAGTGTGGGTAAAGTGCGCAACCTCTTCAATGTGTAAATCTATTCGAATAGCCACGTCCTCGGTCATGCGACACAGTTCGTACTAGGTCACACTATTTGGTCGGTGTCGAGTCTGGAGGAACAAACTACATAACATTATTGCTAAGACTGAACCAGAGAATGGTAAAGTTTGTCAGGCTGGTAGTACAGATGCAGGGACATCGGATGATGTCAGGTATATGAGATGTTAGCCATGGGATGGCTAAGAGAGAAACGGTCGTATGACCAAAAGATTTGGATTGGATTTGGATCGGATTCGGATTCGGATTTGGATTTGGATCGGATTTGGATTGGATCATGAGAATATTTAGAGTTTGGATTATTTACTAGATATGCTTTATCTTCGTCATACTGTATTTACTTGAGTAGTTATCATGCTTGATAATCCTGTTATGTCATGATAATTTATAGCTAGTTATGCCATGCCATGAAAATTAATATTGCTCTAATGATGGATGCATGCTTGAATGCCATGGATTGCTTTGCTTGGTGTATATGTTGGTTTGGTTTGCTTGCGAGTACATTCAAAAGTACTCAACGGCCTTCAATTTGGCCAGGTTCACCTAAGGATCCGCCATCCACTAGCGAGGAGCCGGAGTGTTCATGGGCTAGAAGAGTAACCCAGTCTGATCCCTGTGGATTGGAGCTGCACCAAGACCTTGCTGCCTTAGATAGAGCTTTTCCGCTGCCATCACCCTTGTAAAATATCATGTAAGACTTATATATCCATTAATAGAAATGCCTGTGTTCATGATACTTGTTGTAAAAGCGCATGCCAGAGTGATTTCCTGGGCTGGTGTGTGCGGCGACCGTCTGACTACAGTGGTATTCAGGCGGGGTGCCACAATGGATGGTATCAAAGCCAGGCTGGCGGTAGGTTACCCTAGCCGGATTTCATTGCCCCTTGATTAGTAGAAAGCCCAGATGGATTTCAGCCATCTTTACCAGACTGGCATGGCTACTATCGATCATAAGGCAACCCCATAGGTTTTTGGCTCCATCAAACCCCAACTCTCGTGGCCTTTGCCTCCGGTGGGAAATGTCCGCACCAGGCAACGACCCGTGAGCCCTTAACCCCCTAGGTAAACCAGATATCCTTACCCTGCTTGCTAACCATGGCATTTCTCTCCTCAAATCTAGTTTCCTTTGGGAAACGCCGGTAAATTCCATATTTCTCCGACAACCCTAGGATCATTGACTAAGCCACTTTGGCTATGGTCATGCGTCGAGTTTGATGTTCCCTAAGGAAGTAGTAGGAGCTTGACCCCGATTGCTACCTGGAGCGTTGTGTGGTTTCGCTTCTAAATCCTTAGAGGTACATCGAGTGCGCTAGGTTAGTTATACTAGTGAATCTTTGGCCACGTGTGTAAGGTCCGCAAAATTTGAGCTTTATTTGCTTTTTGGGGTTTTTCGCGGTTCTTGCTTCGTTTATCGATTCCATTCTCTTGCTCCGACTAGATCCATCCGCAAGTACTGCTAAGAAAACCAGCATACAACTTGGATAATACCCAATAATCCAAATTGAGTAAGAGTCAGGCCAAGCCAACTGCCCGATATTCAGAACATTATCACCGGATCTACCAAGAATGAAGAATGGGTCAGAAGCAGATTCTGCGTGCCACAGACAAGGCCAGAATATACCTGAGAGAGTTTGCCTCAGAACAAATCATACCTAAGGAATAGCCAGATGAGCTATCGGGAATGGACACCAGCAAGAGCAAATTATTCCGTTCTCGACACAAGGATTATTTCAGTCAGTAGGGTGAACCTTGAGTCTTTCTCAATGGACTCAAGAATCATTTATTATCCACAGAAGACATATTTCAAGAATGTGAAGGTGCCGAGAGCAACAACAAAATTCTGGTATGCTGATATACATTTCAAAGCCTATCTTGGAATTTACCGGTGCATGTATGAAATTCTGGGCATGGTGAACAAGGTCTGCGAGAAATATGGATAAGTTCACGGCTGCGTAGAATCAATGAGAATTTCAAGTTCAGTCAAACCGAATGGAGTTATCCGCCAACTGCTTACTACCGGCAACAATTGGTTGGTTTGCAAAGGGTATCCCGGATTAATTATCAACACGAAATCTGCAACCATTGCGTAACCTTTACCGCAACAATGATCAGACCAGCAAAAGGACAAACGGTGTGCAGGACCAACGGAATATCTTTAGACAAGGATGGCCTATACCAAGTTTTGGCTCAGCTATGGGTAAATTTTGGATACTCCGAAAGGAGGCCAGAACCGGCCACAGGTCCGACTGCGTATCACAGTGCAAGGCTTTTGGTACAAGGAACCCGGCCTTCCTCCGCAAGTTATCAAGAACAGCTTACGATGCAAGACTACCAACCTTCCTCGCTACACCACTTGGCAAGAAAATCTTCTGGGGTACGGCACTCCCATCTTCCTCAGCGTGCTACCATGGAAAACTTCCGGCATGAGGCACCCGACCTTCCGCAGTAAGCCACATGAGGGAAAACTTCTGGGGTACGATACCCAGCCTTCTTCGGCACGCTACCTTGACCGAAGCTTCAAGCGCAAGGGACTCAGCCTTCTTCAACACGCCATCATTTCCGCAACAATCTTGTCAGAAGCATGAACTAGTCCTGACACACGTTTGCCTCAAAACTCAGTGGTTATGAAAGGATCTATCCTACCCCTGCATATGTTGTGAGCATGCAGTCCAGTAGATCAGTTCATGCGAGCCAGTCGTACACGGGAATGACTGTGTTTAGAGGAACATTGGCCCCATGCTTCAAAGAAGGATATGAACGCAGCAATCCCTACGAGATATGCAAGAGTAAATTGTGAATACAAGCCCAACAAGCTGGGATATGACCAAGGAGCTATGATGGTAGGTCATGACAAGTTCCCCAAAAGGAACCCTCAAGAACAAGGAAGTCTTGAATAAACAATCTCCGCAACGGTCAATAAATGAAATTTAACAAGGAGATATTACCAACCCTTGTCAGACTCTTGCATATATGGCCACAACAATGCAGCAAGCATGTTGTACTCCTCATGAGAATGGGCCATCGACCAAGATAAAAGGCTATGCTCCAAAAGATGCACTGAATGACAGCCACACTATGTTTAGTTCAGAGATTTTAACAGGGATTACCGAGGATGTATGCAAGCAATACCATGCACCAAGAAGGATGTCTTGCCCATGAGAGTCAGTGTACGAAGTATCACAATAAAACCCGAAGCAGCTAGGTCCAAGCTTTGAAAATGAGCTATTCTGTTGATACTACTCGCTACCAACCAACCTCAGGCAACAAACTACCAGGAGAGAAGGTTTGCCTGCCAGGAAAGAGAAGGATTCAATGTAGTCGTCAGAAAAGACAGCACCTGAACCATAAGAAGAGACAGTTGAAAGTGCCAATGAACTAATGAAGACAAGACAGTTGATGGATCCAAGTCACACACAGGTATGTTTCCCTTAGCCGGGAGGTAAGCCCAGAAATCTCGAGGATGAGATTTTCTTAAGGGGGGTAGGTTTGTGACACTTTGGTTTTCGCTCGTTGTTTTTTTTCCTTCGCGGGATTGGACTCCCATCTTTTTTTCGATGTTATCGGATTTTCCCTCGCTCTTGGGTATATGAAGATGGTCATATAGCCTTGCCTTTCCTATCTGATCAGAGATTCTCTCCAGTCCAATCTTGCCACCCAAGATATTTTCTTAAGGTTTTGCCGCCGAAACCCTACCTTCCGAGTTATCAGAAGGGAAACCCTAATTCCTTCTGTTACAAAGGAACCCCAATTTCCTTTGATCTATTGCCTCCCAAACTTTTCCCAGTGATCATCCTATCTTTTTAAACCCTGGATATGCAAAAATATTGCCAAGTCATTTGCAATATTTTTCATTTAAAATTAATTCCTTTTTCTGCTATTTAAAGGAATTAAATCCAGGAAAATATCTATCCATCTCCATAGTTCATGAAAACTTGTGAAGATATTCTTTGTGATCATATTAAGCTCTCATAAAAAAATTGGCCATAATTAAATAAGGGAAATTGCATTTTCCTATTTAAAGCCAATATTGCATTTTGGGCACTTTCCAAAGGAACTACCATTTTGGTAGCCAGAAAAAATCCCAAATAATTTATGGAGCTTCTCCTATCCATATCTTCGCCATTTCCATCAAGAACCCAAGTTCCATAGTTCAGATTTTGAGCACATCATCCAGTTCTTGTTTCTGGATCAATTTTGAGGTTATGAAGCCACTATATTTTATATTGATTCAAAAATCTTGAAATTAATCCAGGACCTCACATTCCCTATATGATGTGAGCATGCAAAAATTCACATCATTTTATCTAGCCAATTTCTCTCAAAAATTCCAACTAGTTTGTGTCCAGCAGAAAGCTCTGTGAAGGAAGTACCATTTAGGTTTATCCAAATGAGCTGAAATTTTGCGAGTACCTTCATACTCCCAGATCATCACCCTACACTAAAATTCAGCTCATTTCATTCAACCATATGAGCACAGCTCCAACTTTCTCATTTCTATCTAGTAGGGCACTTTGTGAAGGAAGTGCAAGCAAACTAGGTCCAAATGACCTAAAATTTGGCCAGAACCTGCACCTTTCCACCACATTTCATTGTGGAAAAGAACCAGCTCAAACCCCTCATCCACCTGTCCACAAGAATCCATCTAAGTTCCTTGTCAGAAACATTGTGAGCTCGAAATAGTCAGCTCTTGCACCCACTTCCATCCAAACTCTCATAGGTCAACTCACCGACCTCTGATCTATCTATTGTACATGGTGAGAGGTCAAATCTTTCAGCTGGCCACGCTCTACATGTGGTGACCACGCGGTGACCGTGCAGAGCCAGCGCTCTGGGCTCTGTCATCGTCGGGCAGGCCAGCTCAGGCTGCCGTAGCATGTCCTCTGGTATCGACTAGCTCCGCACCGTCCGCCTGCCCCTCCTCCAGGTCCTTCCCCCTTCGTCTTCTTCCTCGCCGCGCCGCGACGAGCGCCTCTGCTCCGTCACTGTATCTGCACATGCGCCGCCGTGTCCAGCCGAGCTGGAGCTTCTCGAGCGCGCCAGCGCAGCCCCGTCCTCATCTGCTCGTCAGGTCGGCACCACCGAGCGATTGCCACCTCGCCGGAGCTCCAGTGCGCGGCTAAGATCGCCACCGCGGCCGTGCCCATCCGCCCGCGACGGCTGGCTATAAATAGCCGCTCCTCGGACCACTCGAGCTCACACCACTCCTCCCCTCCCTCCTTGAGCCCCACCCCTCCACTCGTTTGAGCTCGAGGAGCTCCCCTAGTCCGCCATTGCTGCCACGGCCATCGTTTGGCCTCGCAAGAATTCACGGCACCGAAGCCCTCCCCGCATTCACCAAGCCTCTCACCGGAGTTGCTGCTCGCCGTAGACCACTCCTGCACTCTCGCCAAGCCTCCCCACTCGCCGGAGCCCCCACATCGACAGGAGCCGCCGCCCTCGGCCGCACCAGGGATCCCCACCCCCGGCGGCTCCCAACCGCGTCCAAGACTCCCACTGGACGCGGCACTCGCCGGCACACCCGCCCGTCCACTCGGCCGCCGGAGCCGCTCACCGGAGCGCCAGGGCCCCGCCGGAGCCGAAGCTCTGCTGCGGCCATTGGGAGAAACAGAGGAGGAGGAGGAGGAGGAAGGGGAGGGAGGAGAGAGAAGACCGTGCAGGGCCCACATGTCGGTGACCGCAGCCACTGTCCACGTGGATAAGTGAAGGCGCCTCGGCTCGTTTACTTTTTCCCTTACGGGGAAACGTATTACAGCGCAGTACGTTTTCTTCCCTGGAAAACGACCCAGTCCAAAATACGCTTTCTAATCTGGGAAGCGCATTCCTAGCAAAGGCGCCACCAGATTTCCAGCCAGGGACCCGTAGGTTAAAACTTTATTTACAAATAGGTCCCTCTACTTCAATCACCCATATCTTTTCATCCGTAACTCCGATTTAGGTGAATCCAACGCTCACGATTTTTATTCATCGAGCCCGTTCTGATGACATCCTTTTCACCAGGATGACACATTCTAAAAATACCCATTTTGCCCCTGCCCTATATTCAGCCAATCCGAGAGGGAATCTTTTCCGGCGAATTTTCCCGCGAGGTGATCGCACTTCTCTCCGACGAATCCATCGACCCCCAGGCAAGCCGACCATCTAATATGTGCCCTAAAGCATTGCTCTGTGTTATTCTTGCGTGTTTAATTAATAAATATGCCGTGTTAGAAATAATTAAACTCCTGCTAAGTTGAACTTGCTATTTACATTACTTGCTAGTACTCATCATATTATAGCACTAGTGACTCGTATGTGATAATATGGAGATAGGTTGTTATGTTTTCATCGTGCATTACTGTTGTTACTCCAATGATTAAGAATGTGACTTAATAATAACAACCTCCTCCGTCGGCAGGATCGAGTCATAGCGCCACCGAACCGAGCTCATCAAGTGCAACCACACTTGTCTTTATGGGAAGGCCCTAGCTTGGTCTATTGTCTTGCCTATTATCGGTACCACCAAAGAGGGGGGCTTATGCGTGCGTGCTACCCTGGCCCGGTAGGCGGCGATAATCCTGTGAGCCCAGTTTAGTTTTATATGCGCATGGGTCCCCGTTTGGGACAGTTTTGGTTGGCCACGACGGGGGCAAGTGTCACGGGGTGGCACAGGGGCCACCTAGGACTTGAACCTGGGATGGTATGATTGTCGGTGGGGCCATAAGAGTGCCGGGCAATAGACAAGTTTTGTTAGAGCAGCACCGGTCCACCCGAATGGGAGCATGAGGCCAGGAGCTCCATAGTGTGGGTAAAGTGCGCAACCTCTGCAGAGTGTAAATCTATTCGAATAGCCACGTCCTCGGTCATGGGACACAGTTCGTACTAGGTCACACTATTTGGTTGGTGTCGAGTCTGGAGGAACAAACTACATAACATTATTGCTAAGACTGAACCAGAGAATGGTAAAGTTTGTCAGGCTGGTAGTACAGATGCAGGGACATCGGATGATGTCAGGTATATGAGATGTTAGCCATGGGATGGCTAAGAGAGAAACGGTCGTATGACCAAAAGATTTGGATTGGATTTGGATCGGATTCGGATTCGGATTTGGATTTGGATCGGATTTGGATTGGATCATGAGAATATTCGGAGTATGGATTATTTACTAGATATGCTTTATCTTCGTCATACTGTATTTACTTCAGTAGTTATCATGCTTGATAATCCTGTTATGTCATGATAGTTTATAGCTAGTTATGCCATGCCATGAAAATTAATATTGCTCTAATGATGGATGCATGCTTGAATGCCATGGATTGCTTTGCTTGGTGTATATGTTGGTTTGGTTTGCTTGCGAGTACATTCAAAAGTACTCAACGGCCTTCAATTTGGCCAGGTTCACCTAAGGATCCACCGTCCACTAGCGAGGAGCCGGAGTGTTCGCGGGCTAGAAGAGTAACCCAGTCTGATCCCTGTGGATTGGAGCTACACCAAGACCATGCTGCCTTAGATAGAGCTTTTCCGCTGCCATCACCCTTGTAAAATATCATGTAAGACTTATATATCCATTAATAAAAATGCCTGTGTTCATGATACTTGTTGTAAAAGCGCATGCCATAGTGATTTCCTGGGCTGGTGTGTGCGGCGACCGTCTGACTACAGTGGTATTCAGGTGGGGTGCCACAACGGATGGTATCAAAGCCAGGCTGGCGGTAGGTTACCCTAGCCGGATTTCATTGCCCCTTGATTAGTAGAAAGCCCAGATGGATTTCAGCCATCTTTACCAGATTGGCATGGCTACTATCGATCATAAGGCAACCCCATAGGTTTTTGGCTCCATCAAACCCCAACTCTCGTGGCCTTTGCCTCCGGTGGGAAAGGTCCGCACCAGGAAACGACCCGTGAGCCCTTAACCCCCTAGGTAAACCAGATATCCTTACCCTGCTTGCTAACCATGGCATTTCTCTCCTCAAATCTAGTTTCCTTTGGGAAACGCCGGTAAATTCCATATTTCTCCGACAACCCTAGGATCATTGACTAAGCCACTTTGGCTATGGTCATGCATCGAGTTTGATGTTCCCTAAGGAAGTAGTAGGAGCTTGACCCCGATTGCTACCTGGAGCGTTGTGTGGTTTCGCTTCTAAATCCTTAGAGGTACATCGAGTGCGCTAGGTTAGTTATACTAGTGAATCTTTGGCCATGTGTGTAAGGTCCGCAAAATTTGAGCTTTATTTGCGTTTTGGGGTTTTTCGCGGTTCTTGCTTCTTTTATCGATTCCATATTCTTGCTCCGACTGGATCCATCCGCAAGTACTGCTAAGAAGACCAGCATACACCTTGGATAATACCCAATAATCCAAATTGAGTAAGAGTCAGGCCAAGCCAACTGCCCGATATTCAGAACATTATCACCGGATCTACCAAGAATGAAGAATGGGTCAGAAGCAGATTCTGCGTGCCACAGACAAGGCCAGAATATACCTGAGAGAGTTTGCCTCAGAACAAATCATACCTAAGGAATAGCCAGATGAGCTATCGGGAATGGACACCAGCAAGAGCAAATTATTCCGTTCTCGACACAAGGATTATTTCAGTCAGTAGGGTGAACCTTGAGTCTTTCTCAATGGACTCAAGAATCATTTATTATCCACAGAAGACATATTTCAAGAATGTGAAGGTGCCGAGAGCAACAACAAAATTCTGGTATGCTGATATACATTTCAAAGCCTATCTTGGAATTTACCGGCGCATGTATGAAATTCTGGGCATGGTGAACAAGGTCTGCGAGAAATATGGATAAGTTCACGGCTGCCTAGAATCAATGAGAATTTCAAGTTCAGTCAAACCGAATGGAATTATCCGCCAACTGCTTACTACCGGCAACACTTGGTTTGTTTGCAAAGGGTATCCCAGATTAATTATCAACACGAAATTTGCAACCATTGCGTAACCTTTACCGCAACAATGACCAGACCAGCAGAAGGACAAACGGTGTGCAGGACCAATGGAATATCTTTAGACAAGGATGGCCTATACCTAGTTTTGGCTCAGCTATGGGTAAATTTTGGATACTCCGAAAGGAGGCCAGAACCGGCCACAGGTCTAACTGCGTATCACAGTGCAAGGCTTTTGGTACAAGGAACCCGGCCTTCCTCCGCAAGTTATCAAGAACAGCTTACGACGCAAGACTCCCAACCTTCCTCGCTACACCACTTGGCAAGAAAATCTTCTGGGGTACGGCACTCCCATCTTCCTCAGCGTGCTACCATGGAAAACTTCCGGCATGAGGCACCCGACCTTCCGCAGTAAGCCACATGAGGGAAAACTTCTGGGGTACGATACCCAGCCTTCTTCGGCACGCTAGCTTGACAGAAGCTTCAAGCGCAAGGGACTCAGCCTTCTTCAACACGCCATCATTTCCGCAACAATCTTGTTAGAAGCACGAACTAGTCCCGACACATGTTTGCCTCAAAACTCAGTGGTTATGAAAGGATCTATCCTACCCCTGCATATGTTGTGAGCATGCAGTCTAGTAGATCAGTTCATGCGAGCCACTCATACACGGGAATGACTGTGTTTAGAGGAACATTGGCCCCATGCTTCAAACAAGGATATGAACGCAGCAATCCCTACGAGATATGCAAGAGTAAATTGTGAATACAAGCCCAACAAGCTGGGATATGACCAAGGAGCCATGATGGTAGGTCATGACAAGTTCCCCAAAAGGAACCCTCAAGAACAAGGAAGTCTTGAATAAACAATCTCCGCAACGGTCAATAAAATGAAATTTAACAAGGAGATATTACCAACCCTTGTCAGACTCTTGCATATACGGCCACAACAATGCAACAAGCATGTTGTACTCCTCATGAGAATGGGCCATCGACCAAGATAAAAGGCTATGCTCCAAAAGATGCACTGAATGACAGCCACACTATGTTTAGCTCAGAGATTTTAATAGGGATTACCGAGGATGTATGCAAGCAATACCATGCACCAAGAAGGATGTCTTGCCCATGAGAGTCAGTGTACGAAGTATCGCAATAAAACCCGAAGCGGCTAGGTCCAAGCTTTGAAAATGAGCTATTCTGTTGATACTACTCGCTACCAACCAACCTCAGGCTACAAACTACCAGGAGAGAAGGTTTGCCTGCCAGGAAAGAGAAGGATTCAATGCAGTCGTCAGAAAAGATAGCACCTGAACCATAAGAAGAGACAGTTGAAAGTGCCAATGAACTAATGAAGACAAGACAGTTGATGGATCCAAGTCGCACACAGGTACGTTTCCCTTAGCCGGGAGGTAAGCCCAGAAATCTCGAGGATGAGATTTTCTTAAGGGGGGTAGGTTTGTGACACTTTGGTTTTCGCTCGTTGTTTTTTTTCCTTAGCGGGATTGGACTCCCGTCTTTTTTTCGATGATATCGAATTTTCCCTCGCTCTTGGGTAAATGAAGATGGTCATATAGCCTTGCCTTTCCTATCTGATCAGAGATTCTCTCCAGTCCAATCTTGCCACCCAAGATATTTTCTTAAGGTTTTGCCGCCGAAACCCTACATTCCGAGTTATCGGAAGGGAAACCCTAATTCCTTCCGTTACAAAGGAACCCCAATTTCCTTTGATCTGTTGCCTCCCAAACTTTTCCCAGTGATCATCCTATCTTTTTAAACCCTGGATATGCAAAAATATTGCCAAGTCATTTGCAATATTTTTCATTTAAAATTAATTCCCTTTTCTGCTGTTTAAAGGAATTAAATCCAGGAAAATATCTATCAATCTCCAAAGCTCATGAAAACTTGTGAAGATATTCTTTGTGATCATATTAAGCTCTCATAAAAATATTGGCCATAATTAAATAAGGGAAATTGCATTTTCCTATTTAAAGCCAATATTGCATTTTGGGCACTTTCCAAAGGAACTACCATTTTGGTAGCCAGAAAAAATCCCAAATAATTTATGGAGCTTCTCATATCCATATCTTCACCATTCCATCAAGAACCCAAGTTCCATAGTTCAGATTTTGAGCACATCATCCAGTTCTTGTTTCTGGATCAATTTTGAGGTTATGAAGCCACTATATTTTATATTGATTCAAAAATCTTGAAATTAATCCAGGACCTCACATTCCCTATATGATGTGAGCATGCAAAAATTCACATCATTTTATCTAGCCAATTTCTCTCAAAAATTCCAACTAGTTTATGTCCTGCAGAAAGCTCTGTGAAGGAAGTACCATTTAGGTTTATCCAAATGAGCCGAAATTTTGCCAGTACCTCCATACTTCCAGATCATCACCCTACACCAAAATTTAGCTCATTTCATTCAACCATATGAGCACAGCTCCAACTTTCTCATTTCTATCCAGTAGGGCACTTTGTGAAGGAAGTGCAAGCAAACTTGGTCCAAATGACCTAAAATTTGGCCAGAACCTGCACCTTTCCACCACATTTCATTGTGGAAAAGAACCAGATCAAACCCCTCATCCACCTGTCCACAAGAATCCATCTAAGTTCCTGGTCAGAAACATTGTGAGCTCGAATCAGTCAGCTCTTGCACCCACTTCCATCCAAACTCTCATAGGTCAACTCACCGACCTCTGATCTATCTATTGGACATGGTGAGAGGTCAAATCTTTGAGCTGGCCATGCTCTACATGTGGTGACCACGCGGTGGCCGTGCAGAGCCAGCGCTCTGCGCTCTGTCGTCGTCGGGCAGGCCAGCTCAGGCCGCCGTAGCATGTCCTCTGGTATCGACTAGCTCCGCACCGTCCGCCTGCCCCTCCTCCAGGTCCTTCCCCCTTCGTCTTCTTCCTCGCCGCGCCGCGAAGAGCGCCTCTGCTCCGTCACTGTATCTGCACATGCGCCGCCGTGTCCAGCCGAGCTGCAGCTTCTCGAGCGTGCCAACGCAGCCCCGTCCTCATCCGCTCGTCAGGTCGGCACCACCGAGCGATTGCCACCTCACCGGAGCTCCAGTGCGCAGCTAAGATCGCCACCGCGGCCGTGCCCATCCGCTCGCGACGGCTGGCTATAAATAGCCGCTCCTCAGACCACTCGAGCTCACACCACTCCTCCCCTCCCTCCTTGAGCCCTACCCCTCCACTCGTTTGAGCTCGAGGAGCTCCCCTCGTCCGCCATTGCTGCCACGGACATCGTTCGGCCTCGCTCGAATTCGCGGCACCGAATCCCTCCCCGCCTCCACCAAGCCTCTCACCAGAGTTGCTGCTCGCCGTAGACCACTCCTGCACTCTCGCCAAGCCTCCTCACTCGCCGGAGCCCCCACAGCAACAGGAGCCGCCGCCCTCGGCCGCACCAGGGATCTCCACCCCCGGCCGCTCCCAACCGCGTCCGAGACTCCCACTGGACGCGGCACTCGCCGGCACACCCGCCCGTCCACTCGGCCGCCGGAGCCGCTCACCGGAGCGCCAGGGCCCCGCCGAAGCCGAAGCTCTACTGCGGCCATTGGGAGAAACAGAGGAGGAGAAGGAGGAGGAAGGGGAGGGAGGAGAGAGAAAACCGTGCGGGGCCCACATGTCGGTGACCGCAGCCACTGTCCACGTGGATAAGTGAAGGCGCCTCGGCTCGTTTACGTTTTCCCTTACGGGAAACGTATTACAGCGCAGTACGTTTTCTTCCCTGGAAAATGACCCAGTCCAAAATACGCCTTCTACTCTGGGAAGCGCATTCCGTAGGTAAAAACTTTATTTACAGACAGGTCCCTCTACTTCAATCACCCATATCTTTTCATCCGTAACTCCGATTTAGGTGAATCCAACGTTCACGATTTCTATTCGTCGAGCCCGTTCTGATGACATCCTTTTCACCAGGATGACACATTCTGATAATACCCATTTTGCCCCTGCCCTATATTCAGCCCCTCCGAGAGGGAAACTTTTCCGGCGAATTTTCCCGCGAGGTGATCGCACTTCTCTCCGACGAATCCATCGACCCCCAGGCAAGCCGACCATCTGATATGTGCCCTAAAGCATTGCTTTGTGTTATTCTTGTGTGTTTAATTAATAAATATGCCGTGTTAGAAATAATTAAACTCATGCTAAGTTGAACTTGCTATTTACATTACTTGCTAGTACTCATCATATTATAGCACTAGTGACTCGTATGTGATAATATGGAGATAGGTTGTTATGTTTTCATCGTGCATTACTGTTGTTACTCCAATGATTAAGAATGTGACTTAATAATAACAACCTCCTCCGTCGGCTGGATCGAGTCATAGTGCCACCGAACCGAGCTCATCAAGTGCAACCACACTTGTCTTTATGGGAAGGCTCTAGCTTGGTCTATTATGTTGCCTCTTATCGGTGCCACCAAAGAGGGGGGATTATGCGTGCGTGCTACCTTGGCCCGGTAGGCGGCGATAATCCTGTGAGCCCAGTTTAGTTTTATATGCGCATGGGTCCCCGTTTGGGACAGTTTTGGTTGGCCACGATGGTGGCAAGTGTCACGGGGTGACACAGGGGCCACCCAGGACTTGACCCTGGGAGGGTATGATTGTCGGTGGGGCCGTAAGAGTGCCGGGCAATAGACAAGTTTTGTTGGAGCAGCACCGGTCCACCCGAATGGGAGCACGGGGCCGGGAGCTCCATAGTGTGGGTAAAGTGCGCAACCTCTGCAGAGTGTAAATCTATTCGAATAGCCACGTCCTCGGTCATGGGACACAGTTCGTACTAGGTCACACTATTTGGTCTGTGGTTAGTCTGGAGGAACAAACTACATAACATTATTGCTAAGACTGAACCAGAGAATGGTAAGGTTTGTCAGGCTGGTAGTACAGATGCAGGGACATCAGATGATGTCAGGTATATGAGATGTTAGCCATGGGATGGCTAAGAGAGAAAGGGTCGTAGGACCGAAAGATTTGGATTGGATTTGGATCGGATTCGGATTCGGATTTGGATTTGGATCGGATTTGGATTGGATCATGAGAATATTCGGAGTATGGATTATTTACTAGATATGCTTTATCTTCGTCATACTGTATTTACTTCAGTAGTTATCATGCTTGATAATCCTGTTATGTCATGATAGTTTATAGCTAGTTATGCCATGCCATGAAAATTAATATTGCTCTAATGATGGATGCATGCTTGAATGCCATGGATTGCTTTGCTTGGTGTATATGTTGGTTTGGTTTGCTTGAGAGTACATTCAAAAGTACTCAGCGGCCTTCAATGTGGCCAGGTTCACCTAAGGATCCGCCGTCCACTAGCGAGGAGCCGAAGTGTTCGCGTGCTATAAGAGTAACCCAGTCAGATCCCTGTAGATTGGAGCTGCACCAAGACCATGCTGCCTTAGATAGAGCTTTTCCGCTGCCATCACCCTTGTAAAATATCATGTAAGACTTATATATCCATTAATAGAAATGCCTGTGTTCATGATACTTGTTGTAAAAGCGCATGCCAGAGTGATTTCCTGGGCTGGTGTGTGCGGCGACCGTCTGACTACAGTGGTATTCAGGCGGGGTGCCACATCTTTCCTAGTAGCTTTATTTAATTTCCTGAAATCAATTATCATCCTCTAACCAGTTACAATTCTTTGTGGGATAAGTTCATTTTTATCATTAGGAACAATGGTAATACCTCCTTTCTTAGGAACACAATGAACATGATTTACCCATCTACTATCAGCTATAGGATAAATTATACCTGCCTCCAGAAGCTTTAATATTTCAGTTCTTACCACATCCTTCATTCTAGGATTCAACCTTCTTTGATGATCAACAACGGGTTTAGCATCTAGCTCCATATGAATTTTATGCTGACATAAAGTGGGACTAATGCCTTTAAGATCATCAAGAGTATATCCAATAGCAGCGCGGTGCTTCTTCAGAGTTTTAAGTAATCTCTTTTCTTCATGCTCTGAAAGTTTAGCACTAATAATAACAGGATATATCTTCTTTTCATCAAGATAAGCATATTTAAGTGTATCAGGCAATTGCTTTAATTCAAACAAAGGATCACCCTTGGGTGGAGGTGGATCTCCCAAGGTTTCAACAGGCAAATTATGTTTAAGGATAGGTGCTTGTTTAAAGAATAGTTCATCTATTTCATTTCTTTCATTCATATGCATATAACTCTCATGGTCTAGCAAATACTGTTCTAAAGGATCGGTAGGAGGCACAACAATAGAAACAAGACCAATAATTTCATCCTTATTAGGTAATTCTTTATCATGAGGTTGTCTATGAAACTTAGAGAAATTAAACTCATGAGACATCTCACCAAAATTAACACTGACAATTTCTTTAGTGCAATCAATCTTGGCATTAACTATATTCAAGAAGGTCTACCAAATATAATGGGACAAAAATCATCTTGTGGTGATCCAAGAACAAGAAAATCAGTAGAATATTTGATCTTACCACACAAGACTTCAACATCTCTAACAATCCCAAGTGGTGAAATAGTATCTCTATTTGCAAGCTTAATAGTAACATCAATATCTTCAATCTCAATAGGTGCAATATCATTCATCCTTCTTGATAGAGAGTAAACGGAATAGCACTCACACAAGCACGAATATCACATAAACCATGGTAGCAATGATCTCCAATTTTAACAGAAATGACAGGCATACCAACAACAGGTTTGTTTTTATCTTTAGTGTCTGGCTTAGCAATTCTAGTTGCTTCATCACAGAAATATATGACATGTCCATCAATATTATCAACCAAAAGATCTTTAACCATTGCAATATTAGGTTCAACTTTATTTGTTCAGAAGGTCTAGGTGCTCTAATATTACTCTTATTAACCACAGTTGAAGCTTTAGCATGTTCCTTAATCCTAACAGGGAAAGGAAGTTTCTCAATATAAGCAGTAGGCACAACTGGATCAACATGGTAAACAATTGTTTCTTCTTTAACACTAATAGGTTCTTCATTTAATTCAATAGGTGGATGATATTTAAACCATTTCTCCTTAGGGAGATCAACATGAGCAGCAAAAGATTCAGAAAAGGTAGCTACTATCTCAGAGTCAAGTCCATATTTAGTACTAAACTTATGAAAAGCATCTGTTTCCATAAAAGATTTAACCCAATCAAACTAAAGATTTATACCTGACTCATTACCTTTGTTGATTTCCCAATATTTGGAGTTATGTTTAATTCTTTCCAGAAGATCCCATCTGAATTCAATAGTTCTCTTCATAAAGGAACCAGCAGAAGAAGTATCAAGCATGGATTGATCATAAAGCCGAGCATAAAAGTTTTGAAGAATTATTTCTCTTGAGAGCTCATGATTGGGACAAGTGTGCAACACATACTTAAGCCTCCCCCAAGCTTGAGCGATACTTTCTCCTTCACGAGGCCAAAAATTATATATATAATTCCGATCACGATGAACCAAATGTATAGGATAAAATTTTTGGTGGAATTCCAGCTTCAACCGGTTCCAGTCCCATGTTTCAGTATCATCACATAGCCTATACATTGTCAATGCCTTTCCCTCCAAAGATAAAGGGAATACTTTCTTCTTCACTCCATCTCCGGATAGACCTGCAAGCTTAAACAATCCATAAATTTCACCCACATAGATCAAGTGCATATTAGGATGTACCATTCCATCTCCTGCATAAGGATTAGCTAGCAGTTTCTCTACCATATCCGAAGGAATTTCATAATAAATATTTTCAGTAGGTTCAATAGGTTGAGGAGCAACTCTCAATGCTTCCAGTCAAGGTGAAGATACCCCGAACAAGCCCCTCAAAGGATTACTTTCCATAGTAACAAGTGACAATAAATTTCAGCACGTAATATAAATGTTTCCTTACCAAATTTCACTCACCAAAGGCGCTTCACTCCCCGGCAACGGCGCCAGAAAAGAGTCTTGATGACCCACAAGTATAGGGGATCAATCGTAGTCCTTTCGATAAGTAAGAGTGTCAAACCCAACGAGGAGCAGAAGGAAATGACAAGCGGTTTTCAGCAAGGTATTCTCTGCAAGTACTGAAAGTAGCGGTAACAGATAGTTTTGATAGCAAGATAATTCGTAACAAGTAACAAGTATAATAAAGTTCAGCAAGGTGGTGCAAAGGACAAGCCGGAACGAACTCTTATAGTAAGCAAAGCATTCTCGAGGACACACGGGAATGTCATCTAGTCACTTTCATCTTGTTTGTTTGATTCGCGTTCGCTACTTTGATAATTTGATATGTGGGTGGACCGGTGCTTGGGTGCTGTTCTTACTTGAACAAGCCTCCCACTTATGATTACCCCCTCTCGCAAGCATCTGCAACTACGAAAGAAGAATTAAGATAACTCTAACCATAGCATGAAACATATGCATCCAAATCAGCCCCTTACAGAATAGTGCATAAAGTAGGGTTTAAGCTTCTGTCACTTTAGCAACCCATCATCTAATTACTACTCCACAATGCCTTCCCTTAGGCCCAAAGATGGTGAAGTGTCATGTAGTCGACGTTCACACGATACCACTAAAGGAAGAACAACATACATAGCATCAAAATATCGAACGAATACCAAATTCACATGATTACTTATGACAAGACTTCTCCCATGTCCTCAAGAACAAAAGTAACTACTCACAAATCATATTCATGTTCAAGATCAGAGGGGTATTGAATAGCATTAAGGATCTGAACATATAATATTCCACCAAATAAACCAACTAGCATCAACTACAATATGTAATCAACACTACTAGCAACCCTCAGGTACCAATCTTAGGTTTTGAGACAAAGATTGAATACAAGAGATGAACTAGGGTTTGAGATGAGATGGTGCTGGTGAAGATGTTAATGAAGATTGGTCCTCCCATGATGAGAGGATCGTTGGTGATGTCGATGGCTTCGATTTCCCCCTCCCGGAGGGAAGTATCCCCGGCGGAATCGCTCCACCGGAGAGCAAAATAGCTCCTGCCCAAGTTCCGCCTCGAGACGATGGCGCCTCATCCCGAAAGTCTTCTTTTGATTTTTCTAGGGCAAATGGCTTCTTATAGTAGAAGGAGGGGGCCAGAGGCCTGCCAGGGGCCCCACAAGCCAGGGAGGCGCGCCCAGGGGGTAGGGCGCGCTCCCCGGGCTTGTGGCTTCCTGGTGGCCCCCCTTCTGTTGATTCTTTCGCCAGTATTTTTTATATATTCCAAAATAATTCTCCGTAAATTTTTAGGTCATTTGGAGTTGTGCAGAATAGCCACCTCTGTTTCACCCCTTTCAGGTCCAGAATTCCAGCTGCTGGCATTCTCCCTCTTCATATGAATCTTGCAAAATAAGAGAGAAAAGGCATAAGAATTGTACCATAAAGTGAAATAAAGATAAAAAACATAATAATTATTAGTAGGAAATCATGATGCAAATTGGACGTATCAAGCATATATAACAACATAGAACTATCCTACTCTGCAATCCCCTAAAAAAAACCTACACTATACAATAAAGAGATTTAAGGCATAGAAACAAAGAATAATCCTACACTATACAATAAAGAAAATACAGCAGATTACATCCACTGGGCATCATAGTTTGCCAACAGTGATAATAAAGCGTAAACAAACAGCAAATTACATACACAGGGCACATACAGCTCATACATCATGGACACGCATCAACACAACCTACCATTTGAATTATAATCTCTTCAGAATATAGAATTGGCCGGATTCAGATAGCACAAATTTCATTCTGCAAAGTCTCCACTTTCTTTGTGGTTTCCTCAGTCTCTTGTTTCATTTTTTTGACTATTGCATCTTTTGTCTGCACCTCCAATCTCAACATGTTGATAAAATCTTGAGACTCATATGCACGCTGTCTTGCCGCCTCTAGTTGACGCTCTAGAACATTAGCACATTCCAATTCCAATCCATAATCATTTGGTAACGACAATGCCACACTGCTGTCCATGGATAAGCTGTCATGTTGTCTGACACATGCATTGCATACTGATCATTGCAAGGAGTAGGAGAGAAAACTAGGCGGATAAATACTTCATTATATTCAAGCGGACCTACGCTACTACATTTGTTTGAAAGACATGCACACCAGCGAAATAGTTCATCTATCCATATATACAGAGAGGAAATATATTTTTTAGGAACAAGAGAGGAAATAGTGCATCCATCTATAGTGCCCTGCTGCTTCTTCTTCTTCTTCTTCTTGTTCTCATTTTCTGTGGGGGACAGCTTCGCTACAAGCTCCTTCGACCGTGCACCTATCTCAAAACTCACACGGGCATCGAGGGCTGCATTCTTTATCCGCTTGTAGGTCAATGGATAAATCTCCCATCCAGATGTCCTTAATTCTAGTGTCATGTCGCCCTTGTCAAGCTTTGTCCTGAGTACAAAATTTGCTACGTCGAATAAGGATGGTGTTTGTTTGTCACAACCCTCTACAGGAATTTTGGATTGTAGGTCGGCGGTCTTTTTCACATCAAGGTTGTACGGCGCCAGCTTTTTTTTGTCCTCTTCGATGGCTGCTCCACAGAAGAATATGTCCTTCCGAGACAAGAAATCGTGGAGCTCACCTGGTATGGAGGGCGCGTGCATGATGTGATTCACCAAAACATCATCTCCGAGGCATAGCTGAAGGACGGTGGCGCATTGAATCTCCCCAGTGACACACGTGGTGTACTCTGCATCAAGACCAACGATCTTCATCTCCACACTTTCGAGGGAGTTGGATACATTGTTGATCCACTCCCGAACAACCCTTGCGTGGTCGGTGACGGTGGCGGCTATCCTCAATGAGCCTTCGTTGATCACATGTTTGACGCTAAAAACCTGCATACGGATCTCTTTCTCCATTTGGAACCGCCGGACCGGAGGGCTATGGTTTGGAGTATTAGGATTAGGTGGCTAAACAGAGTGGAAGAAGATGGTGGTTAAACAGAGTGGAAGAAGATGATTATTTAAAGGGGTTTTGGAGGTATGTGAAGATGTTAAAATAGTGTGAATCCAGTGGGGTTTGAATGCAAACGAAGGAGAGGTGACGAAGCCGAGGAAAATTGGTTCCCGATGGAGAATTAATGGAGAAGTAGCATGCAGGCAGTTGATTAGACGGCTAGGTAGACTGGCCTGCAAAACGAAAAGCCTATGCGAGTAGGTGCCGGTTCGGATGGATATTGGCGCGTGCCTACGACACACAACTTTTGCGTTCGAATACCCGCTGAGCTAACCATTTAGTTTTAGTTTTTTTCTTCCCATACTGTTGTTCTACTCCACGTACACGTATCGGTTTGGCATTTCCCGTTACACTTTGCTCTAATTCCCGAGACATTTTTTTGGGGGGACAATAGATAGTTCATGTGCGTTATCAGAGAACATGGCACAGAGTTCGAGATCCCAAGCCTTCTTCTGGTGGTTTCTCGACGATTCTGCGTGTGTGCTATGTATGCGTGTAACCTTTTCTGGTTAAGGAATATGCGGTTATACTCAAAAAAGAAAAAAAAAGGCCTTCTTCGCGCTTCCGCATGCACGAGAATTTTGGTCTACTCGCAATATGGATGCTACCTGGAGGATGAAGTGAACCCAGACGCATGCTAGCACAACCTCTTTCCTACTACTCCTATGTTACTTGTACTAGTAGTAATACAGGTGTAGTACTTGTTGGTCAAAATATTATTCATCTGGTCCTCACAGTGAAGTGACAAGACCCTGCACCTGAGGTGACCCTAGTCCAGGCGGCGTGCTCGGGTTACCAAAGTCAGCCTCACCCTGTGCAGTCACTGTCACCGCCGCTGTATAGCATGCATGCCTCGCCTCGTCTCCCTCTCCCCTAGCACCACTCCATGTCCATCTCGCCGGAGATCCTGAGGTCACTATTCTTCATCTCACAGTGCCCCCGCGTACCCTCTCGCCTCGCTAGCCTCCCCTAGTACCACTATTCTACTCGCTAGCCGCTCCAGCACCGGGAGCCTTCTCCCCCATAAATCAAGCCTCAGAAAACCCCACCTTCCAAACTCCACCATTGCCGAACCCGAACCGCGCAGCATCCGTATGAGCCGCGGCTGGAGCGATCTCCCCATGGACATCCTCCACCTCTGTTGTTCGTGTATGGATATGTCCAACGCCGTGCGGCTGGCTGCATGCTCGAGGGACCTGCACGCGGCCATCGTCGAAGCGAGGCCTGAGATTTTCAAGACACCCTGCTTGCTGCTATCTGATGTTGTGGGATGGCGTGCTCACCATGATACGGTGGCGCACATCATGCCCCTCGACTTCGATCCGACCACCATCACCCAAAACTTCTTGTCAGGTATGTACTGGGTCAGCATGAACTCCCACTGGATGGCTGCCGTCAGAGAATACTGGAAGAAGTGGGTGCTCGTGAACGTTCACACTTCCCATGAGATTATCCTTCCTCCCTTGGATCATATAGGGATTTACCGTCGCGGCCCACTTCCTGTAGATTACCAAGTCAGCTGGACGGACCTTGTTTTGCTGAAGGTTGTAATCTACCAAGTGCCCACGGCATATGGCAATTACATAGACTTCAAGTTAATTGCCGCGTTCGACCGCGGAGTCGCCTATCTTTGCGGCAGTGCCGACTGTACGTGGACACTACTCCCCTCGAAGAGCTGCATCGATGGTGATCCACAGTTCAGTGATGCTATTGAACACAATGGCATAATCTACGTGATCGACAATGCAGATGGCACCACATGTTGCTGGGACGCCTCGTGTAAGTTGTTTTCGTCTGATTTTAATGATAACGCCATTACATTGCTTGAACTTTTTTGATGATTGGCATATCCCTGTTACAGCAGAATTTGAGTAGAACTATGGCAATGTATTAGAGACGCCATAAATCAGGAAATAAAATAGGGAGATTTGGAAGTCCAAATGGTAATGTCTATATTTGGAAGTAGTTAAATCATGTGATTGTGACCATGTCTATACATCGAATTTGTACCCTTGAATAATCAAACTTCTAGGAAGATATGGATATTCTCCTAACTTTATAGTAATCTTTATACTACTAAATATGAGTGTGTATCAATAGCCATATTAGTTTCCTCATTTTCATGATGTAGAAACATGCATAACACTGTTGGTTTCATCTAACCATACATTACTAGGGAAGTAAAAGTGCATATGGAAAATTCTATACTTGGAAGTAGTGAAATCCTGTCATGCTTACCATGTCTACATGCCTATATTCTGTGGCACCCCGGCTCAGAGGACCGGTTTACCTGTGTTCCCAACCGAGAGATCGTGTTTTCTGGAAACACACAACAACTTGGAACAGAACAGAACTGATCTTTATTGATATGATACAGGTACAAGCTTGGATGTTACATAGGGTAGTGAGGCCAGGAGCACTACTCGTGCTATGACAGTATCTACATTATTTGTGAAACATCCCAAGGGCCTCAATATTAGTGGCTGATACTACGGCGTAGCGGAACATCGGGTGAGACACTCCATCCCATAGGGACACTGCTGGGACATGACCTAGTTAGCGTAGCATGAACCATCGGGATCTCCATCCTCGGCTTCTCCTGCATCTGGCATGATACGCCAGGTGAGTACTTGGAATGTACTCGCAAGCTCACAGCAACCAAAACAGTGCAGCAAACAACAGTATGGCAGTGACTAGAATAAATGCACATGAAATTGTCATGCATTGAAATGCTCATCTTACTATTATCGGTTATCAACTTACTCTCTTCCGGGTTCACATCATGACCCCCGGAGCACTCGTGACCCATCGGTCACGTCTGATCTTAAGACGAGTTCTTCCATCATTATTGTTGACCACACAGTGTGACCTAGTGCGGACTGTGTCCAATACCGTGGATGCGTCTATTCGAATAGATTCTTACACTCTGCAGAGGTTGCTCACTTTACCCACACCATGGACATTCGTCCAATGAAACTTGTCTAACTCGTGACTCCTCTACCGTACCATCGACAATCATTCCCCTCCCGGGTCACGTCCTGGGTGGCCCCTGTGTCACTCCTGACACCTGCCACCGTCGTGGCCAAACTAAACTGTCCCAAATGGGGACGCTGGCAAATAACTCAACTTGGGCTCACAAGGTTATCGTCGTCTACCTGATCAGGGTAGCACGCACGCATAACCTTCCCTCTTTGGTGGTACCGGTAAAAGAGCACGAGGTTAGACCAAGTCAAGGCCGTCCCATTCCGGCAGATGTGGCTGCACGGGTAAGTCCGGGTCGGTGGCGCTTGATCAACCAGCAAACTAACATTCATTATGTAAAGTTGCTTGTCATATTAGTTATGCTGAATAAATGAATTAACATGGCAAGATTTATGCAAGATACCAAGTAACATGAATTACGGCATATTTATATTAGATTAAATGCAAAAGAATTTATCATAAAGCCAATACTATTGCAATGCCTTATGCAATGGATGATGTGGCTTGCCTTGCTCAAGTGTGGTGTCAACAAACTCCTGGTCTTCAACACCAAAGCAATTTCCTTATGAAAATATTTTTAAATGGCAAAAGAAAATGTCACATAAAGCCTTTTTGTTGGTCAAAAATTCTGTACATAAGGGTAAAATACCAAATTTGGCCAGAAAATAGAGGGACTCAAGACAAAACCACTGCAAAAAGAATCAACTGATTTGGACATGTGGTTTAAAAGTAATGACTGGTCAAAGTTTGGTCAAAATTCTGAATTAAAAAGGATTTAAACAGAAAACAGAAAAGAAAAAAACCTCCAGCGGCCACGTCGAAGGCGTAAACCCGGAGTATGCCTCCACTTATACCGCTTCGGGCATGAGCTGGGCCGCTGACGGGTGGGGCCCAGCTTTCTGATTTAAAGGATGGAGAGAGAGACAGAGGCGAGGCGGCTCACTGACGGCGATCACCGGCGATAGAGACGGCGACGAGGTCAGGAGGCGGCGGGGATGGATCAACCAGTCGACGGCGGTTCTCCCCGTACCCGTAGCTCCTCCGGAGGTGGTCGGACGGCGTCGCCTCCTTCCTCTCCGGCGGCGGCTGGCTTCGGTGGTCGTCGGAAACGACAACTCCGGCAACAACCCGAGCAGGGACGGGGTTGGGGAGGATCAGAGGAGTGCCAGGAACTTCGAGCAGTGGCTGGCTCGAGCTGGGGGTGTCCGTAGATGGCAGGGGACAGTGGGGATCGGCGGCGGGGTGGTGCGGTGATCCGAGGCTAGAGGCCCTCCCGGCCTTGCCCAGGGGTCTCGGGGATCGATAGGAGATGGGTGGAGTGGGTTGTGGTGCTGGGACGAGCTGGGCATCGCCTTTTATAGGAGAGCGGCATCAACAGTGGCCGGAAGCCGCCATAGATGTGCTGGCGCGGGGAGGACGACGAGCTGGCCGTCGTGGAGTGAGGGGAGGTGATGGAGGAGAGCAGAGGAGTAAATGCGCGAAGCGATGGGTCGCCGGGAATCCTCCAGCCAGCTCATCCCCTTACAGCTACTGTGTCGCCCGTGGCGCACGGTGGCCGTATCCGGCGAGCTCGCTGCCGGCGAGGGGGAAGGGTTTAGAGGGGCTACGTGGGTGGTGGAGAGGTCGTCGGTGCAGGGGACAAAGTACGGCGACGCGGGCATCGCGCTCCGACGAGACCCGAGCCGGTCGGTGCTTAGAGCATGCGTTTGGCTGCGCTGGCCGCGTGGTCACCGCGTGCACTGGTGCATGCATTGCGAGCTGGCCTGCGAAACCATGTTTGGGGTGCCGACCCTAGGTCCTGTAGCCTCCCCGTGCCACTGATCTGGCTAGATTCATCCTGAATCGAATGGTAGCATCAACAATAGTTTCTGGTCAGAAACTTCGGAGGGATCTAGAGAAGAGATGAGCTGGGGACTAAGCCAAAAGAGTTGCCTGGGGTATTCTAGGTTGGAAGGAGTACATGCTGGAGAGATTTGAGCAACTTTTGCAAAGATTTGAGCATAGCTCATGTACAAACCACATTCTGGTCCAGAAACTTGCTGAGAAAGATGCAGTCACATGGATGATCTTCTGGAAGTGAAATTGGGTATCTGGAGGTTATTTGGTGGTGTCAAGATGCTATAAAAATTTCAGGGAAAATGGACACTTCTAGCTGGTACTTCCTTCACAAAGGTTTGAAATGATCAGAAGCTTGCCAGACTATTTTTGCTGAAAAATTGCACTAGACTAGGAGATATTTTTGGATATTGTGGAAAGATATAGCTACTAGTATCTCAGGGATTATTTTGGGAATTTTTTGAGTCATGGAAATATAGGTTGCTTCACGAAGGCCAATCCTGTCCAGAAAATAAAAGGAATTTTCTAGGCAAAATTTTATACTGCACAATGAAATATTTTTGGGTATTGTGGGATTAGATGATGTCATGAGGGTGTGGTATTAATTTTGGAATTTTCTGACCAACAAAGCTATAGGTTGCTTCACAACCCATAGTGAAGATAGGCATTCCCAAGGGAGGAAATAAATTATTTTGGGAGAATAAAAATTAGGGTTTAGGTTAGAGGGTGTGAGGCAAGTTATTGGCAAGATGTTGAAAGTGTTGGATCATTTAGAAAGAAATTCAAAGAATCCCTCAAGTCCAAAGTCAATGAACCAGATTGAAATGTACTCCAAAGGCAAATAAAACCAGAAAAATATTTGCAATGAAAAAGTGGCCAAAACCAGGGTGTCACAAACCTACCCCCCTTAGGATGAATCTCATCCTCGAGATTCGGTTGCTCAGGGAACAAATACGGATATGCTGATCTCAGAAAATCCTCTCTTTCCCAGGTGGCCTCTTCTTCGGTATGGTGATCCCACAGTACCTTGTAAAACCTGATCACCTTCCTCCTACTGGTTCTTTCCATCTCATCCAAGATCCTGACAGGCTTTTGCTCATAGGTCAGATCCTTGGTTAACTCTAGTTCACTTATATTTGCTTGTTTGATCGGAGGTGCAATGCACTTTCTCAGCTGTGATATGTGAAAGACATCATGAACGTAGGACAATTCTGATGGTAGCTCCAACTGATACGCTACTCTGCCTCTTCTAGCAATTACTGGAAAGGGGCCGATATATCTGGGCGCAAGTTTTCCTCTAGTATGAAACCTTTTGATCCCTTTCATGGGGGTTACTCGAAGGTAGGCATACTCTCCTGGCTCAAAAGTTACTTCTCGGTGTTTAGGGTCATAGTAACTCTTTTGACGGGATTTGGCTGCTCGAAGACGCTCTTGAATTTCCTTAACTTGCTTCTCAGCCTCGAGCATCAAATCTGTGCCAAAGATACAGCTGTCTCTTGTCTGTGACCAGTTTAAGGGGGTGCGGCATTTATGCCCATACAATGCTTCAAATGGTGACATTTTGAGACTTGCCTGATAACTGTTGTTGTAAGAAAATTCCGCATAGGGTAGGCTATCCTCCCACTTGGGTCCATAGGTGAGGGCACAAGACCGAAGCATATCTTCCAATATCCGGTTCACTCGTTCGGTCTGCCCATCCGTCTGTGGGTGATATGCCGTGCTATGCTTTAGCACGGTTCCCAGAGCCTGGTGCAAACGTAGCCAGAATGCTGAAGTGAACAAGGATCCTCTATCTGATGTGATGGATTTGGGTACTCCATGAAGGTTGACAATCCGGGGCATATAGAGCTGTACGAGCTGGTCGGCTCAGAAAGTAGTCTTTACTGGAATGAAGTGAGCCACTTTGGTGAGTATATCCACGATAACCCAGATGGCATCATGGCCTCTCATTGACTTAGGGAGCCCAACAATGAAGTCCATGCATATGTCATCCCATTTCCACTGGGGAACCTGTAAAGGTTGTAGCAACCCAGCTGGTTTCTGGTGCTCAGCTTTAACCTTGTTGCATACATCGCAACATGCGACGTAGTAGGCAATGTCTCTTCGCATCCCTGGCCACCAAAAGGTTTCCTTTAGGTCCTGGTACATCTTTGTTCCTCTCGGGTGAATGGAATATGCGGATTCATGTGCTTCTCGAAGTATCTGTTGTCTCAGATTTTCTTGCTCAGGTACGCATATTCGGTTATCGAACCATAATGTTCCCTGACCATTGATACGGAAGGACTTGGCCTTTCCTTGTTGTATGTTCTCCTTGATCCCTTGTATGCTCCTGTCTTCTTTCTGAGCTTCCTTAATTTCCTCCATAAGGGTTGGAGTGATTTCCAATCTATCCGGGATAATCGGACCACAAAGTTCCAAGTTAAGCTTGGCAAGCTCTTCTTGTAACCTCGGATGGATACCTTCAGTTATTGCATTTACGGTGCCTGGTTTCCTACTGAGAGCATCCGCGAGTACATTGGCTTTTCCCGGATGGTAATTGATCCCGAGGTCATAATACTTGACCAGTTCAAGCCATCTTCTCTGCCTGAGGTTGAGATCAGGTTGTGTGAAAATATACTTGAGACTTTTATGGTCCGTGTATATCTCACATCGCTGCCCAATGATATAATGCCTCCAAATTTTTAGGGCATGAACCACGGCTGCTAATTCCAGGTCATGGGTGGGATAGTTTTCCTCATGAGGTCATAGCTGTCTGGATGCATATGCTACAACCTTTCCTTCCTGCATTAATACACAGCCAATTCCACGCCTGGAAGCATCACAGTATATGTCAAAGCTCTTGTGGATATCCGGAAGAATTAGGACAGGGGCCGTGGTTAGCCTCGTCTTTAGCTCCATAAAGCTGCTATCACATTCCTCCATCCAGACAAACTTGTGATTCTTTTTTAACAGTTCTGTCAGTGGCTTGGCTATCTTTGAGAAGCCTTCAATGAAACAACGGTAGTAACCTGCCATTCCGAGGAAACTGCGAACTTCAGTTACCGTGGCTGGCATCTTCCAATTTAATACAATAGTCACCTTATTGGGGTCGACGGCCACACCTTGCTCTGACAGAACGTGCCCTAGAAATCCCACCTCTTTTAGCCAGAACTCACACTTGCTGAACTTGGCGTACAAGCGGTGGGTCCTTAGTCTTTCCAGGACTACACGGAGGTGTTATTTGTGCTCCTCTTCACTTTTGGAGTATATAAGGATATCATCGATGAACACTACCAGAAACTTGTCCAGGAAGTCCATGAAGACTTTGTTCATCATGCTCATGAAATAAGCTGGAGCATTGGTCAGCCCAAACGACATGACTGTGAATTCATATAGAACATATCGGGTGGTGAAGGCTGTCTTGGGGATATCCTCTTTCCTGATTTTTAACCGGTGATATCCTGTTCGGAGGTCAATCTTGGAAAATACCCGGGCCCCGTTCAATTGATCGAACAAGTCATCAATGCGGGGAAGCAGGTACTTATTTTTAATAGTGACCTCATTCAGCGGGCGATAGTCCACACACATTCATAGACTGCCATCCTTTTTCTTAACAAACAGTACGGGTGATCCCCACAGCGAGATGCTTGGACGAATATACCCTTTCTCTAGCAATTCATCCAACTGCTTCTTCAATTCCACCAGCTCTGTGGATGGCATGCGGTAGTACTTCTTGTATATTGGAGCGGTTCTGGGAATAACATCAATAGCAAACTCCAGTTCCCGGTCGGGTGGCATTCCTAGTAGTTCCTTAGGGAATACATCCGGAAATTCACTGACTACCGGAATCAAGTTCATATCTGTGGCGGTGGTCTTGAATGCCATTCCTTTCTTTCACATCATTCTGCTAGCGGTGAACTGAACTGTTTGGCCTGCCAGGTTAACCAATGTCACCGTCCTGGTGGCGCAGTTGATGCAGACCTGGTGCGGTGTCAACCAATCCATCCCCAGTATTATGTCCAATCCAGGGGATTCAATGGCGATAAGGGTGGCTGGAAACTTAACTCCATGTATCAGGATTTCCAGGCCCTTATATATAACATTTGTTCTGAGCATGGAGCCAGGGGATTGTACCACCATGATTTTGTCCAAAAGAGAGGGAGGAAATTTGTGCATGGTGGCAAAACTCCGCGAAACAAACAAATGGGAAGCCCCGGAATCAAATAAAATTATTGCAGGTATGTCGTTAATAGGAAACATACCGAGGACCACATCTGGTGCTTCGCGTGCTTCCTCAGTGGAGATATGGTGGACTTGGCCGCAGTGGAAGTTCTGGTTGGGGCGGTGCCCAATATTGTTGACTTGTGGCTTGAAGTCGGATTGTGGCTTTCCGGCTCTTGTAGGGCATTGCTTGGAATAATGCCCGCCTTGTCCACAAGTGAAATAGGTGTTGTTGCGTCGACAGTCCTCCAGTACTGGCTACTTGCCATAGGTCTTGTCCTGATTGCCTGACTTATTGTTATTATTGCCGCCATTCCAGGTGGGCTTGTACTCTGTCTGGACCGGTTGCCAGATATGTGGCTTCTGCGTGAACTACTCGCGGGTGTCCTTCTTGGGTTCAAACTTATGCTTGTGGTCATCATATCCTGACTTATGCTCCCGTTCAGCGATGAAAGCATTGTTTACCAGAGTCTGAAAGTCAGAGAAATCCAGCATGCAGAGCTGACAACGGAGGGCATGGTTGAGTTCTCCTAAGAATCTGTCTATCTTTCTTTCCTCAGTGGACACGTCATGGGTGGAGTACCATGCCAGATTATTGAATTTATTTAGGTGCTCACCAACTGTCATGTTTCCTTGAGTAAGAGCAAGAAATTCCCTTTGCTTCACCTTCATTATGCCAGTGGTAATGTGGTACCTGCGAAACAACTCCTTGAATTTCTCCCAGGAAATGTCTTCCCCGGGAGGCCACAACCTTTTTGCATTATCCCACCAGATGGCTGCCGGCCCTTCCAAGTAGTGAGTAACAAAAGGAACCTTGTCTGACTCATCACAAAGAGCTATTTCCAGCTTCTTTTCCATGGTCCTTAGCCAGTCATCAGCTTCAATTGGATCAATAGCTTGACTAAAATTGGGTGGCTTGGTCCGTTGAAAACCAGACAGCTTGGAGTGCGTCCCATTATTCTGATTCTGTCCTACCATGGTTTGCATACTCTTCAAAAATTCCATGAGATCCTGATTTCTCTTCTCCTCAAACATCCTGATAATCTGATCAGTGGTCAGTGTTTGTGGTGGTGGAGGTGGTAAATTTTCCGGTGGCTGTCCTGCTTGTCTGGCAGATCGACAAACCGGAGTTCCATCGCCACCTGGATTACTACACCTCTTCATCCTATATCCATTCCCATTGCAAAATACCGAATTGATGAGCAACATCCATAAGGGAAATGTGACACCAAGAAAACAAAATCAAGAAAAACAAAATAAACAACATAATTATACAAGGCAACCCAACATCATACATGGCAAACTAGTAGAGGGTATCATGGCTAGTACTGCTCATACGACAGTTGACATATGCAAAGATGCTATGATGCATACACATGCTCAAACTCAACATCCACTCTAGTCGCGCGGGTGGCAAGGACACTGGCAGACTGAAGACTCCTCGTCATCTGATTCCGCCTCGGAATCGGAACTAATGATGCGGATCACATCCTCCGGGACAAAGGAGACACGATGACGCAGACGGGATGGCTCACCCTCCGAAGGGGAAGAAGCACGACGCCTCAGCATCGGAGCAGCTGGAGTGGCTAGCAACGAGGCCCACTCAGCTGGGGTCTCACGCCGGATACCAGACGAAGTGCCTGGCAGTCCGAACAAGCTAGAAGGAGCCTCAGGCATACGTGGAGGTGGAACAGGCACTGTATACATAGGTGAAAACGCAGGGGGAGGAGGAGACTGCGTTTCAGTAGCACCTGCAAGTGCCTCCTGGGCACGGGACAGCTCCTCAGCCAGGGAGATGATCATACGATAACTGGCGTTCAGGTAACGGGACAGAACACCGGTAGCCCGATCACTCGCCGGATCAACGGGCGCAAAAAGGACTCGCCCTGTCGTAGGTGACAGGGTGGGGTAGTGAAAGAAACCTGGATGTGTCTGCATCTCGACCTCATTGAAGCGCAAATCAGTGAGAGCATCCATGGTAGCAAACTGAATCGCCAGATCAGGAGTAGAAGCAGTTCCGCCCTTGGAGGAGCGGGAATAGTTGCCGATCTCCGAACTCGTAGTAAGGAAGGCCTCATCGTGGTACTCGTACACTGAACCTACAAGCTGCTCTCGAAACACCTGATACACTGGATCTTCGCCATTGGGGTAAAGTCGAAGCCAAACGTTGAGAAGTAGTACTGGAAAAGTGAACGGTGCTGGCTCATGGTTCTAGTGGTATGGAACAGGTGCCATCTACACTCATAAGACCAACGGTTGGTGAAACAAATGAATCTAGATGCATGCTATGCAACAGGCAAATGTAGCAAGCAAAACACACACCAAAACTCTAGACTAATTGGAATTCTAGCATGGGGTTAACTAGGGTGTCCTACAGTCAGCAAGGCTCTGATACCAAGCGTTGTGGCACCCCGGCTCAGAGGACCGGTTTACCTGTGTTCCCAACCCAGAGATCATGTCTTCTGGAAACACACAACAACTTGGAACAGAACTGATCTTCATTGATATGATACAGGTACAAGCTTGGATGTTACATAGGGTAGTGAGGCCAGGAGCACTACTCGTGCTATGACAGTATCTACATTATTTATGAAACATCCCAAGGGCCTCAATATTAGTGGCTGATACTACGGCGTAGCGGAACATCGGGTGAGACACTCCATCCCATAGGGACACTGCTGGGACATGACCTAGTTAGCGTAGCATGAACCATCGGGATCTCCATCCTCGGCTTCTCCTGCATCTGGCATGATACGCCAGGTGAGTACTTGGAATGTACTCGCAAGCTCACAACAACCAGAACAGTGCAGCAAACAACAGTATGGCAGTGACTAGAAAAAATGCACAGAAAATTATCATGCATTGAAATGCTCATCTTACTGTTATCGGTTATCAACTTACTCTCTTTCGGGTTCATATCATGACCCCCGGAGCACTCGTGACCCATCGGTCACGTCTGATCTTAAGACGAGTTCTTCCATCATCATTGTTGACCACACAGTGTGACCTAGTGCGGACTGTGTCCAATACCGTGGACGCGGCTATTCGAATAGATTCTTACACTCTGCAGAGGTTGCGCACTTTACCCACACCATGGACATTCGTCCAACGAAACTTGTCTAACTCGTGACTCCTCTATCATACCACCGATAGTCATTCCCCTCCCGGGTCACGTCCTGGGTGGCCCCTGTGTCACTCCTGACACCTGCCACCATCGTGGCCAAACTAAACTGTCCCAAACGGGGACGCCGGCAAATAACTCAACTTGGGGTCACAAGGTTATCGTCGTCTACCTGATCAGGGTAGCACGCATGCATAACCTTCCCTCTTTGGTGGTACCGGTAAAAGAGCACGAGGTTAGACCAAGTCAAGGCCGTCCCATTCCGGCAGATGTGGCTGCACGGGTAAGTTTGGGTCGGTGGCACTTGATCAACCGGCAAATTAACATTCATCATGTAAAGTTGCTTGTCATATTAGTTTTGCTGAATAAATGAATTAACATGGCAGGATTTATGCAAGATACCTAGTAACATGAATTAGGGCATATTTATATTAGATTAAATGCAAAAGAATTTATCATAAAGCCAATACTATTGCAATGCCTTATGCAATGGATGATGTGGCTTGCCTTGCTCAAGTGGGGTGTCAACAAACTCCTGGTCTTCAACACCAAAGCAATTTCCTTCTGAAAATATTTTTAAATGGCAAAAGAAAATGTCACATAAAGCCTTTTTGTTGGTCAAAAATTCTGTACATAAGGTAAAAATACCAAATTTGGCCAGAAAATAGAGGGACTCAAGACAAAATCACTTCAAAAAGAATCAACTGATTTGGACTTGTGGTTTAAAAGTAATGACTGGTCAAAGTTTGGTCAAAATTCTGAATTAAAAAGGATTTAAACAGAAAACAGAAAAAAAACCTCCAGCGGCCACGTCGAAGGCGTAAAGCCGGAGTACACCTCCACTTATACCGCTTCGGGCATGAGCTGGGCCGCTGACTGGTGGGGCCCAACTGTCAGATTTAAAGGAGGGAGAGAGAGAGACAGAGGCGAGGCGGCTCACCGACGGCAATCACTGGCGATAGAGACGACGGCGAGGTCGGGAGAAGGCGGGGATGGATCAAGCAGTTGAGGGCGGTTCTCCCCGTACCCTTAGCTCCTCCGGAGGTGGTTGGACGGCGTCGCCTCCTTCCTCTCCGGCGGCGGCTGGCTTCGGTGTTCGTCAGAAAGGACGACTCCGGCAACAACCCGAGCAGGGACGGGGTTGGGGAGGATCAGAGGAGTGCCAGGAACTTCGAGCGGTGGCTGGCTCAAGCTGGGGGTGGCCGTAGATGCCAGAGGATAGTGGGGATCGGCGGCGGGGTGGTGCGGTGATCCGAGGCTAGAGGCCCTCCCGGCCTTGCCCCGGGGTCTCGGTGATCGATAGGAGATCGGTGGAGTGGGTTGTGGTGCTGGGACGAGCTGGGCATCGCCTTTTATAGGAGAGCGGCATCGACAGTGGCCAGAAGCCGCCATGGATGTGCTGGCGCGGGGAGGACGACGAGCTGGTCATCGTGGAGTGAGGAGAGGTGATGGAGGAGAGCAGAGGAGTAAATGCGCGAAGCGATGGGTCGCCGGGAAGCCTCCAGCCAGCTCATCCCCCATATGGCTACTTTGCCGCCCGTGGTGCACGATGGCCGTATCGGGCGAGCTCACTGCCGGGGAGGGGGAAGGGTCTAGAGGGGCTACGTGGGTGGTGGAGAGGTCGTCGGCGCGCGGGGACAAAGTATGGCGATGCGGGCATCGCGCTCCGACGAGACCCGAGCCGGTCGGCGCTCAGAGCACGCGTTTGGCAGCGCTGGCCGCGTGGTCACCGTGTGCACTGGTGCATGCGGTGCGAGCTGGCCTGCCAAACCGTGTCTGGGGTGCCGACCCTAGGTCCTGTAGCCTCCCCGTGCCACTGATCTGGCTAGATTCATCCTGAATCGAATGGTAGCATCAACAACAGTTTCTGGTCAAAAACTTGGGAGGGATCTAGAGAAGAGATGAACTGGGGACTAAGCCAAAAGAGTTGCCTGGGGTATTCTAGGTTGGAAGGAGTACATGCTGGAGAGATTTGAGCAACTTTTGCAAAGATTTGAGCATAGCTCATGTACAAACCACATTCTGATCCAGAAACTTGCTGAGAAAGATGCAGTCACATGGATGATCTTCTGGAACTGAAATTGGGTATCTGGAGGTTATTTGGTGGTGCCGAGATGCTATAAAAATTTCAGGGAAAATGGACACTTCTAGCTGGTACTTCCTTCACAAAGGTTTGAAATGATCAGAAGCTCGTCAGAATATTTTTGCTGAAAAATTGCACTGGACTAGGAGATATTTTTGGATATTGTGGAAAGATATAGCTACTAGTATCTCAGGGATTATTTTGGGAATTTTATGAGTCATGGAAATATAGGTTGCTTCACAAAGGCCAATCCTGTCCAGAAAATAAAAGGAATTTTCTAGGCAAAAATTTATACTGCACAATGAAATATTTTTGGGTATTGTGGGAGTAGATGATGTCAAGAGTGTGTGGTATTAATTTGGGAATTTTCTGACCAACAAAGCTATAGGTTGCTTCACAACCCATAGTGAAGATAGGCATTCCCAAGGGAGGAAATGAATTATTTTGGGAGAATAAAAAATAGGGTTTATGTTAGAGGGTGTGAGGCAAGATATTGGCAAGGTGTTGAAGGTGTTGGATCATTTAGAAAGAAATTCGAAGAATCCCTCAAGTCCAAAGTCAATGAACCAGATTGAAATTTACTCCAAAGGCAAATAAAACCAGAAAAATATTTGCAAAGAAAAAGTGGCCAAAACCAGGGTGTCACATATTCGCCCTTCAGCAATCAATGGCTAGAATATTAAACTCACAAAAATTTTGCACACAGAACATGAGGAGAAATGCTACATACACGGGCTGCTTTTTACGGAATCAACGGAGAGGCTGAGCTGGGATTTTCTTATTGGGTAGAAATCAGGTGAAGGGCCCACCCCAACTGAAAATCAGGGGGGGGGATGAGATTAGTTATAAAGCAGGTCCCGTAAAACCTCCGTAGTTGGCCTATGCGTCTAGAATTATCGGAACATGAGTATATAACAATGCATGGTGTGTTAGTTTCCTCTGAAGAATTTATTTGTGAGAACAGAACATGACTACATAACATGAATGGCTATATTAGTTTCCTTTGAAGAATCGACTACGAGATAACATGAGTATAACCATAACCATGCATGGTACTACTATATTTTCGACCCCAGTATACATTTCCCTCTATTTTCCTCTCAGTTCCAACAGGGACAGATCAATGCTGTTTCTTACATTATCTTGCTCATACTCTAAACAATGCTGATCTTACATTAACAATGTCTGTCCTTTTTGTCTCCTTTCTGATATGTTGCAGTGTCCATACGGCTCCTGCCCTTTGTAATCACACCACCTTTACCGAAAACAGGGAAGCACAACTGGTTCCTCGCTCGATCAGATGATGGCGAAAGACTGATGATCATTCGCACGCATCAGCCGGCAAGTTTATACTGCAAAAACCCCACTGTGTACAAGCAGCATGAAATACGTGAGTATCCAGAGAATGTATGTTACGTCTATGAGGAGGATACCAGCTTGTTGGGGCCTTCAGGATTTTTGAGTTGGAGGCGGGTAAACAGCCTTGGTTCACACTCTCTGTTTCTCGGACTCAATTATCCGATTAACCAGGAGATCACCTTCAAGGATCCTGATGGCAGAGAGGCTCTGTTTGTTAGGGAAAACTGTGTGTACATGGTGAACCGATCTATGGGATCAGCCGCCCCTGATTGTCAATGATACAGCATGCAGCCAAAAGAAGGTGAGAATGCGAAAGGCATCTGGATTAACTTTGATCCTTGGATGTCTCAACTCCGAAAGCCAGTGATGTGGTACAAGGCTTGAGGTTGGTAGGTAATGGGGCAGTTGCGTCGAAAGGGTGGAGTCCTGGTGTCTACGAATACTGGTGGCTGAAGGGGAGCTGCAAATTATTATGGCGCTGGATCATCCCTCTTCGAATGACTTGCTGTATTAGCTGCTTGTTTTGGATGGGTGATGTTCTCTTTTGTTATGCAGACTCCTTGTAATTATATCATCCTTGTCTATGTCACTCTTACTATGTACTACTTTGCTTTGTTTAGAACTTTGTGATTTGTGTGTGGATCACGAGAGTCTGAGCACTTCAGATGGGTGTGTTTTGGTGGTTTAGCAAGACTTGTGAACTTTCATATCTTGCTGTTTATGTCAGTAGTAGACGCTAGTCAGTGTTTGCATGTTGTATATATATCGTTATTTCGAACTATTTTTTGTTTCAAACTGCTGATGTGCTAAATGGGGGCATCACCATTCTCCGGTGTTCAGTGTATATATCCTTTTTTCAAGTTATAATTAGAGCTCGGTGACTTTTCGGTGATGTACACTTGTTTGGGCCATGTGAGGTGTCATTGAATATGGGCCGAGTAGTAACGCAATGCCAAACAGGCCAATTATGAACTCTGATGGCGGGCGCTCAAAAAAAGAAAGAAATATTAGTGTGACATGTGGGCGCCACCGGTGTTTTCGTGCGGTTGCGCGGCAAGAGAGTACTGGCGCGCGTTCGAAATTCATGCTACCTTTTCTTCCCGAATCCCCCACCCCTCCCCCACCTCTGGAATCTCGATTCCTACCCCAGTTCCCCCAAATCCGCTTCCTCTACTCCCTATACTCAAGCGCACTATCATGTCGCTGGTCAACGCAGATCTCCTAGCTGGAGATCCTGAGGTCCGTCCTACCTTCGAGCGCTGCGTGCTGTCGCTCAACAGTGGCATGGTGGCGCTTGACGTCCAGTTTGCCGGCAAAGTACTGATGGTAACCATCAACAACGACCGGCCTCCCGTCTCGCCGGACAACCTGGTCAAAGCTCTTGTCATTGCACACGGCATCCAAATAAGTGACTTGCTCGTCGAAGTCTGTCCGCCAGCGGCTAATTTTTTCGTCAGGTTCCGGACAACTTTCGACTGCAGTCGTGTGTTCGAATCTTCCCGGCATTTGTTCTGCGATGGCGCGCAGGTGAGCTTCGATTGGTGGCGCCCAGGATGGGGCTCGGTGCCCTCTGAGCTTGAGTTTTTAACAAAGCTTACCTTCCACGGCATGCCTCGACGGGCTTGGAACAGCGAGTCCATGAATAAGCTTATCAACGACCTAGGAGGTGAGCTCTTAAGTATGTTTGTTCCTCCAGACAGCTGGGCTCTGACGGTTATGGCATGGATGAAGAAGCCGTCCACCATACCGAAGGTGATTGGTGTTGAGATACCGGTGCAGGAACCGGGGTTGTACTATTCGTCGCCACCAAGGCCGCCGCGGACCATGTTACGTATGTACCTGTATCGAGTCTTCGTGCATGTCGAAGAAGTGGTCAATCCTTCAATCGAAGTCCTGCCGCCGCCACTGGTGGCGGGGTCCGTCGACGATGTCCATTACAGGAGTCAACGTCAGACTTTCCCCGTGTTGCTCGGAACGATGGATGGCACAGGGCCTACTCCATCGCGCGGCGGAGGCCACTACTTCTTTGGGAGAAGAGGCCGGGCTGGCTGCCTGGATGTGCTCTAATTTGAGGTAACAACTGAATTTTCTCAGATAGAGTACTACTTATATCCGAGCTATAGGTGTCAAGCTCTGATGTGCCAATACATTTGATTATGACATGTTCTATTTTTGTACCTGATTTTTTTTCGGAATGGGTGTACGCCAACTTAATGTGCTAGCAGAACTTATTGTGTTTGTCTTTCTATTTTCTTTGCACTGCATTCAAGATATTTCCACATCATTGATCAAGACAATGAATGGTGATGTACGAGTTTGTTGGTTTCAAGATAGCCCTACCCATAGCGATCCACTGCTTCCACCCCTATTGTGCCGCCTGCGTGAAATTTTTGTATTTAAGCTCAACGTGCTATGATGTTGTATATCATTGTGTTAACTATATAGGTTTGTACCGAGCATCAGCAATGCATATGGCTTAAAACTGTATGTACGAGCATCGACCGATCGGTTTCTCTCTCTTTCCCGCCAACAAGTGGGACCCGCTGCATTATTTCTTCGCTCGTGACAACTTTTAATTAGGTTTCACTGGACTCTACCTTTTTTCTTAACTTATAATTTGAGTTCAGTGATTTTACAAAAATGTACAAAAGACTTACTTGGGCCATTTCAGGCGTCGTTGAATGTGGGAGTACCTACATAAAGTTGTACTGTACTACACAGGCCTTGTTCGATGAACATCATCAATGCAACTGGGCCAAAAGACGCGTGCCAGCCCAGGTTTTCTTTTGACCTAAAATAAGAGCAGCCCAGCCTATGTTTTTTAAAAAAAAATGCACAACTCAGTTCTATTTTTATACAAGAATGCCAAGCCCAACTTAAAGTTTTTCAATAAAATTCCTAGCTCAGAATTATTTTTTATAGGAAATGCTCTGTTCAGACCAACATTGTTTTTTCACCCATCCCAGAAAATGGGTCTGTTTCTACTTTTTTTTTTAATAATCGGGTCTATTTCTACTAAAAACAAATGGGTTGTAAACTAACAGATATAATAAATGGGCTGCATGTCCGCATTTTTTTACCCAACCCAGTAAATAGGTGTATTCGAACAAATAATCAAATGGACTGTAAATTCTCAGAAATAGTAAATAGGTATTTTTTTCACCTAGACCAGGAAATAGATGTATTGGAAAACAAAATCAAATGGGCTGTAAAAACTAAATAAATGGGATGCTTGTCCGCCAAAGCCTTCAAAGCTTACTTTGTTGGCCCACGCCGAGGAGTTCGCAAAAAAAGAATGTTGGCCCACGAGGACGAAGCCTGCGCAAGGCGTGTCCATTTAGTCAACAAAATGATTTATAATGGTCAAAAAGAAAAGTCAACAAACTATTCTGACAACTGTAGCCGTTGGATTGACATCCGACGGCCATCCTGCTTCTTCAATCTCTGATCTTGTTGCTCCAGCCGCCAAAAGCCCAAAACCATCACAGGTGGGAGCGCCTGCTTCTGCCTCATGTGGCCGGCTGTGCTGTCGCGCAGGCCTCGCCGCCCCACCCTACTCCCACCGGTGCCAGGTCATACCTGTACTCACCGGTGGCCGGCTATGCTGCCGCGCAGGCTCCGGGTCGTTCCCACCCTTAGCCTAGCTATCGTCCACCGCCTTGGTGCTCTCGGACGGCGTCGTCAACGCGGTCAACGAACGACAACCATTGGAAGAGGACTGTATGTGGAGAGGCTAACAACTGGGACCCACGAGGTCCATGGTCATATGCCACGAAGTGCCTCCTTATCACGCGCAAGAAAAATGATTCCTCCGCCGGACAGCTTGGGCCCACCAGCTACATCTTCGCACGCAAGGAAGTGCCTCCTTATTACGCGCAACAAAAATGACTCGTCCCACTGACATCCGGGACCCACCAGCTACATCTTCGCATGCAAGCAAGTGCCTCCTTATTTCGCGAAAAAATGATTCCTCTCCCTGACAACTGGGACCCATCATCTATATCTTCGCACGGAAGGAAGTGCCTCCTTATTACGTGAAAAAAACGATTCCTCCCCATGACATCGCGGACCCACCATATTTGTAGGTTGACTTGTGGGCCTACTAAGTTGACGCATACGCAGGGCTTTGTCAACTTAGTCAACAAACGATTCTAGCAGCAGCGGTCGTGCTGCTTCTTCAATCTCTGATCTTCTTGCTCCAGCCGCCCAAACCAGCTCCGGCGGGACCACCTGCTCCTGCCTCCCGTGGCCGGCTGTGCTGCCGCACAGGCCTCACCGCCCCACCCTACTCCCACCACTGGCCAGGCCTTCCCTCTACTCACCCACATCCCTTGTTATTCTCCAGCGACGGCAGCCTCACACCGCAGCCGAACCAGTCAACCCTCATACTCCCCTCCACGTGGGCATCCACTGCCGCATCTTTCCTGGCTACGCCTTGCTGCTCTCAGCGCGGCGTGGTCAACATGGTCAATGAACGATAGCCATCGGAAGAGGAATGTACGCGGTGAGGCTAACAGCTGGACCCACCAGCTACATCTTCGCACGCAAGGAAGTGCCTCCTTATTATGCGCAAAAAAAATGATTCCTCCCCCCTGGCAGCTGGGACCCAGCAGCTATATCTTCGCACACAAGGAAGTGCCTCCTTATCCTCCCTGACAGCTGGGACCCACCCGGTCGAAGCATACGTACTGTTGTCTGTCTGGTCGCGAACGTGTACGTACATACTGGTCGATCGGTCTCTCTGCAACAATGAACCGTGGGCGTGTAAGGAGCGGCACGTGTCGTAGTAGAGCCCCCGACGTAGTAGTTCAGGCAGCCCCGTCTAAATCGTGTACACGTACGTACAGCCACACGGCAAAAAATACGGGCACGTACGTACATACGGGCGGGGTCTCGAATGCGTACTCGCGCATACGTACGGCCAGGGCTCGTGTACATGGAGAGAGAGGCAATGAATGGAAGCAACGGCCTCTTGTTCATCGTCAACCAACCGGCTCGGTCAGAACGGAGGAAACATCGCCGTGTCCATCGGGAGCCAAGCGACTGGGTCGGAACGCGTCCTGTTCATCGGGAGCCAACCGGCTTGGATGGAACAGCCGTAACGGGGTCTTGTTCATCAACTCGGGGTCTAGCGTACCGCAAAACGGAGGAAACACCCTACTGTTCGACCGCCTACGGTCGAAACAGGGTCCTATTCATCGGCTGGGGGTCTGGCGTACCGCAAAACAAAGGAAACGGACTTCTGTTCGAGCGCCTACGGTCGAAACGGGGTCCTGTTGATCGGGAGGGCTCTGGCGTACCGCAAAACGGAGGAAACGGACTTCTCCCCAACTGCCTACGGTCGAAACGGGGGTCCTGTTCATCGGGAGGGGTGTGGCGTACCGCAAAACGGGACTCCACGGGCTACTGTTCATCACCGGTCGACCTCCCCCCACAGCCTCCACCAGCTACTGTTCATCCACCGTCGACTTGCTCCAGCCTCCACCGGCTACTGTTCATAAAGCCTCCACGGGGTCCTGTTCATCCACGCGCAACCGGCTGGGGTGTGGCGGCCTCCTCGGGGTCCTGTTCATCCAAGCGCCAACCACCTTCACTCGGCCAGGGTACTGTTCATCCACAACCAACCCACCGGCTGGGGTGGGGCGTACGAACGGGCGGCAGCAACGGGAACTTTTCATCCACAGCCAACCAACCGGCTCGATCGATGCGTCTCGACTCGTGTCTACGTGTATCGCGCGCGCGGCAGCGTTGGGCACTGTTCATCGAGAGGCAACCCAACACCGGCTGGCTACGTCTCGCACGGGGGCTCGATCGGCTTCAGTAATCAGCGAGAAGGATCGATCGGGTTCAGTTAGCAGCGAAGGGATCGCTCGGGTTCAGTTAGCAGCGAAGGGATTGCTCGGGTTCAGTTAGCAGCGAAGGGATCGCTCGGCTTCAGTACGCAGTGGGATCGATCTCTCGGGTTCAGTACGTGTAGTAGTGCGAAGGATCGATCGATCGCTCGGGTTCATTAAGCGAACACCTCGCTCGGGTTCAGTTAGCGAATGCCTTGCACACGCGTGCGCGCACGAGAGAACCGCGCAAACCACATTGCATCGCTCGGCCCCGACCACCCACCGTAACCGGGAACTCCCCAAAAATTTCCTCGCCCTCACTTCTAGCATGATTTTTTACGTCATGGACGGCCCAAAGAATGTCATGCGGGTGCGTCTCCGGCCCACCCAGGATGAAAAGCCCATTTTCTGTCATAATTTTTCGTCATAGAAGTAGGAGCCCACCACATCTATGATGATACGTGTTTTTGTCACAATTATTGTCATAGAAGTGTCACAACCATGACAGAAAAAGTTTTCGTTCGGGCCATAATGTCACAGATGTGTCTTTTTTTTGTAGTGGATGTACCTAACCGGTTGCGTTCGGTTTTACCGAACGCCGCTCATAAGTTCTTATTAGTAGTGCGCCCGTTTTCCCGGGACGCTGTCGGTAGTTAGTCAAGTTAGCAATGACGTTCAGTTTTTGCTACATGCTGCTAGTAGCAAAATCCTATAAGGGGTTCCTGCACTAGTGATGTCATATCATCCCATATCATGTTCATCTTGTATCTTCCATGTGGTAGTAAGATTGCATCCGTTGTTCTTTCCACTGTTGCTTTGCTTCTCCGTGGATTGGATTTAGAGATGACGTGAGATACGAGCAAGTATGTGATGTACCAAGCGGGACTTACCCATGCCTTGTTCATGCCTTATCCATGCTCTCTTACTTATGCTTGTTCTAGGTTACGATGTTGTAGTTGTATTGTAATACCTATCACATTCATAGCCTATTGAGCTCCATATATGGCCTGATATCATGTTCCCTAGCACACCATGTTGCTTTGTATGGTGCTTGCTAACCTGCTTCCCTATAGTATGCATGTCTAGGTTGCAGTCGTTTCCATGTTACCTTTCTTATGCCATGCCATGTTGAGGCTATGTTCTGGATGATTATGAGATAGTTAATTAGGATGGTAATGGTGGAAGGTCGAGCAGTTAGCCTTGGTGTTTTGTTCCACTCGAGCCGACTAGGAACCGGGTTCTCGGGAGCCTGATTCAAGACAGAGAGTGCTAACCATGCCTAGTGATGGGTTATAGGCTTCCCTCCTTGACCGGTACTTTTGGTTCTTCACACCAAAGCCACTAGGTGGTTGACCCCAGTTAGGGGAACAACCCCTTGGTGGTTCACCAATAGTGATGCGGCAGGCGGTTGACCTCAATTGTGGGCAACAGATTATCCCTGTCCCCACACACATACAACTTAAACTGACTCGAAGCTTGATAACCCACAACTATAGGGGATCGCGACAGTCTTCAAGGGTAGTATTTCAGCCAAATTTATTGATTCAACACAAGGGGAGCCAAAGAATATTTATGAGTATTAGCAGTTGAGTTGTCAATTCAACCACACCTGCAGAACTAAATATCTGCAGCAAAGTGTTTAGTGGCACTGTAGTCACAGTAGCAATAGTAACAGAGACAGTAACAGTAGCAGCTTTGTAGTGATTGTAACAACAGGAGCAACGGTAGTAACTTAGCAAAGATCAATATGCGAAAAGTGTAGGCATTGGATCAGTGATGGATAATTGTGCTGGATGACATTCATCATGTAACAGTCACAACCTAGAGCGATACACAATAGCTCCAATTCATCAATGTAATGTAGGCATGTATTCCGTATATAGTCATACGTGCTTATAATAAGAACTTGCATGACATCTTTTGTCCTACCCTCCCGCGGCAGCGGGGTCCATAAGGAAACTAAGGGATATTAAGGCCTCCTTTTAATAGAGAACCGGAACAAAGCATTAACACATGGTGAATACATGAACTCCTCAAATTACAGTCATCCCCGGAGAGTATCCCCAACAATTGTCACTATGGGGTCTACGGATCAGAACAATAACAAAGTGCATATAACTAGTAGATAGGATCAAGAACTCAAATATATTCATGAAAACATAGAGGGTTCAGATTTGAAATCATGACACTCGGGCCCTAGTGAAAAGCATTAAGCATAGCAAAGTCATAGCAGCAGCAATCTCAGAACATAGTAGATACTAGGGATCAAGCCCTAACAAATTGACTCGATTACATGACAAATCTCATCCAACCCATCACCGTCCAGCAAGCCTACGGAGAAATTACTCACACCCGGTGGTGAGCATCATGAAATTGGTGATAGAGGATGGTTGATGATGACGATGGCGACGAATCCCCCTCTCCAGAGCACCGAACTGACTCCGGATCAGCCCTCCCAATGAAGAACAGGAAGTGGCGGCGGCTCCGTATCGTAAAACGCGATGAAACTTCTTCTCTTAATTTTTTATCAAGGAAACGGAATTTATAGCGTTGGAATTAGGTCAGACGGCCGCCTGCGGGCCCCACAAGGTAACAAGGCGCGCCCAGGGGAGTGGCCGTGCGCCCTGTTGCCTTGTGGGCAACAGGTGGCCCCTCTTTGGTAGATTTTTGCACCAATATTTTTATATATTCCATAAAAAATCTCCAGAAAGTTTTGTCCAATTCCGAGAACTTTTATTTCTGCACAAAAACAACACCATGGTAGTTCTGCTGAAAATAGCGTCAGTCCGGGTTAGTTTCATTCAAATCAATCAAATTAGAGTCCAAAACAAGAGCAAAAGTGTTTGGAAAAGTAGATACGACGGAGACGTATCAAGTCCCCCAAGCTTAACTCAGTGCTTGTCCTCAAGCAATTCAGTTGACAAACTGAAAGTGATAAAGAAAAACTTTTATGAACTCTTTTGTTCCTGTATCCACATATAAGCTTAAATAGCACCCAAGTTTTCAGCAAAGATCACGAACTAACCATGCAAATGATAACACTTAGAATTTACATTTACTCATATCAATGGCATAATCAACTAGCGAGCAATAATAACATATCTGCAATGCCAACAATTTGTCAAAACAATCATGATATAATATGATAACATGGTATCTTGCTAGCCCTTTCTGAAACCAAAAACATAAATGCAGAGCACCTCCAAAGTTCAAGCAGCGACTAAACATTGTAATTCAGGGTAGAAGAGATCCAGTCAAGGTATAACCAATGCTACTTGTAGTCTGCGTTGGAATTTCCCCGAAGAGGAGAGGATGATGCAGTACAGTAGAGATAAGTATTTCTCTTAGTTAAGAACCAAGGTTATCAATCCAGTAGGAGAACCAAGCAAAATTCCGTTAAGCGCACCTGCACACACAAGAGCAAACATTTGCACCCAACGCAAATAAGAGGGTTGTCAATCCTCTTAGCGGTTACTTGCAAGGATGAAATCTTATCGAGGTAAATTGATAAACTAAACTACTAATTAAAATAAAAGTAATTAAATTGCAGCAAGGTATTTTTAGGTTTTTAATATGATAAAGATAGACCCAGGGACCATAGTTCTCACTAGAGGCTTCTCTCTCGGGCACAGAAACATACGATGGGCAAACAAATTACTGTTGGGCAATTGACAGAATAGCAAATAATTATGACGGATTCATGGCAATGATCATGTATATAGGCATCATGTCTGAGACAAGTAGACTGACTCCTGCCTGCATCTACTACTATTACTCCACTCATCGACCGCTATCCAGCATGCATCTAGAGTATTAAGTTAATAAAATTAGAGTAACACCTTAAGCAAGATAACATGATGTAGAGAAGCAAATTCAAGCAATATGAATAAACCCCATCTTTTTATCCTTAATGGCAACAATACAAATACGTGTCATGTCCCCTTCTGTCACTGGGATTGAGCACCGCAAGATGGAACCCATCACAAAGCACCTCTCCCATTGCAAGATAAATCAATCTAGTAGGCCAAACCAAATCGATAGATCGGAGAGAAATACAAAGCTATAACAATCATACATAAAAGAGTTCAGAGAAGACTCAAATATTTCTCATGAATAATCTGATCATAAACTCACAATTCATCGGATCCCAACAAACACACCGCAAAAGAAGATTACATCGGATAGAACTCCAAGAACATCGAGGAGAACATTGTATTGAAGATCAAAGAGAGAAAAGAAGCCATCTAGCTACTAGTTATGGACCCGTAGATCTATGGTAAACTACTCACACATCATCGGAAGGGTAGCAAGGTTGATGTAGAAGCCCTCCGTGATCGATTCCCCCTCCAGCAGAGTACCGGAAAAGGCCTCCATATGGGATCGCGGAAGAACAGAGGCTTGCGGCGGCGGAAAGGTTATTTCTTCTGGCTCTCTATTGGTTTCCCAATATTTGTGAATTCATAGAAGTGCAATTAGGTCAAACGGAGTCATGTGGGCCCCACAAGACAACACGGCACGCCCCCCCTGGGGCACGCCCTGTTGCCTTGTGAAGCCTCCGTGAGGCTTCTGGCCTCCTCCCGAAGCTTCCAAGGGTTCTTTTGTCCAGAAAAAATGTCCAAAAAGTTTTGTGGCATTTGGACTTCATTTGTTACTGTTTCTTTGAAAAGCCAAAAACAAGCAGAAAACAGCAGCTGGCACTGGGCACTAGGTTAATAGGTTAGTCCCAAAAAATGATATATAATTACATATAAAAACATCCAAGATTGATACTATAATAGCATGGAACAATCAAAAATTATAGATACGTTGGAGACGTATCACCCAACATTAACTATACTCAATGCATAAGAATGAAAATAGTGCTCTGAGGATTGGTGCTTAAAATGAGAAGGTGATGACTCAACAATAAAAGTAAATAGATAGGCCCTTCATAGAGGGAAGCAGAGATTTGCAGAGGTGCCAGAGCTTGAAGCTTAAATCAGAGATGAAAACAATTTTGAGAGGTGTACTTTTCCTGTCAATGTCACGACCGAGGATTTTCAATATCTTCCATGCTAAACACATTATCGGTGGTTCGCAAGCGAAAAGGTAAAGTTTACTCCCCCTCCACCATACAAACACAGGCCATGGCTAGCCGAATTCATGGGTGCCCTCCAAACGATCAAATTCTGCGGGAGTTTGTTTTATTATATTTTTCTTTATTTTGATTATAGGGCTGGGCATCCCAATTACCAGCCTCTCTCATGCAATGATAAGTAAATAAACACTCATCGTGAGAATAACCTGCTTAGCATGGAAGATACTGACCACCCCCTGTCACTCCATGAGCGGTACGGGCACACAAAACAGATGTTTATTTGAATGATTAGAGGTGGCACATGCAAATTTACTTGGAACGGCAGAGTAATACCGCATATAGGTAGGTATACTGGACTCATCTGGAACAACTTTGGTTTAAGGATTGTGGATGCACAAGCAATATTCCCGCTTATTACAGGCGAAGGTTAGCAAATAGATTGAGAAGAGACCAACTAGAGAGTGACAACGGTCATAATCATGCATTGCGAATAATTAACTTTGAATACTAGCATGAGTAGGATATAAACACCCTGAACATAAATATCATGAAGGCTGCATTGGTTTTGAATAAACTACATGTGTGAATATGTGACAAGTCAAGCCAGTTGAAACATTCAGAGGAGGATACCATACTAACATACTACATCATAACCATTTTAATGCATGTTGACATCCAAGATAAATCATTATCCACTCCAAGCTACTTAAGCATGGCATGAGCAACTATAATCTCTAATTGTCATCACAAACATGTTTACTCATAATATGCTGAATCATGGATAATGAGTTAAATGTATTTACAAAACAAAGACAAAAAGAGTTCATACCCGCTTTTCCTTGCCACAGTCACTTCATCAAATTGATAACCCACAAGTATAGGGGATCGCAACAGTCTTCGAGGGTAGTATTTCACCCAGATTTATTGATTCGACACAAGGGGGGCCAAAGAATATTTGTGAGTATTAGCAGTTGAGTTGTCAATTCAATCACACATGGAGAACTAAATATCTGCATCAAAGTGTTTAGTAGCACAGTAGTATGATAGTTTTGATAGCAGTAGTAACAGTAGCAATAGTTACAGAGATAGTAACAGTAGCGGTTTTGTAGTGAGTGTAACAGCAGTAGCAATGAAAGTAACTTAGCGAAGACCAATAGGCGAAAAGCGTAGGCATTGGATCGGTGATGGATAATTATGTTAGATGACATTCATCATGTAACAGTCACAACCTAGAGTGATACACAATAGCTCCAATTCATCAATGTAATGTAGGCATGTATTCCGTATATAGTCATACATGCTTATAGTAAAAACTTGCATGACATCTTTTGTCCCACCCTCCCGTGGTAGTGGGGTCCTTATGGAAACTAAGGGATATTAAGGCCTCCTTTTAATAGAGAATCGGAACAAAGCATTAGCCATTAGAGAATACATGAACCCCTTAAACTACGGTAATCACCGGAAAGAATCCCAATTATTGTCACCTTGGGGTATGCGGATCATAACACGTAATAGGTGCATACAACTTGCAAGATAGGATCAAGAACACAAATATATTCATGAAAACATGGAGGGTTCAGATCAGAAATCATGGCACTCGGGCCCTAGTGACAAGCATTAAGCATAGCAAAGTCATAGCAACATCAATCTCAGAACATAGTGGATACTAGGGATCAAGCCCTAACAAAACTAAGTTGATTACATGATAAATCTCATCCAACCCATCACCGTCCAGCAAGCCTACGAAGAAATTACTCACGCACGGCAGTGAGCATCATGAAATTGGTGATGGAGGATGGTTGATGATGATGACGGCGTCGAATCCCCCTCTCTAGAGCCCCGAACGGACTCCAGATCAGCCCTCCCGATGAAGAACAGGAGGTGGCGGCGGCTCCATATCGTAAAACGTGATGATTCTTTCTCTCTGATTTTTTTCTGGATGAATAGGTACTTATGGAGTTGGAGTTAGGGTTGTCGGAGCTGCCAGGGGCCCACAAGCCTGCCAGGCGCGCCCCCTGGGCTTGTGGCGCCTGGGTGGCCCCCCTCTGGTATTTCTCTTCGCCAGTATTTTTTTATATTCTGAAAATATTCTCCGTAAATTTTCAGGTCCATCCGAGAACTTTTATTTCTGCACAAAAATAACACCATGGCAATTCTGCTGAAAACAGCGTCAGTCCGGGTTAGTTCCATTCAAATCGTGCAAATTAGAGTCCAAAACAAGAGCAAAAGTGTTTGGAAAAGTGGATACGTTTGGGATGTATCAACTCCCCCAAGCTTAACTCATTGCTTGTCCTCAAGCAATTCAGTTGACAAATTGAAAGTGACAAAGAAAAACTTTTACGAACTCTTTTGTTCTTGTTGTCTGTATATATACTTAACTAGCATCCAAGTTTTTAGGAAAGATTATGAACTAACCATATGAATGATAACACTTAGGTCTCACATTTACTCATATCAATAACATAACCAACTAGCGAGCAATAATAAGATATCTCAGATGCCAACAATTTGTCAAAACAATCAGGATGCAATATGATAACATGGTATCTCGCTAGCCCTTTCTGAGACCGCAAAACATAAATGCAGAGCACCTCTGAAGTTCAAGTAATGACTAGATATTGTAATTCATGGTAGAAGAGATCCAGTCATGTCACACCCAACATTAACTAAACTCAATGCATAAAAATGACAATAGTGCTCTCCAAATGGTACTCGAATGAGAGGGTGAGGACTCAATAATAAAAGTAAAATAACATAAAAGTAAATAGATAGGCCCTTTGCAGAGGGATGCATGGATTTGCAGCGGTGCCAGAGCTCGAAGCTTAAAACAGAGATGAAAACAATTTTGAGAGGTATGCTTTTCCTATCAACGTCATGACCGAGAATATTCAATATCTTCCATGCTAAACACATTATAGCCAGTTCCCAAACGGAAAGGTAAAGTTTACTACCCCTCCACCATACCAACACAAGCCATGGCTAGCCGAATTCATGGGTGCCCTCCAAACGATCAAATTTTTGGGGGAGTTTGTTTGCATTATATATATTTTTCATTTTGATTACGGGACTGGGCATCCCAATTACCAGCCCCTCTCGTGCACTGACAAGTGAATAAACACTCATCTGAGAATAACCCGCTTAGCATGGAAGATACTGACCACCCCCTGTCACTCCATGAGCGGTACGGGTACACAAGACAGATGTTTATTTGAATGATTAGAGGTGGCACATGCAAATTTACTTGGAATGGCAGAGTAATACCGCATATAGGTAGATATAGTGGACTCATCTGGAACAACTTTGGTTTAAGGATTTTGGATGTACAAGCAGTATTCCCGCTTAGTACAGACGAAGGCTAGCAAATAGGTTGAGAAGCGACCAGCTAGAGAGCAAAAACGGTCATAGTCATGCATTGAGAATAATTAACACTGAATACGAGCTTGAGTAGGATATAAACACCATGAACATAAATACCGTGGGGGCTATGTTGGTATTGAATCAACTACATGTGTGAACATGTGCCAAGACAAGCTGCTCGAATTGTTCAGAGGAGGATACCATACTAACATACTACATCACACCCATTTTAATGCATGTTGACACTCAAGATAAATCATTATCCACTCCTAGCTATTTAAGCATGGCATGAGCAACTATGATCTCTAATTTTCATCACAAACATGTTTACTCTTAATATGTTGAATGATGAATACTGAGCTAAACATATTTACAAAAACAAAAACAAGAAGAGTTCATACCAGCTTTTCTTCACCGCAATCACTTCATCAAATATCGTCATTATGGCCTTTCACTTGCACGAACGAATGATGTGATAATAATAATGGTGCAAGCATGTCGTGGACTAAGCTGGAATCTGCAAACATTTATTCAAAGGAGAAGACAAAGTAATGGTGGCTCTTTGTTAGATCAACAATAAAGCATATGAGAGCCACTCAACATTTTCATCGTGGTCTTCTCCTCGCGACTACTCAACAAAAAGGAAAGAAATTCAGAGAAACACACTGAAATATTTTTGGAGTTTTTTAAGTTTTTCTGAAGAAAGCAAATTAACTAAGGAAAATGAAAAACGAGAAAAACTATTTACATGGGAAAACTCCCAACAAGTAAAAGAAGAAACAAGAAATGTTTTTGGGTTTTCTTTTAATACTACCAATTAACTCAACAAGAAAGAAACTACAACCAATTTTTTGGATTTTCGAAGTTTTTCGAACACACAAGAAGAAAGCGAAAATAAAACTAACATGGATATATAATGAAAAAGGATGAACACCGACAACTGAAATGAATGTGTGGTACATGAATGTAATGTCGGTGAGAAATACGTACTCCCCCAAGCTTAGGCTTTTGGCCTAAGTTGATCTACGGCCATAGATCGAAGTTAGCACCTCCAGGATAATACCGAGGCTGCTGAGGATCCCACAGTGGCTACTGAAGATCCCACTGATAGATCGGTGCTGGAACGGGTGCTGGCTCAGGTGCTGGGGGCGGTGCAGGCCCCAATAAGCATAGATGTCCTCGGGCATGATGGTATACCTGCCAATGGAAAGATCGAACAAAGACGGTGCAGGCAAAGTAGTAACCTCACGAGTACCCTGACTGAATACTAAGTTATATCTAAAGTGAATAGGGCCTTCATCAATAAAGTCATGACCAACCATACTACCATAATCAAGGTATCTAGTAGGTAAAAGCCTCTCTTACTCCTCATAGTTCCTAATAGGAATCTCAAAGCGTTTGGCGGGGTGGGAAGCATAAATACCACCATAAATAACGCCCTTCAAACGGTTAGTGTGTAACCGTCGAGCAACCATAGCTCCTAAACTAAAAGTTCTATCAGCATGAAGAGCTTAGTGTAAAATAGCAAGGTCGGGTGCACTATGCGTGCCACTCTCCCATCGACCAGTCAAACACCTCCCGGCAAATAATGAATAATATCGTAAAACAGGAAAATGTAAACTAGCAACCCTAGCCTCAGAAACTTCTCTTGACTCCCCCATGGTTACTGCAGATATAAAATCCACAACGTCCCTTGGACGTGGCTCTATTGGGCTGCCATCATTAGGAAGTTTGCACACTCGGCAAAAATCCTCAAGTGTCACCTCTCTTGGAATATCATATAGGTTAAATGACACCAAGGGTAAATCTCTCCTAGAATGGAAGTGAAAACTATGCATGAAAGTATTAGTGAGGAGAAGATACTATTCACACTTATCTTCGAGGAACAGGATGAGGCCGTCATTGTTCGCCAAGTAGTAGAAATCATCAAAAATTCCCGCATCCCTCAAGAATGTGTCGCTTGGCCATTCGCACGGCCGCACCTCGGCCACACGAGGAAGGTGGTACTTGGGATTCGGAGCCTCCTTAGGACTCCGACTCGAAGAACCTCTCAACCTCCACTTGAGAATTTTCTTTTTCTAAAAATTTCTAAAAATTTTAGTGGCTCAAAATAAAAGTGAACGAAGCTCAATAAAATTGATAGCAACTACTCCCGCAAGTATCCAGAGGCTATATCATGCATCAAAAGTACTTTGGACCATACAAATTCAACATGCAAGCTCATATACATGGTCACCACAGCAGTAAAAATTTGCAAAACATAAAGCACTAGAACAAAAACTAATTGGAGCATTGGAGGAGTCACATGCGGAGGAGTAATTCCTCAAAACAGTTTTGGAAACGGAGTTTCGAGAAAGGAGATCAAAATTTGCAGCAAAATGAGCAAGAACACGGGCTTGAGAGCAAGGATGATTTTTTATAGAGGAAGAAGAAGGGTGTGGGTGGCTGGAATAAGTGAGTGGGTCCCTATGGGACCCACAAGCCCACTAGGAGCGCCCAGGTGGGTGGCCGCGCCCTGTGAGCTTGTGGCTCATAGGTGCACCCCCCCTGAGGTGTGTTCAGTGCCAAAAATTCATAAATATTGCATAAAAAATCATACTAAATTTTCAGGACATTCTGAGAACTTTTATTTTTGGGCATTTTTTATTGCACGGATAATTCAGAAAATAGGATAATCATGGCATTTTATTTTATTCAACTACAAATAACAGAGAGCAAACTATGATTATAGAAGTTTGTGTCTACTAAATTCATCGACCACATGCCCCTCAAAAAGAATCCATTAATATGGTTGATCAAGTCTTATTAACAAACTATTTCC